>OY728152.1:1128562312-1129812312 GCA_963277665.1 Viscum album | reverse complement strand
TAAGATTTAAATGGTTATTGAGCTGATTCTTGGTATAAACCCTTTGGAAATAGTAATCAACTTTTTCTTTTACCTCTTTCTAAGAATCAGTGGCTTCTCTCATAAAATTATGAATAATTTTCCCTATATCCCTAGTGGTAGTCACCACTTGGGTCAAGGTAGCAGAGTTTACAGAGCCACTGATAGAAGACTATCCAATCTATTCTCTCATCATAGCTCGAATCTGATCAATATCCAAAGAAGGCTTGGTAGAACTCAGAGGTTCAATAGTAAATGCTACAGTTTCCTTAAAAGATTTAGTCAGCCCACTTATGAGATTTTTCACAAGAGATTTCTAGGTGCTAATATGCTACTCCATGGACTTCTTAAATCCCTCAAAACATCCACAAATTGCCTTAATACACCTTTAATGTAACTGATATCACCACTCATTTTATCTTGAGAACTACTCAAGGTAGTTAGAGAAGCAACAGACTACTTCAAGGCAACAACATCTCCTATCCAGCTCTCAATCTGAGAATGACACACTCTTATCTCATTTATCATCTCTGTCATAGGGCCTAACACCATACACTCGAGAGAGAGTTCTAATGATTTTTCCATTTTTCTCAGTTCTTCAATAAAATAGTTCTTTTAATCTTCAACAGAAACAATACAAGTCTCCTTAAACTCATCCTTAAAATATTCAAGATCATCCTTAGTAACCAGATTTGGAGGCACAAATATAGGTTCTCTTTCAGATACAAGACTAGACACAGATTTATTCATAATATATTGAATGGATAATATCAACGAGGTTTCCATTCTTCTTATCTATTCCACAGAACTGATCTTAAGCTCAGACTTTAACTCCTCTAAGTTAGCTTTTCTCAAAAGATCTTCAGGTAAGGTCTCAGAGAAGATATTATAGTCTATTTGTGGTCTATTGACGGGTGTCTCATCTTCAAAATCAGGATATTTCAACCCACAAACTACAAAACCTGTGTCTTCTTCCCAGTTTTCAATTCCATCAGCTACTGAAACATTTAGAAGTCTAGTTGGATGGTCCCCCTCAACTAGTGCATTATCTTGTATATGTATTGCAATAGCACCCTCAACAGCTAAGTCTTCCTTATAAGAATCCTCTACAATCATCTCCATTTCTCTAATAGGAGGAGGTTCCTCAGGAATAGGTACAGGTATATCTAATTAAACAACTTCCTCAGTAGGCATTGAGGAGTTCAAATTAGTGGACTGAGACTCAAGTAGGCAGAAGCAGATGCTTCAGTTTCATATTCTTCTACTTCCTCATTCTATGGAGCTGGCTGGTCTTCCTCATCAGTAGGAACTTCTATATTTCTCTCTTTCAAGACTACTTTCTTTCCAGATGATACAACTTCTGCAAGAATACTTGGAGGCAAGTCTGGATCCCTTCCATCAGCTACAGAGGTATCTTCTTCATCAGTATCATCACTATACTGAGGTCCCTATTCATCAGTTCCTAGACCTAGATCCCTCACATCCTTAGGACTAGAAGGATGATCCAGAGGATTAAACTTATTATATAGATTCTCATCATCACTGACCCATTCTATCCTCCATGGATTCCAATTTATCTTCATGTATTTATCGATAGTTTTGGTAATACAAAATTTGTCTTTGATAACCACTGTCTCATCCTGAGACTTAGCCACACCTCTTACCTTGATCATCACATAAATCATCTTTTCAAAGAATAGAGAATTAGTTTTCGAATTTTGCCTGGTCATATCTTCAATCTGAATCATTAACAGTCTACAAATATTCACCTTAACACCATGTCTTAACAGATGTAGCAAATAAATATCTTGGTATTTCAGATTTGCAAAGTCCCCTCTTCTTGGACTTACAACATGTTTAATGAACTTGAATAGTAAACAATTTCTCATTCCATTTCTGTAACAACTACCTTTATTGGTGTACCATCTCATGTTAATTCTTCCAAAGAAGCTTCATATTAAAATATATCACTAGTAGGAGGTACTGATTTCGAGAAATATCCAAACTCTCCTTTATATGGAACTTTCAGGAACTCAGCCCACTCAATAGAAGAAAAATCAATTTCCATGCCATTCACAACTGAAACCATCCTATTCTCAACTTCTGATTTCTCAAAGCGAACAAAATCATAGAATTATTTTACCATCTTCGGATAATATGGACCATTGTTATTCGAGAAGCACTCTACCCATTTCTGGTCATCCAGTACTTCTAGAACTAAAGATTTATTGGTCATCAACCATTTCGCACATAGCTCTTTCTCAACTACAATTTCCCTCTAAACGAGATGCTTATTTGTAGGTTTCTTCACTAAAATTCCACCACTATACTCTCCTTTGAGTCTCCTAGCATTCATCTAATCATCCTTTTCACTGACTAATGGTCTCTTCACTCTTTCCATTCTGCAAATTGGGAGGCTTAGGGTTCGAGAGAAACACAGGTTTGGGAGCTAAGGATTGAAGGTAAAAGGTTTGAGGTTGATTGAGATGAGGTTAAGACTTTTGTTTTATCATTTAGGAATCAAAAAATAAATAAATAAAACATAATAAGTAAAATATAAATGATATAGATTCCATCGACTAAAGATACAGAATTTTAAAACATCACATTTCTAACAGTAATACATACTGGTGAGGATTCCTAATGGTGAGGTATATCGGTGAGGTTCATTAACAGTGAGGGTCATACCGGTGAGGTATAAAAGTTAGGTTCATACCGGTGAGGTATAACAGTGAGGTTCATATCAGTGAGGTTTCTAATGGTGAGGTTTGGTTTCTATAAATTCTATCATTCCTAACTCATGTCTAATGTAACTTAACCTATCCGAACATAAAGGATTGGTGAAAATGTCAGCTAATTTATGTTCAGGTCTTTAAATTCAAGAGTAATATCACCTTTTTGGTAATTATCTCTTAGAAAGTGGTGCCTTAAATCAATGTGATTGGTCCTAGAGTGAGACATGAGATTATTAGAAATATTAATCACACTAGTGTTGTCACATTTTATAGATACATGTCTAAACTGGTATCCGTATTCCAACAAAGTATATTTCATCCACATAATTTGTGCACAGCAACTACCAACAACAATGTACTCTGCTTCAGCAGTAGAAAATGTAACAGAATTCTGCTTTTGTACTACACCAAGATACTAATGACTTACCTAGAATATGACATGTTACAGAAGTGCTCTTTCTATCTTACTTGCAACTAGAAAATTCAGCATCTGAAAAACTTATTAAATAAAATGATTATCCTTTTGGATAAAATAATCCAATGTTAGAAGTATGTTTAAGATATTTGAAAATTCTTTTAACAGCAAGAAAGTGTGACTCTTTTGGACTAGCTTGAAATCATTCACACATACACACACTAAACATAATATTAGGTCAACTAGTATTAAGATAAACCAGACTCCCTATCATACCTCTATAGTTGGTTTAATCCATTGGATTTCCAGTTTCATCAGCATCCAACATACAATTAGTACTCATAGGTGTATCACTTTCCTTAATACTATATAAACCAAAACATTTTAAAAGATCCTTTATATATTTATTTTGATTTAAAATAATACCATTTTCATTTTTAAAAACTTGAAATCCAAGAAAGTATTTGAGTTCTCCCATTAAACTCATTTCAAATTCATTTTGTACACTCTTTGAAAAATCAATACATAAATCATTTTTAGAGGATCCAAAAATAATATCATCAATATAGATTTGTACTATCAAAACATCTTTAGAAATTCTTTTAATAAAGAGAGTTCAATCCGCAATTCCTTTAGAAAAACATTTTGAAATAAGAAAACTACTAAGTCTATCACACTAAGCTCGTGGGGCATGTTTCAAACCATATAAAGCTTTAGATAGCTTAAAAACTCGATTTGGAAAATAAGGATTAGTAAATCCAGGTGGTTTTTCAACAAAAACATCTTCAATTATAAAACCATTTAAAAAAGCAATTTTAACATCCATTTGATATAACTTCAAATTCAGATGAGCAGCATAGGCATGTAGAATCCTAATAGCTTCTAATCTAGCTAAAAGTTCAAAGGTTTCCTCATAGTCTATTCCTTCCTCTTGACAATATCCTTGTGCAACTAGCCTTGCTTTGTTTATAACTATGTTTCCAGATTCATCAACCTTATTTCTAAAAACCCATTTAGTGCCTATGGTCAAAGTGTCCTTAGGTCTGTCAACTAATTCCCAGACCTTGTTTCTTTCAAAAAATTTTAATTCTTCTAGTATATCCATTACACAAAATTCATCCTTGATTTTATCATTGATATTTTTAGGTTCTAACTTTGAAAGAAATGATTGATGTTCAACTTGGTTTCTTAGAGAAGCTCTATTTTGTGTCCCTCTATCAAGATTACAAACAAAAACATCTAAAAAATGATTCTTTAGAATCCTAGTTGATCTATTAAAGGTAGGACTAGAAATTTCAGGTTCTTCTCTAGGTTCGGGTTTACCAAAAGAATATTCTGGAATATGTCCAGAACTGGTTGTCTTTACAACAGGTCTGTTGATTTTATCATTGAGGTCCTGAACAGATAGATCTTCTTTAATATTTTCAAGAGAAGACTTAGGTTCATGCGGATCAGTTTCATCAAATTTGATGTGAACAGATTATTCCACACATTTGGTTCTTTTATTAAAGACTCTGTATGATTTACTAGTTATAGAGTAACCTAGAAAGATTTCCTCATCACTTTTAGAAGCAAACTTGTCAAGATTATCCTTAGTATTGAGAATAAAGACTTTGCAACCAAAAACTCTGAAGTAACTAACTTTAGGCTTCCTATTATTCCATAGTTCATAGGGGGTCTTCTTAAGAACAAGTCTAATCAAGACTTTATTTATAATATAACAAGATGTATTTACATCTTCATCCCAAAAAAAGGTAAATCATATTCATTGATCATAGTTTTTGTAATTTCTTGAAGGGTTCTATTTCTTATTTCTACTACACCATTCTGTTGAGGTGTCCTAGGGGCAGAAAATTGTGACTATAGCCATTGTGTGAGCAGTAAGATTCAATATCATGATTTTCAAACTCACGACCATGATCACTTCTCAGGGTCTTAATCTTATGTCCACTTAGGTTTTAAACAAACTTGGAATATTTACTAAAATAAGAACAAGATTTACTTTTTTGAGCAAGAAAGTATACCCAAGTGTATCTAGAAAAGTCATCTACTAAGACATATACATAGTGCTTCCCATTTAAACTAGAAACTCTAGAAGGTCCAAACAAGTCCATGTGAACCAACTCAAGAGGTTGAGAAGATGAAACTTCTTTCTTTAATTTAAAAGAAACTTTATGTTGTTTTCCATTTTGACAGGGAGTACAAAATTTTTCTGATGGGAATTTTAGTTGAGGTAGGTCTCTAACTAAATTTTTCCTAGTCAGTTTTCTAAGTGAGTGAACATTGCAGTGTCCTAATCTTCTATGCCATAGCAAAGATTCTTTATGAAAATCATTTAAACAAGTAACCTTTTGTTTGGCTAAAGAATTTAAATCTATATCATAAATATTTTCATTTCTCAAGGGACTAAATACCAAAGTATTTTTATAATTAAAAACATTACGAGAATTATTTTCAAATTTAACATTGAAACCATCATCACACAACTGAGAAATACTTAACAGGTTGTATTTTAATCCATCAACAAATAAAACTTTTGAAATTAAAATTGAATCAGTGTTACCAATCTGGCCTATGCCAATGATTTTTCCTTTTGAATTATCACCAAAGGTGACATGTACTCTATCATCCTTGATTATACTCTTGAATCATGAGTAATATCAAGTCATATTCCTTGAAAATCCACTGTCCAAGTACCATATCTTCTTATGGGAACTCTTCAAGTAGGTCTCCTACAAAAAATGTTTAAACAAAAAATGATTTTGGTACCCAGATCTTCTTGGGTCTAGATAGGTTAGCAAGAAAAAATTTTGGTACCAAGATTTTTCTAATGGGTTTCATATAATCAATAGATTCAAAGGATTTTGAAAGATAAACTTTGTTTGATCTATAACTATGTGAATAGCTAGTTGAGGCATAAGAAGTTTCAAATCTGGAACTGGCAGCATACTGTCCGGATTTTGGAATGATTTTATTCTTAACAAGTTGTCTCTTTCCAGGTTGATAGCCTAAACCAATAGTATATTTTGGTGCCACTTATTTTCCAAGAATTTTAGTAAGATTATTCTTTCCATTAGTGAATTTTTCCAAATCTTTTCTAAGTTTCTCATTAGACAGTTTGAGTTCAGTATTCTCCTTTCACAGTTGAGCATTCTTTTCCTTTTCTATACTAAGATCATATTTAACATTACTAGTTAAAGAATACTATTTCTTTAATGACATGTACATATCCTTAAGCTCATTTAAAGTATCTTCTAACATATTATATAATTCAAATAACTCTTCACTAGACATGTTTTTAGAATCATAATCATCTATAGAATAATAAGAATTTAAAGCAGGAGTATCCAATGTTACCTTAGATTTGTTTGTCATGAAACACATGTTGGCATGATTCTTTTCAGAATAAGAAGTCTCAGATTCACTTGTTCTATCTTCTAAATCACTCTATGTTTCCTTCATGGATTTCTTATATTTTTTTTCCTTGTAGTAGTATTTCTTCTTGAACTTTAAATTTAGACAATCAGCCTTAATATGTCTTTTCCTTTTAAATTCACAACACACTATCTCATCATCATTATCAACTTTCTTCCAATCTTTCTTCCAATGACCTCATTGGTCATACTTACCCTTATAAGTTGGTTTTCTGAAAAATTTCTTCTTCCTATAGAATTTCTTGAATCACAAGGCAATTTGAGCCATCTCTTCATCACTATCAGAATCTGAACTTCCACTTGTTGAGCTTTCAGTAGGTATGTGAATTTCTCCTGGCCCTTTCACTTTGAGGCAGTAGACTTAAATTCCATAGACTTCCTATTTGGATCATCATCTTCCTCTTTGTTTACCTTTAGATCTTCTTCATACATCATCAACTTACCAATCAACTCTTTAATAGTCAATGAACTTATGTCACACGATTCTCTTATTGAGACTTATGTGCCTCTCCATCTTTCTAGAAGACATCTTAGTATCCTCATGATTTATTCTTTTACTGAAAAGGCCTTTCCAAGTGAGCTCATGGTATTTATAATTTTTTTGAACCTGAGATATATGTCAGATATAGGTTCATCAAGCTTTATTTTAAAATTATCATATTTAATATTATAAGTTTTTAGTCTCATTTCCATAACATTGGTAGTTCCCTCATGAGAAACACCCAAGGTATCCCAAATTTTGTAAGTAGTTTTACAAGAAGATATTAGATTAAATTCTTCATCTCCTAAAGCACAATACAGAGCATTCATTGCTTTACAATTATTATTGTAAGCTATTTTAGTAGATTCATCCCATGTAGTTATTTCAGTTTCTGGAATCTTATACCGAGTCTCTATAGAAGTTCAGATGTCTAATCCCATACTTTCTAAATGAATTTTAATTTTTAGTTTCCATTGGGAATAATTAACACCATTAAAGAAAGTTTTCCAGTTGGTAGTAGCACCTTCTAGTCTATTATCCATAATTATATTTTAGAAAGTATATTTAAAGAGATAAAATTTAGAACTAACAGAAATTTAAGATCTTTAAGATATAACTAAAATCAAATTTGGAAAACATAGTATTTGGAAATCCTTTATTAATAAATAATCCTCTAATACCAAATGTTGGTCGGAGTGGATACTCAAGAGGGGGGTGAACTGAGTTCCAATTAAAATTTATGTTAAAAAAATTTCTATTAAAAAAATCCCCCAAATTGAAAAATAAGCTAAACTGTAATGAATTTATAAAGCTTGAATGGTTTCAATTAGTTTCTCAATGATTGATTATTTCTTAGTTAACTCAATATAAAGATTAATTAACTTTTGAAACTAACTTACCGGCTAACAAAAGTTATAAACACTTTCTAGTTTAACTATTAGATTTACTTTAAAATAGATTTGTATTTAAAGTACTTAGTAGTGGAATATTCAATATAGTTTTAAAAAATAAATCATCAAAAAAGTTTTAACCAAGAGGTTCAGTCTCAAGCTGAGACTTAGTCCTCTTAAACAATTTATATATACTTTGATCCACACCCTGAATCGGGGTTAACAACAGTACAAAGACTGTTCAGGTCCTAAGACCTCTACCATAGTTCATTGTGGGAAAACAAAAACAATAGCACACGAGCTATCCAGGTCACACTTGACCTCTACCACTATCCACAGTGGGATACAAGAGTATAGGGAAAGGATTGTGTGAGGATTTAGAAATCCTCCAGTTCAGCATAGGAGACAGTGTGTGTCTAAAAATACAGAGCACACGCACTGCTCAAAATGTAAATAAATGAAACAGAGTAGATCTAAACAAGTAGAGATGAGTTTAGAAGTATCTATGTGTTGTGAGTGAATCTCTAGACTCCTTGGATTGATGCAGATGAGGTTTTGAGTCCTCTATTTTTTGTCAAGAAATAGAGTGTCATTTTTGTTTTTGAATTCCAGTGTAGGTGTTCTACTCGAGTCAGAGAGTGTTCTTTGTAAAACTTGAGCTCCTTCTTTGAAAACTTTTTCTTGATGTGTATGAATGTTTTTGAGTTATTCTCGTGTTATTCTGTATGATTTTCACTTCAGGTGTCACACACTTGCACCTATATTCCTCTCTCTTTTCTTCATTATCTTGATCTTCCTTTTATACCTTGAGCTCTGGCAATGGGAAAGACTACCTATTTACAGGTATGAGGTACGGTTCCTGAAATTCCAACCACTATCATTAATTAATAGAAGGTGCATTGAAAACATAAAATATGACTGTTTCTAAATAAACAAATATAAATAGAGTTTAGATAAATGGTGACTGGTTTCCATAAGTAGCTCTTAGTATCAGTGAGCTTGTATCGGTAGCTCTTCTATATCGGTAGTTGTTATCCTTTATAATAGTAGCTCTATGTTTCAGTATCTCTTTATATCGGTAGCTCTTTCTATCGGTAGCTCCTGATATCAGTAGCATCTTTGTAACAGTAGTTATTTTATATCGGTGGACTATGTATCAGCAGACTTGAATCAGTAGACTTTGTCTTTCTGTATTGGTGGACTTCGTATCGGTATCTGTATGTCTGTCTGTTTGTATTGGTAGCTTGTATCGGTAACTATGTACCAGTGACCTTGTGTCATAAGAAGCTTGGTCTATCAGTGAACTCTACTTATCGGTAGACTATGTACCGGTAGGTCTGTATCAGTCGAATTGTGCATACCGGTAGACTTATCCTATCGGTAGCTCTTCTTCTATCGGTAGCTATTATGCATATTGGTGACCGTATCCATATTAGTAGACATCTATACTGGTGTACTTTTCTTTATTAGTAGCTATGTATATGTTTGTCTGTATCAGTAGCTATGTGCATACCGATGGAATTAACGCTTATCTGTTCAATGTAAAACATATCCGGATTGAGTTAGAATTATTTCAAAGTATGTATAAACATAGATAAACATTGATTAACATATTCCACTGATTATTTTGATATTTTTATCAACTTAATATTAGGATGTCATAGATTGAAAGAATTAATATATAGATAAACATTATTTGGGATTATAAAAGCATATTGAAACATAATTGAGATTATCAAAATATGTGAGGTCAATAAGGGTAATTTAGGGTTTTTATTGGTTTTACGGGTTTTAAGTTCCATTAGGTGTTTTAATTGTTTTAAGGTAATTTTTTCGTTTATTAATGGTTTAAGGGTCCTTTATGGTGTTTAGTAATTTATATAATTTTTAGGGATTCATTGGTTTTTTGTTTTTTTGGGTTTTTATAATTTTATAGGGTTTTAGGGGTTTTAGGGTTTTTAGGATTTTTAGCAGTTTTAGGGTTTCGGGGGTTCTCTAGGGTTATAGTCATTTTTAGTGTTTTTTTGTCTTTTAGGGTTTTGTGGGGTTTTTATGGGTTTTATGGGTTTAAGAGTTTTCAGGGTTTTATGGGGTTTAAGGGGTTTAGTATTTGTTTGGTTTTAGGGTTTTTGGGGTTTTATGGTTTTTAGTGTTTTTGGGATTTTTAGGGTTTTTATGGGTTTTAGTGTTTTTAGGGTTTTTTTTGTTTTTAGGGTTTATGAGTGGTTTTATAATTGTTTTTATATATTGAAGGTTTTTTCGGGGTTTTATGGTTTTTTATATTTTTGGGTTATTTTTAAATTTTTTATGGTTTTTAGGGTTTTTGGGGTTTTGAGGTTTTTGGGTTTTTTGGGGGGTTTATGGGGTTTTTTAGTTTTTGGGGGTTTTAGGATTTAGTTTTTTATGTTTTTGTTATGGTTTTAGTGTTTTTAGTGTTTTTGGGTGTGTTTGGGATTTTTGGGGTTTTTATGGAGTTATATTTTTATGGATATTCAAAATTTTAAGGGGTTTTAAAGGAATTAATTGGTTAATAAGGATTTTGGGTTTTTAGGTTGTCTAGGGTTTTAAATGTGTTTTAAGTATTTTTATGGGGTTTTGTGTATTTTTTTGTTTATATGGGTTTTTTATGAATTTTTCGGTTTTATGGTCTGTAAGATCTTTTGATGTTTTTGGGGACTTTATGTTGTTTGGGGTTTTATGGTATTTAGTGTTTTTAGGGCCATTTAGGGTTTTTATGTTTTCTAGTGTCTTTGATGGTTTTAGGGGGTTTTAGGTGTTTTTAGGGTCTTTTATTGGTTTTGTGGTTTTTAGGTTAAATTTAGGGGTTTTATGGTCCTTTAGGGTTTTAGGGGGTTTAGGGTCCTTTATAGTTTTAGCGTTTTTAGGGTCCTTTAGGGTTTTAGAGGTCTTTAGTGTCCATTAATGTTTTTCTTATTTTCTAGGATCCTTTAGGGATTTTATGTTTTTTTAGGTGTTTTAGTGTTTTTATTGTTTTTATTTTTTATGGTATTTATGTTTTTATGGTTTTTATGTATTTTATGGGTGTTTAGGTGTTATAGGGTTTTTTTAGTATCTTAGGTTTATTCTAGTTTTTTGGGCGGTTTTTAGGTATTTTGGTGGTTTTTGGGTTTTTTTAGTTTTTAGGGGATTTGGATATTTTTAGGGGGTTTAGTGGTATTTTAGTGTTTCGGGTATTTTTAAAAGGTTTTTTTTGGGTTTAGGGATATTTTTCGAGTATTTAGCGGTTCTTAGGTTTGGTTTGTTTTAGGATCATTTTTGGATTTTTAGAGGTTTTAGGGGTTTTCAATGTTGTTTTTGGTTTTTAAAGGTTTAAGGGTTTTTTTGTCTTTTATGGTTTTATGTTTTTAAGGAGTTTTAATATTTTTAGTCTTTTTAGCGGTATTTGTGATTTTTGGGGTTTTTTAATTTTTTGGATTTTATGTTTTTTTATGTTTTTTACTGATTTTTCTGTTTTTATAGGTTTTTAGGGTTTTAGGAGATTTTAGGGTCTTTTAAGCTTTTTTTGGTTTTTTGGGTTTTTATGGTTTATAGGATCTTTTAATGTTTCTAGGAGTTTTTAGGATTTTTAGGGCTGTTTTGGGAGTTTTGGGGGTCTAGGTTTGTTAGGGTTTTTAGGGTTTTTATCATTTTAGGACCCTTTATGGTTTTTAGGTTCCTTTTTGTTTTTTAGGTTTTTAGGGTCCTTTATGGTTTTAGAGTTTTTTGGGGCCTTTAGGATTTTTATATATTTTAGGGTCTTTTAGGGTTTTTAGATTTTATGTTTTTTTGCGGTTTTAGTGTTTTTATGGGTGTTTTTGTTTTTGGTTTTTTAGGGTTTTAAGTTGTTTTAGGGAATTTTTTTGGTTTATGGTTTTATGGGTTTTAAGGGTTACTTAGGGGTTTTAGGGTCTTTATATTTTACTATGGTTTTAGGGGTATTAGGGTATTTTTGGTTATTTAAGGTTTTTTGTAGCTGTTTTGGGTATTTTAAAGATTATTTGGTTTTACTGTATTTTATGGTTTAATAGGATTTTTAAGTTTTTTTTCGTTTTTAGTGTCCTTTATCATTTTTTAGGTCATTTATGGTTGTAAGTGTTTTCTATAGTCGTTTTTTTTGGTTTGAGGGTGTTTATGGTTTTTATTGTTTTAAATAGTTTTTATGACTTCTACAGTTTTTAGGGTATTTAGGGTTTTACAGTCCATTTTTGTTTTTTTTTTCAATGCATTAGGGTTTTTAGGGGATTTTAGGGTACTAGGGAATTTTTAGTGCTTTTAGGATCCTTTTGGTTTTAGGGGTTTTTGTGTCCTTTAAAAGTTTAGCGGTTTTTAGGGACTTTTAGAGTTTTTTAGTTTTTTCAGGATCCATTAGGGTTTTTATAATTTTAGATTCATTTATGGTGTTTATGTTATTTTTTGGTCTTTTAGTGATTTTTAAGATCTTTAGTGTCTTTTAGGGGTTTTTATGGGTTTTAAGGTCTTATAGTATTTTTTTGAGAGTTTTTAGGTGCTTTTAGGGTTTTAAGGATTTATAGTCTATTTTAGGGATGTTAGGTAATTAGGTTATTTTAGGTGTTTTAGAGATTTTTGGGGGTTTTGGGTTTTAAAGGATTCTATACTTTCAGGGTTTTGGGGTTTTTAGATCTTTTAGGGTTTTTAGGTATTTTCAGGTTTTTAGGTTTTCTAATTATTTTAGGGGTTTTACTATTTGTAGAGTTGTATAGGGTTTTGAGGTTTTATGTTATTTTAATTGATTTTTAGTACTTTAAGGGTTTTAGGTTTTGTAGGGTATTTAAGGTTATTATATACTTTACAAATTTTAGTGTTATTGTGTTTTTTGAAGTTTTTTATGGTTTCTAATGGGTTTCTTGTGTATTTCAGATTTTTATGGGTCTTAATTTTATTATGGGTTTTAGGGTTTTAATAATTTTTAGTGTTGTATGGTTTTTTATGGTTTTAGGGTCTTAAGGGGTTTTTAGTTTCTTCTATGGTTTTTAGTATTTTTAGTGCTTTTTATGATTTTATGACGTTTTTTGGATTATTTTAGGGTTTTTTTGTGTTTTATTTTTTTATGATTCATATCTGTTTTTTTTATTTTTAACGGTCTTTAGTGGTTTTTTATTTTCCTCTTTATTTTTATGTGTTTTTAGGGTATTTAATTTTTTTTTATTTTTATTAGGTTTTTTATTGTTTTAGGATTTTTATGTATTTTTATGTATTTTTAGTGTTTCTCGGGTGTTTAGTGTTTTTAGTATTTTTAGGGTTCTTAGAGGTTTTTTTTATTTTTTTAGGGTTATTAGTGTTTTTTAGGATTTTTAATGGTTTTAGGGGTTTTTTTGGTAGTTGGGGGTTTTAATTGGTTTTTAGGATTTTAGGTATTTTAGTAGTTTTATGGGTTTTTAGAGTTTTTCAAGGTTTTTGGAATTTTTATGGCTTTAGGGGTTTTTAGCGTCTTTTTTATTGTTTTCAGGTCTTATATGGTTTTCATGGTTTTTAGGGGTTGTTAGGGGTTTTAGTGCTTTCTAGAGGTTTTTAGGGGTTTTATGGGTTTATAAGTTTTTGAGGGGTTTAATGGTTTTTTATTGTTTTATGGATTTTAGATATTTTTTGGGGGTTTATGTTTTTAGGTTTTCTTAGGTTTTTAGAGTGTTTTTTTGGTTTTTATGATTTTTATAGGGTTTCTCGGGTCTTTTTTGATTTTTATGGTTTTTAGGTTCTATTACTTTTTTAGGGTTTTTATCCATTTTAAAGGTTTTATGGGTGTTTAAGATTTTCTAGGGTTTTTAGGGGTTTTCAAGTTTTTTGGGGGTCTTAATTTTTTATGGGATTTTTTTAATTATTTTAGGGATTTATCATTTTTAGGGGTATCTAGGTTTTTTACTGTGTTTGAGTATTTTGAGGATTTTCTTATGGTTTTATGGGCTTTTCATGTTTTTAGGGGCTTTTGGGGGTTTCAGGGGTTTTGGTATCTTTATGGTTTCTTCTAAGTTATTATGGGGTTTTAGGGATTTATAGGTTTTTTGAGGGGATTTTAGGGCATTTAATCATTTTAGGGTTTTTAGGGATTTTAAGGGTTTTAGGGTTTTTAGAAATTTTAAGAGTTTTTTTAATATTTTTTTGGTTTTTTGTTAGAGTATTTAAATATTTTAATGTGTTTTAGGTTTAAGGATATTTTAGGGGGTTTTATAGTTTTCTAGGGGGGTTTTTGGGTCTTTAAGGTTTTTTACATTTTTTGGATTTTTATGGGGTTTTAGAAGACTTTTATGGTTTTTTTTGGATTTTGTGGGGTTTTATGGATTTTAAAGGTTTTTAGTTTTTTTATCTTTTAGTGGGTTTAGGGTATTTTAGAGGATTAAGGGGCTATCTTGGGTGTTTATTTTTAGAATTTTTAGTTTTTATATGTTGTTTTATGGTTTTGAGGGGTTTTATGGGGTTTTAGGGCTTTTTGTTTATTATTAGAGGTTTTAAATGGTTTTTAGTGTTTTATGATTTTTTTAGGTTTTAGGGGTTTTCTAGATTTATGGTTCTCATGGCCCTTTTAGGGTTTTTAGCGTTATTTTAGGGTTTTTATGATTTTTAGGATTATTTATGGTTTCATGTAGTTTTGAAGGTTTTTTAGGTTTTTAGGGTTTTCTATGGATTCAAGGGTTTTTAGGGGGTTTAATGGGGTTTTATAGTTTTTAGAGTTTTTTAGGATTTCATGGGTTTTTCTGGTTTTGTTAAGATTTTATTTTTTGTTGGTTTTAGGGTTTTTTTTGGTTTTTTTAGGGTTTCTAAGGGTTTGTTAGGTTTCTTGGAACTTCATATAGTTTTATTGGGTTTCTAAATTTTTAGAGTTCTTAGGGTTTTTAGGTTTTTTTATAGATTTTATGAATTTTAGGGTTTCTTTTTGTTTTTAGGTTTTTCATGGGTTTTTATGTTATTGAGAGGTTTTTTGGGGGTTTTAATATTTTTGGGGTTTTTTATTTTTTCTAAATTTTTTAGGGTTCATTGGAGTTTTTAGGGTTCTAAAGGTTTTTAGGTTTTTAAGTGTGTTTTAGTGTTTTTAGGATTTCTCATAGGATTCCATGGAATTTAAGGGTTTGTAGGGTGTTTTAGATATTTTATTTGGCTTTAGGGTCTTTTGGGGGGTTTTTTATAGTTTTTATAATCATTTATAATTTTTTAATTTTTATGGTCCTTTGGGTTTTTTTTTGGTTTTTTTGGGTTTTAGGTTCTTTTATATTTTAATAGGGTTTTAGGGTATTTGGGATATTTTATGGTTTCCAATACTATTTTATATTTTTTGGGGTTTTAGGGGTTTCTAGGTATTTGGGTTTTTTAGGGTTTTAGGGTTTTTAGTATTTTTATGTCCTTTTAGGGTTTTAGGGTTTTTAGTATCCTAGGGTTTTTATAATTTTTATGGAATTTTAGGTTTTTTAATATATTTTGGGGATTTTAGGGTTTTATGGGTTTTAATTGTTTTTAGAGTTTTTATGGGTTTTATGGATTTTTAGGGATTTTATGTTTTTAGGAGTTTTAGGGTTTTAGGGGGTTTATCGTTTTTAGGGTTTCAGGGGATTTTTATAGTTTTTTGGGTGTTTAAAGGTTTTTATGGTGTTTTAGGGGTTTTAGATTTTTTGGTTTTTAGGGCCTTTTTTAGTTTCCAAGGGGTTTTTTTGGGTTTTAGTGTCCTTTATGGGTTTTTAGGGTTTTGGGTTTTTATGTTTTCTTGGTGTTTAGGTTTTTAGGATTTTTAGGGTTTTTTGGTTTTATTTGGGGTTTTTGATTTCTAGGGTTTTTATCGTGTTTAAAGGGTTTAAAGTGATTTGGGGGTTTGGGGGGGTTATTGTATTTTAGTGTTTTAGGGTTTTTTAGGGGTGTTTATGGTTTTTAGGGTTTTGTGGTATTTTAATGATTTTGGGGCGTATTTAAGGGTGCTTTAGTGTTTTAGATATTTAGGTTTTCAGAATCTTTTAGTGTTTTGAGGGTTTTTGGGTCATTTGAGATTTTTAGGGGTTTTGTGCCTATTAGGGTTTTTAGGGTGTTTATGGTTAATTAATTTTTTCAGTGTTTTTAGGGTTTTTATGGGGATTATGGGTTTTAGGGTCTTTTATTGGTTTTTTACATTTTTTTGGGTTTTTAGTGTTTCTATGGTTATTAGGTCCCTTTAGGGTTATTAGGGGTTTTCTTTTTTTAGGGTTTTATGGACCATTAAGGTTTTATGGATTTTATGGAAATTTATGGTTTTTGGGTATTTTAGGGTATTTTAGGGGTTTATAGTGTTTAAAATTTCTTTTAGGGTTTTAACGGTTTTTGGGTCTTTTGTGTTTTTATGGGATGTAAGGAATCTTTTTGTTTTTAGGGTTATATGGTATTTTATGGTTTTTAGGGATTTTTGGGGTCATTTAGGGGGGTTAATGGTTTATATAATCTTTTAGGTCTGTTTAGGGTTTTAT
Source organism: Viscum album (assembly GCA_963277665.1). Classification (NCBI taxonomy): domain Eukaryota; kingdom Viridiplantae; phylum Streptophyta; class Magnoliopsida; order Santalales; family Viscaceae; genus Viscum; species Viscum album. The sequence continues at coordinate 1,129,795,904 of OY728152.1, read as the reverse complement.
GGTCTTTTATAGTTTTTTGGTGTTTTTAGGGTTCTTAGGATTTATAGGGGGTTTTAGGGTTTCTTAGGGGCTTTAAAAGTTTTTTTTATTGTTTTAAGGGATTTTAGGGTTTTATTTAATTTATAGTATTTTAGGGTAATTTAGGTGTTCAAATGTTCATTAGGGGGTTTATAGTATTTTTATGTTTTTTAGGGTTATTTTTTAAGGTTTTTTTGTTGTTTTATTGGTTTTGAGGGTAATTTGGAATTTTAGGCGTTTTAGGGATTTATATGGGTTTTAGGATTTTAGGGGTTTGAATGATTTTTAGGGTGTTTTAAGTGTTTTTTTTGTTTTTTGGGATTTTAGTGTATTTTAGTTTTTTTAATGTTTTTAACGGTTTTTTGGTTTTTTGGTGTTTTAGTCTGTTTGTGATTTTTAGGGGTTTTTTGGTTTTTTGGGTTTTTAGGTGATTTAATGTTTTAAGGGGTTTTTAGGTTTTTAGGATTTTCGGGGGGTGGGGGTAGGGACATTTAAGGGTTTTATAGTCTTTAGGGGTTTTTAGGGGTTTTTAGGGTTTCTGTGTTTTTTGGGTTTTTATGATCTTTTTAGGGTGTTTAGAGGTTTTATGAGTTTTCGGGATTTTAGGGTTTTAGGGGTTTAGGGTATTTTTATTGTTTTTAGGATTCTTAATGGGGTTTAGGGTTTTTAGTGTTTTAGGGTATTTATGGATTTTAATGGGTTTTAGGGTGTTTTAGGTGTTTATAGGGGTTTTTGGGTGTTCTAGGGTTTTAATGTTTTTTGTTTTAGGGTTTTTGAGGTTTTAGGGTGTTTAAGGGGTTTTTATATTTTTTAATGTTTATAGGGTTTTTTGGGGTTTTTTGGATTTTTATCATTTTGAGGGTTTTTAGGGTCATTTATGGTTTTTATACGATTTATTATTTTTAGGGTCTTTTGGGGTTTTTTGGGTTTTTAGGGGTTTTAGGGTATTTGAGGTATTTTTAAGCATTTTAGGGTTGTTATGGTTTTATGGTATTAAGGGTTTTCTTATATTTTTTATGTTTTTATGGATTTTAGGGGTTTTGTGGTTTTTTGTGTTTTTAGGGATTTTTTGGATTTTTTGGGTTTCTTGGGGTTTTTAGGTGATTTTGGGATTTTTATTAGTTTTTAGGGTTTAAAGGGTTCTAATGATTTTTTGGATTTTTTAGGGGGTTGAAGGTTTTTTAGGGTTTTTGGGGTTTTGAGGATTTTTATGTATTTTGAGAGATTTTTTTGTTTTTATGGTTGTTCAAGGATATTTAGGTGTTTCGGGATTTCCAGAGTTTTTTATCATTTCAGGATCATTTTTAATGGGATTTTAGAGTTGTTTTATTATTTTTGTGGGGTTTTATTGTTTTAGGGTTTTAGGGGTTTTATGTTGTTTAAGGTTTTAACGGTATTTTAGGTATTTTTGGGAGTTTTAGGGTCTTCCAGTGTTTTTAATGTGTTTTATGGTCTTTTGGGGGTTTTCGAGTCTTTTGGGGGTTTTCAGGTCCTTTACTGTTTTTTGGGTTTAAGGTGTAGGGTTTAGGGTTTATGGTGTAGGGTTTGGGGTTTAGGGTGATGGGGGTTAGGGTTTAAGGTGTAGGGTTCATTAGACTACTAATGTTGTTCCAACATAACCAATGTGCTTTATGTTTTTATGATCTCAAGAAAAACTGTCATATGTTAGTATTTTTTTGTGTTTTCATTATTTTTTATCTCAAATTTAGTCTTTCTATTGTTAGAATGTAATTATTTATTTTTTTCTAAAATTTCCTTAAGTTTAGAAAATTGGAAATGTGAGGGAATCTAGTATGTGGATATATTTATACGTTAGAAAATTGGTTATGTCAATCATCTATGTGAAATAAACACCTACATGAATCAACTACATCATGAAATTAGCTATATGAAAATTTATTGTGTTGATGAGATTCCTACATGAGTTTATTAGCTAGGTTTATAAATTGGATATGTAAATCAGTTATGTGGAGTAATCGTCTATGTGATTCAGACACATGGTAAAATTGACTACCTATTTCCTAATGGCTAGGTAATTCATTTTTCTATGTATATTTTTTCCATGTGAGCAAGAAGGATATGTAAAGAATGCCTACATCAAATTTGTCTATGTGAAGAAATCAGTTACGTGATTAATGGATTTGGGGATCAATTTGGCTCTGTGAATTCAAATATAATGAATTTGGCCACATGGTGATCCAAAATTGGAAATGTCAGTCTGCAACCTATTATTTATTACTATTAGTGTATATTAAGTGGAATATAATGTTGTTGTCTATGCATTAAATATTTTACTATTTTTTGTAAATAAATAGATTATAAAATTGATCCAAGTACTGAAATAATGAAATTGGAAAATAATAATTTAATGATCATCTCTATTACTGTGGTATTTTCAAGAAAAGGACATATGGAATTTAATTGCAAGATCAGTTTTCTTGATATAATTGTGTTCAATTAAAAGAAAAGTTTCATATGATAATTCATATGTAGAGAAGTGAAAATACAAAAGAATAAAAGAAATTACTTTCACTCTCTCTCTCTCTATTTAATATTTCATGTTGCTACTATGTTTTTATCTAAGGAAGAATAAGATTCATGTTAGCTACAACTTCACTATTAATATCGTCATTACTATGTTATTATAAAATTCTCCTTGAGATACATTTATTTCTTATATTATCTCTTGTAGAGTTATTATCTTCTTTAAATTTTGACAGACAACCATGATCTTCATTTAGAATCACTTTTTTATTCTCGCTCTCATTGGGGAGTTTACAGGTTAAAGAACCTTAATGTATGGTGTTTTGTAACTCCTTATTTGAGCCTAGTAAAAGCTACAAATATTGTAAATTGGGTCAACAACTTTATCTTAGTCATACAATCCCCAATAAATGGGTTTTTAGTCCATCATAGAAAGACTATTCTAGTTAACATCACTAAGATATAGGAAATGAGAATTGGTGGAGTGGAATATTGGATTTGTGTTTAAAAAAATGACTATAAATCTCCGGTGGATGATCCATTTAATTCGTTATTTTTTCCTCTAATTTAATGTGTTAAGAAAATATCATAATTTATCACACAATTAAGAGGATGGTTTCTAAGTGAATAAAATGTTAGGAACTCAATTCACCCCCACCCCCTCTTGAGTATTTGTACAGTAATCTTGAACCAAGAATTGGTATCAGATGAAGTGAATTTTGAGTTCTTATCATCAAAGGTTAAAGTCTTAAGATCAACATTAAAATAGACTTTTTTTTCAAATAAGAGCAATGTTATGACTACGGTAAGATCTCAACACATTAATTTTGAATGTTATGGTTGCTGGAGGGAATGAATTTTATTTTATTTTAAGATCCATTGTCATAAGGATTATCTCAAAGGTTTATAAACTTATGAAATTACCAAGACTGAGCCTAAAACATGGGATGATGATACTGAATCCAGTTATGACATATAATCTAAATCCATGAACAAAATATTATGTGGACTAGGTCTCGATGACTTCAATCAAGTCTCACAATGTGAAACACCTTATGAATTGTTTACAACTATTTAATTTGAATAAAAAGTTACTAATAATGTAATAGGAAATAGGTAAACTTATTCCAGGATAAAATTTAACACATTTGAAATGGTTTATAAGGAAACCATAACTCAGATTAAAGGATGGTTGACAGATATTTTAAATAATTAATCTTCTCTTGGATCACAAATTTCTCAACCTCATCATGCTCTAAAATTTCTCAAAGTGATACCATATAAATGGAGTAGAATCTCCACTTCTATTAGGTAATCAATAGTTGTAAAATATTTTAAAATAAAAGATAATACAGGAACAATTTTGATGTATAATGGTGATATAGAAGATGAAGACAAATATCAAAGAGTGATTAATAAGTATAATGAATCTATGAATGTATAAACTTTAAACAACAATAAGAAATATAAGTAAATACACTTTTTTGATTCATCTAATGAAGATACCTCAAATTGTTCTGCATCAAATAGTGAACTTTCTTAGTTTTCATAAAGGGTAAAAAAGTTTTACAACAAGAAAACATGTTTTATAAAACCCATCAATAAGTACAATAATCATGAGGGAAACTCCAAAAAAATTTAGTTACTATGACTGTAAGAAGCTTGGGCATATCAATATAGACTCTCCACTATTTTAATATAATATGAAAACTGATAAAAATTATTTTAAAAAGGTTTTTGATTAGAAAAAAAATCTAACATTCCAATAAAGAAACATATAGTGCATTTAAATAATCTATTAGTGATTACATCATAGATTATAAATCTTAAATACCTAATAAAAATGATAAATAATCATTACATCATAGTAAAATGAAATATATTCTTTTCATCCTTCAGAGAATTAATCTAATTCTAAAAATGAAAAATAGTCTTATGAATAATTAAATTATTATTATACTATGGTTGAAAAATATGACATCTTGAATAATTAAAAAATTCCAAATGATTATTAAAATGTTTTTTAATGAAAATATTACCTAAATAAAAAAAATTAAATTTGGAAACCAATATGTAAATTTTTTTGTTTCTTGTATTGAACATGGTAAAAATATTAGGATCATACAAAAATAAATTTGAGAAATTACATTTATATCATGTATATTAACATAAGGTGAAATTTACTTAAATAAAATGCTAGGATATAATAAAGTCCATAAAAATATTTTCAAAATATGAAGCATAGGTGAAAAACTAATGTTTTATAAACCCTATTGAGTGACTTACTCAAAGAATTATTTTCCCCCAAAGTTACTTTTTTCCACCATGGAGAATTAGGTAACTTTGAAAAGATTTATAGTTTTAGAATCCCACAATTGTGTGGAGTAAAATATTTTTTTCTTTCAATTTTTTTTCAAAATAAAGTACTGGAGTTTCTATATAGAACAAAATAGATTTGGGTTCCCAAATCATTAGTTTCTAAAATTTATGGACCTAATAGAATATGAGTACCAAAAACATTTTGATTCAATTTATATTTATTAGAAAAAAGGTCCATATACATTAGTAATAAATCAAATATGGATAGTGTATTCCCAAGGCATATGAGTGGATATTTCTCTATTTTCTACTTCTTATCAAAAATTAATTGAGGTCATGTCCCTTATTGTGAGATTTCCAATGGAATTATTATGGGAGTCAGAACAATTAGTAATCCAAGCTCATTCTACATCAGTAAAGTTCTATATATGAAAGGATTCAGGAATAGTCTTATACGTAGTTTCCAACTTTTTTATGATGGATTTTCTGTTTAATTTTCAAATAATTTTTATTTTATTTTAAAATAAAGGATTCATAAATTCAAGTCACGAAAAACTAAAAATTTCTATACCTAAGATATTAATTCATTATATAGATAAAAATTGAACTATTTAAATTATAAAAAATAAAATATTCTATTTTAGATAGAATAATAGTGCATTGTAATGTTAATTCTATGAGAAAATTATCAAAAATGAATTTAGTTTCATATTTTCCTAATCTCAAATTGATCTAAGGGGAACTATGTGATTCATTTAAAATGGAAAATAATCAAAAGTCGTATTAAAAATCAATTAAAGAGATTTTTACCTCTACGCCTGTATAACTTATTCACATGGATTTGTTTCGGCCTTCTATGAAAAAACCCTCAGAGGAAAATACTTTATTTATATATTATTTGGTGATTTCTATATATTTACATGGGTATTATTTTTTAGAGTTAAGAGTGAATCTTTATTTATAATTATAATTTTTTGTAAATTGGTTCAAATAGGTAAATATTTAAAAATTACTTCTTTATGAAGTTTCCATGGAGGATGACCTTCAAACCATGGTTCAATTATTATTATTAAAAACATAGAATAAAACACACTTATTCTACCCCAAAGACATCACAATATAATGGTGTTATTGAAATGAAGAATATGACCATGGATGAAATTTCTATGAAAAAGTTATATGAATAAAACTTACCCACTCTATTTTTGGATGAATCCATAAATACAACGTGTTATGTTATTATAAAAGTTATAATTAGGAATATCTTAAGGAAAAAACATTACAAACTATGGAACAATAGAAATTCAAAATTTTGATAATTCGAAGTATTTGGATGTAAATTTTATATTCTTGACACCAAGGATAATCTTGGAAAATTTTAACCAAATTCTGATGAGGTAAACATTCATGGATATTAATATACTTCCAAGGCATGTAGATTTTTAACAAAAGGTCAAATATTGTTGAAGAATCAAGTTTTGTGAAATACGATAAAATTGATACTTCTAATCACAAGATGAATCATGTTGATGTGCTAACCAATTATTTTTAAAACAATATACATTATCCCCTCTTTGGAAATAAAAATCATGATGATTTAAAACTTGATTCTGGTGAACCAACTATTGAATGTAGGGATACTAGTGAACCAGAAAGTGTATTATATGGGCAACCTAGAAACATAGAGATCCATCCCTTAGAAACTATTATAGAAATATTAAATGAAGGGATTAGGGCTATAATGAGTATAGTAAATGTTCTAGAATTTTATTCATTTTTATATCAACTAGAACCTAAAACCACATGATAATCCCTTGTTTATGAGACTTTTATTATATCTATAAAAGAAGAGTTAAACTATTTCAAGAGGAACAATGTATAATAATTAGTTAATAGACTAGATGATTATCCTTTCATTACAACAAAATAGGTTTTTAGGAATAAATATGATGATCGTGGTTTTATATCTAGTAATAAATACAAACTAGTAAAAAATGTGTATAAATAAGAGGATGGTATATATTATGAAGATACATTTTCACCTGTAGCTATACTATATGAATTTAGGATTATCCTAGCCTTTTTTATCACATATTAATTTTAAATTATATGGTATTGATGAAATTTTTTATTTTTTGAATGGTTTTCTTATATAGAATGTTTATGTTGTAGAGCCACATGGTTTTGAAAATCCCTATTTTCCAAATTCTATTTTCAAAAATACCAAATATCTTTATGGACTTAAACAAGAATTGAGATCCTAGTATGATGTTTATGTTCTTTTTATATTATCCAATGGATTTTCAATAGGAATGTCAGATCCAAATGTATTCAACAAAAAATCATATACAAATTTTTTTTTGCTTCAAATATATATTGAGGATGAAATTTTTGGTCACAAATATAAAAATTTGTATAATTATTTTTCAAAAATCATAAAAAAATAATTTGAAATGAGATTGATATGTGTGTTAAATTATTTTTAGGCTTTTATTTTTATCCAAAAGAATTTGGGAATGTATTGAATAAAATTGAATACAATCTTGACTTACCTAAAAGGTTTATAATTAAAAATTTTAAAGTATATAAAACTCTTATGAGTTCTAATGAAAATCATTACTTAGATGAAGCTGGTAAACCAATTGACAACTAGTTATACATAAGAACAATTTGGAGTCTGCTATATTTTAATACCAGTTGACATGAAATAATGTTTGGAGTATGCTTATGTGCTAGATTCTAGGATAATCCTAAGATACACATTTTAAATCTATCAAAATAATTTTAAATTATATAAAATTTCCAATATCTATTTCCTTAATTGTTTATAAAAAAAAAATTAATTTCACTTCATATTCTGATGTAAAATTTTGTGGTTGTATGATGGATTAGAAGAGTACATTAGGAACCTACCATTTTTTAATATATCTCCAGTATGATGGTTAAGTAAGAAACAACACTCAATTTCTCTATCTACTATTGAAGTAGAGTACATTGCTTCAATTTTTTGTGTATAGTTTTTTCAATGAAACAAACCTTCATGGGTATTGGATTCAATTATAATCATGTTTCAATCAATTGTGATAAAACTAGTGATATTATCATTTAAAATAATTTGATAAACCATTCAAAAACTAATAAAATAGACCCAAGTAATCATTTCATGAAATATCACACTAAAAAAGGTGATATCATTATTGAATTTATCTTTACTGAGAATCAATTAGATAACATTTTTCTAAATCCATTTCATGCAAAAATTTTGATTTCAATAAAATATAATTTGTGTTATTTTAATTTGAATGATATTATTATTTTTAATTCTTTTAGTTTTAATTTATTAATTATTTTATTCATGTTTATATATATTTTGTGTGTGTTTTGGAAATTAAATAAATTTATTTTATTTGAAAAAATTATTTTTCTTTTATATTTAAATTCATCATAATATGATTTTTGGAAATAAATTACATTTATTTAATTAATTTAATTTAATTTCAAATTGACCTTAAACCTATTGGGTACATATTCCTATTACAAATCAAATGTGTGACCTAAAAAATAAATCTGTTTTTCCTAGATTTAAACCATCACCTCATATTCTAGATATTTTCAACAATTCTACCCAACCCTTATGTGATGGGTAATTCCATGTAAGGAGAATATGTTAGTACTATTTAGTCCAATAAAATTAAAGTAGGAAGTGTTCCATGAAGATCCATATTTGTGAAGGCCATAGATATGGAGTGGATAGGAGGAACTGGTATGTTTCTAAATAAATTATTTCAATTCCATTGATGGTAATTTTTCATTGATGTAAATAAATCAATATTCATTTTTGAGGAATAATTAAATGAGTTTATGTTAAATTTCATGTTTTAGTTTGGAAAAACAGAGGCATTCCTGTCATTGAAAGTGAATAGAAAATTTGTGCTTGTTTATTATATGAAATTGGTTTATGTGTTTCACTCTCCTCATTAGGGTGTGTTTAGTTTTAACTAGAATATAGTTGGTATCAGTAAAGTGTGAATAGTTGAGGTAATAAAGTTTCTCCTTGTAACCTTGATAATAAGGTTATAAAGGAATTGGCAGTTGAATGGAAAGTTCTCTATAAGTTCATTTAGACTGGGATTTCAAAAAGAGTTTGTGAGATGGAGGACGTTTTGTTTCAGAACATATAACCCTTATATCTCTAGATCAACAACTTAAAACTGAATCATCCAATATATATGATGCGTTTTAAGTATCACATATATCAAGGGAAAGGAATTTTGAAATATTACCTATATGTCCAGATTATCTCCCTATTTTTAAAATACAAAGAAGTTGATCTCAATGAGGAAGAAGCAGTGAATTATCATGAATGTAATACACTCTCTTCCATTCTATTGAAAATTTTTTGGTTACCACTGAGATATATCCTCAAGCACTCTAATGATTATCAGACAGGAAGTTAAAAAAACTTACGCACTAACTCACAGCTAGCCATCCACTACCTCACCAATTTGGGATGTGACAAGGGTTGAGTGTGGGTCTTTTAGGGAGGAGAGGGAGCTAGTTATTGATATACTAGATCCTCAAGTGCTATGAATTAAACCATTTATGAAAGATGATGTTCATATATAGAAGTATTATGTTGTTATAGTTGTTAAATCGGCTCTCCATATTGAGTCAGCCGTTGAGAAAACTAATGTAGCTCATATGGAGAGGTCAGGCGAAGTTGAAACTAGTGTTCCAAGTTCTAAAGAAATAGTATAAGAAAATTTAGATCATTAAATAAATTATCCAATCCCTCATGGTTCACATACTAAAAAATATGGAGTTGGGGATATGACTTTGGAAGTAGTTGGTGTCCTTTTTGTTCCATCACTTCACTATTCACATGAGAATTACCCATCCGTAAGTAAGAGTTTTAAAAGTTATCATATATAAAATCACATGTATACCATTACATTAGCTCTGATGTTTCAATTAGATAATCTAAAAGGAGATTATGTTGATTTGGTTAAGGACTTAATCTATTATAAGTATGAGATAAGATAGCTCCTGGGGAATTCGGTTTCAAGAGATGGTTTTGAAAATCTAGCCAAAATAATGGTAAACCAAATAAAATTGATCAAAACCCATTCAATAGTATCTCTTTTTCAACAATTTACCTCTGAGTTGAGTGAAAAATACTAAGCGAATATAAGATCCCAGGTGAGTGGGTTGAAAAATTTCTATGCTACCAAGTCCAAGATGAATTCAATTGGTGTTCTTATTGAATTTCAAAGAGATGTGATTAAAAATATTACAACGATTAAATCAGATATATATATATTGAATATTTTTATGGGATTCAATATTTTATAATAGAAATGAAGAATATCCTGCACACCTTGAATAGTGTAGCAGTGAGTTAGTTTTAACTCCTTAAGTGGTTTCATCTAACTTCTCCATCTACATCTACAACTTATAGGGATCTAGATCTAAAGAATATATATGATCACATGTTTACATATTTAAATTTTGTAGCTTCTAAAATCTAATATATATAGTGATAAATGTTAACATCTTTTATAATGCATGATTCCTAAATGGATATACCAGTTGAGTTTCATGAGACCAAGGAATCTAACATGAAATTAATTATTAAGATATGTTTCTATAGATATAATTGTTGTCTATATTTAGGAAACTCTTGGAGGTTAATTAGAAGATACTTGGGGTGTATCTATGCAATTTAGGGAAATTATTTCTTTCTCTATCAGTCAAATCAATTTGAATCATCAATTATTTTTCCATATACTAGTTAGGATTCATGAAGGAGTAAAAGATATACTTATAGAATCTTTAGAAGAGGATTATAGTTACTCAGAGTCTATAGAATCCCATAATATACTATATGATCATAAAAATATAGATTTTGTGGTATAAATTCTTTTTTGACTAGTTATTCCAGTGAAGCATGATATCATGGTTCATATACCAACTACTACACCCACTCTAGGACCCCAATCTCCCTAATGTGTTTTGAATGAGGTTATTCAGATCATGATAAAATAGTTAGAATACTTGGACCACAAATTAATTTATTCAGAGGTTGTAATGATTAGTTTAATGTTTTGGAATAAAATATTTAGAAGAAGTTGTTTTTATAGTCTCTAGTTTCTTTATCCAGTTCTCATCCTACTACCATGAATAGTACTCTAAAATGTTTTTATACTAGATAGATTGAATAATTTAGAGGAATTTTGAACAATAGTTTAGATATAGTATCCTATACACACAAACATGCCTCCACTTCTATTTTTGATTTATGAAAATCAAATATCATCAAGATGATTGATATGTGTGATGATGTTTTGTTTTATCAAAGAGGAAGAATTTCAATTATAGTAGAACCCCAAAATATCATTTGAGGTACTATGAAGAGATTATATATAGTTTTTGACATAGCCATGATATATAAAAATAAAAATCCCGTGATGAAGTTTCCCTTGATACTAAAAAATTTAGACAAGATTTTTCACCTGCGGGACCTCTATAGAAACTATACTTTGTCCCATCAGGTTATTATGATTTCATCATAGCTTCTGGAAATGTTGAGAAAGTGCTCAGTCAACCTACTAAGACCCCCAGAGATAGATCAACCGTTTGATCTATAGGAAGTGGTGTTTTGGAAGTTTGGATAGTTGTCCTAACTCAAATGATGGACCGTCCTTAAACAAACTCAACATCTCCAACATTCAAGAAACCTCCACCCAAACCTCCTTCTCATCTTGAGCATATCCATAAACCCAGGCCTTTTGACTAAGTATAATATATGTTTTTTTATGCCTATTGAGTCATTGTATATTCATAAAAATGATGATCATTAATATTATTGTTATTTTTACATTTCAAATCTTTTCTAGAAATTTTTTTCATTTAATGAATTTTATCTCTTTATTTTTTTTCTATATTATTGTTAACATTTAATGTGTTTCCTAGTGATTATTTTCATATAATTCATTACTTATTTATTTATTTTCTTGATGGTTATACTTGTTGTACATTCTAAAATTTAGTATTTCTGTAATTTTTATTTATTTTATCACTATACTTAAATAGTTCATCACTTAATGTGATAAATTAAAAAATTTTATCCTCTCCATACCCTATCATTTTAATGACACAAAAAGGGAAAAATATTACCAAAAGGGGAGAAGTCTATGATTAAGGGGGAAAATAAATGATAAGAACAACATTTTAAATGTGATATATATATAACATATATTTTCTATAAAATCCTATATATCTTTTAAAATTTCATGTTTATTGTTAATTTTTTTTATTATAAAAATAGGGATAGGGTTTAGGGTTTAGGATTTAGTGTGTAGGGTATATAATTACGGTGTAGGGTATAGTGTTTAGGGAGAAGTGTATAGGGTTAAGTTTGTAGGGTATATGGTGTAGGATGTATGGTTTATGATTTATGGTGTGGGGTATAGGGTATAGGGTATAGGGTGTAGGGTTTAGGGTTTAAGGTGTAGATAAAATTATTTAGGGTGAAGGGTTTAGGTTTTATGGTATATGGTTTAGGGAATATGGAATAGGGTGTAGGGTATTGGGTATAGGGTATAGGGTATAGGGTATAAGGTGTTAGGTATAGGGTTTGGGGTATATGGTTTTGGGTTTAGGGTGTACGATTTAGGGTTTATGGTGTAGGGTATATGGTGTAGGGTATGGGGTCTTGGGTTTAGGGTTTATGTGGTATGTTCAAGTTTTACGCTGAAGGATATAGGGTTTTGGGTGTAGGGTATTGGGTTTTAGGTGCAAGTTTTAGGGTGTTCGGTGTATGGTTTGGGTTTTAGGGTTTAGGGTATAGGGTATAGGTTCTAGTGTGTATGGTGTAGTGTTTATGATCTTGGGTTTAGGGTTTATAATTTTTTTAGGTTTCTAGGGGTTTTCTTATTTTTTGGGAATTGTTTTTTTTTTGTAGGGTTTCATAGGGTTTGAGTTTTTGGGTATTTTTAGGGTTTTGTGGTTTTTTGAGTATTAAGGGTTATAGGGGGTTTTAGGTGTCTTAATGTTTTTAGGTGTTTTAGGGATTTTAGGGATTTTGTGTTTTTAAATGTTTTTAGGTATTTTAAGGATTCCATGGTCTTTCTGTGTTTTTTATATTTTTATTATTTTTAGTGGTTTTAGAGTCTTTAGGGTTTTGGGGGTTTTAGGTTTTTAAAAAATTCTTAGAGTTTTAGGTTTTATTGTGTTTTTAGTAAAGTATGGGTTTAAGGTGTTTCTGGGGTTTTATGGTTTTTTTGGATTTTGGGGTTTAAGGAATTTTTTAGGTTTTCAGTATTTTTTTCATTTTATTATGTGTAATTATAGTTTTTTAGGGTTTTATGGGTTTATAGGGATTTTAGGATTTTAGGGATTTTGGGATATTTTGGGATATTTATGGTTTTTTGGTGTATTTAAGGTTTTAAGTGTTTTTATGTTTTTATGGAGTTTTAGGAATTTTTTAGAATTTTTAGGATTGTTTTTATTTTTTTAATTTTTATTTTAATTAGGGTTTTTAACGATTTTAAGGGTATTTTAGGTTTTTAATAGTTTTTATGGGTTTTTGGTACATTTAGGAATTGTCAGTGTTTTTAAGGTTTTTAAGGGTTTTTTATGTTTTTATACTTTTTTACAGTTATTATGGTTTTTAGAGTTTATTGGGTATTTAGTTCTTTGTAGGGTTTTCTTGTTTTTTTAAATTTTAGGTGTTTTTTCTTTTTTTTTGTTACTTTGTGTTTTTGGCATTTTAGATTTTTCAGGTGTTGTTTTTAGGGATTTTTAGTTTTTTTATGGTTTTAGGGTTTTATAGTGTTTTTTGTTTTTAGTTATTAGTTATTTTAGGCTTTATTAGGGTTTTGTGGGGTTTATGGGGTTCAAATTGTTTTTATTATTTTAGGGTTTTTAGGGGTTTTAGGGTATTTTAAATGTTTTTGGGTTTTTTTGGGTTTTTTGGGTTTTCATGGTTTTTAGGGATTTTCAGGTTTTTAATTTTTTTTTGGTTTTTAGAGTTACTAGGGGTTTTAGTGCGTTTTGGGTTTTAGGGTATTTTAGAGGGGTTTAGGGGTTTTTGAGTTTTTATAGGGTTTATGTTCTATTAAATTCATTAAGGGTTTTTAGTTTCTTTTATGTTTTTTTTTTGTTTTTTTTGTATTTTTGGGGTCTTTTAGGGGTTTTAAGTTGTTTTAGTTTATATTAGTGCATTTTTTGGTTTTTTATGGTTTTAGGGAATTTTAGGGTTATTAGGTTTTTAGGGTCTTTTAGTTTCATTCAAGATTTTTAGGGATTCTTAGGTTACATTAGGGTTTTTAGGGTCCCTTAGGGTTTTTAGGGAGCTTTGGGTTTTTAGGACCCTTTAGGGTATATATGGTTTTAGGTATTCTAGGGGTTTTAGGTTATTTTAGGGTTTGTTTTGGGTTTTTAGAGTCTTTTAGATATTTTAGGTTATTTAGGGTCTTTCAAAGTTTTTTAGGGTTTAAAGTGTCATTTTTTGTTTTAGTGTTTTCATGGTATTTTATGGTTTTTATGCTTTTCAGTCTCTTTTTTGGATTTTTACAGTTTTTAGGGTTTTTAGGGTTTTTATAACTATTATGGTATTTTGGGATTTTTTCTATTTTTTTGGTTTTATGGGTTTAAAGATTTTAGGTTATATGTGAATTTTTGGGGTTTTATTGGTTTCAAGGTTTTTAGTGGTTTTTAGTATTTTTAGTGTTTTGTGGTTTTTTGGGTTTTTATTTCATTTTAGTTTTTAGGGTTGTTATTTTTTTAGGGGTTTTATGATTTTTAGGGGGTTGTAGGATTTGTTTTTTGGTTTTATGAGTTTTTAGGGGTTTTGATGTTTTTATGCGTTTCTAGGAATTTTTAGGGATATTCAGGGTTTTTAGGGTTTTAGGAGTTTAAATATTATTTAGTGTTTTTGGGTTATTAGGTTTTTTAGTGCTTTTATGGTTTTAGGGTTTTTATTTATTTTATATTTTTTAGTATGTTTAAATGTTTTTATGGGTTTTAGTGGTTTTTGGGATACTAATGGTTTTAAGGATTTTTTAGTGTTTTTTGGTTCTTTAGGAATTTTTTGGGGGTTTTGGTTTTTTTATTGTTTTAGTGACTTTTAGGTTTTTAATGGTTTTTTATTTCTTTTTGGTGACTTTAGTGTTTTTAGGGGTTGTTTGGGTTTTAATGTTTTTCATGGATTTTTAGACGTTCTTTGGGTTTTTTAGGGGGGGGGGGGGGTTCAGTGGGATTATGGTCTTTATGGTATTTAAGGTTTTTGTAGGCTTATTTAGGTTATTTTAGGTTTTTATGGGTTTTAGTTCATTTTATGGGTTTTGGGGGTTTTAAAGTATTTGGAGGTTTTAGGGTCTTTTGGGGGGTTTTGGGTTCTTAGGCTATTAAGGGTAATATGGGTTTTTAGGGTTTTTTTAGTTTTTTGGGGTTTTACGGTTTCAATATATTTTAGGGGTTCTAGTGTTTTTTAGGGTTTTCTTTGGGTTTTATATGAGTTTCCTTGTTTTTAATGGGTTTTAGGGGTTTTAGGTCTTTGTTAGTGTTTTTAATGGTTTTTAGATATTTTATAATTTTATTATGGTTAGTATGGATTCATAGGGGTTTTTGTTTTTAAGGGTTTTAGAGTGTTTTATGGTTTTCAAGGGGTTTTATGGTTTTCATGGTTTTTAAGAGTTTTAGGGTGTTTCTGTGTTTTTGGATTTTTATGTTTTTATGGTTTTTTATGTTTTTTTATTTTTAGGGTTTTTAGGGGTTTTAGAGGATTCTTTTTTATTTTTAGGGAGAAAAAGGTCCGGGGCTAATAGCCCCACCAAACCATAATGAAAACAAAAACTAGCAGTTACAAGGAGGGTTTACACTTATGAGAGTGTATCTCACCCTTAATATCAGAGTCCATATAAGACATACAAAAAATACAAGGAAAAAAAGGACCACAACGTGCTTCGTTTCTCAATTACCTTCTTGGAGAGTGCATCTACCACCGAGTTGGCCTCCCTGTAGACATGTGTGATGCATAGACTAATATTCTCGGAGATATTGGCATATTCAATACATTGTGGTGGATGGCTCCATGGGACTTCCCTGGATTTGTTCTTAAGGGCGTCCACCACAAGCATCGATTCAGACTCAATCCAAATAGAGTTCCACCTAAATTGGCCCTCAAATTTAACTACCTTCATCGTGGCCCATAACATCACATCATAGTCACATCCATCTCCAATAAAGTGGTAAAAGAATCTTTTAACAGAACTTCTGCAGGTACAAAAGACCCCACCACACCCCAAGGGGCCAGGTGAACCCAACTCTGCACCATCCACATTGACCTTTATCAATGATGGAATCAGGGGAATCCATCAGATGAATTACAACACCTATATCTTCTTCCCCCAACCAGCAACCCCAATTGAATGCAATATATTCATATCATTAACATCAGTGGCCATCAAACCTATTTGAATGTGGGATGCTATATGAATCACCTTGTGGATCATCACCACTCCACCACGAAACGAGAGAGGCTGGCGGTTAAAGGATATTGCATTTAGAGCATCCCAAATATAGAGGATACTCATCGCCACACCTAAAAGTAGAAGGTTGTGAACTTGTTCACTGCATGTCTGCTTCACCAAGTGATAGATGAACTCACATATTTCCCCATGATTTCCACACTTCAAGCGAAAACATTGTTGCGAGTAACTCCATAGCTCGGCGGAAAACTTATAGTGGAGTAGAACACGCGAGCTATTATCCTCATATTGCTTGCAAAAAAACAACTAGAGGCAAGGTTCCCCCCACCTGTCTTTAGATAATATTAGGGAGGGATCTTATTTCTCCATATTTTCTAGATCAACACATAATGAGCTGGAGGGGTGAGGGATGTTGTGAACTTTAGTAGCCAAGATGATGAGACAATGCCTTAAGGACATTTCAACAGGTAGTAGTCACATGTATTAAGCATTACAACCATACTGGGCCTCTAAACAAGGGTGTCATTTTCCATGAACAGATATCGCTGCATTTTCAAAATAATATGATTAGGGAGACCCAAATTAATGTCCCCACTTTGCTGAAAAGAGGCAGTAATAAACATGTCCCTCAGCACATGGGGAGGTGTTACAATATTAGAAAGCAGTTGCTCTAGCCATGGGGTTGTCCATTAATTAAGATTCGAGTACATTGACACAATAAAATTTGAATGAGAGATAATATCCTTGTATGAGGATCTTAGAGTAGTCCAATCCAATGAATATAAGTATCTAGTGAAACCATCACAAATCCTACACGTGAATCTCTCAGTGAGAAAATACATGCCTTCATCATGTGGGATGAGCAAGCTCCATGTGAACTTCCCTAGAAGGGCATCATTAAATCTTCTAATATTCTTAATACCAAGCCCACCCATCTCAAAAGTTTTTGTACAATTCTTCAAGGCTATAGAGATCAACTTTCTTTCGCTAATGCATCCTGCCCATGCAAAATTCCTGATCCTTGAATTCAATAATTTAACCAGACTAGTCAGCCATCTATCGATAGAAAAAGAATATAAAAACATGGATGTGATGACCAAATTGATCAAACATATTCTTCCAGCTTGTTAGAGTCACTTTCCCTTCCATTTGATGATATTTTGAGTAATTTTAGATGATATTCCATCAAAATATAAGCATTTTTCCTTTCCCCCAAAAAGAGGGACACCAATGTAGGTGAAGGGGAGGGAGCCTCTCTTCCCTCCAAGTGAGCCAGAAATATGGAACTTCCTTGAGGGGGAGACTCCATTGACAAATAAAATTGAGGATTTCTTCCAGTTGATGGGTTTCCCATCAAAGCTCTCATAATGGTGAAAGATCATCTTCACTGAGGATAGTGTTTTCTTATTAGCTTTCCAAAATAGTAGAATGTCATCCACATAGAGGAGGTGGGAGGGGACATGGGGGTCCCTCCCTACCTTAATTGGTGAGTAGAGTCTAGACTACACTTGGTCAAGAATTCACTGGATCATTTAGTATTCCACAATTGAAAATAGAAAGCTGGAGAGCGGATCCCCTTGTAGGACACCATGGGAGCATTGGAATAAATGTTTTGGGGAGCCATTTATAAGAACAGAAATTCTAGAACTATTAATAATAGTATTAATTATATTGATAAAATTGTTTGAGAAATCATACATTCAATAAAATTTAAAGATAAATCTCCACTTTAGGATGTAAAAAAACTTTGAAATATCATGTTTCAGAGAAACACTCCCGTGCTTTGTTTCCTTCTTCATAATGTTGATACCCTCTGAGGCAGTGAAAAGGCATGTTTGAATGATTCTCCTAGGAATGAACCCAAACTGGTTTTGTGGGATAACATCCCTCAAAATATTCCCCAAACTTATGACCAGAATTTTTCTTAAAATATTTGGAATGGTGTTCTCCATGGCCACCGGATAGAAGTCACCAATCTCAATGGCAATTTCCTTCCTTTGAATCATAGATATAAAATTGGAATTCATGCAGCATGGAATTGATCCAACCAATAATAATTCCCTAACATCATTGGTAACATCCTTGTGAAAAATGTCTCAATAAAACATTAAGAATTTATTTTTAAGCTCATATGGTCCCACTACACTCTATATATTCCTATAGAAAAGTGTAGAATTAACTTCCTCTCCAATGGGGGAAACTGTTAGAGCCCCATTCTGATGTTCAGAAATGCAAGGTGTTATGGAGTCCAAAAGGATGAAGGGATCAGCACCATCATCCATTAACATTCCATGAATGTAGTCCATGACATCAGTAGAAATTTCTTCCATCAAGGTGATGGTAGAGCCCCAAACCCGGATAGAATTTAGATTATTCTTAACTCGTTTATCTTTTTGAAGGCAATGAAAAAATATTGATTTTCTATCCCTATCCTGCATCCATTGGACATTGAATTGAGCCTTTTCAAGCCTCTCCTTTAGGGATAGTAATTCATCCATCTTGTAATGCAACTTTAGATCCTCCCAGGAGGGGGTATGGTGCTGCTGATTTTAAATTTGTCAAGTGGAAGGATGAGATTCAACAGTCTTGATGTCATCTTCCAACCTTGAATATGACTTCCTTATCTAATTATTGAGGAGGCGCTTGACTTCTTTGAGCATGGAGACTACAAAAAATAGGTGATTCCTACAAATTTATTATTCCACCCTTTGATAACCTCTTCCCTACACCTAAGAATTATGATCCAAGAATTATTAAATTTGAAGGGAATAGGAAAAGACATGGTGTTACCCTCCCTTAAATCAACAACAAGACAAGTGTGGTCTGAGTTAAACTTTGGAAGAGTAAATCTAGAGATAGCCAGGGGAGGGCTCCTACCACTGATTTCGGAGGAACGCCTGTCCTGCTTACTAGATTGTCTACCATTGATAGTGTACCTTCCCCATGTGAAGGTTTCTCCAGTAATGGATGTCTCAATAAGATCACATTGATCTATGCATAAAGAAAATTCCTCTACTGTGGTATGAGAGATGTTTGG
Source organism: Viscum album (assembly GCA_963277665.1). Lineage (NCBI taxonomy): Eukaryota > Viridiplantae > Streptophyta > Magnoliopsida > Santalales > Viscaceae > Viscum > Viscum album. The sequence goes on along the minus strand of OY728152.1, from coordinate 1,129,776,554 downwards.
GCAAACATTTTCCTCAGGAATCATGAAAATATTAATGTCACCAATGAAAATCCAATTATGGGAAATTTAATCATCCATCTGAACCAACTCTCTCTAAAGATCCCTTATTATAATATACAAATAGGATGCATACAAAAAAAGAAGGGTTATGGTGGTAGCATGGAAAAATTTTGTAAGGGAGATCACTTGAGGCCTCGTTCAACATAAATAACTTGAAAATAATTATGATTTAGGGCCCCTAAGGTTTCCATTCTAGTGACCTCACTATTGGAGGAATCAAGTGAGTAACTAAGGGTATTCCACTTAAATCCCTTCCAATTTTAAAACTTAATCATGGACTCAGATGACCAAATTAACATTTTCCTGTGAGAAAGAAAGTACCTGAAGGCTATGACCATGGGCATTACTGAGCCCCTTCCAATTTAAAAAAATTATCTTCATTGAGGAAGGGTTTTAATAGTTGTGGGAGAGGGGGTTATTCACTTACATTTTCCATTATTTTCCTTCTTCTTGGTGTTTTTAGTAGACTGATTTGTAGGTTCTAGATTGGGGTATTTCTTTGCCAGCTTCTTCTTATCATCGGGCTGCTCTTTGGTACTGGGACTGATGGCAAGACCATCATCATCCTAAGCCTGAGGATCCTAAACCATGTCACTCTATAAGACCCCACTCAAAGGGTTAAATTTATTCACAGTTTAGATGGATTACTTTGAAGGAACACCAGTCAGTTTCCTCATAGCCTTTCCTGAGGAGACCTCCATGAAAGAGTTTGTGTCCAGGTCCATCCCATCTGGTACCCCATGAATAGAATCCTTTTAAACATGGGGAACTAGATCCGATGAGATTGGGACAACAGTGTATGGGATATCAGGTGTAATTTTCTAGCTAATAGGTGAATCAACATCCATAGTGCCCTACAGGTCGGCTAGTGAGTCTAGAGAGTCAATCCCGTCATGGATCTGAGAGGTCAAGTCATGTGCAGTGGGTAATACCATGGACAGATGGACCAAGGAGACCTTGACCGGCTCCATTAGTCCCTCCACCTCATCCTAAATGGTGGGGGCCAGATGATGGGCCTACTTAGGGAAATCCATGGAGCCATAAAGCAGTTTCACAGGGTCCATGAAGTTAGAGGCACCAAGAAGAGGAGGAGCAGCAACATTGTATAAAGTTTCCTCAGTTACATTGGAGGGAGTATGGAAAGGACCCATAGTAAGAGAATCAGCCTCCAGGATGCTTCTCACAGATCTATTCTCCACCCCCTTGGATGTTGAGTAGTCCACATTGGGCCTTGGGTTAGACTTAGTTTCCCCATGACAATTCTTTCAAAGAGTTGATCCAGGCCCCTGTTGGTCGCAAATCAAACAGGTCTTCGATCTCCATCATTTCGATAGAGTATGGAAAAAAACTATAGGTATGACAGAATTTGGTTCTTCTGTCATACTAAATTTCCAAGGTAAGGCTTTCCTAAAGGGTATTGAAAATGGCCTCATCAACTAGGGTGCTCTCCATATCATCTTCGAAAAGCACCCTTTCATAGTGCCCATACTTTGGTTTGTTCATCTCCTTATCAATTCTGATGGGGAATCCAACTGATGTGGCAATTTCCAATAGGATTCGAGGGTTCCAGTAGAACCAATTTAATTTACAAATCTAAATCCATACCTTTGAAAAGGTGTTTTTTACACCGAATGGGTCAAAATTCCAGTCCCAGTCTTGGATTTGAAGAAGACATGGTTTAAGATTGATGGATTCAAAGATGCAGGATCTCCTTTTTAGGTATTATTTGGTTTTTTATTGTTTGATTGTATTTTAGTGTTCATAGGGTTATTTTAGGAATTTTGGGTTCTTAGGGTTTTCAGATTTTTTTTGGGTTTTTAAGGAATCTTCTAGTTTTTACTTGTTTATATGATTTTTAGGGATTTTTAGGGTTTTTTGTGTTTTAAGATCTTTTATGTTTTGGCATAATTAAGTGGTTTTAGTAATTTATTTGGTTTTTAAGGGTATTTTAGGGATTTTGTGATTTCCCGTTTTTACAAATTTTATGTTTGGTGTTTTAGTGTTTTTAGGGTTTTAAGGTTTTTTAGAGGTTACATGGTTTTTTTTAGGTTTTTAGGGTTTTCAGGTATTTAGGGGTTTTTTAGGATTTTATGGATTTTTATATTTAATTTGTGGATTTTAGGTTTTTTGGGTTTTAAGTATTTTTTTAGGGGTTTTAGCATTTTATGAGTTTTTAGTGTTTTTATGTTTTTAATGAATTTTGAGAATTTTATGGTTTTTAGGGTTCATAGAGTTTTTATGGTTTGGGGGGGTTATAGGTTTTAATGATTTTAATGGTAGTATATGTTTTTTATTAATTTTATTTGGTTTTATAGTGTTTAGATATTTTTATTGGTATTTTAGGGTTATTTAGTATTTTTATATTCTTTTAGGTGGTTTGGGTGGTTTTAGTATATTTTAAGATTTTTAGGGTTTTAGGGTCTTTTAATGGATTTTATGGGTTTTAGGGGTTTTAGGGTTTGTATGGGTTTTCTAGTTTTTAGGGTTTTTAGGGTTTTTATAGGTTTTTAGGTTTATAGTTGTTTTAAATGTTTTTTTTAGTTTTATGAGGTTTTATGGGTTTTATGGTGTTTGAGAGTTTTTAGGGTTTTTAGGGTTTTTAGGGATTTTAAGGATTTTTAGTCTTTTTAGTTTCTTTAGTTATTTAAGGTTTTTATGTGTTTTTAGGGTTTTGGGGGGTTGGGGTTTTTAGGGGTTTTATGGTATTTGTATTTTAGGTTGATTTATGGTATCTATGGGTATTTTAGGGGTTTTTAGGGTTTTTAGGATCTTTTGGGGTTTCAAGGTATTTACGGTATTTTTGGATTTTCTAGTGTTTTAAGGCCTTTGGGGTTTTTTGGTCATTTATGGTTTTTAGGGTGTTTTAGGGTTTTTATGGTTTTAGTTATTTTTAGGGTTTTTAGGGTTTTTAGGTTGTTAGGGGGTTTAGGGTTTTTAAGGGCTATTAGTGTTTTTTGGCCATTTTAGTGATTTTAGGGTTGTTAGGGGTTTAGGGTTTTTATGGGTTTTTATAATTTTTATGGTTTTTTATGGTTATTAGGGTTATTAGGGTTTTTAGGGGTTTTAATGGGTTATTAGTTCATTTATGAGTCTTATTCCTTTAAGTTGTTCTATGTGTTTTAGAGGTTTTTTTGGGTTCCAGGTTGTTATAATTTTTAGGGGTTTTTAGTGATTTTAGGATTTTTCTATGGTTTTTAGGGATTTTGGGATTTTTATTTGTCTTATGATATCTTATGTAATTTTAGTGTTTTTAAATTTTTATGGTTTTTAGGACTTTTAGTTCTTTTTTAGGGTTTTTTGGGGTTTATAGTTTTCAGGAATTTTTTTGGTTTTATGGGATATTTTTTTCTTTTTAGTGTTTTTTTTGGTGTTTAGTGTTTTTATGGAATTTATGGTTTAGGGGTTTTATAGTTTTTATGTTTTTATGGTTTTTAGGGTGTTTTAGTGGGTTTAGGGGAATTATGATTATTTTGGGGTTTTTATAATTTTAGGAGTTTTTTAGCTTTTTTGTGTTTTAGGGGTTTTTTAGTTTTTTGGACTTTTAGGGTTTTTAAGGGTTTTAAGGGATTTTTTGGGCTTTTGAGGATTTTTTTGGTTTTTTACCGCTTGAAATTTAGTTAGGGATGTTTATGTATTTTATGGGTTTTCAAAGGTTTTAAGGTTTTTAGGGTTTATTTGGGTTTTATGGTTTATAGGGTTTTTAGAGTATTTATGTTTTAAAGAGGTTTTAATGGTTTTTTGGAGTTTTCAGGGTTTTTTGTTTTTTAGGGGTTATTAAAGGGTTTTTAGGGTTTTTATTACTTTTATGGTCCGGTAATGTTATAGGTATTTTTAGGGTTTTTAGTGGACTTTTTGTTTTTTGTGGTTTTTAGTGTAATTTAGGGTATTTAGGGGTTTCTAGGTTTTTTATGGGTCTTTACTAGGTTTTAGGGGTTTTCGTGATTTTTAGGATTTTAGAGTCTTTTGTGGTTTTTATGGGGTTTTCAATATCATTATAGTTTTTTAAGATTTTTATGTCCTTTAGGGTTTCAAATGTGTTTTAGGGTCCCTTTATGTTTAGTTTATTTTTTGGAATTTGGGGGGTTTATGATTTTCATTGTTTTTTTGGGGGATTTTATGTTTTTTGTAGTTTTTAGGGGATTTTATGTTTTCACTACTTTTAGGGTTTTTAGGTGAAGTAGGTTTCTTATGGTTTTAGTGTTTTTAGGGTTTATATAGTTTTAAGGATTTTTACGATTTTTCGGCATTTTTTAAGATTATTGGGGGTGGGGGGTTAAAGGTTTGTAGGGTTTTAGGGGGTCAATGTATTTTGTTGGAATTTAAAGGTTTTTTATGGTTTTGTATTATCTAGGGTTTTTATTGGTTTTAGGGTTCTGAAATTTATTTCATGGATTTTATCATTTTTATGGTATTTATGGTATTTAGGGATTTTTGGGTTTTTTTGGTTTTTAAGATATTTTAAAATTTCTAAGGGTGGTTAGGTTCTTTTATCTTTTTTTTTGTGGCTTTAGAGTTTTTAGTGTTTTAAGGGTTTTTAGAGTACTTTTTCATGTTTTAGTGATTTTTATGGGTTTTGGGGTTTTTAGGGGTTTTAAGGTCCTTTAGGGTTTTAGGTATTTTAGGGTCCTTCAGGGTTTTCGGGGTTTTTAGGGTCCTTTATGCATTTTTAGGGTTTTTAGGGACCTTTACTATTTTATGTATTTATGGTTTTTTTGGGTTTCTATGTTTTAATGTGGTTTATGGGTTTTATGTTTTTTAAGGTTTTAAGAATTGTTAGGTTATTTAGGGTTTTAGAGTATTCATATTTTTTTAGGGTTTTTAGTTTTTTATGGTTTTAATGGGTTTGAGGTTTTATTGGGGTTTGGGGGGTATGGTTTTTGGGAGTTTTATGGTATAGGGGAATTTTATGGTTTTTATTGGGTTTTTAGGTTTTTAGTAGTTTTAGAGTATTTATGGGTTCTTAGGGGTTTTATGGTTTTTATGAGTTTTTATGTTTTTTGTTGGTTTCATGGTTTTTTGGGTTTTTTGGATTTTCTCCGGTTTTTAGGGGTTTTAGCGTTTGTAGGTGTTTTATGATTTTCGGTGTTTTAGGGTTGTTTGGGATTATCATGGTTTTAAAAGGTTTATATTGTTTTTGGTATTTTTTGGGTTTTCAGGGTCTTCTAATATTTTTAATAGTTTTTTGGTTTTTATGGAGTTTCTAGGATTTTAAGTTAATTGAGGGGTTTGGGGCTTTTTTACTTTTTATGATTTTGGGGTCCTTTAAAATATTTAGGGGTTTTATGATATTTTAGAATCTTTTGGGTTTTTAAGTTTTTAGGGGTTTTATGATTTTTAGGGTCTTTTGGGGTTTTTAGTTCATTAATATTTTTTGGTGGCATTGAGGTTTTATAGAGGGTTTTAGGGATTTTAGTGTTTTATGGGTTTTAGGGTTTTAAGGTTCCTTTGGATTTTAGTGTTTTTAGGGTGCTTTAGTGTTTTAGGGTCATATAATTTATTTTAGGGTTTTTTCTTTTATGTTTTTATGATTTATGTGGGGTTTTATTTTTTTTAGAGTCTTAAGGATATTTTTTGGATATTTTTTTATTTTTTCAGTTTTTTTTGTCTTTAGGGATTTAAGGGTTTTAGGGTATTTTGGGGGGTTTTTATGGTTTTTATGGTTTTTACGATTTTTTATGAATTTAAGGATTTATTTTTTTATTTTTAGGGGGGTTTAGGGGATTTTAGGGTTTTTAATTTTTTATGTATTTTAATGGTTTTTAGTGTTTTTTAGGATATTTAGAGTTTATTGGGTTTTTATGGGGTTTCAGTGGTTTTAGGGATGTTAGTATTTTATGGTTTTTGGGGTTGTTTAGGTGTTTTTAGGATTTTATATGGTCTTTTAGGGTTTTAAGGGGTTTTAAGGGTTTTATGTTTTGTGTGTGTCTTTTATGGGTTTTTGGTTCATTAAGGGGTTTTGGGGTTCTAGTGTCCTTTAGGGATTTTGTGGACAATTGGGGCTTTCATGGGTTTAGGGTCGTTTAGTATTTTTTGGTTTTTAGAGTCCCTAAGGTGTTTAATGCCTTTTACAGTCCTTTAGGGTATTGTTAGGGGGTTTAGGGTTATATTGTTTTTAGTTTTTTTAGGAACCTTTATGGTATTGGGGGGGGTTAGAGTCATTTATGGGTTTTAGGGTATTTTTTTGGCCATTTTAGGATTTCAAAATATATTTGTTGGTTTTTAGGTATTTGGGTCTTTTAATATTGTTGACGCTCCTTTCGTCACGGAATCTAAAGTTCGGAAAAGGGAATATCTGAGCTCAAAGTGATTAATCCTTTGAAGAAACATCAAAAATCGACAAAGGGATGAAAAAGGAGAACATTGCCCATAGGTCGCGCAAGTTCCCTCTTGGTCGCGCAAGTACACTTGCGCGCCGCCTCAACACTTGCGCGACCCCTCATGGTCGTGCAAGGGACTTGCGCGACAGATCTGGTAACCGCCCAGTAACCGCCCGGGGTCTTCTTTTGCCTATAAATAGACCCTGTGGGCCCCCCATTCGAGAGGATCTCTTTCCAGAAACTCGGATCAAAGCTCCCGACGCTCAAGTCTCTTCTCAAAGCTTCCGGAACACTTCTAAGGTAATTTCTTACCTAGAATGGAAGATCTAAAGAGAAGAAGGAAGGCCCAAGTGTTGAAACTTATCAAACACTTGCGCGCCAACTTAATTCCTTCAATATAACTTGCGCGTCCCTTCTCTGGAAGAACCTCAAGAGGATGGGAAAGGGTTTAATAAAGAGTCGCTCAAGTAATTCAACTCTGGTTGAAAATCGCGCAAGTATCCCTCATGTCGCGCAAGTATACTTGCGCGACCAACACTTGCGCGCCGACGCAGGACTTGCGCGACCTTCAAGACTTGCGCGCCCCTAGCTTTTTGGGTGCCCATCTTGCCCATTTTTACCCCTCTTAAGCCATTTCACCCTTCCTATTCAAGATTCAGTCTTCAAGATACTCTTCAAAAGCCATTTATGGCATGATTTCTTGATTTGACATCCTTATCTGAAAGGAATTCTGTGAAATACCTCTCAAACACCCAGTGATTTAAACATCTTTATGTCACCAAAGATTGAGAGTTCATTCATTTCAACCTCATCCTTTAAGATGAGAGAATCCTAACCTGGGTCTCCTTTTCAGGAATAAGACTCAGTCATAACCTTGGGCTTCCTTTTCAGGAGTAAGCCCCAAGTCCCCTAACCTAGGCTTCCTTCTCATGAATAAGTCCTAGTCATAAATCTTGGGCATCTTTCTTAAGAATAAGCCCCAATCAAGTCCTTTAATCTTGGGCATCCTCCTCAGGAGTAAGCCCCAAACCTTAATCCCTAACCTGGCTCTCCTTTTCAGGAATAAAGACTCAGTCATAACCTTGGGCTTCCTTTTCAGGAGTAAGCCCCAAGTCCCCTAACCTAGGCTTCCTTCTCAGGAATAAGTCCTAGTCATAAATCTTGGGCATCCTTCTTAAGAGTAAGCCCCAAGTCTCTTAAAATTTCTCTTAACCAGTCACAAATTTTCTTTGATTTGGGTTTCCTTTTCAGGAATAAAACCCAATCATAAGTCCCCTCCTAACTTGGGCATCCTCCTTAGGAGTAAGCCCCAAGATTAGAGTATTCAAATCTCCATGAAGCACATATAACTTTGTGGACCCTGTTCTTGGATTTTCTCCCTAAAAGTAAATCCTAAACCTTCGCCTATCTGGGCAGTCATCTATACATAAGCCCCAAAACAAAATTCTTATGATTGCATCTTTTACGGCTCAATGGTCTAAATCTTACCAATACCTCTTGTTTCTCACACCGAGCATGACTCACGTGAGCTTAGAGTGTAAAAGTAATTATGACATTCATCTTTGAGCCATCAATCATAAAACATCATATCCCATTCCTCGAACTACGTGGGTTCTGATTCCTTTTTTCAAAAACAAAGGATACGTAGGTAGCCCATTTATGGGTTCGATCCCAACATTGAAATAATCTCTGTCCTTCTGAATGACGATAAACTTCAAGTGCCCCACTGAGTGGCTTTAAAACCAGCCTGGTCATCAAAATGACCAAGAGACTTTTATATAAATGTTTTGATGGATACCATTGACCAAGAATCTCTAAACAAATATAGATGATTCTATATTGATGAAGAACCTCGAATACATATAAAAGATTCTCTAAATTTCTTGCATATTTAATCATTGATTGTTAAAACTAAAGGAAAGCTCATTTTATACTTGGTAATGTAATAAGGATTCACGAACTTAACTTAAATCTATAAAGAGAGTCCCGGAGTAGACAATAATTCCCCTCAAAAAGGTGTGCTGAGTCCGACCTCCCATCCTCTCGACCAATGCAAATTCCTAAGCCTCATTAGCCCACAAGCTAATGAGCGCCTGCCTTTGGAAAGTAGGTCCAAACGGATGTGGAATCATTGGATGTTTCCGGTTCTACGAACAAACCCGTTAGAAACCGATCAGAACGTTTGAATCTCCCGTCCAGGAGGTCATCCCCGGATTCCGCACGAAACAAAAATGGTGAACCCGACGTGAATCCTTAACCAAGTTAAAGTGATGATTCTTCTTATCTGTTAGGCCCTTTGGGCCAACAAGGCAATCATTGACATGTGCTCATCCAAAAGATGCAGTGGCCGGATTCATCTTGATTATGTCTGTTACATGGAACAGGCACTCTTTTTTTTCAAGATCTTCTACAAAAATGGCTTTCCTTAAATTCACCCCTGTGAATACTGCTGCTGGGAACACCTCTACTGTGAGGTCTGCTGCTGTGAAAACCAATGCTGCTACTCCTGCTGGAACGTCATCCGCTCTGAGGATGACATCACCAACTCAGCGTCTTCAACGCTGTGTTTCTAATGCACTGGTTAAGGAGTACCGTCGCAACGGTACTATCCCAACTCTGGAGGCCGCTCGTCAAGCCCTCCAAGTTAACAATTCTACCTGGTCGTCCGGACAACGGCGACCAGCAATCAAGAAGCAGGCGGTGCTGACTACCGTCTCCAACCGTTTCGGGTCGTTATCCCCGGAACGCAATTTCCATTCACTCCCTTACTCCGAGGAAGTGAATGAGCAGGTCCCGCAAGACCTTAATTCAAAAAGACAGGAGTCCTTCTCAAGGGCTCCCATCAACAATCGCCGCCAGACTCGTGCGGTAGTGCGCCCTCAACATGATGAGGGTACCGGCTCCAGGCATTCAGCTCAGGTTCCTCGAACCCGAGCAGGCAAGATGAATCACCAGAGACGGAATCCGGTTAATAATAGGCAGGTTATCATCCCTGCCATCTCCGGAGAAGTCCACCAACCTAACTTGGTGGCAAATAACGAGCAGGCATACACACCTGTTCGTTTTAATCCCGCTGTCCAGCAGACTCGTCTGGCAGCATCAAGCCGATCCCGCCAGGCAATTCCGGCGGAGTACCATAGGCAGGAACATACACCTGCTTATACATCAGCAGTTAGTCAGCAGGCTCGTCTGACTACATATGATGGATCTCGTCAACAGCGTTTGGCGAAGTGTAATCAGCAGGCACATACACCTGCTAATACTAATCAAGCCTACCAACAGTCTCGTTTGGTAGCGCACGGAGAAGTCAGTCGGAAAGCCCCGACGACAAACAGAAGGCAGACTAAACTCTCTGCCTCCACACTTGAGTACTGTCAGGATTCACTGACAGGAAAAGGAGGACAGGAGCAGGCACATACACCTACTCCAAGCCCGGAATGGACGTATATCCCTGTTCCGGCGGCTGAAGTCACCAAACATATTTTGTCAATGGTGAAAGAGCAGAAGCAAATTCCTGCTCATATTCTGGATGCTTGCCAGGATATCATAACAGCTTCAGCATCATCTCAGGGACAGACACATAAATCTATCCCTAGCAGTGGAGTGACATATCAACAATTCACTCCGGAACAGACACACACATCTGTTCCAGTCCAAGAGGGTTGTGGGGCCTACTCCCCCATATCATATGGACAACCAAGTCAGGCACATACACCTGATTTGAGTGATGATCGTCAGCTTAACCTGACCATCTTTCCTGATCAGGCACATACACCTTCTCAGAGCAATCACTTTCGTCATCAAGTGATTTCTAAAGCGAGTAAGAAGGCATCTAAGAAAAAGATCCGCCCAGCACAGTCAGGAGATCAAAGGCCAATCTACAACAAGGCCTTGCTTGATGCTGGAGTTCTTGAAGCCCTCAGACATTTATCTGTCGTAATTCAAGATTCTACTCCCTCAGTTCCCAATAACAGGAACATTAATCCCGAAGGTCTTCAACAGACACTTCCTCATGAAGACTTGCTTCATGAAAATTCGGTCAATCTTGAAGTTTCTTCTTCAGATGAGAACCACAGGAACCCTCTGTGTGGTCAGAAGACCAAGGAGCAAGAGATCTCATCTTTTGCTGTAACCCATCATGAAGGTCCTCCTCATGGTGATGAACTTCGCTGCGAAAGTCCTCTCCGCAGTAGTGATTCACATTGTCTCGAAAATTCTTCAGAAGGCAATGTAGTGACGAGAAAGCCCTCCTATCTCGAGGCACTTGCAAACGTAAAACCAGTCATGTCTGAAGTTTTACTATCGGCAGGTGAAACTCTTTCTCCATCAGAAGATAGCTTGGGGTTCAGGTTATTCTCCGAACCTTCCCTGGGTCATTCATCTTCCAGCGTGAATAGTGATTCCTCTACCAATCTTGTTGAATCCGATGAAGCAACAAGGAAACACCAACTCTGGTCCAAACAGGTAGAAGAATCTTCATTTAATGATAAAGAGGAAATGCTGAACATGAGGAAAAAACTGGCAAAAGGTGAAGTACCAGTCATGTTTTGGCCTTTGGCTGATTCACAGTATGACATTCCAAAGATGTTGACGGATGTTGGAATCCATGATATTCGTCTTAACATATGGAAAACTCTTTGTCAATTAAAGAAGAAGGTATTATCTTACGATGAATATGAAAATCATCTTAAGATAATAGAAGGGTTACAATGCCAGATTGATTTGGAATCTCTATCAGTCTCTCGGTATCCGAAGGCTGAAAAGCAACAGAGAACCATTCAACGTTCATGCCTTGGCGCACTAAGAAGATTGTGTCAGTTAATTTCCAATGCTCCATCTAATGTTCATATCAGAGGATGGGGTATTCACGGAGCACTACATTTCACAGTGCTTTCCGGTCAGCAAAGCCTGCCGAAAATGGTCTCATGCAATGTTATTGCCCATGGCCGGCCACAGTCAATGGGCTTTGTTCATAATCAAAATCTTGCTCGAGATCAAGCTTCAACTAGTTCCTCTAAAAATCAAGTATATAGAGAACAGGTTGTTGAATTGCTCCTACACCAAGCAGGCGAGAATATTGCACAAGCCTCTCGTCTGGAGCAAACACGTCATCAAATGACAGAAGTTTCGGAAATCATCCAACGGTCTGTTGAACCAGGTGATAAAAGTGGATACAGGTTAATGCATCCAGCTAATTTCCGAACTAAGATCTGCAAGATCAAGAGAGATTTCAAGAAGATCTCAGACATAGCATGTCAAGAGACACCCCAGCTTGCCAGACTGGGGACTTCTCTAACCCAACCCTTAGAATCAACGAATGGGATTTGAGGAGTTGAGCGGAAGCAATAGGAACATCCCCAGTCCACCGGACTGGGGACTTTTTCAAATCTTCAATCCCTCCCTCAGAGAAAGTCAGTATTCTCTCGATTAGGGAATAAACCTCAAGAGGAACGAAGAGCCAAGATGGCAGGAGATTCTCTCCAAGTGACGGTTCACAAAGAAATTCCTGAGGGGTCAAGTCAACGGAATGCCATGTCTTATCATGGACATAAAAGGAGACAATATCACAGAAATGCTGATAGAAAGGATTCCATGAAATATGCATCCATTAATGTCATCACTGCCGTTGCTGCTGATTCACCAGATGAGGCTCAATCAGAGGGATCAGATGAAGAGGTTCCTGCTCAAGAAGTTGCGCACACAGACCTAAATGAAGAAGGTGTGCGCACACGTAATCAAAGGCTTACCCAAAATTTGGGTATTCCTTCAAGTAACCCACTTCCCCCTCTCCGAAAAGGATCCAATAAGGGGAAAGGAAAGAATCAAGTTACTTCTCACCCTTCCTCTGAAGGAGGTCAATCTCTCTCATTAGAGCAAAGGCTTGCACAACAGGAGGAAGAAATGAAAGAATTAAGAAGGTTGAATGCAGAACTACTTCAGAGTAGTCTTCTTCTTAAGAATGCTGAAGTCCGACAGCCGAAGGAATTTGTTGTAACTACTGAGATGGATCAGGAATATCCTCCTTTATCAGTACACCCACAGAGGTCTAATCCTATGGGTCAAACGCAACAACGGTTGGCAGCACTACCATTAGTTGCAGCACCAACCTCCACGGCTGTCCAAGCTCCATTCATTACACCTACCCAAAACCAAGTTCAACCTGACGTTTCTCAAAAGTTAATAACTACTATTGAGTCCTTAACAGCTCGGTTAGAAACTATGGAAGGGAAACGGGCGCAAGTTCAACCTGAAAAGAAAGTTTACCCTGAATGGGTAGATTCAATTTCTCCTCCATCCAGTTTTGGAAACCCTATTTTCCCTACTTTCAATGGATCAGGTGACCCTGAACAACATTTGACGCATTACGTGTCTTGTTGTGATCCTATGATGGGAACTCCAGAGCAACAAGAAGCAGTGAAACTCAGATGCTTCGTGCGAACCTTGCAAGGACCAGCTTTTTTCTGGTATACAAGCTTGAAATCCCGGTCAGTCATCGGATGGGAGGATCTTCGTCAAAAATTCCTTCTTCAGTTCAGCTCAACTTTGCCAAAAACGACAGTTTTCGATCTTACAAACTGCAAGCAAAGGGAGAATGAAAGAGTCTCTGATTTCATTGCTCGTTGGAAGGGATTAACGTATTCCTTGAGTTTATCACTCCCTCAGGAGGAATTATTGCCAATCTGTGTGGCAAATTTGCGTGACGAATTACGCACGCCATTGATCCCTATGAAATACACAGGAGGGTTTCGAGACCTTACTTAAATCGCTCAACAGATTGAAGATTCCCTTATGCAGGCTAAGGTTAAATCTCGTGTAATTCCATCAGCTCCAGGAAGAAGAATGGGTAAAGCAGAAACTGCTACAGTTATGCTTAAACAGGCACCTGTACCTATTTCTACTTCAAAACCTTCATCTTCTCGAAGGGCTCCACCTCCTGAACGCCAACAACAAAGGCTGTTTCGTCCAAATGATCAAAAAGATCAACGACGAAAACAATTTGAGGATATGAAGAGTAAAACATACTCTTTCCGAAGTGAGCAAGTTCCTGGTTACTTCATTTCAGCTCTGGAGAATAATTTTGTTCAATTACCAGTGCCGAAGAGACCAAACAAGGAAGGAGATGAAGACCGTCCCAATTATTGTCCCTTTCATCAAATGTTGGGGCATCCCATCCAGGAGTGTTTTGTCTTTAAAGACCTCCTACAAAAGATGGTCGACTTGGGACAAGTCAAATTGAAGGGTTCTTCAGCTCATGTAGCGTGTATTACCGCTACAGATCCAGAGGAAGGAGGCGAGTGGCAGGAAGTCAAAAGCAAAACTGCGAAAAAATATGATGATTGGATGGTCAGAAAGACAATCAATCGGACCCATTCCATTTTGCGAACACAATTGAAGAAGCCAATTGTGTCTCCTACAAAAGCTGCAGTAAAGCCTCCATCAAAAGACAAATCCTCAAAAGGGCAGAGCAATTCAAAGAAGAAAGAGGAATCAGGAGAAGATGAGTATGTATCAAAGCCTAAATTGTCTTTGACTCTGGAAGATTTCATGCCATCTACTTCAAAGCAACGGGCACCGTCCCACCAAACGGCACAGCCTAAACAGGCTAACTTGGCAGAGTCTTTATCAGACGAAGAGTTAATCTTTGGTTCTGTTTAATTTCAATGGATGGAGAACACATCACGACTCCAACTAATGCCAGATTTCTGAAGAAGTATTTTGTATAAACACAAAATATTGTTCCCAGAACCAAGACTCTTACAATTGGTTCATACACAAAGGTCCGGTATGACCTTAAACTACACCAAGGTCCGGTATGACCTTAAACTACACCAAGGTCCGGTATGACCTTAAACTACACCAAGGTCCGGTATGACCTTAAACTACAACTGCGTCCAACATGACGTTAAACTGTGTCACCTTCAATGTCCGAGATGACATTAAACTAAATTTTGTCCCTGCAACATGACATTAAACCGTGCAGCACCAATAGTCCTAACTGCAAGACTTTAAACTGCATAGTCCCTGATTTTGTCCTACATGACAATAAACTGTATAGAAGTTCCTATATTTTGTCTGAGATGACATTAAACTATATTTTGTCCTAGCGACATGACATTAAACTGTGTGGCACTTTCATCGTCCAGCATGACGTTAAACTGTGTTAAGTCCCTTATTGTCCTACATGACACTAAACTGTATTCTGTCCGAGATGACATTAAACAATATTGTGTCCTAGCGACATGACATTAAACTGTGTGGCACTTCCAACGTCCAGCATGACGATAAACTGTAAAAAGATCAGAACTGATATCCTCATATTGATTCACCTTAGTCTTAGCTACATGACTTTAAACTGTACAGCATCAGTTCTTCCTTGCTATATGACGCTAAAACTATACAGCAATGGTCCAGTATGACTTTAAACTGCAACTTCGTCCCACACGACATTAAAACTGTGAAAAAGTTCCATAAACAGTCCAGCATGACCTTAAAACTGCATCATTCCTGGTCCATGTATACGACCATAAACTATTTGCAAATATGTCCAGCAAGACGTTAAATTGTGACGTCCTAACTACATGACGCTAAACTGTATAAAAGTCTCTCACGTCCGGAAAGACGTTAAACTATATAATCATCAAAAGTCCAGCATGACATTAAAACTGCACAATCCCCCTTTCGTCCAATATGACGTTAAACTGTATTGTCCCCATCGTCCTAACTACATGACGCTAAACTGTACAGAAAATCCTTGATATGTCCTACATGACATTAAACTGTGCATCGTTAAGGTTGTTATTACCTCTTGTTTCTCACACCGAGTATGACTCACGTGAGCTTAGAGCGAACATCAACCATAACACTCCCTTTGGGCCACTAACCATGAGTAAGTCCCAACAACATTTTTTTTTAGATCATTGTCCACAAGAACAACTTGATCATTAATTCATTCTTTAATTGAACTACACAGACTTTGATCCTTGCCCTCCAGGCTGGGTATGTAGGCAACCTCCCAAAGGTTCAAGCCCAAAAACAATCTTTTCACATTGGTTCACCACAATCTCATATGATGATGATTTGTGAAACCACCCTTGGAATCAATATCTTTACATTGATTCACTTTTGTCCTTGTTATATGACGTTAAACTATACAACACTTTTGTCTGGTACGACAATAAACTACAATATTCTTTGATTTCCTCATTTGAGAAGGAACCATTATTAACATTGATTCTTTTTCAATCATGGTTTTCATTTTCAAAAAGACTACGTACATACATGGTAATGCCTAAACTTTTTATCTTAGGTTAAAACCATCATTGCACTAAAGTCCCTTTTCACCCTTCACATGTACGAACCAAATTTGTACAAAGGGTAGTTTCTAGAACTACGTGGACTTGATTCCCATCTTTATGGGATACGTAGGAACATTCGAGTGTCCCTCGAATCCAGTCCCAAGTCTTTTGGGCCTAACCCCAAATTTCACTTTCAGTCCCTTGGCTGAAAAGTCCTCATGAAAACACACACTGTGTATTCATTATTATGGTCCGAATTCTATGACCCCAAAAACTAAGATCACTCATCCTTTCGTCCTGCACGACGTTAAACTGCATTTCAAGAACTACGTATGGCTTGATTCTCATTCTTATGAGATACGTAGTGAAGTCCAAGTTTCAATTCAGGACCCAGCCACAACATGATTATGGTTTTCATTGACCTATGTATCTCTATATACATTGGAAAATACCCATCTTTATGTATTATAATCCTAACCTTAAATATTTTCAGATCTTCATAACCCTTTTCATGACTTATGGTCACAAAAATGTCAAACTTCTGAGAATTCTTTTGCCTGACTATGCAGCACGTGCCCATAGGTGGCCTTGCATAAACAGTCCACATAACAGACTTGTCGGCCAAGAGATGCTATTTATTTGACCATGCAGCCAATGCCCATAGGTGGCCCTGCATGTTTTCAACCCCCTAACGGGTTTGTTAAATAATAGTAACTTCATTCTTGGGAAGAATGCCTCTTTTGTCCTTATTTGTCTTAAACGACAGTATGTAGGGATCCGCAAAAATAGCCATCCTTAACATATTTGTCCCATATCCTTTTTCATGATCTGAAAGTATTCAAGTCTATGGTTTATTCTTCTTCCCTACGTTTGGGTCAGACCTTCGTAGGAGTGATATTCATCTAGTTCTTCGATATTCTTGTTTGGAAATATCTTCTCCATATTCAAGTACCTCTTTCCATACAACAAACTCTATTCTTTAGAAAATTTGAATCTCCATAAACTTTCACTGGCTTTTAGCACTAGGAAAGTAAATTTCTGAGAGTTCTTTTGCCTAACTATGCAGCACGTGCCCATAGGTGGCCTTGCATAAACAGTCCACATAACAGACTTGTCAGCCAAAAGATGCTATTTTATTTGACTATGCAGCCAATGCCCATAGGTGGCCCTGCATATTTCAACCCCCTAACGGGTTTTGTTAAATAATAGTAACTTCATTCTTGGAAACTACTTCTTCTAATGCTATTTAGCTCTTTTTCATATCATTCCTCAGATTCAAATATTCTTAAGTCATAGTTTACATATTTTCTCTCATACTTGAGTATGGTAATTTGTTTTCAGATAAATTATCAAGGAATTGAATCCATTTTAATCCATTTTTCGATCAAAGCTATTTCGACCTTAAACATTAGCCTCTTTTTGTCTGGCTTGCATGACTTTAAACTGCCCACACAAAAGACAGAGGAACTATGAATAAAAGTCAAAGTTCCAGCTCACTAAATATACATTTTTTGTATGATTTAGCTAATATTGAGCAATTAAAAGATTCAAAGTTTGTAGGGTTATTTGTAATAATCCTAGTAAAAATCAAACTATGCTTACTAAGCCCATTGGCTTAAGTAAATTTGAAGCAGGTAATGGAAGAATGCAAGCACAAATGATTGAAGACAAAAGTGTTTTTCATTGATACACAAGAGTTAGAAGGACATCCACAGATTGGAATCTCTTCTCTTTTTCAAGAAATTACAGGAGATTGTCAACAAAAGTCTTCATTTGATTTACGGCATCCCGAGCTTCATCAGCAACCGCCTGGAATTCATTCATTCAACTGGAAACAAAAAGGAGATGCAGTGATACCAGCTCTTCTTGGAACAATTGTAAAAGGATGTTCTTGAGTGCGGTTTGAGAAACTTTTCTGCTGATCAAACAGTGACTCTGTTTCTGTCCAAGAGACTTGAAAGATGGATACATGGATTTGAGAATGGAGCATTGGAAGTAAAGAGCCATTTGAAGAGAGTACTCTTTTCAGATATTGCTCTAATACCATGTTTGTCTTCTCTCCACCAACCGGTAGTGGAAAACATTTCATCCCATGGGTTTGCCATTTTTATATCTGCAAGGAAATGGCATGCAAGGAGAATTTGAAAGTTCACACCATTGTTGTTGCTTTTAATGCACAGCATAACCGAAATAAAGGAGTAGCAGCGCAGCTACATTTCAGGTGTATAGTTGTTTGCATTTGGAACATTGACTCCTTGCAAGTGACCATGACCACATAGAGACAGGTAGATGCTCTGTGGGAAATTAAGATGATATTTCTTCAAGTACTTAGCCAAAACTGGAAGAGTGCTGTCGCAGGTGTCATAGTAATCAGGGCCAATGATGTTCATCATATCATCAATCCGCTTGCTAGCCAGTTCATAAGTCGTTCCAATTCCCTTGGGAACCACTGAATCTGCACAAAAGATGAATAAACTAACTCTTAAATGGGTTTATTTTTCATAAATTTTGTGAAAAAATTTGAAAAAATGGCTAAGGCATTAAGGCGCGCAAGTCTACAAAATGGCGCGCAAGTGATCACGTGTCGCGCTAGTTTTCGTCGCGCAAGTATAAACCGCGCAAGTACGAATACCTTTACAGGAGTGCGACATCAAGGAAAAACAGAGCAGACTTGCGCGGCTTAGGTGACCTGCGCGGCGAGAGCTCGAGAAATCCGGAACTTCAGATGCCATCTACGGCTGGAAGCCGTGTATTTATAGGCCAGGAGGCCTACCTGCGCGCCATACCAGAGGGTTTAAGGCCTGCGCGACGCAGACTTGCGCGCCTCCCTCTGCGCACTGAAGACTTGCGCGCCACCCTTTTCCTTTAGAGGGATTCGATTTCCTCAGAGTCAAATCCTCATTTTCTCTCCGGATCCAACTCTGAGGGGGGACTTTTGTTGACGCTCCTTTCGTCACGGAATCTAAAGTTCGGAAAAGGGAATATCTGAGCTCAAAGTGATTAATCCTTTGAAGAAACATCAAAAATCGACAAAGGGATGAAAAAGGAGAACATTGTCCATAGGTCGCGCAAGTTCCCTCTTGGTCGCGCAAGTACACTTGCGCGCCGCCTCAACACTTGCGCGACCCCTCATGGTCGTGCAAGGGACTTGCGCGACAGATCTGGTAACCGCCCAGTAACCGCCCGGGGTCTTCTTTTGCCTATAAATAGACCCTGTGGGCCCCCCATTCGAGAGGATCTCTTTCCAGAAACTCGGATCAAAGCTCCCGACGCTCAAGTCTCTTCTCAAAGCTTCCGGAACACTTCTAAGGTAATTTCTTACCTAGAATGGAAGATCTAAAGAGAAGAAGGAAGGCCCAAGTGTTGAAACTTATCAAACACTTGCGCGCCAACTTAATTCCTTCAATATAACTTGCGCGTCCCTTCTCTGGAAGAACCTCAAGAGGATGGGAAAGGGTTTAATAAAGAGTCGCTCAAGTAATTCAACTCTGGTTGAAAATCGCGCAAGTATCCCTCATGTCGCGCAAGTATACTTGCGCGACCAACACTTGCGCGCCGACGCAGGACTTGCGCGACCTTCAAGACTTGCGCGCCCCTAGCTTTTTGGGTGCCCATCTTGCCCATTTTTACCCCTCTTAAGCCATTTCACCCTTCCTATTCAAGATTCAGTCTTCAAGATACTCTTCAAAAGCCATTTATGGCATGATTTCTTGATTTGACATCCTTATCTGAAAGGAATTCTGTGAAATACCTCTCAAACACCCAGTGATTTAAACATCTTTATGTCACCAAAGATTGAGAGTTCATTCATTTCAACCTCATCCTTTAAGATGATAGAATCCTAACCTGGGTCTCCTTTTCAGGAATAAGACTCAGTCATAACCTTGGGCTTCCTTTTCAGGAGTAAGCCCCAAGTCCCCTAACCTAGGCTTCCTTCTCAGGAATAAGTCCTAGTCATAAATCTTGGGCATCTTTCTTAAGAATAAGCCCCAATCAAGTCCTTTAATCTTGGGCATCCTCCTCAGGAGTAAGCCCCAAACCTTAATCCCTAACCTGGGTCTCCTTTTCAGGAATAAAGACTCAGTCATAACCTTGGGCTTCCTTTTCAGGAGTAAGCCCCAAGTCCCCTAACCTAGGCTTCCTTCTCAGGAATAAGTCCTAGTCATAAATCTTGGGCATCCTTCTTAAGAGTAAGCCCCAAGTCTCTTAAAATTTCTCTTAACCAGTCACAAATTTTCTTTGATTTGGGTTTCCTTTTCAGGAATAAAACCCAATCATAAGTCCCCTCCTAACTTGGGCATCCTCCTTAGGAGTAAGCCCCAAGATTAGAGTATTCAAATCTCCATGAAGCACATATAACTTTGTGGACCCTGTTCTTGGATTTTCTCCCTAAAAGTAAATCCTAAACCTTCGCCTATCTGGGCAGTCATCTATACATAAGACCCAAAACAAAATTCTTATGATTGCATCTTTTACGGCTCAATGGTCTAAATCTTACCAATACCTCTTGTTTCTCACACCGAGCATGACTCACGTGAGCTTAGAGTGTAAAAGTAATTATGACATTCATCTTTGAGCCATCAATCATAAAACATCATATCCCATTCCTCGAACTACGTGGGTTCTGATTCCTTTTTTCAAAAACAAAGGATACGTAGGTAGCCCATTTATGGGTTCGATCCCAACATTGAAATAATCTCTGTCCTTCTGAATGACGATAAACTTCAAGTGCCCCACTGAGTGGCTTTAAAACCAGCCTGGTCATCAAAATGACCAAGAGACTTTTATATAAATGTTTTGAAGGATACCATTGACCAAGAATCTCTAAACAAATATAGATGATTCTATATTGATGAAGAACCTCGAATACATATAAAAGATTCTCTAAATTTCTTGCATATTTAATCATTGATTGTTAAAACTAAAGGAAAGCTCATTTTATACTTGGTAATGTAATAAGGATTCACGAACTTAACTTAAATCTATAAAGAGAGTCCCAGAGTAGACAATAATTCCCCTCAAAAAGGTGTGATGAGTCCGACCTCCCATCCTCTCGACCAATGCAAATTCCTAAGCCTCATTAGCCCACAAGCTAATGAGCGCCTGCCTTTGGAAAGTAGGTCCAAACGGATGTGGAATCATTGGATGTTTCCGGTTCTACGAACAAACCCGTTAGAAACCGATCGGAACGTTTGAATCTCCCGTCCAGGAGGTCATCCCCGGATTCCGCGCGAAACAAATATTTTTAATGAATTTTAGATTATTTTACTGTTTATAGGGGTTTTAGGTTTTTTATAATCTCTTTTAGGGGTTTATGATCTTTCAGGTGTTTTAGGGGTTTAAGGGTCTTTTTATTGTTTTAGGATATTTAGGGGTTTTGGGGTATTTTTGTGTTTTAGGGTTATCTGGGTTTTTTTTGGGGTTATAGGGGGTTATAGGGGTTTTTAGGTTATTTTTTATTTTTAAGGTCTCAGGGTTTTTAAGTTTCTGTAATAGTTTTTTATAAATTTTTAAAGGTTTTTATAGTTTTAGGTATTTTTTAAAGACTTTAGGATTTTTAGTGCTACTAGGGTTTTTAGGGGTTTTAGGGTTTTTTTTGAGTTTTTAAGTTTTTAGGGTATTTAGGGATTTATGTTTTTTTATGGTTTAGGTGTTTTTAGGATTTTCAACTAATTTAGGTTTATTTAGGTTTTTATGGTTTTAAGGTGTTTATAGGAGTTTAAGGGTTTCAGGGGTTTTTTTGGGAATTTATGGGTTTTTGGGGTTTTATGGGTTTTTAGGGTTTGAGGGTTTTATGTGGTTTTGGGAGTTATTGGGTTCTAGGATTATTTATGGGTTTTGAAGGATTTTTTGGATTTTTATTCGTTTTAGGGGTTTTTAGGGGTTTTAGTGTTTTGGGGTTTTTAGGGTTTCTTCGGGTTCTATGTTGGATTTAGAATTTATTTGTATTTTATGTGGTTTTTAGATTTTTTAATGTTTATTATTGTTTCTAGGGATTTTTAGGATTTTTTTATTGTTTTTATAGTATTATGGTTTTTAGGGTTTTTTTGGGTATTTATCGTTTTATGGTTTGGAGGGGTTTAAAGGGTTTTTATGATTTTTTTGAGATTTCAGGGTTTTTGACCATTTTATGGATTTTTAAGGGGTTTTAGGGTTTTTACTGGTCGTTTTGGGTTTTTAATATTTTTAGGGTTTTCTTGGTTTTTAGGGTTTTGGGGGTTTTTATGGATTTTCGTGTGTTTAAGGATGTTTAGGGTTTTTAGAGGGTTTTATGGTTTTTAGGGGTTTTGTTGTATTTTTGTTTTCTTAGAATTATTTTCTGGTTTTTATGTTTTTCATGGGTTTTATGGTTTTTATGGATTTTTTAGAATTTTAGGAGATTTTAGTTATTTAAAGCGTATTCATATTTTTAGTTTTTTAGTTTTTATATATTATTATAGTGTTTAATAGTTCTTATGGTTCTTAAAGGGGTTTTAGGGTGTTCTAGGGGGTTTAAGACCTCTAAGTGTTTTTAGTGCCTTTTTGGGGTTTTATTGGTTTTAGGGTTTTTTGTTATTTTAAGGGATTTTTAGGGGGTTTATGGTTTTTTTGGTTTTTTGGGGTTTTTATGTTTTTTTTGACATTTTTGTGTTTTATTTATTTTGATGGGTTTATTTGGGATTTTATGGTTTTACATGGTTTTTAGTGTTTTTAGGGTTTTTAGGTTTTTTTATGTTAAATTTTTTTTGGGATATCGATGTGTTTTTATGGATATTTAGAGTTTTAAAGGGTTTTTATGTTTTTTTCTATTTTAAGGGTTTTGAATCATTTATATGGTTTTTAGGTTTTTTAATGGTTTTATGGATTTTTAATGTATTTAGTAATATTTAGGGTTTTCGTGATTTTAACATATTTTTAATGTTTTAGAGGGTTCTAGGGTTTTTATAATTTTTATGGGGTTTTAGGGGGTTTAGGAGTTTTTTTTTTGTGTTTTTGGGGTTTTACACTCAATTTTGGATTTTTAAAATATTTTTTATTTTTAGTGGGGTGAAGGTATTTTTTGGATTTTTAGTGGTATTAAAGAGTATAATGATTTTTTGTGGTCTTTTAGGTTATTTTTAGTGTTTATAAGATCTTTTATTGGTTTTAATGGGTTTTAGAGTTTTTATTGTTTTTATGATTTACAGTTTTTTAGGGTTTTAAAATGTTTTAAAGGGGTTTTATGGGTTATAGGATATTTAGGTGTTTTGGTGTATTTCAATATTTTTAAAAGGTTTTTAGAGTCTGTATTGTTTTTAGGGATTTTTTATAGTTTTATAGGCTTTTAAAACTTTTGTGTTTTAGGGTTCTATGAGTTGTTTGCTGGCTTTTAGGGTCTTTATGGTTATTTGGGTTTTTAGTGTTTTGTAGGTTTTTGTAGGGTTTTTTGGTTTTGTAGGGTTTTCTGGTTTTTTAGGGATTTTGGGGATTTTAAGGGGTTTTAAGGGTTTTAATGTTTTAAGGGTTTTATTAGGGTTTTCTTAGTGTTTCTTAGGGTTTATTAGGGGTTTTGAGGATTTTATTTGGGATGTTTGTGATTTTAGTATTTTTAGAGTTCTTATTGTTTTTAGGGGTTTTAGAGATTTTTGGTTTTTTTAGGGGGGGTTTAAAAGGGATTTAGGGGTTTTATGTTTTTATGGGTTTTAAGGTTTTTATGGGTGGTTTTTGGTTTTTTTCTTTTTAAGGGTCTTACGGATTTTAAATATTTAAAGATTTTATTATTTTTAAGGTTTTAGGGTTTTAAGTGTGTTTTATTCTTTTTAAGAATTCTAGATGTTTTAGGGTTTTTAAGGATTTTAGAGTTTTTTAGGGTGTTTAAAAATTTTTGTGGTCCTTTAGGATTTTTATAGGGGTGTATAGTCTTTTTTGGTTTTTTGGGACATTTAGGGTTTTCTAATTTTTTAGGTTCCTTTAGGGGACTTCGAGTTTTATGGGTTTTGGGGTCTTTTGGGGTTTTCAAGAAGTTTTAGGATATTTTACGAGTGTTTTAGGGTTTTTATGGGTTTAAGGATTCTTATGTTTCTTGGGGTTTTAGGGAGTTTTAAGGGGTGTTTAGGGATTTAGGTATTTGTTAGTGTTTTTAAGGTTTTGGGGTTTTTAGTATTATTATGGTCTTTTAGTATTTCTAGTAGTTTTGGGATTTTTAATGGGTTTTATGGTTTCATAGGGGTTTTGGGGGGTTTGAAGGGTTTTTAGGGTTTTTATGGATTTTAGCATTTTTAGGGTTTTTAGGGGTTTTTAGAGTTTTTGGGTTTTATGAGTTTTCTTCATTATTTTGGAGTGTTTAATTGGTTCTATAGTTTTTTGAAGTTTTTTGTTTTCAGGATTTTAGGGGTTTTATTGTTTCTATGGATTTTAAATTTATTTTAGGGGTTTTAGAGTCTTAAGGGTTATGTATAATTTTTTATTTTTTTGGGGGTTTTTGGGTATTTTATGATTTTTTGGATTTTTAGGCTTTTATGGATTTTTAGGATCTTTTAGGGTTTTAGGGTTTTAACGGTTTTAGGGATTTAAGGATTTTAGGTGTTTTTAGTTTTATTAAGGTTTTTTGAGTTCTTTTTGGTTTTTATGGTTTTTATTGTTTTATAGGTTTTATCGTGTTTAGTGTTTATAGAGATTTTAAGGGGGTTTAGTGCTTATTACTTTCTTTTAGAGTTATTAAGGGTTTTGAGTGGTTTTTTTGGTATTAGGGTTTTATGTGTTTATATGATTTATATGGTTTTTAGAATATTTTAGGGGCTTTCAGGGTTTTTAGGAGTTTTTAGGGGATTTAGGACTTTTAGTATATTTTAGGGATTTTAGTGTTTTTAGGGGTTTTATGTTTGATTCAGATTTTTCAGGGTTTTTGGTCTTTTAGGAGTTTTCTGGTGTTTTCGAGTTTTGAATTTTTTTTCTTCCAAATATTTAGAGTTTTTAGTGGTGTTAAGGGTTTTACAGTCTCTTTTTGGGTTTTTTAAAGTATGTTAGGATTTTAAAATTATTTTTTGTTTTTTGGGTCTTTTGGGCCCTTTAGTGGTTTTAGGGGTTTTAGGGTCCTTTAGGTTTTTAGGGTTTTTAGAGTATTTTATGGGATTCAGGTTATTTTGGGGTAATTTTGGAGTTTAAAGAGTTTTAATTGTCTTTTAGTGGTTTTAAATTTTGTTGGATATTTATGGGGGGATTTGGTTTTTAGGGTCTTTTAGGGGTTTTAGAGTTTTTAAGGCCTTTAAGTTTTTTAGGTATTTTTTGGTCTTTTAGGGGGTCTAATGGTTTTTAGGGCAGAAGAGGTGCGAGGCCAGGCTATTCCTGTCCCCCCAAAATTTATTAGAAAAAAAGAAATTGTAGACAAGGGAGGGGCGGGTTCAATCAACCAACACCCAAAAACCCTGAATGCGCCCAGAAAACCAAAAAGTCCCCAAAAAAAGGCAAAAGACACACAAAGTCTGAAGAAGAAGAAAAATAGAAGCACTTCCACCAGCATCTCCCAACCAAACAGTAACCATCATCTCGCAACACCATTTTCATCAACCATCACTCCCTTTCAAAACACCTACACCTCGTGCATCACAGAGCCACCAGCATCAAAGTCATAAGTCTCACCTTCACCACCTCGTGGTGAAGAAATAACCATCACCACAAACCAACATCTTTCTTCACACCCACCTCCAATAACACATCAACAACACCCAAATGAAATACAACATCCAGCACCACTAAACAGTACCAATATCTAGCATCCACCCCGATTCACAACCAATCCAACAACAACCCCAGAATCACCAGCACCCACCTTCGGTAGCACCACCACACCAGGAAGGTCCTTCTCTATCAGTACAGAACCACCATCACCAGAAATAAGAGCATCATCTTCATCACATCTCAACCAATTAACAACCAAAATTCCAGCATATCGCACCCAGTAGCACAACCAAGGGCATAGAGGAACCAGAATCCAGGAAAAGAGCCAATCCACAACCCAAGAAACCTTTCCTGCAATCCAGAACACACAAAGAACCACTAGTACACAACACCTCATATCATAACCAGCAAACACCAGCATCGACTCACAACCAAACCATCCACCAGTATAGAAGATCTGTAACAGCAAAAGGGACCAACCAAACCCTTCAGCAAGATATGTGGGACCAAACAGACCGCTTTGGCACCACAAGAAAGAATATACCAACACAAGATCAAAACTGAACGAAAACAAACCAGGATCAACAACAAGAATTAGAGACTGGGCCGAGGAACGAACCTGGATATTCTGCACAGACCGAAGAAAGGAAAAGCATCCAAATTCAGAGTCACCACCACTATAGATGAAAGTCACCTTCCAAATTTTATGTCCCATCAGAGAGGATACCGAACAACGAAGCATCAACCCTGAGTAGACAACAAACTTCCGCTGAGACCAGAACTGGTGTCTCTGAAACAGACTTCTCTTCCGATGAATCCTTTGTCCCCGCTGACCCGTCTGTGGAAACCCTTGATCTGAAAATTCAACCTCGGACGGATGAAATCCAAAAGGTTTCCTAGCCTCCAAGGAGTCATTATCTTCGTCAAATTCCATATTGGAATGATCTGAGGACCATGAGACCTCCATAGCCGACGAAGCCTGGACGCACCAAAAATGGATTGTAGACCCATCCAAAGCCAAAAACTGCAATGATCAGTGAAAATTAAGTCACCTAAGACCAAAAACCACCACCATCTGGAGACTAGAGAGCACTGTGAGAGTACACCATTGCCATGGAATGAGAAGGAGTGAGGATCTAGCACTAAAGTTCCGAGAATAATCAAGGAGAAAACCTAGGCGAGGCGTTGAGCGAGAGAGAGGACCATGGGAGTGCACCGACATATTCTCTAAACGTGTTGATGGGTAACGAGGTATTGGGTTGTCCTTCCCACCTGCGTGCCGCACGTCCCCAGTGAGGCCCAAGGTGGCCAACCCTTGGTCTTAGGCCAGTTCCCAATGGGGTAGAGGGGCCCACAAGTGGTTTTCTAGCATATAGTGTGTGTTTCTTTGCGAGGACTCAAACCCAGAACCTTGGGGTCAGGATGCCACATCCTTTAACCAAATCACATGTGCCCCACGGGAAAACGTGTTGTTGGGTAACGAGGTATTGGATTGGTCTCCCCACCTGCACGCTGCACGTCCCTAGTGAGGCCCAAGGTAGCCAACCCATGGGCTTGGGCCAGTTCCCAATGGGGTAGAGGGTCCCACGAGGGGTTTGATAGAATATAGTGCACATTGCCTTGCAAGGACTTGAACCTGGAACCTTGGGGTCAGGACGCAACTGCCTTTAACCAACTCACCCATGCCCCCGCAGCCAACACATGTTGATGGGTAATGAGGTATTGGGATGGCCTGCCCACCTGTGCACCGCACGTCCCCAGCGAGGCCCAAGGTGGCCAACCCTTGGGCTTAGGCCAGTTCCCAATGGGGTAGAGGGGCACAAGATTTGTTTGCTAGTATATAGTGCCTGTTGCCTTGTGAGGACTCGATCCCAAAACCTTGGGGTATGGACGCCACCACCTTTAACCAACTCACTTGTGCCCCATGGGAAAATGTTTTATTGGGTAACGAGGTATTGTGGTGGCCTCTCCAGCTACATGCCACACGTCCCCAGTGAGACCAAGGTGGCCAACCCTTGGGGTTAGGCCAGTTCCCAATGGGGTAGAGGGGCCCACGAGAGGTTTGTTAGCATATAGTGTGCATTTCCTTGCGAGGAATTGAACCTGGATCCTTGAGGTCAGGACACCACCACCTTTAACCAACTCACCCATGCCCCACAGGCAAACGTGTTGATGGGTAATGAGTTATTGGGCTGGCCTTCCCACCTGTGCATCGTACGTTCTTAGTGAGGCCCAAGGTGGCCAACCCTTGGGCTTAGGCAAGTTCCCAATGGGGTAGAGGGGACCACGAGTGGTTTGCGATCATATAGTGTGCATTTCCTTGCAAGGACTCGAACCCAGAATCTCAGGGTCAGGACGCCACTACCTTTAACCAACTCACCCGTGTCCCGCGGGAAAACATGTAGATGGGTAATGAGGTATTGGACTGGCCTGCCCACCTGCACGATTCACATCCCCAGTGAGGCCCAAGGTGGAAGACCCTTGGTCCTAGGCCAGTTCCCAATCGGGTAGAGGGCCCATGAGTGGTTTTATACCCTATAGTGTGTGTTGCCTTATGAGGAATCGAACCCAAAACCTTGGGGTCAGGACGCTGCTGCCTTTAACCAACTCACATGTGCCCTGCCGACAAACATGTTGATGGGTAACGAGGTATTGGGCTGGCCTGCCCACCTGTGCGCCGCACGTCCCCTACGAGGCCCAAGGTGGCCAACCCTTGGGCTTAGGCCAGTTCCCAAAAGGGTAAAGTGGCCCAGAAGTGGTTTTCTAGTATATAGTTTGTGTTGCCTTACAGGGACTCGAACCCGGAGCCTTAGGGTCACAACGCCACCACCATTAACAAACTCACCCGTGCCCCATGAGCAAACATGTTGATGGGTAATTAGGTATTGGGTCGGCATGCCCACCTGCAGGCCACACGTCCCCAGTGAGGCCCAAGGTGGACAAACCTTGGGGTTAGGCTAGTTCTAAATGGGGTAGAGGGGCCCACATGTGGTTTGCTTGCATATAGTGCATGTTTTCTTGCGAGGACTCGAACTCGGAAACAAGGGGTCAGGACGCCACCACCTTTAACCAACTCACCCATTCCCCATGGGCAACTAAACATGTTTTTGGGTAAGGAGGTATTGGGGTGGCCTCCCCACCTACACGCCGCATGTCCCAAGCGAGGCCCAAGGTGGCCAACCCTTTGGCTTAGTCCAATTCCCAATGGGGTAGAGGAACCCATGAGAGGATTGTTAGCATATAGTGCATGTTGCCTTGTGAGGACCCAAAACCAGAACCTCAGGGTCAGGATGCCACCACCTTCAACCAACTCACCCATGCCCCGTGGGCTAAATGTGTTGAAAGGGTTTTTCATATTTTTAGTGGTTTACAGTTACTAGGGTTTTTAGGGGACTTTTGGGGGTTTTTTATGTTTTTTGGGTTTTTCATATTCTTTAGGGTTTTGGGGTATTTTTTTTGGTTTTTTTGGATTTTTAGTATTTTTAGGATGTTTAGTGTTTTTAATGGGTTTTAGGGTTTTTAAGGATTTTATAGATTTTTAAGGATTTTTAGGGTTTTAAGGGTTTTTGGTCAGATTTGGGGGGGTTAAGGGATTTATGGTATTTTAAATATTATTGGATTTTTAGGGTTTTTATGTTTTTTTATTTTATGGGTTTTTTGTATTTTTTGGGATTTATGGGTTTTGGGATTTTAGTTTTTTAGGGTTTTAAGAGTTTTTTAGTGTTTCTAGTGGGATTTTGGGTTTTTAGGATTTTAGTTTTTCTAGAGTTTTGATG
This sequence comes from Viscum album, assembly GCA_963277665.1. Classification (NCBI taxonomy): domain Eukaryota; kingdom Viridiplantae; phylum Streptophyta; class Magnoliopsida; order Santalales; family Viscaceae; genus Viscum; species Viscum album. Next base: position 1,129,747,469 of record OY728152.1, on the reverse strand, counting down.
GTTCTTTAGGGTTTTTTCATTTTTCTGGGTTTTTAATGGGTTTTTAGTGTTTTTTGGAATTCAATATGGGGTTTTATAGTTTTTTATGGTTTTACAGGTTGTAGGTGTTTTAGGGGTTATTTAGTATTTTTTGTGGCTTTAATGGGTTTTACGGGTTTACAGGTGTTTATAGGATTTTAAAGGTTTTTAAGGGTTTTATGGGTTTTAGGGTTTGATTAGTTTTTGTGTGTCTATGGGTTTTTAGTTTATTTTGGTTTTTTTAAATGGTTTTTATAGTTTTTAGAGTGTTTGGGGTTTTTAGTGTTTTTAGTGTTTTTAAGGGTTTTAAGGTTTTAGGTCATTTAGGGGTGTTTAAGGGGGGTTTAGTATCTTTTAGGGTTTCATAGCGATTTTAGGGTTTTGGGGGGATTTTTATGTTTTTAGGTATTTTAGAGTATCTTAGGGTTTTTATGTGGTTTTTAGGGACTTTTAGGGGTTTTATGGATTTTAAATATGTTAGGTTCATTAGGGTTTGTTATAGTTTTTTAATTTTTAAGGTTTTAGGGTTTTTAGGGTGTTATGGGTTTTTATAGTTTTTTAGGGTTTTACAGTTTTTAGGCATTATTTTAGGTTTTTTTGTTTTTGGGATTTTTTTGGTTTTTAGGGTTATTAGGGTTTTTATGGTTTTTATAGTTTATATTGTTTTATAGTTTTTAGGGTTCTTAAGGTTTTTAGGGGAATAAATCATTTTAATGGGTTTAAGGGCTTTTCAGATGTTTTAGGGTTTTTAGTAAAAGAAGATACATGACTAGACGCGCCTGGTCCCTCAAATTTATTAACTAACAGTAAAAAAAGTGCATTACAAGGATGGATTACAAAACAGGGTGTAAAATTCAGCCTTTATATCTAAGTCCACATAGGACACATAACATTATGCAATAACAAAAGAACACATCGATCTCCTTTCCAAAAGTTATTTCTTGTAGAGTGCATCAGCCATCGTGTTCACCTAACTATATTCTTGTATGACATTGAGGGTGAGTTCATGGGAGTCAGTGAGACACATTATCCAATGTGGAAGAATTATCCAAGGGAATCTCTGGGATTTTTTCTTCAGGGCCTCCCCTAAAGGAATTGAGTTTGATTTAATCCAGAGCAGTTTCCACCCAAATTAGACTCCAAACTTGACCACCTTCACCATAGCCCAGAGTTGAGCCTCATATGAACATCCATTTACAATAAAGTGGAAGAAGAACCCTTTCCAAAATACCCAATGTGTGTGAAATACGCCACCATATCCTGAGGGTCTGGGTTCCCCCAAATCATCACAATCCAAATTCACCTTAAGCCACGATGATATTGGGGGAATCCATCGAATGAACTTCAGCACATGTGGTTTTTTTCTCATACCAGACACTCCAAGAAAACATAGAGTATTTAAATCAGTGACATCATTAGCCATCAAACCTATTTGGATGAAGGATTCTACATGGAAATCCCTATGAATGGCCAAAACTACACCATAAATAGAACTCCATTTATTGTCAAATGAAGTGGCATTTCAATCTTCCCATAAAAGGGTGATGAGGGTTACAGCCGCAGTGAGAATCATGTTGTAAAACAGCTCACTAAAATTCTAAGAAGAAAATTTTCATAGAAGTTCTGTCAGATGGCTGTCTAAAGAAATCCTAAACCCAAATATATCATTAATATAAGACAATAGGCTTGTTGAATATTTACAACAAACAAATAGGTGTAGTTCACCCTCCTCAGACCGCATGTAGAGGTGATAAGATGAGGCAATATATAGCCAAATATTTTCAGATGATTGTGCATAAGTAATATGTCATTCCAGATATTCCATAGAAGTAACTATAGAGAAGGAGGATTGAATAGACTATGAAATTGGGAAAGCCAAGCAAGTGCATTAATACCCTACAGATGTTTGTGTCGAAAAAAGTCTCTAGTGTTTAGTAGCCCAACCATAATCAGATTTCATATGAGGGTTTCAACATCAATCACATTGTACCTATGCACTTCTAGAAAAATATGAGAAGGTAAGATCTCATATAACTTCCTAATAGTCTGATATAAGTTTGAAATTGGAATTTATTGTCTATTGGGTGGCAGCATCACTGACTCAATAATAGGTCTATCTAACCAGGTTGATGTCCAACAATTCTAATTGGTTTGTTTAGAGACATGCCATTTTGAGCCGGGCATATTGCCTTTGAAATATTCCCTAATAGTAGTCCATGTGGAAGAGGGGATATACCATTAGAATCCATTTTGGAGCCTTTTATTCAATCTATCATGTAAAAAATCCAAGTATTCATCTTGATAAGTGATCATGTTCTAGGTGAATTTTCCAAGAAGCGTATAATTAAATTTTCTAATATTCTTGATACCCAGTCCACCCATGTCAATAGGTTTAGTGAAGTCCTTCCATGAAACTCTAACCATCATCTTTTGATTAAGATTTCCCATCCAGGTGATGTTTTTTTATCTTGGATTGAATTCATTTGATGAGAGATACATTCCATATATTAATGGAAAAGTCTTGTATGATCATTGAGTTGATGACTTAGTTGATCAAACAGACCCTCCTAGTCTAGGACAAATATTTACCCTTCCATTTTGATAGTTGGAGAATGATCTTGATTTAAATGGCCTCAAGATGTTATATCTTGACTTTTCCCAAGAAAAGAGGAATTCCAAGGTATTTAATGGGTAGTGATCCCCTTTTAACCCTAATGGCTTTGTCAATTCTATGTTTTCTGGAGGATGAAATTACTTTTCCAAAGACCACTGAGGGCTTTCCCCAACTAATTGATTGTCCTTACACCTTTTCAAAGTGATGAATGATATTATTAATGTATGGTAAGGTTTAATTGTTTATTTTCCCAATGATATGGATGTCATATGCATAAAATAAATGAGAGGGCACATAGAGATCTTTCCCCACCCTTATTGGCCTATAAATAAAATCTTGGGAGATGTTAATAATTAAACGACTAAGATAATACACAACAATTGAAATGTGGAGGATTGAGATTCAATCTCCTTACATAACACTAAGGGAGAATTTAATGAACCCCTTTGAGTATCCATTGATAAGAATTGAGACTCTAGAACTTGTTAGGATGGTGGAGATCATCTTGATAAAACTAGAGGAAAACCCATACTTATTAAGGGCATTTAAGATAATTCTCCAATTTATGGTGTAAAAATCCTTTGATATTTCCATCTTAAGGTCAAAGCTCCCATATTTTTTTCCTTCCACATGATATGGATACCTTCAAAGGCAGTGTATAGAAAATTTTGGATTCTTATCCCTATCACAAACCTGAATTTATTTGGTGTGATAATATTATACATAGGTTTATCTAACCTCATAGTTAGAATCTTGCTAATGATCTTTAGAATGGTGTTTCCAATAGAAACTAGATGGAAGTCATTTCTATAAATTGAATTATCATCCATTGGAATTAAGGAAATGAAGTAAAAATTAATTCCATGGGGGATATACATGGAAAGAAAAAACACCATGATCTCTTTCATGAAATCAACATGCATGAAATCACAATAGATCGGGAATAATCCATTGCTAAAACCATCTAGACCAACTTCACTCACCAAATTCAATGATTACAAGTATGTTGTGAACATCTTGTCAAATGGGGGAGTAGTTAAGGAAATATTTTGATTCTCATTCAAACAAGGAAGAATAGAATCAGAAAAATCAGTATTATCCCCACTTCCAACATCATTTTATAGCATCGTGAGGTAGTCCACAATTGAACATGAGATTTCATTCTTAGAAGTAATAAGAGAACCATTTATGGGGATGGAATATATTACCCTCTTCACTTTATTTTCCTTATACAATATATGAGAGAACTTGGAGTTCTTATCCCTATCTTTGATCTATTTAAAATTGAATTTATTCTTCACTATCTTTTCCTTGAGATCTAAGAGATCAAGTTGCTTGGTATAAAGCTGAATCTCTTCATGGGAGTGTAAATTCAACTACTTTTTGAAAATTGAGAAGCTGGATAGTTGATTTTTAGTAGCTTATATATCCTAATAAAGCCTTGAAAATTATTTCTTACTCCATTCCTTCAATATAGCTTTAATTTTTTATGCCTAGAGGCCACAATGTTGAGGGGACTACCAACATATGTGTTATTACATCCATTGATCACCACCTCCTTACATCAAGGAATAATGAGAAAATAATTTTTAAATTTAAAGGGAAATGGAGATGAGCTAATGTTTTCTATCTTGATGTCAATGATTAGGGTATTATGATACGAATTAAATTTGGGTAGATTAAAACTGGAGAGAGAGTTGAGGAACCCCAGTTGCTAATCTGAGAGAAGCATCTATCAAGTTTACTTTCCTACCATCCATTAATGGTGAATCTACCACATGTGATGTTAGCTCAAGCAATGGGAACCCTAGTGAGGTTACAATGATCAGTACATCAAGAAAATTCATCATCACAATTCATGATAAATGTGATCCAATATTTTTATCTAAGATCAGAATAGTATTAAAGTCACAAATTATTGTTCAATTCTAATCTAAAACTTCATCCAGCCGCATCAATTTTTCGCTAAAAATCCCTTTTTCTTATATATAGTTAGGATTCATAAACAAAAGAGAGGGAGATGGAAGCATTAGTAAATTGGACAGATAGGGAGATAAGCAAAGGGCTCATCTCAAATGAATGGTGATGGATTTCATCATGCTTAAGCAACCAAAAATTTCCCACATCATCTTCATATCTATTGTGTGGGACAAAAGAGTATCCTAGAGAAGACCATCTAAAATCCTACCAATTCTTAAAGTGCATATTGGGTTCCACAATTCCCAAAATCATTGGCCTATTGAAGATAAGAAAATTCCTATGGGATGTGGACATGGGATAATTCCTATTCCCTTGGTAATTCCTAAACATGATCTTCATTAATTTTGAATCATACCCCGAGGGTGAGGCATTCCCTTTTTCTTTGTATTAGTGTAGGAAGGGTTTTTGTTCCCATTATTCATCTTTCTCTTTTTCTTAGGTCTTCCTATAGTCTTCATAAGTTGTTTGGATTGTCTAACTTCAGCCATCCTTTCTCCATCCTTAGGGGTTGGGTATCTTCATCATCCTATGCCTCAACTGTATTAGCCCAGAATTGTACAATGAACATGGTGAATTGATTGATGGAGGATACTCCTTTTTGGGGTGGTTCACCTCCTGATGTCCATTTGGAAGCTTTGTCTATGGACACTAGTGTAAAATAATCCCCAACAGTATCACTAATTTCATAGGAGGCCTCAACATTACTTGTTCAGTCATGATGTGTAGAGGCCCCTAAATTTCTGAAGGGAATTGGAAAACCATGAAATTGTGTGATGTGACAAGGGGAAGTCCCTACCTGAACTGAGGTAGTATGGGAGGAAGAGGATTTGGGTTCCATCTCTTTGAGATGTATGCACTACCCAACAAGGTCCTGTAATCCAAGAATAATTACCTCAATCACTGAATGGTGTTTAGAGGACCCTATCTCATCAACTAGAATGAATGTAGCTTCCATACCCTCGACATTGTCGGGGAACATTGGATTAGAAGAAACCAGGGCAGTTAGCTACACAACACCAATGATGGGGAAAAACTGGTAGTAAAAAATGTACAATGTCTCTCTGAGTCACTGGTAAGAACTGTGGTTCTAGTCTTAGGAATTCCTTGAAGATGGGGGGTGTTCAGAATGGTATCTGTAAAACAATCCCCAAACACATAAGGTAAGGTCAGATCAAGAGCATGGATCACATCCTTAGGCTAAAGATGAACTCTTGAATCTTGGTCAATGTGGGAGTTAATAAAAATCATTGGTATAATCTTATCTGAAGCATTTATAGCGGGGAGTGAGCTGATTAGTATTCCTCCTAGGACTAGAAATTATAGCAACATAAGTGCTTGGGATACACTCCATATCCTCAACTGGGGTGTTGTCTGGAACCTTAATCTTCTCAGGTGGGGGATCAAGAATGGGAGCCATAGTATTGACTGAATCATTCTAACCCATAGATATATTGGGGACTTATAGGAAGTCTTTAGGATTCTTATACAAAAGGTGGTTATTGGGGGATTAGTGTTGGAGGGACCAAGGACCTTCTTCTAATCATTTCTACTTTGCTTCCTAAAGGTGATAGAATCATGCCCATGATGATTGCAGACATTTAATTCCTTCATCCTTATATATTAAGAGAGTAGATGACCAAATAAATTTCAATTGAAGAAAAATTTGGGCCTCCATTCATATTAAATTTCAGGACTGAGTTAGTCCTGATGTGAATTGAAGACAACCTTATCAACCAGTGTTCTTTCCATGTCAACCACAACTAGAAATCTGGAATAATTCCCATATCTTTGGTTATCGATATCCCAATACATTTTAATCAGGAAGCTAACTGAAGAGGCAATATACCACAAGATCTAGAGATTCCAATAGACCTTTTCAACTTACAGATACATATCCAAACCCGAGTAAAAGTTTTATTCACACTGGAGGGGTTGAAATTTTGATCCCAATCATGGATTCGGAGAAAAAATTGGTGGAGATTGAGGGTACCAAATATCAATTCCCTCCTTTTCCATTCATCATAGGGAAAAACAATATGTTAATAACCCCTTCCCATGGTATTCATATTCCATTCATCGAACCCCCAAATTTCAGCAATGCAATTGGAAAGATCATCGAATCATCAAATATTTTCCCCTTTCTAGATCATATCTTTATAAATAATGGAGAAGAGGAAGAAGCTAAAAAAGTTCCTCCACCACCTCCTGATTGACAGATACATGCACCCCATAACATTTTTGGATAAAAAGCCCTAGAGATGTAACACTAAATTTAGTGAAAAATAATAAAGCCACTGCTTTCACAACCTCTGCAATGTTCTTTTTTGGTCCAACTACTTCTGAAGCAATGCAATGATAATCCATATTTGATATGTTTTGAATACAGAGTTTGAAGGGCTCTGTATGCTGAAAAAGATCATGATCTATTACCAAATCTGATTCCCTAAAACTAGAGGAACTTAAAGGATTATATCACAACTGAACATCAGGTTCACCAGGAGCCCTTCCATGATCAATACACCGAATAAATCCCAGCAGAGATGAGATCAAATTAGCGACCTTGCAATCAGATGGATTCACTATCTTGGTAGTCACATGATCCTTGGGATTTCCCACTCTCCTCATTTCCCCTTCCAACCTATTTTCTTTTGGTTTTTATGGTTTTTAAATGTTTTTTAGGTTTTAAAAGTTTTTATGGGTTTTTTGTGTTTTTCATATATTTTTATGGTCTTTAGGGTTTTAGGGTATTTAATGGATTTAGGGTTTTTATATTTTTTTTGATTATTTTAGTATTTTTATGGTTTTTAGGGTTTTTAAGGTTTTAATAGTTTTTTTTCGGTTTATAGTTTTCTAGTGGTTTATTGTATTTTAGGTTGTGTTATGGGTTTTAATGTATTTTTGGATTTTTATGATCTTTTTGGGTTTTAGTGTTTTTTGGGTTTGGGGGTTTTAATGTTTTTAGGGGTTTATGGTTATTATTTTTTTTAGTGTTTGAGGGGTTTAAATGTTTTTCTATTTTTTAAGTATTTTAAGATATATTTAGTAATTTTATGGTTCTTAGAGTTTTTAAATGTTTTAGGGCTATTATGGTTTTATTGTTTATCTGGTTTTTTAGGGTTTTAAACGGTGTTTGGGTTTTTGGGGTTTTAAGGGTTTTTATATTTTTTGATGGTGTTTATGGGTTTTAGGGGTCTTTAAGATTTTTAGGTTTTTAGGGTTTTTATAGTTTTTTAGGTGATTTGGGGTTTTTACATATTTTTGGGGGTTTGGGGATTTTTTTATTAGGTGTTTTTAGTTTTTTAGGTTTTTTAGGTTTTTAGGGGATTTCAAAGTTTTTAGATTTTTAGGGTTTTCAGTTTTTTTTAGATTTTTAAAACTTTTTGGGGGTTTCCATTCTTTTAATCATTTTTATAGTTTTTTGGGTTATTAGGCATGTTTTGGGTTTTTTGGGTTTTTATGGTTTTTAGGGTGGTTCCAGGTTTTTAGGGTATTTTACACATGGGGGGTGGGTGGGTTTATTGTGTTTTTATAGATCTTAGAGTTTTTAGGGTTTTTTATGGTTCTAGGGTTTTTATTTTTGGTATGGTATTTAATTCATTTTAGGGTTTTTTTGTTTTTTAGGGTTTTTAGTTATTTTTATGTTTTTTGGGTTTTTAGGAGTATTTGGCCTTTTAGGGGTTTTATCATTTTATATATTTTTAAAGGGGTTTTAGGGGTTTTAGGGGTTTTAAGGAGTATGAGGGGTTTTTATGGGTTTTAGGGGTTTTAGGGTTTTTATGGTGTTTAAGGGTTTTAGGTATCTTTGGGTTTATATTTCTTGTATTTAGAGTCTTTTATGGTTTTCCGGATTTTTTGAGGTTATTTTTTTGGGTCTTTATAGTTTTTATTATTTTTCTTCTTTCTTGGAATTTTAGGGTTTTATATTTTTTAGTGTTTTTAAACTTTTATAGTATTTTTTTATTGTTTTGGGGGGTTTTAAGATTTTTATAGTTTTTTTAGAGTTTTAGGTTTTTTATAGTTTTTAGGTTTTTTGACATTTTCTATGGTTTTTTAATGTTCATAGGTTATTTAATGGTTTTAGTGTTTTAGGTTTTTTTATTGTTTCTTAGGGTTTTTTGATTTTTTGGGTTTTAAATTTTTTTGCTAATTTTTAGAGTCTATATAATGTTTTAAGGATTTGTTTAGAGCTTTAAGGGTTTTTATCAATTATAGGGGTTTTAGTATATTTTATGGTTTTTAGAATGTTTATGATTATTTTATATTTTTTAGGGTTTTTAAGAGGTATTTAGAGTTTTTTTGTTAGTTTAATGGTTTTTAGGGTCTTAGGGTTTTAGGATTTTTATAGGGTTTTTGGTTTTCTTAGGGTTTCAATGGTTTTTAGGATGTTTCTGTGGTTTCAATGAATTTATTATTTTAAGTGATTTTTTGGGTTTCTAAAGGTTTTTAGGTTTTTTTAATGTATTTTATAACTTTAATGTGTTTTTAGGATTTTTAGGGTTTTTCAGTTTCTTATGATTTTTAAGGTTTTTAGGTTCTTTTAGCTTTGTTTTTGGGTTGATTAATGTTTTTATGAGTTTTAGGGGTTTTTATATTTTTTAGGGTTTAAGTGTATTTTAGGTTTTTTAGGGTTTTTAGGGTTTCTATGGCATCTTTAGGGGTTTCTAGGGTCTTTTAGGGGATTTATGGTTTTGTATGGTTTTAAGGGTTTTAGGGTCCTTTATTTTTTTTATGGGGATTAGGGTTTTTAATGTTTTAAGGTTTTTGGTGTTTTTATGAATTTTTGTGTTTTTAAAATTTTTAGGAACAATATGGTTTTTTGGGTTTTTTGGTTTTTAAAGGTCTTTATTAGTTTTAGGTTATTTAGTTTTTTAGTGTTTTTAGGGTTTTGGGGGGGTTTTAGGGTTTTTTTGGTCATTTAGGGGTTGTAAAAGTATTTTAGGGTTTTTAGGACCTTAATTATTTTTAGGGTATTATAGGGTTTATGGGGAATTTTAGGGTATTTTAGTATTTTATATTTGTTTCGTGTTTTTTTTCAGTTATTAGGGTCATTAAGTGCTTTTAGGAGTTTTAAGGTTTTTATATTTTTTAGGTAATTTTTTTGTTTTTAGGGGTTTTAGTGTCTTTTAATGTTTTTAGGGTATTTTAGTTCCTTTTATGGGTTTTCAGAGTCCATTTTTATTTTTAGTTTTTTAGGGTCCTTTAGGGTTGTTAGGGTTTTTAGGGTCATTTAGAGGTATTATAATGTTTTTTGAATTTTAGGGTTTTCATGTTTTTTATGGTTTTATGGAATTTCAGGCATTTAAGAGTATTTTATGGTTATTATAGTGTTTAAAGGACATTTTCTATATTTTAGTGGTTTTAGGTTTTTTTGGTTTTTAGTGGTTCTTAGTGGTTTTATGGTTTTTTTGGGTTTTTGGGATTTCTATGGTTTTTTGGGGTTTTTGGGGGTTTTAGGATTTTAGGGTGTTTTATTATTTTAGGGTTCTTTAGGATATTTTGAATTTTTAGGGTTTTAGGTTTTTTTACCATTTTTAGATTTTTTGGGGTCTTTTGGGGTTTTTAGGTTTTTATGGGTTTTAGGGGGTTTTACAGTTTTAGTGGTTTTAGGGTTTTTTGTGATTTTGGGTTTTTCGGGATTTCTGGGGTTTTGCAGGTTTTATAGTTTTTTTAAGGTTTATGGGTATTAGGGTATTTTAGATTTTTATGTGTATTTTATCTTTTTGGGGTTTTTCAATGTTTTATGAGTTTTATTGGTTTTTAAGGGTTTAAGGGTTTTAAATATTTTTAAGATTTTTCTAGACTTAGTACTGAGGTTTTAGGGATTGCAGGTACGGTTTCTATGGGTTTTCACGGTTCTGGGGGTTTTATGGTTTTTACAATTTTCTTAGGTTATTATAATGTTTTAGAGTTTTAGGGTTTTTAAGATTTTTTAGGCCTCTATGGGTTTTTAGGTTTTTATGTTTTTAAGGGTTTTTGTGTTTTCAGGGTTTCTTGGGTGTGTTTGGGTTTTCAGTGTTTTTAGGATTTTATGGATTTTTTGTAGTTTTTGGGGTTTTTGAGATTTTTTGGGCTGTTTTGGGGTTTAGGGTCAATTATATATTTTAGGGTCTTTTAGGTTATTAAGGGTTATTAGGCTTTTTATGTTTTAGGGTCTTTTAGGGGTTTTAGGGTTTTTTGGGGGGTTTAGGGGTATTAGTGATTTTTGTAGTTTTCAGGGTTTTTTGGGTCCTTTAGGGTTTTTAGTGTTTATACAAATTTTTTTTACTTAGGTTTCTAGAGGTTTTTATGGTTTTTAGCTTTTGTTCAGTTTTTTTAGGGTTTTTGGGTTTCTAGGGTTTTAAGGACTTTTATAGGTTTTTAGTGTTTTTATAGCGTTTTCATGGTTTTAGGGTCTTTTTAGGTTTTTTGGTTGTTTATGGTTTTTATGATTTTCTAAATTTTTAGGGCATTTTAATTTTTCTTAGGTTTTTTAGTGACTTTTAGATTTTTTGGGTTTTCAGGGTCTTTTAGATCATTTTAGTGTTTTTAAATTAATTTAGTGCTTATAGGGGTTTTAGAGTCTTTTAGAGGTTTTTGGGTGGAATTATGGGTTTTTAAGGTTTTTAGGAACATTTAGGGTCTTTATTGATTTCAAAATTTATAGAGTTTTTTTTTTGGAGTTTTAGGGTTTTTTGGTGTGTCGTGTTTTTTGGGGTGTATGGTCTTAGTGTATTTTGGATTTTTTAGGGATTCAATTTTTTTAGGGTTTTTGGGTTTTCAGGATATTTTTGGGGTTCTATGGGTTTTAAATGTTTTGAGGGTGTTTAGGATTTTTTTTAAGGATCTTTAGGTTTTTTGTGTTTTTAGAGGTTTAATAGTTTTTAGTGTGTTTAGTGATTTTAGGGATACTAAGGTTTTTATGTGTTTTTAGGGGGTTTTTAAAATATTTAAAGGTTTTATTTTTTTTTTGTGTTTTTTTTTTGTTTTTAGGGTTTTCTAAGGTTTTAGTGTTATTATAGATATTTAGGTTTTTTTACATAATAGGGGTTTTATATGATTTTAAAGGTTTTTAGGGTATTCATTTTTTTTTTAATTTTTAATTTTTTTTGAATTTTTTGGGTTTTATTTTTTAGGGATTTTATGGAGTTTTTTTGTGTTTTTTGGGTTTTTATGGTTTTAGAGTTTTTATGGGTTTTAGGGTTTTTTAGGTTTTTAAGTGTGTTTGTGTTGTATGTTCCCTTTTCGGGTTTTATGGTTTATATGGATTTTTAGGGTTTTGGTGTCTTCAGATTTTTCATAGTTGTTTTAGTATCTTTAGGGATTTTTAGGATTTTTAGGGGTTTTTAGGTTTTTAGGGAATTTTAGGTTTTTTGGTTTTTAGGGATATTTAGGGATATTTATGGAATTCTGCGGTGCTTTAGCAGTTTTTATGGATTTGTAGGTATATTAGGGCCCTTTAGGGTTTTAAGGGTTTTTAGTATCTTTTAGTGTTTTTATGATATTTTTGGGGTTTTAGGGTTTTCATGTTCCTTTAGGGGTTTTAGGTGTTTTAGGGTATTTTTTGGGTCCTTCTATTTTCTAGGGCTAATTAAGGTTTTAGGGTTTTTTGGTTCCTTTAGGGTTTTAATGTTTTTTGCGTCCTTTAGGGATTTTATGATTTTTAGAGTTTTGAGGTTTTTTAGCTTTTCAGAGTTCTTTGGTTTTTAGGGCCCTTTAGGGGTTTTAGGGTATTTTATGGTGTTTTATGGGTTTTATAATCATTAAGTGTTCTTTGGATTTTAACATATTTTGGGGGAATTTATCATTTTTAGATGTTTTATGTTTTTTTAGTTTTTAGGGGTTTTAAGGGTTTTATGGTTTTCAAGATTTTTAGGGTTTTTAGTTGTTTTGGTGTTTTTGGTGTTTTTGTGTTTCTAGGTCCTTTAAGGTATTTATATTTTTTGGGGGTTTTCTGGGTTTCTGTTTTTTTAGGTTATTGTGGGGTTGGAGGGTATTTAGGGGTTTTTATGATATTTTGGGATTTTTAGCGTTATTAGAGTTTTTAAGGGTTTCAAGGGACTTTAATGTTTTCAGTGTTATTTGGATTTTTTTAGTGTTTTTATGGTTTTTAGGATTTTTAGTATTTTTAATTTTTTATACATTTTTAGGGTTTTTATGGTTTTTTAATGATATTATCTTTTTTGGGTATATTGGGGGTTTTAATGGTTCTTAAGGTTATAAAGGGGTATTATGTTTTAGGGGGTTTTTTGCTTATAAGGGATTTAAATGGTTTTTTGGGGTTTTAGTGTTTTTTAGTGTTTTAAGTGTTTTTATTGTTTTCTGGTTTTTTACTATTTTTATGGTTTTTAGAAATTTTTATATAGTTTTTGGGTTTTTAGGTGTTTTAGTGTTATTTTAGGGCTTTTATGGTTTGTAAGGGTTTCATATATTAAAGTGTTTTAGGATTTTTGTTGTTTTTATGGATTTTATGGATTTTTATTGATTTCATGGGTTTTAGGGTTTTTCTGGGTTTTAGGGTTTTTTAGGGGTTTAGGGGGGTTTAGGGTGTTAAGGGATTTGAGGAGCTTTTAGTTTTCTATTTCTCTTTAGGGTATTTTAAAATTTATATTTTTTATTTTTTATGTTTTTATGTGTTTGGATGGTTTTAGGGGTTTTAGGATTTTGTTTTCATTTCTTTATTTTTTGTGGTTTTGTGGTTTTTATATTTTTTCATGTTTTAGGGTTTTTAAAATTTCTAATGGGGCTTATGGGATTTTAGTTTTTTTATTTGGTTATTTTAGTCATTTTAGGGGGTTCAAGGGGTTTTAGGGTCTTTTTGGGTTCTTATGGGGTTATTGGGTTTTTTGGGTATTTATGGGGTTTGGGTGATTTTTAGGGTTTTTAGATTTTTATAGTTTTGATTTATTTTAGTTTTTTATAGTATTTATGTTTCTTAGTGATGTTTAGTGTTTCTAAGGGTTTTAGGGTCATTTAGGGTTTTTATAGTTTTAATGGGTTTTAGGCATTTTTAGTATTTTTAATGTGTTTTAAGTTGTTTAGGCTTTTTGTGTTTTGGGGAGGTTTCAAGGGTTTTTAGGGGGTTTGGGTTCATTAGTGTTTTATGGTTTTTAGGGTTTTAAGAGTTTTTAAGGCTTTTATGGTTTTTAGTGTTTTTAATGGTTTTAAGGGGTTTAAATTATGTTTTTGGTTTTTTTGTGTTTTTCTAGGGTTTTTTGGGTTTTAAGATTTTTAGGAGATTTTTGAGGGTTTTTTGGGGGGTTTTTTGGTTTCTTCAGGGATTTTTGGGGGTTTTAGGGTATTTTAGGGTTTTTTGAGGTTTTAGTGTTTCTGATAAGTTTTTGAAGTTTTCTAATTTTGTAGTGTTTTTAGGGGTTTTAAGTTATTTTAGGGGTTTTAACAGCTTTTTAGGGGTTTCACAGTTTTTAGTATTTTAGGGATTTTTTTAGATTTTTAGTGGTTTAGGGTTTTTATGGTTTTAGTTTTTTTAAATGGGTTTTAGCGTTTTAGGGTTTTAAGATGTTTTATGATGTTTTAGGTGGTTTTAAAATATATTTATGGTTTTTAGGGTTTTAGTGGGTTTTAGTATTTTTATTGTTTTTAGGCTTTTTAGACTTTATCAGGGTTTCAAATGATTTTTTTCTGTTTTAATTTTTTTTCATTTTTAGAGGTTTTAGGGTCTTTTGGGTTATTTATGTTATTTTAGGTTCGTCTATTTTTTTATTAGGTTCTTTTAGTGGGGTTTTTTTTCAGGTTTTAAGGTTTTTAGGGAGTTTTAGGGGTTTTATGGTTTTTAGGGTCGTTTAGATTTGTTTCGTATTTTAATGTCTTTTAGGGATTTTTGGGGGTTTAGGGTTTTTTAGGGTTTTATGGGAATTTATGGTTTTAGGATATTTTTGGGTTTTTAGCTTGTGTTTGGGTTTTTAGGGTCCTTATGGGTTTTGTGGATTTCTAGGATGCTTTAGGGTTTTTAGTGTTTTTTAGTGTTTGAAGGCATTTTAGAGGATTCATGGTTTCTAGGGGTTTAGTATTTTTTTACTATTTTTATTGTATTTTTTGGTTTTTTGGTTTTCTAGGGTTTTTATAGTTTTTTTTTATTTTTTTAATGGTTTGTTAATTTTATTAGATTTTAGGGTATTTCAGGGATATTAGATTTTTAGGGTTCTTTACAGCACTTAGGGTTCATTATGCTTTTATGATTTTTAGAATTTTAATTTTTTTTTCTTTATGGATTTAATTTTTTTGGGGTTTTTATGATTTTTGATAATTTAAAAGATTTTGGGTTTTTATGGACTTGAATAGGTTTTTAAGGATATTTTGGATTTTTTAGTTTTTAGGATATTTTAATGTTTTTAGGGATTGTTAGGGTTGTGTAGGGTATATTATGGTATTTTAGGATTTATTCTAGGTGGTTTTCTTTTTATGTTTTTAAGGTATTTTATTGTCTTCAAGGGTTTTAGGGTCTTTTACGGGGTTTAGGGTTTTCTCCTTTAGAATTTTTCTTGGATTTTATGGTTTTATGGTTAAAAGTATTTTATATTTTTTAGGTTTAAGAGTGGTTTCTTAGTGTTTTAGGGTTTTTTAGTATTTTAAGTGCTTTTTGTTTATTTTTGGGTTTTTAATATAATTTTTGGGTTCTATTGGTTTTTAGGATTTTTAATATTTTTAGGGGTTACAAGGATTTTTAGGATTTTTAGGGGTTTAGGGTCTTTTGGTTCTTAGGGTTTTTATGGTTTTCAGTGATTTTTATGTTTTTATAGGTTTTAGGGATTAAAAAGGGTTTTCATATTTTAAGGGGGTTTTCTAGTTTTTATGGGTTTTTAGGACTTTAGGATATATTTAGGGTTTTTTGGTTTTTATGGTTTTATTGTTTTTAGGGGTTTTAAGGGTTTCTTCCGAAATTAGGGTTTGTAGGGTTTTCAAGGAGATTATGGTTTATTAGGGATTTTTAGGTGTTTTTTGGATTTTGGTTTTGTATGATTTTCTTATTGTTTTCCATGATTATCTTGGGGGGGAGGTGGGCTATGGGTTTTTACAGATTTTAAGATTTCTTAGGATTTTAAAATGTGCTTTTGATTTCTCGGGTGGTTTTATTTTTTTAGGGTTTTAGGGTTTATCACTAATTTTTAGGGTTTGTAAGGTTTTAGTTTTTTTCGGGGATTTTAGTGTTTCTTTTGGTTTTTAGATATTTTAGGGGGTTTTACTATCTTTTAGGGTATCATGGTTTTCTAGGTTCATTTAGGGATTTTATAGTTTAGTATTTTTTAGGGTTTTTAGGGTTTTAATTATTTTATAGGTGTTTTGGGAGATTTTAGGGTTTTAGGGTTTTTAGGGTTTTTAGGATCATTACCATTTTTAGGGGTTTTAAGGGGTATTAGAGTTTTTTTATCATTTTAAGGAGTTTTTAGGTATTTTAGATGGATTTAGATGTTTTTTTTGTTTTTAAGGGTTTAATGGTTTTTAGGGTTTCATCTGTGGTTTCCGGAATTTTTTTGGGTTTTGGGGAATTTAGGGTTTTTAAGGTTTTTATGAACATGTGGCATTTTAGGATTATGATGGTTTTTAGGGGGTTTAGAGTATTTAGGGTTTTGGGGATTTGATGGATATTTATGGGTTAGTAGGTTTTTACAGATTTTTATGGTTTTAGGTATTTTTCCATTTTGTTAGAGTTTTTAGGGTTTTTAGGTTTTTCTTTGATTTTAAGGGGTTTTAGTTTTTTTAGGGGGTTTTAGGGTTATTAAATTGTTTTAGGGGTTTTAACAGTTGATCGAAGTTTTTTTGGGTTTTAAGGATTTTTTTGGGTTTTAGGGGTTTTATGTGGTTTTAGGGTTTTTTATATTGTTTATGGTTCTTTAGTGTTTTTATGATTTTTAAGGTATTTAGGGTGTTCAAGGGGTTTTATCATATTTTAACTTTTTTATTGGGTTATTTTGGTTATTTATGGTTTTAATTGTTTTTAGGGTCTTTTAGGGGTTTTATTGGTTTCTTAGGTTTTAGGATTTTATGTTTTTTGGGCATTTATTCTTTTTTAGTTATTTTTGGGGTTTTTTAGATTTTATATTGTTTTTCTATTTTTAGGGGGTTTAAAGAATCTAGGGGTTTTATGTGTTTTTATTTGTTATTTATTTTTTGATTTTTTAAGGGTATTAAGGGGTTTTAGTGTTTTTAAATGATTTTAGGGTTTTCCTAGCGTTTTAAGGGGACTTTCTGCTTTTTAAAGTTGTAGGGTTTTAGATTTTTTTTTGGATTTTAATGGTTTTTAGTGTTTTTGGGGTTTTCTCAAGTTTTATGGGGTTTCCATTATTTTAGATAATTTTATGGTTTTTAAGGTTTTTAAGGGTTATATGGGTTTTTGTTGTATTTAGAGTTTTTAGAATTTTTATTGTTTTTAGGGATTCTAAGGGGTTTTGAGTATTTTTATATTTTTGGGGGGTTTAGTGTTTTTAGGGAATTTTAGAGTTATTAGGTTTTTTATAGTTTTTAGAGGTTGTTTTGGTTTTTAAGGGATCTTAGTATTTTTATGGGTTTTTTTGGTATTTTTGGTTTTAAGGGGTTTTAGTTTTTTAGTGTTTTTAGTGGTTTTAGGTTATTTTAGGTTTATTGTGGGTTTTTGGGTTTTTATGGGCTTTATGGTTTTTTGGTGGGTTTTATGGGTTGTTAGGTGGTTTTAGGGGATTTATGGATATATTATGGTTTTATTAATTGTATAGTCTTTAGGGGTTTTAAAGGTTTTTAATGGATATTATATTTTGTACATATTTTATTGTTTTTAAAGATTTTTTAATGGGTTTAAAAGGATTTATGGGTTTTTAGCGGTTTTATGAGTTTTTTTGATTTTTAAAGTCTTTTAGGGATTTTATGGTTTTCTAAGGGTTTTTGGGTTTTTTGGGGTTTTTTGGTTTTTAGGGGGCTTTTGGGTTTTTAGGGTTTTTATAATTGTTGGATATTATCAGGGTTTTTGATTTTTTTTATTTTGAGGGGTTTTTTTGGATTTTTAGAGTTTTAATGGGTTTTTAATGCTTTTTGGGTTTTCATATTTTATGGGGTTTTCTGTGTTTTTATAATTTTTGTGTAATTTTATTGGACTTAAAGGTTCCTTTTAGGGTTTTTTGTTTTTTAAGGGGTTTTAGGGTTTTTTGTTGTTTTAGGGTTTTAATGGATTTTTATGGGTTTTGTGTTTTTAGGGTTTTTATTTTTGTTTAGTGTTTTTAGGGGTTTTAGGGGTTTTTAATATTTTTAGGGTTTTAGTGGTTTTTAAGTTTTTTTTGGATTTTAATGGTTTTTTTGTGATGTTTATATTTTTTAGGTCTTTTAAAATATTAAGGGTTTTGGGTATTTTTTGTGTTTTAAGGGGGTTTTATGGGCTTTAGGGTTTTTTGTTTTTTAGGGTTTATTAGGGGGTTTAAAGATTTAAATGTTTTTAGGGTCTTTTAGGTTTTTTAGAGTCTAATTTTTTGGTGTTTTTGGGTACCTTTGGGTTTTTATGGGTTTTTAGGATTTTTTAGTTTTTTGGGTTTTTAGGGTTATCTTAATAGTTTTAGGGTTTTTGTGTTTTATTTTTGTTTTTCGGGTTTTAAAGGTTTTTTCGGGGCTTTAAGGTCATTTTGAGGGGTTTAAGGATTTTGTGGCATTTAGGAATTTTAAATATGTCTAGGGATTTTAGGGGTTTTAATGGGTTTTAAGGGGCATCTACGGATTATTTAGGATTTTTAGTGGTTTTTTTTTGTTTTAGGGGTTCTTTTGGATTATATGGTTTTCAATGGTTTTAGAACGTTTTTAGTGATTTTATTATTTTTATGGGATCTAGGAGTTTTAGGTGTTTTTTAGGTTTTTTAGTCATTTTAGGGATTTAAGGGGGTTTAGGGTTTTTACAATTTTAAGCGTTTTAAGGGATTTAAGGGGTTTTATGAGAGTTTTTTAGGGTTTAGGGGTTTTAGTGTTTGGAGTATTTTATGTATTTTTATGTTTTTAGGGGGGTTTTTAATTTTTATGGGTTTTTACAATTTTGGGGTCTTTTAGGGTTTTATGGGTTTTAGGGTTTTCATGTTCGTTTTCGATTTTCATCATTTTTAGAAATTTTTTTTTTTAAATGGTTTTTATGTATTTTGGGGTATTTTGGGGTATTTTAGGGTTTTAGGGTATTATGGAACATTTTTATGGATTTAGGGTTTCTTTGGTATGGGGTTTAGGGAAAAGAAGGCACGAGACGAGGTGAACCTGGTCCCCTAAAATTTATTAAGAAAAAGGACCATCCAAGAAAGCGTTACAAGGGGGGATTGAAATCCCGAGTGTACACCTCACCCTTAATATCATACTCCATAAACCGTAAACAGCATGACGTCGCAACAGGTAACCATATCGAGCTCCTCTCCACAATTTCCACCTTGGAGAGTGCATCCACAATCAAGTTCACCTCCCGATTGGAATGTGTGACATGAAGGTTCAATCCTTGACAAGAAGTGAGGCATTCCTTCCATTGGGGAAGAATCCTCCAAGGGACTCACCTTGATTTGGTTTTAAGGTCCTCCACCGCAAGCATAGAGTCTGATTAAATCCTGAGAGAACTCCATCTAAACTGAACAAAAAATTTAATCAACTTTATCATGGCCCAATGTTCAGCTTCATGGGCACACCCATTCCCAATGAAATTGTTAAAGCATCCTTTAACAAAGTCACGGTGGGTATGGAAACCCCTGCCACACCCTGAGGGGCCCAGGACTCCCAATTCCACACCATCCATGTTGACCTTAACACAGGAAGAAATCGGGGGTATCTGGTTGATGAAATTAAGAACCTGCGGTTTTTTGACCTACCAGCAACACTGAGCAACCGCAAAAGAATAAGATCATTCACATCATTTTCCATCAAATTAGACAGGATATGAGATGCCACATGAATCGTCGTATGGAGAACGCAAACACCACAATGGAAAGAGATCCATTTTTTATTGAATGCAATAGAATTCTGGGAAGCCCAGGTGTAGTAGGCGATGGAAGATATGGGAACATGCAAGAAGTTGGACACCTACCTACTGTAAGGACAGTTAACCAAAATTTACAACAGCTCAAAAAATGGCATGTCCAAGTAGAATGGAAACCCGAATAGCATCTCCAAGTATTCCCAAAGCACTGATGAAAACCTGCATTGAAGAAAAATGTGTTTAATGGATTCCTCAGCTCCAAGGAAGAAGAATCCGACAGAGGCTAGGTTGTGTCCAACCCTTTGTAGTTGGCCTTGAAGTGGCAGCCTATTTTTCCAAAGCTTCCAGAGCAGCAGATGGGTAGTCGGAGGGATAAATGGTCTTCTAAAGATTGAAATCCAGGGTGGAGGAGCTGGACCCTATGGACATATCAACTGATAAAAATATTTCAGATTTAGATGCCCAACAAGATTAGGCTTCCATATTAAGATATATCTTTCAACAAAGATATGTTCATTAATTAGTATATAAATGTATATTGTAAGGATAACCTCAGACTACCCCAGTCAACAAGTGAATCAAGAAATCAACATGTCCTTTTAATCAATGGAAGGCGCCACAGTTTCCAATAGGGGCCTACTGAGCCATGTGGTGGACCAAAAATTTAGATCTGAGTGCTTCGAAACAATCCTTTTCCAGTTCTCCATAATTCCCATTTAAGAGCCTCGGACAGTTGGAAAAAACATAGATAGAAAATATCTTGAAAACCCATCACAATTTTTCTATGTAAACCTTTCTCGAAAGAAGCCCAGTCCATCACCATTATAATCAAGTAGTCCCTGGGTGAATTTAGCAAGAAGGACATCATTAAATCTCCTAAGGGTTTTTAATCCAAGCTCTCCCAAATCAGTTGGTTTAGTGTAATCCCACCAATCCACAGAGACCAATTTTCATTCACTGGTACTACCCATCCAAGAAAAGTTTCTAATCTTCACCTATATGGTTTTAATGAGGATAATTGGCCATTTGTAGATGGAGAAGGAATATGTGAAAATAGATGTAATAACTGAATTAATGAGACCGACTCTCCCACCTTGAGAAAGAAATTTTCCTTTCCATTTAGCAAGTTCATGTAAGATTCTGCTCACCTTGTTCACAAGATAACTATTCCTGACCCATCCCCAAATAATTGGGACTCCTATATAATCAAAGGGGGGTGATCCCCTCTTAACCCCAAGGGAGAGAGAAATGAATAACTTCCCAGAGGAGGAAATCCCCTCCCCAAAGATGATAGAGGATTTTCTACAACTGATGGATTACTCCACCACACATTCATAATGAAGAAATATCATTAGAATCAAGGACAACGTCTTCCTATCAGCCTGTCCAAAGAGGAGGATATCATCAGTGTAAAAAAGATGGGACAACACCTGGAGTTCTCTCCCTACCTTAATTGGATTGAAAATACCAGCATATATGAGATCGATGAGGCACATGCTCAAATAATCTTTAGCAATGGAAAAGAGGATACCAGAAATTGGGTCCCCCTGCCTAACTCCACGTGAGCATGGAAGGAACCTCTTAGGGGAACCATTAATAAGAACTGACACTCTATCACTATTCAGGATGGAAGCTACCCATTTGGTAGATAAAACTACTCTTCATTGTATCAAAATCCATAGAAATATCCATTTTTAAAGCAACGTTGCCATGTTTGGAGAATTTCCTCATGATGTTGATACCCTATGAGGCTATGAATAAATAGTTTTGAATTTTCCTCCCCAAAACAAAACCAAATTGATTGGTGGGGTAATAAGCTCCCCCATAAGTCGCCCCATCCTCTTGACCAGAATTTGGATGATAATTTTTGGGATGGTGTTCCCAATGGATACCGGCCGAAAATCTACAATTTCTAGAACATTCCCTTTCTTGGGAATCAGAGAAATGACATTAGAATTGGTGTCGTGTGGAAAAGAGTTGGAAAAAAACTTCCATAATAGAATTCGTAATATCCATATGCATAATATCCATGTAGAACATAAAGAATTTTTTATTGATACCATCCGGTCCCACTGCACTTTCCATATTAAGAGAGAACAGAGTGGATCTTACTTCATCATTTAAGGAAGCACACATTAAGTCCTTCTTTTTCTGGTCATAAACACAAGGCAGAATGGAATCCATCAAAGGGAGGGAGTACTACCCATCATTATCAGTATAAAGCTCCTATAAATAGTCCACCACTACATTTGATATGGCTGCCTCAGAGGTAAAAGTGGACCCATGAATGTGAACAACATTTTGGAATTTCTAGGCTATCTTCTCCCTTTGTAACCGATGGAAAAACATAGAATTATGGTCCCCATATTTGAGCCACCTGATGTTAAACTGGTTCTTGTCCAGAATTTCCTTCAGGGCTAAAGGATCATCCATCCCCGCATGAGCTTACAGCTCCTCCTGAGAGGGAAAATACAATAGCTGATTGGAATATTGGAGGTACTCAAGATAAAGTTCAAAATTCTTAATATCCTCATCCATCTTGGAAAATGATGACCTTCTCCACTCTTTGAGAAGAGTTTTAATTTTCTTCAGTTTTGAAACCAGACTGAAGAACTGACTACCATGGGAGGGGACCACCCACCCATCAGTGATAATTTCCCTACAACCCGGAATCGTGAGCCATGCTTTTTTTAACTTAAAAGGAAAAGGGTATTACCATGAAGAACCCTTTTAGAAGTCAATAATAATTGGGTTATGGTCCAAGTGAAACTTGGGGTGGGTAAACCCAGAAATGCCAGAGAGTACACTACAGTCACTGATCTGGTAGAAGCACCTATCCAGCTTGCTTGCTTGTCATCCATTGATGGTAAAAATTCCCCTTGTGAAAGAGGATCCAGTAATGGGAACATCAGTGAGGTTAGAATAGTTAAGTCATTGAGGGACGTCTTAGTGGCCAAGTGGGAGAAGTTGGCACCAATCATATCATCTAGCTTCAAGACTATATTATAATCACCAACAACCACCCATTTGCAATTAATGGATCCATAAAGCTGAGCAATCTTCCTCTACATAACTCTTCACCTAGTGCACGAGCAAGAAGCATACACAAAGGAAAGCGATAAAGGGGTATCCTTAAGGATAATCCCCAGGGTAATGACTTGAGGACTCTCCTCAAAATATTGTACCAACAAATCATCATGTTTGAGAACCCAAAAAGTATCTAGGACACAGTCATTACAGTCTTTAGCAACAATGGTGTATCCAAGGATGCCCTAATTGAAACCCCACCAACTATCAAAGGCGATCATCTATTCAGCAATTCTAATAATGTTAGGCATCTAGTAAGAGATAAAATTATGGAGGGATGCGGTAGTGGGAGGATTCCAAAGCCCTTTTAAATTCCATAACAAGATACTCATTAGGTGAGAGGGGCATTTCCCCTTACAAGAGGCGGGTTCTTGGAGCTAGGGGTAGTGTAAGGAGCATTCACTTTTTCTTTTTTACCTTCCTTCTTTGGAATACCTAATGGATTCTTATTAATAGTAGATTCAGCTATGTCTGTGTTCTGGTACTTGGATGTATGATTATCCACTAGTAGACAGTCAACCACCTAGGGATGAACCTCATCGGGCTTGGATGTTTTCATCCAGACACTGACCTCATTAGGCTGATCCTCCGCCTCATCAGACTAGAAGCTTTCACTGAGTGGGTTGAACCTATTCAGGGGGTAAATTTGTTCAGTAACATCCCCTTTCAGGGTCTTTCTCGTATCCTTACCTGAGTAAACCATCGTGAAGGACTCATCAGATGTAGACAAGTTAGTCTCTGGAACGATCATCTTCAAAGGATCCACTGTAAGGGTAGTCGACTCCACCGATGCCTCCACCTGCTCAGGTGTGGCACTCATCCCAGGATATCCAAGAGAATAAGCAGGTGCAGCTAGTAGCCCATCAAAGTTGGCAATCTCCATCCCCATGAGAGAAGGCTGGGGGGAGGTATCTGCCTAAGGATCACTCGTAGAAGCAATCCCATTAGAGCCAGCATTCGGGGTTAGGCAGTGAGAGTCATCCAGGGTAGCAATGACTGCTTGTGGCTGAAGGGACACCTCCTGGCAGCAGAGAGCTGAAGAGGGGGCCTGTATTGGGGGTGTCGTAGCATCAAGTCCCAGTTTTGGAGGCACCTTTGAATCCACATTCGTGCTATATGAGGGCTTTCTAGGAACATGAATAGCATGGGAATGGTTTGAAATAGGAAGAACATGACCCTTCCCATGCACAACACCACGATTCCTCCCCTAGGGCGCTGCATCATGCCCCTTCAGATTACAGAAGGAGCACACCTTCATCTTTCGGAAATCATAAATGAGATGGCCAAGTAGATAGTAGTGACACTAGAGTTTAGGCCTCCTTTTATACTAAATTTCTAGAGTGAAGCTATCTTCCAGAGTGTTCATCACCACCTCCTCCACCAATGTGGATGCCAAATCAACATCCACAATGACTTGCACATAGTGACCATACCTTGGGTTATGTATCTCCGTGTCGATGCGAATAGGAAATACAACAGAGGATTTTATATCTCAGAGGATCTAGGAATGCTAGTAGATCTCTCTTAATTTATAAATCCGTATCCATTTCTACGTAGAGGTATTCTTAACATTAAAGGGATTAAAATGTCGTTCCCAATACAAGATCCAGAGGAGACCAGGCTTCAGATTGAGAGAGCCTAAACTCCATGCCCTCCTTTTCCATTCATCTGATGGGAAGACAATGTGATAGAACCCCATCCCCTTCATGATCATCTTACATTAAAAGAATCCCCAAATGGTTGTGATCCGTATGGTATGGTCAGCAAATTTCCCTAGTTGTTCTCCCATCGGAATCAATACCCATGCAATGATGGAAGAACTACATGAAGTGATAATTTCTTCCACTACCTCGCAATTTTCCGAAACATGATCCACCCACCCTTTTCGAATCAAAAGGGAAGGAGAGGGCGCACCATATTCTGAGAAAGAGAGTGAAGCCACCTATTTCACCGCCTCCAAAAAAGTCACCTTCGAAACTAACGCCTCCAGATCCTCACAACCCACCACTGATGATGGAGGTGGACGCTTGCAGAATTGGAAGAGCTCCTTCTAGCCACACAGCTCCAGCCAAGTGAAACCCGGATCTTCGACCTTGGAATTAGGTGGCGGGACATTCGTGCTAGTGGTTTTATGTATTTTGGATTTTTCATGGGTTTTAGTAGTGTTGGGGTTTTACAGGGTTTTAGGGTTTTTTATGTTTTAGGATATTTTAATGTTTTTATGGGGTTTTATGGGTTTTAGGGTTATTAGGATTTTTTTGGGTTTTTAGGTTTTATTAGGTTTTAAAAGTTTTTTTAAGGTTTTATAGGCCTTTAAATATTTTTTTGGTTTTTATAGTTTTTAGCTATTTTAATGATTGTAATGGGTTTTTTTGTTTTTTTAGGTTTTTGTGGATTTTTAGCTATTATTGGGGGTTTTGGATTCTTTATGATTTTTAGGATTTTATTTCATTTTAGATTAGTTAAGGGTTTTTAAAATTTTAATTATTTTTCAGGTTTATACTATTTTTTTGGGTGTTTTATGGTTTTTCAAGTTTTAGGTGTTTTAGTTGTTTCAAGGGGTTTAAGGTTTTTATGTATTTTAGGACTTTTATTGTTTTAGGGTGTTTCTAGATTTTTCTTGTTTCTAGGGGTTT
The DNA here is from genome assembly GCA_963277665.1 of Viscum album. Classification (NCBI taxonomy): domain Eukaryota; kingdom Viridiplantae; phylum Streptophyta; class Magnoliopsida; order Santalales; family Viscaceae; genus Viscum; species Viscum album. The sequence continues at coordinate 1,129,722,238 of OY728152.1, read as the reverse complement.
AAAGGTGTTTAGTAACTTTTATGGTTCTTTTCATGCTTTATAGGGGTTTTAGGGGTCTTAGAGGTTTTAAGGTCAATTATATTTTTAGGGTCTTTTGGTTGTTTTTTTGGGTTTGGGGGGGTTTTAGGGTCGTTTAGGAGGTTTTAAGGGGTTTTTATAGTTGTTAGGGTTTTGTTGGGATTTTTAGAGTTTTTAGGGGTTATGGGGATTTTAGGGGTTTATAGAAATTTATATGGGATATAATGGTTTTTAGGTATTTAGAGGTTTATAGTTTTTTAGAAATTTTAGGGTTGTATGGTTTTTATGGGATTTATAGTTATTTGGGTTTTTATGGTTTTTAGGATTTTTAGGATTTTTGGGGTTTCTATGGGTTTTTAGGGTTTTGGGGTTTTTAGTATTTTTAGGGTTTTAGGGACTTTTAAGTGTTTTAAGGGGTTTTGTGATTTTTTTGGTTGTTTGGGTGTTTTGGGTTTTAGGTGATTTTGGTTTTTTTGGGTTTTAATGATTTTTAGGGGTTTTTTTGGGTTTTTATGGATTTTGTTTTTTTAGGATTCTTTGTGGATTTTTAGTATTTTTAGGTTTTTTAGGTTTTTATGGTTTTAAGTATATTAATTATTTTTTGGGGGTTTCAGGTTTTTTAGGGTTTAAATGGTTTTTAGGGTTTTTAGGGTTCTAAGTGGGGTTTTTAATCTTTTATGGTCTTTTAGGGCTTGTTAATGGTTTTTATGATTTTTAGGGACTTTTAATGTTTTAGGTTTTTTAGGGTCTTTAGGGTTTTAGGCAGAAAATGTGTAGAATTAGACAAAGTTGATCCCAAGATTTATTAAGGAATATAAAAGTAAAGTACAAAGAATTATAAAGGAGGCTTGCATATCCTTGTGTGGGTCTTCCCTTTCATGTCTGAGTCAACTGAAGACAAATAGAAGTCTAGAGTCCTGAAAGACCATACTGAAGTCCCTTCGTCAATCGATCTCTTGGAAAGAGCATCCGCAACCCAGTTTTCCTCCCTATATGCATGTGAGATGCCCTGGGTTAGTGTCTTGGCAGCATCAAGGCACTCGATCCAGTGTTGGAGAAGTCCTCATGGTACAAGTCGTGACTGCTTCCTGAAGGCCTCCACCGCCAATGATGAATCAGATTCAATCCAGAGCTTATTCCATCTGGAATGGGTTTCATATTGAATTGCCTTTATGATGGCCCAAAGTTCTGCCTCATACGCGGTACCGCTCTCAAGGAAGTGGTAAAAGCATCCTTTGACAAAGCCCCGAGAGGTACGAAAAACCCCACCACATCCTGAAGGACCTAGCACACCCATGGAAGCACCATCAACATTGACCTTGATAAAGCCCGCTATCGGAGGGATCCACCTAATAAATTTCAGAATCCTCGGTTTTCTGCATCTTCCTGGAATTCCAATTATACACAGGACCTGGAAGTCATTCATATCATTATTCATCTCCCCATTCTGGATACCTACCACTGCATGGATAGCCCTGTGAATGCTCACCACCCCTTCATGGAAAGAACTTGTTTTATTCTGATGTGCCACCGCATTTCTGGCAAACCAAACATAGGAGAGCAGTGTCTCCACCGCTGCTAGGAGAAGATTGTGAAGCTTTGAGCTTAGGCCGACCTCAGTTACCGCACCAAGAAGATTCACCAGCTCCCGTTACCGACTCAAATTAAGATGAATTCCAAAGACATCCTGAATATAAATCCATAACTCAAAATCCATACTGCAGTGTATGAAAAGATGATTACTAGTTTCCTCCACCCGCAAGTAAATGTTACAGCCTGAAAAAATCTGCCATCTAGCCAGTTCTAGCGCCCCATATAGAGGCAGTCTTCCTTTCCATATTTTCCATAAGAAAATCTGCCTGGAAGGAGGAATAAACGACTACTTATATTTGAAAAGACACACTAGAACAGATGATCTATGCTCACATTTGGGCCGATATAACCCTTTGGTATCAAGAAGACCGCACCAATCATGTTTCCACACTAAAGCATCAACATTGAAAAATTTATATCTCTTTATTTCCATGGCAATCATGCTCGGAAGCATGACATCCATGTCTTCAAAACTCTGCAAAAACTCAGAAATTTGTATATTCTACATGCTGTCCAACGGCTGAAGTATTGTATTTAGCGGAGTGTCCAACCATGTATTGGTCTAGTAGTTCAGGCCGGATTTCTTCGAGACAATCCACCTTTAATTTGAGATAATATCATGGTATGTTGTCTTTATGGTATGTTATCATTGTATGATAGTTTTTATTTTTTTTACGTTTTTTAGGGATTTGGGGGGTTTTTTATTTTTAGGTGTTTTTGGGTTTATAGGTATTTTTAGGTTTTTAAAAGGGTTTTTTTGTGTTTTTAGTGTTTCAAGGGATTTTAGTGGTTTTAGGATTTATTTTTTGTTTTTACAGTTTTTTATGGTTTTTAGGATTTTAGGTTCTTTTAGTGATTTCATGGTTTTAATTGGGTTTTTATAGTTTTTAGGGTCTTTTATTTTTTTTGGGTTGTTAGTTCCTTTTAGGGGTTTTATGGTTTTTAGTGGTTTTCCTATTTTTATGATTTTTAGGGATGTTTGGCGGTTTTTAGTTTTTAGGGACTTTTAAGGATTTTAGTGTGTTTTAGTGGTTTTATGGTTTTAAGTGTTTAGTTTCTTCTATACTTTTAAGGGTTTTAGGGTCTTTCAATATTTTTTAGTGATTTTGGATCCTCTAGAGTTTTTAGTACTTTAATGATTTTAGTGTTTTTAGGGTTTTTAGAATCTTTAAGAGTTTTAGGGGTTTTAGGATTTAAAGGGGTAAGGTTTTTTTGTTTTTTAGAATTTTTAATGGTTTTAAGGGTTATCATGGTTTTAGGGGTGTTTAGGTATTGAAGGGAATTTTAGTGTTTTATGGTTTCTATGGGGTTTAAAGGTTTTTTATGGTGTTTTCTAGAATTTAGTATTCTTTTATAAGTTTTTATCTTTTAGGGATTTTGGATTCTTAGGGTCTTTGGGGGGTTTTGCGATTTTGGTGGTTTTAGCATATTTTATGGGGGTTTAGGATATTGTAGGGTTTTAGGTTTTTTTTAATTTTTTATGGAGTTTTAGGGGTTTATATGATTTCATGGTATTTTAGGGGATTTAGGGTTTTAGTGTTTTAGTGGGTTTAGATTTCTAAAAGGATATTTAAGGGATTTTTACAGCTTTTAGGGGGTCAGGACTTTTTATGGTTTTGAGGGATGTTTTAGGGTTTTTATGGGTTTTAGGGTTTTACAGTTTTTAGTTTTTTTTTTCATTCTTTAGGGAAATTTTCATTTCCCAATTTTTTAGGTGTTTTAGATGTTTCTTGGGGTTTCTAGTGTGTTTCTTGCTGTTTATAGTGTTTTATATATTTTATAGTGTTTTTATTATCTTTTTAAGCTTTTAGGGTTTTAAGGGTCCTTTGGGTTATTATGGTTTTTAGGTTTTTAAGGTTTTCAGGTTCTTTTTAGGGTTTTATGGGGTTTTTAGGATATTAGGGTTTTTATGCATTTTAAAGGCCCTTTTTCATTTGTCTTGGGTTTTTAGAGTTTTTTGGGTTTATAGGGTTTGTATGGTTTTAATGGTTTTAGGATTTTTAGGATCTTTTAGAATTATTAGTGAATTTAGGGGTTTTTTGTTTTTTATGGTTTGAAGGGGTTTAGGGAATTTTTTGGGGTTTTATGGTTTCAATAAGTATATAGGGGTTTCTTGGGGTTTAAAGGGTTTTAGGGTTTTAAGGAAGTCTTAAGGTTTTTTGGGTTTTTAGGGTTTGTTGGTTCTTTAGGATTTCATTGTTTCATTAGGGTTTTAGGTTTTTAAAGTGTTATTATCGTGTTTTTGGGATTTTAGAGACTTTTAGTCTTCTATGGTGTTATTTAGGATATTATAGGGGTTTTATGTTTTTAAGGAAATTTTAGTTTTTTATGATTTTTAGGGGGTTTATGGGAGTTTAGAATTTTTATGGTGTTTTACGATTTTTGGGTATTTATTGGGATTTTCATGTTTTTTACACCCTTTTATAATTTTTTATGTTTTTGAGCATTTTTAGGATTTTTAGGGGGTTTTGGTTTTTAATTTTATTTTGTTATTTAGATGTTTTATTGTTATTTGGGATTTTTATTGTTTTTTTTATTTTTTAGGGATTTTTTGGGTTTAGGGTGGTTTTGTGAGTTTTTGTGTGTTTAGTGTAATTGTAGTGTTTTAAGGGTTTATCAGTAATTTAGTGTTTTATAAATTTATATGGTTTTAAGGTTTTAAGGTTTTTTAGGGTGTTTAGGTTGTTTTAGAGTGTTTTGGGGTTTTTAGGGATTTTTAGATTTTTTCAGGTATTTAAGGTTTGCTAAGTGTATTTGGGGGTTTAATAGGGTTCCTTAGGGTCTTTTAAGGTTTTAGGGTTTTGTTTGTAATTTTTGGGGTTTTATAGGGTTTTAGGGGTTTTGAGGACCCTTACATGGGTTTTATGTTTTGAGGGGGTTAAATTTGTTTTAAGGGGTTTTTAGGGGTTTATGGGTTTTCTACGAGTTTTATGTTTTTTAGGGATTTTAAGGGATTATATGTTTTTTAGAGTTTTTATGGGTTTTAGGGTTTCTAAGGTTAATAGAGATTTTTATGATTTTAGGGGATTTTATTTGTTTCTTTGGGCTTTTAGGGTTTTTCAAATATTTTTAGGTTTATTATTTGGTTTCAAGGGCTTTTGGTACTTTTAAAAGTTTTTAGGGGTTTATTGGGGTTTAAGTATTTTTGAAGGGTTTTGAGGTTTTATGATTTTGATGGTTTTTGAGTTTTTTTAGAGGTTTTTGGTTTTTAAGTTTGTAAGAGTTTTTATGGGTTTTTATGGATTTTTAGGGGTTTTAGGGTTTTTATGGGTTCTCTGTGTTTTTGGATTTTTATTGGTTTTTCGGGATTTGAGGGGGGTTTGGGTTTTAGGGTTTTTAAGTATTTTTGGGATTTTCCTGTCTTTAGGGTTTTTTAGTCATTAAGTATTTTTAGGGGGTTTAAGTGTCTTCTGGGAATTTTAGTGTTTTTAAAGGTTTTGGGGGTTTTATGGTTATTTTTCGGGGTTTTTAGCTTTTGGGGGGTTTTAGTTTTTATATGGGTTTTAGGTTTTATATTAATTTTAAGAGTTTTTTAGGGTGTCAGGATTTTTAGGATTATTTTAGGGTTTTAGGGTTTTAGGGTCTTTAGGTTTTTTTGTTGTTTTTTCAAGATTTTTATGATGTTAGGGTTTTTATTGTTTTCATGTTTTAGTGATTTTTAGGGTTTTATGGGTTTTGTTTGGTTTTAATGATTTTTAGGGTTTTCATTGGGATTTTTAGGGTTCTAAATATTTTCATACGGTTTTTAGGTATTTTAGGGATTTTTTGAGTTTTTAGGGTCTTTTATAGGGGTTATTAGGTTTTCTAGGGTTTTACGGGGTTTTGGGGTTTTTAGGGGTTTCCCAGGATTTTCATATTTTTTAATAGTTTTAGGGGTTTTAAAGGGTATTTTTATTTTTAGGGTTTTTTTATGGTTTATATAGGTTTTAGGGGTTTTTACCATGTTCTATGGTTTTTAATGGATTTATAGATTTGTGGGTGTTTAGGTGGGTTATTGGTATTTTAGGGTTTTATGGGGTTTTAAGGGGTGTTTTGGGGTTTTAGGATCTATTTGGGATTTTAGTGGTTTTAGTAATTTTAGGGGGTTAGGTTTTTATGGGTTTGAGTGTTTTTTTGGGTTTTAGAGTTTTTTAGTCTTAAGGTTTTTTTGGGTTTCCTTGGTTTTTAGGGATGTTTTGGTATTTTTAGGGGTTGTTAGGGGTTTTAGGTTTTTTATTGTTTCTATAGTTTTTTAGGGTTTTATTTTCTTTTATTGGTTTTTATGGTTTTAGGTTTTTTGAGTGTTTTTTTGGTGTTTTTTATGTTTTTATGCTTTTAGTGGTTCTTTGGGTTTTTCAATTTTTAGGGTTTTTAGGGCTTTCAGGGTTTCAGGGTGTTTTAGTGTTTTTCTTGTTTTGGGGGGGGGGGGGGTTTAGAGTTTTTTTGAAGAATTTTAGATAATTGGGGGGGGGGGGTCTAAGTTTTTTAGGGGTTTTTTAATTTTATAGATGTTTAGGGGTTTTTTGTTAGTATTTTTTGGGTTTTTATGGGTTTTAATGTTTTTAGGTTTTTATGGTTTTTGCTATTATAAAGACTTTTAGGGGTTTTTAGGGTTTTAGGGGTTTTCTGGTTTTAGGGTTTTTATGGGGTTTTAGTGTTCTATAAGGATTTTATGTTACTTAGGTTTTTTTTGTGTTTTTAGGGTATATCATAGGTTTTAAATATTTTATTATTATTTTTAAGGTTCTTAGGGGGTTTTGGATTTTAAGGCTTTTAAGGGGGTTTTTGGTTTTTAAGCTATTTTTTGGGGAGTTTAGGGTATTTTTTTATTTTTGGTTTTGAGTTATTTTAGTCTTTTCGGTTCTTTTGGGGATTTCTTTTTTTATGTTTTTTAGTGTTTTTAGGGTTTTATGGTATTTTATAAGCTTTTAGGGCCTTTTAGGGATTTTAGTGTTTTTATTTTACATTATTTTTTTATGTGTTTTAGGATCTTTTAGGTATTTATAGGTTTTTAGGTTCTTTTAGGGTTTGTTAGGGGTTTTTTATTTTGTGGTGACGTTTTTATGAGTTTTAGGGGATTAAATGGGTTTTTAGTTTTTTTTTTGGATTTTTAGGGTTTTATTGTTTTATGGTTTTTATGGGTTATAGGGTCTCTTAGTATTTTTTGTAGTTTTTATAATTTTTAGTTTCTTTTAAAAAATTTATAGTTTTGGTTTCATTTATAAATTTTAGGGTTTTTAGGTTTTTTATGGTTTTAAGGTATTTTAGGATATTTTATGGTCATTAAGGGTTTTTAGGAACTTTAGGGGTTTAGGGTCTTTTAGGGGTTTTAGGGGATTTTAGGTCTTTAGGGTTAATTAGGGGGATGGGGGTTTTTAATTTTTTCAAGGTGTTTTATGGTTTTTAGGCTGTTATGAGGTTCTTAGGGTGTTTTGTGGTCCTTTAGGCATTTTTAGGGTTTAGGGTAATTTACATTTTTGGGGGTTTTTAGGGTCCTTTAGCGGTTTTATGTTCATTAGTTTTATTTTTTTAGGGTTCTTTACGGATTGTATGATTTTTAGGTACATTTAGGGGTTTTAGTATTTTTAGATTTTTTAGTGTCCTTTATGATTTTATATGGTGTTTAGGGCCTATTAGTGTTTTTGTGTATTTTATGGACTTTTAGGGCAGAAGAGGTTCAGGTCTAGGCAATCCTAGCCCCCAAAATATCAAAGGAAAACAAGTACAAGACCAGGGGAGTGGCCGGGTCAATCAACCCATACCCAAAAACAATCCCCAAAAGGAAAACAAAAAAATAAAACAAAGGAATAGAAAAAAACAAAGCAAACCGAACAACCCAGCACCGCATCATGCGTCTTCACATCCATAGGGATCCCCCTCTACACCATACCCAGAGGAGGCATCCGAGTCCACCGTCTCCCATTCAGATGACTCATACTGCTTGAGGATGTCCGTACAATACCTCCTAAGTCGCTTCTTCTCCAGCTTCATGTCCGATCGATCCTTGTCAAGAGCATCCTCCCCATATTTGGAAGCCTTCGAGGAGGCCCTTGTAGCCATTGGTTTTGGAAGGGAGGTATAGTATCTCCTTGCCCTCCTATTGGAAGGGGAAGCACTCCCCCTCATCCTGCTGTGAAGGACATCATCAGTACTCACCACCTTGGGGATCCCCTCCTACCTGGAACCAAAAGTCGCAGGCTCATACCCTCCTCTTGGATTCTGGGGGTCTGAGTCAGGATGGACTGACCCATCCATCAAGGTCTCCCTCCACTAATTCTTGGGCGGGTTCGCGTCAATGAAGTCATTACGGTCCCCAAAGGAAAAATCCTATTTGAAATTTTCATTAATGTTATCCCTGTCAAATATCACCTTCAGTTTAGGCTACAGTAGAATCTCTCATCTGTGTTGCTCAAGGGGAATTTTAGAACTATCCAACATGATCATATCATCTAGTTCAACACAGGGAGGTAGCTTTTCAAAGACCACAAGCTCCACTCCCGAACTCTGCTACACCAAAGTCCTCCCAACAGCAGAAGGGGCCGCATCACACAGCTCTTGTTCCAGAAAATGATCAGATGGGGTGGCCTTGGTACCACCTAAACCATCACCCAAGGTATTTAAGGTCGCCTCTTCTAAGTGGATGTCAAAGACCTGCCGCTCCTCATAAACCTGAGCATCAACCAGCGACTCCAGACACTCCCCCTCCTCTGGGTCAAGCACCGCAAATGGATTCGAAGTGATAACCAGGCCCTTTTCTAACTCCTGACCATTTTCCTTGGCAGAAGCAGCATTAGTCAGCAACCCCTCCATCCTCATCCCCTCATAAACTAGATAGGGAATGTCACTGCACATCCCACTCGGAACCATCTACATGCACTCATCACCAGCCATATATTTTTCAGGAACCACCTCCACCACCCCACTAGAGGAAGGCGAAGCACCTTCCCGTCCTAAATCAACCTTCAATCACTTGAAACAGTTCTTTACCAAGACCCATGGGTGAATCCCCCCCCCCCACATTTTTATCAGGGCATAGTCCATCCCCATGGTTAGAAGACAGGCCTAGCCTTGGAGGGGTGTCAAAAACATCATTCTTAGAAACCAAGTAATAATTTCCCCCACAATGACACACCCATTTTACTTGACCAAGATTCAAACAAGATTCACAATAATTCACCCAGTATTCAAAAACCACATGTTGAATCCACCTAAAATCTTCACCAATCTCAATCCAGAAAAAATCAACTATTTTCTTGGATACATAAACCTCAATACAGACTCTTGGAGCAACCAGATGATAGAGGGCTCACGTTCGTCTATCCACACACATAAATCTTCCAACCAGATTTCCCAGCATTGTATGAAATGAAAATTTTTGGAAGGGAATAGGGAGTTTAGGTAATCGTACCCAAATGGCTACCAAAGGTGAGTCCCGAGGTAAATGATGATCAAATCTCCACTATAAAAGAGAAAAACGTGCACCATCACATCTATGAGGGGCAGTGGACCAGGCCTGGATAAGGTCCTCCTCAGAAGCAAAGCAGATCAAAATATGGCAGGCATCAACCAAGCCCACCATCTCCATGTCCTGGAGATCCCAATGTTCGAACACAAATCTATAAAAAACATCAACCGGTGGGAGCCAGTTAGAGAATCAGGCCACCAGAGTCAGATTATGCAAAGCAGAAGCCTCTTTGAACTCTGAAATTGTTAAAGGTAGCTTTGGATGACCTTCAAATAGACCCGACACCTTAGGACTGAGATTAATATGCAGAAAAGAAGGGAGTGAATCCGGATCTGAGAACGAAATGAAGGTTCTTCTTGCATCAAGAACCAGCGAGGACCCCTCCCCCTTAGGGGGGAGGCCAAGTCTCATAGGTTGTTGTTGTATTCAATCCTATAGATGAAGGTCACCATCACAGAGAGGAGCTTGAGAGAACAGATCAGTCATCAATGGACTTTTAGGGGTTTTAAGGTTCATTTAGCATTTGTAGGTTTTTTATTTTCTTTTATTGTTTTAGGGGTTTTATGGTCTTTAAGGGGTTTTTAGGGGTTTTAGGGTCTTTTATGGGTTTTTATCATTTTTTATGTTTATAGTTTTTTTTTTTGGTTTTTAGGGTTTTTAGGGTTTTTGGTGTTTGAAGGGTTTGGGGGGGGGTGTTAGGGTCATTTTGGTATTTTTAGGTTTTTAGCGTCCTTTAGGGGTTTTGGGGTGTTTGTTAGTTTTATGGGTTTATGGTTTTTATGGGAGTTTAAGTTTTTTAGTGGTTTGGGGGGGGGGGGTTGGTTTTCTATGGTTCTCAAGTCATGTTTTCGACTTATCTTAATATACTAACTAATTTATTAATTTTTTCTATCACAAAATTGTTTCAAAATGTCTATTTCATGATACAAATTTTTTAATTCTTAATTATTATTAATTTTAAATTATTTAATAATCCATTATTCACAAAATATCTTATAGATTATGTTTAAATTAATATTTATTCTTATGCAAATCATATTTAATAAAATATGTTATATTAGTATCAATATCAATATATTTATATATCAATATATGAATTTTAATGATATATAATTTTTTTTATGAAATATATCTTTTATTAGTGCTAGAAAAAAGAATTGATCACGGTATATTTTATTATTGATAAAAAAGCACTGATAAATGGGTTTTAATGAAATATTTCTTGTTGGATGTTTTTACGTTTTTATTGGTTTTAGAGTTTTTATGATTATTAGACTTGTAGGGTTTTTACGGTTTTAGGGTCATTTAATGTTTTTAGGGATTTCGAGTATTTTAATGTTTTTAGGGTTTTTGGGTTTTCAGGTACTTTTAGGTTTTTTAGGGTTGTAGGGTCTTTATGTGTTTTATGGGTTTAAGGGTATTTTTGACTTTTTAGGGGGTTTAGGGTTTTTTACGAGTTTTAGGGCTTTTTAGGGTTTTTAAGGGTTTTAGGGTATTAGGGTATGTTATTTTTTTATGATCCTTTAGGTTTTCATGGTTTTTAGCTTCCTTTAGAGTTTTTAGGTTCCTTTGGTTTTTTTTAGCGTTTTATGGTTATTTAGGATTTTTAGGGGTTTTAGGGTCTTTGAGGATTTTCAGCAGTCTTAGGGTATTTTAGGTTATTTTATGGGTTTTTAGTATTTTTAGGATTTTTAGTATTTTTAGGATTTTTATGGTTTTAGGGATTTTATGGATTTTTGTTTTTTAAACTTTTTATGGTATTTTAACGGATTTTATGGTTTTTAGTGATCTTTTAGGTTTTTTGGATTTTTTTAAGATTTATGATTTTTTGGGTTTTAGGTTATTTTAGCATTTTTAGGGATTTTTGGAGTTTTTTGGGGGGTGTTAGGGGTGTAAGGGTTTTAGGAGTTTTTAATGGTTTTAGGGGTTTTAGGATTTTTAGGGGATTCAGGGGGGTTTGAGGGTTTTATGGGAATTTTGTATTTTGGGTTTTTGTGGGTTTTTGTGGGTTTTAAATATTTTTAGGTGTTTTATGGATTTTTTGGGGTTTTAGGGTTATTTTAGGGTTTTATTGGTTTTATGGTATTAAGGGTTTTTGGGTTATTTTTTATTTTTTTTTACTTGGTTTTTAGGGGTTTTAGGGATTTTAGTGCTTTTAGGGCCTTTTGGGTTTCTTAATTTTTTGGATTTTTTAGGGTTTTTATAAATTTTTCATGTTTGTAAGGTTTTGTTTTGGTATTATGTTATCACATGTTTTCAATGTTTTTTAGGGTTTTTAGGGTTTTATGGGGGCTTTGTGTTTTTATGATTTTAAGGTTTTTGAGGGTTTTCTTGGTTTTTTGTAGTTTCAAATGGGTTTAAGGGGTTTTCAGGATTTCTAGGGATTTGTTAGGGGTTTTAGGGTTTCTTATGGACTTTTATATTTTTAGGTTTTTTTGGTATTTTATATATTTTAGATATTTTAATGTTTTTTGTTTTTTCAGGGTTTTAAGGTTTTTTATTGTTAATTTAGCGTTATTAATGTTTTAGGGAATTTTTGGTTTTTAGGTTTTTATGACCTTTTAGGGTTTTTGGTGTTTTAGTTTCTATAAGTGGATTATGTGACTTTTTTGGGGTTTTATTCAGGTTTTAGGGTTATTTTGCGATTTTAGGGTCTTATAGGGTTTTTGGGGTCCCCATGGGTTTTTAGGTTCCTTTAGGGGTTTTTAGGTTTTTAGGTTACTTTAGGGTTTTGTAGTTTCTTAGGGTTTATTAGAGGTTTTATGGATTTTTAGGGTCATTTTTTAGGGTCCTTTGGGGGAGCTTAAGGTGTTTTATGTATTTTTAGAGTTTTTAATGTCATTTAGGGGTTTTATAGCCTTATATGGTATTTAGGTTATTTTATGGTGTTTTAGGGTTTATTGATGTTTTTATTCTCTTTTAGGGTTTTTAGTATTTTTAGGGTCTTTTAGGGGTTTCTTAGGGTTTGGGGGATGGTTTGGGTGTTTTTGGTATTTTAGTAGTGTCTATGGTTTTTAGGGGTTGATGAGTTTTGGGGGGTTTTATGGTTTTTTAGTTTTTTTAGGGTTTATGGTATTCATGATATATAGGTCCATTTAAGGGTTTTTAGGGGTTTTATGGATTTAACGGCTTTTATGGTTTTTAGGGGTTTTTATTTTTTTAGGGTTTTTAGGGTTTTAATGTTTTTTAGGGGTTTTACGGATTTTTTGCGAATTTAAAGGTTTTTAGGGGTTTTAAATGTTATTAGTTATTTTTGGGTTTTAGGGGTTTTATAGTTTTGATGGTTTTTTAGTGTTTTCAGGGATTCTATGGGTTTTTGTGTTTTTAATAGTTTTTAGGGTTTTAAGTGTTTTTTTGGGTTTTAGGGGTTTTATGGGTTTTATAGGGCCTTTAGCTATTTTTTAATTTTTATAAATTGTTATGGTTTTATGGAATTTTTGGGGTTTTTTTGTTTTAAATGGATCATTACTGGTTTTTAGGTGGTTTAGGGGTTTTAGTGTTTTAGAGGTTTTTAGTTTATTTATAGTTTTTAGGGTTTTTATACAGTTTTAGATTTTTTATTATTTTTAGGGTTCCTCTGGTGTATTAGGTTTTTGCGGTTTGGTGGGGGGGGGGGGGTTAAGGTGATTAAGTGGTTTATGGAATTTTATGGTTTCATAGTTTTATTTAATGGTTTTGGGTTTTTGGGGTTTTTAGTGTGTTTTTTGAGTCATTTATGGTCTTTTAGGGCTTTTAGGTTTTTTTTTGTTTTTTAATTTTTTTATCATTATTAGTGCTTTTAGGGGTTTTATGGGTATTTAGGGTTTTTAGAGTATTTTGGGTTTTAAAAAGTTTTATGAGGTTTTAGGGTTTTTAGGTGTTTTAATATTTTTTAATATTTTTCTAGTTTTTAATTGTTTTTCATATTTTAATAGATTTTTTTTGGTTTTAGGGGTTTATAGAGTTTTAGGGCGTTTTAGGGTTTTTAGGTTGTTTAGGTGTTTTTAGGGTTTGAAGGGAATTTTTGGGTTTTTATGGGTTACTATGACTTTTTTGGTGTTTTAATAGTTTTTATGTTTTTGGGGGGGGTTTGGGGGGTTTTATGTGTTTTGGGGGTATTTATGGGGATTTAGGATCTTTAAGGGAAAGGAAGATGTGAGGGTTGGGCTATCCCCCCACCCCCAAATTTATTAGAAAGAAAAAAGAGACACAACAGACAAGGGAGGGGAGGGGTCAAATGACCCACACCTGAAAACCCCTTACAACCCAAGCCAAAAAAAGAAAAATCAAAAAAGAAAAGAAAAACCAAACAAGCACACCCGGGTCCAAGCAGCAATCATCACCATCATCGAGCAGCATCCAGCATCCAGCAGGTCACTACTAGGAAATGACCAGGGATTTTAGGGGGTTTTATGATTTTATTATGACTAGGGATTTTAGAGTTTTATAGGGTTTTAAATGGTTTCTAGGGGTTTTCGTGTTTTATGGATATTTAATGTTTTTAGTGTCTTTTCAGGAGTTCTAAAAGTTTTTAGGATTATTTGGGTTTTTAGAGTTTTTAGTGTATTAGGATTATTTGGGGTTTTAGTGTTTTATGGTTTTTTTTCATTTTTAGGGTATTATAGGGATTTTAGATTTTTAGGGTTTTTGGGATTGTTATGGATTTTAAGCATTTTTATGGTTTTTATGTTTTTGTAGGTTTTTAGGTATTTTAATTGTTTTTAGTGTTTTCTTAGGGTTATTAGGGACTTTTAATATTTTACTAAATTTTTTTACATTTGTAGGGGTTTTATGTTGTTTTAGGGGGTTTTATATTTTTATGGATTATTCTGTTTTTAGGGTTTTTAGGATTTTCTCAGTTTTAAGGTGTTTAGAGTTTCCTAATACTTATTATTTTTGTTGGGGGGTTTTATGGTTTTATGTATTTTTTGGGTTTTGAGGGTGTTTCTAGGATTTTTTCATTTTTTTGGGTTTGGGGGGTTTTTAGATTTTTTAGAAGCGTTTATGGGTTTCACCTTCTTTTAGGATTTTTAAATTATTTTTGGGTCTTTTAGGGTTTTTAACATTTTTATGGAAATTGAGGGGTATATGGGTTTTTAGAGATTTTTTGGTGTTTTAAGGCTTTTTGGGTCTTTTAGGTTGTTTTAGGGTTTCTAGGTTTTTTTAGGGGTTTAGATTTTTTGTTTTTAGGGGTTTTAGGGTGGTTTTAGGGATTTAAGGGATTTAGTGCTTTTAATGATTTTTTAGCATATTTAGGGTTTTTTTGGTTTTAGGGTTTTTTTGGTTTTTTTCATTCATTAAGGGTTTTAGGGGGTTTTGGGTTTCTTAGGGGGTGGGTTAGGAGTTTTAGGGGTTTTTAGGGTTTTTAGGGGTTTTTAAGTTTTTTAGGATTTTTAGGGGTTTTATGGTTTCTGTATATTTTAGGGGTTTAGTTGGATTTTAGGGTTTTTTGGTGTTTATTTTTTTTAGGGTTTTTAGTGTTTTTTTTTGGATTTTTGTATTTTTAGGATTTTTTCTGGTTTTATTCATTTTTAGGGGTTTTCATGGTTTTAAATGTTCTTTAATAGTTTGTTTGTTTTTTATGGTTGTTTATTATTTTTTATTGTTCAAAGGGTTTTGAGGGAGTTTTAGGGGTTTTTAGAGTTTTTTGGTTTTTAAGGTATATTATTGTATTTTTTTGGCTTTTCATGTAATTTTGGGGTTTTTTGGATATTTTCCATTTTAGGGTTTTTATGTTTTTAGGGGTTTATGATTTTTAGGGTATTATGTTTTTAGGGGATTCTTGTTTTATTCGGGATTTGGGGGTTTTTTGGGGGGTTGTACGTTTTCTAAAAGGTATTTAGGGTGTTTAAGAGTTTTTAGTATTTTATGGTCTTTTAGAACTTTTAATGTTTTTATGGTTTTTATGATTTTGAGGTTTCTTGTGTTTTTTAATGTTTTATGGTTTTTATAGTCTGCTCTAGTTTTTAGGGTATTTTATGGTTTTTTGGATTTCTTATCATCATTTACGGTTTTTAGGGGTTTTTGGTGGTTTTTGGTAAAGTTAGGGTATTAGGGTCTTTTAAGGTTCTTATTCCATTTTAGGGGGTTTTAATTTTTTTTTCATGTTTTAAATGGTTTTTGGAGGTTTTATAGGTTTTTACGATCTTTAGGGGGTTTGTAAGGGTTTATAGTGTTTTAAGGTCTTTTAGGGCGTTCATAGTTTTACGGTCCTTTAGGGTATTAGAGTTTTTAGGGGATTTTAGGGGTTTCTAGGGTCCTTTTGTGTTTAAATGGTTTTTAGAGTCCTTTAGAGGTTTTAGGTATGTTTATGATATTTTAATAGGGTTTAGTGTTTTGGGTTTCTTTTAGATATTTTATGGTTTTTTGGGTTTTTTATATGTTTTAGGATTTTATGATACTTTTAGGGTTCTTAGGTGTTTTAATTCATTTTAGGGTTTTTGTTTGTGTTTTATGTATGCTTCTAGAAACTTTTAGGGTTTTAAAATCCATTTTATGGTTATATATATATTTATTTGGGTTTAGGGTATTTTAGAGGTTTTTTTGTGTTTTTATGGTTAATTAGGTTCTTGAAAGGATTTTTAGGATTTTTAGGGTTTTTAGGGATTTTAGGAATTTTAGGGTATTTAGGGATTTTTTTGATTTTTGGGATTTTTTGGTTTTTTAGGGTTACTGAAGTTCTTTTGTATTTTTAGGGTACTTTTGCAGGTTTTAGGGTTTTTAGGGTTTTTAGTGTTTTTAGGGTTTTTAGTGGTTTTTTGGGTTTTTAGGGTTTGGGGGGAATATTTAAGTGCTTTTAGTGTTTTGGTATTTTTAAGGGTTTTCAGGGGTTCGGGGGGTTCTAATGGATTTTTTGGTTTTTATGTTTTTTTTGGTTTTTTATCAATTTTAGTTTTTATTGGTTTTAGGGTGTTTATTCTATTAGGTATTTTTAGAGTTTTAGTATTTTTATGGTTTTTAGGGGATATAGGGTTGTAGGGTTGTAGGGTTTTTAGGTTTTTTTATGGTTTTAAATTTATTTTAGGGTTTTTTGGTTTCTTTAGGGGGTTTTAGTGTTATTAGTGGTTTTCAAAAAAAATTCTTGTTTTTATGATTATTTTATTTTTGTTTTGTGTTTATTTATTGTTATTAGGTTTTCTGTGGGTTTTTATAGTTTTAGGGGGTTTAAAGATCTTTTGGATTTATTAGGTTTAATCATTTTAATGGTTTTTAGGAATTTTGTAGTTATTAGGGATTTTTGGGTTTTTAGGGTGTTTAAGGTTTTTTATGATATTTTCGGGTTTTTATATAATGTTTAGGGTATTTTCTTATTTTTTGGTTATTTTTGAGTATTTTTTTGTTCATTTAGGGTCTTTATAGGGTTATTGGGGGTTTAGGGTATTTTATGGATTTTAAAGGGTTTTAATGGTTCTCAGGGTTTTTAGGATTTTTATTGCTTTTATGATTTTTTAGGGTTTTTGGGATTTTGGGGGGTTTTTTATTTTTTATGTTTATGGGGGTTTTAGGGGTTTTGGAGTTTTTTTTTGGGTTTTAGGGTTTTTATGGGTTTTGGGATCTTTAAGGGTAATTTGTGTGTTTCTTTTTTGTTTTTTTAGGGTTTTAAGAAAATTTTAAGGTTTTTGTGATTGTAAGGGTTTTTAGGGGATTGATTGGGGTTTTGGGGGTTTAAGGGTATTTTTAGAGTTTTAGGGGTTTAATGTTTTTTATAGGTTTTAACGGTTATTTAGGGTTTTTACGGGATTTTATTGATTTTTAGGGGATTTTAGGGTTTATGGGGTTTTAGTGTTCTTAGGATTATTTTATTATTTTTATCTTCTTTTAGTTTTTTGGGGGGATTTTTTGGATTTTTAGTGTTTTTTAGGGTTTTGGGTTTTTAAGGTTGTTTCTGATGAGAATGAATAGGGTCTTATTTGGAAGGAACAATTTAGTCTTATGAGAACCAAATATTCTTTCCTTTTAAACATGTTAAAGAGATGCCTCAGTTAAATAATTTTGTGTTGGGTTCACCAATTTGTTTCTAAAGATAAGGAATGAGGTCTTCTTTAATAGGAACAAAGTGGTCTGATGAGAACTAGAAATTATATCATTTTTAACATGTTATGGAGATTCGATAGTTAAATGATTTCATACGGTGTTCAAAATTTTGTTTCTGATGAAAGAATCCTGGAATCATTTCATGATATGATTGATTGTGGATTGTAAGTTAAATATTGCACAATCATTCGTATCAGGTTCTCCATTCTTGTCTCACACCTACTTATGACATGTCTATTTCCAACGGGGTTTTTTCATGAAACTGAAAACACCTAGCGGTTCTCAGATCTATGAAGACTCACAGACCTACATTCCAAAGGTATGTTATCATATAGTAACTTATCTAATGATACATAAGAAATCACATTGTTTGAGAGGATGGGAAGTCAGGCTCATCACAATATTTTTTGGGGGAACTCTTTCCAATTCTAGTACTCTCTTATAGATTTAAGATATGTTCTTGAATCCTTTTTTCAATCCCAAGTATGATATATATCACCTTGAACTAACAAAAACGTATGAAAATACGTTGGTTCAAAATCATCTGTATGTATCTGAGGTTCTCTATCAATGGAGGGATCTGTATGTATCCAAGGTTCTCTATCCATGGTACCTTTTTATAAAGTAATATTAAAATCTTATATTTTCTAACATAATGATGCTGGTTTTAAGACGTATGGTGAGGCACTCTAGAATTTACTCCCATTCATGGAAAAAAAAGTTATTTATATATTGGGATTGGGCCCATAAGATGGGATTCCAAGATATCATTTTGAAAGGAATCGGAACCCGCATATTTTTGTGCCACTTAAAAGGACACATCACCTTTTATGTTCGTGTGATGAGTACCAAATTGTGCAATTTAACATTATACAGAAAGGAAACCTATTCAAGGATAGTGTGGTACATACATCGAGAAGGATCAAGGAACATGGAATGGATGTGGGTTCGCATGCTGGGTATGATCTTTTTAGGAATATGGACTAATATTTATGGTGATGAATGGGGCTCAGAAGGAATATAGCCATCCAAGTTAGATGTGACATTACTGAGAATATGGTTGAGAGAAGATTAGGGTAAATTTGGGGGTTGATTTTATACCTTTTTGGGTACTAAAAATTTCACATTTATGGAGAAAAATATGTAGAGATCAGAAAAGGAAATGAAACCCATCGAAGAAAATATTCATAGGGACGAAATCACAATGGATGGATCGATTCTACCAAGAAAAAATTGTTTTGTGGACCTCCACTCGGCATGGCCATCCACCATTTGATGAGGCACCCTATGAATGTAGTAGTTCATGAAAGGAGGTGTATCATTAGTGAAGGTGAATGAAACAAAGTTGTTTGTGGGACCGGGTAGTGATTTTACCCCCTTCAAATGATGACCCCCTCCATTAACGATCGCTCCCCGCTGACTAAGTCACTCGTGGGTTAATGAATCCTCTATGGGAATCCTCTAATAATGGATCATGGCCCACCATGGATGACCAACCGGGATAGGATCTAGTCCCTTCATTATTATATAAACAGACCTCAAGGGGTGCTTAAAAAAGAAACAAAACAAGCCAAACAAAAGAGAGTCAAAGGAGATGGGTGATGAGGCTATATAAAAACTAAAGCTCTCTGTCAATTGTCAATAGATAAATATCTTCTACATATTAGAAAGGAAGATATAATAAATAATCATGGTGCCCATGAACCCACAAATCATTTTTCACACACAATTCCACGAGGCATAAAATGGATGGCCCCTTCGTGGATAATCACTCCATATTGAAAAATTTTATGCGGTAAAAACCCTACCCCACTTGGCCAAATGCGATGTAGTTGGAACTTAAATTTGCATAGAAACATGATAATTGGATGGATCCTAGACTCGTTTAGCTACATGCTTCACGAGAACAACCAAGGTCTACATATCATAGTGTTACACTGATGATACCCTCACCCATATAGAAATATGTTACACAGAGTGAACCCCATCCCACCTAAGTACCCATGATGTGGAATAGGGCCTCCTAGGGAGATCTACCTTCTATCTCTCATTAGTCCTTGTCTTCATGTCATCAGCCCCTAGGATGGCCACTCCATGAACCATTCTAATTGAATTAGTCCAAGGCCTCTTCCAAATCCACCAGACAAGTATGATAAGATCATCTGGCACATCAGCTTGTACTTTTGAGTTAACATACCTGTTGTAAGTGGAGTCGTGTGGGTAGCCTATTCAGTAAATCCAAACCTAAAAGTCTCATCGGGTTTACATTCATGTGGTAATGTGTGTTCTGACCTTGGGGTGCTCACATGAACCTCCCCTTTCTGGTTGGGATGGGTAGGGGTCATGGTTACGTTTACCTTCAATGGGGAATGATATCCCTCGCCCTAAACCAATTTTAGGGAATTCCTCCTGAAATAAGCCCCTAGTCCTTCTTGCGGTAGGAAGAACTTTTTCTCTTATTCACCTCTAACTAGGAAATATATAGATCGATCACCAAAGGTGACTATCCTAGATATCAAAACAGAAGAGGGTACAGTTACATTCAAATCCCTCTCCCTCTCCCTCTCCCTCTGGGATTTAAAATCTCATCCATCAGCAGACCGAATGGATTGTACGATATTCATATCTATGGACTCATCATGTTTCTCACACTGATCATGACTCACCTAGGCTTAGAGGTTAGTAGAAATCCTAAAATCCTCATAATACCAAACATCAAATGGGCCTCCCACATGGTTTAAATATCAATCATATCCATCAAATGGGAATCTTCCATTCATAAAACTCAACACTGTCCAAACTAAGTGGGATTTGATTACAAATTAACTGAGATACATATAAGTTTCCTAGAGTTCCAAAACCAATACCCAAATTCACACTAAAGTTCACCATTCCATATTCCCAATATGGTCATATCCACATGGGATACAACATCTCTTTTAGGTCCCTCAGGTCTCCTTGATATAAGTCAACAACTATCCTTGACCGGACATCCTCCACCTAGGCATCCTTTCTAGAGAACATTAAACTGCATGGTTGGGTCCTTACCACTTGACCTTAAACGGTTATGTTCCCTATTAAGTGGAATATAATTACGTGGGTTATGATTCCTCTTATGAGGATATATATGAATATCATCTTATGGGTTTGATCCCAACATCAAAACAAATTCTATCTCCCGAGATGACAAAAAACTCCAGAATGCCTCACAAAGTGGTTTAAACAGTATCATCTTAATAAACAAAGAAAGAATCTCCAATCCATCTATAAAAGGGTACCATTGATAGGGAAATTCAAATACATAAAACTATCCCCATAAATATAGAACATTGGATAAATAAAGATGATTATGAACCAATGAGTCTTTATGATCGATCATTACATAGGGGTAATACGTGTATGCATACATGAGAATGAACCATGGATTCATGAACATGTCTTAAATCTGTAGGAGGGTCCCGAAATAGGAAACAGTTCTCCCAAAATGTGTGTGATGAGCCTGAATCCCCATCCTATATGGGTTCTTAAGTGTCATTTCCCAAGTTACCCAACAAACATATGCCTTTGGAAAGAAGGTCCATGAATGATGGACATGAGAGACATTGGGAATTTCTAACTCTAAGAAAAAAAAATAGTTAGAGATTGTTTAAAGGCCTTGTACCTAATGTTAGTGATTTTACACCATTCAATCCCTTTTAATCAACTAATCCTCCAAAAAAAATTCTTCAAAGGTAAGAAAATAGTGATCTTGATGTAAATCCTTAACCAATGTGGTGATGTCGGTCCATTTCAATCCCATTTCACATCCAAAATTAAAGGGATCCAAGATAGATCATAAATTATGCATGTGTTCATGAGATTCCACTTTTATGAGGTTTTTTTACATATCTGTCACATATATTAAAGGAACTCTTCAAATATCTCTTCAATCTAATGGCTTCTCACCAGTTTTCACAAACACATAAGTTAGCCACTACACAAGTCATGTCCTAAACCAAGTTGAGGAAACCATCGCCCACCCAGTGTCTTCAATAATGGGTTTTGAATGAAATGGTTAGGGAGTACCACTATAAGGGTACTCTCCCCACTATGGAGGCAGTCAAACATGACCTCTAGTCAATGATGTTTCTTTATCCAACAACCTAGTGATGGTTGGCAGTCTCAAACAAAACGGACCCACTAGCCATCTCCATCTATTTCAAAAGCTTGTCCCTAGAACATTACAATGATTTACTCCCTTACCTTAAAAATTCTAATGAATTCTGTACCAATGAATTCATCCCAGTATCATAGGGGTCCCACCCAAGTACCCCTAATGAAACCTGTCACCGCTAATTTTATGCTACCTAGCATCCACAGCATGAAGTAGATGTTTCCACGTGGACCCCCATGAATGTAAAACATACCCCAGTCCCTAGGATATCCTAAAAAGGGAGAAGACTGCCCAATCAAGCACAAGACATCACCCTTATACCTACTGAAGAAGTCCACCATGAAAATTTTATGGCACAATACAGGTATCCACATATTCATGCTCCCTCTTATGCAGCTCATTGCTAAAATATAATGGAATATTATGAATAGGCACAAATTCTTTATAATCCTCACCAAGACCTTCATCCAAATATGGTCACAACTAGCTATGATCAATCATAAATTTTTTCTACTAATCACCAATCCCATTAGCTAAATAGGTTGTCAGTCTATAGGAATATGCATATCCCTACCAATTCAAATGAAGAAAATCAGTCAAATATGATGACAACCAAATACTAGAAGAGTTAAATTCTTATGAATGCATATCAAGAAAATTAGTCAAATTTGATGGAAAACCACATAGATAAAATTACTCAGGATGCATATCAAGACCATCAGTCAAATATGATGGAAACCTATGAGTAGATGTAAATCCCGGCTTGCAAGTATGAATCCCGCCAAACAATATGGAATAAATTGGAGAAAATAGCTAGAGTAACCTAGTTTTAAATTAGGGGAAGACTTATACCTCTTTTCCTATGTAAGAGAACTATCAGTACCCATTGGAAGAAAACATACGACTAAAGAAGGTGTACATTCCTTCCTTGACATCGGAATGGTCATATATCCCTTTCCCTCCAATGATGTCTCTCAAACATATTATCAATGATGGGGATCATATATAAATTCTTGAACACATCCTATATACTTTTAAATATATTATCATTTATTCGTAAATAATAAGGAGTTGAGACCACAAACCCGCCTCACCAAGTAGGCGACTCGTCCACACAATGAGGCAGTCACTTCGGAGTAGACCTGTATCATTGCTCCCATACAAGAGGGTATATGAAAATATTCTATGACAAATGGACAACCAGATTGGGGAAAAATATCCCTTCCAACTGGGGGAAACTGTTTCAATTTAGTGGCCACTCCAGGGCAGGTTCATATCCCAACCAAAACTCAAGAGGCTTTCTGGTGTATCCCTGCAACACCACAGGACCCACTCAAATAAGAACCCTTACATAAAGGTCGTCACCCACTACAAGCGGCCCCAATCACCCGCAAGATAGTGCCCAAAATTAATAATGAAAAAGTAATTTGGAAAATGAAGTATAGACTCATGACCATACTCTTCTAGAAGCTAGAGTTCAAGAGGCCATCAGGAACAAATCCCTATTGTCCCATGATCCTACTGGTCAGTTACTAAATTACAAAATTGGTAGTGCCAGTTGTGAAGTTTCTCACTAAAAAATTGTTACCAAGTACTCGGAAGGTCCCCCCAGAGCATCAACCATGAAGGATCCCTTTTTGGACACAAATTGGTCGATAAATATAGATTATATCCTGATGAGCATCACGATATCCACCTCATGTCTAGAAGATTGAACAAAAACATGGACCCCCTCGTTGTTGTTCAACATGAAGGTACTTCCTAGCGTATAAACTTAAGAAATTCTCCATACAGTCAGGAAAAAAGAAATGATGGTACCCATAACCATGGTAGAATGCACTATAATGGTCCTCCCCTCAGTGACATATCGTTTTAGCAAGAAGTTACTCCATTTGTTTTCATCCACCATGAAGGTCCTCTCCATGATATATGGTGCAAATTGTTTTACCTAAAGTTCATAATCAAGCTATGATTGTAGTCCTTGCCATGGTAGCATGCACTTCGAAGTCCCTTCCTGCAGTGACATCTCATTTCAGTAATAAAGTCCTCCCCTTTCTTTCATCTATCCTAAAGTTCATCCCCAGGGTATACATAGCATAAATTATCCCTACATCTAGGAATCATGATATGATGGTATTACTTGGCATGGTAGTATGTGGTGTGAAGGTACTCCCCATAGTGACATATTATTTTAGAAATATGGTTCTCCCATTTATCTCATCCTCCCTGAAGGTCCTCCAAAGGGTATACATTACAAAAAAAATTACTACATTCGAGCATCAAACTATAATGGTAGTCCTTACCATGGTATCATGCGCTTAAATAGTCCTTCCAGTAGTGAAATCTCATTTTAGAAAGAATGTCCACACATTACAGTCATCCACCCTAAAGGTCCTCCCTAGGGTATACTCTATAGAAATTATCCTTGTAGTTAGACATCTAGATATGATGGTATCCCTCATCATCATAGAACCAACTTCAAAGGTCCTCCGAGTAGAAATCCCTCATGTCAGCAATAAGGTCCTCTCCATTACAAGTTAAATATATAAAACCCCTCATATGATGAGGCACTTGGAAAGATGGTTTCATATGTGTTAGATGACCTATCAATAAAAAGTGACATCCATTATCCACTAGGAGATATCCCATGATGATAATCATCCTCTGAGCCACCCTTGGACCGTTCATATACCAAAAAAGACCCTTACTAGACCAGATACTAATGAAAAAATAGTAAAGTCATGTCCATGTTGGGTAGAAAATTATAGGAGTATCTAGAAGAACAAAAAATAATATGGTTCTCATGAGAAGACAATTGTCCAGGGAAGACATACTGATCAGGTTTTTCCCCACATCCAATTCTTAGTTCGAAATACCAAGGGAATTGTTAGAGGAATGTATACAAAAACATCATCCCAATATCTGGACAACTCTCAACAACATAAAATAAAAATTCATGTCTTATAATGGGTATTAAATCCATTTCAAAATAATGGGAGAGCTTCATATTCCAATTGACTTGGAAGCCCATCCTTCCAAGTGGTGACCACAATAAGAGAGGTGGAGGGAAGATCTCAAACCAAAATTCCTTAATACACTATATGATTTGCATCATCTAATTATAAATTCTCAATCTAGTGTACATATCTAGTGATTGAGGGGTCCATGGAGTGTTTCATTTCACCCAACACCCCATACAGAAAAACACACTATAAATGACATCATCTAATGTGATTATTCCAAGGAGGTTATCCAGAAAAAACCCTGCTCAGGAAAGGGGGAACACTCGACAACAAATTACCCTGAGTAAGTCTCAAATCCATCAATCTTGAAGAGATCAAGCCATCAAAAAACTCCTAAACCATGAAACTTGAAACATTTAGGAAGCTTTTCTCCTAATGATATTCAATCATCAATCCCTCCTAATTTCCTTGAAAACAAATAGTTTCATAAAATTCCGATATCATATCTAGATCACATTCAAACTATAATACATTTTATTAAGAGATTGGAAACAGTAGTAGCATTCTCTATGGTATAGGATCATCCACAACTCCTGTGGCTAGGGTAATTTTGAAAACAAAATGCCCCCAAAATACTGAAAAATCTTAACCGAGGAACTATAGTTAGATAATGGGAGCACCCACATCCCGTAGGGCTGGGGGAATTTTTACCTCAACTGAACCCTCAATTAAATCCATATTCTCTTATTTAGGTAGGATGGAATGTAAAGAGGTATCTCATTCTATCATGTATTATGACTTATTTCCCCTAGAAGTAAGGTGCACGAATAAGTTCCATAATGGTTCCTTCCAAGTTAATATTTTACAGAAAACCCTAAGGGGATACTAGATTGGAAGGAAGAGATCTATAAAAGGAGGAAAATATATCTCCCACCATTCAAAAGCTACTATGATGTCCAAAATTCATTACACATCAGTAAATTTTAGGGATTTCAATCTTGTAGACAACATAAAATATGAAGTGAATGTAGAAAATCAAGGAGAGGATGGTTTTTCTCAGAACCTGATCCACATTGAAAATGAATGCATGCTTACCCGAAATTAGAGAATCTCATTAAATAATGTTGTGCACTCAATCAATCCTTCACCACCTCCTTTGAAAACCTTTATTAGAGAGAAGAATATAATTAAGGTTTTATATGAAGCACTAAACCCTCTTTATGAGAATGATCCCTTTATACTCGAATAAAAAATTACTCAATGGAAGAGATAAATAAATGAGTTGAGGAGAATCAACTCTATGCTGCTCTAAGGTAACTATCCTACCAAATATTCTATTTGGGTAGAGCCACAATGTACACTTTTAGTAGGTGTACCTCAGTCATAAGGATGTATCCTATGAATTGAATAAAGGTTGGGATATCTTCCAAACTCAGTGTCAGTACCCTCAGTTCACCAAGACCCATTCATGGATGTATATTAGGATTTCCCTCCATTAAATAGAAAACTAGAACTTTTTTAGGAAAATCATCAAAAGATGTCCTTGGATGAATATCCTTCTCAAATAATGGAAAACTATAATGTCAAATCCTACTCTTCGCTACGCCTGTCCAAGATCAGGTACAACAGAATACTCATCAAGGGCTTATCAACACCATCGATTCATTATAAGATTCATTGGATGTCGTGGAGGAGTGGTGTGTACCAGTACAACTGGAATGGAAATCTTACCCTGACTGGGTGAGAGACACCCCACTGCCTCTAAACTTTAGGAGTCCTCTGTTTCCAATATTCAATGGATCTAGTGATCTAGAAAAACATTAGACCCACTATGCATCCCATTGTAAACCCATGATGGGAACATAAGAGCAATAGGAAGTATTAAAACTCAAATGCCTCAAACGAACCCTACAAGGAACATCCTTCATGTGGTACACCAATTTTCTAGGTCATTCTATCAAGGGATAAGAAGAACTCTATTGGTATTCCTCTTCTAGTTCATCTCAATGTTATAGAAGACAACAATTAGTGGCCTCTCTAATTAAAGATAGAGAGGTAGAGAGAGAGTCTCAAAATTCATTGCCTGATGGTAACGATTGACCTATTCCCTAAACCAAATACTCCCCTAAGAGGATATGATTTATTTGTGCATCAATAACCTCTATGATGAGCTAAAAATTCCACTCATCCTTGTGAAATATAATGTTGGTTCCATGATTTCTCCACAAATTCCCAAAGAATGTAAGACTCCATAGAACTGAATAAGTTCGAATTCTGGATAACTGCACCAGTCTCTGGGAAAAGGGGGAAATATGGAGGTAGCACTAGTCAAACTTAATCCCTCCCCTACGACCTCCCCATATCCTAATAATATATCTTGCTGCACCCCCAGGCATCAACAGTGACCTCCACCTCGATAGGATGATTTTAGGTGTCCTAGATGAAATCAATTTTAGGAATGAAGGAATAATGTTTAATCGTAATGAGATGATCCAGTTTGTGGTTAATTTATAGACACTATGGACTATGATTAACTTCATATACCAGATCCCAAAAGGGATGATGAGTCAGGTATCATTGATCATCCATATTATTGACCCTTTCACCTAATACTGGGACACAACATTCAAGATAGTTTCATCTTCAAAGACCTCCTCTAGAAATAATAGATTCCTAGACAGTGAAACTGGGACCACCATCAGTGAAAGTGGAATATGTTTCCACTAATACCCCTGAGGTAGGAGGTAGGTGGAAATAATTTTTTAGAAAAAGGGAAAAAAATTACTTTTGAATGACTTAGAAGACAATCAACAGATCTCATTGTTTTCTCCAAGAACATTGGAAACAACCAACTATACCCCCAACCGCTTCCACTTCAACACAGCTGATGCCATCAAAGCCAAAAACCTCCAAAGGTCAGCCCTTAAAAAATAATCATGGATTGAAAGACATAGAGAAACCATAGGAGGATAAACCTACACCAAGACCAGATTTGTCTTTGAAACTCTCAGATGTTATTCCTTTATATCTGAAATGATGGGCACCGCCCCGCCAAACAACACTACTAGAAACAGTCATCTAGACCAATGCCTCATCAGACAAGGAGTTGATCTTCAGTTACATTATTTTTATTCATTTAATGTATACCTTATCTAATGATGAGTATGGATATGAGCCCATGATCCCCACACCTTATCAGGAATTGGAGGAAGAGACTGTGAGATCTGAAGATACCGAGGAAGACGTTGCCATGGAAAAAAATAGACCTCTAGCTACACCCCTACATAGGATGCCAAAGTTGTAGAAACATGTATAAGGGACCTTCAGAGGGTACAATAGGAACATGAAAGCCCCATACGCCATCCAGAATACACTCTAACACAATCACTATATAATATAAATCTAGAGAAAAAAGGTGTCATATCACCCTTAGAGATAAGGAAGACCTACCCGACCCCACCTACTAAGGACAGGATAACTCCGGCTCTGGTCCTGAGGTCCAATCTATATATATTTACTACTAAATCCCATAAAGTGCCTATGAAGTAGAATCCCCACATTGGGAGGTGTAGTCATTTAGACCAGAAGTATGAGATTAAAAAACAATTGGCCTTGGTACTGACCAAACTATCGATCTTGGATGCCATGAGACTGTTAGAAGACCTCAGGGAAGCACTCATAGAAACTTTTCTAATCCCCCATGAGTGTGAATATAAAGTGGTTGGTGCCGAGTTATATTGGATAGAGACTGATTCTGTGTAATTTCACATGGTAATATCCTTCACAAATCAAGATGAAAATTCCATTATACAGGGGTAAATCAGAACCTTTTATGTGTCTGGAAGGATAAATGATGTCGATGCCCAAAAAAATTCATTGATATTGGCTTTGGAGTTAACCTCCCTCAAGTACAAACAATTAGTTGGTTGAGAAATGATGAAGATAACCTAACGACTTCCTCCATAACACTTCATGTCTATGAAACAATTTTCAGAATCTATTTGTCCAAATCAAGATAAAGGCTCAATTTGGAGACCTCATAGAAAACATAGAAGTCTTGGTGGTTCAGTAGAATAGTAAATTCATTATCTTTCTAGGAAGGCCTTGGTTTCACTAACATGTGACAATCCACTCCTCATAGAAATAATGCATAAAATACTACATCAATGGAAAAATAGGTATGTTGAATGCTGATACAGACCAATTTGAATCCTACGAGTCACATTATATCAACGTCATATTCTCTCAGGAGAAATGGAAACAAACCCTGTTTGAGGGTGTTGAATGTGTCACTTATTCAAACCATCTAGATATAATCCTAACAAACCCCTCTAGGTATAATAGTGAATATTATATTCTCTCGATCAACTAGATTGAGCATATGAGTCAAAAGTCAGGTATATATTCAAAAATATTCATGATTTAAGTCATGACCAATGAGTCTAATGAAGTTGAAATGTTTTTAAACACCCGAAACAGTGGTGAAATGCTCAAAATAAATTAAATTTAGTTATTCCCTAGAGCTCTAATAAATCCCTACCTCTCCAAATGATGTCGAATATAACTTATTGTTAATAAACTTTGATGAAGACACTCCTCCATCCCTAAATCCATCCTCTGCAGAGATTCAATGAAATCCACTACTATTAGATGGATCATTGGAATTCTCTTCATCTTTAAATTAACAATATATCAACTCCAATCTTAAATCTGGAGAGATCATCCAAAGACTTTTTTTCCTATCAAAACAAGAAGAAGAATATGAAGAGAAGGAAGAGAAAGAGGAGGAAGAAGACCTTAGGGATACCCCTTTAGAATTTGAGGAGAGAGTCTCTTACACTATTGATGAACTCAAAGAAATAAATCTTGGAACATAAGAAGACCCATGACCCATCATGATTAGTGTGGCCATGTCTTCTGAAGATAAAGAGTTATATAGCTCTTTCTTATGGTAGCATCAACTTTTATTCCCCTGGAACTAAACATAAATTCTAGGTCTTGATCCCGAGGTGGCCACTCACTACCTGGGCCTACCATAGGACTATCGTGGATATAAATAGGCAGTGAGAATGACACACCTAACACATGATACCAAAATAGAGGTTGAAGTTGACAAGATCATTAGATTCAACTTCATTAAAGAGGTCTAATATCCCAACTTTCTAGAAAACATAGTCTCCATCAAAAATAATAATGGTCAAATCAGAGTCTGCATATATTTTAGATATCTCAATAAGCATTGCCCGAAGGATGATTTCTTAGTCCTGTTCACAGAACTATTGATTGATTCAATAGCCTGATACTAGACTATCTCCTTCATTGATGACTATTTAGGATACAATCAAATATAAATGGCCCATGAAGATGAAGAATACAGTGCCTTCATTCCCCTAGTGAGTACTTTTCTATCAGGTAATAGCATTTGAATTCAAAAAATCTAGTGCTACATATCAATGTTCCATGAATCACATCTTTAAACCATTATTGGGAAAGTATGTTGAATGTTATTTTGATTTCCTAGTGGTTAAATCTCAACAACACGCAAACCACATAGTGGATCTTCAAACCATATTCAACAAACTATGACAACATTGTTTGAAAATGAACCCATTGAAATATACATTGTGTGTTAGCTTAGAGAAATTTATCGACTACATCATATTTCATTAGGGAATCTATGTCGACCCTGAGAATACAAAGGATATACTCAGAATTTTACCTCCTCATAAACTCAATGATTTTATATTAATTTAAGGAAACTTAGCCTACATTAGACACTTTATAGAAAACCTAGTAGGAAAATGTTTTCCCTTCACCTGGTTGATCAAAAAAAGGTTTAGATATCATTGGACTGTTGATTGTCAAGAATTATTCAACAGTCTTAAGAAATAATTCTTGATCTTTCCAATGCTAATTCCTCCCATCGAAGGAAGACCACTTATTTTTTATGTGACATCCTTAAAGTGATCACTCGGTTCCTACTCACAAAAAATAATGATGTTGGAAGAAAAAAGAATATTTAATATATCATTCTAACCATGATTGATTTTGAGACTCATTATTAAAATATCGAGAAGATTTTTACGACACTAATATTCAAATTTTAAAAATAGGGACTCTATCTGTAGAACCATGAGGACTATTTGGTCTCTCCTAGCAACTCACTCAATTATATTCTATGTCATTTGATATTGACCACATGTCTTTCATAGTGATCGGTCATCCTGCAGTTGTTCGACATTCAGTTTGTGCCTCAAAAAGTAATCAAAGGAAGGGCGTTAGCATATTTTCTAGAAGAACACCCCACAACTGAAATGAATTAATTAGATATTGAGCTACCCAATGAAGAGGTCTAATCTATTCAAGAGGACCCCTATATATGGTAGATTTATTTTCATGGTGTATATAGATAACCTATAGGAAAGTAGATAGAATACCCCAAGATCAAAATGGTGGGGTTGGGAGTCATACTCATATCTCTAGAAAAGTTAGTCAGGCCTTACTCCTTATAATTATCAGAGGGGTGCACAAACAATGAAGAAAAATATCAAGCTCTAATTATAGGGATATAGCTGGCACTTTAAGTACATGAAAATAATTGGAAGATAAAATCCAATTTGGAAATGGTCATTAATTAGGTTAAATAAGATTAGGTTATCAAAAGGGAAGATCTAATTCCCATACTAAACCACACCCAGGGATTAATAGAGAATTCCCATTAGAAAAGAACGTGAATCATATCCCATGGTCACAAAAATCCCAGGCCAGTGCCCTAGCGAATGCAGCCACATATCTATCATATCCTAAGCAGGATGAAACAATCATCATCATTTCACACCACTAAATGGTCCCACCCTTCATTCAAACCAATATGGAAGAGATCAATGAGATTAGTATCATACCCAAAACTGAATGTCCTACCACTAGTTAGATGAAACCAATTTTGGACAAACTTCTAAATGGAGAACTTACACAGAACAAAGTCGTGAGAGATAAAATCTAATGATGAGTATTTAAATTTTCTCTCTATGATGACACGAACCATAAGAAAGAAATCTATAAGAGGAGCCTCAATGGGGTTATTTTCATGTGTATTGATGGGTAATAGAGTGTTTCTATCATAAAGGAAGTGAATTCAGGAGCCTGTGGAGATCACCATTCATGACTCAAGAATTCCCATCAGATCTAATGGCTTGGGTATTATTAGACCACTCTAACATAGGGCTGCACTAAATTCATAACAAATTGATATTCCTATCTGGTTCCTGGAAACATTATTCACTAAACCACAGAGTTAATGCACATAGTAATGTACTCCTAGAAATTTTACATATGGGGAATGGATGTTATGGGAACATATCCTCTATCCACAGCCTAGAAGTTCAAGTATATTTTCATAGTAACCGACTTCTACTCCAAGTGGGCCAAAGTTTTACCCCTAAAATAAGTTGTAGAAATTAAAATTTTCAGCTTCATGAAATCTAAAATTATCACCAGATTTTGTGTAACATATAAAATACTGATGAAAAATGGCACCAATTTTAGTTCTTATGAATTAGAGAATCTATATCAGGAGTTTTCTATCAAATCCAACTTTTTTGTCCCACTACCACGCAATGACTAAATGATAGATAGAGGCATTAAATAAGACCATATAAAATATACTTCGTAAGATGATAGATAAGGATAAATGTATTTCCTTGGAAATCTCCTACATTCCTTGTAGGATTACCAGACCACGACCCATACTACCACACAAGAAACAACAAACTCACTAGTATACAGGATAGAGGTTGTCCTTCACATGAAAGTAAAATTTTCCTCACCCTATGTGGCCATCTATGATCAATAATCCATGGATAAGAAATACTATAATTGGTTGATTTAATTATAGTGGATGGATGATAAAAATATTTCATACATTGCATCATTTGGAATTCAATCAAAATAGGTTCGTGTAAGCCTTTAACAAAAAGGTTCACCTCTGATAATTCATTAAAGGGGAGATGGTGTTGGTCCTCCAGAATCCAATGATACCTAGAAAGAAACCTTCATAGTTGGATTCAAAATGGGAGGGACCCTATACTATAAAGAAATTATACTCCAATGGAGATTATTCTTTGATCTCGATGGACTAGAAATCTCACCACATCTACCACCAATGCATGGTTATTTAAGAACTATTTTGTGAAACCATAAGTTTATCATCATAATCGCATGATGTTAAACTATTGGATATATCATCCAGATTTTATGATGTTAAACTGAAGGACATATCATCTTGATCGAATGACATTAAACTGCTGGATATATCATATTGATCACATGACGTTAATCTATAGGAAATATTATCATGATTTCTTGATGATAAACTATAGGATATATCATCCTGATATCATGATGTTAAATTTTATGATATCTCATCTTGATTTCATGATGTTAAAATTCAGGATATATCATCCTGACTACACAATGGTAAGCTGCAAGGCACTATCATCCATACCATATGATGTTAAAATTCATATCCAATTCCAAGAATCATGAATTTAAAGTATGTGTATGTTTATTGGAAAGTTTAGTGACGCATCGGGCCTCCAAGGCCCTCACTCACTTTGGGTTTCCTATTCCACCACACCATGCATATACTGTATACGTTGTATACCCCTTTAGTTCAAACTATATAACCTTAAACTAAGGGTTATCATCCGATTGCATGAAATTAATCTATATGAGAAACAGCGTTACAATCAATGATTCAGCACAAATGATCTTGATCTGTGTGGGAGAAAGAAAAAATGAACCTATCTACCATGTCTGAGTTAGATCCACATAGGGAGTCACTTAGTTAATTAATATATATGGCTTGATTCTTATCCACAAAATAATTTTTGTGATTCATGATTTAAAATCTTGTTCTAGCCACCCCAGAGAAGAATTTACAAATACCCCTCCCTCTACATATAGTCTAGACCTACATAGGGATGCCTATTTATCCATAGTTATGTATGGATTGATTCCCATCATATGGAATATGTAGTGAAATCCAGATATCATCTCGTAGGCCCAATTATAAAATACAAAAAAATACCCCCCTCGATGTATGGGTCAAACATTTAGGGATAATTCCTATCTAGAACTATGTGTGGATTGATTCATGTAATCATAGGATACATAGTGGTGTCTAGACATCTTATGTAAGTCCCAACCACAAATTTCCCTCCATTCATGAGATGATTTTCTTACCATTCTTTGGCCTCAAGGCCTCTCTACGTGATAGGAATATGTTTCTCTCTAGTCCGCAAAATCATAAATCCAATAAATATAGGAAAAAATTGTCCTAATTTCAAAATGTTAAACTACATGATAAATAATCCCAATTCCATGACATTAAATATTAGAATATGTCCTTTTTTAGGATGTTAAACTACATATCACCATAATGTTCTCACTCGAGAGGACATTTCCCCCCGAAATTAGTCATCTACCATTACATATTCAAGAAGTATGTGTAGATTAATTCCTACTGACATAAGATACATAGTGGAGCCTTGATTTTATATCCTGGTCTAGCCACCCAAAGAGTAAAAAAATGCCCCCTCCCTATGTATGATTCAGAACTTTGTAAGGAGATTTCATCAAGAACAATGAATGGATTGTTTCTCATTAAATTAGATATATAGTGACAGTTAGACCTCATGTCCTGATCCCAGCCATGAAATACAAGAAATATCCCCTCTCCTTTATAAAAATTAAATAAATACAGGGGACCCCAAAGCAGGTCATATTTTCAAGTCCATTCTAGGAAACATGTCCATTACCTATACATGAGTCAGATATGTGTAGTGAATCACTTCAGTAACTATGCACAGCTTTATTCCTATCACCATAGGATATGTAGTGACACCCGGATCTCCCATCCTTTGTCCAGCCATAAAAAAGGGTAAAAAAAATTCTTCCTCTCTGTGTATGGGTAAGATATACAAAGGTAGTTTTCTAATAATGAAGTGTGTCTTGACTCATTCCCATGAAGGATACATTGTGAAACCAATATCTTTTGTTTTGGGTCCAGGGGATATAAATTCAAAGTGCCAATATCCTTCATTTTGTCGCCTTTGTGTGGTGAAATAAACCTTGTACATCCCTTGTTTCTCACACTAGTCATAGATATTGTGTGACTAGGAGTTTATACTAGGGATTCCCATATGAACAAGGCATAACAATTGACATCATGGTTTACATGGTCTTTGTTATCAAGAAATGAAAAAGAAATATTAGATATTCCGTCTTCACATTGGGGAACGAATTTCCTTACCACATGATGTTAAAATTCATGTGTGGAATCCTTACTGCATGATGTAAAATTTCACAAGTTTTCTAAAACTATGTATCAATTGATTCTCATTTAAAATAGGTTCATAGAGATGTATGAGCCCTGTTTCCTAGTCCCATCTATGGGGTAAAGCGAAAAAATTTATCATCCTCTATATGAAAACCAAAATCTATGCAAGGTATCGCATGTTTGGGTTCCTCATTCAGGAATCTATTGAGGAAATAAAAATTATTCCCTTACACTTGATTCAGATCTATGTAGGAAATTTCACACTCCATGGACAATCAAATTCTGAATGTTTCTTACGTACCTGGGCACATCCCTTCCATTCATCATACTCTATTCCTCGAATGATTTCATATCTCCACCATCTTCCATTGGACATTGAAAATGTTAAGGGTCAATGTCTTAAGGAAACCATTGTTGGAATATGAAAAATATTCCCATGTTATCTCTACATAAGATTCCTACAAAAAAGTTCTATCAACTAAAGGTATATTCATCCCCATGAGAGAATTCTTTCATCTCCATAAGAACAAATTATATACTTTCCCCATATCATTTCTCCTAATATGAGAATCCATGGGATAATGGTTTACACATTATTCTCCCTCGTGTAGGAGGATTATAGAAACATTATAGCCCAATGAACCTCCTATTACTCATTGTTCCAATGAAATTTGGTCCAACCATACGACCGAAAACTATAAGGCCTCACTAGGTCCTCATCGCATGATGTTAAATAGCA
The DNA here is from genome assembly GCA_963277665.1 of Viscum album. Classification (NCBI taxonomy): domain Eukaryota; kingdom Viridiplantae; phylum Streptophyta; class Magnoliopsida; order Santalales; family Viscaceae; genus Viscum; species Viscum album. The sequence goes on along the minus strand of OY728152.1, from coordinate 1,129,686,976 downwards.
TGATTTATAGATCAATACATGGGTTGATCCCTACCACTGTAGGGTACATAGTATAAACCACATAACTAATCATGTGTCCATGTATAAAAAAAGTTAAAAAATTTATTTTCCCTGTGTAGATATCATACCTACATAGGGAACCCCATAAGAACTAAATGTGGATAGAATCTTGTTTGGACAAGATATGTAGCGACAACCAGGTCTTATATCCTCATCCGAACACAATAAATTTATTTCCCACTCTCCTATATATGATCCAGATCTACATAGGATATTCCAATATAAGATTAACCCCATTCATGTAATATTGTATTCAAAATAAATTCTTGTATATCTACATAGGAGAGTACAATATAAGCCTCATCCCCCATTCGTGTAAGCTCATATTCATGATAAATTCCATTTTCCCGACATAAGAGTTTAATTGATGCATGGAGAAACCTTACAAGAACTAAATATGAATTGATTCATGACATCAAAGGATACACAGCAACACCTAGATCCTTAATATGAGGTCTGGTCATGAGAGAAAGAAAAAACATCACCCCTTTTCCTTCAACAAATGGGTCAGACCTATATAAGAACCTTTCTACCCATTCCTAAAAAAATATCAACAAAAAATGATCCCTTCATATTCAGGCTCTCTTCATTTACAAACCAAAAATTGTGTGTAGAGAGGTCCAAATCCCCATAAACCTTCCCCTATCCATAAAAAATTGTAAGGTTTAATGTTCTAAGGAAACCTTTTCTTAAATATGCACAATATCCCCAGTTGGATCAGAATAAGTTTGAAACAAAAAAGATATTTAATCCAAAGAAAAATTCATCCCCAGAAGATCCTTTTCGTATATCTATATGTTTTTATTATTTTTACATCCCACACCATTCCTCACATTCAAAAACCCTCTATATTATAGTTTAAAACCTTCTACCATTCATTCCTAAAGATAATAGGACTTTATTTAACATATTTCCATGAAAAGGTAAAATCGTTTATCCCTTGATCAAATCTAAATGACCATAAAATTTAGTCCAAAAAATTCCTCACTATATGAAATCAAACTCAAGTTCCATGTCATAGTTTCATGATGTTAGACTTCACAATTCTCCAACCCTCCTTTACACAAGAAAAAATCATGTATTTTTGGATTCACATTCATAAATAGCATCAATATAGATCCCATTATCATTTTTCAAACATTATTTCCGCAATAAAACACCCCTCCAGGTCTTAAGAAATATAAATTTCCATAAAATTTTCTGGACATCGGAAATAGTGGTAAAATTTCTTGAGGACACCTTGTTTTGGCTATGCATATATTCCCCATTTGGCTCTATATAAGTCACCCACCAAAATGGACTATCAACCACAGGAAAATTAGTCCAAAATAGTGGAATTTACTACCTCTATATTCCATAGAAACATCATTTTGGAAACCATTCTTATATTTACTCATCATTTACATACCCCATATCATGTCTCAGATTTTGGAATCATAAAACTAGGGTTAAGAAAAATCCCTCAATCTTGTCTGAAAAATATTGGTACATTCTGGGAAAATAATCTTGATTGGGTCCCTCACCTCATAATTCATGGTCAAATATATTCAACCTAAAACATCACTAAAATTATTCAAGTTTTCATGATTCTAAACTTCCCATGAAAAGTGACACAAAACTCACCATGTTAAAAAATCATAAAGGGAACTTTGGGTAAAAGTTTAGTATCATCTCACGAGACCCACACTCGGAATTGTTTTGGTAAAAATCAAGAAATCAAAAGAAAAAAGACACAAATATTTTTTGGTAGAAAACCCTTAATGTTTTACATAATAAAAATTCATTTTTTTCCTGATAATCCCTCGCCAAGTGTACTTATGAAAAAATTAGTTTGATAATAGAAAAGAAAAAAGTTTGTATGGTATACCATGTAACCATTAAAAGAGTCAAAACTATGCACTTTGAGTCACTTGGATTTGGAAAAAAATAGAGTAGTACATGATCATATCAATTTGGTTATCCTATAGTATGATTTAAATTGATATCTAGACATGATTATCTTTCAAAAGGAGGTCCATTATGATTTATTGGCATTAATAAAAATGATAAAGAGTAAACATTAGAGAGAAAACAAGTTTTCATTTATTTGTGAAATGAGAACAAAAGAGAATCCATATCCCAGAGTATCTCCCTAACACTATTAAAAACAAAAGGAAAAGGGACACTAAATAGCTTAAATAGTTTCAATGGATCCCGAATTACTTTGGTAATAAAATTGACCACCGCCTGATGAAAGCTATCATGTTTCTATTCCAAAGTGTTTCTTTTCTCGGATTTGGATTCCACATTTTGGAGAATATTCATGAGGATGACCCTATGATCTTAGCTCTTACGCTTGATAGATTCAAAATTTCCACTTATTGATGATAGTTGTTCTTTCATCCTTGCAACATGAGCCTCACATTCCCATAGTTTCTTAGTCTGTGCAACCACTTGATCATAATATATTTCTTATTTAGAAACCAAGTGATGTAGATCAATGGTAATATCCTATAAGGATTCTATTTGATGATGGGAATCATTAAAGTGTGAAATGTCACCTTCAAGAGTATCCAAATCTTCTCTAGCTATGAAAATCTAGTGGATAAGGATGTGCAGGTTTTGGTAGTCATATCAACAAGTGCCCAGGATAAGGAAAACTTGGTGAATGTTGTCACAATTATCAACTATTTTTAGTAAGGGGTATCAATGAAAATTGTACAAATTTGGTGTCAGGACCTCCTTGGTACATCCTAGTGTTCAATTGAAACATGATGATCTTGATCTCTATCCCTCACTACCATGGGTATATAATCTAGTAATGCGACCATGGAAGATAGGTTCATATTAAAGAATAACTCTAGAGTTGGAAAATCATCTATTTCTACGTCATTCCAAGCTTTGGGGATTATACTAACATGACCATCATTAATTCATGTGGTTCTCATGGTCGATCCACAAAGACCAGAATTAGTAGGTATATCGGTAACATCAGTTGAGAATGTCGGATTTGCACCATATCCTATAAAGAGGGGTTAGAGTATGAATCTCCACTCACACATATAAATAATTGGAATGTGAGTCATTCTCCCATTGAAACCGATAAGGAGGGTGCATCAAGAATAATAATAGTGGAGGCTAATGTCTTGAGTACTCATCATAATGACCCTCCTGACACTCCATTATTATAGTAATCTATCTAAATATAAGAATACTCCCATGATAAGTTAGGTAAATCTCCCATGGATGGGAAAAGAATTTTCATTTTTGAATCCCCACACATCTTCTTCATCCACAATTGATGAAGAATGATTGGGAGAGATTCCCTTTTGATCTTTGTAATTGTGAATGGTGAAACATGTTGCAAGAATTCTAATTTCCTTGGAAACACATAAGGGGTGTAAGGTTTTAAAATGGTTACCCTATCTACCCAAGAAGTTAAAATCTCGTCTCATAACACAATGGTATAGGAACACTATTATGAAGAACCCCTTCCATCATTTTCCACTATCCTATGTCGTGCAGGCTAAGGAACAAAAGAAAATAGAGAAAATTCCCTCAAAAACTCGACCACACTTTCGATTCCCATAGATTTGAGGTTAATGAAGGTGATGTTGATAAGGGTAGGATGGAATTTGGAGCTTGGAAATATTTTGGTATTTCAGTACTAATATCATTAGTAGTGCTCTGTGACCTAGACAAACAAGAATTGAAATGGAATGTTAAGGTAATGTAGGGATCTTCATTCCTATATTTGACCTAATAGTTCAGAGATACAATTAAGGGTGGGAACAACCAATTTTATGGTTTTTCCCTCTTCTAATGTGACCGCCATCATTAAAGTATAGATTTATACACCACTATTCATGTTATGGGAAGGGAAAATTCATCCACTCAGAAACATGGAAATTAATCCCACCAGCCTAATGTTAGGTGATATGTCTAGATAGATTCTATAACCCCATGTGGTGTATTTACCCACCTCGAGGGTAGCCTACTAAGAACCTTGAATGCTTCATGTCTATTGGGTTGGGTGAGTCCTACTATGAAAAAAATTAGGCCTCAAACCACTAACATGAAACAATAACTTTACCCAATCCTCTAATGGAATGAGTGATAAGGTGAAGATAGGTTAACCAAGTAATTTCTCTTCTATGATCAGTTGGTCTCTTGCTAATGGAGATAATTTGTTGGTGATTTCAAAAGTATATGATGTAGGAAGTAATTCTTCATACATATTACTAAGAATGGTGATCCCCCTAGCTGGTAAATATCCTATAAATTAATCACTACATCATCGTGTGATAGGTGGAATGTATTTGTGCTCAAACACCAATGATTGAGAAGATTGGGAAATATCTTGTTCAGTGTGTTTACTGAGAACTAGGATACCCACACCACCAAGTATAATTTGATGGCCTCTAACTATCCAGTGAGTTACCTACAATTCTAGTGCACCCATAATGTCTATGCACATTCATCCAAAAACTCCCCCATAACTGCAAGTCCCATTTGGAGCTCTATCCTCCATTGGGGCTACCTTGTGAGAGGTGGAAAAAGAAAATATAATATTGAATGGATGATTGTGAAGATATATCATGACTATGTTGGATAATTTGTGTTCATATATAACCATTGATAAAAAATATTCTCTCTTGAACTGTACCATAAATTATTTACCTTGTGGCAGAGATATTCACTTGGGAATTCTCCTGAGATGTCTAAGACCAAGAATAAGGGAGATTCTGGTCAACCGGTGGAAAAGTAGTATCATCCAGAAGTTTGAAATTATATAGTGGTAATAATTTTGAAAAATGATAATCCATATTTTTTGGTGAAAGGATGTTATTCAGGACACCCTCTTGAGTAGGGATGTATGATCAAATATAATCTTCAACATTCCTAGACATGGTCATTATTCTCTCAGTTATAGTCGTAGAAGTGGAAGATATGTCCATTATTATCCTTTTAATGGACCATTGAAATTATGTGAGATTAATTTTATAGTATTTAATGTAATTCTTCATTAAACATGAAACACTATGCTTCATGCCTATCATTGGCATACGAACCATCAGTTCATGAAGGCAGTCACCCACAAACCACTAGCTTACGAAGGTGCTGGACCATTAAGAATTGACTATCAAAGTGATGGTCCATGGAAAAATACATCAATGAAGTATAAATCCTCCATGTATAAAATCAAGTATTATCAATCATGGTTAAGGATTTTAATTCATAGGTGAAGAAACTCAATTCACAGGAAGAGACGACCGCAAATAAGACAGATCAAGGAAGAAGTATGTGATCAAGAGAATATGTGGAGCACTCTATTCAATGAGAAATATGGTAAATGAAAAATGATATGAAACCTCTATTTATAGGTGTGGTCCCCTATTGTGTCTCCACTTGTGTACCCAAACTATTTTAAAATAGGATTTCTTTCTATATCAGAACAGACTCCTCTTCATACTAATCAGAACCCAGTCTGATGGGGGAATTTTATGGGTCATAAAAATTAAAAATTTAAGGATAAAATTACATAAATATCATCAAATTAAATGAAAAACATTGAATTAATATTCAATGTTATGACCCCACGATGGATAGATGGATTCCAAAAATAAAAAATCACATCACAGACCACTGCTCTTCTGGGAATTCTGTCATTTCATGAAGCACCCAAAAAATGAAATAGTTCATGGGATGGGGTAGATCATTGGAGACCACAAATAAAACAAAAAAAATTCAAGGTTTTGAGGTGATTTATAGCCCAAAAAATGTTTACCCCCCTCTGCGAATGATCGCTCCCTGATAACTAAGTCATTCACTTGCTGAGGCATCCTTTGTGGGCTTCTATAAATAATGTATCATAGAACACTATGGATGAACTTCTAGGTTGGTATCCAGTCCCTATATTTTTCTAGAAATATACCTTAAGGGGAACTAAAAAAGGACCAACAAAGGCCAAACCAATGAGAGCCTAAGGAGATGAATAATGAGTCAATTCAAAAACTATATCTCTCTATTGATTCCCAATAGGTAAAAATTCATTGTATAGTAGTAAGGAATAGATAATAAATCATCCAGAACCTATGAACTAGAAAATCATTTTATCAACACAATTAAATGAGTCATAAAATGGAAGGACCCTTTGTGAATAAGCACTTCTCATAGAAAAATATTATGTGGTCGAAACACTTCCTTGTGTATCCAAATTCAAAATGGATGGAACTCGGCTCTACATAGAAACACGCTACACGGATGGAACTTTCCCCATGTAGAAACACATTACATGGGAATAAACAAGTTCCACATACTATAGATCTGCATGAATGATACCCTCACCCATTTATCAACATGCGACATGAATGGAAACTCATCTCACATAAGAACATGTTACACGGAATGAGGCCTCCTAGAAAATTTTACCCTCAAACTCTCATTACTCCTTATTATCATGTCATCAGCCCCTTGATGGACCATACACAAAAAATTATAATGGAATTATGACAAGGACTCTTCCAAAGTCACCCAACATGTATGGTATTATCATCCAGCACATGAGTGTGTCCTCTTGAGTTTAAAAACCCATGGTAAACAGAGTCACGTGGGTAACATCCATAATAAGGTAGGCCCTTAGAGTTTCCTTGAGTTTACATTCTCATGGTAACATGAGTTTTGACCTTGGGGTGCTCTAATGAACCTCCCCATTCTGGGTGGGATGGTTAATGATCACACTTTCCTTTCCCTTTGATAGGGAATGAGATCCTCCCCCCATAACTAATTTTAGGACACTCCTTGTGAGGTAATCCCCAAGCCTGTCTTGTGGGAGGTAGAACTTTTTCTCTTATTTAGCTTCATTGGGGACATATCTGGATAGATCACCAAATGTGACTATCCCGGATATCAAAATAGAAGAGGGTATAAGATCATTTAAATCCCTCTCCCTCTCCCTTTAGTCTTCAGTATCTCATCCATCAGCAGATCGAATGGATCATGTGATATTCATATAAATTGATTCCTCTTACTTATCACACCAAGCATGACTCCCATGGGATTATAGATTAGTAAAAATAATTGAATTTTCATGATCCCTAACCTAAAATGGTCCTCCTATACTGTATAAGCCCCAATCACATCCCCTAAAATGGGAAACTTCAATGTGTAAGCCCCAACACTAACCGAACTATGTGGGATTTGATTCACAACTAACCGGGATACGTACGAATCCTCTATAAGGTCCAAACCCAACACCCAAATTCACCCTAATGTTCTCTAGGCCATATTCTTGCTAGGTTCATATCCACCTAAGAGATTACATCTCTTCTATGTCCCTCAGGACACCACGACATAAGTCCCCCACCATCCTTGACTCAGTATCCTCTTCCTGAGAGTCTTTACCACATGACATTAAAAATCAGGGTTGGTTCCTCTCCATGTGACCATAAAAGATGATTTTACAAGTTATGTGGAACTGACCTATGTGGGATATGATTACTCTTATGAGTATGCATAGGAATCACATCTTATGGGTTTTATCCTAACATCAAAACAACTTATATCTCCCTGCATGACAAAAAACTCTAGAGCACCTCACAAAAAGGTTTAAAACCATCATCGAGATGATAAATTACCCAAGATTTTCCAATGCATCCATAAAAGGGTAAAATTGATATGGAACATCATATGAACATAGATATACCTATAAATAGATAAACTCATATACAAAAAAATATTATAAAACCATGTGTATTTATGATTGATCATTACCTAGGGGTAATCCGTGTATGCATACTTGGGAATAAACTATGGATTTTTGAATATTTCTTAAATATATACGATATTTCCCAAAACAGGAAATAGTTCCCCCAATAGGGTGAGATGGTCTTGAATTTTCATCCTCTTGACCAATTTTATTTCTTTAGTGTCATTGGCCAAATTAACCAAAAAAACACAAACCTTTGGAATGATGGTTCATGAATCATGTATATGAGAGACATTGGGAATTTACTAGTCTATGAAGAAAACATTTTGGAAGATATTCGAAGTCCTTTTACTAAACATCAATTATTTAACACCATTAAACCCCTTGTAATCAACCTTTTAGGCCACAATTAATCCTCTGAGGGAAACATACCTCTAAGAGGCTTCCTAAAAATCATATTACTAGGGAATAAAATCATGTATTGTTCAGTTAGTTTGGTTCTTACATAGAATAGGAGGAACTTGGGTTCTTTGATTATAGATTACACTTAAAGGTATTCCTACAAGGTGATAATTCATTATTAATATATCACTCTAAAGGTTGATTAATGGTTTCAAGGATTACACCATAGAGTAGTCCCATTTTAGTGCATATTATTGGGTTTTACACAAATGGAGGAGGCCCATTTGAATATGGTTAGGGATTATACTGAATATAAGTCCCTTGGGAGGTTTGTAATCTTATGTATTTCATGATATCTACTAATCTATATGCCCATGTGAGTCATGCTCAGTGTGAAAAACAAGAAGAAATAATAGATATGAAGATCACACGATCCACTAGTCCACTGGTGGATGGATCCCTGGTCCCAAAGAAAGATGGAACGAGAGAGGTATATGATTCCCATTCCCCCTCATAATTGTACCCTATTCTAGAAAAGAGGAGTAAGATTAATACCTCTCGCATGAAGTTATATGGGCTTAATCAAGTAGGGATTCCCTTGGACTAGTTCCTTGGGAAGAGAGCAGTATCTAGAACTGACCTTCATTGAAGGGAAATGCTAGTGGTTCCCCTTAATCCCTGGAATTGGGAGGTCCACATGAGCACCTATATGTTCAGGACCCTCATTTCCATGGAAATGTAAACTTAAGGGCATTTTGAGGGTCTGCCATTCCACATAGGTTACCAATAGGAGTCCACTAACCAAGGGTATGTAGAATCAAGAAGACACACTAATATGTATAGTGATTTTATCATAAATATTAGGTGGATTTGGAATAGGTCTTGGATTAATTCCATTACAAGGGTTCTTGGAGGGGCTGAAGTGAGGATCGATGGTACGATAGTGGGAAGTGATGGGAGTTGGAGAGCAGAACACCCTAGGATGCCCCATTCTGTATATCATTTTCATATTTGGAGTAGGGTTCCGTCTATGTATCATTTTTTTATGAGTTTAGGGTTCCATCCGTGTAACATTTTTATATGTAGGGCTAGGTTCCTCCCACATAGTATTTTTCTATGAAGGTCCGGGATCTTCTAACATAAAATTTTTCTACACATGTCGATAGACCGCAAAGGTTTTATCCACTTACACTCTATGGGTTGGTGTCCATTAAGGGTTATTGTGTTTGTGGATGGACTGATGAATTGTTTTCTTCCTTCTTTTTATGTGGTGGGTTCTACCTATTGGTAATCAATGGATCTTAACCAATTATCTATGTTTCATATCTTTAATGTGTCCTTGGGTTCTTCTCCCTTATGTTTTGTCGCTTTTTTCAATTCCCCTTAGGGGTCTTTTATATAATAATAGAGTAACCATTGACCAGGATGACTGGTAATCCATGGTAGTCCATGGGGATTCATATTTGGGATCCGAAGAAGGTTGAAAAACCCCATTGATGATTTAGTTCATATCAATTGGAGATCACTATCCTCACCCAAAAATGAATATTCATTTGTGGTCAGCAGTCATTCATGGGGGAGGAAATCACCATTCGACCATGTAAACAATTTAATTTTTTTCAGGGGTTTTGGTGGTACTATCTCATACCATGTAGAGCTTTTTTCATGGGAAAACTCAAAAAGTGACAGACCTCCATGTGGAGTGGTAGTCTGTGTAGCATGATTTTCTATACGGACCCTCTCCCCCCTTCACTGCTTCACATACTTTGAAAATTTTTCTTCCAACTCTTCTGTGGGTTTATTTTACCATTAAAATTTTCATGTAATAATTTTACTATTCAATGTAGAGTTTTCATGACCCAAAAAATTCCCCCCATCGGAAAGGGAACTGATCAGGATGATGAGGAGGCTATTCTAATGAAGAGAATGGTCCTATTTTGAATCATTTTAAATACCATGTAATGCTCTAATTTTTACCTAAGCCAAGGGATGTAGCGAGAAAAGTTTGGAATATTTCTTGGGTTACTTGGAAAAACCTAAAAACATTTTTTCTCTTATTTTACTACCATAATTTATTCCTAAGTCCACTATGGTGTGGACTTAGCGGGCGTGAATTGATTTTTTTCTAGGACACCCTTTGCGAGTTTTCGACCTAACATGTTTGGTATCTTTATTTTGGTTTCTCAATTTCATTACTTAAACAAAGAAAAGGAGAGTTTTATCGAGGTGGTACTAAAAATTTACCTAGATAGTATTGTGTCTCTTTTTGTGGGAATTTTAATGTCTTTTATGATAGAGTAATGAAACTATTGTTTTGGTTAGAACAACTTTTAACAATAATTACAAGGTTATTACCCAATAGGGAATTATAGAAAATAATATCCCAATATTTTTCATACATGAATATGGTATTTTAAGGACTTGATTTTTTCATTTTTGAATCCAAAGTATGATATGGGATAAGTACACTATGAGTAATGGTAAAATTATTTTCCATCACGATATTTCTAGGGCGTATAGAGATAGAAGTGGCCTATACTAAGGATGAATTTTAACTTGATTGATAGGAATTTTTTGTGGGAAACTTATAAAGGTCCAACTAGGTAATATTATAAATATTCAAACAATGGTATCCTTATAAAATTGTACCTCCATTTTTGATGGCCAAATAGTTTGTGAAAATTCATATTTTTCAAGACCATGAAGGGTGTATTGTCATGGTAATGATGTATGAGAAGGGTGATGGAATTTGTATCGATGGTAACCATGAATGAGAAAAAAAACCTACATGAATTTGTCTTGTGTAAATGATGGTTAACATAGGGTTTAGTTTAATGTCACGTGACTAGGACATATAATGTGTAGTTTAACATCTTTCAAAAAGGATTTTTGAAGGCTATATATTGCAGTCAATTAGATATGACTGAGAGATAAACAATTTTACCTTTTCATGTAAATCTATCCCTAAATGTTTAATCATATTTAGGAATTAATGGTAATGTTTTAAGTTTTAATCTAGGGTTCCCATATCCGATGACTTAATGTGATGAAAAAAATTTTAGGGTGTACAGAGATAGAAAAGGTATCTCTTGAGGATGAATTTACCTTTGGGTGATAGGTCATTTTTTTGGTAACTTATAATAAGCCAACATGGGAATATTGGAAATATTCAAAAAAAATTGTCCTTAGGACATTGAACCTCTATTTCTGATGGACAGGGTGGCTTATGGAGATTTAGAATTCCCTGTACATAGATTTTGGTTTGTGATAAGAAAGTGTCCGAATATTAAAGGAGCATTTCATGAAAATATTTCTTGAGAATGGGTAGAAATGTTTTATTTATGCAGGTATGAACCATATACAAGAAGGGGGTTACACCTTATACCAGGACGTAAGGTATATTCATCACTATATATCACATCAAAATGAGAATCCATCCATATGTAGTTCAGGGGCGGTTTACCCACACATTGATCGAACTACTGTGTAAGGAAAGGGAATTTGTTTTCTTTGAATACGAGATCTTGAGTAGGGTGAGATGTGTAATGGACCCAATTTTGAATATCTAGATGATGTATAGGATAGTGGAGGATTTTTTAAAGTTAGACTGAGATATAAGATTTTGGTGTCACCACGTATCCTGTTAAAGTAAGAATCAGTCCATACATAATTGTTTTGTGAATGTTTCTTATGCTAGCCTCACCCATACATTGGAATGGGGAGAATGTTTTTGATTCATCTGGAACCAAGTTAGAGGATCTGGGCATCACAACATATCATGTGATAATAGGAATCAATCGATACATAGTTCTTAGAAATCATGCAGTTTATTGTCATATGATTAGGACACCGTCCATGCAATTTAACATAATGTGGTAAGGAATAGATGGTGTCTTGTAGTTTAAGGTCATGTTAATAGGACCATTATATAATGAAAATGATGAGAAATAGAAGTCTCATTGGGTCAGAATGTTCTTACATGACTCATAAATGAGGGGGAAAGAAAATGTAAACCATTATTCTAGGGGCTCATAGATCAGGAGAAATAATATGTGTAAAAAATTATATTGGGGATTACGAAGATAGAAGATACCTCTCATGGGGATGAATTTTCCTTTAGTTGATAGACCTTGTTGTGGGTGAATTATACAGAGCCAACTAGGTAATATTGTACATTTTCAAACAAAGGTGTCCTCAAGACACTAATCCCCCACTTCTGATGGTCGAAGAAAGATTGTAGACATCCAAGATTTCATTGGACACAAACTATCTAAAATGGAATTAATATTTTTGAGTACATAAGACGCATTTAGATTGAAATTTTCCATGAATAGTGAAATTACCTATATAGATTTGACTAATATTTAGGATGGTCCATTTCTGTTTCCTTGATGTATTTAAGAACAATGGAACTTGTTAGGTCCAAAACGGGCCTAGATACCCTGATAGGGGTGGGTGGGGTATCAGGGTATGCATATTATTTTCTAAATTATTGTTGGACCACTATATCTAGAACTCTTTATTATAGGGGTCAATTTGTTTTCACTTGTGTGATTATGATGATATCTCATTTTCATCTTTATCTTATGATGATGATTTGAATGTAATGCTGGAATGAAAGCACATGGACACATATATTTTTACTTGGTTCGCCCTCATTAGGCTACGACAAAGAAGAATACAATGGTGATGTGTTGATGTACCAAATCCACTAAAGCTTACTACCAATCAATATTTTCAGGCAACATATTCTATGCCCAAGCTCACTGCCTTAACAATGATTAGGGTCTACTCACTGCATTCCCATGGGTCACTCCCTATGTATCTTCCTATGGATCACTATCGGTGGGAAGGATCACTGTCTTCCTCTTCCTTCACCCACTGCTCTTATAAGGGATCCACTCACAGTTTATGGACTTGTAGTTCCTAAATTATCTATAATGAATGCATCCTACACTCTATATAGAGGCTTTATTTATTTACAACTTTCATTCCCAAATGAAATACCACTTTACCCCAGATTTATTGCGAAACTCCAAATATTTCGTGCAACCTTTACTACATACTGCACGAAACATTAATTCCTTGCATGCAATATTCCACTTTTTTTTGTGAATCACCTCTTGTGTGAAACTTAAATCTTACATGAAACTCAAATCATACGTACAACTTCTTATCTTGTGGGAAACTCCAATTCTTTTGCGTAACTCCATTTGCATGAAATTCTTACGTGATATGGAGCTCGAATTCTCTCTAAGTTTTGAGCTCACCTGGATGAGGGGGGACACCTATTATTTATAGGCAACACCAGCCCCTATGTGGAAGATTCACCATGTCATGCAAGATCCTATTTGAGCATGAAAAATCCCATTGATCATCGCATTGGGCATGAAAGCCTCTTTCATGAAAAATCATCTTTCATGCACATTTCAAAATCTATTGTGCACATTATGAATTTTCCATATTTTGATGTTTTGATCTTGAAACCTTCCTTGAGCCTAAGTTTCCAAATCACCTTCAATATTCCACACAAATTCCTTTAACAAAAACTAATTTCTCCAATTTCCAATTTAGAGGCCCAAAAAACGTGGCAAACACCGGAAAACAGTGCCACCTTGTATTTGTTCTTTTTGTACCACCTCCAGATCATCCATTCATTTTTCATGTATCTTTTTCAACATTGATTGTCAACAATTCTTCTTGAACATGACAACTCAACATGGAAACCCTCTTTTTGAACAAATAAAATCAACACAAAAATGGTTCAATGTTACCTTTAGGGATTTTTTCCCAACAATCTCCCCCTTTGAATTTGTTGAAATTTATTTCATAATTTGATACCTATTTGGAATCCTCAATATTATACCACCATTACCATCATTTGATTAAACTAGAGATCAATGATTTACTCAACACATACTCTAAGCCCACACGAGCAATGCTTAGCGTATGAAACCAGAGTTATAGGAAAATTTCATAAATGAATCACTTCAGCCTTGAAACCAATTCTTGAAACAAAAAAAACTACTTTCATCATGAACCATATTTTTTGGGATATATATACTTTGACCAATCACATATAGCATCATCATATTTATTACACCCCCTATCTTTCTGCTTGGGTTCTCATGTTTTGGAATGCATAAAGTTGTCTAAGCTAAGCTCTGACAATTTCTTCATAATATCGATACATTCTCATCATGTTATTCCCCCTATCTCGCTTCTCCACATATCTTATTTAACTCCCTCAATCTCATTATGCCACCTATCAATTTATCCTCATGTCTTGACTTAATACATTTTCTACCTTCTTTAGCCAAAATTTATACCCCTTACAGAGCCACGGTTTCTCCCCATTTGTCAACGAACCCAAAGTTCACTCATTTGTGGTCTAAAAAAAATTATAGAACTCATATAAGTAAATTAGAGAAAAACACACCATACCTAGGGGAGAGGTGGTCTCACATTCATATTTTTTCAAGTTAGGGGTGTCGATTGAAATATCAAAGCCAGTTGATGCCTTTGATTGGGTAAGGACTTTGTCAGAATGTCTACAACCTATTATTCTATAGTTACACACTCCAACTTCACAATCCCTTTCTCTACCTTCTCCTTGATAAAGTGATATTTTATTTCAATGTGCTTAGTCCTTGAGTGATGGACTGGATTTCTATTAAGATTGATATCACTTGGATTATTGTAATGGATTCTGATCTGATACTTCACTTAAACTACCATATCATCAAGTTTATGCTTCATCAACAATAGTTGTATGCATTCTTGAGTACCCTTAATATACTCATGTTCTTAAGTGCCCAATAAAATGAAATCTTTTTTCTTGCTCAGCTAAGAAATACACAATCCACCATGATAGAATACACCACCTGACATTGAATCTATTTCATCTGCTAATCCAACCTAATATGCATCAGTATATCCAAATAATTCCTTTTGAGATCTATCATTATAAATAAAACCAGAATCTAAAATTACCCTAATATATAAAAGTATTCTTTTCACTATAATCATGTTAATTTACTTGGGATTTCTTTGATATCTCGTTCCTTTCCATCATCATCTTTTGATAGTTTCTTCCGGGTAGCAACCATAGTTTTCCACTCCTTGTAATTTTCCATTACAAATATTCTCAAAAACTAATTACCATATTTATATTGAGAAATAAATGTTCCATTCCATTCTTGTGCCACTTGTAAACCAAGTAAAATGTTAGCTCCCTAATCATTAACATTTCAAACTCAATTTTAATGAATACTAAAAACTATTTGCACTATTCTTCATCTAAAACTCGGAAGATTATGTCACCAATATAACCCAACACCATAATACTTTGATTACTATCATTATTTAAATAAATATTGTAATCAACTACACCATGAAAATAATTGACCTTAAACTATCGATCAAGTCTTGAATACCATTCTCTTGGTGCTTTCTTCAAACCATATTGCACCTTCTTCATTCAAAAAAATTTGTTATCTTATTCATGAATGAGAAAACCATACGGAATCTCAAAATAAAATTCTTCTTCCATAACCCCATTAAAAAATGATTTCTTAACATCCATCTAAAAACATTGAATTTTATTTTCAATTATTTGGCCAAGAATAATCAGATTGTCTCCAGCCTTGAAACATTGAAAAATATCTTATCAACACCAATTCCCTCTATATAGGAGTAACCCTTTCAGATTGTATTCTAGCCTTGAATTTTATTTGCACTTATTTGTTTTGAATCACTTACCTTTATTCATTTATATTGTAGAAAAATACTCATTTAGTCCTGATGACATTCTTATCTGTTGGCCTTGAAACAATCTCCCATGTCTAATTCTTATCAATTTGATCAAAATCTTCATTCATATCTTGAACCCAATTCTCATCTAAAGATTCTTCCTCATTCTCATCATTAATATCTTCTTTTGAATCAACATTTTACACTTCAACTCCCCTAAGTTCATTACCTCTTTATCGCTATCATCAGGAAACTATTCATGGTGTTGTTTAATATTTTGATCATTCTCTACTATAGTGATGTCATTTATTTCAACTACTTTTGTATCCTCATGTTGAAACGTTTTTTATATTCTCTCATAGCTTCTTGGTATCCAAAAAATAGCCAATTGATTCCATATTGTTGGATAAAAATAGATAATCCTGAAATACATGAGTTTTGTTGCTTCTCCCCTAATCGGTAATCTTGATTTCAGATAGCATAGACATTCATCCTTTATATCCCATTAAGATCTTGAATTTTATTATGAGATAGAGTTCTACCCATATGATATGAAACTATTCTTGTTTTTGTCCTGACAAACATTCTTATTCCCCCACATTATTTATTCTCATGTGTAACATTTCAATCATACATTAACAAAACCTCTAAGCCTACTGATTCAGAAATCTATGTAGAAAACAAGATACAATGTTAATAACACAATCACTATATATTTTGATTAATTACTCCCATAAATTTTAGGAATCCATAAATCATTTAATACTTTTTAGGAATTCTTACATATTAATTATTCATCTATTGTGACTGACTCGAGTTAGTTGAAACAATGAACATATCACATCACAATTGTGCATCATTTGATGCCACTTTCCCTTGGATCATATCTCACCATGAACCTAAAACACTTGAAATTTAGTTATCAACATTTATACGTATAAGGAGAGAAAATTCACTAGAATCCTCAAGTATAGTATTGTGGTTAATACTGTTGGATCAACCCTTTGATTCTTTCTTGCAAGGAATTGTACTATTTATGTGCTTATTCCAACTGCCCAGCCAACCTCAATTGTTCTGGCCATATTACTAAATACTCTTTAGCCAAATTCTGAGTCTTCTTCTAATATTTAGGTTCTGTGGGTTTGTCCTTCCTCACAATTTGGGGATTACACCCACTAGTAAAAGTTTCCTTCTTTGAGGTTCAACCTGAATTCTATTTCTCATGATTCTTTCTCTGAGCATGAATCTCTCTAATAGCCATAATCTCCATTTTATTCCTCCATTGGATGGATCTTTCCCCTTACACTACAACATTAATAGTTGTTTGCGGTGGTTTTTAGAGGTGGTTTACTAAACCACCACTAAATTTTTTGTTAATGATTTAGTGGGGGGGTTTTAAAAACCACTGCTAAAACTTTTTTTCAGCCCCAACACTCCCCCCCCCCCCCCGTGACCCCCCTTCTCTACCCTACCCCAATGATCCCCCCCAGTGACCTCTGAAACCCTCGCCACCTCGCCTCCTCACCGCACCTCACCGCCTCGTCCATTTCAGAGGTAGTTTATCAAATTGGTTATGACAAATACCTTATTTCAGAATTAGATTCATTATAATGAAATTATTTCTTAAGCATGACTATTAATTTGATATGTGGAGCTTTTTTATACTTTTTTATACCAATAATGTTTATTAGTAAAAATAATAATTCTACCTTGACCATGGATATTGTTTTGATAAATAATGAGTATGTTAGAATGGGTCTTTTCAATTGTATAACTTGTGTGTTGGTATGTATTATATGGATTTTGATGAATGGGATGGGATGAAAATGAATTGCATTTTGTATACCCCTTTAACTAATCCCTAAATTTATGTGATGATAGTTCCTTGATTCTTATATACACCTTACTCTTTCAAAAATACAAATATTTTCCCTTAACTCAACCATGAGAAGTATTGCTATGATATTAGTTTGATGGGAAGGGAATCATAGATTCCTTGACATGATGTCTAATATACAAGTCTAGGATCAAGGAAATTGTGTTAGGTATAGACCCTCCCATTATTGGGATTTTTTGTTTATAATTGATTCTATTTTATGAAGTTTTCCATTATCCGATGCTTTCATGTTTTTAATGATAACCATTTGTACAATCATTTTTGTATAAATTTATATAAATGTTTATATTTATATAAGGAACATATGTAAGTATATTCAATATAAGAAAGAAACTAGGTGGTTTATTAGTGGGTATTATATGCGCACTCCCAACATATACATTTAGGGGGACATGAAATTTCATGGTCTATTTTTCGGGTACCTATAGGTACAAGTACATGTTCGGATGAATTGTTTTTTCTAAGCATGGTTGATTTTTGTATGACTCATGTTCCATTTAGTGTTGTAAATGGAGATGGGAGATTGATATTTCATTTAGCCTTAGGTTTCAGGGATCATTTTATACTATTGACCTTTATATGATATGTAAATATTTCTCATATGGAATTCACTCTATTTGGATCATGTTAGTTTTCTTGTATTTTAGTTTATTAATAAAATTGGGTAAACCAAATCCCACTGGTCATCTTGAAACCCCGATGCTATTCTCTAGCCTTTGGTGATCGAGAGGTGAAAATGAGGTCATGTAGTGCTCTATCGTAGTACTATTTAGGTATCTTTGTCACTATCACTACACCACTTGTAATTTTTTTATTACATAGGATCTTGAATCATAGATGTGGTTTTTTCTACTTGTACCTTTATCTCTTATATCCCTTGGTTTAAGATCCTTACCTCTTACCCCATATCAACCATTTATATTAATTAATTATGTTTTTTTTAATTTAAATTGTTAATATAATGGTTTTAAATATCGATAGTCCTATTTGTGGTTATTTTCCCATCCAGAATAGTTTATCAAATTGCTCCATCCGAATTATTTTGTATGTAAGATTATGCAAAGTACTGTAAGTTTCTAGATTACATTTTTGAGACATTAAAATAGATTGGATGTGAGTGATGAGTTTTGTATTTTCTTGTATCTTTTACAATGAAAATGTCTTTAGTATTCTTCCATAGATGTATGGAATTATCTGAACCACATAAATATTTATTTTATAGTTGGTTTTATTTTGTGTGAAGTGTGTTAGTGGAGTTTTTTGTAGTAATTTGGCGATATCACTTCCTAGTTCTAGTGCATAGACTCGATATAGGCAATTATTATACAAACCTCTATTCAATAGGATTATGGATCTTTCCTCTATACAGGATGAGGTTCATTATAAAAATTTATATCCATTGTATATCATAGATTTTATGGAGCTTTCCACTCATTTTTTAGGGTGTGTTGTTTGGATATTTCAATTTTATTAGATGTCATATTCCTCTATCCAATTATTTATACTCGATAACCACCATTGGTTATCAGAAACAAGTGTATTTTAGGAATTTTTTGATCAAATCCTCAAAAATTTTCATATCTTTAACATATTTATATATTTTTTAAACTAGTATATATGAATCTCTTTCCCTATTTATTAATAGTTATGTATTTTAAATTTTTTTAATATTGTGTAGGAACATTGTGATATACATGGATAAAAGCTGGATCACATTACCGAGGAACACACCTCAGTATGTTAAGGGTTCAGAGGAGTTTTTAGATCTTTCAATTTCCCATCGATCTATTTAAGGGAGAAGAATATGTCTATGTCCTAAATGTAAATTTAGAAGATGTTTGAAGAGAGATGAAGTTTATGAAGATATAATATTGAAACAATTCCCTAGTCAATATTTGTGTTGTATTTGGCATGGAGAATTGAATGTTACAGAAAGGTTGAGCACTGATGTCAATCCACATAATGATCACCCAACTTCGTCAAAAATTGGAAATGAAATGAAAAACCTTATAAATGATGCATTTGGCACTGGAAGACACCACCATCAACATCAAAACATACCAAAACCACCAGGTGCAGGTGCTACAAATATCAACGTGACAAGTGATGTTTTTGAGACTTCAGGACAAATAGAAGAATATTGTAACATATCAGGGAATCCTCCTATTGATTATGGGGAGACTAATGTATAAGAAAACTTCACTGAGGAAAATACGTTTCATGATTTAGTAGATGTTGGAAATCAAGAGTTGTATAGTGGATGTTTGAAGTATTCAAAACATTCTTTTTTGCTGAAGTTGTACATATCAAATGTCTATTTGGAATTACAAATAAGGTAGTTTCCATGATATTGGAATTGTTGTGTGACACATTTCCTAAATAAAACATCCCTGAGTCTTTTTAGGATATGAAAAAAGTTGTTAATAGGCTTGGTTTGAATTATAAAAAAAATACATCTATATCCCAATGATTGTATGCTTTATTGGCAAGAGGATTCAAGTAGACAGGATTGAAAAAAATGTTCCTCTTCTAGATAAAATCCAATGGGTGATGTTGGATGTTTCAATCAACATAAAATCATGAAGAAGAATAAAAGGAACACGCCTGCAAAGGTTTTGCGTTACTTTCCTTTAAATCCTCGATTGTAAAGATTATTCATGTCATCAAAAACTACCGAACAAATGATGTGGAATTCTTTAGATAATAAAAATGATGGTTTAATGTGACATCCACAATATTCACAATCATGGAAGACATTTTATTCATTACATCCATATTTCTTAGTTGATCTTACGAATGTTTGTTTGGGATTGACTATCGATGGATTTAACCCATTTAGGACTTTGAGTACCAGTTATAACATTTCTCTAGTTGTTTTGATCCCTTACAATATTCCTCTATGGATGTGTATGAAACAAAACTTCTTTTATCATTTTAATTATTATTCATAGAAAAAAAATTCATATAAATGATATTGATGTATACTTTCAACCTTTAATTGGATAATTACAGGAGTTATGGAGAAACAGTGTAGATATATTTGATGCTTATTGTAAACAAAAATCAAAATTAATGTTGTGGAGAAAAATATAAAAAGTTCAGATTTATGGAATCTGACAGGAGAGAGGATAGTTGTCCCATTTGATTCATATGGGGTCCCTACGGATGAAACCATAAGATTACTTGGCCATATTTTAGGGCAGTTGGCCACGAAACCCATTTCCCTTCCTATTTCATATGATGATTGGAGACATATTCCTACAAGTTGGAAAAATGAAGTTTTTGATTCCCAAATAAAGGTAATTTAATACATTATGGTGTAATTAAATGTAATGTTATTAATATTTTTCAAATGATTTTTTGGGTACTTATGTTTTTCCACTTTGCGGTTGCTGATGTGATAGCATGAATGTGGACATTGAAAAATCATGGAAAAAAATGGAAAGAATTTAAATGGAGACTGTGGGGTGATCTCAATGATACATCTTTGAATGCCCAATAGATGTATAACAAGCTACCCGATGGGGTACCCAAAGAGTAATGGAACGTTTTTTTTGACAAACATCGTGATGAGAAGTAGATGGTATTTAAATATATATTACTATAATAATTAAATTTTACATTTATACAAGTATATGAATAAGAGATGACATTTAATACATTACTATTAAATCGCATTTCATTTATTTCAATATATTACAAGAAATAATGCATCAAGCCGGGATAAGCAGGTCATCCCTCCCATTGCTGGGTGAAAGAGTTTTTCTTGAAGCTGATCTGCTTCGGTAATATTTTCATTAGTTTAGATATTTATAAGAAAATATTATTTGTTTAATATATTAAATTGTTGATTTATTTTTGTTTAATGTAGTCACAGAGTTTAGGGCATGAAGCATCTCAAATAGAAGTTTGGTTGAATGTTCACCAAAATATGATGGAAACTTTGTTAATGATCCTACCAAATAAGTAGGGGTATGAACTATTTTTTCATTATAATAACTTATTATAAGTTGTTATTATGTTAATATATATTACTTCTAACATGACTGCTATTTTATTTATAGGTAAAAATTAAAGAAATATGGTATGTAAATCCTACACTGTCCTACTCAGTCTCCCAGGATGACCCAGTTGCTAAAGTCCTTGGGAAGGAGCATCCTGGTAGAGTGTGTGGGATGGGTTTGGGACCCATATAATCTGATATCATTGGCAGGACACTAAGGATTTAATCTACATCTACTCCTAGTTGTAGTCAGTCCATACCCCAAGACACTCAGAGATAGATTTTTTCTCTATGAAATACAGTTCACGACCAGGGGGCTCAGATATCCTCTTTTCAGAAAGCGTTGATTAATTTATACCAGAAGATGACTGAATCTGGACCTGATGGTATTTCCTCGATTGGTGGTGAGAAGGTAAATCACAAAATTTTAAAATCATTTATTCTGAACTCGTTTATTGGTTTTAAGATTAAATATAAATAAACAATAGTATTTAATTTTCAATATAATGTTCTTTAAGGTGGTATTAGGAAGTAGAGATGGAGGTGGATAGGGTGATGATCTTTTTTCATCATCGGGCTATGATTAGTTGTTTTTTTGATATGTTGGAAAAATATGGTAACAATAGGTTTTTATATGTATCATGTGTGGCACATAGTTGCCACCAAACATTTTCATGACCTAGCATTTTCTTGATTTCTTAGGTTTCCCATTATGTGTTTTATTGATTTCTGATTTTTACTTTTATGTCTTGATTTCTCGAGTGTGTTATGCACCATATATGTCGATTTTTTTTTCATGAATCATGTTTTATGATTAATTTTTCCTAAATTTATTAGGTTTATTACCCAAGGATGAATGATCAAAAACATATCCTATAGTAACAGAAATCAATCCATTCATAGTTCTTGGAAAAGTTCCTCTATAAAAATGTGTCTCATGTATAGGAGGAGAAGGATGAGATGTATGGGAACCATTATGTGAAAAATAAATAAACCAATTTATTTGAATGAAGAAGGTTCTCTCTTTTAGGGTATAACCAGTGTGATTATAATTTCCACCAAGTCCTATTATAGGAGATCCCAACATCATTACATATTTTGAAACATCTTGAATCAATCCACATATAGTTTTTATATAATACCCCTATTCATATTAGGTTCTTTCCTTAGGTAATAATCATTTTTTTCATAACATAGGTTTATGGATAAAGAACCACATGCTAAGGATCCTTATGTAGATTTGGATAATATGTAGAGGAAGATAAGTCTTACTAGGTAGACTAGTCTAAGAAGTTTCAAGTATTACAAGATGGACCATGCATCACATATTTTAACATCATGTGAAAATTACTAAAATAATATATAGTTTAGGATATTATGAAAATACCTTTTTATATGAGGTTTAATGTAGTTTAAACTGATGTTTATATTGAAATGAACTTGTCTTGATGCCAACCCAATGGATGTAAAACCAATGTGAATGAAGAAACCCAGTCACTGAGATAAAGTGGGGGATTTGATATCAGTTTTTTGGTTGGGTTTGAGATAGGAGATCCAGGAATCACTATGAATCCCATGAAAATAGAAATAAATCCACACATATTTCTTATAATTTTGAGGAAAATATGATCACCTTGACTTAGAATTGATAAATAATAGGGAAACCAAAATAAATAGAATGAGTGTAATGGTACATAACCTTTATGAAGTTCCCTTTGTACATTATCAAGTCTTGGGGATATTTAGGGAGAGTTTTGTGGTGATTTTGAGGGTTGAGGTCGTGTTTTATCCTTTTGATAGCCACCACTGCTTATGCAATGACTTGTATGGATATAAAGGAGGTAGTTTTTTGTTGGGAGTGCTCTTTTGTAAATTGGGATATATTACCATGACTTGGGGATGAAATGGTGTTACAGGGGTTTTCTTAGTGGTTTTCTTATGCATCATGAGAATATTGAAATGCCCTTGGGTGGGCATGGAATATCGGAAGACCACCTATCCAAAATTGGAAACCCAAGCTCACCACATTGTATCCTTGGGCATGGTGAGGGTAAAATGGTTGGGAAATGGGAATTAGAACATGTATTCTATACATAGAAGAATATAGAATAACCATTATGTCTTAGACCACTCCATGTTCTAAGATTTGTGGGAGGCTAGATTCCATTTTAAAATGGGAAAAAAGATAAAATGACAATGAAGGTTCTAGATCACAATTTTACCAAACCCACCACATGAATTTTGGATATTAACCATGTTTTGGTAGAATATAGTGTGATCAACTTATAAATAAGAGTTTTATTACCTCCTTGTTTTGAATTTTAAACTTTCCCTCAATTCTTGGTCAACCCTTACTCATCCTCCCCCTCCCCAGTCACCTCCCTTTGTGTTCCAAACCACTTGGATCATATTGGATCATTTTGATTGAATTAATTTGATTCATGGACACCCTCTATTTACCCATTACTCCTTTATTATATTTCTATTATATTCAAGAGTTTGTTATGGTGGTAATTCTCCTCTTTTTTGGTTGGTTTTTGATGGAGTCTTATTAATCAATGGATTCAATAGTGATTCACTTGAGATCAGTTGTGGTTTATCCTTGGTTATTGTTCATTTCTCTTTGATGATTCAGTAAAGGATAGAGATCCTTCATCTTCCCTTATTTATATGTACATTTGGGTGGTTTTTACTTGTTATTGTCATTTATTCTTATAAGGCCACATGAACTTGGTTTTTCAATTATGACTTATTTTGAGATAGTGTATTGTTTTGGTTTTTATAAAATTTTCTATGTATGTTTGTATAACCACACCACATATGAAAATTACTAATAATATATATTGAACTATTAAATTGGTTTCTCATGCAATAATGTTTTTTTGTGTGAATACCCTTCTTAATAATTTAGTAATTATGATAAAAATCCTTATTGAAACTAAATTATGTGTGGTGGTTGTGATGTGTGGTGGTTATGATGTGTGGTGGTGGTGATGTGGGGTATTTGTGATGTGTTCTAGTTGAGATGTGTTGTGGTTATGATGTTTTATATGTTATATCAATTGGATTGTTTTTTATTCAGGGCATTGGTAATGGGCCTTCAGTATCAGCTGTAATTTTTGTTTGTAAATCTGGTTTTAGAAGCAGTTTTATCCACCGCAAAATAAATATAATATATTTATCCTTGGATTTAACCACCACTACAATTATGGTATTTTTCTATTTGTGGCAGTTAAAACCACCACTACGGACAATAATTTAGCGGGGGTCTAAACCATTGATAAACAGTTTTCATATTCCTTTATTATATAGTGGTGGTTTTAATGGTTTTAGAGGCAGTTTTCCATGGTGAAACTGATTTTTTTTTAGTGGTGGATTTAACCTCCACTAAACAATTTTCACATTACTTGATTATTTGGAATTTTTTAATGGTTTTAGCGGTGTTTTCCCCCATGAAACTGATTTTTTTTCACAGCGGTTATAACTACCGCAAAAAAAACCAATTTCGTCGGGGGGAACTACCGCTAAAACCATTAAAACTGCTGAGAAATTCACCCAATACAACAGTTACCGTAAACCAATTCTAAATCAAAGAAACCACCATGTATTGTATGCCAACACACACATTAGTGGCGGTTTGAAAAAAAATTCCACATAACCATATAGTGGCAGTTTAAACTACCACCATTTCCTTAAAAATGTTGGGAAATTGTCTTTTTTCCTATAGTGTTATTTCACTTCTCACATTGAGATTCATGTGAGATTTTAGAGAAAATATTAATTCATTTTTATTTTATCATTTTTTCAAGTCTATATAATTATTCTTACTATTGTAGGGTTCTTCACTAAATGTACATTCTTCTTACTCGCAACTAGAGTAGCTCCTACCTTTTTCTTCCAGGTTTGTTCAAATTCATTCATGGAGAAATGTTTTGAGTGTAGAAGAGGAGGTGATTAATACACCTTTCATTGATCTCCTTGTGATTCCCCTAAGATTTAAAACCTTTTTTTCATCTTTTAATTATGTCTTTCAATATAGGCCATTTTGGTAAACACTATCATTGTTTGTGGTCTTCTTTCAAGTTCCTTTTCCTTACCTACTTTCTTACTCATGTAATTATTTCTCATATGGGATGTTGATTCCTCTTCAGTTATTTCACTGATATTTATCTCCTTCACTTCTTATTATGTACTCATATTATTTCCCTATCTTCCACAATAATATCATCTGATGGATGCTTTCATCTTAGAGGGGTTCCTTTCAAACTTTTCATGATGCTTCTTCTTATTCTAATATTTAGAAATATTTCTACCTTAATAGATTGAAATATATTCCTAATCCTTATAACACAAACTTACTATAAGATAATGCATCCCATAGAAATAGCACATGTTTTCATTACTTCCTGTAAGAGTCTTTTTAGGTATGTATTTAGTGTCTACTAGAAGTTTTCTATTTCTGGAACTATTCATGAATCTTTTCCTCCCATGCATGGGAGTGCATTCACTATATCCAATAACAGTTTTTACCCAACTATATGGAATTTGGGATGATACCATCCTTTAATTATTCTCCTCTAAAGTAGCATATTATCTTTTAATTTCATCATCACTTCCTGTAGGATAATCAAATAGTAAGTGTAGAGCATCCTTTAAATTGTGCTTGACTTTGGCATTAGATTTATCCTCTTTTTCTTCAATTATTTTAGCTCTTCACTCAGTTATTGAATCTTCATATCCCTTTATTCTTGTTGAGAATTATATTCTCTCTTGAAATTATTCCCTCTAATAATCTCATCTTCTAATTCACATGTTATCTTATCCACCATGTCAATTTTCTCCTTTATTTTAAATTTTTCTTGAGTAGTAAAATCAGAGCAACATGCATTCTATTGTTATATCCCTTGGTTCCTATAAACTAGTTCAGAAAGCTGGGTATCAAGATTATCATTTCTATCTTTTAGATTCTGAATTTCATCGGACTTCTAATTCTGTTCATTTTCATCATTTTCGTGTTTTTCTCTCTTTGTAGACATCTTTTACATTTATTCAGCTTCAGAATCATTATTATCCCCCATATTAGTAGCCACATAGATAATCCTTTGATTTAAACCTTATCTTGTCGACGTCAATATCAAGTACATGGATCTGAATATCTTTAGATTTAATTTATTCAAAAAATTTCTGATCTGATTATTTTGTTTTGTGGACAGCTTCAACATCAGTTCTTCTTGAAATTTCATCATCATCAGTAGTTCCCACATCACTTAGAATACCAGGTTCTTCATTCTTTCCTTTTACATCATTGAATGAGTAATTATTTTCACTGTATGATTTATCCAAATCAATATTTTTTTCACTAATTGATTCATTAAAAAGAAGAAAAACACTCTTTCCAAGGACACTTATACTCCAAAAGAATAACACCAGACTTCTGCTTCTTTGACATTCTTCCCTATCACCTAGCACACAAAGATAATAGCAGACCGAATCTTCAATGCTTGTAATTGAATAAACCTATTCAGAGAAAAAAAATACGATAAAATAAACTTATCTCTCTAATACCAATTTTTAGGTCTAAAAGGGCCCTAGATACCCTAAGAGGGGCGTGAATCAGGATATGGATATTCTTTTCTAAATTTTTACTATCCCACTAGATCTTGACATATTTATTATAAGGGTTACTTTTTTTGAAATTTTTTGTTTGTGATGATATATCTTTTTCTTCTTTATCTTATGATGATGCTTTGAAAGTAATGTAGTAATGCAAGCACATGGACAACAAGATTTTTACTTGGTTCACCCTCACTGGGATACATCCAAGGAGCATACAATAGTGATGTGTCGATGTACCAAATCCAATAAAGATTACTGCCAATGACATGGTTTGGGTAAGATCTTCTATACCCATGCTCACTTCCTTTACAATGATTAGGGTCTTCTAATGACATTCCCAAGGGTCACTCCCTCTGTCTCTTCCTATGGCTCACTACTGGTGGGAGGGATCACTATCTTCCTCTTCCTTCGCTCACTACTCCTGGAAGGGATCCAATCACATTTTATGGACTTGTAGGTCACTTCATTATCTCTAATAATTGAATCCTCCACTATATGTAGATTCTCTATTGATGTCCCACGTTCATCCACTAATGAATTACCATTTTACCACAGATGTACTGGATAACTCCAAATTTTTCATGAAACCTTTACTACATCTTGTGTGCAACTTTAGTGTCGTATGCACAAGATTCCACTTTTTTTGTGAGACCCCTCTTGCATACAACTTCAATCTTATGCGCTACTCAAATATTACGTGCAACTTCTTTATATTTCACAAAACTCTAATTATTTCATGTAACTCCCTTTGCACGAAATTATTATGCGATTTGAAGGTCTGATTCTCCCTATGTGTTCATCTCTCTGGAATGGGGGGGGTCACATCTTATTTATAGGAAATGATGACGCCTAATTGAAAGATTCACTATGTCACGCAATACCCTCTTAGAGCACAAAAAGCCCATTTGATGTTTCATTAGGTGTGAAAGACTCTTTCAAGAAAAATCATCATTCACACACATTTCCAAATCTTTCACGCACATCATGACTTCACCATATTTCAAATTTCAGATCCTGAAACATGACCTGTGTTAATGTTTCCAAATCACCTTCAATCTAGTGCACAATATCCTTTTCCAAAAACACATTTCTCCATTTTCCAAATTTGAGACCCAAAAATTTGACAAACACTGGAAAATGGAACCACCTTATATTTGTTATTATTGTACCACCTCTAGATAATCCATTCCTTTTTCATGGTTCTTTTTCAACATTGATTTTCAACAATTCATCTCGAACATGACAACTCCCCATGGAAACCCTCTTTATCAACAAACACAATGAAACCAAAAATGCTTCAATGTTACATTAAGGGATTTTTTCCAATAATATCCCCTTTGGATTTGTTGGATATTATTTTATAATTTGATACCTTTTTAGATTCATCCATATTATACCACCATTCACATCATGCAAATTAAATAGCGATCAATGATTTACTCAACACATACTCTAAGTCCACGCAATTAATGCTCAATGTAAGAAACAAGAGTAATATTCAATGTTCATTAAGGAATCACTTCAGCCCTAAAACCAATTATTGATACAAAAACATATTCTCTCATCATGAACCTAGGATATCGTGATATATATCCTTTTACCGATCATATCTATCATTGTCAATTTTAATACTCCCCCAATATTGCCGCTTGGGTTCTCATGTTTTGGAATTCTTAATGTTGTCCAAGATAATCTCTGACCGTTTCCTCATAACACTGAGAAATTCTCATCATGTTATTCTGCCTATATATATTATCAACCTATCTTGTTTAACTCCCCCTATCTCACTGTGCAACCTGTTATCTTCTCCCCGTGTTTTGACTTAAGACGTGTCCTCCCTTCTTTAGCCATAATTTCTCCCCTTAAAGAGGCACACATTCTACCCCTTTTTCAACGAACCCAAAGGTCACTCCTTGGTGGTAAGCAACAGAGTAGAGAACACATATAAGTAAATTAGGAAAAAACAAACCATGAATTGGGTAGAAGAGGTCTCACATCCACACTTTTACAAGTACGAGGTGTCGACTGAACTCCCAATGCCAGTTAAGGCCTCTGAAATGATTCTTTGGGTAAGGCCTTTGTCAGAATTTTTGCAACCTATTTTTTTAGGCACCTAATTCAACATCAAAATACCTTACTCCACCTTCTCATTGATAAAGTGATATTTGATTTCAATTTTCTAAGTCCTTGAGTGATGTACTGGATTTTGTTTTCTAAGATTGATAGCACTAGAATTATCGCAATGGATTCTAATCGGAGACTTCACTTCAACTGCCATATCATCAAGATACTACTTAATCCAAAGTAGATTCATACACACTTGAGTGGCCATAATATACTCTTATTCTGTGGTACTCAACGAAATGAAATCTTGTTTCTTACTCACCCAAGAAATACAAAATCCACCAAGATATAATTCACCAATTGATGTTGATTTTTTGTCATCTACTGATCCGACCCAATATGAATTTTTATATCCCAATAACTCCTTCTAAGATCTATCAATATACATCAAATTGAAATCCACAATTCCCTTGATACACTAAAGTATTATATTCACTGAAATCATGTGGATCTCCTTAGTATTTCTTTGACATCTCGTGCCTTTCCATCATCATCTTTTGATAGTTTCGTCCACGTAGCAACCAAAGTTTTTATCTTGATGTAATTTTCCATTCAAAATCTTATAAAACCCTCTTTAGCATACTCATATTGAGAAATTAATGTCCCCTTAATTTCTTGTGTCACCTGTAAACCAAGGAAAATATTACCTCTCCAATCATCGACATTTCGAACTCACTTTTCATGAATTTTGAAAACTGTTTTCACTATGATTCATATAAACCTCTAAAGAATATTTCATCGACATAAACCAACAAAAGCATCTTTTTATTACTATCATTATTGATGTAAATATTTTAATCAAGTCCACCACACTGAAAACCAAGCTTCTTCATATTTTCATCATGTATTGAATACCATGCTCTTGGTGCTTGCTTCAACTCATATAGTGCCTTCTTCAGACAACTAACTTTTTTCTCATCTTCTTGAATGAGAAAACCATCTGGATGCTCAATATAAACATCTTCCAAAACCCCATTCAGAAATGTTGACTTCACTTCCATCTAGAAAACTTTCAAATTTCTTTTCACAGCTATGACCAAGAATAATTGGATTGTCTCCAACCTTGCAATAGGATCAAATGTATCATCAACATCAATTTCCTCTATCTAGGAGAACAATTTGCACACCAGTCATTCTTTTTTCGAATCACTCTTATATATTCATTCATCTTGTTGAAAAAGACCCATTTAGTACCAATGGAATTATTATCAATTGGCCTCAAAACAATCTCCCATTTAGGATTCTTCTAAATTTTATCAAGCTCTTCATTAATATTTTTAACCCAATTCTCATCTCCATATTTTTCCTCTTACTAATCATTAGTATATTCTTTTGAATAATCATTTTCCACTTCAACTCCCCTGAGTTTATTACCTCCTTGTCACTATAATCAGGAATCCTTTCAATGTGTTGTTGAAGATTCTGATCATTCTTTACTACAATGATTTCATTTCTTTCAACTACTTTTGTATCCTCAAGTTGAAACATTATTGACATTCTCTCCCAGCTTCTTGGTATCCTGAAAATAGCCAGTTGATACCATATTTTTAGAGAAAAATAGATAATCATGAAATACATGACTTTTGTTGCTTCTCCCCCAATCGATCTTCTTGATGACAGATGACATAGACATCCATCCTTTATATCCCATTGAGATAGGGAATCTAATTATGAGATAGAGTTCTCCCCCTATGATCTGAAACTCTTCACATCGTTAGGCCTACAAAAATTATTCTTACCCCACATAATTTATTCTCATGTGGCACATTTCAATGAGCCATTAACAAAATCTATTGACCTTCTGAGTTAGAACTTGTTATAGGACACAAGAGATAATGTAAATAACATAATCATTGTCTATTTCACTCAATTAATTCCATTCATTTCAGGAATCCATAAAACATTGAATAATTTCAAGGAATACTTCAACATTAATTCTTCAGCTCTTGTGACTGATTTGAATTATTTGAAGTTATGGAACACATCACATCACTATTTTGCATCATTTGATTCCACTTCCCCTTGGATTGTTTCTCCCATTGAACCTGAAAAACTTGAACATTAGTTGAAATCATTTATACACAAAGGAAGAGGAGATTATCTAGAATATTCAAGAATATGATTGTGGTCAATCTTATTGGATCAACCCTTTGTTGTGTTCTTTAAAGGAACTATAATCTTTATGTGCTTGTTCAAACTGCCCCACCAACCTTAACTATTTTGGTCATATTACTAAAAATTCATTACCCATATTCTGAGTCTTCTTCTGATATTTAGGTTCTATGGGCCTGTATTTCTACATAATTTGGGGTTTATGCCCACTAGTAAAAAATTTCCTCTTTAAGGATCCACCAAAATTCTATTTCTCATGATTCTTTCTCTGAGAGGGAATATCTCCACTAGCCATAATCTCTTTATTATTACTTCATTGAAGGGATCATTCCTCTTATTTCACTTCTCATCTTGTGAAGCATCAGATATTTTAAATACAATCTTCATTCATTTTTATTTTATCATCTGTTCAAGTCCCAACATTGTTTCTTACTACGGATGGGTTCTTCACTGAACGTGCATTTTTATTTCTATCAATGAGAGTATCTCCTCCCTTTTTCTTCCAGGTTTGTTCACATTCTTTTGAATATAGTTTTTGTGAGTGTAGTAAAGGAGGTTATTGGTACACCTTTTTTTGATCTCCTTGTGATTCCCCAGAGGTTATAAACCTATTTTTCAACTTATCATTATGCCTTCCAATATAGGCCATTTTGGTATACACTGTCGGTGCTTGGGGTCTTCTATAGAGTTACTCCCCCTACCCTCTTTATTCCTCATGTAATTATTTATCAGATAAGATATTGATTCCAATTTATTTTTCCTCTAAAATTGATCTCATTCACTTCTTGACACATACTCATATTATGTCTCTATATTCCATCATAATAGAATATGATTGATTCTTTCTTCTGAGAGGTGTTCCTTTCAGACTTTTTATGAAGATTATTCTTATTCTCATATTTATAAATATTTCTTCCTTCACAACATGAAATATATTCCATAGAATCTAAAAAAACTTGATGTATAACCAAAAATCCCACATAAATTGCACATGATGTCATTAGTTCCTATAAAATCCTTTTTAGGTATGTCTATAGCACATACTCGAAGTTTTCTATTTCTTTAATTATTCATGCATCTTTACCTCTCATGCATGAGATAGGGTTCATCATATTCAATAATAGTTTTTCCTAAACTATATGGCCTTTGGGATGATACAATCCTTTCGTGCTTCTCCTCTTCGGTATCAAACTTTATTTTCATTTCATCATCACTACCTGCAGGATAATCAAATTTTAAGTGTAGAGCATCCTTTAACTTGGTCTTGACTTTGGAATTATATTTCTCCACTTATTTCTTCACTAATTATCAATCTTCCCTCATTTTTTGGGATCTTTATATCCCTTAATTCAGGTTGAGAATTAAGTTATTTCTTATATTCTTCCCTCTACTAATCTCATATTTGAATCCACATATTATTTTATTCACCATGCCACTTTGCTCTTTTATTTAAAATTTTTATTGAGGATTAGAATCATAATAACATGAATTCTTTTATTGCATCCTTTGGTTCCTTCAAACTAGTACAGACAGCTATGTAGCAAGATCATAATTTCATTCTTTTAGATTCTAAATTTCATCTGACTTCTGATTCTCTTCATTATTATCTGTTTTCTGTTCTTCTCTATTTTTTAACATCTTTTGTAGTTATTTAGCTTGGGAATCGTTCTTCACCCTCAGTTTAGTAACCACATCGATAAGCCTTTAATTTAAACCTCTTAGCTTGTTGAATTAAATATCCAGTACCTGGATCTGAATATCATTAGAGTTAATTTCTTCCGTAATTGTTTGATCGGATTCTTTTGTTTTGTGGACATCTTCCACTTCAGGTCTTCTTGAAATTTCTTTATCATTAATAGTTCCAGCATCACTTATAATATCTGGTTCTTCTCTCATTCCTTCTACATCATTGAATGAGTAAGTATTTTCTCTATATGATTTATCCAAATCATTATTCTGTTCACTACTTGATTCATTCAACTGAATCACACTCTTTCCATAGACACTTCTAGTCTAAGGAATATCATCAATCTTCTGCTTCTTATTTTATATTATTCCAATTCCCATGGAACACAAAGATAATAGTAGAATGAATCTTTAATGCCAGTAATCAACTAAAACAAGTCATAAAAACAAATTTGATAAAATAAACCTATCCCTATGATACCACTTTTTTGGTCCAAAAAGGGCCATATACCCTGAGAGGTGGGGGTGAATCATGGTATGAATATTATTTTCTATATTTCTCCTGGCCCTCTAGATCACGACCTCTCCATTATAAGGGTCATTTTTTCACTTGTGTGTTTATGATGATCTCTCATTTTCTTCTTTATCTTATGATAATTCGAGGAAAGTATTGGAGGAATGCATGAAATTGGACAAAAATAATTTTACTTGGTTCACCATCACTGGGATACGTCCTAAGAGCATACAACGATGATGTGATGATGTGCCGAATCCACTAAATCTTACTTCCATCATAAGGTTTGGGATAGATATTTTATGCCCATGATCACTTCCTTTACAATGTTAATGGTTTTATCACTTCATTACCAATGGTCACTTCCTATATATATTCTTAAGCCTCACTGCCAGTGGGAAGGATCACCATATTCCTCTTCCTTAATTCACTGCTCTTGGAAGGGATCCACCCACATTTTATGAAACTTTAGGTCCCTTAATTATCTCTAATGAATGAATCCTCCACTATATATAGATTCACTATTTATGACCCACTTTTATCAATTAATGAATTACAAATTTACCATAGATTTGTTGGGAAACTCAAAATATTTCACACAACCATTACTATGTCTTGTGCACAACCCTAATGCATTGTGTTCAAGATTCCACTTTTTTCAGGAAACACCTCTTGCACGCATCTTCAATCTTTTGAACAACTCAAATATTACATGTAAATTCCTTATCTTGTGCACAACTCTAAATATTTTGTGCAAATCTCTTTGCATGAAATTATTATGCGGTCGGGAGCTCAGATTCTCTCTATTTTATTATCTTTCCTGAATTAGGGGGTCACCTCTTATTAATAGGTAACTCTGAACCCTACATGGAAGATTCAACATGCTATAAAAGATCCTCTTATAGTGTGCAAAACCCCATTTTATGTTGCATTGGGAGCAAAATCCTTTTTCGTGCAAACTCATCTTTCATGTACATTTCCAAATATTTCACGCAGTTCATGTCTTTTTTCATATTTTGACATTCTGATCTTGAAACAAGCTTTGAACGCATGTTTTCAAATCACCTTCAATCTTGTGTGCAACTTCCTTTTTCAAAAATACATTTCTCAATTTCCCGATTGAGGCCCAAAAATATGGAAAGCCCTAGAAATGACACCACCTTGTATCTATTATTTTTGTACCACCTCCAGACCATCCATTCCTTTTTCATGGTTCTTGGTCAACATTGATTGTCAAAAATTCCTCTTGAACATGACAACCCACTAGGAAAACCCTCTTTTTCAACAAACACAATCAACCCAAAAATGCTTTAATGTTTCCAAGATGGATTTTTACCCAACAATATCCCCCTTTGGGTTTGTTGACAATTATTTCATAATTTCATACCTATTTGTCTTAATACGTCTTCTACCACTAGTTTCATCATGCAATTCAGATAGAGATCAAATATTTACTCAACATATACTCTAATACTACATGAGCAATTCTTGACATAAGAAACCAGTGTAACATGAAATGTTTATCCAAGAATCACTTCATCCCTGAAACCAATTATTGAAACAAAAAAAACTTCTTTCATCATGATCCTAAGATTTCATGATATATATCATATGAATGATCACAACTCGAATCATCATATTTAATACTCCCCTATCTTACTGCTTGGGTTCTTGTGTTTTGGAATTATTAATGTTGTCCAAGATAAGCTCTGAATGTTTCCTCATAACACCATGAAATTCTCATCATGTTTTCCCCCTATCTTGATTCTCTAACTATCTTGTTTAACTCCACCTATATCACTATGTCACATGTCATCTTGTCCATGTGTCTTTACTTTTTAAATTTTCTTCCTCCTTTAGTCACAATTTCTCCCATTTAATGTGGCACACATTCTCCCCCTCTATCAATGAACTCAAAGGCCACTCCTTTGTGGTCTTCAACAAAGTAGAGAACACATATAAGTACATTAAGGAAAAATACACCATAACTCATTGAGAGAGGGTCTCACAAACACCCATTTTCAAGTGTGGTTTGTCGACTGAACTCCCAAATCCAATTGATTCCTCTCAAACACTTCTTTGGGTAAGGCCGTTGTCAGAATGTCTGCAACCTATTTTCTGTAAGCACATACTCTAACTTCACAAGATTGTAACCCCCTTATACTTGATAATGTTATATTTTATTTGAATGTGCTTATTCCTTGAGTTATGGAATATATTTTTTATAATATTGATAGCACCTGAATTATTTTAATGGATTCTGATAGGAGAATACACTTCAAATCCCATATCATCAAGCTGTTGCTTCATCCACAATAGCTTCTTTCCTACAAGAGTAGTCATAATATTCTCAGCTTCTATAGTTCTCAATGAAATTAAATCTTGTTTCTTACTTAGCTAAGAAATACATAATAAACAAAGATAGAATTCACCACCTGATGTTGAATTTCTGTCATCTGCTGATCCAGTAAAATCTGCATATGTATATCCTAATAACTCCTTCTGAGATCTATAATTATACATCAAACCTAATCCAAAGGTCCCTTGATATACCAAATTATTATTTTCACTACAATAATGATTCTTTCCTTGGGATTTATTTGACATCTCGTGTCTTCCCATCATCACATTTTGATAGTTTTTTCCAGGTAGCAACCAAAGTTTTCATTGCCTTTGAATTTTCCATTCCAAATATTCTCAAGAACCCTTTAGCATATTTATATTTTGAAATGTATTTTCCATTCATTTCTTGTGTCACCTACAATACAAGGAAATGTGTTAGCTCTCAAATCATTGACATTTTTAACTCACTTTTCACGAATTCCAAAAACTGTCTGCATTGTGCTTCATCTAAACCTCTGATGATTATGTCATCAACATAAACCATAACCATCATACTTTGATTACTATTATTATTTATGTAAATATTTTAATCAAATCCACCACTCAAAAAACTAATCTTATTTAAATGTTGATCAAGTCTTGAATACCATTCTCTTGGTGCTTGCTTCAACCCATATAGAACCTTCTTCGTCCAACAAATTTTTTTCACATATTCATGAATGATAAAACCATATTGATTATTAATATAAACTTATTATTACATAACCCCATTCATAAATTCTAAATTCACATCCATCTGAAAAACATAGAAATTTATTTGCACAATTATGGCCAAGAATAATCAAATTGTCTCCAGCATTGAAAAAAGTGAAAATGTCCCATAAACATTAATTCCCTCTGTCAGGGAGTAACATTTTTGCACTAGTCTTTATTTTTTTTGAACCACTATGCCATCTTCATTCATCAAGTTGTGAAAGACCCAATTAGTCTCGATGACATTCTGATCTGTTGGCCTAAAAACAATATCCCATGTCTGATTCTTCTCAATTTGATCAAGATCTCCATTCATATCTTTAACCACATTCTCATCTCTAGATTCTTCCTCATGATCATATTAGTTTCTTGTTTTGAATCATCATTTTCCACTTCAAATCCACTGAGTTTATTACCTCCATATCACTATCATTACAAAATAGTTCACTGTGTTTTTGATGATTCTTATCATTCTCTACTAAAATGATGTCATTTCTTTCAACTAATTTTATAGCCTCATGTTGAAAAATTGTTGAAATTCTCTCGCATCTTCTTGGATTCTTGAAAACAGCCAGTTGATACCACATTTTTAATGAGAAATAGATAATAATGAAATATATGAGTTTTTTTGCTTCTCCCCCAATCGATCTTCTTGATTCCACATAGCATAGACATTCATGCTTTATATCACATTGAGATCTTACATCTGATTAGGATATAGAGTTACCCGCATATGATATGAAACTCTTCATGTTGTTGGGCCCACAAAAATTTTTCTTCCCCCACATCATTTATTATCATGTGGCACATTTCAATGAGCCATTAACAAAACCTCTAAGTTCGCTGAGTCAGAACTTTGTGTAGGAAGAAAGAGATAAAATTAATAAGACAATCACAGTCTATTACACTCAATTACTCCCATCAATTTCAAGAATCCATTAACCATTGAATCATTTCAAATAATTCTTCCAGATCAATTCTTCAACTCTGGTGACTAATTTGAATTAGTTCAAATTATGGAAAACATCACATCAAAAAATTTCATCATTTAATGCCACTACCCCTTGGATCGTATCCCCCCTTGAACCTAAAACACATGAACATAAGTTAATAGAATTTATTAATATAGGGATAGTGGATTCTCAAGAATACTCAAGATTGGGATTATGCTTGATCCTATTGGATCAACCCTTAGTGATTTCTTACAAGGAATTGTACTATTTATGTGTTTGTTCCAACTAACCATCTAACCTAAATTGTTCTATCCATATTACTAAATGTTATTTACCCACATTCTAATCCTTCTTATGATATTTAGGTTTGGTGGGTTTGTCCTTCTTCACAAAATTGGGTTTATACCCAATAGTAAAAATTTCCTTCTTTGACGTTCCACCCAAATGCTAATTCTCATGATTCTTTATCTATGATGGAATCTTTGCACTAGCCATCATCTCTTTCTTATCCCTCCATTGAAGGGATCTTTTCTTTTCATTCAATTTTGACCTTGTGAAGCAGGTGAGATTATAGAGACAATATTCATTATTTTTTATTTTATTAGTTGTTCAATTATCCACATGGTTTCATACTACAGTTGGGTTCTTCACTGAATGTACATTCTTCAAACTCACATCTGGAGTAGCTCCTCCATTTTTCTTCTAGGTTTGTTCACATTCTTTTGTAGAGAGTTTTTCTCCATGTAGTAGAGGAGGTGATTGATATACCTTTATTTTAAATCCTTATTATTTCCCTGAGGTTGTAATCCTATTTTTCATCTTATCATTCTTTCTTCCAATATTAGCCATTTTTTGAACACTATCAACATTTGGGGTCTTCATTAAAGTTCCTTTTACTTGCCCACTTTCTTCCTCATGTAACTATTTCTCATCTGATATGATGATGTTGTTTAATTTTTCCCTTTGATATTGAGCTCATACACTACTTGACACATACTCATATTATATCCCCGTCTTCTGCAAAAAATAGAATCCAATGAATACTTTCTTCTGAGAGACCTTCCTTTTAGACTTTTCATGAAGCTTATTCTTATTATCATATTTAGAAATATTTTTTCCTTTATAGCTTGAAATATATTCCAAATCCTCTGAATAAAAACTTTTTGTATGTCCATTCATCCCACATAAATAGCACATGATGTCTTTACTTCCTATAAAATCCTTTTTAGTCATGTATTTATCTCCTACTAGAAGTTTCCTATTTATGGAAATATTCATGGATATTTTCCTCTCATGCATTGGAGAGGGTTGATCATATCCAATACCAGTTTTTCCCAAACTACATGGAATTTGTGATGATAAAATCCTTTCATTCTTCTCCACTGAAGTAGAATATTTTTTCATTTCATCATCACTTCTAGAAGGATAATCAAATAATAAGTGAAGAGCATCATTTAACTTGGGATTCACTTTGGAATTAAATATTTTCACTTTTTTATCTAATAATTATAGCTCTTAACTCAATTATTGAATCTTCATACCCCTTGATTCAAGTTGAGTATTAAGTTCTCTCTTGATATTCTTCCCTCTACTAATCTCATCTTCCAATTCACATGTTATCTTATCCACCATGTCACTTTGGTCCTTTATTTTAAAATTTTCTTGAGTAGAAGAATCAGAACAACATGCATTCTCTTATTGTAGACTTTGGTTCCTCTGAACTAGTTCAGACATCTATGTGGTAAGATAATCATTTCTGGATTTTAGATTCTAACTTTCATCTAACTTCTGATTCTCTTCATTTTTATCAGTTTTTTTCTCTCTTAATAGAAATATTTTGTAGTTTTTCCGCTTGGGAATCATTCTTCTCCCTCAGCTCAGTAGACACATAGATAAGTCTTTGATTTAAACCTCTTAGATTGTTGACTTCAATATCAAGTACTTTGATATTAATATTTTTATATTTAATTTATTCAGAAAATTTATGATACGATTCTTTTGTTTTTGGGACACAATTCACTTCATGTCTTCTTGAAATTTCATCATCATCATTAATTCCGGCATTACTTGGAATATCAGGTTCATCACTAATTCCTTCTACATCATTGAATGTGTAAGTATTTTCACTGTATGATTTATCCAAATCATTATTATGTTCACTACATTATTATTTCAACTAAATCACACTCTTTCCATAGACACTTCCACTTTGAGGAATATCACCAGACTTTTTCTTCTTCATTGAAATTATCTCCTTTTCCATGACACACAAAGATAATATCAAAGTAAATATATAATTTCAGTAATCAACTAAACCAAGTCAAAGAAAAAAATTGATAAAATAAACTTATCCCTATGATGCCAATTGTTAGGTCTAAAAGGGGCTGGGATACCCTGAGAGGGTGGGGGGAAATCAGGGTATGAATATTCTTTTCTAAATTGTTCCTAGCCCACTAGATACTAACCTCTTTATTATAAGGGTAACATTGTTTGCACTTGTTTTTTATGATGATCTCTCCTATTTTTCTTTATCTTATGATTATTCTTTGAATATAATGTGGGAATGTAGGCACGTGGACATAGAGAATATTACTTTTTCACCCTCACTAGGCTACGTCCAAGGAGAATACCAAGACGATGCGTCAATGTACCAAATCTATTAAAGATTACTACCAACTACAAGGTTTAGGCTAGATCTTCTATGCCCTGGCTCACTACCCTTACAATGTTTAGGTTCTGCTCACTACATTCCTAAGGGTCACTCCCTATATCTCTTCTTATGGATTATAGCCAGTGGGAAGGATCACCGTCTTCCTCTTCCTTCGCTCATTGATCTTGGAAGGGGTCCACTCCTAATTTATGGAATTATAGGCCCCTTTATTATCTCTAATGAATGCATCCTCTACTATATGTATATTTTCTATTGATGTACCACTTTAATCCACTAATGAATTACCACTTTACCACATATGTACTAGGAAACTCCAAATCTTTCATGCCAACTTTACTGCATTTTGTACACAACTTTAATTTCTTGTGTGCACGATTCAACATTTTTCTTGAAACAACACCTACACGTAACTTCAATCTTACATGCAAATCAAATCTTACATGAAACTTCCTTAGCTTTCACGAAACTCCAATTCTTTCACACAACTCCCTTTTCATGAAATTCTTATGCGATTTGGATCAGGAATTCTCTATATGTTTTGAACTCTCCCAAATGAGGGGGGTACCTCTTATTTATAGGAAACAGCATCCCCTACGTGGAAGATTCACCATGTCCTGCAAGATCCTCTTCAAGTGCGCAAAACCCCATTGGACGTTGCATTGGGTGTGAAAGCCTCTTTCACACAAACTCATCTTTCGTACACATTTCTAAATATTTCATGCACTTCATTACTTTCCCATATTTCAACGTTCTGATCCAAAAACATGTCTTGTATTCCAGATTCCAAATCACCTTCAATCTTTCGCATAACATCCTTTTACAAAAACACATTTCCCCATTTTCTGATTTTGAGGCCCAAAAATTTGGAAAACACTGGAAAACGACACAACCTTGTATCTCTTCTTTTTGTATTGCCTCCAAATAATCCATTCATTTGTATTGGTTCTTTTTCAACATTAATTTTCAACAATTCCTCTTGAACATGAAAACTCACCAGGGAAACCCTCTTTTTAAACAAGAACAATCAACCCAAAAATGATTCAATGCTACCTTGAGGGATTTTTACCCAACAGAACTCAAATTTAAGATTTCATACATAAATCTCTATTTGTATTTAGAATATGGGGAAACTTTTTTCTTTACCCAATGGATGAGACTAGGAAATGGGGTCTAGGAGTCACTAATTATCTCATCAAAATGTGAATCAAGACACACATAGTTCTTAGATACCATACAGTTTAATTTCATGTGCCAAGTATATCAGCCATTATGTTTAATGTTATGTAGTAAGAACATAGTTTCCCTGATGTGAATATGAATTATTTTGGTTGGACCCTAGAATTAAGGATCTTAGAGTCACTATATATCTCGTGATAATAGGAATCAATCCACTCATAGTTATTTATCTTATGTTAACCTTGTAGTTTAATGTCATGTGGTACAGACATCTGGTGTGCCTTTTAAGGTCATGCAACTAGGACCATAGAAACCTTGATGTGAATTTGTATTCCTTAATCATATGGGGAATCCCTTAAAAAAACTCCAAATCTCGTGTGAGTTTATTCTCAGTATGAGAAACAAGATATGGAAAAGTTTTGTTCCGCCAAATATAGGTGAAGGATAGGGGAATTTTTATTTTTTTGGTAGCTGGACTTTGATATAAGATCTGGGAATTGATATATATATCATTATAGTGAAACTAAATCCATATGTAGTTCTGAAACTAGATCCTTATGTAGAACAGATCTATACAAAAGGAGGATGAATTTGTTTAATGGTTGTGTCTGGTCCAAAAAATAGGGATTTTGCTGTCACTACATATCATGTTATGGAAAAAATAAATCTAAATGTAATTTTTAATGGGAGACACTCCATGATGGTCAGATCCACATACAAAGGGGGGAATTTTCCCATCGATTTCCATAACTGAACTCATGATTGAATATCCAGGTGTCACTATATATCCTATGATGATAGGAATCAAGACACATTAAGTTATGAAATGGCTCCTTGTGCAGGTCTAACCCATTCATAGGGAGGGGCATTTTTATTTATTGAGTACATACCCAAAATCAAAGACTCAGGCATCGTTATACATCCTGTGATCACAAAAATCAAGTCACACGTAGATTTGGAATCCCATGTTTCTTAATTTCATCTATTGAGGATGAAGGTGACTATATGTGAAATAAGTTGATGTTGTGGTTCAGACTAGGAATGGAAATCTGAGTGTCACTACATATCATGGGATGATATAAATCAAGCCACATGTAGTTCTAAAGAAATCCCCAATGAGGTCTGACCTGTATGT
The DNA here is from genome assembly GCA_963277665.1 of Viscum album. Classification (NCBI taxonomy): domain Eukaryota; kingdom Viridiplantae; phylum Streptophyta; class Magnoliopsida; order Santalales; family Viscaceae; genus Viscum; species Viscum album. The sequence continues at coordinate 1,129,644,092 of OY728152.1, read as the reverse complement.
GGGGAGGGGATTTTTTCTTCAAATTAGTTATTGTGTATAAACCTAGGATTTGAGACATGGGTGTCACTATGTGTCTTGTGATGAAAGGAATCAAGTGACACATAGTTATTGTAAATCCATTCCCTACACATATCTGACTCGTGTGTAGAGAGAGGGAATTTCACTTGAAAAATAAACCATAAATGAAAGGTCCCATTTTGTAGTCACCTATATCGGCTTCTTTTGTATATATGGGAGGGATAATTTTCAATATTTTTTGGCTTGGAACAAGACAGGGGGTTTATGAATCACTACATATCCCATTGAGATGAGAATTAATAGACATGTTATTTTGGGGGACCATACAATTTAATGTCACATGTAAAGGACACAGATCACCTGACATAGAAGGAATGAAATATTATGGATGGGCCCAATATTATGGATCCAGGAACCACTACATATCCTACGATGTTAATAATAATGCTACACAAAGTTCTTGGCTGAATAGATTCCCTATATGGATATGAATCATGTAAAAGTGCAAGGAAATTTAATCTTCCTATTTAACAAATCTAGGTTTTTACAGTAAACAATTAGTGAGATGATGATTCACTAGTATTTTATCATCATGTAGCAAGTATGAAGGTGTCTTTTAGTAACAGGGAATAAGATTTGGTGGACTAGCCTGAGACAATGTCCTGCTGTGAAAAAAGGCCTTAAGGCCAACTACTGGTTAAAATCTTATTATAAATGAGGGGGAAATTTGTGGTTTAGCTTAATGAAAGAGGTATTTCAAGGCACATTTAGTTATTGATTATGGCATGGTAGATGACTAATTTTGGGGGAAATGTTATCTTTAGTGAGAACAACATGAAGATGTTTAGTTTAATGTTGTAAAAATAAAGATGATGGCGTCATGAAATTTATTGTCTTGTGACATGGACAATGATTTCATGATTTTTAAGGTAATGTGACAAAGACTGACTCATAGTTTAATGTAATGTAGCTGAGATGATTTATCATGCAGTTTAACATCATGTGATCAGGACGATTACTATGTGATTACAATAAATAATTCATCAAGAACCTTGTGTTGGTGGGATCATTGTTAAGATATACATATGTCAAGATCAATGAATAGGCTCCACTGGAGTAAAATTTGTGTATGGAATAATGTCTCTTCCACATTGGCTCAAACATTAGAGGTTTCTTTCTAGGTATCATCAGAGTCCTTAGGACCAACACCATCTCTCCCTCGAGGAAAGACCAGAGGAAAACTTTTTTTGAAGGCTCATGAAATCCTATTTTTTGGAATTGAAAATGATGGAAGGTACGAAATATCTTCTCATATAGTATCTCCAATCCATCCATCCGTTCCTAGTACTGATCATATACAAATATTTGATCGATGATTTAAACCCAGAGTGATGGAAATTGAACTTAGATGGTAATGAATACCTCTGTCCCGTATATTAAATATTATGGGGTTGCCTATGTGGTGGTAATGTTCATAGTCTAGTAATTCCAAAGGCATGTAGGATCTTTTTTGTCCATGACTTTTTATCATTATCTACCATATTTTGGAGTATATTAGATAGGTTATTATAATTTAATTCCTTTATCTATCTATTATCCACTACATGATAGTGGGATGAATGGTTGGACTTGATGTCATACTCATAATATAGATTCTCTAATTTAGTAGATTATTAATTAGTGACATTTTCCATCAGTATTGTATGAGGGACACCAAATCTAGTAATGATGTTGGATTTCACAAAGCTAAAAATTCCTTGGGTGGTATAACTTTGGCCCCCTCAAAGAACAAGTTGGTTATAGTAAGCATATACTTGAAGTTATTGGTTGTAGTAGGAGGGTATGGCACCACGACAACCATTCCCAGTATGGAAAATGCTCAAGAGTATTTTGTTGTGTGCAAAAACTTTGGGGGTTAGTGAATTAAGTAGGTGTGAATATGAGAGGAATGGAACTTTTTGGTAAAATATGTGCAATCTATCATTATAGTGGGATAGTAGTAACCAATCCTTCAGATTTTATGGGAAATATTGAATCCTAACTAGTGGGCATCATGGGCTCTAGTGTGTACTTTTTTCATGATAACAATGGTCTCTTCTCCATCAATGTACCTAAGAAGAACCCCAACAAGGATCCACTTATAAAGGACCTTTATATTATTTGTACTATCATATATAACAAAGTTAATTTATCATCTTCAATTTTTCTCTTTCCCCACTCTGTATGGTGGGACTTCTCCATTATAAAGGTATTATATAATGGGGTTCATCCATTTGGTGGTAGGACTATATGGTTCATTGATGAAAAAAACCTCATTAATCTCTTATGTGTTGAACCAAATTAAATATGAGACCATCCGATGGTGTGAAATGTTGATAATTATTTCATCTCAATCTGGATATTCTAAAGTTTACACTGCATTTTCCAGTGCATTGGCTTGGAAATTTTGTGACCGGGGTACATGATTCAATTTCATCTCCAAAGGGAATTCCACCACTAGTCCTCAAACATGGTTTAATAGGGGCATATTCTATTCCTTTTTTATGTAATAATAACTATTGACCTTCTAATGAACAATTCTGAATAACATTTTATCTTAAATTTTTTTACTTGTACCTGAAAATCCAACTCCATCCCTACAACGAGATAATGATATTTGGATTAATTGTTCATGCACCCTTCTAAAAATAGGAAGGAGTTTGGTAGGAATACCTTTTCTAGAGAAATTATAATAACTCCCAACTCCACATTGTTGAGCTTGGAGTCATACATCCTCTTCCATGTCAAGTTTCTAGATGCATCATCCAAATGCACCTCCTATATTTGGGGGAACTCATGAATAGAGAAGACCTCTTTATCAGTTATTTTGGTATCAAATGAAGTTATTTCAACATAGGGATGTTCTTACAAAAAATATGATAATTCCCAAACTTTCCTCACTTTCTACGGTATGAACTTAAGGTCATACTACTGGAGGATAACTTCCCACCGTGATAGACATCCATTCAACATCGAACAACTAAGAATGTATTTGAGTAGGTTTATATGAGAGACCAAGTAGACCATGTGGTTCTATAAGTAGTTCATTAGTTTCTAGACCACAAATATTTGCATAAAAAAACTTCTTGATATCTGAATAATGAGTCTCAATATTGAGCTTGGTTAGGATAAGTTAATAAGGACTATTTTCACAATCAGTATCGTTTTTTCTCAAGGAAGTTACCCGGTGACCACTCTAAGGCTTTCACATTAAAAAAGTGTCCTTATTTTTACTTGAGGAATTAGAACTAGAATAATCAAGATTTATTTCTTGAGGTTTCCAAATTTTTCCTAGAAATATTCAATCCACTGATATGTTACCCCCTTTTCATTAACCTATGGAAGGGTACAAATTTTCTTTCAAGTATGGCTATAAAGAGCCAGATGTAAGAAAAAATTCATTGATTTTCTCTTAACTCTTTATAGTTTCAAGGATGTCACATGATAAGGATGTCCTTTTTCTTTTCATGGATTACTTTGATTCAATGATGGCATACGATGTAGCTAAGAAAGATCCTTGAGGTAATGAAGAAACCACATTTTAAGGGGTTTGTTTTCTAGATATGCGGTTGTAATTTGTTTAATATGGTTTCAAGATTGGCTAGGAGGTCTGAATGAAATCAATATATAACCACCAGGACATAAACATATCAGTTGATGAACTTTCCCAAGAAGGTTTTGAAGATGATACATATAGCATCTTGGTACATAACACCAACATTATTCAAGAAAAAGGGAATTACCTGATAGAAAAATACTCCCCGAGTGTTCCTAATGGTAACTAATTCTTCCTCTTCTTGGGCCACATAGATATTATTAAATCCTAAATATCTATCCATGAGAGAGATGGATTAATATCCATTTATTGAATTGATCAATAGTTCTTTCATTGGGACTGAGAAATCATCCTTTGGGTAGTGCCAGTTAAGATCTCTGAAATTGATGCAGAATTTATTTTTCCCATTATACTTTTTAATAAGAACTCTATTATCAATCCATTTCAGATATTGGACCTATAAAATTAATTTTTCTATGATGAACTGGTCAATTTCTCCTTCAATTTTGGTAGTGGGTTAGATGTGTCCTTCAAGCTACCTGTTTGATGCCCTAGTGGTCCTCTGGAAAGCTTAGATGGTGAGTGTATACCTCAGGAACATGGCCTTTCATTACACTATAGTTATAGGAGATCACATCCTGATTATTCTTTAGGAAGGAGGTATACACCTCTTTTTCTTTATAATATGTGGATTCATTGATCAAATTGAGTATTGGGTCATCTTATGTACCAAGATTTATTTCTCCGAGTTCATCAGTGGTGGTAGAGACTCCCTCCTCCAATGATAGAGGGGTGTCCCTGAGGTCCTCCTCCTCTTATTCTTCCTCTTTTCTTTCTTCAAATTGTTCTATATGGGGATAATGTGACGGGGGAATCTCTCCAAAGTTAGGATATGAGCTAATATCATATAATTAGGAAGATGAATCGACCTTTTCTGACCATGTTGATAATGTGGGATCTCCATGAAATCCTAAAGGGGGTGGAGTGAGGGAATTTTCATCTTATATTTCACCCCTATATAGGTATCTAGAAAACATTTCAACAATTTTGGATTAATTATTCATAACTAATATCATGAAGACTGAAAAATATGTGTCTAAATTTGGACTTAGGGGCTCGACTTGATTGATGGGAAACATACACTCTTCTTCAAGATACATGAAGGGGTTGGTCGAGATCCTCTCTAGACCATTTAGAGCAGTGGACCATGAAATTCCATCAATCATGGGTTAGTTACATCCCCTATTATAGAATCATGTATCAATATAATGTGACTTGTGGGATTGGTAGGATTATTCATTGTTTTTTAATTTTCCAATTATTACATTAATGTAGTATTTGATTCATTTATAGAATGTTGAGGGTATTTTCATGTGTTGATGTAACCATGGACCTCTTAAAAATACAATTAAGATCATATTCTACCAAAACAATTGACTCAACAATGTGGTCTCTAAATTGAGCCCTAATCTTGATTTGGTCCTGTGGATTTTTATCGCTCTTTTCATAGCCTTATGGTGTTAGAGTGGAAGGATAGAGGTTATCCTCACTATATCCTAGCCGGTGATGTTTCTGTGCTAGAATGAGATTAACTCCCAAGCCATTTTCGATGAAATCCCACCATTTATCAAAACTATTTTTCATGTGATACATGTACAAGGGTCCTATGTGTCCCTATATAATAGTGTCTTTATCTTTATCCGTAAAGAAGATAATCATGTGACATTCTGTAGGATTAGTTTTTTTCCGATGTACTTCGTTAGTATAACCCTCATCGTAAAACTTCTATGGATTTAGAAATGCCTCTACGGGTTCTTCCCAGAGGTCTTTCGACAATCTCATGGAATTCGAGATTGGTAATTTGGCCGATAATAAGGCTAATTGATTCAATATGTCTTATTTATGGCTTTAAGTCCTCTTCTTCCTAACATGGGGATTCTATTTCATAGGCACCTTTAAGGATGAAGAGTTGGACGTAGATGGATCATCCCTTAAAATAAGAATTAGAGGTGCTCCAGTCCTTGGTTTGTTGGGTTGTCTTGGTCTTCCTACAAATCGAGGGTGATCTAACACTTCTAACCCTTATGATTGAAATTCTCAAGTAATCATATTAGGGTGTATTTTGGAATATGCAGGGGTATTTTCTTGCTCTTATTGGACTCGATGAAGGACTGTTCCATGAGATTCTAAAACATTGATACTTTGAGTAGGGGCATGGCTAGAAATCTTGTTTCAGTCATGATTACGTATACCCCGGTATCCTCGGCTCCTCTAACATCTTCCTATGGTTCCCTAGTTGACTGTGGAGAGCTTAGGTTCATAGAAATATGTATTTTAGTATAAGGGATCCATTAAATGAATAACATTAATAGAACTAAAGATTAATTTCTCATCCTATGTGGATTTTTTCTAGATGGCCATATATGGTGGTACTGTTTAGCAGGGTGGGGAATATTGTTTCTAATTTGAAGGCATAAAACCGGAGCGGGTCAAATCGAATGTTTTCCTTGATTAAGGTTCATCCTCCTATGTTTTCTCCCAACCTTTCTAGACATTTCACTTTTTTAAAAGGATAGTTTTGTATATTTGTAGTGTCAATGGTGTCAGTTGTGTTTTTACTGAAGCGGCTAAGGAAACATTTGGTTGTTTCAGTTATGTTTGAATAGTACCATTATTTTGGTTTATTTTATTTTAATTAATTAAATTTCCAAACTTCTATGACCTTTTTTTAAAAACATCATTCCTTTCACCCCCTTCCTCAGGGGAAGTAGTGGGAAAGTATGCTAATTGTGACGGTGGTTTTTCCCAACTTGACTTTCCCCAAGTCGACCATTTTCTATAGGATGTATTTGAAGAAAACTAATTCCTTGATAGTGTGTCCTAATGTCCTGTGTAAGGGGAAATATTTTTTTTGGTCATTAAGACATACCTGGTTGAGCCTCTTAGGATTTGGAAGGTAGAGTAAGCCATCGCCCAAAAAAGCTAAAAAGTTTCCACAAACATGATCATCTAGAAATGAGTAAACATTGTTCCTTTGATCCTCAATTTGATTTTACCTAGGTCCCTTATACGCATATTGGAGAGGTGGGAGTTATTGTTGATTCTTAGGTGGTTCCACACAATATGGTGTAGGTTTTGGAGTTGGGGTAGTTTCGAAGGATGGATTAAGTGTGACAGATGTTGCCTCTACCTTTACAACTCTTTTTCTCAGGGATGGTGGAGTCATTCATGACTTAAGTTTAGTATGTTATATAAAATATTCCATTATTTTGGAAATGGTGTAAAAATAACAAAGCCCACCCCTATATTTCACCAAGATGAGCAGTGTACACAGCTCATCACGAAGGTTCTCTATGAAAATATTGATCATATATTCTTGGGGGATTAGTCGATTTATGGAGTACATAAACCCTTTACATCTAGAAATTAAATACAGGAACTCTAATTATTTAGCTATTTTTAATTCAAGAGTTCAAGTATTATTGTCTTTTGTGGTGATGAGAAAAACTGAAAGAGGAACTACTGGTGGAGGTATTCCCATATTGCGATTGACCAAGATAGAAAATTGGGGAACCATAAAAAGGTTTTCCCTTATAAGGTTCTAATGAAGCATCAAAAATTTCACTGCTTCTTATTTATTAGGAGTTCCTATCATGGGAAAAGAAGGGATGAAAATTGTGTAATATTTTGTTTTGAGTCACTTGATACATTAAGTATCAAAAAAATTAGACCCCTAAAATTTGAAAGGGTAGAGTTTTTTTCACCCATTGAAGATAAGGTTTCCATTCTAGATGTATTGGGGCATTCCATTCCTCCATCTCTTCCAATATAGTTCCCAACAACTCAATGGTGTGGATAATACCATGAAGAATGTTCAGTTGAACATGATCTTGGATAAGTGAAACAATATTCAGGATTTCACATGTCAGTTCTACTTTTATTTGTGGTTGATATTCAGTTAGGTAAATCTTTTGGGTATTTTTCTAGATCCATTCTAGTTGTTTCCATAATATAGGGAAATCTAGAAATAAATCCATAATCGGGTCTAGGTAAACCGATGGTCTGGGAACTTAATTTAGCAAATGTCTTTTAACTTCTTTATTCATTAGGATGAAACCTTAATATTGACGTAAACTTTTTGGATGTGCACGTTTGGGCTATTCCTATGGAGTATGTTTAGTAGGAATGAAACTTCAGATAAATTCAACATTGAGTCATCTCATCTCTTTGATTTCTTCCTTCTACCAAGTGAATCTTTCTTCGAGTGTGAGGAGTTCAATATATTCAAGAGGCAGGATTTTTGTGACCATTACCGTGCACTTTTTTACGTAAAGGTTCTCTAAGGATGCAGTAATGGATTGGTAAAAGGAGCATCCAAATTTATGGAAATTCTTTAATTTTGGATATGCACACATTCTTCATTTTAATCAGTGAGGACCACATTCTAAATGGAACCATACCTTCCCTACTCCTCTATATTTGAATCATTTATTACTCCATCTACAGGATTAATTCCCATGATTTTCACTAATGAAAAACATATTATATTCATCTTAGTACCTATAAAATTATAGTAGGTTTGTTTTTTCCCTTTGTTGGACCTCTCCCTTTCTTTCCAGGATCATCTTCTAGCTTCTTGGAGAAGAGTGACTCAAAGGGAACCTCCATGAAACCTGGTCATACTCTTCCATCATAGGGGATATGGTTTGTGATAATGGATGAACTGGGATTCCTTACATCTTACATTCCCCACTATATTAGGAATGACTAATTTCCATCGAGGGGGAGGTTGAGGTAAAAATTCCCCTATCCTTAGAGGCTTCAATTTCTCTCATTCAGTTTCTGTTGGACCTTGGGCCAAATTTTTAGGCCTTGAAGGGGAATTTTGTTTTGAAAATCCTGCCATCACTACAGGTTGAGGTTAGATGATTAGTATGGAAGCTTCTGTTTCAACTACTTCTCTCCTTATCTCACACATCCTTGTTCAAGTGTGAGTTGGGTGCAATGTTGGATTTTTTTGAAAACTAATCGCTTCCATGGACATTAGTATTGTCGAATGATTAGATTCCCTTAATTGATAAGTTTTATTAATGTTCTTTTTTTCCTAACTCATGAGTTATTTGATGGAGTTTTGTCATCAGACCTAATATTTTTGAGACTTATTCAAGGAAGATTCATGTTGAGTGTGTCATCATTCTTAATAAGTGGTCTAGCTTAATAGCCTCATAGTAGCAATGACATTACTTGATTTTATTTCAAGTTAGTTCTTCTGAACAAGGAATGGGGAGAAATTCAAATATCCATGTTCCCCACATCCTCGAATATGAACACCAAGTGGTGAATCAATGATTAGATAACCTAACATGTTAAATTCATTGAGGCATGTCATTTGAAGATATTTGTTCCCCTTCTCTAATCATGGTTTCTGTATAGACCGAAGGGATTCCAAGTCAATTTTATAATGAATCCTTCCACATATATTGAATTGGTCTACATAGTTGATATAAATAACTTTTATTTAAAGTGTAAGAGAGTTTTACAGTGATTTAGATGAATATTGTTTATACACTCTTCTGAAAATTCCTATGGAATGTAAAACTGATTATTGTATGAGAGACAAAACATTATTGGTATATCATCCCTAGAAAAGTTTCCTCTCATGAGAAAAATATATTTTTTTTCTTCTTCCATAGAATCCTCTATTGGATTAACCCAAAATGAGAACCTATTAATTTTTTTTTTTCACAAGAGACAGTACTAGTGGGGGTCTCATTGGCATGGAAATGGTCTGGAGGTTGTTTGATGGATGACCATTTCCCCAAGTGGTTTTCTGGTTGATAAAGGATCTCTCTTTTCATTTATAGGGTATCTAGCATTTCTAGCCCCATATTTCCATGTTCCATGGAGTAAGAGGTCTTTCTTATAATTGAATCGAAAAGGGGAGTAAGTTATTGTCAAAATTAAATTTCTCTATGGGAGGACCTTTACAGTGAATTCCATTGTGGAGAGTACTACTATCATAGCTCCATGTCTGACTGTATGGAGAATTTCTATAGTTTATACCCTTGGGAGGACCTTGAGGGTGGATGGAATTTAGGGGAGTAACTTCTTTTTGTTTGATATTCTTCACACAAGGAGGGATACCGTGATACTTTCCATGAGATATTCTCTCATGATTGATCGGTGTATTCCCACAAAGGGAGCAGTCACGTTAGATACCATAGGGAGGACCTCCAGAGTTGCTGGTAACAATTCTATATGGAGGACCTTGAAAACTTCTACTTCCACTTACGTAATTTCGTAATAGATCAACAGGATATTGAATCAAAACTAAAATATTTTTTCTGGCCTTAATAACTCCAGCCTATATTAGAGGAGGGTTACGAATATTTTCTTTATTTTACAGTTATCATTAGCATGGTATATATTTAGGTTCTATATTATGGGTGACGTGGGTCAATTAATTTATGTAATGAACGTCAAATATAGGTTACTATTCAAGTGACTCTTGTGGTTTGACCAGGATATGGTAGTAATATTTTGAAATTCTAAAAGGGATATATGCCTACACAGAAGTGACCAGAAAATTATATCAGTGTTCCCCAATTGTAATGGGTATTTTTGTTTGATCATGTTATCATTTTATCCTATAATATTTCAAAAAACCCTCCTGGATGAGAGAATGTATTCATGTATTCTTCTGAGTGACCTTCCCATTATGTAGATGTGTCACCCCACTTGAGGAGGTGAGGTTTTATGACTGAATCCTATATATTTCCCTTGACTTTATTACATATTTTCATGTTCATAGGATATGGTCAGGGATTTATGTTTAACCCTAAATAATTTCTAATATGTGTTGAGATATTACCTTATTGGGAATGGGGATATATTCCCATTATGGTGTTGGAGTAGGGATATGTTCCTACTCCTATCCAACATTTCTTACCAATAAATACTGATAGTCCTCTTAAGTGGGTGAAGAGATAAAAATCAGTCCCTGATTTACAATCAGGATATGATAGCTTCTTTCTAAAATTACCACCATATTTGTCTAAAAGGATTTATATACATTCGTAGGAATTTTTATCTTCTAGTGGTGTTCTTCCATATTTGACTGGTCGGCTTAATATAAACAATAAGGAATTTTCATCTACTCAGAGTGTGTCACCATATTTGACTGGCATGCTTCTTTAATAAGAACCAAGATGATGGAATTTTCAAGATCATTTGATCATCAACATATACGATCTGCCCTAGGGACCCAGGTCTACATGACTTTAGATAGGGCTCATGGGGAAGTATCCTTATCATGGAGAGAATACTAGGACGCATGAATTTGGAGGTCATGATTATCATTAGGGGCCCTTGGTGGGTACCATTTTTTTTCTAGTATGAAGTTTCTAGTGACCACTTCATCAGCCTCCCTAAGTTAAGGGAGCAACTCATTATCACATTCTGGGGATAGCCTCCCAAAATGGTTTGAGATGGCTAATGGGGCCACCTGGATGTCGACTACTACCCATTATTGAGTAGGAAACTTGTGAGGATTCATAAACTGAAGGTCCCATCAAGCTATCTATAGAGATGGGAGTGTACCATTCTAGTTGTACTCTAGAACAAATGAATTTGAAACCCAAAATTTAAGCTGTTGGGTGGGTGATGGCATCCTCTATTTGGTCGAGGACTAGGCCTATGGATTGGATGATGCATACATCTATGAGAACTTTTGGGATTCCATTGGATTGAAGAGAGTTTTAGGGATATGTTCCTATAATATATGTGAAAAAAACACACCCAAGAATAGCCCATCAATGTAGTATCTCCATAAATGAACACATGCACCATTAAACATTTTGGTATACCCTATTCCATTTTAAGAGTGAAGGGGCCTAAAGGCCGGGTGATACCATCACCTTGGTTAAGGATTCCCACTAGGTTCACCATTTTGCAAATAATGATAATGAAGAGGGTCTTATTTGGAAGGAGCAAAGTTGTCTAAAGAGAACTAGATAGTATATCCTTTTTAACATGCCAAGGACATGCTGTAGCTAAATGATTTCACAAAAGGTTCCCCATTTTTTCGGATGATAATGAAAAGGGTATTATTTGGTAGGAACAAATTGGTTTGATGAGAACTAGATAGTCTATCCTTTTTAACATGTCCAGTAGATTCCATAGTTATGTGATTTCATGTCAGGTTCACCATTTTGTTTCAGATAAAAGAATAATGGAATCCCTTTTAGATACGATTGATTTTGGGGGATTTTGATTTTTCATAATCATTCATATTATGTTCACCATTATTATCTCTCACCCACTTATGACAGGTAAATTTCTAATGGTGTTTGATTGTGGAACCTGAAACACCCAACGGTTCTCATATCTATGATGATTCACATACCTAGTTTTTAAAGGAAGACGCTCACTCAGTAACTTGGACAAAGATACTTAATAACTCACATCAGTCGAGATGATGGGATGTTCGGCTAATCACACCTTTTGGGGGGAACTATTTCATATCTTGGGACTCTCTTTTAGATCTAATATATATTCAAAAATCATTTGTTAATTCAAAACTATGATGTCAATCACCTTGAATTAATAATCAAATATGAACATGCATGGGTTTAGAATAAGATTTATGTATCTGAGGATCTCAATAAATGGAGGGATCCATATGTATTTTGGGTTCACCGTCAATGGTACCTTTTAATATAGGTAACATGTATTCTTATATTTTATGTCATTATGGTGCTGGTTTAAGAAATATGGTGAGGTGCTCTGAAATTTTTTACTATCTAGGGAGAAAAATGTTTTTTTGATGTTGAGATCAAAACCATAAGATGGGATTCCTACATATCCTTGTGAAAGTAATTAGAAACCACTTAGTTCGGTGCCACTTAATAGGACACATCACCTTTTAAGGTCATGTGATGATGACCAAACCACACAGTTTAACGTCATACAACAAAGATTCCTAGGTGAAAGGTGCCTAATCAAGGATGGTGTGGAAATTATTTTAAGCTGGTTCGGGGAACCTAGAAGGGATGTGGGCTCCCAATATGGGAATTATCTTATTTGGAATATTTTATAATAAGTTCAATTAAGGAAGGGTATTGAAAGGAATATGTCCCTCTAAGTTTGATGTGACCATACTATGAATACGGCTAGAGAAGATTGGGGTGAATTTAGGTGTCAAGTTTGGACCTCAAAGAGGCTTCCTACATATCCTAATTAGGCAGTAATAAAATCCTATATAGTTTGGTTGGGTAGGGGCTTACACCAAATAGGAGGCCCTTAAGTTCATTGATTGGGGCTTACACTTCAAAGGATTCCTCCAAGGTACTGTTTCATCAAGAATATGGACCTTTGAAGGCTGAGGTGAAGTTTCAGGGATTACAACATAGATGAGGACCATTTGATCGAATATGAGTGGGGCTTAAACCTATGAAGGAGGAACAAATGAATATGGTTAGGTATTATACCAAATAGGAGTCCCATAGGAGGCTTGGGATCATTTGGATGTCATGATCATCAGTAAATTATAAGCACATCTTAGTCATGATCAGTGTGAGAAAAATGATAAAGTAGTCGATTTTATGATCAGACGATCCACTTTTCTAATAGAGGAAAGATGTCTGGGCCCAAATTAATAGGGAATGATAGAGGTATTTTATTCCCATTACCTCATGTCGTTATACCATAGGCTGGTGAAGAGGAGTAGGAGTAACAACACCCACATGAAGTACTAGGGGATTACTCTAGGAGGGATGCACTTGTACACATTCCCGAGGAAGAGAGGAGTATCTAGAACCGACCCTCATTGAAGGGAAAGTCTAGTGGTTCCCCTAAATACCCATAACTAGGAGGTCCAAATTAGAACCTCCAAGGTCGGGACCCTCATTACCATGGGAATGTAGAATTAAAGACATTTCTAGGGCCTGACATTCCATAGAGGTTACCAACATGACTCTTCTTACCATGGGTATATAGACTCGAGAGGATATGCCGATATGTCCAATGATATGATCATGCATATCATGTGGCTTTAGAAGAGGTCTTTTCCTAATTAATTTAGAATGGTTTGAAGAGGGGATGATATGGGGACTGAGGGTATGATGGAGAAAAGTGATGGGAGTTGGTGAGGAAAACACCCTAGGATGCCCCATTCCACGTAGTATGTTCATATGTGAGGTGAGGTTACATATACATAGCATGTTATTTCAGGGGTGAGGGTTTTATCTTCTTATTGTTTCACTGTGTGGGGAAAGGTTCCACTTGTGTAGTATATTTCTACGTGGTGCTAGGTTCTAACCACGTAGTGTATTTCTATGTGGGGCCAGATTCATCCTTCATTGTATTTTTCTATGTGGGGTGGTGGACCACAAAAGGTCCTTCTGCATACACTATGTGGGGTGGTGTCTATGAAGGGGTCTTGGGTTTGAATATGTGCAAATGAATTTTTCCACCTTAATGTTTTTCGATGGGTTTTACCTACTAGATATCAATGGTTGTCTCCCAATTCTCCATGTTCTAGCTTCTGTCTGTGTCCCTGTTTTATTCTCCCTTCTATTTTGTATCTTTTCTTATTTCCCCTTGGGGTAATTTTATAGAATAATGAAAAAACCATATATCAATATGGATGGTTGTACACAGTGGGATGTTGTCATTTATGAGATCCCAAGAAGGATGCCCAATCCCATGAATGATTTTGTTTATGGGGGACATAGATCATTGTCCTCACCCACAATTGAATTTTAGTTTGCAAGCAGTGGTCATACTTGGGGATGGAAATCAACATCTGGCTCGACACACTATTTTCTTTCATTCACAGGTGTGGGTGGTACCATATCTCCCCATGAATGGTTTCCTTTATCAGATGCCTTGTAGAGCAACAATCCATGTAGTGATATTTTCTATACAGACCCTCGACTTCCTTCGTATCTTCACCTTCTTTGAATTTTTTTTAAACTCTTATATGGGTTTATTTTACCTTTATAAAATTCAAGGAATCCTTTTATCCTTATATGTATAGTTTTTGGGACCCAATAAATTTTTTTTGGGTTTTTAATGTTTTTTTGGATTTTTAATGGATTAAAGGGTTTTTTTGTGTGTTTAATGGTTTTATCGTATTTTAGGGATTTATTAGGGTTTTATGCTTTTATGGATTTTATAGTGTATTAGTATATTTTAGGGATATTAATTTATTTTATAGGTTTTTGGGATCTTTTTTTGTTTTAGGGGTTTTAGGGCCTTTTAGGGGTTTTATGGTTTCATTGAGTTTTTAGTGTGTTTTGGGGTTCTTTAGTTATTTTAGGGTCCATTTTTATTTTTAAGGGTTTTGAAGGCCCCTTAGGTTATGTAATTTTTTAGTGTCCTTTAGGGTTTTATGGGGTTTAGTGTCCCTTAGTTTTTTTAGGGTCCTTTATTTTTTTTGGGTTTTTAGAGTCTTTTTGGGGTTTTAGGATATTTAAAGTCGTTTTATGTTTTTTAGTTTCTTTGAAGGATTTTATGTTTTTAATGGTTTCTTGGGTCTTATAGGGTTTTCTTAGGGTTTTTTGTATCTTTTACTGTTTTTAGGATTTTTAGATAATTTCAGGGTTTTTCTAATTTTTTGGGTGTCTTTTGGGGTCTTATAGAGGTTTGAAGGGGGTTTAGGGTCTTTTATGGGTTATAGGAATTTTTGAGACTTTTAGAGGCTTTCAGTAGGTTTTACGAGTTTTATGGGTTTTAGATATTTCTAGGGTTTCTTAGGATGTTTAAAAAATTTTTAGGGGTTCTAAGGGGTTTTGGAATTTTAGTGTTTTTAGGGTGTTTAGGGGTCTTGGGGTTTTTAGGGTCATTTAGGGTTTTTATGGATTTAAGGGTTTTATAGGTTCATTAGAAATTTTATAGGTTTTATGGTTTTAGGGTTTTTTGATTTTTAGGTATTTTTAGGTTTTTTAGGGTTTTTGGGTTTTCAAGGATTTTATTTGGATTGAAAATTTTTATGGGTTGTAAGATTTTTTAGGTTATTTTAGGGCACTTTAGTTATTTTATGGGTTTTGATGATATTTTTTGGTTTTTGGTTTTTTAGGGAATGGTATTGCTTTTTAGGTATTTCTATTAGTTTCTAGGGGTTGTTAGGGTTTTTAGGGGGTTTTAGGATTTTTAGGGGTATTTTTGGGTTTCTAGGATTTTAAGGGGTTTTGCATATCCTATTAAAAATTTATATGGTTTTTAGAGGGTTTTAGGGTTTTTAGTGTATAGTTTTTGGGGGGGTTATGGTTTTATAGTTTTTTATATTTTTTTAGGTTTTTAGAGTTTTTTTAGGATTTTTAGGGGTTTTGGGTTTTTAGTTTTTTTATTGTTTTAGGGGTTCTAGATATTTTTTTGGGTTTTAATGTTTTTAGGTTTATGATGGACATTAGGGGGTCTTAATATTTTAATCATTTTTAGGGTTTTTAGATTGTTTGAGGGGTTTATGGTTTTTAGGGGTTTATTTGGGGTTTTAAGGGTTTTAATATTTTCAAGGTGTTTTTGGGTTTTCTAGGGTTTTAGGGTTTTAGGGGATTTTTATGTTTTTTAGGGCATTTAATCTGTTTTAAGGGGTGGGTGGGTTAGGGCCTTTTAGGGATTTTTAGTGTTTTAAGGTATTTGGAATTTTTAGGGTTTTAGGGTTTTTATAGTGTTTAAGGGATTCTAGGAACTTTTAAGCTTTTTATCAGGTTTTATAGATTTTAGTACCTTTTATGGTTTTTTGTTTTTTAGGGTCTTTAGTGGTTTTTAAGTTTTAAGGTATTTTAGGGGGTTTAATGTTTTTAAGGTTTTTAGGGTCATTTGGTTTTTTCTATGTTTTTAGAGTTTTTAGTTATTTAGGGATTTTAGTATTTTCTGGAATTTTATAGGTTTTTATTGAATTTTAGGGGCTTTAAGGTTTTTTATTGTTTTTAGGGGTTTGGGGTTTTTAGGGGGTAGGTTTAGGTGTTTTAGTGTTTTATTATTTTTTTTATGGTTTTTAGCATTTTTAAGGAATTTTAGGGTTTTTTGGGATTTATGGGTTTTATGCATTTTAAGGATTTTGAGGGATTTTTGGTTTTTTGGGGTTTTCAGGGAATTTATGTAGTTTCTACATTTTTTTAGAATTTTTAGAATTTTTTGGGTATTAATTTTTGTAATATTTTTAGTATCATTTTTGGGTTTTAGGGGTTTTAGAATTTTCTTAGGTTTATTAGGGGTTTTTAGAGTTTTTATGGGGTTTTATGGTTTTAATTTTGTTTAGGTGGTAAATGAATTTTTAGGTATTTTAGAGGTCTAAAAGTTTTTTAGGGTTTTTAGAATGTTTAAGAGTTTTTGGTGCATTCTCAGGATTTTCTGGTGGGTTTTTGAATTCTTTTTTGGATTTAAAGATTTTTTAATGTTTTTAGGTTTTTTAGGGTTTTAGGGTATTCTGGGGTTTTATGGTTTTTTTTGGTTTTTAGTGGTTTTTGGTTTGTTAGGGAATTATGGTTATTTAAGGGTTTTATGGGGTTTTATGGTTTTACAGTATTCAAGGTCTTTTGGGGGTTTTGGGTTTTTTGGGGTTTTTAGAGTTCTTAGGGGTTTTAGGGTTTTAGAGGGTTTTTAAGGGTTTTACGTGTTTTAAGGTTTAGTAGGGTTTTATTGATTTTATTGATTCTTGGGGATTTTAGGATTTTAAAGGGTAGCTAATGGATTTTAAGGGTTTTAGGGGGTTCTAAGGTTTTTTAGGGTTTTTATGGTTTTATGTTTTTTTGGATTTCTTGTATTTTCTGATGGGTTTTTAGGGTTTTAGGGGTTCACTACTACAAACTAGGCCATTATAAGTGTTGGCCTTTATCAGCACTAGAAAAAAGCTTTGTTAAATGGTACCCTTTATTAGTGCTATGTTTTTAGTGCTGATAAAGGGTATCCTTTACCAAGGCTCTTATATAGCACTCATAAAATGCATCTTTTATCAGCGCTTTATTTTTAGTGCTGATAAAGAGAACACTTTACCAACTCATTTTTATGATGATAAAGACCCATAATAAAATGAAATAATGTAACAAATAAAAAATGTATTTTTTTTGAAAATTTTATTAAATAAATTATTATTGATAAAAAGTAATAAATTTAATATACCTATATATAAATTATAAAAATTAATAAATATTATATATTAAATATGTTGATATGTAAAATGAATAAAATGAAATAAACCAATAAAAGTAAAAAAAGAGTAAATTAGGAAAAATATTAAACATTTTATCTATTAAATATGTATTGATAAAAATGAATAAATTGAATATACATATATATAAATTATTAAAATAAATAAATTGTATATATTATATATGTATATTTTTACAATTAATAAAATGAAATAAACAAATAATAATTACAAATAGTAAATTAAGAAAAACATTAAACATTTTATTCATTAAATAATTATTGATAAAAATTTGTATATTTTATATACATATATATAGATTATAAATATTAATAAATAATATATATTAAATATAGATATATAAAATGAATAAATTTTAATAATTAAACAAAAAATAAATTAAAATGAATAAATTATATAATTATTTAAAAATTTATTAATGAAATAATTATTAATAAAACTGAATAAGTATTATATATATATTAATTATAAATAGTATTTCATAATATATATTAAATATAAACATTTAGAAATGAATAAAGTGTAATAATTAAAAACATATTAATGTCTTATTCAATTTTAATGTTGTTTTATTTTTCAATTTATCATATATCAAACATGTGTTACACTGATTTTACATACATAACATAGTTAATGAATTTTTATATACAATGCACACAAATAAATATCAATGCAATTAATGAAATCTTATAAAGAAATATATACACCTAATATTTATGTAATTTATTTGTATATTAGTATATTTTATAATTTAATTATAACATGATACATTTAATATATTGTGTTTTTAATCATTCAGTTTTATGTATTTAATTTTAATATCATTACAGGTAGGTATTATTTATTCATTTTTAATATTTTTTATCTTATTTTATTTTATTTTTGAATTTAATCATTCTCTGTTATTTACATATATATATTTATTTACAATGTTTTGGTATTTTCAATATGTATCCATATTTACTTTAATATATATATCCATATTTTTTGAATAATTTATATATATATAGTAAAACATAACCATTTTTTCAATATTTTAAAATTTTAGTCAATTTAAACTACTCAATTTCACTCATTTTTACAATGAATGTATTTAAGATAATATATTCATTCATAATGTTAAAAATATATTTGTTTAAATAAATATCCTTATAAATTTATAAATTTATAATTATTATATATAAATAAATATTATTTTTAAAAAATTATTTATATAATTATAAATAAATAATTATAAAATTATAGTAAATTTACTTAAATAATTAATATACTATATTTATATTTATTTTTATATTTTTGATATATATATAGATATAATCTGAGGTTGAAGACTGAGTTTATCCTAGAAAATAGGCAACATTGCAAAGAAAATTAGGCAATATACTATGTAGTGATGTATTTGGCAAGACTTGAACTCAATACCTCATTAAGACCCACATGGGTAGCTTCCAATGAACTTCACCCTGGGGGCTATATATATAGAAATATATAAATATTTTTTCAAATTATTATCCATATATTTAGAAATATATAATTATAAATTTAAATAATTATAAAATAATACTAAATATATTTAAATAAGGGATATAATTATATATATTATACATATATAATTATACAATAATATATGATGATATCAATATATTTATAATTATAAAATTGTGATAAATATATTTAAATAATTAATATATTGACTATATTTATATTTTGATATATTTATTATATATATATATATACATAAGGATATAAATATATTTATAATAATAAATAAATAAATTTTCATAATTATTTATTTACAATTTTTTATTTTTATGAGTTTTTTTAGCGTTGATAAAGATCGAGATATATCATCGCTGATAAAAGCCATAATTATTAGTGCTTATCAATTTAGCAATGATAAAAGGTCACTTTATCAGCACTTTTTTTGAAAGCACTGATAAAAGTATTCCCGATCTATTTAAAATAACCGTAAACCTGACTCATTCAGTCGTGATTCTCAACAGCTCTTGGAACTCCCCTTTAGCCAGTGCTACCCCTCTATGTTCTCTCAAATGAATCAAGGCTAGAATCCAAGGTATGTGATTTTCTCCATTTCCTCTCTCATTGTTTGTTTTGTTGGGTTCTGAATTTTGTGATTTTTCACAATTGTGAACTATGAAGAACCTTACATTTCACATCTATCTCTCTCTAACACATACTACATAAAGCCACCCCAACTCTATAAACTCAATCTAGCTTCATATGAGATACTACAAACTACATCTCCATCTACTATTACAACTAATGGTAATTTTATGTATGTTTTTGTTATATTTTACTGTTACCTTTTTGATGGTGTGGATTTTCATTCTTTGTATCTTATTTCCATAGTATGGAATGCACATGAATATGAAAGAAATTTTAATATAATAAGAAGAATCATAAATATATGTGTAAATATTAAGCAAATAATCTTCAAAAAATTTCATAGAATGATAGGTGAAGAATTTATCTTCATTAAAATTAGATGATTGATATCACATAAATGATATAGTAAAATGAATAAATGAAATTATTTCATATTTTATGAGATGATAGAATTTTATGGTGGTTCTTGAATATTTTCTTTCATTTTATTTTTTTTTTTGTTTATACACAATTTGAATATAAATCTGAATATAATTTCACAGGATGAATATATTATTGAATAATGAGATGATGATATACTGTATAAAATAATTATTAAATTTGTTATGTTAATCTTGTGAAAAATATTATAAAATTTAGTTTTGCTTTGAAATATTATATTAAATTTATGACTGCAGTAATTTTTACCATAAATGAATTGATAAATTCAATCCAGTTAAATGAAAATGTATTTGTTGGGATTACATTGTGGTTGGTGGTATTTTTGGGATGGATAGTGAATTATATTTTAGATGGAGGTCATACAACCTTCAAAACATGAGTAAAAAGATGTATTATTAGATATTGTTCTTTGATTATGATTATGGAATAAGAATTCATAATTATCGTTAATATTTCAATACTTGAGTACAACTAACCTTCACTGCCTTTATTTAAACCTTCCTCAGATTCATTATTTCCTTCCATATATTTAAGATTTATTATAATCCCTCCTTAAAACTAACCTTACTCCCATCAATTTGTTTCCAATTTTTCTTGATAACATACCTCCCACTAAAATTTTATTCTTTAATATTTATCAAAGCCACTTCCATGGATTTGAATACCGCATTTCCCAACCCACTCTTAAACTCTTTCATCCTTTCATCCTCCTCATTTACTTCATACTAAGAACAAAAAAATGCCACATGAAAACAATCAAAACATATTTATTGATTTTTTTGGTTTCTTGATATGAATTTTCATATGTGACTCCCTCAGTTACTTTTGAGAACACTTCATCAAAAATGAATTTTAATTTGTGTGTAGTCACATTAGATCCTATTAAAACTCCATATTTAGGCATACTTTAATGAGAATAATACAAATATTGATTACCTTCTAAAAATACTCATGTTGCACATCTATTGTGAAAAAACATTCCAAACATACCTTTTGATTATCTTCCCATTCAACCTTGATAAATTTAAAAGGGTTCAAATCTGAATATTGATGGTATTCCTCCCACAATGAACCCTACATTAAACTTTATCTTCACTACAATTGGCATCATTAGAGAAAAATAAAGTTGAATACATTTTCACCATATTTGTTTTTCTCTAATGATTCCAATTGTAGTGAACTAGGTTTCTAAAAAGGCTAATAGAAGCTAGAATTTAGGATATGTTTGGGGAGAAAAATAGTGATTTAGTAAAATTAATGGATTAGGGAATAGACAATGTTATTTATTGAGGGAATTTCATTAAAATTTGGATTTTAAAGTTCATTAATTAATTTTTTAAATGTAATATGATGTAATCCATAATTCAAATTTCATTTAGGTTATTTTTTAATATGAGTGGGTTTAGAATATACCTGGGAAAATCATATTTAAAAAAAATGGCAATGTTTTATATGAGGGATAGGTATGGTATGTTAGACTACGAGTTAATATAGATATGTTAATGATTCATCGAGGGATAGGGTGATGGTGTTGTGATATATGTGTTGTTGTTGTTTTTCAGTATGGTTTTTGAGAAGTTTGGTTTTACTAATTTATTGTGGAACCTATTGTGTGGTTCCTTCCTAAGGGAACCTCTTAGTGAAATGATTTGAAGGTCAAGAATCAAACATGGTATAACTTTATAGTATGATTAGTATAATTCACTAGTATGAAATGAAGTTGGTATATTTTATTATCATGGTTCCCTAATTAGTACACAAGGACCCAACTTACATTTATATTTTGAGTGTTAGTAATTTGAACATATACTCAAATATATGTGTTGTATATTTTAGGGTCCCTCTTAGAATTTAATTGTTTATTTTTATAATCACACCATAAAAATTAACCTTAGTGGAGATAGATATCTTATATTTGATATACAGGTGAGAGAAAAAGATGAGTAACATAGATTAGAGTCGGTGAAACTTAGTGGAGGATGAGTTGATGTTCTCCCGGTAGTGTCAGAGACCTTTTAAAATTGTAATATGAGATTTTAAATTTTAAATTAACATGTTATAATTTACAATGTTTTTAGGAGGAAACATTCATCTTCACCAGCTTCGTTTCTTAGATATTTATTATTTCATTTTTTTATTGGGACTCATCCCCCATGTCTTTTATATTGTTTGAAATAATCTAAGAAGTTGTAATCCAAAATGATCACCAGTACCCAGTATGGGATTAATTTCAGTTAGAGTAGTTCAAAAACAATGGTGGATGTCCAAAGATATGAGGGATGAGTATCAAGAAACAAAATGTAATAATAACTCTTTAGGATATGAAGATGATGAGAATGATTTTTGTCTATAACATTCGTCATTGGATGAATTTAGAGGATAAAACCTACCATAGTGGGGGTAATTATTTTCATAAATTTAATTACCCATTTCATTCATAATTTATTCATGATAAACATTTTCCAAAATAGTATAAATATTGAGTTAAATAGTTCATCATTTTTTCATTATAGAATGTGTGCGACCCTTCAAAAATCTTTTCTCCATGTTTACCTTGTAATTATTCAAGATAAATTAAATTTTTTACTAGTCATGTAGAAAATGTCTTCTTCACATGATGATGTTACCAGTACTGAGGAACAACAAAATTTTGATGATGGAACTATAGAATTATTAGGGGATCAATGGCATGAAGATAAAAAACAAAAATGGTGAAGAAAAAAAGTGATGAATAAAATCATTAAGGCAAGAAGTTAGGGTATAAAATTTGAGGTTGGTTGGAATAAATGCGGCCAACCTGTTGACCCCAAAAAAGTCAACATTAATTATTTATCTTGGGATCATAATGATGATAAATGTGTCTATTGATATTAAATAATGGTTCCATGTACAACCTATAACAAATTATTTCCTTTGGAAATATATAACTGTAATGTTATGATATACTTCCTCTATTTTACCAAAAAATTATATTATGAGACATTGATCTAATTATCATTATTCCTCACAGAGTCCATTTATTTTAGAATATTTTACTAATAAATTTTTCTTAATGTTCAGTAGAATATCCCATAGAGGCTTAAAAATAATAATTGTAAAGTTACATCATAGGTATGTAGAGGGGAAAGTAAATCCCCACCAACCAGTTAGTTATAAAGACATTATAAAGAAAGAAACATGGGCCTATTTCACCAATAATCACAATGAGAAATTATTTCACGATACTTTTATTCAATTATATATTATTTAACATTATTTTTTTATCCAAATTGATTCAAAACTATTAAATTATCAAACAAAAAAGAGTGCCAAAAATAAAAAAGGTGCATCAAAACCAATGTACCCCGATAACAAATCAAGTATACATAATATTTAATTAGATAAGAGATTGTTATTTATTTTAAATCAAAAATAAAATTTTAATTATGTGATATCAAACAACATATGTTTCATTTTTTACATGAAGATTGATGAATCAAAATCTGATGCCACTTACATCACATTTCATGTGATATGGAAGGAGGATCATGTAATTAAGGAGGGTAAACTAGTTGATGAAAACAAAAAAAAGTATCAGAAACATGTGTAAGTATGAAATAATTGTAATTTTTTATGATTTATAACATTATTACATAAAAATATCTATTTTTGGGTTTTTGGGTCTTGTAGGGGTTTTTGGGTCTTTTGGGGTTTAGGATCCTCTAGGGGTTTCAAGGTTTTTTTTTATTTTTATCTATTTTTAGGGTTTTGGTAACTTTTATGGGTTTTATGTGTTTATAGGGATTTTTTGGGGTTTGGTATTTTAGATAATTTTAGATAATTTTTTTTTTTAGGGGTTTTTAGGGTCTCAGGGGGCTTTAGTTGTTTTTAAGGTTTATGGTTTTTAGGTTTTTTAGGGTTTTAATGGTTTTTAGGGGTTTTGTGTGGTTTTATGAGTTTTTTGGTTTTAGAGTTTTTTACGATTTTTAGGGTTTTAGTTTTTTAGGGGTTCATTAGTATTTTAGGATTACTTTAGGGTTTTTAGAGTTTTTTGGGTATTAGATTTTTTAGGGTTTTTTGGGAAATTTAGGTTCTTTTATGTTTTTAGGTTATTTCATAGTATTTTAGGGGTTTTGTGATCTTTTAGGGTTTTTGTGGTCTTTTTTTGTTTTTATGGTCTTCTAGGGTTTTAGGGTTTTCTTGTTTATGGGGTTTTAATGACTTTTAAAAAGTGAAGGTTTTTTAGTTTTTGAAGGTCTTTTTGGTTTTTAATGGGTTTCAGGGGTTGTTGGGTTTCTATGAGGGTTTTTAGGTTTTTAGGGAATTTCAAGGGTGTTTTATGATTTTTCAGATTTTTGGGTTCTTCTTAGGGTTTTAATGTTTTTTTGTTTTTTTTGGTTTTGTATGGTTTTAGGGATTTTAGGGTATTATTGGGATTTTTATGGTCTTTTTAGGTTTTTTGGGTTTCTGGGCCTTTCTTGGTTTTTATTGGGTTTTAGAGCCTTTTAATGTTTTATGTTCTTTTAGGGTTCTAAGGAATTTTAAGGGTTTTTTCGGGGTTTCTATGATTTTTAGGTGTTTCTATGGGTTTTAGGGTTTATTTGGTGTTTTTATGTTTTTCTGGGGGTTTGGGGGGTTTTAAAATTTATTAGGGGATGGAAGATGAGGGGTTAGGCTATTCCTGGGCCCCCCAACATTTATTAGAAAAAAGAAACAACAGACTAGGGAGGGGAGGTGTCAAAAAACCCACCCCTGAAATCCCTTAGCAAACCCAAAGCTAGAAAACCCAAAAACCAAAAAGCACACAAAAAATAAACAGCATGGGGAAACTAACGACACCATTAACTGCAGCTTCATCACTTCCCATCCAATCTGTAACCCAAAACCAGAGCACACATCCAAGCAGAAACCATCATCCAATCTCACAAAATCCTGCATCCATCACCTCCTCACCATGAAGGTCCACCACAAGCAGCACTGAACCATCAGCACCAACTTCCAACCCACAAGGCTCATCGCATTCCAACCAAACAGCAACCAGCCCATAGTAGCATTACCATAATTAATCGTCTCTTTTCCAAGAAGATCAACAGTCAGCAACACGAACCCATTATCTTCAGCAGCCTCCAGCACCTCCTCACCGAGAAGAGCCCCTGTCAGTAACTTAGAACCACCAGCACCAATCTCGTAACCAACAACTTCATCATGTCCCATCCCAGATTCGAATTTCTATCAGAGAAGAAACCAAACAGTGAAGCATCAATCCAGAGTAGATGTGAGACCATCGAGCAAACTAGAACCCAAGACTCTGAGAAAACCCTCTATGTCGTTGAAGCCTTTTATCCCGCTGACCCGACTGTGGAAACCCTAGATCAGAAAGATCAATCCTGATCTGTGGCTGAGGTCCAAAAGGAATCCCAGCCGCCAAAGATACATCATCTTCAAAACCATCTATATCGAAATGATCTGAAGACCACATGATATCCAAAGTCTTCAATGCTCAGATGCACCAGAGATGGAGCAAAGCCCCTTCCAAGGCCAAAAGCCTCAATGCTCAGGGAAGAGGAAGACCCTGAAAACTGAGAGCCATCACTATCTTGAATCTGGAGAGAGCTGCTTGATCATGCCATCATCAAGAACTGGAGAGAGGTAAGGATCTGAAGCCATAGCTCTGGGAAAATACTAGGGGAGACCTGGAAGAGGCAGCGGGTGAGAGAGGGAGTCGGAGGAATGCGTCACCATCTTTTTAATTTTTTTATTATGGATTTTAGGGATTTTATGGATTTTTATGTTTTTTTATTGTTTAGTTGTTTCTTATGTTTTTAAAGTAATTTTTTTTGTTTTTTGGTATTTAGTGTCTCTTAGTGTTTTAGGGGTTTTTAGGTTCTTTTAGGGGTTTTGTGGTTTTACTGGGCATTTTAGGGTTTTTTTGTTTCTTTTATGATGTTTTGGGTGTTTTAGTGTCTTTTAGGTTTTATGGTGTAGGTTTTAGGTTATATTTTTTAGTTTTTTTTGGGTTTATGGTGAAGGGTATTAGGTTTAGGGTGTAGGTTTTATTGTTTTGGTTGTAGGGTATTGGGTTTATGGTGTAGGATTTAGGGCTTAAGGTGTAATTTATAGGGTTTATGATATAGGGTTTTGGGTTTTTTGTCTATTGTATAGGATTTAAGGTGTATGGTTTATTGTTTAGGGTGTAGGGTATATGGTATAGGGTTTAGGGAGTAGGGTTTATTGTGTATGGTTTTGTAATTTTTTGGTTTTTATGGTTATTTAGGGGTTTTATGGTTTTAGGTGTTTTTAGGGTTTTAACGGTTTTTAGGTTTTTATGTTTTTTATGTTTTTTATGTTTTTAGGGGTTTTTATGATTTTTATGGTTTTATGTGTGGTTAGTTTTTTTTATGGTTTTTATTTTTTTTCAATGTTTTAGGCTTTTATGGGATTTTTTAATTTTTAGGGTTTTCTAGGTTTTTGGGGTATTTTTAGGGGGTTTTTGTCGATTGTTAGGGTTTTTTTCAGGTTTTGGGTTTTAACATTTTTAGTGGTTTTAATTATTTTAGTATTTCAAGGTATTTTATTGGTTTTTACTATTTTATAGTTTAGGGGTTTTTTAAGGTTTCAGTTGTTTTTAGTTTTTATGTATTTTTATGTTATTTTAGTTTTTAGGGGTTTTAGTTGTTTATCAAGGTTTTATATTTTTTATGGTTTGACGTTTTTTGTGTTTTTACTATTTGTATGGGTTTTAGGGGTTTTAAGGGGTTTTAAGTATTCTTCTGTTTTATAAGGATTTTAGTGATATAGACCTTTTAGGGTTTTAGACTTTTTATGGTTTTTTGGGATTCAAGGGTTTTTTGGGTTTCTAATGTTTTTAGGGGGTTTTTATTATTTTTAAGGTTTTTAGGGTATTTGAGAATTTTCTTCTAGTTTTTTTCATTTATTATGGTCATTTAGGATTTTTAGGGTTTTTAGGGTGTTTTAGAGTATTTAGGATTTTCTTGTGGTATTTATTATTGTTAGGTTTTTTTATACTTATAGGGGTTTTAGGGTATTTTAGGGTCTTTTATGTGTTTTTATGTTTTTAGTGTATTTTTTTGTGGTTTTAGGGGTTTTAGGATCCTTTATTTTCTTTTTGGATTTTAGAGTTTTTTAGGGTTTTTAACGTGAATTTTAATATTTTTATCGTTTTAGGGTTTCTTTTATTTTTTAGGGTTTTATAGAAAATAAGGGGTTTTGAGTCTTTTATATGGTTTTTGGATTTTTAAGGTATTTTAGGTTTTTTTTTGGTTTTAGGGTATTTAATATATTTTAGTGTTTTAGGGTATTTTAGGCTCTTTTATAGTTTCTATGGTTTTTGGGTCCTTTTAGGGTTTTATGGATTTTAGGGTTTTAATGGGTTTTTTATGTTTTTTTTAGGTTTTTTGTGTTTTTTGTTTATTTTGGGATTTTTATTGTTTTTTAGGGGTTCATGGGGGGGGGGTTAGGTATTTTTAGGGTATTTAGGTACTTTATGGGTTATGGGTTTTTTTAGGATTTTTAGGGTTTCATGGTTTTGAGGGGTTTCATTAGGGGATTTAGGTATTTTAGTATTTTTAAGGTATTTTACTGTCATTAGGGTTTTTAAGGTCTTTTATGGTCTTTTAGGCCTTTTTGGATCTTTTAGGGGGTTTATGGGTTTTGGGTTTTTTGGGATTTTATTAGTTTTTAGGGGTTTTAGGGATTTTTAGTGTTTTTAGGGTTTTTTTGCTTTTGGGTTTTAGCGGGTTTTTATTATTTTAGGGGAATTGAGTGTTTCTAATGTTTTTTGGGTATTCTAGTGTCTATATTTTTGGGGGATTTTTTCTATTTTTAGGGTTCTTTAGGGGTTTTAGGATTTTTAGTGCATTTTTATGGGTTTAAGTGATTATTAGGTTGTTTTTAGGATTTTATATATTTTAGGGTATTTTTATGATTTTATTAGGGTTTTATGGTCATTTATGGTATTTAGGTTTTTTCTTGTTTTAGTGGTTTTAGGTTCTTTTATGGAATTTCAGGGTTTTAGGGTTTTTTAGGGATTTTTGTGTTTTTTAGTTTTTAATGGTTTTTAGGGTTTTAGGGAGAAAAGATTCCGAACTAAGCTAGCCCCAAAATATTTATTAAAAAACAAAAACAAACTATTACAGGGAGGGTTTACCGGTACGGGAGTGTATCTCACCCTTCATGTCAGAGTCCACAAAAGGCATACAAAAAGGTGGGGCAACAAAGGACCAATGTGAGCTCTGTTCCTCAAGTTTCTTTTTGGAGAGTGCATATGCCACTGAGTTGACCTCCCTTTAGGCATGTGTGACACATAGACTAAGATTATAAGAGATATTGAGGCATTCAATCCATTTTTGTAGAAGTCTCCATGGGGATTTCCTGGATTTGTTTTTTAGGTCTTTTAGGAATTTTAGGGGTTTTAACGGTCTTTATGGTTTTTATAAAATTTTTTGTGTTCTTAGGGATTTAGGGTTTTAAGAGTTTTAATTGAATTTAGGGTACATAGGGGGCTTATGATTTTTAGGGTTTTAAGGGGTTTTATGGTATTTTTTGTTTTTAATGTTTTTTAGACTTTTTAGTTTTTAGGTTCTTCTAGCCATTTTTAGTATTTTTGGGGTCTTTTAGGGTCTAGAGAATATGGTTTAGGATTTAGGGTAAATACTTCGGGTTTAAAGTACACGGTTTAGGGTCTAGGTTTTTGTGTTTAAGGTTTAGGATGTACATTATAGGGTTTAGAGTGTATGGTTTCAGGTTTAGGATGTAGGGTATAGGGTTTTAGTAGGGTTTTGGGTTTATGGTGTAGTGCATAGGGTTTTTGGTGTTGGTTTTAGTGATTATGGTTTTATATATTTTTTATGCATTATTGGGGTTTAGGGTTCTTAATGGTTTTTATGATTCTAACAGTTTTTTGAATTTTTGTGTTTTTTTTAATTTAATTATTTTTTGTGTTTTAGCATGTTTCAGGGTTTTTATGGTTTTTAGGGCTTTTATAATTTCCACTACTGTAAAAGATCCCTATACCCAAGGTTTCAAACCGTGGGTATAGACCATAAAACTGTGGGTATAGTCTATACCCACGATTTGATGAACCGTGGGCTCCTAAGGCGTCGTGATTGCCATATACCCACGGCTTTACAGAAACTGTGGGTATATCCCACTGAAATTTAAACTTACCCACGGTTCACCAGAACCGTGGGTATAGATCTATTCTTACGGTTTACAGAACCATGGGTACACATTTTTACAGCAGAAATTAGGTGCCCATGTTTAAGTAAACCATTGGTATAGAGGGTTCTGCAGCGTCATATTTACCCACGGTTTGAAAACTGTGGGTATAGAGGGTTCTACAACAGCATATTTAACCACGGTTCTCAAACCGTGGGTATATATTCTTTTCTGAGAAATAGATGCTGCCCCACCAGACAGACCACCTGCAGCCCTTCCCTCCCCCCTTGGACAGACCCCCAGCACATCCCCTCTCCCTTTGCACACCCCCACTCTCCCCTCTGTACAGAACCCCCTTTCACACCCCCCCCCCGTGACACCCCTGGACACCCCCCTTGGACCCCCTAGCCTCCACCCCCACTACCCCCCCCCCACTACCACCTACACCCAGAACCCCCTCCCCCCCTTGACACCCCCCCTGCACCCCCAGTACCACCTGCACCCATCCCACCCATCCCCCCATCCCCCCAGCCCCCCACTAACCCCTACACCCAGGTCCCCCCCCCACCTGCACCCCCACTGTCCACCCCCCCCCCCACCTACACCCCCACTACCCACCCTCCCCCCTTCTAGACACCCCCCTACACCCCCAGTAACACATGCACCCAACCCTGCACCCAGCCCCCCATCCCCATGCACGCATCCCCCTCACTACACCCTACACCCAGGTCCCCCCCACTACACCCCCACTGTCCCCCCCCCCCCCACCTGCACCCCCACTGCCCCCTCCACCCAGCCCCCCATCCCCCCACTACCCCCTGCACCCAGGTCCCCCTCCCCCCCCCCCCACCTCCACCCCCACTGCCCCCCCTCCTGGACAACCCCCTGCACCCCCAGTACCACCTGCACCTAGCCATACACCCAGCCCCCCCCCCCCCCACTATCCCCTGCACCTAGGTCCCCCCCTTCCCCCCCCCCCCCCCGCACCCCCAGTACCACCTGCACCCAGCCCTGCACCCATCCCCCCACTACTCCTAACACCCAGGTCCCCCTCCCCCCACCTTCACCCCCACTGTCAATCCCCCCCTCCTAGACACCCCCTATACCCCAGTACCACTTACACCCAACCCTGCACCCAGGTCCCCCTCCCCCCACTTGCACCCCCACTGCCCCCCCCCCCCCCACCTGCACCCCCACCGCCCACCCCCCTCCTGGACACCCCCCACTCCCCCAGTACCACCTGCACCCAACCTTGGACCCAGCCCCCAATACCACCCTACACCGAGCCCCCATCCCCATCACTACCCCCTGCACCAAGGTCCCCATCCCCCCACTATCCACCCCCCCCCCACCTGCACCCCCAATGCCCCTTCCTGGACACCCCCCTACACCCTCAATACCACCTGAACCCCGCCCCCCATCCCCCCTGCACCCAACCCCCCTCCCTGCACCAAGCCCCCACCCCCCCTGTGATACCACTGTGAAACAATTCAAACCATAATGCAAAAACAATGGAACCACAATGCGTTGTTTTCAACAGTTAAAACAAAAGAAGAGATAGCCAAATTGTTCAAATAAGAAAAAAGTTATTATCAGAAAAGTCCTAAATAAATTTTTAATGACAAATAATCACAATAATTTATCTCTTATTGATTCCAAAAAATGTATGATAGAGGATGAAAAAAATATATCCTTCCTTCACTAGAGTGTGGTCAACCGGATCGGGCAACACCAATCCAACAATCTCCCGTGTTGCATCCCTTGATGAGAAAGAGGTTAAGAGTGCCCTTTTTTCTATAAATCATGAGAGTGTGGCTGGTCCTCATGGGTTCACAAATAAATTCATTATGTTCTATAGGGACAAAGTTTGTGATGAGCTCTTTAATGCTATGAGGGAGTTATTTAACCATTCATCAATGCCCAATAGAATCAACTCCAATTTTTTTCCCTGATCCCAAAGAAGGAAAATTATATGGATGTAAAGGATTTAATACATATTTCTATTAGGAATACATTTCCAAAAATCATTAGAAATATTATTTACATGAGGATAGGTCCCATTGCTCGTGGGTTTATCTCTTCAAATTAGTTTGGCTTTATCCCTGGTAGGAATATTCAGAACTGCCTCTAAATGTGTTAATATCATAAAACGAAAGCTTAAAATGGGAACTTTGATTTAAAGCTTTATATATCAATGTAATTTTCTATAATAAAGTGTATTTTTATTTTTTAAATGCTCAGAAGGTATGGAAACCCCCATGCCCCCTTGGACAACCCCCTTGAACACCCCCATGCCCCCCGGACAGCCCCCTCGCACCCCCGTGGACAGCCCCCTTGAACCCCCACTGGACACCCCCTACCCCCTAGACACCCCCTCTAGACACCCCTCATGGAAAGACCCCCATGGACACCCCCCTTGACAGAACCTGGACACCCCCTCCGAGAAACCCCACCTGCACCCTTCCCCAGCCCTGCAAACCCCCCGGACAGCCCTTGGACACCCCTCTAGACAGCCCCTCTGAGACACCCCACCTACACCCTCCCCCCTTCTCCTGATAGTTTCATTTATAGGAATACAATGGTTATTGATCCACCAAACCAACAAGTTACATTTAATCAGGATTTCTTTACACAAGTACATATTTTCACCACTAGTGATACCATTTGGAATCTGATGTATAGACCTGTAAATCCTGTCTTGGAAAACCCCCATTGGAGACTTCGAGATGACTAACAATTCTTTTTAAGCAGATATAATAATGTTATCAAAACATTCACTTTGATGGTGGTTAAGAACAACCTGTGTAAAATAGGGGTAACAAAATGACTTGGAAAACAAAATGTTGGGAGTTGGACATCCTGGAAAGCGTAGAGGGGAACCTACCCAATTATCGAACCAAATGTTTATGTTTCCTCATTCCAAAATCCACCAAGACTACTTCTTGAGAACCAAAATATTCCCATGAAACTCCTTCCACATCCATGAGACATTCCCCCCTGGATCCTCAAGGTCAGATCAATACTTTGACAGATATGAAATTGGCCCATAGAGAACGACCTTCAAGAACCTCCCAAGCATACGTAGCTTGAAGAATGTGCATTGATCCCTTGACATTTCATAAGTTGATACCACTATCTACCACTTGTCCGGCCATACTCATCTACAAAGCCCTAGGATAATCATCCCTCCCCATGAGAATACAATATGAAAGAAGTCATTATCTTTTCAATATTACCCAACACCACTGTCAAATCCATTATGAAAGATAACACATAAATTGTAATGGAGCTAAGGATGAAATTCACCATGGTAATTCTTCCATAGAAGGATAAAAAAAGAGTTCTAGGGGATGGTGCAGGCTGGAGTGGCAGGTGTGGGCGACAAGTTAGGCAGTAGGGGGATAACAGGGGGCTGGTATGGGCTAGAACTGGTGACTGGGGCTGTTTTGGAGGTGTCAGAGGGCTGGCATGAGTGTTTTGCAGGAGGCTGGGGGTGGGGGATGGTGTGGTGGCTGGTGTGGTGGTCAGTGTGGGATGGATTGCAGGTGGTCACGGCGTGACCGTGGCATGACCACGACATGACCACGGAATGAACACGGTGTGACCGTGGCATGTTGGCCCAGTCCAGTGACATCCATGGGGCAGCATCTTCTGGATAGGAGCGAAGGGAGCAGGAGGAGGCGTGGTAACATTCCATTCGTCGCCCTGCTGGAAAAAATTGTGATTATTCAGTCTCAACATTGATCACAAGACTCATGGAATACTATCACAGATCTGATCATCCATCAAATTCCCCATTGTTATAGAAAGCTCCAACTACATTATATGAGATGTGTGTTGTTTACTATTCTCACACAGAAAAAAGATAATGTATAATCATTTTCTCTACAAGGGTCAAAACACTAATCCGATCATCAGGATCATAAAAATATCAAACTTTAAAAGACACTTTTCCAAATACAAATATCATCATAAAAGTATTCTAAAGTCCTCTTATTGTCCAAAATTTTCTATGATGTCCCTTGAGCACTTAGATGGTCCTTGTAGAATACAAGTAGAAAGCTTCACCCTCATCTCCAATGTTGTCTACAGGGGACTAAATATTTTCATTAGAGACTCAATGAAGAGATTTTCTACCTGAGGGCCTCCCTCCCCATTAACTATGGGTGGGTAATGTATCTAAAACTCTATCTAGGTATCATACATCAAATTCTGACAGGACTGCGAACCGCCGTTGGGTGTCATCCTAGAACAGGGCCAAATCACAGCATTACCACAGTGTGACCAGGGCGTGACCGCGACATGACCGCGGCGTGACTGCATCGTGACCGTGGCGTGACCACGGAATGACCGCGACGTGACCACGACGTGATCACAGCGTGACCACGACATGACCGCGGCGTGAACACGACGTTACCACGACGTGACCGCGACGTGACTAGGGCATGACCGTGGCGTGACAGCCGTGTGACCGCGGCGTGACCGCGGCATGACCGCGTTGTGACTGCATCGTGAACAAGTCCTGACCGCGTCGTGACCACGGCAAGACTACGGTAGGACCGCGGCGTGACCACTTCATGATCGTGATCAGTTGGCCCAGTCCAACGATATTTCCAGGGCAGCATCTTCCGACCAGGAGCGAAGGGAGCAGGAGGAGGCGGGGCAACATTCCGGTCATCGCCCCGCTGGAAAAAATTGTGATTAGTCAGTCTCAACATTGATCACAAGACTCATGGAATACTATCAGAGAGCTGATCATCCATTATATTCCCCATTTTTGTAGAAATCTCCAACTACACTATATGAGGTGTGTGTTGTTTACTGTTCTCACACATATACCTACCCATTAGCTCTGGGTGGGTAAGGTATTTAAAACTCTATATAGGTATCATACATCAAATTATGACAGGACTGCGAACCGCCACGGGGTGTCATCCTGGAGCAGGGAGAAATCACAGAATTACTAGAGTGTGACCATAGTGTTACCATGGCTTGATCGCGGATTGACCGTGGCATGACTGTGGCATGACCGCAGCATGACCGCAGCATGTCCGTGGCATGACCACGATGTGTTGGCCTTGTCCGACGACATCCGTAAGGTAGCATCTGCCATCCAAGAGTGAAGGGAGCGGGAGGCGGCGGGGCAACATTCTGGCCATCGCCCCGCAGGCAGAAATTGTGATTAGTCTGTTTGAACATTGATGACAATACTCATGGAATACTATCACAGAGCTTACCATCATTATTCTTTGGTTTAGAAGATAGCGCACCTCTGTTGGAGGGGTTTTATTATAAAATCATGGCATTTATTTATCACACAATTCATTTAATTGTATTTAACATTTATTCTAAAACTCATTCATCACAAATCAAATGCAATAAGTTAAGCAACTAGATCAACATAACTATCATTGTGAGTTTTTGCAGACAATGCACCTCCGTTGGAGGGGTTTTATTATAAAAACATGACATTATTTATCAAAGGAAACAATTATATTAAATAATAGTTATTCAATGTATGAAATTTAATATAATTAAGTAGAATTAAGAAGGAAGCTAGATTTAATTTAATTCATTCTTGAATTAAAGAGGCTAGGAGAGGGACCCTACCTCACGGTGGAACCTAGCCATCCACTTCGGCTCTTGGAGCTTTCTAACTAAAATATTCTACTCCCCCACTGGGTATATGCACCTTCACACACATGCAAGGACACCTAGCCCCTATGAACACACCTGCATGGCCATGACCATGTCATACAAGCACAATAATTATGAGAATGATTTCGTTAAATAAAATATTAGTAGAGATAAAGATAAAATCATCCGTACTCACTAGATTATAAGCATCATCATCAAAGATATCTATATCTACTTCATCACTGGACTCCTATTTTGTTTCAAAAAGAATTTTTGGTTTAATTTTTATCATAGTTCCATGTGATTTCTTAGGTATTTTTTCCTACACAAAAACATCAAATGCACAATTAGTGACCAGAATTGCAAAGATTATATAAAATATATCAAACTAAAAACCACTGGAACAATTTATATAATGCCAGAGAATTAATAAGAACCCTCAAATATTCATCATAATAACTTTAGATGAACCAAAGTAATCACTCTCCGAAACCTTGGCGGCAAAAAAATGTCTTTTTTAGAGAGTATACTACCCATTCAAAGTAAGAGAAGCTTTAGTAGGAGGATCCTAAAATAGAACATAGCTTAATAATAATTAAAAAAGAATGAAAAAAATGTATATTTGTATTGGTTTTTTATAATCATACCAAGAAATGAGAACCATAGACCACTTCTATTCATAGTTGATAAATGCTCACTCTTTTGAAATCACTTTCAAAAGAGCTTAATGAATTAGAGCTGCTGTTGGGCTTCACTTTCTTATTAAAAGAAATAGTGATGTTTTTAGCATCGGTGTGTGATGGCTTAGTTAAAATTGGAGGATTGAAAATAGTATCCAATAGAAATTCATTCAAGTCCAATTAATACATGAGAGCCTCATCCAACCTTCATTCATTTTGGTAAGTAGAAATCAACGGAGTAAATGAAAGAAAATTTAGTTTTTGGAACCCTGAATAGAAGCAGCAGAAGGAACTCTGACACCACTACAATTTGATTTAGTTTTTTGAGACATTTTATAATATTATTACAAGTAATACTACCTGGGGTAATTCCATTTTCAGTCATCATTCTGTGGAAATTAAATCCATGGTCTTCTTTTCCTTTTCTATGAAAATCTTGCTTGACATAGTCATATATGTTGATATCAGCACACCATTGTCTTCTTGTTTCCCTGCACATGTGCAGAATATAATTAATATGATTCAAATACAAATTTAAATGTGTTTAAACTGTACGAATAATTCATTTCCATAGTTTAAACTGGTTGTCGAGTTCACTATGCATACACTTTCATTTGAATACAAATTGAAAGGTGTTTCTTTTATTGTGCTATGAGCAGTTTGAATGTAATAATAATTGTATTTTAAACAATATACACACATAGCTTACTAAATATAATCTTAGACAGAAAAAAACCATGATAATTCTTTGAAAACACCTATGAAAAACACACCTTAGTAAAACATACCTTCAGGAAGGACAAGATCCATGGAATCCCATATCTGCAACCGAATAGAAAATAACGTCATGAAACCAAACACATTCAAAGATCTAGTCATACACGAGCTTATAACATTTCCATGAACACTAAGATGTGTAGCCAAAAAACACCAAGCCCCCCTCCTCCCCCCTGCACCAGCCCCCCTCCCCCTGCACCCAGCCCCACCCCCAGCACCCAGCCCCCCACCTCCACCAAGCCCCACCCCCCTGCACCCATCCCCAACCCCTACAACCAGCCCCCCTACCTACACCTAGCCCCACCCCCTGCACCCATCACCCATCCCTCCTCCCCCCTGCACCCAACCCCACCCTCCCTACACACAACCCCATCCCCTGCACCTAGCCCCACCCCCAAGAACCCTGCCCCCTACACCGAGCCCCACCCCCTGCACCCAGCCCCCTCCCCCTGCACCCATCCCCCCCTCCAAGACCCATCCCCACCCCCTGCACCCATCCCCACCCCCCATCACCCAGCCCCCTCCCAGCACCCAACCCCACCCCCCTACACCCAGCCCCACCCCTCACAAGACTCCCACACCACCTTTGTCTCTATCTTCCAGCTCAAAGAATCAGTAGCTACCTTTACCTTTCCTAGTGTATAATACAACTTGAAGTAGATAGACTACATATACATGACCCACCTCCTCATATAAAGGTTTAGGTCCAACTGGGAAAATATTTATCTATGTATCTTGAGGTCCATGTAGACAAAAACCTATCATGCATAAGATAATGTCTCCAGCATCTCAGGGCATGCACCACTGCATCTAACTATATATTGTGAGTAGGATAATTCCTCCCATGTGGTCTTTGATCTCTATATCCATAAGAAAAGACTCAATTATCATGCATGAGAACTGATCTATGTCCAACTCTAGATGCACTGCAGTACCCTTTATATGATTTACCCAGCACATGTAAAGCGAGGATAGTTTCTGAGGCAAACCTAGTCTATATATTCTAAAAATATCTCTCACATGTATCTTACTGAATGAACTTCTACCCCTTCTTGGTTGGCCCCAACATTTTTGCTTCCAAATGGGATAAATTCTGGAAAAATCATAGATAATAATTATTTAAACCTAAAAAACATTGGATCTCAAAGACATTATTGGGCTGCTCCCAAGATACAACGATTTTTCCTTTCTCTAGGTATATTTACACTCCATATATTGAGAAGAAATTTCTAAAAATGTAAACTTTATAATTCTAGAAACATTATTTGGTTAGCTTGGCATAAATATGATGCTCTATCAATGTACTCAAAACAATGTCAAGATGTTTGGAATGATATTCTACAAAATCAGTGTACACTAATATGTCCTAGGAAAAGATTCCACAAATTGGTCCAGAAAAGGATGACAGTTATAATTCTTCTTGTCCATGAATACCACTAGTGATTTTATCAAACCAAACAGCATTACTAAATACTCATACAATCCATATATACTCCTAAAAGTATTTTGAAGTATGTATAATGGTCTCACCCTCAACTGGTGGTTTCCTGATCTTAAATCGGTCTTTGAAACGATCTTAGAACCTCTTAGTTGATTGAAGATATCGTCGATGTGTATAAGGTGATAATAGTTACTGACCATTATCTAGTTCAATCTTCAATAATGTACAAATAATCATAAATTCATGTCATCCTTATTGTAAAAAATAAATATTGAACCCCATGGAGACATACTAGGCCATATGAAACCTTTATCTTTTAGATCTTCTAACTGAACCATCAACTCGTAATTCTTCTCTGGTTTCATTCAATATGGAGGGATAGAAGTTGGTTCTTCTCTTGGAACCAACTTGATCAGGAACTTGATCTGACGCTCTGGCGGTATGCCATAAAAATCATCTAGGAAGTCATGCTAAAAATGGTATACCATTGGAGGAAAGTAATTATACTTTATTACTCCATAATCTAGAACAAGACTTTTTATTTGAGACTTGAGACATATTGAACAACACTGAATTGGTCCTACACGACCAACCTAATGATCTCACTCACCCTGGTGAAAGTAGTTGTATCCTTCTTGAGATAGAAAGGTGACCCAACTCCAGTAACAAACGATATGATCCTGGTGTAGAACTACCAAATCCATTGCAATAATCAAATCAAAACCTATCATTTTTATTGAAAATGGTTCCCAAAGGAAATGGTTTCAAAAACTTTATTGAGAAAACACATTGCAGTGGTTGATATTCTCTAACCTCACTCCTAATAGTGTATCAATGGTCAATGTACCATCCAAAATTTCCATATACAATCATAATATGATTCTAAAACAATAAGATAACAAAGGAATATGATTCTATTATATCAAAAAACACATGTAAGGGTTGATTCTATAGGAATCATACCTCTAATGGTT
Source organism: Viscum album (assembly GCA_963277665.1). NCBI lineage: Eukaryota > Viridiplantae > Streptophyta > Magnoliopsida > Santalales > Viscaceae > Viscum > Viscum album. The sequence continues at coordinate 1,129,605,073 of OY728152.1, read as the reverse complement.
GAAGGTTCTTCATCCATCACAGCCTGAAAAATATTCATAGTGTTCAGTTGACTAGCCCCTATGCCCTAGGCCCCAGTCTAACTCCTGTGAGCTATTCCCTCTTCCTAGTACTATTTTTCATGAACTAGGGTACCATGTCCCCTGCCTCATCTTGAATGTCCTATAGAACAATAGGTATCTTTCGAATGAGGGGTAGAAGAGTCCTTTTTAGACCCTTATACCTATCATTTTCCCGTTCCAGTGCTCTAATGTGAATAGTTCCTATAAAACTACTTAATATGATCCAACCTTCCACAATTAGGACACTCCATAGTGGGGTACATACACTAAGTCTTCTTGGTTCACAGCTTGCCACACTGATATAACTATAATGGAACATAGTCCTAAGATGGATTCCCAACACACTTACTAATCTTCCCACTATTTTCTTGGAAATAAATGTAATTGAATTTCTTTTTATACTACATAATGATCTCCCATTTTCCATGCTAAAACAGCATGATTGGTTCTCTAGACCACTCTCAGATTTACTTCCATGATGAGTGCATGATTTTTCACATCTGAAAAGCTACTCAAATGAAAGAAATCCACCTATAACCTGATCTCAAAGTGAATCCCATCTTGAAAACCTATTACCTTGGAGATATCATAAATATTTTATGATGGTGAAAAGCACTATAGGTCGGTGAAATGTCTAGCGTAGTTCATCACTGTTATGCCCATATGTGGTAGGTGCATGAACTCATGAGCCTTCTCATACCCCAACATATCTATATAGAAATTGATTAATAACTTATCCTAAAATACCTTCTAGGATAAATCTTCTTTCTACCAAAATTTCTCTAAAATATCCCACCAATTATTGGAAATTTCTTGAAGGATATATGCAGCTATCTTCACCCCCTATATGTGGGTATTTCAAGGTACTTAATTATTTTATGGAAGGACTCAATCCAGAACTCAACTTACCAGGGGCCACCATCCCCAGTGATCAAGGTATATGTTGAACATGAAACTATCTCATTATATTAGGAATCAAATACATGATTCAAACCATCTATATTTCTATGGAACACATTATCCTCAAGAAGTCTTCACAAAGTTGAACATCTGTCTGGTCGTCAAGAGCAACAGGAAGCTCCAACTTAGTAGTGTTGAGAATGTGTTGATTACCAATATCCTAATGATAAAATCGATGATGAAGATGATGAAATATCTCTATAAGATAAAATAAATCCTTGTAACATAGGCTATAATAATAAGGTCAACCTCATTAAATGAAAACAATAGAGAAAAACAGACTCATGGTCTCGCTAAACAAGGATTTCATGTGTTTTAACATGACATAATTGTTCTTTCATTTCATTTATCGAATATAACAAGTATGTCATATCACAATACAATAAGGAAAATATATCACATGTAGTAAATATGTCTATATCATGAAAAATTCATGTCAATATATATCATTATGTTCTTATTATGATGCATGCATACTCAACACACGTTATACCAGGCCGAAAGTATATTTATCAATAAAAAATAACATCACACAAAATGTGAATCACCCAAGGTGAAATAACATTAACTATAATACTAATGAAACATGAACAACAATACCATCACCGGGAACTCTAATTTCCCCCAGTACATGGGCTAGCTACTCCCATGCACAAGATCATTACCAAGTCCCAACCCAACCTAGTCTCATTTCATCTTGTACCAAATAGTAAATCAATAGAAAAGAAAAACATATAACTTTTGACACAAATGTTTAATGTCCCCCAATCCATGAACCTCTCACATGGCCAAATCAGTTTGGTTACTAGACCTCATGTGCGCCTACCCATACACCAAAGGATACTGACTAGAATTGGGGGTGTCATGAATATAGTGGGGGGACTATTCCCCCAGGTATATAGTTAAAACACAATGAAATAATAAAATAATAATAAATATCAAAGTAATTGATGATACCATAAATTATATATCATACAATTGGAAAGTAAAGGATAAACCAATATACCAATAATGATGAATCATGTAATGAAAATATGAGATGTATCTAAATGTCAAACTAAAATAAATACAAATAAATGAATTAGTTGACATAAATAATCTCAAAAGAACCCATTCCTAAACCCCATTTTAATTCCATCTCCAAATTATAATCCATCCAGCAAGAAATAAATTACCAACAATGTCAATTGCACATGTCAAAACCTGCATCCAAATAATCTGCTCGGGTACCAAACAGAAGCCTTAATAGGGTGTGATTAAAACTCTGTTGGTTGAAACCACCATGTCTAAACAAAACTAGTTTGAAAATAAGTGCATGGAATAAAGAGACAAATAGTTATATTGATTAATCAATTAATACTATAAATAAACCAACCTGCATTCTCCCCATGATTTAATATCTATAATCATAGAGTACAACCATTAAAACCATAACCATTAACCATGGAATAATAACATAACCAGGAAAAGAACTCTATATCAGCAATTTATCCTCTAGGCATATCCCTATATATGATAAATTTAGCATCAACTAGGACACACCTGCTATATAGAAATTTTAGTATGTATCACTTGGCCAAGAATGCTATATAATAATTTCAAAAAGTATCACATGGCCAATCCTATTGTATAATAAGTACATCATGTATCCCTATACAAAGCCCTCTACATAATGATTTCATCATGTATCACTAAAAGTCATAACAAAAATGATATTTGAATATCACAACATAAATCTCAATGGTTAATTATTGAAATTACCTTTAGTTTTTCAATTACTCTTTCATTTATATATCAATTAATCAATCATCATAACAATATATTGAATGTTATTTCCAAAGTTATTCTCTATTAAGAAATTACCTGAAATGTCATTTCATTCTAAACACACTTTAATCCATTAACCCAAACAATATTATTCTTGGGTTTTCTCACCCAATGGGTAGCCAAAATACATGTTGCAAAATTCATTGTATCCAATGGGATCCAATGAATAATCCAATCGATAATTCACCATCATTCATTATTTAATTAATTAATGGACAAATCATGGAAGAACAATCGCAATATTATAAATACTCAACAATGAAAAAAACATAGGTTTAGGTTTATACCTCTGCCTTAATCTGGTGAATAAGCAATGCTTCAAACCAAAATCACCAATAAGAATTGAGGTGAAGAATATCGCAAGAAGAAACCCAAACCTTACTAGATCATGATCAAAACCCCAAAAAATCATATTTCATATATTTACACTACAATTCTGGAGAGAAACATAAGAATAGAGAGAAACATAATAAAAATAACTCATTGGGGATTGGATGTGTAATTAGGATGTCTAGAAGGGATGGAAGGGCTCCAAAACATCCTAAATAATCACCTAAGGATCGAGAGAGAGTGTTTATACCAAAGGAATGAAAAATAATAAACACACGACACAACTTAAAACCAAATATCATGTGAATTACATGGTGTGTAACCCTCTTTCACTTCATGTATTTCTTATCTATGTTTTTTTTCCAAAAACTGCATCACCTCAGGTGAATTAATCCCTTCCTAAACATTACACGCCATGTAATGGCTACATGGTGTGTATTAATTTCACAATCTATGATCCTTTCATGCTCGGTAACCCTTTTCATAGAATCATCCCAATGATAGTTACATACCTTGTAACCCATTTACATATCATGTAAATTCATTATATATAACTTTTATCCCATATTCTGAAAAAGGAACCTAACCACCTATGAAGCCATCCAACCTCACAAAAAACCCACATAAGGACATTTAACATGTTTATAATTGAACTCATTTAATTCAAAAAAATATATACATCACTAATATTTAGGCCATTTCCCTAATAAAGGATCTCCATTTTCGAATGAGACTTAACCAAGAAGGATTAAAGACTAGCCAACCCAAAGAAAATTTGTTTAATATAAAATTTAAAGAGAGACGTATTTGGTAATGAATGTGATTTATATAGGGTCATTTAGTATTTTATGGGTTTTTAATGTGTTTTTATGGTTTTAGGCATTTAAATGGGTTTTAAGGTTTTAAGGGTTTTATGGGTATTGTGTTTTTTATGTTTTTCATGTTTTTAGACTTTTTAGGGATTTTTATGGTTTTTAGGGGTTTCTTAGGAATTTTACCAGTTTTAGGGGGTTTTGGGATTTTAGGGTTTTTTAGGAATTCTAAAGGTTCTTAGTGATTATTTATGTTTATTAAGGGGTTTTAATTTTTTTTACGAGGTGTTAGGGTTTTGAGGGGGATTTAGGGGTTTTAGAGGATATTTAGGTTTTTAGATATTTTTATTATTTTTATTGGTCTTAATGTTTTTTTTTTGGGGGGGGGGGTTAAGGTTTTTGTGGGTTTTAAGGTTTTTAGGCGTTTGGGGGGTTTTATGAATTTTATGGGGTTTAGATTTGCATGGTTTTTAAGATGTTTTATGGTTTTAAGGTTTTAGGGGTTTTCGGTTTTTTTGGTTTTTAGGATTTTAGGGGGTTTTTTGTTTTAATGTTTTATGATTATTCATAGAGTTTTAGGGTTTTTTAATATTTTTATGGTTTTTAGGGGTTTTAAGGGTTTTAGGGTTTTTAGTGGTTTTTTAGTTTTTAGGGTTTAAAGGGGTTTTAGGGTTATTTTATTGATTTTTAGGGTTTTTAGTGTTTTATGGTATTTTATATTTTTAGTTTTTATGGGTTTTATGGTTTTTTTAGGTTTTTAGGGCCTTTTGTGCATATGGGTTTTGTGGGGGTTAGGGTTTTAAAAGGTTTTAGGTTTTTCTTGGAAATTTAGGGTTTTTGTGTTTTTAGTTTTCAGGGGTTTTTTATGTTTAAGATGTTATTATATTCTGGAATGGATTTTATAGAGCTTTTAGGATCTTATAGGTTTTTCTAAGGTTTTATTGACTTTTAATTTGTATTATAATATTTAAGGAATTTTGAGGGTTTTAGTGTATTTTAAGAGTTTTTAGGGTTTTACATTTTTTGTATTTTAAGGGTTTTAAGGGATTTCGGGTTTTAAGGTTTTTCGGGTTTTTATGTTTTTAAAGGTTTTTAGGGTTTTAGGTGTTTTAGGGGTTCAAAGGCTTTTCATGGTTTTTATAGTTTTTATGATTTTAAAAGGATTATTGGGTTTTGATGTTTTTAGTGGTTTTATGGTTTTTCGGGGTTTTATAATTTATAGGGGTTTGAGGGTTATTTAGGGTTATGTAGGGTTTTAGAGGTTTTTATGGTTTTTAGGGGACTTTTGTTTTTAGGGGGTTTTAGATTTTTTAGTGTTTTAAAAGTTTTTAGTGGTTTTAGTGGATTTATTAATTTGTATTCTTTTTGGGGTTCTAAGGTATTTTTTATAATTTTTAGAGATTTTTAACATTTTTATAGATTTTTTGGGTTTTGAGTGTTTTTAGTGTTTTTAGTGTTTCTAGGATTGTTTTTTTGGTTATTGGGGGTCAGTAGGGGTTTTTAGAGTTTTAGGATTTTTTCGAATTTTTAGCGTGTTTAGATTTTCATAGGGTATTAATGTTTTTAGGGTTTTAGGGTTTTAGGGTTTTTATAGATTTTGGGTTTTTAGCATTTTGAGGGCGCTTACGGATTTTAGGGTATTTTATGGGTTTTATGGATTTCAGGGTTTTTAGTGTATGGGTGACTTTTATGGTATTTTTTGGTGTTTTATGGTTTTAAGGGTATTTTTATGTTTTTAGGGATTTTAAGTTTTTTTTTGTTTTTTATGGTTTTTAGGGGTTTTCATGTTTTTAGTTTTTTAATGGGTTTTTTCGGTTTTAGAGTGTTTACTGTCTTTTAGTGTTTTTTTTGAAAATTTTAAGGTTTTAGGGTTCTTATAATCTTTTATGTTTTTTATTGTTTTTAGTGTTTTAATCTTTTTTTAGGGTTTTTATATTTTTAGGGGGTTTTTTGGGCTTCAAGGGTCTTTTGGTTTTTAGGGGTTTGGAGGTTTTTATGGGTTTTAGGTGTATTTATAATTTTTGGAGATCCTTAGGTTTGGTAAGGGGTTTAAGGGTCATTAGGGTTTTTATAAAGGTTTTAGGTTCTTTTAATTTTTATAGGGGTTTTAGGGGTTTTAGTGGGTTTTTAGTGCTTTATTATTTTTTAGTGTTTTAAGGTCTTTTGGGGATTTTCTAGGGGTTTCTAGTGGGTTTTGTGTTTTCAGGGTTTTTTTGGTTTTTTGGATTTTTAGGGTTTTAGGTTTATTATTATTTTTATTTTGTTTTGGGGGTGTAGTATTTTTTATGGTCTTTCAAAAAAAATGTGTTTGAAGGGGTTTTTTTGGGTTTTTTCGTTTTTTAGAGTTTTAGGGTTTTAGGGGTTTCAGAGTTTTTAAATTTTTTGGGGTTTTAGGGTATTTTTCATTTTTTTGGTTTTTTGATATTTTTAAGTTTTTTTATTGGATCTTAGTTTTTTTAGGGATACTTTAGGGTTTTTGCGCTTTTTTAGTAGTAATTTATGGGTTTTAGGATTTTTAGGTGTTTCAAAAAAAATTAGGGATTTTAGGGGTGTTTTAGAGCTTTTTTGGGTGGGTGGGGGGGGTAAATGTTTTTTTGGTTTTTTGATTTTTAGGGTTTTCTTAGGGTTTTAGGATTTAATTTTTTTATAGATTTTATGGTTTTTATTTTATTTAGGGGTTTTAGGGTTTCTTCGGGGTTTTAGGTATTTTACATGTTTTTAGGGTCTTTTAATGTTTGGAGGGATTTTTTTTGGTTTTTTTTGTTTTTTTTTAGTTTTTTAGATTTTAGAGCTTTTGGGTTCTTTTAGTGTTATTTTAGTGTTTTAAGGTCATTTAGGGTTTTTAGGTTTGTTTATGTTTTGGGGGTCTTTTTGGAAATTTAGGGGTTTTAGGTATTTTCATGGGTTTTAGGATATTTAGGGAATTTTAGGTTCATTTTATTTTTTATGGGTTTTAGGGAACTTTGGGGGGTTTGGGTGTGTTTTAGGTTCCATTAGGGTTTTTATGTGTTTTAGGGTATTTTTGAGTTTGTAGGTTTTGAAGGATTTTATGGTTTAAGGTGTTTTAGGGTTTTTATGTTTTTGAAGGGTTTTGGGTTCTTTTGTGCCACAATTGTTTTATGGTATTTTATATTTTTTAGTGTTTTAGGGGTTTCTATAATTACAGTGTCTTTAGGTGTTTTTTGGTTATTAGGGTCTTAGTGTCTTTTATTGGTTTTTAGGGGTTTTAGGGGTTTTATCGGTTTTCATAGTTTTTAGGGCCTTAATATTTTTAGGGTTTTTGATCATTTATGGGGTTTTTTGGTTTTTTTGGGGTTTAGGTTCTTTTTGGGTAATCAAGGTTTTTTTGGGATGTTCTGTGTTTTTAGGGGTTTTTAAATTATAATGAGGTTTTAGGGTCTTTTCGGTACTATTAATTTTTTTAGGGTCTTTATGGTTCTTTTATGGTTTTTAGTTTTTTAGCACCTGTTAGGGTTTTTATAGATCATTAGGGTTTTTATTGTATTTTAGGGTCATTTGTGTATTTTTGGGGGTTTTAGGGTTGTTAGAGATTTTAGGGGTTTTATGTTTTTTATGGTTTTAGAGTTTTTTTGTGTTTTAAAGTGTTTTAGGGCCATTTAGGGTTATTATAGGGTTTTAGGGTATTTTATGGGTTTTAGGGTTTTTATGGATTTCATGGGTGTTTTGTGTTTTTAGGTTTTTGGGGGTGTTTTAGGGTTTTCTAGTTATTTGGGGTTTTAGGGAGTTTTTGGGGGTGTTTATGGTTCATATGTTTTTAGATTTTTATGGTATTTAGAAATTTTTTGCCTCTTAAGAGTTTTAATGGTTTTTGGGATTTTTATGTCTTTTTAGAGTATTAGGGTGTTTTGGGGATCCAATGTTTTTAGGGTTTTTTATGGCTATTTAAGATTCTAAAGGTTCTTAGGGTTTTTTATTGTTTTTAGGGTTTTTGGGATTTTTGTATGAAGGTTTAGGTATTTTTTAGTTTTTAGTAGTTTTTAGTGTTTTTAGGGGTTTATGTACTTTTAGGATACTTTTAGGGGTTTTTTCTTGGGTTTTGTGTTTTGGTTAAGGGGGTGAGGGTTTTTAGGGGTTTTATGAATTTATTTGTTTGGGGTTTTTAGGGGTTTTTAGGGTTTTATTTTTGTTTTTTATGGTTTTAGGGGTTTAAAATTCTATTTATTGGGTTTTATGGTTTTCATGGTTTTTTAGAGATTTTACAGTTCATAGGGTTTTTATGGTGTTCTAGGTTTTTTTGAGTTTTGAGGGTTTTAGGTTCTTTTAAGGTTTTGGGGTTTATTTTGGTTTTTATAGGTTTTTAAGGACTCATAATTTTTTTATAGATATTTTAGTTTTTATGGGTTTTAGGGTTTTTAAATACTTTTAGTGTAGTTTTTGGGTTTTTAGGTCCATTGAGTGGTTAAAGGGTCTATTATGTTATTTAGAGAATTTTTTTTGGTTTTTTGGGTCTTTTATAGTTTTTTGGGACTTTTATGGTTTTTTTGGGTTTTTATAGTCTTTTAGGGTTATAGGGTGTTTAGGGTCCTTTGGGGGTTTAAGGCGTTTTTATGGACCTTTATTAGTTTTTAGTTATTTTTGGGTTATAATGTGTTCTCAGGTTTTTAGGTGTTTTTGGTTTTTTAGGGTTTTTAGTTTATTAGTGTTTTGGGGGGATTTTGTAATTTTTTTGTAGTTTTAAGGATTTTTAGGTTTATTATGGGTTTTAGGGTTGTAGGGTTTTTACTATTTTAGGGTCTTAAATATTTTTGGGTTTTTATGGTCTTTTTGGGTGTTTAAGATTTTTAGGGGTTTTAGTGTATTTTTGGGTTTCTAGTGTCATTTTGTTTTTTAGTGGGTTTTAGGGCATTTTAGTTGTTTTTGGTGTTTGTTTTGGGTTTTGTGTTTTTCAGGGTTTTTAGGGTCTTTTATGGTCTTTTAAGGAATTTTGGGTCTTTTATAGTTTTTATAGTTTTTGAGGGTCCATTAGGGTTTTTCGATTTCTTTTTGGAGTTTTTAGGATTTTAATGTTCTTTAGGGGTCGTTAGGGTTTTTAGTGACATTTATGATTTTTAGGAATTTTAGGTTCCTACTTGATTTTTAGGGTCCTTTAGGGGGTTTAGGGTGTTTTAAGGCAATTAAAGGGTATTAATGATTTTTATGGTCCTTAAGGTCCTTGTTAGGGGTTTTATAGTTTTTAGGGGGTTTAGGGTATTTTATGTTCTTTTAGGGTTTTCTTAGGATTTTTAGTGTCTTCTAGGGACTTTTAGTGTTTTTAGGTTATTTATGATTTTTAGGGTCTTTTAGGGGTGTAATGTGTTTTTTTATTTGTAGGGGGTTTTGGTGATTTTATGGTTTTAGTGTTTTAATGGTTTTTAGGATCATTTTGTGGCTTTAGGGGTTTTATGGGTTTTAGGGGTTTTTAAAATTTATTAGTTTTTAGGGGCATTGGGGATTTTGGTGTTTTTTGGTGGTTTAGGGTTTCTTTTGGGTTTTTATGGATTTTTAAGGATTTTTAATATTTTATGGTTATTAGGGGTTTTATAAAATTAAGGCATTTTTGTTTTTTTAGAGTTTTTAGCGTATTAAGGGTTTTATTAGGACTGTAAGGATTTGTTTTGTTTCAGGGGTTTTATAGGTTTTAGGGGTTTTACGATCCTTGTGTTTTTTAGTGTTTTGAGATTTTAATGGTTTTTTTTCATTTCTTTGGGTTTTTTAGGGTCTTTTGGATTTTTAGTCGATTTTTGTATATTTAAGGTTTTTAAGGTTTAAAGGATTTTATTATTTTATGTTCTTTTAGGTGTTTTTTTGGGTATTAGGGTGTTTTAGTTTTTTTTACAGTTTTATGTTTTTAGGGTTTTTAGGGTTTTTAGTGTTTTTTGGAATATTATGGTGTTTTTTGGTTTTTTGGTTTTCTAGTTATTTTAATCTTATTATCGGTTTTATGGTTTCTAGATTTTTTATTTCCTTCTAAGTATTTTTAGTATTTTTAGTGTATTTTAGGGGTTTTAGGGTCTTTTAGTTATTTATCATGTTTTAATACTGTTTATGGTTTTTGGGTTTTTTATATAGACTTTTATGTTTTTAAGATGGTTTTAGGGGTTTTAATGTTTTTAGGCTCCTTCCGGGGTTTTATGGTTTTTTGGGTATTTTAGATTTTTTAGGATGCATTTGTGTTCTTTTGTGTTTTTATGGTCCTTTTCGGCTTATATGGTCATTTATGGGGTTTTAAAGGGTTTTAGGGTCCTGTAGAGTTTTTAGGGTATTTTAGGATTTATTAGGGTTTTTAGAGTTATTAGGGTTTTTAGGGATTTTTAAGGTTTTAGGGGGATTAGAGACCTTTTTTTATTTTTAAGGTTTTTAGATTCTTTTAGGGTTTTCTAGGGTTTTAAGGCTCTTATACTGTTTTTATGGTTTTTATAGTTTTTGAGGTTTTAAGGGGGTTTTGGTGTTTAATGGTGTTTTTAATATTTTTATGGTCTTTTAGGGTTGGGGTTAGGATATTTTGTAGATTTTTGGTTATTTTGGGGGGTTTTAGGTGTTTATGGGTTTTTTGGTTTTATGGGGTTTTTAGGGTTTTAGGTCTTTTAATATTTTTAGAATTTTTAGGGGTTTTAGGATCTAATACAGTTTCCGTTTTTTAGGGGTTTTAGGGGTTTTAGTATTATTAGGGGTTTGGGGGGTTTTATGGTTATCAAGGGTTTTATGGTTTTTAGGGTTATTAAAGGTTTTAGGGGTTGTAGGGTTTTAAGGATTTTTAATTCTTTTCGTAATTTTAATGGTTTTAGCATTTTTAGTGGAATTTGTGGTTTTTGGGTTTTTAAGGATTATTTGGGGGTTTTGGGGTTTTTTTATAGGGTTTTAATATGTTTTTATAATTTTTAGGGTCCGTTATGGTTTTTAGGGGTTTAAATGTTTTTAGGATTTTAAGAAATTTTTTTGGGGTTCTAGGGTTTTGATGTGTTTTAGGATATTTTGGGTATTTATGGTTTTTACATTTTTTGGGGATTTTTTAGAGTTTTAGGTTTTTTGGGGAAATTATGAATTTTAAGGGTTTTTATGTCTTTAGGGGTTATACTATTTTTAGCGTTTTAAGGGTTTGTGTTTGGTTTTTATTATTTTTATGGTTTTTAGGGACCTTATTGTTTTTATATTTTTTAGGCTTTTGGTATTTTTAGGGATTCTAATGTGTTTTTGGGTTTTTGGGATTTTTGTGATTTTTGGTATTTTTGGGTTTTTAGTGTTTTTTAGGCTTTTGGGGTTTTTAATTGATATTATGGTATTTTAGTTTTTTCCTATGTTTTTAGGGACTTATTTTTTTTTAGGGTTTTTAGTTTTTTACTTTTTGTAATGGTTTTAGGAATTTTTGGGCTTCATTAGGGTGTTTAATTTTTCTTTTAAAATTTTTAGGTTTTTTTTATGTTTTTAGGGGTTTTATAGTTTTTAGGGCATTTTAAGGGTTTTTCAGTTTTTTGGGTGTTTTAGGGTTGTTAGGATTTTTATGAATTTTAAGGTTTTTTTGTGTTTTAAGATTTTTATGGGTTTTATGGGTTTTTAGGGTTTTAGGGTTTTAGGTTTTTTAAGGTTTTTAGGATCTTTTAGGGGTTATTAGAGTTTTGTGGGGGTTTAGGTTTTTCATAGGGTTTTCATATTTTTATGTGTTTTTTGTGTTTTTTATTTTTTAGGGGTTATTTTGTATTTTAAAATGTGTTTAGAGTTTTTAGGGTTATTGAGGGTTTTTAGGGTTTTAAACGGTTTTAGGGGTTTTATGGTCTTTAAATGTTTTTTGAGGTTTAAGGGTTATTTAGTATTTTTAGAGTTTTTTAGGGTTTTAGGGTTATTAATGTTTTAAGGGTTTTAATACTTTTTTGAATTTTATGGGGTTTTAGTGGTTTTAGGGTGGGGGGGGTTATTAGTTTTAATGGGTTTTAAAGGGATTTTTGGGTCTTTAATGGTTTTGATGATTTTTAAGGGTTTTTAGGTTTTCAAGGGTTATTTTTATTTTTATAGTTTTATAGTTTTTTGGGTTTTTAAGGTTTTATAGGTTTTTTCATGGGTTTAGGGGTTTTTAGGTTAATTTAGTGTTTTTTGGTTTTTAGGTTTTTAGGTTATTTTAGGGTTTTTGGGGGTTTTAGAGGGTTTTAGGGGTTTTAGGGGTCTTAACTAACTAAAATTATTATAGGGTTTTTGGGTTTTTTATTTTTGTAATGTTATTTCATATTTTCAGGGTTTTAGGGATTTATAGGGTTTTTTTAATTTTTCAGATTTGTAGGGGTTTTATGGTTTTTTGGGCCTTTAATTTCTTTTAAGATTTAATGGTTTTTGGGGGTTTGGGGGTTTATAAATGTTTTTTTCGAGTTTAATGGTTTTCTTATGGGTCTTAGGGTTCTATGATATTTAGTATTATTAGTGTTTTAGCAGTTTTTTGGTGTTTCTTGGGTTTTTAGGGTTGTTAGGGCATTTAGGGATCTTAGTGTTTATAATGGATTTTAAATTTTATTTATGTATTTAGTGTTTATTGTGGGTTTTTGGTTTTTAAAAGGGGTTTTAAGGGTTTTAGGTCTTCTTATTGTTTTTTATGTTTTAAGGGTTTTTTAGTGTTTTGGGGGGTTTTATGGTTTTTTTTCTATATTAAGGATTTAGAGTATTTTAATGTTTTTTAGTACTTTAATATTATTTAATAGGATATTGGGGGGGTTCACTTTTTGGGTCTTTTATGATTATTAGTATTTTTAGGGCCATTTTGGGGTTTTTATGGTTTTTAGGGCCATTTAGGGGTTTTATGTGGTTTCAGGAGTTTTAGGGTTTTTTGGGGCTTTGGGGCCTTTTATGGTTTTTAGGGGCCTGTAGGATTTTATGGATTTCTAGTGTCCCTTAGGGGTTTTGGTATTTTTTTGGGTCCTTTAGGGGTTTTAGGGTTTTAACTGTCCTTTAAGGTTATTATAATTATTTTGGTTTTATGTTTTTATGGGGGTTTTTGGGTTTTTTGGGTTTTTTGGGTTTTTTGGGTTTTTATGATGTATGGGGTTTTCAGTGTTTTTAATGGTATTTAGTGGTGTTAAATATTTTTAGGAATTTTAGTTAATTTTAGTGTTTTTAGTGGTTTTAGGTTTATTATGTTTTAGTGAAAATTTGGTCTTTTATGGTTTTTAACATTTTTAGGGGTTTTTAGGGTCTTTTATGGTTCTTGTATTTTTCTAGTTTTTTACAATTTTAGGTTCTTTTAATATTTTTAGGGTTTTTATGGGATTTTATGTTTTTAGTGTTTTAGGGGTTTAGGGTCTTTTAGGGGTTTCTAGGGGTTTTTTGGGTTATTTTAGGTTATGGGAGGGGGGGTTGGGCCCTTTTAAGGTTTATTAGGGGGTTTATGGGTTCTCATGTTTTTAGGGTCTTTTACATGGTTTTAGGGTTTATTGGGGGTTTTAGGGTGTTTTTTTGTTTTTTTCTTGTATTTTATGGTTATAGGTTTTTAGGGTTTTTATGGATTTCATAATGTTTTGGGGGGATTAAGGGTTTTTTGTATTTTTTCATGTTTTAAGATTTTTCAAGTTTTTTTGGTTTTTTAGGGATTTAATGGTTTTTAATATTTCTAGGGTCTTAGGGGGGCTTTGGGTTTATTTGGGGGGTTTGGGTTTTTATGGTTTTTTGGATATTTTTGGGGGTTTTGTGTTTTTAGGGTGTTTCTGGATTTTATCTTATTTTTACATGTTTTAGGGTTTTTTAGGGTTTATAGGTTTACTTTAGTGTTTTTAGTGTTTTAGGGATTTTAGGGTTCTTATGGTTTTATAATGTTTTTATAGTTATTATATTTTTTTATTGATTTTTAGGGCGTTCATGATTTTATGGTTTTTAAAGGTTTTTAGGGTATTTGGGGGTTTTATGTATTTTTATAATTTTATAATGGTTTCCTTGTTCTCAAGGTTTTTAGGGGTTTTATGGATTTTTTTTTGATTTTTAAATGTTTTTAGAGTTTTTAAAATTTTTAGGGTTCTTGAGGGTTTTAAGTGTTCAACTGGGTTTTTAGCGTTTTTATATTTTTTGGGTTTTTAGTGTCTTTAGATATTTTTGGGAGTTTTATTTTCTTTTAGGGTTTCTATAAAATTTAGTCAATTTTAGGGGTTTTAGGGTCATCATGTTTTATTAGGTTTTAGGGGTTGTTTAGTTTTTTGTGGGTTTTTTCGGTTCCTTTTGGGTTTTTTGGGTTTAACAGTTTTTAGAGTTTTAGGGGTTTTGGGTTTTTAGGGTTTTTATGGATTTTAAGGGTTTTTATAGATTTTAAGATGTTTTCATATTTTAAGGGTTTCAATGGTTTTTAATGGTTTTACGTGTTTTTATGGTTTTTTGGGTTTATAGTATTTTATGGGTTTTTAAGGATTTAGACATTTTTCCCTTTTTTGGGTTTTAAGGATTTTAGGTTGTTATTGTTTTCAGTGTTTTAGGAGTTTTATGAATTTTTGGGTTTTAGAGGTTTTAGGTTCCTTAGGGCGCTTTATGGATTTTAATAGGGTTTTATGGGTTTTATGGGTTTTTGGAAATTTTCAGGTTTTTTGGGGCTTTAAATTTTTTTGTGTTCTTATGGTGTTTTAAGGTTTTTATATTTTTCTCACAGATTTTTAGGGGGTTTTACGGGTTTTAGTGTATTTTGGGTTTTAAGGATATTTAGGGTTTCTTTTAGGGTTTATTAGGTTTTTTACATTTTTATGGGTTTTAGGGGTTTTAGGGATTTTAAAGGTTTTATGGCTTTTTAGGTGTTTTAGAGTTTTTTTAATATTTTATGGGTTTTAGTGGATTTATGTTTTTAGGGTTTTTTGGGTATTTTTGGTTTTAAGGGTTTTTAAGGGTTTTCGGGACTATTTCAGTTTTACGGTTTTTTGGGTTTTATGTGTTTTTTTGGATTTTTAGGGTCTTTTAAGGGTTTATGGGGTTTTTATGGTTCTTATTTTTTTAGGGGTTTAAATGGATTTTTAGGGATTTTTATTTTTTAGGTGTTTTGTGGTTTTTAGGGGGTTTAGGGTTTTAAAGTGTGTTTTACGATATTTATGGTTTTTAGTGTTTGGGTGGGTTAGTTTTTTAGATTTTTTATGGCATTAATGTTTTCTAGGGGTTTTCGGGGCTTTTTAGGTCCTTTATGGTTTTAAGGTTTATTATAGTTTTTAGGGATTTTAAGGTGTTTTTCAGGGTGGGGGTTTACAGTTCTTAGGGTTTTTATGGTTTTTACAGGTTTTTGGGTTTTTGGGTTAGTTAAATATTTTATGGGTTTTAGAGATTTTTATCTTTTCTAAGGTTTATAAATGTGTTTTTTTGTTTTAGGGATTTTTAGGGTTTCACATGTTATTTAAGAGTTTTGGGTTTTTTTTGATATTTTAGGTGTTTAAATGCATTTTGAGGGGGTTTATGATTTTTTGTGCTTTTTAGGGTTTTGGGGGGTTTTGGGTTTTCTGGGATTTTAATGGATTTTTAGTTGGCTTTAGGGTTTTTAGTGTTTCTTATGGAATTTACGGTTTTTCATGTTCTTCGATTTTACCATGTGTTTTTAAATATTTTTTTTAATTGTTTATTGTTTGTTTCAGTTGTTTAGGTTTTTAATGGTTTAGGGCTTTTTAGGGGTTTCGAGTGTTTTTTGGGTTTTTTGAGTTTACAATTATTTTTAATGATATTTTATTATTTTTAATGTTTTTTTAAATATTTTTTTATTGTTTTTAGTGTTTTTAGAGTTTATCTGGGGTTTCTATAGTCTTTATGATTTTTAGGATTTTGTGGAATTTTAGGATTTTTAAGGATTTATGGTTTTTTTTATTTTAGGGAATTTATTATTTTTATATTTTATCGGGGTTTTTAAATATATTTATTGTTTTTATGTTTTTTATGGGATCTTATATGTCTAAGTGTTTTTTAAATTTTTAGGGATTAATTTTTTTTAGGTATTTTTGGGTTTTTTTTGGGTATTTAGGGTCTTTTAGGGTTTTTGGGTTTTTTGGGGTTTTTATGTTTATTAGGGTATTTTAATGTTTCTTGGGTTTTATGGGTATTTTAGAGGTTTTTTGGGTTTTAAGAATCATTTAGGGTTTTTAGGGAAATTTTGGGTTATTTAGATTTTTTGGGTATTATAGGGTTTGGGGGGGGATTTTAGTGATTTTAAGGGTTTTTATAGTCCTATATGGTTTTTAGGATTTTTAGGGGTTTTTAGGGTCTTTAAAAAAATTTGGCCTTTGTTTGGGGGTTTTAAGTATTTTAAGGGTTTTAGGGGTTTTAGGAGTTTTTATGGATTTTTAGGGTTTTTAGGATTTTTTAGATTTTTAGGGTTATTAGAGTTTTCTTGGGGGGGTTTTGGGTTTTTAGGGGTTTTAGAGTTTTTAGGGAATTTATGGTCTTTATGGATTTTTTCTATTTTTTAGGGTTTTTAGTGTTCTTTATGGTTTTTGGGTTTTCACCTTTTTTGGGTTTTTTGGTTTTGGAAGGGTTTTTATGGTTTTTTACAGCTTTTCATGTCTTTTTAATTTTTAAGAGTTTTTGGGGTTTTAGGTGGATTAAGGGGATTTTAGTGTCATTAGGGTCTTTTAGTGGGTTTAGGTTTTTAGGGTAGTTTATTGTTTTTACGATCTTTTTTGGTTTTTAGGGGGGGTTAGTTTTTTAATGTTTTATGGTCTTTTAGGGTCATTTTGGTGTTTTTAGCTTTTAAATATCTTTTAGGATTTTAGGGTGTTTTGGGTACTTTAGGATTTTTGGTGTTTTTAGGGTTTTAGGTTTTTAGTGATTTTTGTGTTTTTAGAGGGTTTAAGGGTTTTCTTAATGTTTTTCACTACTAGAAATTTAAGCTATATCCATGGACCTATAGCCTCAGTTTTATAGGTATGTGGCTATATGTTGTTTATAGACACACTTTAATTAAACATCCCTGACTAAACATGGCTAAACATCAATGTTTATTTTTTTTAGATTTCGTTGGCCTCTCCTCTCCTCCTCCCCCGATCCATGACCCTACTCTCTGAACCGTCTATAGCACACACCACGACACCCTCCTCCTGACACTCCTAATCAATGTTCTATCTCACGCTATCGTCGACCTCTCTCACTACGACCCTCCACTCCGTACCATTGACCTCTCCGATGAACTCTCTCACGCTTTTCACGGAGGCCCTTTAGAAGCAGGAATCCACTGGCCCTTCAGCTTTCAATTTCTACGTACTTTCTGAATATCCCTTTTTCTATTTCCCTCCCACTATAAACCTCTTAAGTTTTGTCGATCGAAGCATCCTCCTCCCATGGATGGTGTTCTATTTTTTTATTTTCATTATGGAATGATAATCACATGGTCTAGATGACTATAGAGAGTTAGGGGAGGAAGATAGAGCAAATTCGGTTTTTACTTCCTGCACAGTTGGGAATCTATGATCACCATTTCAATTTATTTAGTCATTGGCAGTTGACTTTAGTTTTTGTTTGTTCAAAGAAATTTTATCTACTTCGGCTGTTTTTTTGGATTTTTGTGGTAGTAGAATGAATGGATTTTTTGTAATTTCCACGCACCTTCGGCTTTTCATTATTAATTCGTTTCTTGTTAGGTGAAGTTACTTGCTGGAAGCAGTTTGTTAATTTGTATTCAATTTTCCTTTTACATCCCATGCTTATTTCATTTATCACTTGCTTATCTTTTTGCCCATAGAACTTACGCTTGCATGGTGCATTAAATGAAATCCCCCTTTGTCTTTTGTTCCATGTAATTGGGGATGTAGGGTTTTATTTATCCTCGTATGATGTCCTCTATTTATTTTATTAAATTCTACTTTTTTCATGGATAATCTTGTTATCATGTATTATGGCTCAAATTTGAAGGAGTTCAATATTTTCTGTATGTGGCTGCTGATTCTTGTCATTGAGTTAGCATGTGGTGTTTACCTGATGAAAATTGAGTGGAGATTATTCTATGCCTTTGTTAACTAAATTGAAAACCATTGATTCTGTAGCGCCATACCGATCTGATTTGAATGTGCAGTTGAAATGTTATCATGGGAGGAACTAAAAACAATACCAATGTGAAGGTTTTTTGCATTACTAACTGTATTTTTAAACCTGGATCCATGGTCAGAAATGCTTCCCACTCACCAACATGTCCTGTTTTGGTGTTCATCAACTCCAAAAGTGGTGGTCATCTTGGAAGTGAACTCCTTAAAACAAATTATGATGTTCTCAACAAGAACCAGGTATTTTGGGTATTAACCCCTCAAATTTCACTCGTGTATTTTCTCCAATGGATAGAATTTATATGTTTATGGGAATTTAGGTGGTTTAAAATATCAAATGATGGATGAAAAACTAGATACATTTGTGTTATTCAAATCAGGTGAGTTCGGGTGTTAGGGTGTCATTTGGAGTATGATGGCTATGTATTGGGTATGGTTTGGATTTGTCTTTGGGGGTTTGGGTTGTTGGTAATCCCTCAATTTGGTGGATCTTGTTGGGTTTTTTCTTGATGTTTTGATGTAAAACTCTCGATATAGGGAATTTTGGTGATTTCTGGGTGATTTGATTTTGTATTTTTATTAGGAAGTTGCATGTTAGATCAGTTAAGGGGGTGGAGGGTTTCTTATTATCAGGGGTGAATGTGTGGGGTTTGGTTGTTATGCTTGGTGTGTAGGAGAGTAACCCTTAGATTATTATTATTATACTTAGGGTTTGGTGTTTTGGAAATGATATTTTGTTATAAAGTAAGGATTAAAGGTAGTTTCATGATTTTGTGGTAATAATGCATGCTTTGGATTTTGGCACGATGAGTTTCTAAATAGTAATGTTGTTATTATGTGATGATGTTGAGTCAAAATTCATCAACAAATCATCTAATTAGGATGTCATTGTGTTCTCATGGGAAACATTCTCTAGTGGTTGTTTCCCTCATATTATGTTACAACTACTTTGATCCACTGACCAAGGCCTTCGAAAAGGAAAAGCCATGGTTTTATAAGTTATCCATGATTTCTAGGAGTATCAGTATCTAATTTTCAGAAGTGACATGGGATATTAGGATGTTTAGAATATTTTGAAGAAAGTTTAGTTCCTATTTGAAAGTATTGGAACTCTAGAGGATATATGGGTGAAACTAGAAGTTTCTAAATTCAAAGGAGATGAATCAGAATGGACAAATACATTTGATCATAAAATAAGGAATGGGGAGGTTTTATGTATCGAGTTTCATTCCCTATTCTATGAGAGGCTATGGTTGATTTACAGAATAAGAGCATGTTTTGGGGATTCATGGAGCTATATCATTATGGGAATCAGTAATGGAGTATGCCACTGAATTTGAAAGGTTTATTCATTTCATTCCATCCTTCAAATGAAATTTATTCATAAAAGAATTCTATTTTTAAATGGTCTTATGTACTCATTATGGGCACAAGTAGCTTCCTTTTCTCTAGAAACCTACTAGGAGATATTAAAGAAAGACTAATCCATCTATGTAGATACATCCATTTCATATGAAGTTACATGGAGAAGGATGGAAATTGGGTAGGAATGAATGTTAGTGGGTGAGCCTTAGTATGAGGGTGACAGAGTAATTTGAATGAGTAATATCTCAGCTCAATATTAGAAAAATAAATTAACCCTGGTCTATTTCTCATGTATCAAGAATTTGTGTGCATTCCCTTAGTATTGGGATGGTAAAAATAGGTTTCATGTATGTGTCTAGATGTGGGTTTATATATTATTTTTTTGGGAGAATCCATCCTAGGTGAAGGGACTTTTAGTACCATAATTTTTGAGGTATTCCTAAAGTTATTATTTTTTTCTATAATTTGGATTTTTCTATCTAATATCTTTTAATGTATTATTTTTTTTTGGATAGAATGTGTGTTTGAAAGATAATAGTTTTTAAATGAAGAAATTTTGTTGAGATTATTGGGCTAGGATCTTCTATAGTGATCATAATTTTATATGAGGCACTAGACATGTGTACGTAGGATTGATGATGGTATCGATAATACTATAGTGGGGAGATTCATACTCGTCCTTTTTGAGTGAAATCCATATCAAGGGTTGGTGATCATTATCAAGGTTGTGAAATGTATGAACATAGAGAGTAAATGGTTGAATTTAGTGTCTGGAGATGGATGTTGGATGAATAATATTTGGTTCCAAGACCACACCAATATTAATGATTTACCTATAGTGGTTGGTATATTCAGTGTGTTTAGTTAATTATAAGGAGTTTATATTGGTAAATATTCTATTTAGAGCTTCTGTATTTCTAATATGTCATTCAGATCAATGTGTTGGGTTAAGTATCAATATTTGATATTGTAGTGGGCTAGTGCTTGACAATTTTAGCGTGGAGTCTGAAAGGGAGCCTAAAATGGTACTCTAAAGGCTATTGAAAGTGTGTGTGGAAGGGAAACCAAGTAGTCCAAATTGTTACGAATTTATGACATATATTCCATAACAATAATAATTGTTGAAAGATAAAAGTAAAGAACCAATTATCGCATGTTCGAAAATAGTTTCTACAAAAAATGAATATACAATCAAGAAGAAGGAAGATCGTGCACCAAAAGATTATCTAATCATATTAGCAAACTAGTTTGAAAAATCCAAGAGGGTTGAGTAAGAATAAAAGAAGGAAAATTCTCTACTTTACAAAATTGATAATCCTATATAAACTAAGAATAAAGGTGAATTACAGATGAAGAACATGCTAAAAATGAGGTTTCAATCTAGAAAATTAAGAAGGATATAGGAATGAAGAGTTTTAGGTATTTTATACATTCAAAGAATGGATTTTCCAGGTTAAGAACAATGTCTAATCCCTATTTCTCACTTTTAAGTTCTGATGGAAGTTTACTTTACTCTCATATTTTGGTGATTTTTGATTTTTGAATAGGCAATTGAAGGTGATGTTTGAAAAATAAAGAGCTTTATTAATGATCATGTTATTTAGTATTAGGATGTACATATCAATTGTAATATTATTTGTTCATTGTTGGTTATGGATTCATGTATCATTTATCATGTACAATTGACACACTGATCACATATATATAAGAAGTCATTATATCTCATTTCTTTTCCCATTATTTTCTTATAAGTGGTTTCATTTGATAAGACTAGTTCTATCCACCACCATCGAAGTTAATGAGTTCAATATTTGGGTAAGGTTTATTCTTTTTGTATTCTTTGTCCCAATTTTTATTAGGGATTTTTTGATTTTTGGGTTCTTTATATTTTTATAGTGTGTTTTGGATTTCATTGAGGTGGATTCGAGTCACCGTTGACAAAGGATTACATGTGTATTCATAGGTAGGCATATGCACATATAAGTTCCCCCTTTATATATATTCACTCATCATAGTATGAATATATATATTGGGGCTAGGTTTGCTTATATATAGATATGAAAAATGCATACGCGTGTAAGTGTAAAGGGGTATATACAAGTATAAACATATATCTAAGGACCCCCTTGTGCATATTTGGTCATGAAAATATGTACATAGGGGCTAGGTGTCCTTATATATATGTTAAGTTGCATATGAATGCGAGCGGAAAAAAGGAAGAATCGAGTTGTTGTCGTCAAAAGCAAACACGGCTTGAGGTTGAGGTAGGGTCCCTCTCATAGCCTATTTAATTCAATAATGTTTTAAATTACATTTAGTTACCTTCTTAATTCTTCATGTTTATATTAAATTTCAATTCTTGAATAAATGTTAGTTAAGATAATTGTTTCTTTTGATAAATAAGTCATGGTTTTGTAATAAAACCCCTCCAACGGAGGTGTGCTGTTTGCGAAAACTCACAGTGGTATACCTTTCTTAACATTATTGCATTGATGTTTTTATTATAGTTTATGTCATTGTTAGTCATAAATCACACATCATACATGACCCTTTTTATATCCTTGAAGGGGGTTTCCCTCTTTTTATTAAAATGTTTGTTTGAACCAAGACACTATTTAAGTTTCGTTAGACTTTTAAGATGGAATTTCCCATAATGACCAAGTCACCACTAAGTGAATAGAATGATTTGTATGGAATGTCTTGTAAATGGTTTTAGTATGGTTTTAGTATGTTCAAACATATTCCTTTAATTCACATAAATTCTCAAAATATTTCTCCACAAATAGATTTAGGAATCTTCTATTCATTGTTAATTTTTAAACTATGGACTAAAAATTATCATGATTCCACTATTTTATAAATAATTTAAATGAAACATTACATCCATAAGTTTTACCATGACATGGTGAAAAAATAATATCCATTTTATATCCACTATGGAACTATACTTTTAAGATGGAATTAGCCATAATGACCGAGTTTCCACTAATTGAATAACATGATTTGGATGGAATGGCTTGTACATGGTTTTAGTATGGTTTTATTATGGTCAAACATATTCCTTTAATTCACATAAATTCTCTAAATATTTCTCCACAGAGAGATTTAGGAATCTTCTATTCATTGTTATTCTTTCAACCATGGACTCCAAAATGATCATGATTACACTATTTTATAAATCATTTATATGAAACATTACATCCATAAGTTTTACCATGACATAGTGAAAAAATACTATCCATTTTCTATCCACTATGAGCATGGTCCATATCATCCATGGAGTGGTCTCCCTCTCTTTGTTGACACTATATTTCAGAGTCCCACATTAGACTTTAGTGAAGACATCCACTATTTCATCACTCAATATGATACATATACCACCTTTTAAGTCCTTTGGTACTAACCTATACCAAAACCACTAGTTCTTGAATACTACATGGTTCCACCTCTCACTAGGTTCTTATTTCCTCATCACAAAACCACTTTGTACTATCTTAATATTATTGGTAGTCCCATACCACTTGAAATGTGGTATTATATTACTTTTTTATCTTCAATGATTGTTTAATACCATTGAAACGTTCAAATATAGATTTTACACCTCTCCAACTTTTGATCAGGCTCTACATCAATTTTTCTTCATTATTCCAGCAAGCAACTCCAGATTTGGATTTGGAAATTTAATGTGGTTGTTTAAAAACACAGATTGAGTTTGATAAAACATTACACCATTTGTTTGATCCTTATAAAAAATTATTTTTTTAAAGGCCTATTACCAATTATGATCAGTAATATATCTGCATCATCTCGTTAAAGGTATCTCTTTTAGATCACCCACATTGTTTTCCAACATCAAACATATGTGTCTTTTTATCATAGTCACACCATGAATCCATCTATTTTGAATGAACATATCCCATGTATTATACCTCCACCTTAATCTTTCAACATTTCCAATATATATTTGACTAATTTGTTACATGGGGGTAGGGGGAGTGGGGAGGGGGCAGGTCTGCCGGGCAGGGGGTTGGTCTGGAAGGGGGTCTGTAGGGTAGGGGGAGGGGGAGGGGGAGGTCTATAGGGGCATGGGGTAGGGGGATGGTTCTCATGTTGTGTGACCATGTCACATGGCATGTGATATTTAAATGCAACCAAAATCCCAGTTCCACAGCCCAGGGGTCCCACAGTACCAGTAATGTCAGAATACATGTTATGTAACCTGTGATTTTCTTAATCCCATGGGGTATTCCTCTAAGTTATCCTACACATTGATAGATCTCCAAACCTCACCGAATTAGGTATATCAGGGGTCATCCAATCCTCTTGTCATCACATATTAGCATTCATTTATTTAAATCTTTTGAGAAAACATCCTCTCATGCCATCCATATCATCCTATTTGAAACTAAGTGGAAGAGATACTCCAATTCCATTCTAATCCACCTCCAATTTTCCATCTCCATCATTGCACCTAAAAAACGCCATATATCAGAAATTTCACCCATGGTATCGATTCGTAGAACTAATTATTGGTCACCCAACGATCAAATCCTAGGTATTCGTCAAACCACATAACAAAAGAAATGAATGTGATGTACATGAAAAGAGTGTGTATAAAAAAACATAATCCTTAATATTGTGATGAATTAACCCTAATAATTTTTCATTTACCCTTGATTCATTATTGTCAAAAAATGAAATTGAAGACGAATAAACACACACAAAAATAGTATTCCATCATTTTAAATATACTGATGATGCACATTTTATCTTTGTTCATTGAAATGATCCACATTATTCAGATGGATCTGAGGTGGAGGTTATATAGGGTTGAAACCTTTTAATGAACTCAAACTAGCATACAACACTTTATAATGTGTGTATGATTCCCTTCATTTCAGTCCTGAAAGACTTAACCTCATCAAGAACATCTTGAGACATGTTTAATTGAACCATTGGATGATTTTGGAACATGTACCTTTGAGATACAACCATAACACCAAGATCATTGAACTCAGACTTGGTAGTATAAACATGAGGTTAGTCATAACTTGTGTTATCCAATGCTTTGAAAAAGGATTCCATACGGATTAGTAGAATATCCAAGAATGGAGGAGGAGGAAACTCTATGGGAGTACGAACCTCTTGAATATCCATGGTAATCTAGGATCTTTCACGTTGTCTGTAGGGAAGGGGGAGGGGGGAAGGGGGTAGGGGTAGGGGCAGGGGGTAGGGTGAAGGGGGCAGGGTGGAGTGGGAAGGGGGCAGGGTGGAGTGGGAAGGGGTAGGGGGAAGGGGGAAATGGGGCAGGGGGTAGGGTGGAGGGGTGGGTGGAGGGGGCAGGGGGTAGGGTGGAGGGTGGAGGGGGGAGGGGGGAGGGGGCAGGGGGTAGGGGCAGGGGGCAGGGAGGAGGGGGCAGGGGATAGGGGGCAGAGGGGAGGTCTGCAGGGAAAGGGGTAGGGGGCAGGGGGAGGTCTACAGGACAGGGGCAGGGGGAGGGTGGAGGGGGCAGGGGGCAGGGGTAGGGGCGGTCTGTAGGGTAGGGGGCAGGGGGCAGGGGGCGGGGGGAAGGAGGCAGGGGGAAGGGTTGTGGGGGGAAGGGGCAGGGGGAAGGGGCCGGGGCAGGGGGCCAAGGCAGGGGGTAGGGGCAGGGGGCAGGGGGGCAAGGGGGCAAGGGTGTAAGGGGGCATGGGGACAGGGGGGTAGGGGGAAGGGGTAGGGGGAAGGGAGTCGGTGGAGGGGGTAGGGGGCAGGGGGTAGGGTGTTGGGGGAGTGGGAAGGGGTAGGGGGAAGGAGGTAGGGTGGAGGGGGGAAGGGGCAGGAGGATGCCTGCAAGGCAGGGGGAGGGGGAGGGGGGAGGTCTGTAGGGCAGGGGTGCAGGGGAGAGGTCTGTAGGGTAGTGGGAGGGGTGGGTGGAGGGGGCAGGGTGGAGTGGGGAGGTCTGCAAGGTAGGGGCAGGGGTGGTCTATAGGGGGTCTGCAGGGCAGGGGAGGGGGAGGGGTGTAAGGGGGTTGGGTAGTGGTGTGTAGTTAGTCTCTATAGGTTTCTTTAATCTTAGATAAGGTTGAATAACCATTATAATCCATCTCCAACTCCCCATTTTTCATGATTAGGTTTCTCTAAATATTCCCTCCTATTTACAACAGATTTCATTCACTAAATCATGGCTTGATATTAGTTGCAACAAATCATATTTTGTATGATACAACTAGTTGTTATTGGTATGACTTTAACACCTTTTCTTTTAAAAATCCAAGCCATTTTGTCCACTTTTTTAATTATATCTTATAAAGATAGATTTGGATCCTGCTCTCTATCCTCATTTTCTTTGCGCTTTCTTATTTCTCACATTCTAAACATTTATGTTGAGGAAACATGGTTTTCTTTTCTTTTACATGTTTATTATTGTATGAAAAATGCATATTCACTTGAGCAATTAGAGAACCTCAATGTTTTTCGTTTTTTTGGTTTATCCTTTTATAACTAATCATACTATATGATCAAACATTCTTTCTTATCATGTTAAACCTTCTTCATAGGTGTGGATCCATTTTTTGTTATGATATATTCTATTTGATTAGAAATTGTGTCCTCTAGTAAACTTTTATTATCGGGTGGGATAAAAACATGTATCGAACAAAACCAAATTAAGCTGAAACCCGAGCCAAACTAATTATATACTATTAAACGGAAGAATAATTGTTAATTAATAGGAATGTACTATTTGATAGTATCATTTTGAAACATGGATCTATTTCCCCCTTGCTTGTAGGAACATAATTTGACCCATGGGGCATTGTGGTTCTTATATGTTGGGTGGTGATGTGTATAGTCATAGCAGACATGTATTTTTTAGTTTAGTTTTTATTTTATTTTCTTTATCGGATTGGCCATATAGGTCTTTTACTACTTTTTGTGGCAAGGGGTAATTATATTCTGCAAAGGGGGGAAAATGGGGTTCAGATTGATTCAGTCCACCGGCTTTGATCTGAGGTAAGATTATATGGTTACTACTTGCCTCGCACCTCATGTATTTGGGGATTTTAGTGTTTTTGACTCCATATTATGTTTTCAGTAGGGCGTTGGATAATTTCATGTTGGTTTGGGTTTATTTGGTTCTCCCAATCGAGGTTAGGCTTTAAAGTCATTGGTTGGTTTCTCAATGGTTATTTAGCATCCTTTATGTGTTTTAATGATCCTAATATCCTTTGTGTAGTGTGTTGATCCCTACTCGTTGGTTTCGAGTATCCAAGTTAAGGGAAGCTCATCTGCATGAGCATAGGTAATAAAGTATATATATGTGGGTTCCCCTGTTACATGTATAGTCAACCATGGTAGTGATTATGCACGTATGGGGCTATGTGTTCCTGTTTCGCGCGGAATCCGGGGATGACCTCCTGGACGGGAGATTCAAACGTTCCGATCGGTTTCTAACGGGTTTGTTCGTAGAACCGGAAACATCCAATGATTCCACATCCGTTTGGACCTACTTTCCAAAGGCAGGCGCTCATTAGCTTGTGGGCTAATGAGGCTTAGGAATTTGCATTGGTCGAGAGGATGGGAGGTCGGACTCATCACACCTTTTTGAGGGGAATTATTGTCTACTCCGGGACTCTCTTTATAGATTTAAGTTAAGTTCGTGAATCCTTATTACATTACCAAGTATAAAATGAGCTTTCCTTTAGTTTTAACAATCAATGATTAAATATGCAAGAAATTTAGAGAATCTTTTATATGTATTCGAGGTTCTTCATCAATATAGAATCATCTATATTTGTTTAGAGATTCTTGGTCAATGGTATCCTTCAAAACATTTATATAAAAGTCTCTTGGTCATTTTGATGACCAGGCTGGTTTTAAAGCCACTCAGTGGGGCACTTGAAGTTTATCGTCATTCAGAAGGACAGAGATTATTTCAATGTTGGGATCGAACCCATAAATGGGCTACCTACGTATCCTTTGTTTTAAAAAAGGAATCAGAACCCACGTAGTTCGAGGAATGGGATATGATGTTTTATGATTGATGGCTCAAAGATGAATGTCATAATTACTTTTACACTCTATGCTCACGTGAGTCATGCTCGGTGTGAGAAACAAGAGGTATTGGTAAAATTTAGACAATTGTGCCATAAAAGATGCAATCATAAGAATTTGTTTTGGGGCTTATGTATAGATGACTGCCCAGATAGGTGAAGGTTTAGGATTTACTTTTAGGAAGAAAAATCCATGAACAGGGTCCACAAAGTTATATGTGCTTCATGGAGATTTGAATACTCTAATCTTGGGGCTTACTCCTAAGGAGGATGCCCAAATTAGGAGGGGACTTATGATTGGGTTTTATTCCTAAAAAGGAAACCAAAATCAAAGGGAATTTTATGACTGGTTAAGAGAAATTTTAAGAGACTTGGGGCTTACTCTTAAGAAGGATGCCCAAGGTTATGACTGAGTCTTATTCCTGAAAAGGAGACCCAGGTTAGGGGACTTGGGGCTTACTCCTGAAAAGGAAGCCCAAGGTTATGACTGAGTATTTATTCCTGAAAAGGAGACCCAGGTTAGGGATTAAGGTTTGGGGCTTACTCCTGAGGAGGATGCCCAAGATTAAAGGACTTTGATTGGGGCTTATTCTTAAGGAAGATGCCCAAATCAAAAGGTTTTATAACTGGGGATTATTCCTGAAAAGGAAACCCAGGTTAGGATTCTCTCATCTTAAAGGATGAGGTTGAATGAATGAACTCTCAATCTTTTGTGACATAAAGATGTTTAAATCACTAGGTTTTTGAGAGATATTTCACATAATTCCTTTCAGATAAGGATGTCAAATCAAGAAATCATGCCAAAAATGGCTTTGAAGAGTATCTTGAAGACTGAATCTTGAATAGGAAGAGTGAAATGGCTTAAGAGGGGTGAAAAAAGGGCAAGATGGGCACCCAAAAAGATAGGGGCGCGCAAGTATTGAAGGTCGCGCAAGTCATGCGGCGGCGCGCAAGTATTGGTCGCGCAAGTATACTTGCGCGACATAAGGGATACTTGCGCGATTTTCAACCAGAGTGGAATTACTTGAGCGACTCTTTATTAAACCCTTTCTCATCCTCTTGAGGTTCTTCCAGAAGAGGGACGCGCAAGTTATATTGAAGGAATTAAGTCGGCGCGCAAGTGTTTGATAAGTTTCAACACTTAGGCCTTCCTTCTTCCCTTTAGATCTTCCATTCTAGGTAAGAAATTACCTTAGAAGTGTTCTGGAAGCTTTGAGAAGAGACTTGGGCGTCGGGAGCTTTGATCCGAGTTTCTGGGAAGAGATCCTCTCGAATGGGGGGCCCACAGGGTCTATTTATAGGCAAAATAAGGCCCTGGGCGGTTACCGAGCGGTTACCACTTAGGTCGCGCAAGTCACTTGCACGACCATAAGGTGTCGCGCAAGTACTTGCACGACCACTAGGCGGCGCGCAAGTGTACTTGCGCGACCATGAGGGAACTTGCGCGACCTATGGGCAATGTTCTCCTTGTTCATCCCTTTGTCGATTTTTGATGTTTCTTCAAAGGATGAATCACTTTGAGATCAGATATTCCCTTTTCCGACCTTTAGATTCTGTGACGAAAGGAGCGTCAACAAAAGTCCCCCCTCAGAGTTGGATCCGGAAAGAAATGAGGATTTGACTCTGAGGAAATCGAATCCCTCCAAAGGAAAAGGGAGTGCATGCAAGTCTTTCAAGGCGCAGAGGGCAGCGCGCAAGTGTGCTGGAACTTGACTTTTATTCAGAGTTCCTTTGTCTTTTGTGTGGGCAGTTTAAAGTCATGCACGCCGGACATAAAGGGGCTAATGTTTAAGGTCGAAATAGCTTTGACCGAAAATGGATTAAAATGGATTCAATTCCTTGACAATTTATCTGAAAACATATTTACCATACTCAAGTATGAGGGAAAAAAATGTAAACTATGGCTTAAGAATATTTGAATCTGAGGAATGATATGAAAAAGAGCTAAATAGCATTAGAAGAAGTAGTTTCCAAGAATGAAGTTACTATTATTTAACAAAACCCGTTAGGGGGTTGAAATATGCAGGGCCACCTATGGGCATTGGCTGCATAGTCAAATAAAATAGCATCTTTTGGCTGACAAGTCTGTTATGTGGACTGTTTATGCAAGGCCACCTATGGGCACGTGCTGCATAGTTAGGCAAAAGAACTCTCAGAAATTTACTTTCCTAGTGCTAAAAGCCAGTGAAAGTTTATGGAGATTCAAATTTTCTAAAGCATAGAGTTTGTTATATGGAAAGAGGTACTTGAATATGGAGAAGATATTTTCAAACAAGAATATCGAAGAACTGGATGAATATCACTCCTACGAAGGTCTGACCCAAACGTAGGGAAGAAGAATAAACCATAGACTTGAATACTTTCAGATCATGAAAAAGGATATGGGACAAATACGTTAAGGATGGCTATTTTTTGCGGATCCCTACATACTGTCGTTTAAGACAAATAAGGACAAAAGAGGCATTCTTCCCAAGAATGAAGTTACTATTATTTAACAAACCCGTTAGGGGGTTGAAAACATGCAGGGCCACCTATGGGCATTGGCTGCATGGTCAAATAAATAGCATCTCTTGGATGACAAGTCTGTTATGTGGACTGTTTATGCAAGGCCACCTATGGGCACGTGCTGCATAGTCAGGCAAAAGAATTCTCAGAAGTTTGACATTTTTGTGATCATAAGTCATGAAAAGGGTTATGAAGATCTGAAAATATTTAAGGTTAGGATTATAATACATAAAGATGGGTATTTTCCAATGTATATAGAGATACATAGGTCAATGAAAACCATAATCATGTTGTGGCTGGGTCCTGAATTGAAACTTGGACTTCACTACGTATCTCATAAGAATGAGAATCAAGCCATACGTAGTTCTTGAAATGCAGTTTAACGTCGTGCAGGACGAAAAGATGAGTGATCTTAGTTTTTGGGGTCATAGAATTCGGACCATAATAATGAATGCACAGTGTGTGTTTTCATGAGGACTTTTCAGCCAAGGGACTGAAAGTGAAATTTGGGGTTAGGCCCAAAAGACTTGGGACTGGATTCGAGGGACACTCGAATGTTCCTACGTATCCCATAAAGATGGG
The DNA here is from genome assembly GCA_963277665.1 of Viscum album. Taxonomy (NCBI): domain Eukaryota; kingdom Viridiplantae; phylum Streptophyta; class Magnoliopsida; order Santalales; family Viscaceae; genus Viscum; species Viscum album. The sequence goes on along the minus strand of OY728152.1, from coordinate 1,129,574,641 downwards.
AATCAAGTCCACGTAGTTCTAGAAACTACCCTTTGTACAAATTTGGTTCGTACATGTGAAGGGTGAAAAGGGACTTTAGTGCAATGATGGTTTTAACCTAAGATAAAAAGTTTAGGCATTACCATGTATGTACGTAGTCTTTTTGAAAATGAAAACCATGATTGAAAAAGAATCAATGTTTAATAATGGTTCCTTCTCAAATGAGGAAATCAAAGAATATTGTAGTTTATTGTCGTACTGGACAAAAGTGTTGTATAGTTTAACGTCATATAACAAGGACGAAAGTGAATCAATGTAAAGATATTGATTCCAAGGGTGGTTTCACAAATCATCATCATATGAGATTGTGGTGAACCAATGTGAAGAGATTGTTTTTGGGCTTGAACCTTTGGGAGGTTGCCTACATACCCAGCCTGGAGGGCAAGGATCAAAGTCTGTGTAGTTCAATTAAAGAATGAATTAATGATCAAATTGTTCTTGTGGATAATGATCTAAAAAAAAAAAATGTTGTTGGGACTTACACATGGTTAGTGGCCCAAAGGGAGTGTTATGGTTGATGTTTGCTCTAAGCTCACGTGAGTCATACTCGGTGTGAGAAACAAGAGGTAATAACAACCTTAACGATGCACAGTTTAATGTCATGTAGGACATATCAAGGATTTTCTGTACAGTTTAGCGTCATGTAGTTAGGACGATGGGGACAATACAGTTTAACGTCATATTGGACGAAAGGGGGATTGTGCAGTTTTAATGTCATGCTGGACTTTTGATGATTATATAGTTTAACGTCTTTCCGGACGTGAGGGACTTTTATACAGTTTAGCGTCATGTAGTTAGGACGTCACAGTTTAACGTCTTGCTGGACATATTTGCAAATAGTTTATGGTCGTATACATGGACCAGGAATGATGCAGTTTTAAGGTCATGCTGGACTGTTTATGGAACTCTTTCACAGTTTAATGTCGTGTGGGACGAAGTTGCAGTTTAAAGTCATACTGGACCATTGCTGTATAGTTTTAGCGTCATATAGAAATGACGAACTGATGCTGTACAGTTTAAAGTCATGTAGCTAAGACTAAGGTGAATCAATATGAGGATATCAGTTCTGATCTTTTTACAGTTTATCGTCATGCTGGACGTTGGAAGTGCCACACAGTTTAATGTCATGTTGTTAGGACACAATATAGTTTAATGTCATCTCGGACAGAATACAGTTTAGTGTCATGTAGGACAATAAGGGACTTAACACAGTTTAACGTCATGCTGGACGATGAAAGTGCCACACAGTTTAATGTCATGTCGCTAGGACAAAATATAGTTTAATGTCATCTCGGACAAAATATAGGAACTTCTATACGGTTTATTGTCATGTAGGACAAAATCAGGGACTATGCAGTTTAAAGTCTTGCAGTTAGGACTATTGGTGCTGCACAGTTTAGTGTCATGTTGCAGGGACATAAGTGCGAATAGTTTAAGGTCATATGCACGGACCATACAGTTTATCGTCATGCTGGACGTAGTTGTAGTTTAAGGTCATACTGGACCATTGCTGTATAAACCAAATGTAAGAGTCTTGGTTTTGGGAACAATATTTTGTGTTTATACAAAATACTTCTTCAGAAATCTGGCATTAGTTGGAGTCGTGATGTGTTCTCCATCCATTGAAATCAGAGAATACGCTCCATTGGAGTAGACCTTATGTACTGAATAAGGTCCTTCCCATTTTGGTTCAAGCTTGGGAGGTTTCTTTCCTGGTATCATTGGTGTTCTGAGAACCAATACCAATTCTCCCTGAATGAATGAACGAAGACGAACCTTTTTGTTAAAAGCTCGTGCTATTCGATTCTGATAGATTTCCAAGTGGTGCAAAGTGCACAATCTTTTCTCATCTAACTGTTCCAATTCATTCATCCGCTTTTGGGATTGCTCATCTGTTGATAACTGATCACAAATGGCTATTCTGAGTGAGGGCAATTGGACTTCAATTGGCAAGACTGCTTCTGTTCCATATACTAATGAATATGGAGTAGACCGCGTTGCATTGCGAGTGGTAGTCCGATAAGCCCATAAAGCATGATAGAGTTTATCAGGCCATGACCTCTTATCTTTATCCACCATCTTTTGCAGTATATTTGAAAGAGTCTTGTTGAAGGCCTCTATCTGGCCATTAGCCGCTGCATGATATCGAGATGAATGGTTGGACTTAATGTTGTATTCTTGATACAATCTCTTTACCTCAGAAGAGCAGAAGTTGGTGCCGTTGTCTGTCAATATGGTATGAGGGACACCAAATCTAGTAATGATGTTAGACTTGATGAAGCTAACAATGCATTTAGAACTGACTTCTTTGAGAGGTACTGCCTCTGCCCATTTGGAAAAGAAATCAGTAGCAGTAAGAATGTACTTAAACTGCTTGGCCGTAGCTGAAGGGTAAGGTCCCACCACATCCATTCCCCATGTGGAAAATGGCCATGAGTATTTAGCTGTATGAAGCAACTCTGGAGGTTGATGAATGAAATTGGCATATACTTGGCATGAATGACACTTCTTTGTGAAATTAACACAATCTTGTATCATTGAAGGCCAGAAGTATCCAAGTCTTCGAATTTGATCAGACAATCTATGTCCAGACTGGTGGGCACCACAGACTCCTGCATGCACTTCTTTTATGACAGCCATTGTCTCTTCACCATCAATACATCTGAAGAGAACTCCATCAAAACCACGTTTGTAGAGAATTTTCTCGAGGTGGTTTGGACCATCATAAAGAGTAAAATTGACCACACGTCGCCGAATTTGTTCTCTCTTGGCTCTATCAGGTGGAAGTGTTCCATTTTGAAGGTATTCCCTGATAGGTGACATCCATCCTGTAGTATGACCATATGGTTCAGGAATGGGACTAATTTCATTAATTTCCTCTGTTCTGACTTGAACATAAGGTGAAATTGCACGACGGTGGGCAATACCGATGGTTGTCTCGTCCCGATTTGGATCTGCTAAAGCTGTGGCTATATTAGCCAGTGCATCAGCTTGAGCATTTTGTGATCTTGGGACATAAGAAAATGTCGGTTCTGAAGGGAATTCCGACATTAACTCTCTGACGTAATCATACAAAGGGATTAATTCTTCTTTTCTGATGGCATAATCCCCATTGATTTGTTTGATTACCAGGTCTGAATCACCTTTTACCTTTAAGTGATTCACTTGTGCTTGAAGCGCTAACTCCAAGCCTGCAATGAGAGCTTGGTATTCAGCTTCATTATTGGTACCACCTTCCCACAACAAAAAGGAATAAGGTAACACTGCCTTATCTGGAGAAATGAGCACAATTCCTAAACCAACTTTGTTGAATTTAGGATTTTCCATTTTCTTCCCTGTTGGACTTCTAGAAGCACCATCAAAATACATTTCCCATGTTTGAGGATTCTCTTGAATAGAAAAAACTTCCTCATCAGGGAGTTCGATATCTGAATATGTGTCTTCCACTGAAGGGTGTTCAGCCAGGAAATCAGCCAGAGCTTGGCCCTTAATTGCCTTTTGAGACACATATTGAATGTCGAACTGCTGTAGAATAACCGCCCACCTTGCCAGACGTCCTGTAAGCATTGGACGACTAAGGATGAATTTGAGTGGATTATTACGAGATACCAATTGGACCTCGTGATGTTGCAGGTAGTGTCTCAGTTTCTGAACTGCAAAGATTAATGCTAGGCAGCATTTTTCAATACTTGAATACCGGGTTTCTGCTTCAAGCATAGTTCTACTGAGATAGTAGAGACTATTTTCATTCCCAGCATCATTCTTTTGAGCGAGAAAGGCACCCAATGATCGCTCTAAAGCTGTCACATAGAGGATAAGAGGTCTACCCTCAACAGGTGGCATGAGTACTGGTGGACTTAAGAGGTATTTCTTGAGAATATCAAATGCTTCTTGACATTCTTTAGTCCACTGGTAAGTGACTCCTTTCTTCAATAATTTGGTAAAAGGTAAACTTTTGCCTGCCAAATTGGCGATGAAACGCCGAATATAGGCTAAGTGTCCTTGAAGTCCTCTTAATTCTTTCAAATTCTGAGGAGGTGACATACCAAGGATTGATTTGGTCTTCTCAGGATCGACTTCAATACCACGATGGCGTACAACAAAGCCGAGGAATTTTCCTGAGGTTACCCCAAAAGCACATTTTAAGGGGTTCATCTTCAAATTATGTTGTCGAAGCTTGTGGAATATGATTTTCAAATCAGCCAAGTGATCAAAACGTTGTTTGGATTTAACCACCAAATCATCTACATAGCATTCAACAAATTTCCCTAGAAAAGGTTTGAAGATACGATGCATGGCGCGTTGATATGTTGCACCTGCATTCTTTAAACCAAAGGGCATCACCCGGTAACAAAACACACCTTGAGGAGCTCTGAAGGCTGTATATTCCTCATCTTCTGGGGCCATTCGGATCTGATTATATCCAGAATATCCATCCATGAAAGAAAGTACTTCATAGCCAGCCGTCGCATCAATTAAGAGTTCTGTAATCGGAACTGGAAAATCATCTTTGGGACAATACCGATTAAGATCTCTGAAATCGATGCAAACCCTAATTTGTCCGTTCTTTTTCTTTACTGGGACAATATTAGCCAACCACTTGGGATATTGAACTTCTCTGACGAAGTTAGCTTTGATAAGCTTATCCACTTCAGCCTCGATTTTGGAAGCATAGGTTGGGTGTGTTCTTCTCGCGGCTTGCTTGAATCCTCGATGTTCTTTTGGCAAACCCAAATGATGGGTGGCAACATCAGGATCAAGGCCAGGCATCTCTGTATAATTCCAAGCAAAGATATCTTTATTTTGCTTTAGAAAAGAAATATACATCTCTTGTTCTTCAAGGGTCATGGCCGCACTAATTAAAGTGGGGCGTGGATCTTTCTCTGTACCCAGATTTACTTCTCTGAGTTCATCCACAGTGGTAGAGATACCCTCTTCAAATGCTGGAGGAGCATCTCTAAGATCTTCCTCTTCCTCTTCATCATGTGTTATATCTTCCGTTTCTACTTGCAAAGTAGATGAAAAAACGAAATTCTCATGATCATAAGAGATGTCAAAATTTTCACATTTTGAAGAAGAAGCTTCCATTTCCGTCCCTATTGATGAACAAGGGTCTTCTTTGGGAAATAAAGAGGAGATGATGGATTGAGAATCGACATCAACATTCACCTCTGGTGTTGCTATAACTTCTTCTGGCCTGATTAGCGAAGTATAGACTTGTTGGATTTCAGCAGACGAAATGAAAACGTCACCACTTATGCTTTCATCATTGCTTGGTAAGTTACCAATTTCTCCCATGTTGTCTGGCTCGATTGCCGTAATTGACATTATGGATCTTTCCATAAGAGTATTTTGATTTGGGCCTATTTTGTCAATTTGACTGATAGGTAACACATAATCTGTACTCACATGTGAAAATGGATTTATTGGAATTTTTTCCAAACCATATGGAGCATTAACTTTGGTAATTTCCTTCATTGTAGATTTTTCTCTTCCCTTCATGTGATAGAATTCCGCCTCAATGTATTGAGACTCACATGTTTTGAACGGGGTCTTATCACCATATAATGTTCCAACTTGACCATCGAAACAGTATTTGAGACATTGATGGTATGATGACGGAATAGCTGCATGCTGATGTAACCAGGGTCTTCCAAGCAAGATATTGAAAGCTGAGTCTTGATCAACAATCATGAAATCTGAATTGGAAACAAGATCTCCAAACTGAGTTCTGAGCGTAACTTCTCCCAGTGGTTCTTGTTCATTTTTATCATATCCTTGCAACATCATGGTAGAAGGAGATAAATCAGATTCTGTGAGGCCCAATCGACGAAGTGTGCGAATGGGCATGAGGTTGACTCCTGAACCATTGTCAATGAAAGCTCTTCGAACATCTATACCATTGACTTTGCCAGATAAGTACAAAGGTTTTATGTGCCCATGCACAACATCATCCTCATCTTTATCAGTAAAAGATATCACTGCATGGCATTCTGCAGGATTATTCTCTATGTGATAAATTTCAGCTGCAGCAATCTCAGCTTCAAACTCTTGAGGACTTGACAAAGCTTCGATGAGTGCTTCCCGAAGATCTCTTGATAGATTCAAAGCATCCAAAATTGATAATTTGGCTGGTACTTGGGCCAAGTGTTTCAATATATCATACTTTTGATCTAGAGGCCTGCGTTTCCCAATAGGAATATGTGGTTTAGCAGGTATCTTGGAAGCAGATGCTTTGGAAGCTGATGCATCTTGTATTGAAGTTGGCAACATCTTTGGTTTTGGAAATTTAGACTGATTAGATCCATTTGCTTGCTGAGATAAAGAAGATGGAACCTTTAATCGGTCTTCCAAAATAATTGTGCCGAAGCTGAGTTGGCCATTAGCAGAAGAACTTGCTTGTTCATTTTGAGCTCGATGAAGGGCTCTACCACGAGTTTCTGCTGCATATACAGTGCTAGCAGGGGTAGAATTAGAGTAGTGGCTTCGGAAAGATCCACGTCTTCCCCTATATCCTGAACCTCTAAAACTTCCTCGGGTTCCTTTATTTGATACAGGGAATTCAGGCTCATCAAGACTGGAATATGAATCTGTTAATTGAATCATATTAACAGAACCAAAGATCAATTCTTCGTCTGATAAAGACTCTGCCTGGTTGGCCTGTTTAGGCTGTGCCGTTTGGTGGGACGGTGCCCGTGACTTTGAAGTAGATGGCATGAAATCTGCCAGAGTCAAAGACAATTTAGGCTTTGATGCATACTCATCTTCTTCTGATTCCTCTTTCTTCTTTGAATTACGCTGCCCTTTTGAGGATTTGTCCTTTGATGGAGGCTTTACTGCAGCTTTTGTAGGAGACACAATTGGCTTCTTCAATTGTGTTCGCAAAATGGAATGGGTCCGATTGATTGTCTTTCTGACCATCCAATCATCATATTTTTTCGCAGTTTTGCTTTTGACTTCCTGCCACTCGCCTCCTTCCTCTGGATCTGTAGCGGTAATACACGCTACATGAGCTGAAGAACCCTTCAATTTGACTTGTCCCAAGTCAACCATCTTTTGTAGGAGGTCTTTAAAGACAAAACACTCCTGGATGGGATGTCCCAACATTTGATGAAAGGGACAATAATTGGGACGGTCTTCATCTCCTTCCTTGTTTGGTCTCTTCGGCACTGGTAATTGAACCAAATTATTTTCCAGAGCTGAAATGAAGTAACCAGGAACTTGCTCACTTCGGAAAGAGTATGTTTTACTCTTCATATCCTCAAATTGTTTTCGTCGTTGATCTTTTTGATCATTTGGACGAAACAGCCTTTGTTGTTGGCGTTCAGGAGGTGGAGCCCTTCGAGAAGATGAAGGTTTTGAAGTAGAAATAGGTACAGGTGCCTGTTTAAGCATAACTGTAGCAGTTTCTGCTTTACCCATTCTTCTTCCTGGAGCTGATGGAATTACACGAGATTTAACCTTAGCCTGTATAAGGGAATCTTCAATCTGTTGAGCGATTGAAGTAAGGTCTCGAAACCCTCCTGTGTATTTCACAGGGATCAATGGCGTGCGTAATTCGTCACGCAAATTTGCCACACAGATTGGCAATAATTCCTCCTGAGGGAGTGATAAACTCAAGGAATACGTTAATCCCTTCCAACGAGCAATGAAATCAGAGACTCTTTCATTCTCCCTTTGCTTGCAGTTTGTAAGATCGAAAACTGTCGTTTTTGGCAAAGTTGAGCTGAACTGAAGAAGGAATTTTTGACGAAGATCCTCCCATCCGATGACTGACCGGGATTTCAAGCTTGTATACCAGACAAAAGCTGGTCCTTGCAAGGTTCGCACGAAGCATCTGAGTTTCACTGCTTCTTGTTGTTCTGGAGTTCCCATCATAGGATCACAACAAGACACGTAATGCGTCAAATGTTGTTCAGGGTCGCCTGATCCATTGAAAGTAGGGAAAATAGGGTTTCCAAAACTGGATGGAGGAGAAATTGAATCTACCCATTCAGGGTAAACTTTCTTTTCAGGTTGAACTTGCGCCCGTTTCCCTTCCATAGTTTCTAACCGAGCTGTTAATGACTCAATAGTAGTTATTAACTTTTGAGAAACGTCAGGTTGAACTTGGTTTTGGGTAGGTGCAATGAATGGAGCTTGGACAGCCGTGGAGGTTGGTGCTGCAACTAATGGTAGTGCTGCCAACCGTTGTTGCGTTTGACCCGTAGGATTAGACCTCTGTGGGTGTACTGATAAAGGAGGATATTCCTGATCCATCTCAGTAGTTACAACAAATTCCTTCGGCTGTCGGACTTCAGCATTCTTAAGAAGAAGACTACTCTGAAGTAGTTCTGCATTCAACCTTCTTAACTCTTTCATTTCTTCCTCCTGTTGTGCAAGCCTTTGCTCTAATGAGAGCGATTGACCTCCTTCAGAGGAAGGGTGAGAAGTAACCTGATTCTTTCCTTTCCCCTTATTGGATCCTTTTCGGAGAGGGGGAAGTGGGTTACTTGAAGGAATACCCAAATTTTGGGTAAGCCTTTGATTACGTGTGCGCACACCTTCTTCATTTAGGTCTGTGTGCGCAACTTCTTGAGCAGGAACCTCTTCATCTGATCCCTCTGATTGAGCCTCATCTGGTGAATCAGCAGCAACGGCAGTGATGACATTAATGGATGCATATTTCATGAAATCCTTTCTATCAGCATTTCTATGATATTGTCTCCTTTTATGTCCATGATAAGACATGGCATTCCGTTGACTTGACCCCTCAGGAATTTCTTTGTGAACCGTCACTTGGAGAGAATCTCCTGACATCTTGGCTCTTCGTTCCTCTTGAGGCTTATTCCCTAATCGAGAGAATACTGACTTTCTCTGAGAGAGGGATTGAAGATTTGAAAAAGTCCCCAGTCCGGTGGACTGGGGGTGTTCCTGTTGCTTCTGCTCAACTCCTCGAATCCCATTCGTTGATTCTGAGGGTTGGGTTAGAGAAGTCCCCAGTCTGGCAAGCTGGGGTGTCTCTTGACATGCTATGTCTGAGATCTTCTTGAAATCTCTCTTGATCTTGCGGATCTTAGTTCGGAAATTAGCTGGATGCATTAACCTGTATCCACTTTTATCACCTGGTTCAACAGACCGTTGGATGATTTCCGAAACTTCTGTCATTTGATGACGTGTTTGCTCCAGACGAGAGGCTTGCGCAATATTCTCGCCTGCTTGATGTAGGAGCAATTCAACAACCTGTTCTCTATATACTTGATTTTGAGAGGAACTAGTTGAAGCTTGATCTCGAGCAAGATTTTGATTATGAACAAAGCCCATTGACTGTGGCCGGCCATGGGCAATAACATTGCATGAGACCATTTTCGGCGGGTTTTGCTGACCGGAAAGCACTGTGAAATGTAGTGCTCCGTGAATACCCCATCCTCTGATATGAACATTAGATGGAGCATTGGAAATTAACTGACGCAATTTTCTCAGCGCGCCAAGGCATGAACGTTGAAGGGTTCTCTGTTGCTTTTCGGCCTTCGGATACCGAGAGACTGATAGAGATGCCAAATCAATCTGGCGTTGTAACCCTTCTATTATCTTAAGATGATTTTCATATTCATCGTAAGATAATACCTTCTTCTTTAATTGACAAAGAGTTTTCCATATGTTAAGACGAATATCATGGATTCCATCATCCGTCAACATCTTTGGAATGTCATACTGTGAATCAGCCAAAGGCCAAAACATGACTGGTACTTCACCTTTTGCCAGTTTTTTCCTCATGTTCAGCATTTCCTCTTTATCATTAAATGAAGATTCTTCTACCTGTTTGGACCAGAGTTGGTGTTTCCTTGTTGCTTCATCGGATTCAACAAGATTGGTAGAGGAATCACTATTCATGCTGGAAGATGAATGACCTAGGGAAGGTTCGGAGAATAACCTGAACCCCAAGCTATCTTCTGATGGAGAAAGAGTTTCACCTGCCGATAGTAAAACTTCAGACATGACTGGTTTTACGTTTGCAAGTGCCTCGAGATAGGAGGGCTTTCTCGTCACTACATTGCCTTCTGAAGAATTTTCGAGACAATGTGAATCACTACTGCGGAGAGGACTTTCGCAGCGAAGTTCATCACCATGAGGAGGACCTTCATGATGGGTTACAGCAAAAGATGATATCTCTTGCTCCTTGGTCTTCTGACCACACAGAGGGTTCCTGTGGTTCTCATCTGAAGAAGAAACTTCAAGATTGACCGAATTTTCATGAAGCAAGTCTTCATGAGGAAGTGTCTGTTGAAGACCTTCGGGATTAATGTTCCTGTTATTGGGAACTGAGGGAGTAGAATCTTGAATTCCGACAGATAAATGTCTGAGGGCTTCAAGAACTCCAGCATCGAGCAAGGCTTTGTTACAGATTGGCCTTTGATCTCCTGACTGTGCTGGGCGGATCTTTTTCTTAGATGCCTTCTTACTCGCTTTAGAAATCACTTGATGACGAAAGTGATTGCTCTGAGCAGGTGTATGTGCCTGATCAGGAAAGATGGTCAGGTTAGGCTGACGATCATCGCTCAAATCAGATGTATGTGCCTGACTTGGTTGTCCATATGATATGGGGGAGTAGGCCCCACAACCCTCTTGGACTGGAACAGATGTGTGTGTCTGTTCCGGAGTGAATTGTTGATGTGTCACTCCACTGCTAGGGATAGATTTATGTGTCTGTCCCTGAGATGAAGCTGAAGCTGTTATGATATCTTGGCAAGCATCCAGAATATGAGCAGGAATTTGCTTCTGCTCTTTCACCATTGACAAAATATGTTTGGTGACTTCAGCCGCCGGAACAGGGATATACGTCCATTCCGGGCTTGGAGTAGGTGTATGTGCCTGCTCCTGTCCTCCTTTTCCTGTCAGTGAATCCTGACAGTACTCAAGTGTGGAGGTAGAGAGTTTAGTCTGCCTCCTGTTTGTCGTCGGGACTTTCCGACTGACTTCTCCGTGTGCTACCAAACGAGACTGTTGGTAGGCTTGATTAGTATTAGCAGGTGTATGTGCCTGCTGATTACACTTCGCCAAACGCGGTTGACGAGATCCATCATATGTAGTCAGACGAGCCTGCTGACTAACTGCTGATGTATAAGCAGGTGTATGTTCCTGCCTATGGTACTCCGCCGGAATTGCCTGGCGGGATCGGCTTGATGCTGCCAGACGAGTCTGCTGGACAGCGGGATTAAAACGAACAGGTGTGTATGCCTGCTCGTTATTTGCCACCAAGTTAGGTTGGTGGACTTCTCCGGAGATGGCAGGGATGACAACCTGCCTATTATTAACCGGATTCCGTCTCTGGTGATTCATCTTGCCTGCTCGGGTTCGAGGAACCTGAGCTGAATGCCTGGAGCCGGTACCCTCATCATGTTGAGGGTGCACTACCGCACGAGTCTGGCGGCGATTGTTGATGGGAGCCCTTGAGAAGGACTCCTGTCTCTTTGAATTAAGGTCCCGCGGGACCTGCTCATTCACTTCCTCAGAATAAGGGAGTGAATGGAAATTGCGTTCCGGGGATAACGACCCGAAACGGTTGGAGACGGTAGTCAGCACCGCCTGCTTCTTGATTGCTGGTCGCCGTTGTCCGGACGACCAGGTAGAATTGTTAACTTGGAGGGCTTGACGAGCGGCCTCCAGAGTTGGGATAGTACCGTTGCGACGGTACTCCTTAACCAGTGCATTTGAAACACAGCGTTGAATACGCTGAGTTGGTGATGTCATCCTCAGAGCGGATGACGTTCCAGCAGGAGTAGCAGCATTGGTTTTCATGGCAGCAGACCTCACAGTAGAGGTGTTCTCAGCAGCAGTATTCACAGGGGTGAATTTAAGGAAAGCCATTTTTTTGTAGGAGATCTTGAAAAAAGAGTGCCTTTTCCATATAACAGACATAATCAAGATGAATCCGGCTACTGCATCTTTTGGATGATCATATGTCAATGATTGCCTTGTTGGCCCAAGGGGCCTAACATCTAAGAAGAACATCACTTTAACTTGGTTAAGGATTCACGTCGGGTTCACCATTTTTGTTTCGCGCGGAATCCGGGGATGACCTCCTGGACGGGAGATTCAAACGTTCCGATCGGTTTCTAACGGGTTTGTTCGTAGAACCGGAAACATCCAATGATTCCACATCCGTTTGGACCTACTTTCCAAAGGCAGGCGCTCATTAGCTTGTGGGCTAATGAGGCTTAGGAATTTGCATTGGTCGAGAGGATGGGAGGTCGGACTCATCACACCTTTTTGAGGGGAATTATTGTCTACTCCGGGACTCTCTTTATAGATTTAAGTTAAGTTCGTGAATCCTTATTACATTACCAAGTATAAAATGAGCTTTCCTTTAGTTTTAACAATCAATGATTAAATATGCAAGAAATTTAGAGAATCTTTTATATGTATTCGAGGTTCTTCATCAATATAGAATCATCTATATTTGTTTAGAGATTCTTGGTCAATGGTATCCTTCAAAACATTTATATAAAAGTCTCTTGGTCATTTTGATGACCAGGCTGGTTTTAAAGCCACTCAGTGGGGCACTTGAAGTTTATCGTCATTCAGAAGGACAGAGATTATTTCAATGTTGGGATCGAACCCATAAATGGGCTACCTACGTATCCTTTGTTTTAAAAAAGGAATCAGAACCCACGTAGTTCGAGGAATGGGATATGATGTTTTATGATTGATGGCTCAAAGATGAATGTCATAATTACTTTTACACTCTATGCTCACGTGAGTCATGCTCGGTGTGAGAAACAAGAGGTATTGGTAAAATTTAGACAATTGTGCCATAAAAGATGCAATCATAAGAATTTGTTTTGGGGCTTATGTATAGATGACTGCCCAGATAGGTGAAGGTTTAGGATTTACTTTTAGGAAGAAAAATCCATGAACAGGGTCCACAAAGTTATATGTGCTTCATGGAGATTTGAATACTCTAATCTTGGGGCTTACTCCTAAGGAGGATGCCCAAATTAGGAGGGGACTTATGATTGGGTTTTATTCCTAAAAAGGAAACCAAAATCAAAGGGAATTTTATGACTGGTTAAGAGAAATTTTAAGAGACTTGGGGCTTACTCTTAAGAAGGATGCCCAAGGTTATGACTGAGTCTTATTCCTGAAAAGGAGACCCAGGTTAGGGGACTTGGGGCTTACTCCTGAAAAGGAAGCCCAAGGTTATGACTGAGTATTTATTCCTGAAAAGGAGACCCAGGTTAGGGATTAAGGTTTGGGGCTTACTCCTGAGGAGGATGCCCAAGATTAAAGGACTTTGATTGGGGCTTATTCTTAAGGAAGATGCCCAAATCAAAAGGTTTTATAACTGGGGATTATTCCTGAAAAGGAAACCCAGGTTAGGATTCTCTCATCTTAAAGGATGAGGTTGAATGAATGAACTCTCAATCTTTTGTGACATAAAGATGTTTAAATCACTAGGTTTTTGAGAGATATTTCACATAATTCCTTTCAGATAAGGATGTCAAATCAAGAAATCATGCCAAAAATGGCTTTGAAGAGTATCTTGAAGACTGAATCTTGAATAGGAAGAGTGAAATGGCTTAAGAGGGGTGAAAAAAGGGCAAGATGGGCACCCAAAAAGATAGGGGCGCGCAAGTATTGAAGGTCGCGCAAGTCATGCGGCGGCGCGCAAGTATTGGTCGCGCAAGTATACTTGCGCGACATAAGGGATACTTGCGCGATTTTCAACCAGAGTGGAATTACTTGAGCGACTCTTTATTAAACCCTTTCTCATCCTCTTGAGGTTCTTCCAGAAGAGGGACGCGCAAGTTATATTGAAGGAATTAAGTCGGCGCGCAAGTGTTTGATAAGTTTCAACACTTAGGCCTTCCTTCTTCCCTTTAGATCTTCCATTCTAGGTAAGAAATTACCTTAGAAGTGTTCTGGAAGCTTTGAGAAGAGACTTGGGCGTCGGGAGCTTTGATCCGAGTTTCTGGGAAGAGATCCTCTCGAATGGGGGGCCCACAGGGTCTATTTATAGGCAAAATAAGGCCCTGGGCGGTTACCGAGCGGTTACCACTTAGGTCGCGCAAGTCACTTGCACGACCATAAGGTGTCGCGCAAGTACTTGCACGACCACTAGGCGGCGCGCAAGTGTACTTGCGCGACCATGAGGGAACTTGCGCGACCTATGGGCAATGTTCTCCTTGTTCATCCCTTTGTCGATTTTTGATGTTTCTTCAAAGGATGAATCACTTTGAGATCAGATATTCCCTTTTCCGACCTTTAGATTCTGTGACGAAAGGAGCGTCAACAGTTCCCATATATATATAAATGCACACGTAGGTGAGTGGAGACTGGTATACGCATATAATCATATGTGAAAGGATCCCCTTGCACATGCTCATGGAAATACGGGTGTGTGCATAGGGGCTAGGTGTCCTTGCATGTGTGTGAAGGTGTGTATACCCAATGGGGGAGCGAAAACTTTTAGTTAGAAAGCTCTAAGAGCCGAAGTGGATGGTTTGGTTCCTCCTTGAGGTAGGATCCCTCTTTTAGCCTCTTTAATTCAAGAATGCTTTAAATTGAATTTATCTTCTTTCTTAATTCTGCTTAATTATATTGAATTGCATATCTTGAATAAGTGTTATTTAATATAATTGTTTAATTTGATAAATAAAGTCATGTTTTTAAATAAAACTCCTCCAATGGAGGTGCGCTGTCTGTGAAAAATAACAATGATAGTTATGTAGATCCAGTTGCATAAATTATTGTATTTTATTTGTGCTGAATGTGTTTTAGAATAAATGTTAAATATAATTAAATGAATTGTGTGATAAATTAATTCCATGATTTTATAATAAATCCCCTCCAACGGAGGTGCGCTATCTTTTAAACCAAAAGGTAGTGATAATTATTTTTATCATGTTTAGATTTGGTTTGAATCTTTAATATGCCTCTGGTTGGTGTTTGTTTTGTGGCTAGTTAATTTTTGTTTTCTTTGAATAATATAAATTGTTTTATCATATTCGTTTAACTCAAATGACATTACCCGAGTAGGCATATGCCTCGACCAAGACACTTTCCTTTTCACACTTTGAATATTATAAATAAAATTTCCATGTTTAGGAAAAGAGAATGAATTGTAAATGGTTTGTGTAGGGTGTATGATTCTTTTCCATCGTTTTGTTTTCCTTTAGACATTGCTTCATTGTGCCGCTCACTACAACCTTCTCTGGTGATCCCTTATTATAGCATATTAATTAGTTGATCTGTTCTATCATCTATCATCGGGGCGATTATCGGAATGTTGCCCCTCCTCCTCTCACTCCCTTCACTCCTAGCTGGAATATGCTGCAACGTAAATGTCTCTGGACCGGGCCAACATGTCGAGGTCACGCCTTGTCCACCCCACGGTAATGCCGTGATTTGGCCCTGCTCCAGGATAATACCCCACAACGGTTCCCAGTGATAGTATTCCATGATTCTTGTGATCAATGTTGAGACTGACTAATCATAATTTCTACCAGCGGGGTGATGACCAGAATGTTGCCCCGCCTCCTCCCGCTCCCTTCGCTATTGGCCGGAAGATGCAGCCCCACATATGTCGCTTGACCAGGCCAACACGTCGCGGTCATTCCATGATTTGTCCCTACTCCATGATGACCCCCCATGGCAGTTAGCAGTGATAGTATTCCATGAGTCTTGTGATCATTGTTGAGACTGAATAATCATAATTTATATCGTCGGGGCGACGAATAGAATGTTGCCTCACCTCCTCCCGCTCCATTCACTCCTAGATAGAAGATGATGCCCCATGGATGTCGCTGGATCGGAAAAACACGTTGCGGTCACACCGCGGTCACACTGCGGTCACACCGCAGTCACGCCACGGTAATGCCACAATTTAGCCCTACTCTAGGAGGACACCCCGTGGCGGTTCACAGTGATAGTATTCCATGAGTCGTGTGATCAATGTTGAGACTGAAAATCACAATTTTTGTCAGCGGGGCAACAGACGAAATGTTGCCCCACCTCCTCCCGCTCCCTTCTCTCCTAGTTGGAAGATTCTGCCACGTGGATGTCGCTGGACTAGGCCAACACGACGCGGTCACGCAAGGGTCACACCACTGTAATGCCATGATTTGGCCATGCTCCAGCCACATCCATCCCACACCATCCCCCTTCCACATTCATTTCAGCCCACTGCCACTAGCATTCTAGCCCACAACAGCCCCCCCTGCCACCTTCGAATCAGCCCGCCCCATCCCCCCAACACCTGCAACCAGCACCCTTCAACCAGCATTCCTACCTCCTTGCACCTGCATTCGAGCCTGCACCATCCCCCAACCACCTGGAATCCAGCCTGCAACAGCCACCACACAATCCACTACCCCCCAGCCTCCTGCAAAACACTCATGCCAGCCCTCTTCCACCTGCAAAACAACCCCAACCACTAGTTCCAGACCTCATCAGCCCCTGACCTCCTACATCCCAGCCTGATCCATCCCCTGACACATGCCGAACAGCCCCTAGCCACCTGCAATCCTTCCCACACCAGCCCCCTGCCACCTATTCCAGCCAGTACCAGCCCCCTGCCATCCCCCTGCCACATGCCTTCCCACCCACACCATCCACTCTATCCCGCACCAGCCACCACACTATCCCCCAGCCTCCGGCATTCCAAGATTCACAAGAAAAACTCCATTCAAATCACAAAAAGGAAAGGTGAAAGTGGATCCCATTTCCTGAGTCCTTTTTTCTCAGAAAATTAGCTATGTACACTGCCATTAATGTTCACCGATAACATTGGGGTAGAGATGCATCTTTTAACCCCAGACAAGAACCTAGCTGGAAAGCTGAGCAGATCCAAAGCATCCAATAAGAATTCCTACCTGACCGAATAAAAAGCCTTGAATAAATCGATCTTGAAGGCACACCTAGAAACCCCAGAATCAATATTGTAGCCCCATAATAATTCTTGAGTAATAAGATTATTAGGATTAATTGGGTTTGGTACTGAAGGTTGAGGATATTTTTATCCAGATTTAGATTTATGAGTCTCTTAAGGTTATTTGTGTTACAGTGCTACTAGAGGGTCTGAGTTATAAGTGGTGGAAATCTATTATTCAGACTAAGCCAGACAATGACTATTCTATGAAAAGATTCAAGTCATTTTTCATTTATCATTCTTTCATAATGAAGTGAAGGTATTGATTGCTATAGAATTTTATTGGAGGGGTTGTCCAGGTGGGGTGTACAAGGGTTGTCCGGGGGGTGCCGGGGGGGGGGGTCTGCAGGGCAGGGGGATGGTGCAAGTGGGTTGTCTAGGAGGGGCTATCCAGGGGGTTTCTAAGGGTTGTCTGGGGGTCTGTTATGCAGGGTGTAGGTGGGGTGTCCAAGGGCTATTCGTGGGGGGTGGTGGGGGTCTGCAGGGAAGGGGGTGTAGGTGGGGTGTCTAGGAGGGGTTGTCCAGGGGGGTGACCAAGGGCTGTCTGAGGGGGGGGGGGTTCGGGGGGGGGGGTCTCTAGGGTAAGGGCATGGTGCAAGTGGGGTGTCTAGGGGGGGCTGTCCAGGGGGGTGTCCAAGGGCTGTTCGGGGGGGCTGATTTGAATAGATAAACCCATGAGCAATGGGAACTAACCTCCTAGCAATAATTTTTCTAATGGTTTTTGGAAAGGTATTCTAAATAGAAATAGGTCTAAAATACATTACATCCACAACATTTTCCTTCTTTGGGATTAGGGAAATAAAATTGGAGTTGATTCCATAGGGCATTGAGGCATGGTTAAAGAACTCCCTCATAGCATTAAGGAGCTCACCACAAACTATTTCCCAGTAGAACATAAAGAATTAATTTGTGAACCCATCAGGACCAGCCACACTCTCATGATTAAGAGAAAAATGGCACTCTTAACCTCATTATAATTAAGGGATGAAACAAGTGAGATTTTTGGATTGGTGTAGCCAGATCCAGTTGGGCCGAATGTTTGTGGCCCGAAACTGATCAGAAACTGTAGCATCTTTGACCATTGTAGCAGTGCAGACTTTGGAGCCAACTTTACTGTTGCACTTTTGACTTCCAACCAGCAACCACTAGAGTATTGGATACATATGGGAAAGTCTTAAAAAGATTGATAAAGTCTATAATAATATTTCCTCATCTCTCCATACTACTAAATAAATCTTCTCCTCCATGAATAGCTTGAGTAGAGTTGTCATCGCTTTCAACTGGTCAACCTATTCCTTGAAAACCCATTCTACAGAATCTGCCTCAATTATTTCTGATGAGATGAATGCACATCACCTATAACAACATAGAGATACCATTTGACTATAGACTAGATCGAATCAGCATCAACTAAAGCTGAGGGAGGTGGAACACTAGATGTAGATGCAATAATAGGAGGTTCCTGATAACTCAAAATTCCACTGAAATATAAAAGAAGTCTTTCTCTGAAATATTATAAATATACTGTGGATACAAAATCTGAAGGCACTGGGGAAACAAATCTCTCAACACTAGGTAAATCAGCCTCTACAGGTTATGATTTGGTAGGTACATCTAAGGGAAAATCCTAAAGCTCACCTGCTTGGTTAATCTACTTAACTAAGGATCCCTTAGGATATGTGAAAGGGATGTGTAGGGGGGATACTGTCCAGCAGGGGGGGCTTTCCAGGGGGGTCCAACAGGGGGGATTCTGTCCAGGGGGTCCAATAGGGGGGTGCTTTCCAGGGGAGTCCAGTAGGGGGATGGGGGGATGTTGTCCAGGGGGTCCAACAGGGGGGAAATGGGTGTGCAAGGGGGGTTCAAGGGGGTGTGTGCAAGGTGTGCAAGGGATGTGGGGGGGGGGGGGCTGCTATCCAAGGGGTGCAAGGGGGTGTCCAATAGGGTTGCAGGGGTGCGTGGGGGGGGGGGGCAGCAGGGGTGGTGCACGGGGGGCCCAGCAGGGGGGTATAGTAGGGGGGATGCTGTCCAGGGGGGTCCAGCAGTGGGGGGGGGCTTATGTCCAGGGGGGGCTATCCAAGGGTGTCCAGTAGGGGGCTGCTGTTGTCCAGGGGGTCCAGCATGGAGATGCTGCTATCCAGGGGGTTCAGAAGGGGGATTTCCCTCTCCAGGGGCGTCTAGTAGGGGGCTGCTGCTGTCCAGGGGGTCCATCAGGGGGGAGCTACTATCCAGGGGGTCTAGCAGGGGGGCTGCTATCCAAGGGGGTCCAGTAGGGGGAAGGGGTGTGTAAGGGGGTGCAAGGGATTTGTGTGTGTTGGGAGGGGGGGGGTTATAAAATTGGAAGGGTTTTATCCACGGTTCATTGAACTCTAGCTGGAATGGTCATGGCTATAGGGCCAAACCAATAACCACTGTTTCAAATCGTGGCTATAGGGCTATAGCCACAGTTCGAAACTGTGGCTATAGGTTTGGCCCTATAGCCACGACAATACGAGCCACGGTTCAATGAACTGTGGCTATAAACTATATCCACGGTTTGTGGGCTTAGTGCCATGGTTCCAAATCATGGCTATAGCCTAATTTTCTAGTAGTGTTTAGTGTTTTCCTATGGGTTTTTTTGGGTTTTGATAGTTTTTAGGATTTTTACATTTTTCTTTCAGGTTTTAAGTCATTTTTAGGGTATTTATGGCAAAAGGGTTTATTTATGGGTTTTTAGGGTTTTAGGAAGTTTATGGATTTTTGGGTTTTTTAGGATCTTTAGAGTTCTCGGGTTTCAGGGTTTTTAGGGTTTTATGGATTTAAAGTTTTTAAGGGGTTTTAGGGATTTTGGGATTTTGGGATTTTTTAGATTTTAGGGATTTTAGAATTTTTATTATTTTTAAGGGGTTTTCAGGTTTTTAGTGTTTTTATGGTTTTCAAGGTTTTTAGGTAATTTTTATTGATTTTTGGGATTCTGGGTTTTTTATAATTGTCTTTAGGCTTTCGGGGTTTTCACACTTTTTAGGGGTTTTAGGGGGGTTAGGTAATTTTTAGGATTTTAAATGTTTTTAGGTTTTTTATGGGATTTAGGGTTCTCTTAGGCTTTATCAAGGGTTTTTAGGGTTTTTATGGTTCTCATGGATTTTAAGGCAGAAGAGGTGTGAGGCCAGGCTATTCCCAACCCCCTCAGAATTTATTATGAAAAAAGAAACAGCAGACAAGGGAGGGGAGGGGTCAATCAACCCACACCCAAAAACCCTTTACATCCCAAGTCACAAAAATCCCCAAAAAATCAAAAAATAAAAAACATCGCAGGAGCTTCATCACTTCTCATCCAACAACAACTTATCCATCAATAGAAACTTCAACATTCATCAACTCAATATCATCATCACCACAAAAACCATGCCACAACACCACCATACTTCATCACCATACCAAGATCATCAACCATCAGCCATGACAACAAACTAAGCTCCTCAAGCCATCACCTCTTAACACCGCAGTCCCGCCAAGATGCGCCCTTGACGCCTAGTTGGACCACCAACACCATCCCAAAACCGCCACATGCACCATCATACCAAACCATGATGGGGTTCAGTGTGATGGGGAGGGAAGAAAGAGCAGAGGTGGAAGCACGAGTCAAGGGGAACGACAATGGTGGGCAGCCGGACTCCATCATAAGTCCAACAATCACCAAAGAATAACACACACTAGCAACGACCAGCAATCTGCAGCACCTCACAACTAAGAAGAAACCAACATTGAACGACACAATTTCCAGCATCTATTGGCTTCTCTCTAAGCGAGTTCACCACCGGAAACACAGCACCACCAGCGCTAGAATTATAAGCATCGACAACATCACCTCTCAGCCAAGCAGTAGCCAGCGTCTAGACCATCAAATTCTGATAGCCAGCACCTCTTTCGACGGTTCCCAGCAAAGCTAAAAATGGTACCCAGCAGCACCAGATCCAGTGACCAGAAACATCAAACCACCAGCACCATCGGACCACCAGCAGCATTGAACCAGTCACAAAACACCAACCTCAACATCATCCAACACCACCACATTAGGCAGGTCCATCAGCAGCCGCACTGGACCCCCAACACCACTAAAAAACCATCATCTTCATCACAACTCATACAAGTAACAACCAAAAAACCGGCATATCTCACCCAGAAACACAGCCATGGGCATAGAACCTCCAGTATCCAAGTCAAGATCCTGTCTGCAGCCAAAACAGACCTTCCAACAGCCCAGAAACCACAACACATAACCAGCACACAGTGCCTCATATCAGCCCCATCAAATAGAAACAGACCACTTTGGAACCACGGGAAATCATAGACCGACACCACATCGCAGAAAACCGCAAGCAGACCAGGCGCAACAACATGAATCAAAGATAGGGCCAAGGAACAAACCTGGATCTTCTGCACAGACCAATGACTGGTCTGCATCTTCTACACAATCTGCTGGCAAGCCAAAATCATCTGCTCCTCCTTTCCATGACTTCTCAAAAACCACCAGATTTGAGGCGACATCGTTGAGGACTGAAACCGCAAACCAGGAATCACTCGTCAAAGCCAGAAACCGTGACTCCACAACCTGTAGTGTCGATGACGCCCCCGACTCTGCTGATCTTCCTAAGGGAACCCTAGATCTGCAATGACAATCCCAAACCACGGCTGATTTCCAGAAAGGTATCTGAGCACCATGGAGACGTCTGCTTCACCACGAGCCAGATCAGATAGATCTGATACCACAACAGCCCACACTACCTTCAAAACCGACAAAACCCAGGCATGCCAGTAGATAATTCCTTCCAAAATCGAGATCCAGAGTGAGGAACGGAGAGAACGAAGCAGCTGAAGACCTAACACCATCGACATCCTGATTCTGAAAAGCACAGTCAGAGAAACCCATCGCTGAGGAAGCAAGAATCCAGCGCCAAGATCCTGAGAATAAACCCGGGTAAGACCTGGGAGAAGCGTCGAGCGAGAGAGATCCAGGGGAGTGCGTCTCCATCTTTTTCATGGATTTTAGGGGTTTTAGGGTTGTTTTTTGGTTTTTAGTGGTTTATGGATTTTATGGGTTTTTAGCGGGTTTAGGAGTGTTTAAGGTTTTTGGGTCGTTTTAAGGTTTTGGGGGGGTTTAGGTTTTTATAGATTTATGGCGGTTTTTTGGGTTTTATGGATTTATATGGATTTTATGGGTTTTAGGGGTTTTAAGGGCTTTTGTGGTTTTTAGGTTTGTAGGGGTTTAATGATTTTTAGGGGCGAAAAGGTTTGTTAGAATTTTAAAGGGAGATTGAGGTTTTAGGTTATTTTAGTGTATTTCATAGTGTTTTAATGGTTTTATGATTTTTGGGGGGGTTTATAGGTTTTAATGGTTATTAATGTTTTTCCAGGTTTTTTGGTGTTTTTGGTATTTTGGTAATTTTAGGGTCTTTAGGGTTTTAAGGGTCTTATGATTTTTTAAGTTTCTTGGGTTTTTAATATTTTTTCAGGGTCTTTTGGGGTATATGGTTTTTAGTGTTTTTTGGGGATTTTTAGGTGTTTCTTTGGGTTGTTAGATATTTTTATGTTTTTCTAAGTGTTTTTAGGTTATGTTATTATTTTATTGTGAAAAATGGTTCAGGACTGATATCCCCACCAAACATAAATGAAAAATAAAAAAAATAGTTACAAGGAGGGATTACACGTTGGGGAGTGTATCTCACCCTTCATATCAGATTCAACATATGAGATGCCAAAATTACGGGGCATCAAAAGGCCACAACGAGCTCCGTTTGTCAACTGCCTTTTTGTAGAGTGAATATGCCACAGATTTGCCCTCTCTATAGACATGAATGACACATAGACATAGTGTCTGGGAAATATTGAGGCACTCAATCCATTATGGTAGTAGTCTCCATGGGAATTCCCTAGAATTTTTTCTTGAGGACATCCTCCGCGATCATCGAGTCAGACTCAATCCAAAGAGAGTTCCATATAAATTGGGCAAAAAACGTGATCACCTTCATCGTTTCCTATAGCTCCACTTAATAAGCACATATGTCTCCAATAAAACTATATAAGTAGCCTTTGACAAAGCATCTGCATGTGTGGAAGACCCCACCACTCCCTGAGGGGCTGGGTGCACCCAATGTTGCACCATCCACATTGACCTTTATCCATGCTGGGATTGATGGAATCCATTGGATGTATTTCAAAACATGCGGCTTCTTCCCCCTGCAACCAAGTCTAAGTGAAATCAATAAAGTCAAAACAATAATATTATTTTCCATCAAACCTGTTGGAAGATGGGATTCTGCCTGGATCACCTGGTGGATCGTCACCACTCGACCATTAAATGATAGAGGCTGGTGGTTAAAGGACATTGCATTTTGAGCCACCCAAATATAGTGAATGGTCTCCGCAACACCTGCAAGAAGCAGGTTGTGAACCTGGTCACTGCATTTCAGCTTCCCCGGGCTACAAGTGAAGTCCCATATCACCCCTTGCATGCCACACTTCAATACGAAACATTACAACAGGTTACTCCATAGGTCAGTAGCAAATTTAAAATGGAGTAGAACATGTGAGCCATTCACCTAAGCCTGCTTAAAGAAAAGAAAAGTGGTGTAAATGTTCCATCCATCCATCTTCAGTTTCTCTTGGAGGGGGAGTCTATTCCGCCATATTTTCCAGATCAACACATAATGGGCCAGTGGGAGGAAAGGTTTTCTAGACTTTAGTAGCCAAGATGGAGAGGTGATTCCTTTAGGGAATTTCAGCCGGTATTAGTCACGAGTGTTGAACATTCCAACCATTTTGGGCCTCCACACGTGGGTTTCATTTCCCATCAAAACATATCACTGAATTTCTGACTTCATATGTTCAGGGGAAAGTCCCCAGTATGCTGAACTACGGTAGACATCGACATGTCCCTCGGCTCATGGGGAGGTGTCACATTGTCCGAAATCGGTTTTGCAATCCATGGAGTTTTCCAGGAATTAATAGTCTAGGAATTCGACAAAATCCACTTTTAATAAGATATTATATCCTTGTATGAGGATATAAGAGTAAGAAAAAAGAGGAGGATATGTATCCAATGAATCCATCACAAAGACTATGTGTGAACCTCTCTATGACAAAATTAAGGCCATCATAATGTGGGTTGAGCATGCTCCAAGTGAACTTCCCCATTAGGGCATCATAAAATATTCTGAGGTCTTTTATACCAAGCCCACCCATCTCAATAGGTTTTGTACAGTGCTTCTAGGAAATCATGATCAACTTTCTTTCACTAATGCATCTCATCTAGGAAAAATTCATGATCCTTGCATTCTAAAATTTAACAAGACTATCTGGCCATCTATAGATAGAAAAAGCGGGGAAGAAGATGGATGTGATGAACGAATTTATCAGACATACTCTTCTAGCTTGAGAGAGGCTCTTGCCCTTACTTTTTTCGAGCTGCTGGGTAATTCTAGATGATATTCCCTCAATGTAGCTACTTTTTTTTCTTTCCATTGAATAGAGGGACACTTAGGCAGGTGAAGGGGAGTGAGCATCTCATAACTCCATGCAAGCTAGAAAATGCGGAGCTTCCTTGAGAGGAAGACTCCATTGCCAAAGTCAATTGAATATTTCTTCTAGCTGATAGTTTTCCCATCAACACTCTCATAGTGGCGAATGATCATCTTCACGGAGGATAGTGTTTTCTTGTTAGCTTTCCCAAATAGAAGAATGCCATATGCAAAGAGGAGGTGATAGAGAATATAGAGGTCCCTCCCTACCTTAACCATTGAGTAGAGTCCAGCCTACACCATGTCAATAATGAACTGGATCATTTAATCCATTTCCATTGCAAATTGAAATCCAGATAGCGGGTCCTCTTGCCAGACACCTCGGGAGAATTTGAAGAAACCATTTGGGGAACCATTGATGAGAACTAAAATTCTGGCACTATTAAGGATAGTATTAATCAGCTTGATAAAATTAATTGAGAAACCGTACTTTCCATGAACTGTAAAGATAAATCTCCACTTTATGGTGTCAAAAGCCTTTGAAATATCATGTTTATGAGAAAATATCCCATAATTAGTTTCCTACTTCATAGTTTTGATACCCGTTGAGGCTGTGAAAAGGCATATTTGAATGTTCCTCCCAATAATGAACCCAAACTGGTTTAGAGTGATAATGTCCCCCAAAATCTTCCCCAACCCGATGAAAATAATTTTCCTTACAATGCTAGGAATGGTGTTCCCCATGGAAACCGGGCAGAAGTCACCAATCGCAATTTCATTTTATTTCATTGAAATGAGAGATATAAAATTGGATTTCGCACAATATGGAATTGATATAGAGAAGAAGAATTCCCTAACTGCCAATGGTAACATCCTCATGAAAAACATCACAATAAAATATAAAGAATTTATTGCTAAGACCATTAGGCCCCACTACGCTATCCATGTTTCAAAGAGAAAAGTGCAGACTTCAACTCCTCTCCAATGGGTGCCACCGTAAGAGCCTCATTATGAAGATTAGAAATGTAGGGAGCAATAGAATCTGAGAGGATGAAGAAATCTGCACCATAATACATGTACATCCCCTGAATGTGTTCCACAATAGACTTGGAAATTTCTTCCATTGAGGTGAAGGTAGAACCTCCCACTCGGACTACATTCAGATTATTCTTAACATTCTTCTCTCTATGAAGGCGATGAAAAAACATGGAGTTTCCTTCCCCATCCTGAAATCATTTGACATTGAGCTGAGCCCCTACAAGCCTATCCTTCATGGCCTGTAACTCATACATCTTAGAGTGGATCTGTAGGTCCTATCAGGAGGGGTTGTGCAACTGCTTATTTGCAATTTGGAAGCTGGAAAGCTGGGATTAAACAGTCTTTATGCCATCTTCCAGCCCTAAAAAGGACTTCATGCTCCATTCCTTTAGGAGGCGCAAATCTTCTCTGATCTTAGAAACCAAAAAAAATAGTGGCTTCCAACAAATGTATTATTCTGCCCTTTAATGAACTCTTCCCTGCTCCCAGGATTTATGATCCAAGCATTGTTAAATTTAATGGGAATGGGGAGATACTTGGATTTTCTCTCTTGTAACTCAACAACAAGGGGATTGTGGTCTGAGTAAAACTTTGGAAGAGTGAACCCGGAGATGGCCATGGCAGAGCTCCTATCGCTGATTTGGGAGAAACACCTATCCATATCACTAGCTTGTCTACTATTGATAGTGTACCTTCTCAATGTAAAGGTTGGTCCAGTTGTGGATATCTCCAAAATATCACACTGATCTATGCATGAGGAAAAATCCACTACTGTGGTGCAGGAAAAGTTAGGGACATCCTTTTCCTCAGGACTCAAGACAGTATTAATGTCACCAATGACAATCCAATTATGGGAAATGGAATCACTCATCTGAACCAACTCCCTCTAGATATCCCTTCTTATGATGTATGAATAGGATTAAAACACAAAAGAGAGGTCTAGGGTGATAGCATGGAAACAAAAGGTAGTGAAGATCACTTAAGGATTCTCTTCAACTGCAATAACCTGAACATCATTGTGCTTCAAGACCCATTAGGTTTCCATGCCAGTGTCCTCACCATTATCCAAAACTAGGGAGTACCCAACGGTGCTCCACTTAAATCCCTTCCAGTTTTCAAACTTGATCATGGGATCACCTAACCCAATAAACATTGGGCAATAAGAAATAATGTGGCTAAGGGATGTGGTCGTGGGAACATTCTCGAGCCCCTGTAAGTTCCAGAACATGATCTTCATTGAGGAAGGGTTTTAATAAATGTGGGGGAGGGAGTTTTTCCCTTACCCTTTCCTTTCTTTCCTTTCTTCTTAGTGTTCCCAGTAGACTGCTTTTCTGGTTATGGAGTAAGGTATTTCATCGTCTGCTTCTACTTATCATCAGTATGCTCTTTGGGTCTAGGACCATTGACATGAACAATATCATCATGGGCCTGAGGCTCCTCAGCCATGTCACTCCAAAAAACCTCACTCAATGGGTTAAATTTATTCAGTGTGCATATGGATTCCTCTGAAGGGAAACCAATCAGCTTCCTCTATGCCTTTTCTGAGGAAATCTCTTTGAAAGAGTCAGTATACCAGTCCATAGCAGCTGGTACCACAGGTAGAGGGGGGACCAGAGCTGGTGAGTCTGGGACCAAAGTGGAGGGTCAATCTGGTGTGTCTTGGCAGTAAGCAGGTGAAGCAACATCTTGGGTGACATGTATGTCGCCTGGTGAGTCTAGGGTATCACACCCAACCTAACTCTGATAGGCTTGCATAGTGGGTGAGACCATGTGCACCTAGACTAGGGAGCCCAATGTCAGCTCCCAAAGTCTCTTTCCCTCAACCGAGATTGCCAGATCAAGGACTTGTATAGGCACAGGGTTCACCAAAATAGAGGCACCAAGAGGAGGATTAGAAGCAACTAGATCAACATTTCACTCAGTGTCCTCATCCACAATGGGGGGATCAGGGGCAGGGGCCAGAGGGATATAAGCCTCCAGGATTCTTTACACTAATTTAGTGTTTTAGGGGTTTTTATATTTTTTAGGGGTTTATAGTTTTTAGTCTGCTTATGATTTTTAGGTATTTTGGGGTTTGGAGGGGTTTTAGGGTTTTAGGTCCTTTAAGGGTTTTTTGGGGTTTTACTATTTTATGGTTTTTGGTTTTTTTTGGATTTTAGGGGGATTTTCATGTTTTTTGGGGTTTTGGGGTTTTGGGGGTTTTGGGGGTGTTTATGTTTTTAAGGGGTTTTATTTTTTTATATATTTTAAGGGTTTTTATGGTTTTTAGGGTTTTTAGAGTTAATTATGGTTTTTATATGTTTTTAGGATGTTTATGTTTATAGGGATTTTCAGGTTTTTTCATGGTTTTTAAAAGGGTTCAATGGATTTAAGTGTTTTAAAATGTTTAAAATGTTTTTTTGTTTTTTAGGGGTTTTATTAGTTTTTAGTGTTTTAGTGTATTTTAGTTTTTTAGGGGTTTAGGATGATTTAGGGTTTTTAGGGTCTATTAGGGTTTTTAGAGTTATTAGGGTTTTAGTGTGTTTTAGTAATTTTAGTGTTTTTTGGATCCTTTCTAGGTTTTAGGGTTTTTAGGACCCTTTAGGATTTTATTTGGGTTTTTTGGGACCCTTAGGACATTTTAGGATTTCTTGATATCTTTTAATATTTTTAGGATTTTTTTTTGTTTTTATGGTTTTTTGGGGTTTTATGGAATCTTTTTTTGTGTTTTTGGGGCTGTATTTGTCTTTTGTGTTTTTTGTTTTCTAAAATTTTTATGGTTTTTAAATGTTTTAGGGGTTTTATAATTTTTTAGGGAATATATGGTTTTTAATGTTTTAGGTTTTTTTATGGTTTTAGGCTTTTTTTTAATGTACTTTATTATTTTTAAGTGGTTTTAAATGTTATTAGGGTGTTTTAAGGTTTTTTGGATTTTAGGGGTTTTAAGGGGTTTAGGGTTTTTAATGTGGTTTTAGAGTTTTGGGGTTCTTTTACAGTTTTTAGTATTTTTATTTATTTTTAGTGTCTTTAAGGGTTTTTATGATTATTTAGGGGTTTTAATATCATTTAGGTGGTTTTAGGGAATTTTTGGGACCATTCATATTTTTAGGGTTTTTAGTGTCTTTTAGGGTTTTGGGGGTTTTGGGGACATTTAGGGGTATTTTGGGTTTTCATATTCTTTTTGGGTTTTTAGGGAATTTCAGGTTAGATTATGAGTTTTAGGGGGTTTTAGTGTCTTTTAGGGTTTTATGGGTTTTATGATCTTTTAGTGTTCTCAAGGGTTTTATGGTATTTTAGGGTTTGAAGGTATTCTATGTGTTTTTGGGGTTTAAGTAATTTCTGTTTTTATGGGTTTTAGTGTCTTTTGGGGGTATTTTTAGTTTTTTAAGATTTTTTAGGGTTTTAGGGGTTTTAATGATTTTTTTGGTTTTTCAGGGTTTTAGGGCTATTAGGGCCCTTTAGGGTTTTTAAGATTTTTAGAGTATTTAATGGTTTTATTGGGTATTTAGGGTTTTAAGGGGTTTTTGTTTTTTTATGTTTTAACTATTTTAGGGATTTGATAACTTTTATGTTTTTTTTGGGTTTTGAAGGATTTAGGGTCATTATTGTTTTTAGGGTTTTAGGGTTTTAATGGTTTTAAGGTTTTTAATGGGGTTTATATTTGTAGGGGTTTTATGTGGTTTAGGGGTTTTGAAGGTTTTTAATGTCCATTAGTTCTCTTAGGGATTTTAGGGTTTGTCCAAATGTTTTCAAATTCTTTTAGGTATTTTTATGGTTTTTTTTGTTTTTAGGGGATTTAAATGTTTTAATGGATTTTTATGGGGTTGTAGGGTTTGTAGTGTTTTTAGGGATTTTTGGGTCTTTGAGGGGATTTTAGGGGTTTTATGGTTTTATTTATTTTAACTGGTTTTTCGAGTTTATAGGTTTTAGGGTTCTATAGTGATTTAGGGAATTTTAGTTTTTTAGGAATCATTAGGGGATTTTTGGGTATTTTAGGGGTTTTAGGGTGTTTATTAGTTTTAGTGTATTTTAAGGTTTTTATAGGGCTATTTGGAGAATTTTATGGGTTTTAGAGATTTTATGATCATTATGGGTTTACAAGTTTTAAGGTTTTTAGGGTATTTTAGGGGTTTTATGGATTTTTAGGGTTTTTCATTTTCTTAGTGTTTTATGGGGGGTTTTCAGGTTTTAGGATTTATTTTGGTTCTTTTTTGGTTTATAGGTTGTGTAGAGTTTTTAATTGTTTTTAGGGGGATTTAGGGTTTTAGTGTTTATACTGTCTTTTAAGGTTTCTTGGCATTGTATGTTCTTTAGGGTTTTAATGGTTTTTTTGGTTTGGGGGGGGTTAGGATTTTGGTCTTGGGGGGGGGGGTAGTTTGTGGTTTTTGGGTTTTTTATTATTTTCTTGGGTTTTAGGATTTTTATTTTATTTTGGGTTTCATGGTCCTCTAGTGTTTTTTGAGTTTTTAGACTTTTAGTGATTTATTTATTTTCCAGTTTATTTGGGTGTTCAATGATATTTATGGAAATTTAGGGTTTCATAGAGTTATTTAGGATCTTATAGTATTTTAAATGGGTTGTTTGGGTTTCTAAGGTTTTTAAAGGTTTCTCGGGGTTTTGGGGTTTTTTAGGGTATGTTGGGCTTTCTAGGGTTTTAGTGTCTTTTAAGAATTTTCATATTTTTTAGGGTTTCAATGATTTATTGGGTTTTTTTGTGTTTTTTGGTTTTTAGTGTTCTTAGGGTGTTTTGGGTTTTCAAGGGGTTTTTGGGTTTTAGGGGTTCTGATGGGTTTTTGAAGTATTTTGGGTTTTTTTGTGTTTTTATGTTTTAGGGCATCTAAGAATTTAATAGGGTTTTAGTGTTATTTTTGGGTTTTTAGGGTTTTTAGGGGTTTAAGGCGTATTTAGTGTCTTTTAGTGTTTTATGGGATTTTTAGAGGTTTTAGAATTTTAGGGATTTACGTGGTTTTAATGGTTTTTAGGGTGTTTTAGTGTTTTTAGTGTTTTTAGGGTCTCATAGGGTTTTATTGGTTTTAGTGGTTTTTACGGTGTTTGGGATTGTATGGATTTTTTGGTTTTTAGGGTATTCTAGTGTTTTTATGGGTTTACTATTTTTTCATGTGTTTAAGGGGTTTTAGTGTATTTTAGGGTTTTTTATGGGATTTCTAGGATTATTTATGGTCTTTTATAATTTTTGAAGTTTTTTAGGTTCTTTAGGGTTTTTTTTATTTCTTTGGATTTTTAGGATATTTATGAATTTTCATATTTTTAGTGTTTTTAGGGGTTTTTTGGGTTTTTGTGTTTTTGGGGTTTTCATAGGGGTTTTAAGGATTTTAGTGGGTTATAAGGATTTTCTAGATTTTAGTGATTTCTATTAAAAAAATATGGGTTTTATGGGGCTTCAGGGTTTTTGAGGGTTTCTAAGGATTTTTACTGATTTTTATGGTTTTAATGTTTTTTTGTTTTTAAAAATTTTTAGAGAATTTTTTTGTTTTTTGATGTATTGATGGGTTTTTTAGGTTTTTAGGCGATTTAGGGGTTTTAAGGATATTTTAGGGTTTTACTGGCATTTATGGTATTTATGGGTTTTCTAGGTTTTTTTATTATTAGGGTTATTTTATTTTTTTATGTTTCTAGGGATTTTATTTTTATTAGTATTTTAGGGTTTTTTAGGTTTTTTTTGATTTTTATGATTTTTAGTGATTTTAATGGTTTTCAAAGTTGTTTTTGAGTTTTTAGGTTTTCTGGGGTTTTCAAATGGGTTTTTAGAGATTTATTTGGTGTTTTATGGATTTTAGGATTTTCTAAGGGTTTTTATGGGCTTTATATTTTTAAAAAATTTAGGTGGTTTTAGGGGAATTTAGCGATTTTTGGATTTTTGGGGTTTTAGGATTTTTAGTGTCTTTTAGGATTGATCATGTTTTAGGGTTTTTAGTATTTTTTGGGTTTTTAGGTTTGTTTTATCATTTTTTTGGGTTTATTAGTTTCTTGGGGTTTTAGGGTTTTATATGATGTTTTAGGGGTATTTTGCATTTTTTAGGGTTTTTATGTTTTGTGGATTTTAGGGTTTTAGGGGTTTCATAGTTTTTTCTTGTTTTTAATTTTTCTAGTGGTTTTAAGGTTTTTAGTTTTTTTATAGATTTTTATGGGTTTTACGGTTCTTAGTGTTTTTTGGGGTCTTTTGTGTTTTAGGGATTTGTAGTGTTTTAGGGGTTTCAGTGTTTCAAAGGGGTTTTATGGGGTTTATGGGTTTTTAGGGATTTCATGATTTTTACGCTTTTTGAGGTTTTAAAGGTTTTTTTACGGTTTTTATGGATTTTTATGTTTTTATGGTTTTGGGGTTTTTATGGTTTTGGGATTTTTATTATTTTTAGGTGTTTTTAGGGTGTTTTGGGGGGTTTTAGGGTGTTTTAGGTTTTTTATGAGGTTTTTGATATTTCAAGTTGTTTTAGGGTTTCTTAGGGATTTTATGGTTTTTTAGGTTTTTATTTTTTTTAGATTTTTTGAAGTTTTTTGGGTTAGGGGGGGGGGGTTATAAAGGTTTTTAGGGGTTTAAGGTGTTTTTGGGTGTTTCGGGTACATCATAATATTTAAATATTTTTTTATCATTTTTGTGTTCTTTTAGTTTTTAGTGGTTTTATGTGTTTTTAGGGATGTTTTCTAGGTTTTTTACTATTTTTGCGGAATTTTAATATTTTTTTTGTTTTTAGAGGCTTTTATGATTTTTATGGGTTTTTACGGGTTTTTACAGTTTTTACTTATTGTTTTTTTGGTCCATATATGGGGTTTTATAGTTTTTGGGGTCTTTATGGTTTTTAATGCATTTCGATTTTTTAGTAAATTTTATGTGTTTTAGGTTCTTTTAGGGGTTAAGGTGTTTTTTCCTTTATGGTTTTTAGGGTCTTTAAAAAATTTTAGGGTTTTTTGAGTCCCTTAGGGTTTTTAAGGATTTAAAGGGATTTTTATGGGTTTTGGGTTTTTGTATTTTTAGGTATTTTGTTCTTTTAATGAGTTTTAGGGGTTTTGTTTTTGGGTTTTTAGGGGTTTTTTGTTTTTTTGGTGTTTTAGGGTCTTTTAAAGTTTTTTTGTTTTTTGATGGTTTTTTCAATTTTTAGTGACTTTTAATGTTTATAGGTGTTTCATGAATTTTATTAGTTTTTAATTTTTTATGTGTTTATAGGTTTTTTAGGGTTTTTAATGGTTATTATGGTTTTTATGGATTTTTAGGGTTTCTAGGATCTTTAGGGTCTTCTTGGGTTCATTAGGTATTTTAGGTTATTTATGTATTTCAGGGTTCTTTAGGGTCTTAGTAGTTTTTAGAGACTTTAGAGGTTTTTATGGTGTTTTAATGTAATTTAGGGGTTCTTATCAATTTTGGAGTCCTTTACTGTTTTTTTTTGGATTTTGGGTCTTTTCATTGTTTTAGGAGTTTTTAGGATCCTTTAGGGGTTTATGGTTTTTAGGATCCTTTATATTTTTTTGGTTTTTCGGTAAATTAGGGTTTTTAGGGTTCTTTAGTGTTTTTTTGATGTTTTTTGGCCTTTAGTTTTTTTAGGGTTTAGACACATTTAGGGTTGTGAGAGTATATTAGGGACTTTTACGGTTTTAAGGGATTATAGGGTTGTTTTATTTTTTTGGGGTCTTTTATGGGTGTATGGTTTTTGTGGACTTTTAGTATTTTTAGGGTTTTATAGTTCCTTTAGTGTTTTCATGGTTTTTATGGCCTTTTTTCTATTTTATTGTTTTCAGGGTTTTAGGGTTTTAAAGGTTTGATTAATTTTTCAGGATTTTAATGGTTTTTTTGGGATTTTTAGGGTTTCTATTGTTTTAATAGGTTTTAAAGGTTTTAATATTCTTTTATTCTTTTTTAGAGACCATTAAATCTTTTTAGGGTATTTATATTTTTAATGATTTTTATGAATTATTGGGATTTTTTTGGTTTCTATGGGTTTTAGAGGTTTTATTGGGTTTTAGGGTTTTAGGGTTCCCTAATCATGTTTTGGACTTATCTTAAGATGTTAATTGACTTACTGATTTTTTATATCACCAAATTGTTACTAAATGTCAATTGCACAATTCTAATTGGTCAATTCATAATTAATATTAAATTTTAATTATATTATAATTATTTATCGACTAAATATCTTATAAATTAAGTGTAAATGCATATCTAGTCTTATATAAATCATATTTAATAGATTATAAAAAATTAAAATCCATTTATATATATTTTTACATATTAATATATGTTTTTAAAGATATAATTTTTCTATGAAATATACCTTTTATCAGTACTAGAAAAAAGCACTTATAAATGGTTCTTTTATCAGGGTCAGCATAAATGAACTGATAAAGGGTGTTTTTAGGAAATATACCTTATTTTCATTTTTAATGGTTTTTAGGGGGTTTAGGGTTTTTAGATTCCTTAAGGGTTTATAGGGTTTTAGGGACATTTAGTGTTTTAGGGGTTTTAGGGTCATTTTGGATTTTTAGGGGTTTTTAAGGCCTTTATGGTTTTTAGTGGTTTCAGGGGTTGTACGATTGTGTCCCTTCTCAGAGGATGTTCGGCGGTTTGCTCGGCACGGTTCTTCTATCGACGATGACGATGTGTTGGCGTATGCTCCTCTCGGAGGAGCTTTGGCGGTCAACTCGGTGGTTTCTCTCTTTTCGGCGGCATCGAGGCTTGGGGTGGCATGTTCTTGGATTGGGTTGGTCGGATCATCCAGTTCGCATAGGCGATGGAGAGGGCTGGTCTCTCGGCTGTCCGGCATGACCAGGGTTCTTTTCCCTCTTCCTCTCAGCTGGTTTCTTGGATATCCGACTGTCTGGCATGATCAGGGTTTGCTTCCAGCTATTTCTGACACATCTTAGGGACAGATCTCCAGCGCTTTGGAGGTGGGAGGTTTTCGGTCTCTGTGAGTTCTTACTTCTTTTAATTTGGCGGAGTTGTGAATTAGTTCTCTGGTTGGATTTGGTTTGGGTTTTCCTTGTTCGACGTCGATGGTCTTTTCTTCTTATCATCGTGTGTCTTGAGAAGGAACCTGGTGTGGGGTCATCCACGGTTCTGATCGGAACAAATCCATGCCCAGAGAGGTATTTCTATTTTAGGATGACCCAGATTCCCTCATTAGTGGTGGTCCCTCATCTTAGGGTTGGGCATTCCAGTCATGGTGTTGATGGTTGAACTCACGCTCTTTAGATTGTCTTCTGGGCTTCTGTGGAAGTGGTGGAGGGGTGGAGGATCACGGGGTTGGTCAAGGATGATCTATTTTTGGAGGTTATTTGGTTTTGTCTTCTCAGGATGGTGAAACAGTTTATGAGTCCTATTGGTACAGTGATGCACTCGGACTCGACCATGTAGATTTGGCCCGAGAGGAGGTTCCAGAGTGAGATTTTCATCATTTCAGAGCATTATGGATTTGGATGTATGAGAGGGTATTGAATTCTCCATTAGATCGGGCCTATGCTTTGACATAGGACACTTGCTAGCCGTTTAGCTTTGTACCAGTGGAGAGTTTTTTCAAAATTAATTGTTGGGGAGGGGTTGCTCCATATTGTCAGTTTGGTTTGTCTCGCTAGACCTTTGGGTCGTGTTATATGTTTTAAGTCGATGATGTCTGTTAGGGTTTCCCCCTTATTCCCTTAAAATGGGGGTCACTTTCAATAATAAAAAAAATTTAAAGGCTTTTGGGCTATTGGATGGAAGGGTTTTATGATTTTGGGTGTTTTTTTAAGGTTTTTAGATTTTTTAGGTTTATTATTGTTTTAGGGGTTTTTAGAATTTTTATGTTTTTATGGTTTTGGGGGGTTGAATTTTTTTGGTGGTTTTAGGGGTTTAGGGGTTTTTTTTTGTTTTTAGGGGTTTGAGATGTATTTAGGGTTTTCGGATTTTATGGTGTTTTCAAGGGTTTTTCTAGGGTTTAGTTTCTTTTGAAGTTTTTAGGTTTTTTTGGTTTTTGGGATTTTTTTGGATTTTAAGAGTTTAAAGGGTTATTTTAGGCTTTTTTACATGTTTTGGGGAATTTATTGATTTTTTGCGGGTTT
This sequence comes from Viscum album, assembly GCA_963277665.1. NCBI lineage: Eukaryota > Viridiplantae > Streptophyta > Magnoliopsida > Santalales > Viscaceae > Viscum > Viscum album. Next base: position 1,129,539,139 of record OY728152.1, on the reverse strand, counting down.
AGTGTTTTGGGGTTTTTATGGTTTCTTAGGGGTTTTAGGTATTTTTAGGTGTTTGGGGGTTTTAAGTGTTTTTATGGATTTAGGAGGTTCCATGTTTGGGGGGGGGGGGTCGAGGATTTCAATGGGTATGATGGGTTTTTTTCTGTTTTTTGGGGGGTTTTTATGGATTTCCCTATTTTTAGAATTTTACTTTTTCTTTGGATATTTTAGGTTTTATTTTTGTTTTAATGGATTTTTGATGTCTTTTAGGGTATTTTAAACATTTCTACTATTTTAAGGTATTTTTAAGATTTTTATGGTTTCTTTTTGGTTTTAGCATATTTTAGGTGTTTTTCGGGTTTTTGGGTATTTTATGGTTTATTATGTGTTTTAGGTTCCTTTAAGGGGTTTTAATGTTTTTAGTGTCTTTTAGGAGTTTTATATCGATTTAGGGGTTTTAGGGACTTCTATTGATTTTATGGGTTTTAGGTTCCCTTGGGGTGTTAATGGTTTTTAGGGTCCCTTATGGTGTTTTTGGGTTTTTGGGTCCATTAGTGGTAATAGGGTTTTTTATGGTTTTAAGTCCTGTTAAGGTTTTAAGGGGCTTTTAGGGTCCATTCAGGTTTTTACAGTCTTTTACGGTTTTTTAGTGTTAATATTCCATTTATGAAATTCAGATCTTTTTAAGGGTTTCTAGGGTATTTCATGGTATTTTCAGTTTTTAAGGTTTTTATTGTGTTTTAGGATTTTTTTAGAGTTCTTAGGTATTTTAGCATTTTTAGGGTGTTCTAGGTTATTCAGGGTCTTTAGGGTTTTCATTGTTTTTAGTGTTTTCATCGGTTGTTTTGGGTTTTTATGGTTTTAGGGGGTGTTATGGTTTTTTGGGGTTTTATGGTTTTCAGGGGTCTTCAGGGGTTTTCATGGGTTTCAACGTTTTTTTTGTGTTTTTTAGTGGTTTTTAGTGGTTTTATTTATTTTTTGGGTTTTAATGAGAATTAGGGTTATAAGGGTTTTAAAGGGTTTTAGTATTTTTTTGTGTTTTTAGTGTTTTTAGTGTTTTAGGGGTTTTAAGGTTTAAAAAGTTGTTCGGGTTTTAAGATTGTTTTTTATGTATTTAGGATTTTTTGTGGTTTTTAAGTTTTATGTTTTTAAGGGTTTTTCTAGTAGATATGCATTTAGCATTTTTATGGTTTTAGGGTTTTGGGTGTTTTTAGGTTTTAGGGTATTTAGTGTTTTTAGGGATTGGGGGTTATGGTTTCTTAAGGTTCCTCATGAATTTTTATGTATTTTCTTTTGCGTTTTTAGGGGTTTTTAGTGTTTCTTGGATTATTGGGACTTTTAGTGTTTTCTAGGATTATTTTTGGGGTTTTAGGTGTTTTAAAGAGTTTATGGGTTTCATACAGATTTAGGGGTTTTAATGTTTTTAATGGTTTTTAGGGTCTTGTGGTTTTTTTTTCTGAATTTTGTGGTTTTTAGGGTTTCTAAGCTTTTTTGGTTGTTTAAGGTTTTTGGTGTATTTTAGGGGCAGAAGATGTACAGGACTAGGCAAGCCTAGCCCCCCCCCCCCCCCAAAAAAAATTAATAAAACCTAAATAGACATCTACAAGGTGGGCCTACAAGGGAGGGAGTGTATCTCTCCCTTCAGATCTGAATCGACAAACGGAGTACAAACCGATGGAGTGACAAAGGACCACATTGAACTTCTTTCCTCAATCGCTCTTTTGGAAAGAGCGTCTGCAACCGAATTGGCCTACCTATATATATGTGAAATACTAAAGACCAGTGTTTGATAAATATTAAGACACTCAATCCAGTGTAGTAGAAGTGTCCACCGGACGTCCCTGGAAAATCCCTTGAGCGCGGCCACTGCGAGCAATGAATCAGACTCAATCCAAAGCCTTGTCCACATTAACTAACTCTCAAATTTCATAGCCCTTGTGATATCCTAGAGCTTTGCTTCATAATCACAACCATCCCCAATAAAATGGAAGAAGCATCCCATTACGAATCCTCTATAGGTGTGAAAAACTCCACCACACCCTGAGGGTCTAGGAGCTCCCAGGACCACGCCATCAACATTTACCTTTATACATGATGGGAGTGGGGGAATCCAACTAATGTACTTTAGGACCAGCGGTTTTATGCGTCTTCAAGAAACCCCAAGGGAGATCAAGGCTGTCAGATCACTAACATCATTGCACATTGAACTTGTTTGTAAATGTGAGGCATTCTAGATCATCTTGTGGATGGTCACCACCCATCCAGCGAGAGGGGCTATTGATTGAAGGTTATAGCATTGCGAGCAGCCCAAACATATTGAACAGTCACCGCCTCTCTATCTAGTTGCAGGTTGTGGACTTGGTCGCTTCAGTTCATCTCCACCAGGCCACACATGAAGTTGCAGATCGATCCTCGCTGGCTGCAAGTCAGACCGAAGCATTGTAACAGGTAGCACCAAAGTCCTGAAGCAAAGGTGCATAGTAGAAAGATATGATTACAGTGCTCCTCAGCCTTACTGTATAATAAATCAACAGATGGAAGTTTCTAGACAGCCATCTTTAGCTTCTCATGAGTTGGGATTCGATTCTGCTATATTTTCCATATAGGAACAAAGCATGAGGGGGGAATGAAAGCTGTTCTGAATTTAAGCAACCATGATGGGGAGGACAGACCATGTAGGCACATGAATATGTAATAGTCACAGGTATTAAATTTTTAAATCATACTGGGAATCCATATGAGGGTATCAATGTCTACAAAGTCATATCACTGGACTTGCATGACAATATTGTTCGAGAGTCGCATCCCTGAGTCACTGCGTTGCTGGATGAGACTAGCAATGGTTAAATTCCTCAGGTGCTAGGGAGGCCTTGTCACCTCCGATATGGTTTTCTCCAGCCATGGGGTAGACCAGAAATTCAGTGCAGAGTTCCTTGACACAATCCATTTTGATTGAGACATAATATCCCTGTACGAAGAATGAAAAGCAGGCTAGACCGAGGAAGATATATGCCCTGCAAAGCCATCGCATAGCCTGCGCATGAATCTCTCCTTGAAAAAGTCCAAACCATCACCAGGGGCTCAATTAGGATCCAGGTGAACTTCCCAATCATGGAATCATTAAACCGTCGCAGATCTTTAATACCCAGTCCACCCAGATCAATCAGCTGTGTGCAGTGATTCTAGGCCATAGAGACCAACTTCAATTCGCTGATAGAACATGTCCAGAAAAAATTCCTTATTTTTGCATTCATGATTTTAAGGAGACTGGTCGGACATCTATAGATAGGGAAAGCATGAACAAACATAGAGGTAATAACACTGTTAACTAGGCAGACCCTGCCAGCTTGGGACATGCACTTTCCCTTTCATTTAGACATTTTATTAGTGATTTTAGATGTAATTCTCTCAAAGTATCATCTCTTTGATTCCCCCCACCCAAAAAAGGTACCATGTAGGTAAAGGTCAAAGAGCCCCTCTTTACCCCATGAACCTTGGCAATTCGGAGCTGCCTAGAAGGAGGGACCCCATTGCCAAACACAATTGACGATTTCATCCAGCTGACTGTTTCTCCAGCCACACTCTCATAATGGAAAAATATTTGTCTGACTATAGATAGGGTTTTCTTATCACCTTACCCAAACAGGAGTATGTCATCCACATAAAGGAGGTGCAAGGGGACATAAAGGTCCCTAATTGCTCTAATTGGTGAGTACAGTCCTACTTGAACAATATCAAGGATACAGTGGCTCATGTAATCCTCCACCATATCAAATAGAAAATTAGAGAGAGTATCCCCTTGTCACACTCCATAGGAGCATGGGAAGAACCCATGGGGGGAGCCATTAATCAGGACCAAGATTCTGGCACTATAGAGAATTGTGGAAATCAAGTTGATGAAGTTAATTGAAAGGCCATATCTATTAAGGAATTTGAAAATGAAGCTCCATTCTATAGTATCAAAGGCCTTTGATATATCAATATTTAACACGAATCTACCTTTCCCCGATTTCTTCCTCATTAGATTAATCCCTTCCGAAGCAGAGAAGAGGCATGTTTGGATGCATTGTCCAGGGATGAATCCAAATTGATTTGGAGTAATAATGTCACCGAAAGTCTTCCCCAGCCTCATGAAAAGAATCTTACAAATTATATTTGGAATTGTGTTGTCTATAGAGACCGGTCAGAAGTCACCAATTGTGATGGCATTGACCTTCTATGGGATTAGAGAAATGAAGCTGGAATTCACACTGTGAGGGATGAAGCCTGAGAGGAAAAAATCTCAAATAACATTGGTAACATCCACATGAAGGATGTCCCAATAGAACATGAAGAACTTATTTCCAAATCCATCCAACCCCGCGGAACTATCCATATTCAGAGAGAAGAGCACCGCCCTAACTTCACCCTCAGAAAGAGCAGGCATGAGGGCCTCATTTTGCTGACAAGAAAAACAAGGCTGGATCGAGTCCAAAAGCGGGGGAGAGTCGTGGCCATCATCTGCATATAGACCCTCAAAGTACTCCACCACAGCCTTGGGAATATCCTCTATCAAAGTGAAATTAATATCACCAACATGGATTGTGCTCAGATTATTCTTAATTCTTCTATCCCTATGTAAACCGTGAATGAACTTTGAGTTGAGATCCCCATCTTGAATCCATTTGACATTATAATGTGCTTTCACAAGTTTCTCCTCAAGGGCCATCAAATAATCCATCTTTGAATGCAGTCGAAGCTCTTCCCCTGAGGGTGCATTCAGCTGCTAATACATGATTTGGAACGCAACAAGCTGAGATTCAGCCTCTTTGATATCGGCCTCCAACCCTGAGAAGGATCGCTTACTATAGTCCTTTAGGCAGTGCTTCACTTCCATGAGCTTAGAGGTCACAATAAAATAGGGAAAATGAGAAAAGGTGCTGCTCCAAGCCTTTATCACCTCTTTCCTGCATCCATAAATTATGAACCACACATTATTAAATTTAAAAGGTAGGGGGGAAGACCTGGAGACTCTTTCCCTTATCTCGACAACAAGAGGGTTGTGGTCTAAATTGAATATAGACAGAATGAAACCGAATATAGCCATCGGGGATCCACTCTCACTAATATGCAAGAAGCACCTTTCCAGTTTACCGGCCTGCCTACTGTTAATTGTGTACCGTCCCCAAGAAAAGGCAGCTCCAGTAATGGAGACCTCAGATAAATCGCATTGGTCAAGATATGAGGCAAAATCCTCTGCGGAAGTATGAGAGAAGTTTGGCCCTATCTTTTCCTCAAGCCTCAATACCATGTTGAAGACACCAATCACCATCCATTTGTGATCAATGGCATCACCAATCTGTACCAGCTTCCTCCAAGGGTTTCTACAGACAATGTATGAGCATGAGGCATAAACAAACGAGATGGTGAGGGTGTCATCATTCAAGATAATTGTGAGGGAGATCATTTGAGGACCTTGATCAGTCGGGAAAACCTGGACACTATTATGATTTAGCACCCATAAGGTTTCCGCACCGTTCGCATCACCATTTGATGAGGCGATGGAGTATCCAAGAGAGTTACTGTTGAAACCCTTAAAATTAGAAAACATGATCATGGGATCAACAAACCCAATTAGCATAGGCTTATGAGATAGAAAGTGCCGAAGAGCTACAGCTGTAGGAGTATTTCCCAGCCCTTGGCAGTTCCTAACACATTGTCTTTATTGGGACTCAAAAGGGACAGGAGAAGGGGTAATTCACTTTCCCATTCCATTCCATCCCTTCCTCTTACATTTTTTAGAAGCTTGCTTCTCGGTATTTGGTAGAAGATACCTTTCTGCCGTATTCTGAACCACTTCTGTTTGTGAATTGGTGGAGTGATTAGCATACTCCACCTCAGCCTACACTTCGTCAACTGAATCAATCCAAAAGGCCGCACTGAGGGGGTTAAATTTATTGAGGGTGAAAATGGGAACCTCTTGAGGGACCCTCTGAAAATTTCTTGCAACCATGTCTAAGGTCATAGTTGTGAACTCCGGACCAACCGCAGGGTCGCCTACCAGGCAGATGGTAGCATTAACTTCCTCCGAGTAGGCTGGCGCTGGGGTTTCCAGGACAACATCAAGGACAACATTTTTCTGGCATGTAGACTAATTCAGGCATGGCAAGGCTAGGACATCCTCTTTGGAGACATCATCAATGGCACCAGAGACGCCTCTAGAGCCCTTATCACCCCCGAGCGCAACATCCAACAGGTGAGGGGGAACCTGTTGTGAGCCAATCACAGGTAATGATGCATGTGCCTAGAAACACATGGGACCTCTGCAAGAGCTCTCCCAGTCCGCCTGGGCACAAGCATGATCACTCTCAGGCAAGGTCGGGGCAGCACTTGCATCCTAAGTAAAGGTTGCCATAGTCCAGCCATTGTAGGCCACAGGAAGAACCTCCGTTACCACAGGGACATTGGCATGCATTACAGAACCACCATCTACTTTCTCTGGGAATCCAGGAACAACTACATTCTGAACATTAGGGATTACAACAACCTTAATAGTGGAAGCCCCCTCCTTGTCCAGAGGGGCCTCAGTCGGTGGGTTTGCCACGACCATCCCATGGTTCTTCCAGCATTGGGATGCATCGTTCCCATAAAAATTTCAGGCCGAGCCTAACATGAGTCTCCTTCATTCAGAAAACAAATGCTCTAGTATATTGAAAGAGGAGAAAAATTTAGGACACCTCTCATATTGTATTTATAGGGTCAGACTATCCTCAAGGGTGTTGAAGACAAACTCCTCAACCAGGGTGCCCGCCATATCAACCTCCACTAGCACTCTTGCATATTGCCCATATCTTGGGTTGTCTGTTTCCTTTTCAATTCTAATTGGGAATCCAACTACTGAGGCTATATCCCATAGGATTCGAAGATGCCAGTAGCACCAGTTTAGCTTACAAATACGAATCCATACCTCCGCAGAAGTGTTATTGACACTGAATGGATCAAAATTCTGATCCTAGTTATGGATCCTTAGGAGGATAGGATTAAGGATGAGGGACTAGAAGCTCCAGGCCTTCTGTTTACACTCATTATAGGGGAAAACAATATGATAGAAGCCTCTACCCATGACCATCTTCTTCCAATCTGAGAAACCCCAAATTTCTGAAAGGCTCTTAGAAATATCCCCACCTCACCAAAGTATTTCCCCCTTCAAAAAAACACCCTCGCAATGATGGAGAACCAGCATAGGCTGGCCCGCTCCTCCAATGCTTCCTGATTTGCAGAGACATGCGCAATCGAACCTTTCTTATTGACTCATCTAGGGGAGGGGGCACCAAAATCTGTGAAGGAGAGTGTTGCAGCCGATTTCACAACATCAGCAATGTTTTTCAAAGATCTAGACACCTCTGAAGCCTCTCGGAGGGAGATTTTCTTCGCTTTTCTATCTCCACAAAGCTGAAATAACTCTTTGTGCCCAACCTTGTCAGGCTGTGTCGAGATTTAATCCCCATTATTCCTATCCACAAGGGTCGCAACCTATGGATGCACGGTCTCCCCATTATTACCATGGTCCCAACCTGGCTCCCGACCTTGATCCATCCTCTAAAAATTTTTTATTGGTTTTAAGGATTTTAAGTGTTTTTAGGGTTTTAGAGTCATTTAGGGTTTTAGAGTATTTTAAGATCTTTTAATATTTCTTAGGAGTTTTAAGGTATTACAGGGGTTTTAGGTTCATTAGGATATTTTGTTTTTCTTTTGTTTTTTGGGTCTTCAATGAGTTTTTATTTTTTTTATTGGATTTTATGAATTCTTAGGTTTTTATTTTTTTTGATGATTTTCTTGGAGGGTTTTAGGGGTTTTAGGGTTTTATGGGTTTTCATATTTTTTTTGTTTTTTAGTTTTTTTAGGATATTTTATAGATTTTGGGGTTTTTAGGGTTTTAATAAGATTTAGTGTGTTGGGGGGGGGGGTTAGGTTTTTAGCGTTTATTAGAATATTTAGGTGTTCTAGGGTTTTAGTTTTTTTTATGGATTTTTAGGAGTTTTCGGGTTTTCTGGGTTTATATGGATTTAAGTTTGTTTTAGGGTGTTTAATTTTTTTAGGTATTTAAGGGGTTTTATTGGGTTTTATGGACATTTAGGGGGTTTAGGGGTCTTTTAGTCTTTTCAGGTATTTCCTATTTTTTTAGGATTCTAGGGTTTTAGGGTATTTGGGGGGGGTTCATTTTCCACAATGGTTATTATGGTTTTAAGGGTTTTAAGGTTTTTAGGGGTTTTAATTTTTTTTTTTTGTGTTTTTTGAGGGTGTTAGTGGTCTTATGGTATTTTAAAGTTCTATGGGTTTCAGGAATTTTTAGTATTAATAGGGTTTTTTGGGGTTTCTATGGGTTTTAGGGTTTTTAAGGGTTTCATGGTTTTAGGGGGGTTTATAGGTTTTAGGGGTTTTAGGGTTTTAGGGTTTTAGTATTTTAGCGTTCTTAGGGTTTTAGGATATTCTAAGGGTTTTTATGGGTTTAAAGGGTTTTTAGTATTTTTTAGTATTTTTTGTTTTTTTATGTTTTTTTTGTGTTTTTGTGTTTTTGGGATTCTAGGTTTATTTAGGGTTATTTAGGTTTTGGGATTTTTTTTTATTTTTTAACAATCTTAGGGGTTTTAGTGTTTTTTAGGTTTTGTAGGGGTACTAATAATTTTTATGGTTTTTAGGGGTTTTTGGGTTCTTATGGTTTTTAATGGTTTTTAGGGTTTTATGGTTTCTAGAATATTATTATGGTTTTTCAAAGTTGTTTAGTTTTTTTAGTTTTTAGGGTTTTAGGGTTTTAGAGTTTTTAAATGGTTTTTAGAGGTTTTACAATCTTCTAGGGGTTTCAGGGTTTTTATAGTTTTTAGGGATTTAGAGTTTTAAGGGTTTATTAGGGTTTTTAGGGAGTTTATGGGGTTTAGGGATTTGAGGTATCTATGTTTTTATGGTATTTTATTGTGTTTATTGAGGTTTTTAGGGGTTTTTAGGGTTTTTAGGGGGTTTAGTGTGTTTTTGGATTTTATCTGGGGATTTTTTGGTGTTTTAGGATTTTATGGTCTTTTTACAATTTTATTGGTTTTTGGGTCTTTATAGGATTTAAGGGTTTATAGGGTTTTCTAGGGGTTTCATGGTTTTATAGTTTTTAAGTTTTCTTAGGGTTTTTAGGTGTTTTTATGAGTTTGAGGGATTTTTAGGGTTTTTGAGTTTTTTGGAGGTTTTTAGGGTTACTTGGATTTTTAGGATTTTTAGTGTTTTTTGTTTCTTTTTCATTTTTATGGGTTTTTGGATTTCTAGGATCTTTGAATTTTTTTTTGGGTTTCCCTGGGTTTTGTGATTGAAATTTACCTTTTTAGGTTTTTCAAGGGTTTTTATAGATTTTGAGATTTTAGTATTTTTAAGGTTCTTATGGGTTTAACGGATTTTAAGAAGTTAAGTTGTTTTTTTGGGTTTTTGGATTTTTATGGGTTTTTAGGGGTTTTTGGGTTTTTGGGTTTTTTTTTTATATTTTTCTGGTTTAGAGTTTTCAGGTTTTTTTTGGGTTTTTAGGATTTTAGGGGTTTTAATGTGTTTTGGGGTTTTTGGGTATTAGTGATTTTTTATGATATTGCATGGTTTTTAGATATTTTTGGAGTTTTTATGGTTTTAAGGGGGTTTTAGGCATTTTTTGGGTCTGGGTTCTTTTAGGTGTTTTAGAGACTTTTTAGGTATTTTGGGGGTTTTATGTTTATTAGGTTATTTGATGGTTTTTTATTATTATTAGGTTTTGTAGGTGTTTAAATGTAATTTTAGGGTTTCGAGGGGTTTTGTGGCCTTTTAGGATTTTTTAGGATTTTTGTGTTTTTTAATGTTTTAGGGTCTTTTTATGTTTTATTAGGATTTCAGGTTCATTTAGTATTTTGGGATTTGTCAGTATTTGTAGGGTTTGTAGGGTCATTAAGATTTTTTAAGGTTTTTATGGATATTTAGTGATTTTAGGGGTTTTATTCACTTTTTTGGTTTGGGGGTAAGGTTTTTTAGTGATTTATAGCATTTTATTGACTTTTTTGGGTTTTAGTGGTTTTAGGGTCTTTTAGTGGTTTGGAGAAGTTTTTAGTCTTATTTAAGGTTTTTAGGGTTGTTTAGAGTTTTTAGGGTTTTTATGGTTTTGGGTTTTTTTATGGTTTTTAGATTTTTTGTGTGGTTTTAATGGGGTTTTATATTTTTTTATGGTTTTCATATTTTTTTGGATTTTAAATGTTTCTATTAATTTTTATGGTTTTTATGGATTTTATGTTATCAGGGTGTCTTAGGAGTTTTATGTGTTTTTTGTGTTTTAAAGGATTTTTGGGGTCTTTAATTTTTTTTATTTCTTTTAGTGTCTTTTTTTTATTTCATTGTTTTCAACTATTTTTATATTTTTAGGGTCTTTTGGTCTATCTTTGGAATTTTATGGTCCTTTTGGGTTTTTAGGGTTTTAGGATTTTTTAGTGGTGTCATGGTTTTAGTATCTTTTTTAATGCCTTTAAGGGTTTTTATGGTATTTGCATATTTTTTGGAGTTTTTAGGGTCCAATATGGTTTTAAGGGTCCATTAGGGTTTTATGGTTTTTATTTTCATTTTTTGGTTTTAGGATATTTTAGGTGTTTTAGTATTTTTCATGCTCTTATGGTTTTTAAGGAATTTATTATTTTTAGTGGCTTTTGGGTTCATTGGGATTTCTAGGTGTTTTATGGTTTTTATAGTTACTTAATGTATTCCAATGGTTTTCGGGGTTTTTAGTTTTTTCTAAATGATTTTCAGGTTATCTTAGTGGTTTTATGGTTTCTAGAGTTTTTTAGGGTTTTTTGGTTTTTTAATTTTTTAGGGACTTTATGGTTTTAGTTTTTTATGGTATTTAGGGTTTTAGGGTTTTTAGGGCTTTAATAGTTTTTAAGTTGGTTTTATGAATTTTTATGGTTTTTTAGTCTTTAGGGTTTTAATGATTTTTGAGTTTCTTTAGGTTTTTTATTGTTTTAATGGGTTTTCAGGTGTTTTTTGGATTTTTGGATATTTGACAGTGTCTTAGTTTTTTAGGTTTTTAAGATTTTTTAGGGATTTTCATTTTTTTGGGGTTTTATGGGTTTCTATTTTTTAATGTTATTAAAGTGATTTTTATGGATATTATGATGTTTTATCAGGATTTTATAGTTTTTAGGGTATTTTAGGGTCGTTTAGGGATTTCAAGTCTTAGAGTGGTTTTGGGGGTTTTAGGTTCTTAATGTTTTTTAGGTTTTTATATTTTTTAGTGGTTTTAGGGATTATTATATCTTATAATTATTTTTAGGTATTTTATGGGGTTTTATGGGGTTTTATTGTTTTTATGGGTTTTAAGTGTAATTTGTGTTTTTAGGATTTTAGGGTTTTAGGTTTTTAAAGTGGTTTTTAATGTTTTTTTGTTTTTTGGGGGGTTTTAAGTATTCTAGGTTTATTTAGGGGTTTTTCTGATTTTAATAGTTTTATGGTTTTTATGGTTTTTACGGATTTTAGTGTATTTAGTGTTTTTATGGGTTTTAGGGGTTTTAGGGTTTCTAGTGGTTTTAGGTTTTTTCAGGGTTCAGTTTTTTTATTTTTCATGGTTTTAGGGGATTTTCGTGTTTTGTAGTGTGGTTTTATGGGTGTCTTAGGTTTTTAGTGGTTTTTTTAGATTTAGGCATTTTATTATATTTTATGATTTTATTGTCATTTTTGGGACTTTTAACATTTTTTATTGTTTTAGGGATTTTAGGGTATTCAATGTATTTAGGGTATTTATGTTTTCAAGGATCTTTAGGGTTTTGGGATTTTTAGGTTTTTTATAATTTTATGTCCTTTTATGGTTTTAGGGGATTTTATGTTTTTAGGGGGTTTTATGGCATGCCGAATTTTAAAACTTTAGTGACTTTTAAATCTATTTAGGGTTTTAGGGTTTTTTGGGTTTTTTGGATTTTTAGTTTATTTATTTTTTGGGTATTTTTTGGTTTTGGTATTTTTATAATTTTTTTTGTATTTTAAGGGTTTTAAGGTCTTTTAGGTGGCTTGGGGGGGGGGGAGGGAGGGTTATTGTTTTAGTGTTTTTAGTTACTTTTAATATTATTGGGTTTTTTTGAACCTTTTGTGGTTTTGGGATTTTAGTACCCTTTAGGGGATTGGGAAGTTTTAGGGTTGTTCAGGTTTTTTTTTATTTTTTGGTTGTTTTATGGGTTTTAAGTTTTGTTTTGTGTTTTAAGGGTTTTTAGGGTCTTTTAGGGGTTTATGGATTTTTTGTGGTTTAGGGTTTTATGTTCTTTTAGGGTTATCAGTTTTGTAGGGATTTTATGGGTTTTTAATGTTTTTAGGTTTATATGGTCTTTTAGGGATTTTTTGGGTTTTTATGGGTTTATAGAGGTCTTTAGGTATTTTAGGGTCTTTTGTGTTTATTAGAGGATTTTAGGTTTTTTGGGATTATATGGGGTTTTAGGGGATTTTAGGGTTCTTAGGCTTTTATGTTCCTTTAGTGTTCTTTTTGTATTTTTTTCATTTAGGGTTTTAGGTGTTTTTTGATTTCCTTAGGGTGTTTTTGTTTTTATGGCTTTTAGGGTTTTTTTATTTTTTGGATCTTTTAATTTTTTAGTTGTTTTTCGATTCCTTTATCGATTTGTAGGGTTTTTATGGGGTTTTAGGTTTTTTAGTATACTTTATGGTTGTAGGGAAAAGGAAGGCCCGTGTCCAGGCTATTCCTGACACCCCCCAAAATTTATTAAAAGAAAAGACACAAAGACATGCAGACAAGGGAGGGGAGGGGTCAAACGACGCACACCCAAAAACCCTTCATACCAAAAGACCCAAAAAAAGGAAAATCAAAAAAGAAAACAAAACAGAGAAACAAACACAAAAAAACACAACAGTAGTGTCCACACATCCAACATCACAACTTCCATCATCCAGCACATTCCAGCATCCAGCAGCACCACATCCAATCATCAAAGCAATACAGCAGCAACAACACATCAAAACCAACCAGCCCTAGCAACCAACAACACCGAAACCGACATCGCAACCAACCACAACCAGCAGCATGAGACCATATTATGAGAACCGTAGCCAAACGTGGCCATCATCACCTCCCAACAGTCACCAACTAGCAGCTCCATACACACCATTTCCAACAGCTTGCATGTAAACAGGGACAACAACGCGCACATCTAGCATACCACAGCAGACATCTCCCGAACCAAACCCCAGTATCCAGCACCCCAACTTCAAGAACCAACACCAGTAGTGGTTCTTATCCCATCCATCCACATCCAAAAAGCAGCAAAGCTTGTAGTGCATAGGATTAAATCTATTAGATCCAGCAAAGAAACCATTGACAACCAAAAGGACCAGAACACAGCAGAACCAAAGCAAAACCGTAGTAGCGGGAGACGGTTGGAAATCCAAAGAACCAGCCTGAGCAAGAAGCCATACCATAGCGCAAACCCCCACAAATCATCATGGAAGAGGCCAGGAGCCACGCCGCCGATGAAAACCCATCCACTGTTGAAAGCTTCGAATCCATTTACCCATCCATGGAGAGAGAATCTCCGCAACCACAAATAGGATCATCTGCGTATACCAATCACCAACAGATCTGGAAAAATCTAGGTCCGGTGCCGCCCCAAAAAGCCGGCACCACGCCTTCTACCTCCAGCACGAGAGAAGCCACATAAATCTTTTAAGCCCAGATCCACATAACCACATTCTCTATCTACACCTGCATCCACGTCGAAACAACGGGGGAAAACCCCCACCTTCCCAATCCAAGAGCCGCAACACCGCACCCGAAGCCATCCTGCACCATCGCAGAACCCATCCGGCACGCCAGAGCTGAAGTTCCACACCATCGTCAAAACACCACGCCTTGCCAGATCTCCACCCATACCACACAGATCTGAGACAGAGAAGCCCGGAACCAACAACAACCTCCAGATCTAACAGACCAAAAGCAGAAATCCCATCGCCATGGGACGCAGCAACACCAAAATCCGATGCCATTGAGCACCGCCTAAGGTTGCCGAAGACCGACTCCACCGGGAATCGCCAAAGCAAACCGCGACCACCATGGGGAAGCCGATCCAGCAAAGTCGAATCTCTAGGACCTGGAAAGCGCCGCAACTGTATCCTGATGAGGAGGACCTTGAATATCCCTCACAGCCAACAACAAGTGATCTGGAGCTGACGAAGAGCACACTGTTTCTGCGACGAGATCCTGAGGACAAGGGAATGCCAAAGATGACACCAAGAACACTATACCCGATACCAATCTCTCAAAGCCTCAAAGAGATCCTGGATCTGAGAAGGACAACACTAAGCTGGAAACCCAAACCTGGACCATACAGTCCCAAATGCATGCCGAAGCTGAACAAGGATCCTGATGATAGGAGAGTCGATGCCACCTCTGCAGGAACCAGAGCCAACAATGAACATTTTGAAGCTAGAGCCAGATCCCAAAGCCGTAAGGAATAAGGAAGCCACCACTGGGCCAGAAACGAAGCCATAACACATAGATTCATCCTCCATCAACGTAAATCCAAGATTATATAGCTGTCACTGAGGATAGACCACACCAGAGAGGGAAGGAAGAAGATCTAGAAGAGAACCTTGGCAACACAAGGGGAGAAGAAGAGTTGCCGCTCCGAGGCCTTTCCTTGGAACATTTAGGAGTATAGGGGATTTTAGAAGATCTAGGTTTTTTAGAGTTTTTGGGGGATTAGGTCTTGTTTTTGACTTATCTTAAAATGTTAATTGATTTATTATTATTTTCTATCATTTAATTATTTCTAATATCCCATTTTATTACACTAATTAGTGCATTCATAATTAATATTAATTTATAATTATTTTATAATCCATTTTTCACTAAATATCTTATATATTAAGTGTAAATTCATATTTAGTCTTATATAAATCACATTTAATAAAATATTTTTTATTAATATTAATACTAATATGGTTATTTTTTAATATATTATTTTTAATGATATATAATTTTTTAAATGAAATATAACTTTTATCAGTGCTCGGAAAAAGCGATAATAAAAGGGTTTTTTAATTTGTGCAAAAATAAAATATTTAATAATGGGTGATTCTTATGAAATATAAAATTTTAATCATTTTTAGGGGTTTTAAGGTTTTTAGGGGTTTCTAGGGTTTTTAGGTTTTTTAATGTTTTTAGGGTTTTCTAGGTTTATGGGTTCTTAGGGTCTTTCATTATTTTTAGGGTATTTAGTGTCTGTTAAGGTTTTTAGGGTTTTTATGTATTTTTAAGTGTTTTTTAGTTTTTAGGGTCTTTTAGTTTTTTAGGGTATTTAGGTTATTTTAGGGTTTATTTGTATTTTTAGGGTCTTTTATGGTCATTTAGGGTTTTTAGGATTTTTATGGGTTTCTAGGGTTTTACAGACCTTTAGGTTTTTAAAGATCATCTAGGGTTTTATGGTCCTTTTGGTATTTTTTATGGTTTTAGGGTCGATTAGGGGTTTTAGGGCTTTTAAGTTCAACTAGTGTTTCTAGGTGTTTTAGTGTAATATTGGGTTTTTAGGGTAATTTTGTATCTTTTAGGGTATTTTATGATTCTTAAGGGTTTTTAGTGATTCTTATTTTACTTTGGGATTTTAAGGGGTTTACAGTATTTTCCAGGTTTTTAGGATATTTTATATTCTATTAGGGATTTTAGGGTCTTTTAGTTTTTAGGACCTTTTAGGGTTTTTAGGGTTTGAGGGTCTTTTAGTTTATTTGGTTTCTTTCTGTTCATCTACGCATGTTCTGGGTTTTTAGGATTTCTTAGTTTTTAAGGGGGTTTTATTGTTTTGTTTTTTAGGGGTTTTATGGTTTTAAGGGTTTTAGGGCCACTTACTATTTTTAGGATTTTTATTATCTTTTAGGGTTTTTATTGATTCTAAGGATTTTTTTTAATTTTTAGGTGTTTTAGTGTTTTTAAAGCTTCTTTTATGGATTTTATGGGTTTTAAGGGGTTTTTTTATTTTTAGTGGTTTTAGGGGTTTTCTTGTTTTAGTGTTTTTATGGGTTTTGGTTTTCTTTAGAGTTTTAGGGTTTTGTGGATTTTTATTGATATTTAAGGTTTTATAAGTTTTTATTATTGTAGGGTGTTTAGGGTTTTTAATGGTTTTTAGGGGTTTAAGGGGGTTTTTATATTTTCTAAGGATTATATAGTTTTTTGGGTTTTTGGGTTTTTTCTGTTTTTGGGGTTTTTAGTATTTTTCTGGGTTTACGGGTTTTTTCATTTATTTATATTTTTAAAACATTTTTAGGGGTTTAGGGGTTTTTATAGTTTTTATGGGGGGTTTTATGATTTAAGGGTTTTAAGGTATTTCTATAGGTTTTAGATTTTTTATAGTTTTTATGGTTTTATGTTTTTTATGGTTTGTAATATTTTTTTGGTTTTTAGGGTTTTTGGTTTTTTATGATTTTATGGGGTTTAATAATGTATTTATGGTGTTTAAGGGGTTTTAGGGTCTTTTAGGGTTATTATAGGGTTTAAGGATCTTTCAGTGTTTTTTGGGTTTTTATGGTCCTTTTGGGGTTTAGGTTCTTTTAAGGGGTCGTAGGGTTTTTAATTTATTTTAGAGTTTTTTAAATGTCTATTAGATTTTAGGGGTTTTGTTTTGTTTAGGAATCTTAATTTGTTTGAAGGTATTTTTGGTATTTTTTGGTTTTTATCAGTTTTTATGGTTTTTAGGGTTTTTTGGGTGGTTTTATGGTTTTTTGGGTTTTGGGTACATTAAGGTTTTAGGGTTTTTAGTGTTTTAATAGGTTTTATGGTTTTATGGATTTTATTTCATTACGGTTTCATTTGGTTTTTATGTGTCTTTAGTGTCTTTAGGGAATTTTATATTTTGAAGGGGGGTTTAGTGGTTTTAGGGCCTTTTTAGAGTTTTTATGGGTTTTGAGGGTTTTAAGGGGTTTTAAGGATTTTAGGGGTTTATTTTATAGTTTTTAGGGTTTTTTTGGTTTTTAAGTGTATAAATGTTTTTTGATTTTTTATGGGTTTAAGGTTTTTACGCTATTTTGGTGGTTTAAGGGATTTTAGGGGTTTTAGGACTTTTTGTATTTTTATGGTTTTTTTTGGGATTTTATGGTCACTAGGATTTTAAGGTGTTTTATGGATTTGTTAGGATATCCAGGTGTTTTTTTATTGTTAGAGATTGTTATGTATTTTTGGGCATTTAGGGTTTTTTAGTATTTTTTTTGTATTTTTGAGGTATTTTAGGATTTTCTAGTGTTTATATTTGGGGGGGGGGGGGGTTCAGGGTTTGGGGGGTTACGGTTTTTAAGGTTTCTATGGTGATTATGAGGTTTTATTGTTTTCTTGTGTTTTTTTTGGTTTCATAGGGTCTTTTGGTTTTTTGGGGTTTAGGGTTTTTATGGTTTTTGGGTTTTTATGGTTTTAAGGGTTTTTAGTTTTTTATTTTGGTTTTTATGGTTTTCAAACATTTTTAGGATTTTTATAGTTTTTGGAGTTTTATGGATTTTTTCGATTTTTTAACGTTTTGATGTTTTTATGGGATTTTAAGGGGTTTTATGGTTTTTAAAAGTTTTTTTTGTTTTTAAATTTTAAGGTTTTCATTACAGTATTTTATGGTTTTATTGGTTTTTAAAAATTTTATGGGTTTTTACATTTTTAGGTTTTTAGGAATTTTTAGGTTTTTTCAATTTTAGGGTTTCTAGAATATTAAATGGTTTTTAGATGTTTTACTATTTTTAAGCGTTTAGGTTTTTTTTAAGGTTTTATGGTTTTTTATTGTTTTTAGGGTTCACTAGGGTTTTTAGGATTATATATTTTTAAGTGTTTTTCATGATTTTTTTAGTTCATTTTAAGGTTTCAGGTTTGTAATGGGTTTTTGGGTTTCTAAGGGATTTTATGGTTTTTACGGTCCTTTTGTGGTTTTTATGGGTTTTAGGGTTTCTGTGGTTTATTTATGTTTTAGTGTATTTTTGGTTTTTTACGGTTCATAGGGGTTTATTTATTTTTTAGGGGTTTTAGGGTTTTCTTAGTGTTTTAAGGGGTTTTTTGGATTTTTTGGGATTTTAGGGTTTTTAAGGGATTTTTGGGATTTGAGGTTTATTTTAATTTTTTTAGAGTTTTAGGGGTATTTAGGAATTTTAAGGTTTTAGGGAATTTTTTAGTCTTTAAATATTTTTGGGTTTTTTGGTTTGTGTGGGTTTTATGATTATTTTTGGATTTCTAGAGTTTTATTGGGTTTTATGGGTTTTCAATATGTCTTTATAGTTTTATGGTTTTTATGTTTTATAGGGAGGTAGGGGTTTTTGGATTGTCATTTATTTTTGGAGTTTTGTAGAGTTTATATGGGTTTTTAGGGTTTTATAAATCTTCTAGAGTCTTTTATGTTTTTAGGGGGTTTAGAGTATTTTCGGGTTTTAGGGTATTTTAGGGTTTTTGGTGGTTTTAGGTTTTTAGGGGGTTTAGTGGGATTAGAGGGTTTTAGTGTTTTTATAGGTATTAGTTGTTTTAGTTGATTTATTGGTTTTTTGGGGTTTTATGGATTTTTAATGGTTTTTAGGGTTTTTAGGTTTTTAACTATTTTCTAGGTTATTTAAGGTTTTTAATATATTTAAGTTTTTGGGTTTTAGTGTTTTTTTATAGTTTTATAGGGTGTTCTAGGGTTATAGGGGTTTTAGTGTTTTTAGGGGTTTTAGGGAGTTTATTGGTTTTTAGTTTTTAGGTTTTTTTGGGGGTTTATAATGGTTTTTTTAATTTTTTTAGGTTTTACTGATTTTATGGTTTTTATTTTTTTTTACGTTTTTAGGGTTTTTAGGATTTTTTTGGGGGTTTTTGTTTTCTAGGGTTTTTAGGGATTTTTAAGGTTTTAAGGGGGTTTAGTGTTTTTAGGTTTTTTCATTTTAAATGTTTTTACTTATTTGTATGGTTTTCGGGGATTTGAGGGGGGGGGGTTGGGATCTTTTAGCTCTATTTAGGTTTTTAGGGTTTTCGGGTTTTTGGTTTTAAGGTTTTATTTGGTGTTTTAATGTTTTTTTATTTTAATTTGTTTTGGTGTTTTAATGGTGTTTAGGGGTTTTATTTTTTTTAATGTATTTATAATTTTAGGGTTTTTATGGTAATTTATGGATTTTTGTGATTTTTATGATTTTTTTATTTTAATTTATTTTAGGGTTTTAGGTGAATATTTTTTTTGGGACTTATGGTTTTTGTGGCCTTTTGGGGATTTTTAAGGTTTTTAGGGTCGTTTATGGGTTTTAGAGTTTTTAGGGATTTTTTATTTTTTCGGGGTTTTAGTGGTTTTTAAGGGCATTAGTGTTTTTAGGGTTATTGGGCCCTTCAGGGTTTTTTGTGTCCTTTAGAGGTTTTACACCCATTTAGGGCCCTTTAGGGATTTTAGTTTTTTTAGGGTTTTTTTGGGTTTTTATATTTTTTTGGGATTTTATGGATTTTAGGGTTTTAGGCTATTTATAGGTTTTTGGGTTTTTTGTTTTTTGGGGGGTTTTTTGTTTTTTTGGTTTTTAGGGTTTTTACGATGTTTTTAAGGGTATTTTATAGTTTTTAGGATTTTTAGGTTTTTATGAGTTTAGGCTTTTTAGGTATTTTATTTAATTTTAGGGTTTTTCGGGTTTACTATACATTTATGTTCTTTCAAAATTTTAGGGGTTTTTAGTGTTTTTTTGGGTTAATTATGGTCTTTTAGGAAATTTATGGTTTTTAGAGTCATATTGGTTTTTAGTCACTTTTACTGTATATTATGTGGTTGTGGGGAGTTTTAAGGTTTTAAACTCCTTTAGGGGCTGTAGGGTTTTTGTGGTTTTTGGTCCATTTAGGTTTTTGGGATGTTCTATTTTCATTTATTTGTTTTTAGGGTTTTGAGATATTTTATATTATTTATTTGCTTTATGTTTTTCTAGGGTTTATTTGGGGTTTTTTGGGTTTTATGTGTATTATTAAGATTTTATGGTATTTTATTGTTTTCTTAGGGGATTTTAGAGTTTTATGCCTTTTTTTATTTTTTATGGTTTTCAGGGTTTTAGGGTTTAAAATGTTTGTAAGGGTATTTAATTTTTTTTGGATTTTAGGATTTTTAGGTTGTTTAGGGTTTTAGGGTTTATTAGGTGCTTTAGGTTTTTTATGTTTTTTGGGTTTTATGGTTTTTATCACTTTTTATGTTTTTAGGGGTTTTCATTTTTTGGTTGGTTTTGGGTTTTTAGGGTTTTAGGGTTGTTTTATTGTCATTTTAGGGTTTTTATGGTTTTTTTATTTTAGGTTTTATGTTTTTATTTTTTTTTATTTTTAGGGTGTTTTATTGTTTTAGGGTTTATAGGGGTTTTTAGGTGTTTCAATTTTTTTAGGAATTTAAGGGGTTTTATATTTGTTTTTGTGGTTTTAGGGAATCTAAAGTTTTTAGTGTTTTTATGGGTTTTATAAAAATTTTAGTGTTCTTTAGGGTTTTTAGATTTGTTCATGTTTTTTAGATATTTTAGGTTGTTTTAGGGGATTTATGTGTATTTAGGGTCTTTCTAGATTACTAAGTTCTTTTAGAGGTTTTATGGGTTTTCGATTTTTTAAGGTTTTAAGTGTTTTCAGGGTCTTATTGTTTCTTGTTTTAATGTTTTTTAGTGATTTTAGGGGTATGGGCTATCGAATTGTTTTTTAGGATTTATCAAGATTTTTTGGGTTTTATTGTTTTATGTTTTTGGGTTTTAGGGTTTTAGGGTTTTTTTGAGAGTTTTGGTATTTTTACAGTTTTTAGCATTTTTATGGATTTTTTGATATTTTGGATTTATTGGGTTTTGAGGGGTTTTATGGATACATAGGCGTTTTATGGTATTTTAGGGTTTTAGGGATTTTTGTTGTTATTTTAGGGGTTTGTGGGGTTTTATTTTTTTAGGGGTTTTCAGGGGTTTTAAATGTTTTTAGGTTTTTTCTAAGTTTTTTAGTTTTTTGTTTTTTTAAAGGTTTTTTATAATTTTTATATTTTTAGGGTTTTATGGTTTTGTTAGAGTTTATAGATATTTAAGGGTCTTTACTGGTTTTCGGGGATTTTTTATTTCTTAAGGTTTTTAGGGGTTTTTAGGGTTTTTTTATTTTTTTTTTGTGTTTTTAGGGTGTTTTTAGGTTTTTAGGTTTTCATTAGTCTTTTTAATGATTTATATGGTCTTTTAGTTTTTTTTTACAATTTTGAGGATATTTTTTAAAAGATTTTAGTATTTTTTGTTGGTGTTTGGGTTTTTTTGGTTTTTAGGGTTGTTTAGTGTTTTTGGGATTTTAGGGTCATTTATGGCAGAAAAGGTGTGGGATCAGACAAAGCTGATCCCATGATTTATTAATGAACATAAAAGTAAAGTACAAAGAATTGCAAAGGAGGCTTGCATATCCTAGTGTGGGTCGTCCCCTTCATGTTTGAGTCACCTGAAGACAAACAGAAGTCTGGAGTCCTGAAAGACCATACCGAAGTCACTTCGTCAATCGATCTCTTAGAAAGAGCATCTGCAACCCAGTTTGCCTCTCTATATGTATATGAGATGCCCAGGGTTAGAGTCTTGGTAGCATCGAGGCACTCAATCCAGTGTTGGAGAAGTCACCATGGTACAAGTCGTGACTGCTTCCTGAAGGCCTCCACCGCCAATGATGAATCAGATTCAATCTAGAGCTTATTCCATCTGAACTGGGTTGCATATTGAATTGCCTTTATGATGGCCCAAAGTTCTGCCTCATACGCAGTACCACTCCTAAGGAAGTGGTAAAATCATCCTTTGACAAAGCCCCGAGAGGTACGAAAAACCCGCCACATCCTAAAGGACCTGGCGCACCCATGGCAGCACCATCAACATTGACCTTGATAAAGCCCGCTATTGGAGGGATCCACCTAATAAATTTCAGCATCTTCGGTTTTCTGCATCTTCCGGGAATTCTAATTCTGCGCAGGACCAGGAAGTCATTCATATCATTTTTCATCTCCCCATTCTGGATACCTACCGCCGCATGGATAGCCCTATGAATTCTCACCACCCCTTCATGGAAAGAACATGTTTTATTCCGATGTGCCACTACATTTCTGGAAAACCAAACATAGGAGAGCACTTCCGCCACCGCTGCTAGGAGAAGGTTGTGAAGCTGTGAGCTTAGGCTGACCTCAGTTACCGCACTGAGAAGATTCACCATCTCCTGTTGCCTACTCAAATTAAGATGAATTCCAAAGACATCCTGAATATAAATCCATAACTCAAAAGCCATACTGTAGTGTATGAAAAGATGATTACTAGTTTCCTCCACCCGCAAGAAAATGTTACAGCCTGAAACAATCTGCCATCCAGCCAGTTTTATCACCCCATGTAGAGGCATTCTTCCTTTCCATATTTTCTATAATAAAATCTGCCTGGAAGGAGGAATAAATGGCTTCCTAAATTTGGAAAGCCATGATGGAACAGAGGATCTATGCTCACATTTGTGCCGATATAACCCTTTGGTATCAAGAAGACCGCATCGATCATGTTTCCACACTAAAGCATCATCATTGAAAAATTTATATCTCTTTATTTCCATGGAGATCATGCTCGGAAGCATGACATCCATGTCGTCAAAATTCTACAAAAACTCAGAAATTTGCATATTCTTCATGTTGTCTGGCGACTAAAGTATTGTATTTAGCAGAGTGTCCAACCAATTACTGGTCCAGCAGTTCAGGCTGGATTTCATCGAGACAATCCACCTTGAATTTGTGATAATATCATGGTATGTTGTCTTGATGGAGGGCCAAATCGAAGAGAGAGAATAACCAGCGGATTCATTCATCAGCCTGCAAACAAACCGATCATTGAGTTTTTTGGGGTATTTTTATTTTTAGGGGTTTTTAGGTTTTTTAAATTTCTTTAGGTTTTTTAGGGGGTTTTATATTATTATTGTGTTTATGGTTTTTTATGATTTTTAGGGTTTTTATATTTTTTATTGTTTTTATGGGTTTCATAATTTTTATGTGTTTTTAGGGGGTTTAGGGTTTTTATTGTTTTTAACGGGTTATAGGGATTTTTTTATTTGTGTTTTTATTATTTTCTTGGGATTTCTGTGTTTTTTAAATTATTTAATTTTCTTTTATGGTTTTTAGGTTTTTATTTTTCTAGGTATTTGAAGGGTTTCTAGGGTTTTTATGCATTTTCGGGGTTTTTATGAGTTTTTATGTTTTCTAGGGGTTTAGGGATTTTAGATATTTTAGTAGTTTTAGGGTGTCATTTAGATTTCTAGGTGTTTTAGTTTTTAAGGATTTTAGTGTTTTTTAGTGGTTTTAGGGTTTTTAGGGGTTTTAGCAGTTTTTATGATTCATAAGGTTTTCAGGGATAATTTTGGTGGTTTTTTGAGTTTTTATCATTTTTTGTATTATAAAATATTTCCTATGGTTTTTTCGTGGCTGTTTTAGTGGTTTTAGTTTTTTAATGATTTTATGGGTTTTACATTTTTTTGTCTTTAGAGTTTTAGGGTATTTTGTTTTATAGGTTTTTACTGATTTTTTGATTTTTACGTCTTTTTGGGTGTTTTAGAGTTTTTATAGTTTTTTGGGGGTTTAGGGATTCTATGGATTTTTAGGTATTCTTAGAGGTTTTTGGATATTTCAGGTTTTAAGCGTTTTAAGGGTATTATCAGTTTTTTGGAGTTTTATGACATTTTAAGGAACTTTATCTCTTTTGGGATTTTACGGTTTTTTGATATTTTAGGGTGTTTTATAGTGTTTTATGATTTTTAGGGATTTTAGTGGTATTAGGGTTTTAGGGGGATATGTGTTTTTTAGAAATTTTTATGGATTTTAGTGGTTTTGGATGTCTTAGAGTTTTTAGGTACTTTTAGTGTTTTTATATAGATATTAGGGAATATTAGGGTTTTTATTGTCTTTAGGGTTTTTGTATCTTTTAGTTTTTTTGGGGTTTTATGGTCTAAAAGTGTTTCAAGGGGTTTTAGGGACATTTAGAAGAGTTTTCTAGTTTTTAGGGATATTAGGGTTTTATGGGTTTTTTACAGTTTTATGGTTTTCATTTTTTTAGTGTTTTTAAAAATTTTAGGGGTTTTGGGGGTTTAAAGTTTATCTAGGGTTTTTTGGATTATTAGGTTTTTTTTGGGTTTTTATGGTTTTTTTTGTTTTTACTACCTTTTTGGGTTTTCAAGGGGTTAAGGGTATCTTAGGCTTTAAAGTGTTTTTATTTTCATTTCTGGAAATTTGAGGGTTTTAGGGGTTTTTATTCTTTTTTGGTTTTTTGGGTTTTTTGGGTTTTTAGTGGTTTATAGATTTTTTTAATGGGTTTTTAGTTTGTTTCATTTTTATGGGTTCTTATGTTTTTTTTGGTTTATTGGTGTTTTTAGGTGGTTTTGGTGCTTTTTTACATTTTTGAGGTTTTTAGGGGTTTTTTTATTTTTATGGTGTTTAAGGGGTTTTATGGGTATTTAAGGGTTTTATAGGGATTTTTAGGGTAATTTAGGTTTTTTGGGGTTTTAGGATCTTTCAAATATTTAATGGGGGTTTATACTTCTTGAGGAATTTTTTGTGGTTTTTAAGGGTTTTAGGGGGGTTTTAGGGATTTTAGAGTTTTTAGGACTTTTTATGGGGTTTAATGGTTTTTTGGGGGCTTGGGGTTTTTTTGGTTTTATGGGGTTTCAATGTTTTTTTGGGGTTTTAGGTTGATTAGGATTTATAGGGGTTTTCAGGGTTTTCAAAGGTATTTTAGGAGATTTTACGGTTTTAAAAGGCTCTTTTAGGGTTTTTAGTGTTATTAGGGGTTTTGGGAATTTTGGGGTTTTAGGGGTTTGTAGTATTTTAATGTTTTTTACTATATTTAGTATTTTTAGTGTTTTATAAGTGTTTATAAAGGTTTGGGGGTTTTAAAAGTTTTTATCATATCTTTTATGGGTTTATGGTATTTATGGTTTTTTGGGGGTTCCAGGAATTTTAGGTCTTTTATGTGTTTTAAGGGGGTTTTTTGGTTTTAAAAGTTTTAAGGGTTTTTAGGGGTTTTTTATTTTTATGGTATTTTTATGTTTTTCGGGTTTACAGTTTTTAGAGTTTTTGGGGTCTTTTAGGGTTTTAGGGTTTATCTGGTGATTTGAAAGGTTTTTATTTATTTTATTGTTTTTTTTTGGTTTTAAGACTTTTTAGGGGTTTTAATGGTTTTTTGTTTTAATTATATTCCAATATTTTAGGTACTTTTATTATTTTCTAAGAATCTTTGGGGGTTTTATAGCTATATTGGGAATTTTAAATTTTTTAGGGTTTTTATTGATATTTATGGGTTTTTTGGGTTTTTTTTGAGTTTTTATGAGTTTAGGGGCTTTTTGGGTTTTACGGTTTTTAGGGTCATTTAGGGGTTTTTAGGGGTTTAGGGACATTTAGGGTTTTTATGGGTTTTATGGTTTTGTAGGGTTTTATGGTTTTTGAGGGTCTTTTAGTGTTTTTAGGGTGTTAAGGGCCTTTTGGGTATTCTTGGGTTTTTAGTGTTCTTCATGGTTTTTACAATTCTTATGGTCATTTAGGGGAATTTGGTTCATTCAGGATTTTTTGTTTCTTTGTCTGTTTTCCCGGGTTGGTGGGTGGGGTTTGGGTTTTATTGTTTTTATGATTTTTTGAGTTTTTTTTGTTTTCTTGGGAATTTATGGATTTTTTATTATTTTCAGGTTTTTTATGTTTTTATGTGTTTTTATGGTTTTAGGGTATTTTATGGGTTTTAGGGATATTAGTGTTTTTTATTGTTTTAGGGTATTTCAGGGTTTTATAATGATTTTAGGGTTTTTATGATTTTTAGGGTTCTTTATTGTTTTTACAGATTTATAGAGTCTTTAGGGTCTTTATGTTTTTATAGGGTTTGAAATGGTTTTCATGTGTTTTTGGGGTCTTTAGGGTATTTTTATTGTTTTAGAGTTTTTATGACCATTTAGGAGGTTTGGGGGGTTTTAGGATATTTTAATAAATATTAATGGGTTTTAGGTTTTTTAGAGGGTTTTTTGTGTTTTTAGGATCTTTAAGGATTATTTTTAGGTATTGTGGTTGTTTATGGGTTTCATGGTGTTTTATTGTCTGTTATGGTTTTTTTGGAGTTGTAGGGTCCTAGTGTTTTTAGTTTTTTTAGTGTTTCTTATTATTTTATTAGGGATTTTGATGAGTATTAAGGTTTTTATAATTTTAAAGGATTTTTAAGTTTTAATGTTTTTTTGTATTTTAGGCCATTTTTGGTGTTTAAAGTGTTTCTTATGGATTTTAGGTTTTTTGGGGGGTTATAGGATTTTTCGAGTAGTTATGGTTAAATTTTTAAGGGGTTTAAAGTTTTTAGTGTTTGTTTTTGGGTTTTTAGGTTTTTTTAGTTTATAGGAGTTTTAGGGGTTTTATGATTGTTTTAGGGTCTTTAGTGTTTTTATGGTTCTTAGGGTTTATAAATTTTTTTTTGGTTTTTTGGGGGTTTTAGGGTTTTATGGGTTTTAGGGTTTTTATGTGTTTTTTATTTTTTGGAGTTAATAATTTTTTTTGGGTTTTAAGGGTTTTATGTTATTTTGGAGATTAAGAGGGTGTGATAATATTTTAGGGTTTTTACAGTCTCTTTTGGGGTCTTTCGGGGATTTGGGGTTTTTTGGGTTTTTTTTTATTTTCGGGGTTTTCTATGTTTTAGGTTCTTAAGGATTTTAGGGTTTTATGGGTTTTAATTTTTATTAGGGTTTTTAGAGTTTTTTAGGGTTTTTAGGTTTTTAGGGGTTTTATGGGGTTTTAGGGGGTTTTAGCATTTTTATGTTTTTTTTGATTTTAGGGTTTTTTTGGCTTTTAAATATTTTTAATGCTTTTTTGGGATTTTTAGGGTAATTATGGATTTTAGGGATTTTTCAGATTATTTTATTGCGTTTTATGTGATATTAAGATTTTGTTTCTATTTTTATCGTTTTTAGGGTTTTTAGGGGTTTTATGGTTTTAAGGGGTTCTTAGGTTATTTAAGGGGTTTTCAGGGGTTTTAGTTTTCTTAAAGGTTTTAAGGGTTTTTAGGGACTTTTAGAGATTTTATGGTTACTTTAGTGTTTTTAGGGCCTTTTATAGTTTTTAGGTATCATAGGTCCTTTTTGATTTTTAGCATTTTTAGGGATTTTAGGTATTTTTAAGGGGGTTTGTTGGGTTTTAGTGTTCTTAGGGTTATTTTGTGGTTTTTAGTGTTTTAGGGACTTTTATTTTTTTGGGTCCTCTAGGGGTTGTATTTTTTTTTTGGGTTTTGGGGTTTTTGGTGTGTTTTTAGTGGTTTTTAGTGTTATTAGGTTATTAGGTATTTTGGGTTCTTTAGGGATTTTTTATTTTTTTAGTTTTTAGGGGTTTTTTTGGTTTTATAAATTTTTAGGCGTATTTTGGGTTTTTGTACATTTTTTAACATTTTTATCAATTTAAAAAAAATCGGGTTTTTGAGGGTCATTTAGGTTAGCATTTTTATTCAGTTATTAGTGTTTTCGGGTTTTTCTTGTTGATTTAGGGGTTTTTGGTTTATAAGAGTTTTTTTGGGTTTTAGGGGTTTTTTATGAGTTTTAAGGTCATTTTATGGTTTTAAGGTTTCTTAGGGTTCTTAATGGTTTGTATGGTTTGTATGGTTTTAGGGATTTTTTGGGGGGGTTTTATGGGTTTCTATAATTTTTTCATTTTTGAAGGGTTTTTAGGGTTTTTAGAGTTTTTAAGGTTCTAATGGAATTTTTCGTATTTTTAGGGCTATTTAGGGTTTTTATGGATTTTTAGGGGTTTTAGGGTTTTTTTTTGTTTTAGGGTTATTTGGGGTATAAGAGTTTTTCATGATTTTTTGGGGGTATTTTTTTTTATGTTTTAGGGTTTTGAAATATTTTTTTGGGTTTTCATAGTTTTTTACCAGTTTTAATGGTTTTAGGGGTTTTAGGGTATTTAAAGTTTTTTAGAGAATTTAGTGTATTTAGATTTTTATGGATTTTAAGGACTTAGGGTTTGTATTTTAGGGATTTTTATGATTTTTAAAGGGTTTTAGGTATTTTTAGGGATTCAGAGGTGTTTTAGAGGATATTAGGGGTTTTATGGGTTTTAAGGGCTCTTAATGTTTTGGGATTTTAGTGTTTTAGGATTTTTAGGATTTTATGAGGTTTTAGGGGGTTTTAATGGTTTTTTTTTGGATTTTTAGGGTTTTTTGGGTTTTTTGGTTGTTAGGGTTTTTAGGGGTATTAAGTTTTTTTTGTTTTTTAGTGTTTTGTATATTTTCTAGGGTCTTTATATTTTTAGTGTATTTATAGGTTTTTAAATAATTATTTGTTTCAGTATGGTTTTTTTGGGTTTTATGCGATTTAGGGGTTTTAAGGAATTTTTGTGTTTTTAATAGTTTTTAAGGTCTCTTATGAGTGATTCAATGTTTTTAGGATTTTTAGGTATTTGAAGGGTTTGGGGGGTTTTGGTGTTTTGTGGTTTTTATGGGTTCTAGTGTTTTTAGGGATTTTAGGTTGTTTAGGTTTTTATGGATTTTATATTTTTAAAGGGGTTTAGGGTCATTTTATGTTTTTAGGGACTTTACGGTATTTTATAATTTGTAGTGTTTTTTTGAGAATTTTAGGGTATTTATGGTTTTAACCTTGGGGGTATGTTTTTTAGTGTTTTATATTTTTTCAGTGTTCTTAGGTTTTTATAGTTTTTCCGGTTTTTTGAGTAATTTCGGGTTTTTTGGATTTTTATGGTTTTTAGGGGATTTATTAATTTAAGGGGTTTTAGCCATTTTTATGTATTTTATGGTCTTTATGGTTTTATGGGTTTTTAGGGTTTTTAGGGGGTTTTAATATTTTTTTTTGGTTTTATGGTTTTAAGAGTTTTTATGTTTTTTGGTTGTTTAATGGTTTTTAGTGTTTTGGTTTTTAAGGCTTTTTTTTTGTGGGTCATTAGGTTTGTAGGGTCTTTAGGGATTTTTAGGGGACCTTTTTTGTTTTTAAGTTCTTTTAGGTTTTTTATGGGTTTTTTATGTTCCTTCAGTGTTTTTATGGGTTTTAAAGGGTTTTAGGGTTTTTAGGGGCTTCAATGTTTTTATGGGTTTTTTTGAGTTTTTTAGTTTTTCTGTGTTTTGGTGCTTTTAGGGTTTTTATGGTTTTTAGGGTATTAAGTATTTTTTGGTTTTTTAAATTTTTTTATTTAGAGGGGGTCTTTTTGGATTTCTAGGGATTTTTAGGGTTTTAATGTGGTATTAGGGCCTTTATGGTTTTAGGGGATTTGGGTTCTTTTAGGGTTTTTACGATTTTTAGGATTTTAGGGTCTTTTAGGGGTTTTTAGTTTCATTTAGGGTCATTAGGGTTTTATAGGGTCTTTTAGTGTTTTTATCTGGGATTAGTATTTTTATGTTTCTAGGTTCCTTTATGTGGTTTTAGGGTCCTTTAGGGTTTCAAGGTATTTTAGGATCCTTTAGGGTTTTTAGGGACATTTAGGTTTTTTTTTGTTTTAGGTACCTTTTGATTTTTTTTCATTACCTTATGTGTTTTATTGTTTTTTAGGTTCTATTAGGGTTTTATGTTCCATTAGGGTTTTTATAATCTTTTAGTAGTTTTGGTTATTTTATGTTCCATTTGGTTTTTAGGGTTTTTAGTGTCTTTTAAGGGTTTTAGGGTATTTTAAGGATCTTAGGGGGTTTTAATTATTTTTGGATTTAAAGGTTTTTGGGTCTTTTAATGTGTTTTATAATTTTAAGGTATTTTTTGTTTTTTTAGTTTTTATGGTATATTTGGGATTTTTTGAATTTTTAGTGGTTTTAGTGTATTTTTAGTTTTTTGGGTTATTAGGTGTTTTAGTGTTTTTTGTGAGTTTTTATGATTTAATGGGTTTTAGTGTTATTATGGGTTTTTATGTATTCTATGGTTTTTATTTTTTTTATGGTTTTGTAGGGTTTGTAGTATTTTTGTAGTTTTAGGGAAAAGAAGGCATACAACCAAGCAAGCTTGGCCCCCCAAAATTTTATAAAAAAACAAGGCAACTCAAAAAGAGTTAGGACCAGGAACTACAACACAAAAGGATTATCAGCAACACTATAGCCAGAGACAAAGACTTCTCTAGCATATGTCGACACCTAGGATGATTCCACTTCTTCCTAATATTTGAAAAATTCCAAATACTTCTCTCTGAGACTTTGTTTCTCCTGAGTATGCTAAGCACAGGAGGGCTTGTTAGTCCCCCCTAGGAAAAAAATCATTAACATTCTTTTTGAAATCCATAAAAGAGGCCCTAGTATCCATATTATTTGATTAGGAGAAGTAGTCCCTCCTTGACCTCCTCTTTGGTGGTGCAGAACTGAAACCCTCGGCTGCAGACTCCTTTCTATGTAAAAAACCAGCACCGGACACACCCACAACCTCTTTTTTACTACCACCATCCTCATCATTAGCAATGTCTTCCCAACTCTGTGGATACAAATTAATAACCTCCAAAGCCACATCCCCCAAAAATAGGAAATGAGGTTTCTCAAGGGTGATTATTTCATTAACCATCAGGACCATCTTGAAGCCCTTCTCCTCCCCATTCAGATCATCACATACATTGTGATACAACTACTTCAGTAGGATGCACTCAGAACCTATTCTCAACAGCTACCCATAACTCATAGAAGAATCAATTAAGATCCATCGCATGTCTTCAAACTCTTCAAAATTATATGGACTCATCTACTCTCCATCATTCCTAGATTTCGAGATCATCATCAAATCCTAGAGTGCATTCTCCACATGATCTGCACGGCTCATATGGGGTTTTAGTGAGTTTTAGAGGTTTTATGGGGGTTTTAGTTTCTTGAAGGACTTTATAGGGGGTTTGGGGGTTTAAATAGGTTTTAGGGTTTTTTAGGGTTTTATGTTTTTTTATGATTTTTTTGGGTTTTCTGAATTTTTAGGGCTTTTAGTGTTTCTAGGGTTTTAGGGTTTTTAGGTTTTTAGGGGTTTTAGGTTTTTTAGGGATTTGTAGGGTTTTTAGTGTTTCTAGTTCTTTTGTATTTTAGGGGTTTTTAGGGTCTGAAGTGGTTTTATGGTTGTTTAGAGTTCTTATTATATTTTTTTAGGGTTTTTATAGGTTCTTAGTATTTTTTGAGGTTTTTTAGTATTTAGTTTTTGGGGGGTTTTAGGTTTCTAGGGTCTTTTAGAGTGGTTATGGGTTTTAGGAGTTTTAGTGTTCATAAGGGTTTTTCGAGTTTTTTAAAAATTTGAGGGTTTTTACAGTTTTTTTAGGATTTAGAGTTTTACAGATTTCAAGGATCTCTAAGGGGTATTAGGGTTTATGGTTTTTAAGGTTATTAGAGTTTTTAATGTTTATAGGTGTTTTGTGGGTTTTAGGGTTTTTTGGTTACTTAGAATTTTTTGTGGTATTAATGTTTTTTTGGTCTTTATTAGGGGTTTCAAGGTTTTTTTGGGTTTTAAGGTTATTCATTATTTTAGGGATTTTGTGGATTCTTAGGGAATTTAAGGGGTTGAGGGTGTTTTTAGCAGGGCTTTTTGGTTTTAGTGTTTTTATGGTGTTTCAAGTCTTTTTAGAGGTTTTTAGGGTTTATGGTTTTTTATGGTTTTTTGGGTTTTAATGGTTTCGGTAATTTTTTTTTCTTTTATGGTGTTTTAAAGTTATTAGGGTTTTTAGGGTTTTTACAGTTTTTATCCTTTTTAGTATTCTTTAGGGTTTTCCATTGATTTTTTGGGTTTTTGTGGTATTTTTAGAACATTTCATGTTTTTTGGGGTTTTAATGCCTTTAAGTGTTTTTATTTTTTTTATGGTTTTTACATTTTTTTTCAGTGTTGTTTGTGGATTTTAGTTTTTAGGAGTTCTTTGGGGGGTTTTGGGTTGTTTTAGGTTATTTAGTGTTCTTTTAAGGATTTAATGGGTATTAAGGTTTTATGGGTTGTCTAGGGTTTTTTGTATTTTTTTTGAATTTGTTTAGTTATTTGGGGATTTTTAGGTGTTTTAAGATTTTTCTTAGGGTTTTAGGGTTTTTTTGGATTTTTAGGGATTTCATTGTTTTTGGTGTTTATGGGACTTATTGTTTTTAGAGATTTTATGGTTTTAGGGGTTTTAAGTGTTTTAAGTGGTTTAGAGTTTTTAAGGGTGTTCATGATTTTAGGGCGTTTTATGGGATTTATGGTTATTCATGATTTTTAGTGTTTTGTAGTGTTTCATGGTTTTTTAAGATTCTTAATTTTTTTATAGTTTTAGTGTTTTTAGGTTTTTATGGTGTTTTTATGTTTTCAAGGTTTTGAGGAATTTTACATTTTTTATAGGTTATTATGTCTTTTTTAGTTTTAATGGTGGTTAAGAGTTTTTAGTGGTGTTTAAGAGTTTTTAAAGGGGTTTTATAGTATTTAACTATTTTGGGGTTTTGAGCCTTTTATGGGTTTGTTGGGTTTGTAGGGTCTTTTAGAGGTTTTTAGGGTCTTTTAGAGGTGTTTTATGGTTTTTAGGGAAGATTATTAAATTTTGTACTTTTGAGGGTTTTATATATATTTTTAGGGGTTTTATGGTTTTTATATTCCTTTATGGTTTTTAGAGTTTTAGGGTTTTATGTGTTTTATGATTTTTATAGTTTGTAGTATTTTACTGTTTTTATGGTTTTTAGGGTTTCAGGGGGATTAGGTTTTTTAATTGAATTTTATGGGTTTTTTGGGGTTTCTACATTTTTCTAAATAATTTAGTGTTATTTTTAGTTCTTAGGGTTTTTTGGTGTTTCAGTTTTTTTTTTTGCTTTTTAGATTTTTCAGGGTTTTTAGGATCTTTTAGGATTTTTTGGGTTTTTAGGATTTTTAGGGAATTATATGGGTGTTGGGAGTTTTATTGCTTTTATGTTTTAGGGGTTTTTATGGTTTTAAGGGTTTTTATGGTTTTAGGGTTTTTAGTGTATTAAGTGAATTCATGGGTTTTTTGGTGTTGTCGGGTTTTTGAGGATCTTTTAGGATTTAGGGGATATTGTTGGGTTTTTTTGGTTTTTTTGTTTTATGTGGTTTTAGGGTTGTTTAGGGTTTAGGGGTTTTAATAGCCTTTTATGTGTATTTAGTGTTTTTAGGGTTTTTTCTATGTTTGGTTATTATGGTGTTTGAATTTTTTTCAGGGTTTTTAGTATATTTTAGGCTTTTAGGGAATTTAGGGGTTTAAAGAGTTTTTTATTGTTATTTAGGGTTTTTATGTTTGTAAGGACTCTTAGCTATTTTCAAGGTTTTTACACTTTTAGGGTTTTAGGGTTTTTTATGAGTTTCTTGAGTTTTGTAATTTTTTTAACTTATTTAAGGGGTTTTATAGATTTAGGGGTTGTTTTATCTTTTTAGGGGATTTATGGATGTTTTAGTGGGTTTTCAGGGTTTTAGTATTTTTTAGGAGTTTAGGGTCATCTTATAGTTTAGGTTTTTTAGTTGTTTTGATATTTTTTTTAATTTTCGGCTATTTTTTGTATTTTAGGGGTTTAAAAGTTAATTATTAGTTTTAGGGACTTTGGGGTGGTTAGGGTTTTTAAAATTTTTAGTGTTTTTAGGATTTTTAGGGAATGGAAGGATTTTAGGGTTTTTAGAGTTTTAGGGGGTTTTTAGATTTTGTTTTGAATTTTTGGGGTTTTAGGTTGTTTTGATAGTTATAGTATATTTTTATGGGGCTTACTGTTTTAAGGGTTTTATAGGATGATTAGTGTTTTTATGGTTTTCTGGGGGTTTTAATGATAGTTTATGGTTTCTGAGGTTTTTTAGGGGTTCGTAGGTTTTATGAGTTTTTTATGATTTTTGGGTTTTAGGGTTTTATATGGTTTATAATTTTTTAGTGGTTTAAAAGATTTCACTATTATTTTAGTGTTATTAGTGGTTTTTAGGTTTTTTATAGTTTTTAGTGTTCTATGGTTTTTGGATTTCTCAATGGTTTTTACTAATTTTATGGGTTTTAGGGTTTTGAAATGATTTTCATGGTTTTTAAATGGTTTTAGGTTTTAGGTTTTTAAGGGGTTTTATATTTTTCCGGGTTTTTGGGTTCTTAGGTTATTGAATGGATTTTAAGGGGTTTTAGGGTTTTAGGGTCCTTAATGTGTTTTGGGGGTTTTTATATTTTTTGGTGTGTTTATGTGTATTTTCTGGTATTTTAGTTTTTTAATAGTTATGTTAGGGTCTTTTATGAGATTTTATGTTCTTTTTGGGTCTTTTGTTGTTTTAGGGTTTTGGGGTATTTTAGGGTTTTAATGTTTTAGGGCCATTTAGAGGGTTTATGCTTTTTAAGGGACTTTTAGGAGTGTTTTAGTGTTTTATCGGTTTCATGGTATTTATATTTTTTAGGTTTTTTAGATTTTTAGGGTATTTTGGTTTTTTAAGGATTTTTAGGGTTTTTAGGGGTTTTTTGGGTTTTAAGGTGTCTTTGGGATTTTTATGTTCCTTTATATTTTTGGAGTTTTTTTGGGTTCTAAAGGTTTTTAGGAATTTTTTTATAGTGTTTTTGGGGTTTTATAGTTTTTAAAGTTTTATTTTTTTTATTTTTTAGGGTTTTTATAGTTTTTAAGGTTTTTAGAGTTTTTTTGGGTTCTAAAGTTTTTTAGGAATTTTTTATAGTGTTTTAGGGTTTTTAATGTTTTTAAGATTTTTTTAGTGTTTTAGGGTTTTATGGGTTTTATGGTTTTTAGGATGTTTAGGGGCTTTAATGTTTTAAGGTGTTTTAGGGTTTTTGGTTTGTTTTAGGGGTTTTAGGGATTTTAGGGGGATTTTATATTTTTTGGGTTTCTAAAGGGTTTTGTGGTCTTAAAGGATTTTCCGTTTTTAGGGGTTTTAAAGTTTAATGTGTTTTTTGGGGTTTTGGTTGTATTTTATAGTTTTTAGGGGTTTTAGAGGGATTTTAAGGTTTTTTGGATTTTTTAAAATTTTAATGTTTTTTAGTTTTTTAAAAGATTGTAGGTTTCTAGGGATGTTAATTTTTTAGGGATTTACCGTATTTATGGGTTTTAGGGTTTTTTTAGTTTTTGGGGTTTTTGGAGGTTTTTAGGGGTTTTATTGGTTTTTGGGGTTTCTAGGTTTCTAAAGGGTTTTAAGTTTTTTTTGGTTTTTTTATAGTATATAGTGTTTTTGTGGTTTTTATGTGGTTTTACATTTCTTTATCTTTTTTAGGTTTTTATGCCTTTTAATCTCTTTTACGGTTTTGTGTTTTTTTGGTTTATTTGTATCTTTTAGGTTGTTTCTTTATCTTTTATGGGTTTTAAGGTTTTTTGGGTTTTTTGGGTTGTTGTGGGTTTTTAGTGTTTTCGATGTTTTTAGGAATTTTATAGGATTTCAAGGTTTTTGGGTGGTTTTATGTTTTTACTATTTTTAGGGTTATTTTGGAGTTTTATGGTGTTTATGATCTCTTGGGATTTTAATGGTTTTTTAGGATCTTATTATTTTTCGTGTTTTTAATTTTTTAGGG
The DNA here is from genome assembly GCA_963277665.1 of Viscum album. Taxonomy (NCBI): domain Eukaryota; kingdom Viridiplantae; phylum Streptophyta; class Magnoliopsida; order Santalales; family Viscaceae; genus Viscum; species Viscum album. The sequence goes on along the minus strand of OY728152.1, from coordinate 1,129,503,791 downwards.
GTTTTACCGACTTTTTTTAATTTTTGGGTTATTTGGGGTTTTTAGTCTTTTAGGATTTTTATTGTTTTTAATGTATTTTAGGAGTATTAGGGGTTTCTTGGGTATTTTAGTGTTTTTAATATGTTTAACAGTTTTTGGGGCCTTTTAAGGTTTTTGTAGAATTTTTAGGGTCTTTTAGGGTATTAGTATTTTATGGTCATTAGGGTTTTTATGGTATTTATTGGCCTTTAGTGTATTAAGGTTTTTATCATTATTTATGGGGTTTTTTGGGTTTATAGTCTTTTAGGGGTTTTAGGTTCCTTTAGGGGTTTTAGGATTTTTCGGTTCCGTTAGGGTTTTTTCTTGTAGTTAGGTTCAGTTAAGGTTTTTAGAATTTTTAGAGTATTTCTAGGGTTTTTTTCAATTTTTTGGGTTTTTAAAAATTTTATCATATTTTTGGGATTGTTAAGGTGTTTAGGGTCTTTTATGAATTTTAGGTTATTTTTTGGTTTTTGGGGGTCTTCAAGGCTCTATTTGGTTTTTAATGTTTTAGGGTCTTTTAGGGTTTTTAGATTTTTATGGGGGTCTTAGGGTTTTAGGGGTTTTAGTGCATATTTTGGATTTCTTACGGGTTTTATGGTTTTTAGTATTTTTAGTCTCTAGGGGTTTGTTAGGGTTTTAATTTTTTTAGAGGTTTTGAGTTTTTATGATCCTTTAGGGGGTTTATGGATTTTCATGGTTTTCATTTTCATTTGGGGTTTGAGGGTATTTTTATGGGTTTTATGGTTTTATGGTTATATGGTTTTTAGGGATTTTAGGGATTTTTTGGTGTTTAGAGACCTTTTGGGTTTTTATGGTTTTTAGGGTTTTAAGGGGGTTTTAATAATTTTTATGGTTTAAGGGTGTTTTGGGTTTTTTGCACAATTTTATTATTTTTGAGGGGGGTTTAGGTTTTTTTTTTAGTTTTAGGGGTTTGGGTTTTTTTAGTATTTTTTACTATTTTTCACAGTTTTTTTACAGTTTTTAGGTTTTTAGGGGTGTTTTGGGTTTTTTACATAATTTTATTATTTCTGAGCGGGTTTTAGGTTTTTTGAGTTTTAGGGGTTTTTGGGTTTTTTTTGAGTATTTTTTACTAGTTTTCACAGTTTTTTACAGTTTTTAGGTTTTTAGGGTTTTTAAGATTTTTTTGGGTATTATGGGTGTTTTAAGTGTTTTAGAAATGTATTAGGGTTCATATGAGTTTTAGAGTTTATTTTGGTTTTTATTTGTTTTATGGTTTTTAGGGGGTTTACAGGTTTTTAGTTGTTTTGGGGGGTTTTGAGGGTTTTATGGTTTTTATAATGTTTTAGGTTTTTTAGGGTTTTAAGGATATTTTTGGTGTTTAAGAGTTTGTTGGGCCTTTTTGGTTTTTATAGGGGTTTGAAGATCTTTTAGGATTCTTTTATGGATTTTATATTATTAAAATTTTTAGTAAATTTCAGGTGTTTTTTTAGAGTTTTTAGTGTATTTTAAGGGTTTAATGGATTTTATGGTTTTTAAATGTTTTTAGAGATGTTAGGAGTCTTTTTGGGTTTTTGGGGGTTTTAGGGTTTTTATAATTTTTTTATTTGGTTTTAGGGCCTTTAGCGTTTTTTTGGATTTGTAGAGGTTTATGATTTTAAGGAATTTTTTGTGGTTTTAATGGTTTTTTATGGGTTTTAGGGGTTTTAGGGTTTTTGAGGGTTTTAGGGTTTTCATATTTTTTTTGGATTTTTTTGGGTTTTGAGGGATTTTAGGGGTGATAAATGTTTTTAGGTGTTTTAGGGATTCATTGAGGGTTCATTTATGTTTTAGGGAGTTTTAGAGTTTTATGGTTATATAAGGTTTTTACAGGTTTTATGTTTTTTTATGTGTTTAGTATTTTTTGGTTTTTAGGAGATTATTTTGTGATTTCAGGTTTTTTAGGGTTTTAGGGTTTTTTAGATTTTTTAGTGTTTTTTTCCTATTTAGGGATTTTGGGTTTTTGGGTTTTTGGGGGTTTTATGGTTTTTAAAGGTTTTGTATGTTTTCCAGGATTTTTTTTGATTTTTTGGGTTTTTAATGGATTTTAAGGGTCTTTTAGGGATTTTTTTTGGTTTTTGGGTTCTTTTGGGGATTTTAATGTTTTTAGGGTTTTTAGGGATTTCATGGGATTTTAGGGTATTATAGGATTTTTAGGGTCTTGTGGGATTTTAGGGTTTTTTTATGGTATTTAGGTTCTTTATTGTTTTTAGGGTTTTCACGTTTTTCATGGATTTTAATGAATTTTAGGGTTTTCAGGGATTTTTATCTTTTAAAGGGTTTTTAGGGTTTTTTAGGTTTTTTGGTTTTTAGGGTTGTGTATTATTATTTTAAGGTTTTCATGTTTTTAGGGTTTATTTAGTGTTTGTTAGAATTTTTTTGGCTCAGTAAAGGTTTTAGTGGTTTTTAGGGTTTTTATGGCCTTGTAGGGATTTTAGTGGTTTTTAGAGTTTTGTAGGGTTTTAGCATTTTTTTTACTTTTTTATTGGTCTATTTTGGGTTTTTAGGTTTTATTAAGGGTTTATAGTGATTATTGGGGGGGGGGGGGGAGTAGGTTTTTTAGCATTTTAAGGATATTATGGGTTTTTAGGGTTTTTAGGGGTTTAATGGTTTTTAGTGTTTTTAGGGACTTTAGGATTTTTTAAGGTCTCTTGGGTTTTTAAGGGCCCTTTAGGGGTTTTAAAGTTCTTATAGGATTTGAGAGGTTTTAAGGACTTTTAGTGTTTTGATATTCCTTTAGGGGTTTTAGTTGTTTTTTGTTATTATAGGGTCTTTATGGGTTTTAGTGTATTTTTAAGGCTTTTTGGATTTTGGGAGACTTTTTAGGGCTTCTCGAGCCATTTAGTGTTTTTATGGGTTTTATAGGAATTTTATTTTTTTAGATTTTTAGGTTTTTGGGGTAGGGCATTTTTAGGGTTTTAATGGGTTTTTAAATTTTCTTGGGTTTTAGGGGTTTATGGATTATTAGGGGTTTCAATGGATTTTTAGGTTTTTCAAGAGGGTTTTAGGTCTATTTAGGGGTTTTAATGTTTTTATGATTTTTAGGGTTTTAGGGTTTCTAAGCGGTTTTAAGGGGCTTTTGGGTTTGAGGATTATGTTATGGTTTTTTGAGTTTTTTGAGTTTCATTGGGGTATTTTGTGGTATTTTATGGTCTTTAGTGGTTTATGAAGGTATTTTAGGGGTTTTTGGTTCTTTTAGTGTCTTTTATGATTTTATGGTTTTTATAGTTTTTATTGATTTTATGGTTTTTAGGGGTTTTTGGGTTATTTTGGGTTTTTATAGTTTTATGGGTTTTAGGGGTTTTTAAGGGTTCAAGGGTTTTAAAGTGTTTTTTGGGTTGTATTATGGGTTTATTATTTATAGGGATTTTGGGCATTTTAGGGCCTTTTATTAGTTTTTATGGAATTTTTGGGTTTATGGTTTTAAGTGATTTTTGGTATTTTTGGTTTTTAGGGTTTTTATTAATTTAGGGATTTTAATGATTTTTAGGGCATTATGTTTTTTATAGGTTTTTATGGTTTTAGAACATTTAGGTGTTTTGTGGGGTTTTAGTGTTTTTTTTATGTTTGGGTGGGGTTTAAGGTCATTTTTGGGGTTTAGGGTCTTACAGTTTTTAGGGAGTTTTTTTGGTTTTAGGGTCTTTTATGGTTTTAAGTGTATTTTGGGTTTTAATGATTGTTTTGGGCATTTTAGGGGTTGGGGGGGGGGGGGGGTTAGGGTTTTATGGTTTTTGGAGGGTTTAATGGGATTTTATAAATTTTATAATTTTTTTTTGGATTTTTAGGGGTTTTAATGGGTTTAAGTGTTTTAAGTGTTTTAGGGTTAAGAGGGAAAGGAAGGCTCGAGGCTAGGCTATTCCTGACTCCCCCCCAAAATTATTATAAAAAAAGACACGAAGGCCCAGCAGACAAGGGAGGGGTGGGGGCAAATGACCATCACCCAAAAACCCCTTACAACCCACGCTAAAAAACGAAAGAAAAAAACAAAAAAAGAAAGGACAAACCACACAAACAATAGATATAAAATCAAAAGTCTTCATCTCCATATGGGTATCCATCAGCATAATAACCGGTAGAAGCATCAGACTCCACCGACTCCCATTCAGATGATTCATCTTGTTTTGGGAAAGAGGTGTAGTAATCTCTGAGGCATTTTTGTTTCACATCAAGTTGCCCCTTGCCGGACCGACCTCCCCTGGTAGGGGTATTGGATTTGCAAGAAGCTCTCGTGGACACAGTCCTGGGCAAAGTAGAATAATCCTTCCTCGGTTTCCTCTTCCGGGGTAAGGAAACCCCTTCAGATTTGTTTTACTTCCCATGATATGTGGCCGCCTCGAGCAAAGACCTCTCCTTGCTAATCAAATCCATTTTATGATACATCCTTCTACCTTCCTCCTAGAAAAAAATTTGATCAGGGAAAACCGAGTCTTCATTATTTAGGGAGCCAATAGCAAGAGCCCCACACTGCGGCAAATAGGAGGCCACCAAGGCAGAATCATCAAAATCAAAGCAAGGTGGGGAAACCACACCAGCAAGGGTCATCTGCTACTGCCCCTCCTCCCTAGGAAGGAAGAAAACCTCCACAGCCGACTCCATCACCTTCCCACGCTCAGCATCCTCTCCCTCCTGAAGAACGAACCGAGCCAAGTCCCCTTGTAAAGACTCTCTAGAAGAAGCATCCTCAAGCGCCAAAGAAACCCAGGATCCCTACCCAGGCCGCGGAGATCCCTCCAACACAACAGGAAGCTTCTCCGATAGCTCCCCAAGATGAGGGGGCTCCCCCTGCTCAACCGTCAATCCTAGTACCTAGATGAGAGAAGGTGAAACAACTTATTCATCCCCCTCCTCTTTTTCAGAAATTATCCCTTCCACGAACTCCCCCACCTGCTCGGCCACCACCTCCTTTCTGTCCAGAACCCCCTGCTCATCCACCTTCCCCTGACCAACTTCAACAATGCCTTCCCCAGCCACCACATTACTCTCAATGAACATAACCTGCACCTCATCACAATCATTCCCAACACAACTCAAATTCGGCACAGCAGCAACAACCACCAGAGAATCATTCTGGGGGCTCCCTCCACCATGTCTAGCGGCAACGGCCAACACCCTACACTGTGCCTACTCAGCAGGAATATCACATCCTACATTGTTATTCGTGGGCTCTTGCACCTCCTCCTCACACTCCATCCCTTCAAAACGGTTAAAATTTGGAACCAAAGCCTGCCTCTGCTTCATACTACTATTAGAGGAAACAGGAACCCCAGTAGCAGCAATATCTATTCCAAGAGGACTTCCAGCATCTAGAAGCATCAAATCACTCCTCAAGCGCTTGAAAACATCACTCGCCAAGGGATCTAGTTGACACTGGCAGCCACTTTCACTAAACTGATAGCACCTACTGCATCCTTGTGGCCCTCCAGCACAACCAGACTCACCCCAGCCGCATTCTGCCCACTGCCACAAAGAGCCTCCATATCCAGGTCACCTGAAGGTGGTTTTGACACCAGCCCATGTGCAACCACCTCCCCCGCTGACTCCAGCTAGCCAGACCCATTGCACAACACCACATCACTCGAAGCCTATGTCTTCTCCAGACTTCCAGTCTGCCCCTGCTCCTTTGAATCCTCACTGCACAACCTTAAGGATGTAAAACCAACCTCCTAGAATTTCACCTCTTGATTCCTCACATCCAATGCTTTTGTAAGGTCATTGGTAGCTGATTGTCGCGGCAATATCCTCGGAAGATGATTCCCTGTCTCGTCAATACTTTGCTCATCCACCATCACAACCCGATCAACTGACCCAGCCATCCCAATATCCCTTTCAAAAGATTCTTTACTGCTAAATACTCATCTTCAAGAAGAAATAAAATGTCCCAAATGCCTAAATCCTGAACAAAACACCACAACCGACTCAAACAACACCGACTGTTTGTAGTGAAATTCCTTGCCAACAGTAATCCACACAATATCTGTTAGGGGCTTTGAAACATCTAGTTCAACACAAATCCTTGGGGAAACCAGGTGGAAAATCACTTTAGTCCAGCTTTCTGAACACAGGTACCGACCAACAAGATTCCCAAGCATATATATAACGGATGGATTCTGAAACAGAAGAAGGAGTTTCAGGAATCTAACCCATGAAGCAACCAGCTGCGAATCACAGTTCATATATAGGATTTAGTGTTTAGAGTGTGGGGTATATGGTTTAAGGTTAAGGATTTTGGGTATTTGGTGTACTGTATAGTGTTTTAGGTGTACAATTTAGTGTTTAAGGTTTATAGTGTAGGTTTTACGGTTTACGTTTTAGTGTTTTTTTCCTAGGGTGTAAGATATATGGGTTTTATGGGTTTTAAGACTTTAGGTTTTGGTAGGGTTTTAGGTTTTTTAGGGTATTAAATATTTTTAATGGTATTTAGGGGTTTTTGGTTTTAAGGGATTTTTTGTTTTTTGGGTTATTTAATGTTTTTTTTTCAGTTTTTTGGGGTTTTAGGGTTATTATGGTTTTTATGGTTTTTAGGGTTTTATGGGTTTTAGGGTTGTTTATGGGTTCAAAGGTTTTGGGGGATTTTAGGTAAATTAAATGGGTTTTAGGGTTTTTATAGTTTATATGGGTTTTTGGGGTTTATGGATTTTTAGATTTTTTAGTGATTTTAGGGGGTTTTATATTTTCATGATTGTTTTGGGGTTTTTATGGAGTTTTGAACATTTAGCATTTTTAGGGATTATTAGGGCTTTCTAGGGATTTTCTTTAGTGTTTTCTGGTTTTTTGGGGGGTGATTAATTTTTTTAGGGTTTATAGGGGTTTTCAGGTTTATATGTGTCCTAGGGTTGTTTTTTTTATTTTTAAGGGTATTTTAATTTTTTATGGATTTTGGCTGATTTTAGGGTTTTTAGTGTTTTGGGGCCTTTAGTATTTTTTTTGGGTTTTTAGTGTCTTTTAAGGGTTTTTGGGTCCTTTTGGGATTTTATGATTTTTAGATTCTTTTAATAATTTTTGGGTATGTCAGGGTCTTTTATGGTTTTTAGGGTTTTTTTGTGTCTTTTAGTGTTTTAGGGCTTTTAGGGTATTTTAAGATTTTTAGGGTCTTTTACAATGCTAAATTGTTTTTATGGTTTTTTTGTTTTTATGGGTTTTACTATTTTATGTAATTTAAGTGTGTTAAGTTCTTTTATGGTTTTTAGTATTTTTAGGTACTTTTATGTTATTTAGGGGTTTCTATGGTTTTAGGTTTATAGGGTTTTTAATGGCTTTGGGGTTTTAAGGTATTTTTTGGGTTTTATTCTTTTTTTGGTCATTTTATTGGGGTTAGGGTATCTTCATATATTCTAATGATTTAGAAGGGGTTTTTGGGGGGGGTTTGGGAATTTTTATGAATTTTTATTGTTTTTTGGGTTTTAGTGATTTCATTTTTAAGGGTTTTTTTGTTGGTGTCTTGGGGTTTTAGGGTGTCATAATATTTTTAGTGTTTCATGGTTTTTATGGTTTTTATGGGTTTTTAGGGTCCTTAGTGTTTTTAGGTGTATTTTTTGGATTATGGTTTTTATGTTTTTTAGGATTGATTTTGATTTTTTATAGTTTTTTAAGATTTATAGTGTTTTCTAGGACATTTTTCAGTGTTTTTGGTTTTTTTGGGTTCTTTTGGTTTTAATCCATTTGATGTTTTTTGTTATTTTTTTGGGTTTTTATAGTTTTAGGGTTTGTTTTGGTTTTTATGATTTTTAGGATTTTTATATTTTTTTTGGGTTTTTAATGTTTATATAGTTATTAATGTTGTTATGGTTTCAATTTTTTTGTGTTTTTTTGTTTTTATGGGGTTTAATGTATTTTTTAGGGGTTTTGGGTCTTTTAGGCAGTTTTGATGATATTTTTTGTGTTATTAGTATTTTACACTATTTAAGGATTTTTAGAGTTTTTTTGATTTTTGGGTATTTAGAGTGTTTATGGTATTTATGTTTTATAGTGTTTTTTGGGATTTTTAGGGTGTTTGTAATGTTTTGAAGGGTTTTTGGAAATTTTTACGATTTTATAGGGTTTTAGGGGTATTTTGGGGTTTTGGTGTTTTTAGGTTTTTAGGTTATTTTTTGGGATTTTTTCGATCTTTTAGGTTTTTAGGGATTTAAGGGTATTTTAGGGTTTTTTAGAGTTTTTAGGGATTTAGGTTTTTGTAGGTTTTTAGGGATATCAGGTCACTTTTTGGGTTTTTAGTTTTGTAAAGGTGTTTATGGTTTTTTATGTTTTTAGTTTTTTCAGTGGTTTTAAGGTATTTTAAGGCCCTTCATGTTTTTATGGGGTTTTGGTTCTTTTAGGGGTTTATATATTTTTATGATATTTTAGGGGTTTTAAGGAATTTTATGGTATTTTGGTGGTTTTAGGGGTTTTGTGGTATTTTTGTGAATTTATTGGTTTTTAGGGTCTTTTAGGATTTTTGGATTCTTTTACTGTTTTGTAGGATTTGTTTCGGTCTTTTAGAGTTTAGGGTTTAGGGATTAGGGTTTAGGGTTTAGGGTTTAATGTGTATGGTTTAAGTTTTAGGGTGTAGGATTTTAGGTTTAGGGTGTATGGAAGAGGGTTTAAGTTGTAGGGGTTTATATTTAAGGTATAGGGTAAGGGTGTCAGGTATAAGATTTAGGTTGTAGGGTATATGGTTTTGGGTTTTGCGTGTAGCTTATAAGGTATAAGGTATAAGGTGTGGGATATAATGTTTTGTGAGTAGGGTTTAGGGATTAGGGTTTTAGGTTTAGGGTTTTGGAATTAGGGTATAGGGTTTAGGGAGTAGGGTGTAGGGTTTCTGGTGTAGGGTGTAGGGTTTATGATGTAGGGTATAGGTTTTTCGGTGTAGGTTGTAGGGATTAGGGTGATGGGAGTTGGATATAGGGTGTTGAGTTTGGGGTTTAGTGTGTAAGGTATAATGTTTTGGGTGTATGGTATAGGGTTTAGTGTGTATGATTTAGGTTTTATAGTGTAGGGTTTATGGTTTAGGGTGTTGGGTTTAGGGTTCAAGGTGTAGTGTATATGGTATATTTTGTAGATTTTAGGGTTTATGGTTTAGGGTGTGGGTTTTTTTTTCGGTGTTTAGTTTTTAGGGATTTGGGTGTACTATTTAGGGTTTAGGGTGTATGGTTTAGGGTTTAGAATTTCAGGGGGGTGCTTGATGCTTTTATGGTTTTTTGGGATTTTATGTTTTTAGCGATTTATGTTTTTTAAGGTTTTTAGGATTTTATTGAGGTTTAGGAATTTTTGGGGGTACCGGGGGGGGGGGGGGTTATGGTTTTTTTTCATAATGATTTTTTTGGTTTTTAGGGGTTTTATGGTTTTGTATGTTTTACTAGGTTTTCATAGTTTTTAGGGATTTTAGGGGTTCCCTGATTTTTTTTAATTTTAGGGTTTTTTGTGGGGTTTAATGTTTTTAGGGTGTTTCGCTTTTTTAGTATATTTTTTGGGGTTTGGCTTTTTAGTGTTTTTAGGGTTTTGTTGGGTTTTTTGATATTTTTAAATTTTATATAGTGTTTAGTGTTTTGGGGTTTTTTGGGTTTTTAATGTTTTTGGGGGTTTTAGAGATACCTAGGGCTATTAAAGGTTTTCATGCTTTTTTATATTCTTATAGGTTTTAGTGTTTTATGGTATTTTCTTATTCCATTATTTTCTGGTTTTTAGGGTTTTACAAGATTTTTCATGTCTTTCAATGTTTTTATTTTTTTAGTGTTTTTATGTTTTTTAGGGATTTTATTATGTTTATGGGTTTTGGGTATTTTAGTTGTTTTTAGGGTTCATATGATTTTAAGGGTTTTAGGGGTTTTATTTAATTTATTGTTTTAGGGGTATAATAGTTTTTATTTAATTTATGGGTTTTAGGGGTTTTAAGGTTATTTAGGGTCTTATGGTTTTTAGTGTTTTTAGGGACCTAATGAATTTTTGGGTTTTGGTGATCATATAGGTTATTTAATAATTTTTTGGGTCCTTTAGTGATTTTAGTGTTTTTTGGGTCTTTATGGTTATCTTGGGATATTTTTCAGGCCTTCTAGGATTTTTAGGGGTTTTGGGGGTTTTAGTTTCTTTTAGTTATTTTTGGGTTTTTAGTGTCTTTTAAGGGTTTGAGGGTTTTTATTATTTGTAGGGCTTTTAGGTTCATTTAGGGGGTTTTAGGGTTTTTAGGGTTTTTAGGATTTTAAGGATTTTTAATTTGTTTATGGTCTTGTTAGAATTTTTTATGGTTTTTATGGATATTTGGGATTTTTAGGGTTTTAGGGGTTTTTGTGTATTTAGGGAATTTTATTTTTTTCCGAGGTTTTATGGTCCTTTAGGTTTTTTATGGATTTTTCATATTACATGGTTTTACTAGGTTTTTAGTATTTTTAGGGGTTTTAATGGTTTTTAGGGGTTTTAAGGTGTTTTAGGGTTTCTAGGGGTTTTAGTGTTTATAGGGTGATTTATTAGATTTTTATGATTTTTAGGAGACTTTATGGTCTTAACGGTTTTTATGGGTTTTTAATTTTTTTAGGGTTTTTAATGTTTTGTCATCTTTTAATATTTTTAGGCGTTTCTTAAATTTTTAGGGTTTTATTATTTTAGGGGTTTTACTGTATATAGGATTTTTAAGCGGTTTTAGGGATTTAATTGCATTTTTTAGGGGTATTTAGGTTTTTTGAAATTATTAATTTTTTAAATGTTTTTATGGTTTTAAGGGATTTTTGGGTATTTTAGGATTTTTATGGGTTTTTATGGTTTTTATGGGTTATTATAGGGTTTTACATTCCATTTGGTTTTTACAGTTTTCACTATTTTAAGGGTTTTTAGAATTTTTTAGGGTTTTTAGGTGTTTTTAGGATTTTTAGGTTTCTAGGTTTTTAGGGTCTTTTTTTAGGAATTTTTAGGGGTTTCGGGTTTTTTGGGTTTTAGGGTGTTTAATGTGTTTTAGGTACTTTTAGGGTTTTATAGAGTTTTGGGTGGGTTTTTTATGTTTTTTTTGGGGGGGGGGTGGTTGGGTCCTATACACTTTTTTGGGTTTTCAGCATCTTTAGGGGTTTTGGGTTTTTAGAGTCAATTAGGGGGATTTTAGGGGTATTAGGGTTTTTAGGGGTTTTTGGTGGTTTTAGGGGTTTTAGGGTTTTTAAGTGTCCTATGAGTTTTATTGGTTTTAAGGTTTAAAAATGTTTTTGGGTTTTGAAGGATTTTAGGGTGTTCATAGGTATTTTGGAATTTTTATGGGTTTTCATGTTTTCTAGAGATTTGAAGGGTTTTTTAGTATTTTTTTGGGTTTTATTAATTTTTAGAGTTTTTTGAGTGTTTAGTTTTTTTAGTTTTTTTAAGGGGGTTTTTGGTTTTATGGTTTTTTGATTGATAAGGGTTTTTAGTTTTTTAGTGGTTTTTAGTGGTTTAATATTTTTAGGGGTTTTTGGATTTTTAGGGTTATTTTTAGTATTTTATGGTGTTTTAGGTTTTTAAGGGTTTTTATGGTCTTTTTAGGGGTTTGTTTGTGTTTTTTTGGGTTTTATTTGTTTTTTGGTTTTTAAGGTTTCTTTGATCTTTTCGTGTTTTCTAGTGTTTTAGAATTCTTATTAGGGGTTTTAATATTTTTTTTGTTTTTTATGATTTATAAGGTTTTTGTGGGGATTAAGATTATTTTAGGGTTCTCTTAGGTGGTTTTATGTTATTTTAGATTTCGTTAGGATTTTGAAGGGTTTTAGGGATTTTTTGTCTTTTTAGGATTTTTAGTGCCAGTTTTAGAATTTAACTGTCTTTTAGGGTGCTTATGAATTTTATGGGTTTTATAGTTTTGAATAGTTTTACTGTTTTTTAGGGTTTTCAGGGGTGTTATTTTTTTTGGGTTTTTATGGGTTTTGTGTTTCTTTTTGGGGTTTCAAGTTTTTATGGTTTTTATGTATTTTTAGGTTTCTTTTATGGATTTTAGGGTTTGAGGGTTATTTTAGATTATTAGGGATCTTTTTGGATTTTTTAGAGTTTTATGGTTTTGTAGGTTTTATAGGATTTCATAGAGTTTTATAGGGGTTTTATAAGGTTCTTGGGTTTTGTTGGATTTTAGGGGTTTAGTGTTTTTATGTTATTTTAGGGTTTTAGGGTATCTAATGATTTTTTGGGTTTTTAGGGTTTTTATGGGTTTTTATGGGTTTTAAGTGTTTTGTTGGTTTTTTTGGATTTTAAGGGGTTTCATATGGGTTTTTGGGGTTTGGGGGATTGTTTTTTGAGTTCATAGATTTTTTAGGGTTATTATATTTTTTTTGTATATTTTGGGGGATTTTAGGGTTTTTCCTTTTTTAAGGATTTTAGTATTTTAAGCGGTTTTAGGCTATTTAGGGTGTTTTGGGTGTTTATAGGGATTTTGGGTGTTTTAGGATTTTTATCATTTTTTGTGTTTTGTGGGTTTTGAGGGGTTTTTTGGAGTTTTTTTGGGTTCATTGGTTTTTTATCATATTCTGCATTTTAATAGTTTTTTTTGGGTATTTTGGGGTTTTAGGGTTTTTAATGGATTTTAGGGTTTTCTATGGTTTCTAGGGCTTTGTTATTTTAGGTTTTTAAAAAATGGATTTAAGGTATTTTCATGTATTTTTAGGGTGTTTTAGGGTTATTGGATATTTTTATGGTTTTTAGGTGGTGTTAGTATTTTTCATGGATTTTTATTCATTTTTATCATTTTTAAGAGTTTTTATGGTTTGGGAGTTTTTAGGTTTTTTAGGGTTTTTTGATATTTTTAGGATTTTTATATTTTTTATGGATTTTTGGATTTTAGAATTTTTACTGATATTAGTTATTTTTTGGGTTTTAGGGATTTTATTGTTTTGAGTGGTTTTAGGGTTTTAGGGGTCCTTATTATTTTTGGGGTTTTTGGGGGGTTTTAGGGGTTTTATGGTTTAAGTGTATTTACGGGTTTCTAGGGTTTGAGGTGATTTTTTTTGATTTTATAGGGGGTTTAAATAGTTTTAGTGATTTTAACGTATTTTTGTGTTTTGGGGTGATTTAACATTTTATCTTTCAGGGTGTTTTTTGTGGTTTTAGGAATTTTTAGGTTCGTTTTTAGGTTTTTAGGGTGTTTCGGGGTTTTGGGAATATTAGTGTTTTTTATGGATTTATGGTCTTTTCGAATTTTAGGGATTTTAGTGTTTATTAGGTTTTTCTAAAGGTTTTATGGGTTTTTAAGGTTTTAGGTGTTTCTTATTGTTTTTTGGACGTTTGTGGGGTTTTTAAGTTATTTTAGGGGTTTTTTGGTTTTTAAGGATTTTTGAGGATTTATTGGTTTTGGGGGTCTTAATATTTGTACTATATTTAGGGTCTTTTAGTGGATTATTGTGTTTTTAAGGATTTTATGATATTTTAGGGTTTTTATGGTTTTTAGGGTCATTTAGGTTTTTTTTAATGTTTTAAGGGTCTTGTATGGTTTTTAAGTGTTTTAGTGGTTGTTTAGATTTTTGAAGGGTATTTTAGAGCTTGTTGGGGTTTTAGGTTCATTTAGTGTATTTTTAGGGTTCTTAAGGTCCTTTAGTGTTTTAAGGTCTTTTATGATTTTTGGGATCCTATAGATTTTTTAGTAGTTTCTGTAGTTTCATAAGTTTTTTTGGGGGGTTTAGGATTTTATTGGATTTTTGGTTTTTATGGTATTTTTGGGATATTAGAGGTTTTTGGGTTTTAGATTTATTTTAGGAGTTTTTAAGGGTTTTATGGTTTTTAAGGATTTTTAATGTTTTGATGGATTTTTAGCGAATTCGGGATACGTAGGGATTTTCAGGGATTTATGGTTTCAGAGGTCATTTAGGGGGTTTTAGCGTCTTAATGGCCTTTAAATTTTTTAAGGGGTTTTTAGGGTCATTTGGGATTTTAGTGTTTTTCTATGTTTTTAGGTTTTGTTATGTTTTTAGTGTCTTTTTGGGTTTTTAGGGTCATTTAGGATTTTTTTTGTTTTCTAGGATCTTTTAGGGTTTTTAGGTGGTACAGGGGTTTTAAGGTTTTTAGGATATTTTAGGGTAATTTAGGGGTCTTAAAGGGCTCTAGGACCGTTTTGGATATATAAGGGATTTATGGACCTTTAGAGTTTTTCGGGTTTTTAGGTTCATTTATGGTTTTTATTATTTTTATGGTTTTTAAGGATTTTTAGTGTTTTTAGGGACATTTATTATTTTTTAGGGATTTTAGTGTTTTAGTGGTTTTTTGGATATTTCATAGTCTTTTAGGTTTTTGTGGGGAATTGGAACCATTTAGGGGTTTTATGGTTTTTAGGTTATTTTAGGGATTTTAATGGTATTTAGAGTTTTGGGGGGGGGGGTTTGTTTTGGGTTTGGTGGTTTTTTTGTGCTTCTATGGTTTTTATGGGTTTACTACTTGATTTTTGATTATCTGTGGAGGAATCCCATCACAAATGACTTTTTGCAATGGGAGTCTGCTGCTAGTATGTCATGGACAAAAACGGCGTCCCAATTTTGGTTATTTGCGATGGTCTCTTGAAAATAAGCACCATAATTTTTTAAATTATATAATTGCAATAGGCCACCAAATTGCTTATTTTGGACGAACTACCCATTTTTCGCAATCTAATAGTTTTCTAAAAAAATATTAATATTAAAAATAATTTTTTTTTTAAAAAATGAAAATTAATTAAAAATTTAAAAAAAATATATATATATTTACAAATAATTCAAATATTAAAAAATTTAAAATTAATTAAAATATTCAAAAAATAAAATTTCTTAAAAATAATTTAAATAATTTAAAATATTAAAATTAATTAGAAAAAAATTAGAATAATCATAAATTAAATTAATATATTTTAAAATAATTTAATAACTAAATATGTTTAAAATTAATTAATAAAATTAAAATTAATTAATAAAATTAAAATTAATTATAAAAAGTTAAAATATTTAAAATGAATTTACAAATTGTCAAATATTTAAAAATATTAGAATTTTTTTAAATAATTTAGAAAATAAAAAATTAGAATGAACATAAAATTAATACATAATTTCAAACATGATATGATTGTCATACAAAATCACAAAGTAATCATAATACATCATAAATCATCAACTATTGTCGGGTGGATGAGGATCACTAATGGACCAGGGGGAGGATCACTCAAAGGATTAGGGGGAAACTCTATACTGACACCACGCCCAAGTCACTGCATATACTCCAACATTTTCTCATCTCCGAGATACTGCTACTCATGCTCCTCCTCCCTCTCTTTCTGTATCTACTTTATCATCTCATCCTGAGATCTCAACCTCTCCTCATTCTGTGCATTGGACGATGACATTGATGATGACTCTCCATGAGCTCCCTCCACGCTCACTAATACCATCACAGAAGTACAATAATAACATGTAGGTGTTAGTTGATAACCAATACAAATCACTTGAACTTTCTTGACACCCTATAAAGTCACATATATCCAGGACCCCTCATCGAAACCCAAATCACCAATGTCATCTTTTTCACTCTCGGATTGACTCTCTCATGAATGAGAAGTCACAACCTCATATGTTTCCTTTAAATATAAGGAAAAATTTGAATAACAATAAAATAAATAACCATGATTTTTTTACAAAAAATATTAACCACAATATGGCACGGATAGCCACATACATCTTCTCTGGTAGGGGGATCAGTATATATCTTCTTATACCCATTAAACTCTATAATAGATGGGTCACTATCGTCCTGTATAATATAACAGACATTTTATAGTTAAAGTATATATACATTAACAAATAATATCACTTACCATATGTCGTCAATTTATGCCAAATTTATGACTTCCGGACCTATGTGTGACCTCTTGCCTCCCCCGGCTCTGACTTCTAGATAATGATCTCCTAGTAAAAGTCTCTCCTAACTTTAAGAAGCTCAATCCATCCCATACCTGAGCAGAGATATAGTTTGTTCTATGGTAATAGTGGTCGAAAATAGTAGCACAAAATTTATCCATAGATCACTTTCTAATGTTGTGTAGAAACTGAAGAATGTGCTTGTGTTTATAAATATCTCATGCCTCTCAGATAGGACCTCTTAGGATATCAATAATCGGAGAAAATAAATTCTCCAATCTAGTTAATTTTTTTTAGTAATTATATAAATTTTCAAAATTATATATTATTTAATAAGATACAATCTAGTGGTCAAACATCTGGTGAGGCACGTGATGGGAAAGAGGTCCCATGACACCCATGGCTCTAAAAATAATTTATTAGAATCACACCAAACATCCCAATAGATAAATGACCAATATTGTTCAAATAAAAACAAATAATCATAAAATTATTTGCAAAATTAATACAAAAATTAAATATAAAAAAATTATCATAAACAAATAAACATACCTCCATAAATGAGGATCAAAATAAATAGATGATCGCATCTTTGGAACTGGATCTGAAATGATCAATCAAGAAATATTATGCCCCCTCTTAATAGGTGCACTAGCCTAAAGCATAGCTGAATTGGGATCATCAGTAGGGATTTAGGTATTAGTGAGAGAACAAGGTAGATCATTCCGATCATCTCTATCCACATGAGAAAATATTCCAGAATATAATAAATTATTAATAAATATATAAAATATAAAAATCTAAAAAATACTAGAATATAAGAACCATCCCTATAACAAATTTTAAATACAAATATCAAATATACAAAACTAATAAATGTAAAAATAAAATAATTATCTATAACTATAGACTAGAATATAATACAACAATTTTCATCTTCTTTATCATTTTCATTAAGATCAATTTCTTCATCCTCATCTTCAGCATCATCAAATTCCATTAAAATTTTTATTTCATCATCCTATTTTACTTCATCAACAATATCTTTAATCATCCATTAACATAGGGGTTTCATCATCTATATTTATATATCATCGAGTAAGAGATATATTTTGAGTCGTTTCTTGAAAAAATTAAATATGATGAACTTCCATAGAACTATATTAATTTTCAATAAACTGATTATCACATGATTCAGTTTTAATCACACTCCACTGGTCCTTCAAATCTCTCAAGACATCATAGTAATTTTCATAATAAACTTAATGTGATTTTTGTTCCAACATAAATTGTTCATTAGATGCATGATTAATATTATATTTAATGCCAATGACTCCATTTCAGGGATGAAATCGCTACCCCCAATCAGTATCAAACAAATTAAATTTAAATATTGTTACATAATTTGGCCTTGTATAACATAACTCAATTATTTTATCTAAATTAGAATACAAGTCAACATCCCTTTCCTTATTAGGGAATCCTTTAAAAAAACACTAATATTCACTGATTACATTGATTCACTATATATTTATTTATGGAATCAAAATCCATTAACCCCATACCCTTTTTAATATTTTAGAAATTTTGATGGAGGGGTTTTTATTACACATAATCTACTATAAAATTTATTTTCATGTTGCGTTTCCTGAAATAAATTAAAATTATAGAAAATAGATATCATTGAAAAATTGTTTTATTATTCAATCAGAATCAACATAACCTATCATTCTTGGAAACCAGTATGAAAAATTTTGTTGATGATATTCCTCAAGAGTATCATATGTAATTTGTATAAAATGTTTTCTAATATGGTTATCATATAGTCTACAAAAAAAGTTAATGTAAATAAAATCCCCTTTTATAAATATTTAATAAAAACAATTACTTACAACACCAATCATGTCATTTATTTATAATTCAGAAAAACATATTTTTGATCTCTGTGTAGTTATTCACTTGTAATCCATCATTCATAGTTACCACAGAAACCAAGCTCAATTTGATTAAAAACTGACCAATGACGATCTATGACATCATCAACATTTACTTCATTGTGATCAGTTCGATTATGTTTTGAAGGATATCCTGATGAAAATTATAAGAGAAAAATATAGATGTCCCCCTTTACATATGCTTCAATAATTTCCCCTTAAACTAATGTTTTTTAGGTACTTCATTAATTTTTTCATACATCTCTCAAATAGATACATCTACTGGAATTTTACTAGTGCTCTAAATTTATATTCATATGGAAAAATAAATATTAAATGTTCCATGGAATCAAAGATCCTAGTGGGAATATTTTTTCCAATTTACATAAAATTAAAACAGCAACTTTTTGCAGCAAACACAATGCATAAAAATATGTTGATTCCACAAAAATATCTAAAGCAAATATGGGTTTTCTATCAAAAAAACCTATATTGAATAATTTAATAGCCCAATAATAACAACATGTGGTAATCTTTTAATTATGACAAGAAAATCATGACTTTTTAACCTAGTAATATTCCCATTTCTAATACAATGTCACAAATTAGATGCATAACCAATTGGTATCCTCAAATATCTAATCCATTAATTTAATAATAAATGGTTATCTTTTGTATGTGAGTAATATTATTTTTTTATTTATTAATTTGTGTGATCTTTCATCTTAAAATAATTGAAGTTCATTACGTCTTCAAATCTATGAAAGATCTAACCGTGTCATTACATTATCTTTGGTCTTACCAAGTGTGTCCAACATGGTATAAAATATGTTATAAAAAAATCATATCAATATGAATTACATATAACATTTGATGAACCAAAAAATCAAGCCAATATGAAAGATCCCAAAAATACTCCTCTTTATCCAATTATGATCTCTCCCAAAAAAATTATTTTTTGTTCATTTATGGTTGTTCTAAAAGTAACATGAGGTAATGCAGAGACAATATATTTTACAAGTATACTTGAAAAAACTTCTAGAGGTTTGTATGATTCAATTAAAACTTTTTCAAAATTATTCTAGGACTATAAAAAAGGCTGATTTTAATTAAAATGTCTCCTATGATAGTCAAAATAACTAACCTTTCTCCCATTACCAATAATAAATGATTTGATTTCATCCATGTAGTATAAAATTTATATTGACCATGTACGCTCCACTAAGATAACATACCATATTCTAAGGTGTCACTAATCGTCCATAAAAATGTAAACTTCACTATAAAATTCAGATCTAAAACTATATCAAATGTAGTCACACCACTGTTCCACAATGAAATTAACTCATAAATTAGTGTCTTAAAATAAACATAAATATTATAATTTGGATGTCCTGGAATTAATAGTGGAAGATATATAAATGGTTCGTTCATCAACATCTATGGATATAAGTTTTAAGGATTAATGAAAATAATTCAATAATAATATTTATAGTTATAACCATGAAATGGAAAAAAACCATATATGTAAAGGCACAACCATATGATACGAGGTTCTGAAGAAAACTAATGATGTTTCTAATAAAAGTGTTTCAATGAATCAACATCACAAGAATGATTTAAGACTTTATTGATAGAAAAATTTGATTTATTCTATGTAATCATCTATGTTGCATGACCTAAATAAATGATGTCAATGAGGTGAAATTAGAAAATACCACAACTTTTATCATAGGAACTATGGAATTTCCTTATCATGCATCTTTATATGTTGATTCTCCACATGATAGAAATATAACCAAGGATAAATAATAACCATAACATAAGATGCAGTCATTTGAACATATGTGAATTTTTTAATAACTAATAACCAAATTATGAACCAACCTACTACTTTCATAGAAACTTGTAGGTAATGTATTTCTATCAGGAAAAAATGATTTATCCAAATAAGAAATCTGATGAAAACAAATTTTTGAAATTCCGAAATCATTTTTAATAGCCATAAATTATTTAACTGCTTCATGTTTTCTCATCTGCAATCTCTTATATGAGGCCTCCTTAGTAGATTTAAATAATTATAAAAATGAGAAGGTTCTGATTCAAGAATTGGAATATCATTCTTAGTTTTTGTTTCAGGAATAGATGGACCAATGGTCTCATGTACTAAATTCTGAAATGATGGATCCAGAACCAAAAAATTGGTATTTTCTACTAAATTATTTTCACCTTGTTGATAAAAAAAATATAATATTTCCAAAAAAATCAAAATATGAGGTCTAGCATTGAAAAATGTTTCAAATATCCAAAGATTACATTTATGACATGGAAATTTAATTGTTCCTTCAGGAAAAAAAATCATAATTCGATGATACAATTGATATAAAATTTATTGTTATATTATAACACCATGAAATATTCTATGGAGTATGATCAATGTGTGGTGATGGGTTAACGCGACATTATGGGGCCCATAGAGGCATAGTTTATATAGAATAAAAATATTAAATTTATTATATAAGACACTTTCAATTTTTTTAAAATATTAGAATATATTTCGAACAGTATCTCATATGAGAAATCGGAGACCACCATTAGGTCTAGGATGTGGGGTTCACCCTATACGTGACCTAACATTAGTCAGTTTCAGGTTTTTAGTTACATTTCCTGTGAGAGTAATTCATTTAATATTTTTATTATAATTTTATATTAAAATTAAAATTATCTTTCAAACTATGTTTGATATGAAAAATTGGATACCACCGTTGGGTCTGAGTTATGGGGTTTACCCTAGGTACAACAATACATTTGTGTGTGTTAGATGTTTGGTAACATCACAGGAAAAGGTAATTCATTTAATATTTTTATTTTAATTTCTTATTAAAAATTAATGTATCTCCCAAATTGTTTATTATATGAAAAATTGAAGACCACTGTTGGGTATGGGATGTGGGGTTTACCATAGGCGTGACATTAAACATGCGCGCATCATATGTTTGGTAACATCGTAGGTGAGGGTAATTTGTTTAATTTTTTTATTATAATTTCTTATAAAAAAGTAAAGTATCTCCCAAACAGTTTGTCATATGAAAAGTCGGATACCACCGTTGGGTCCGAGATGTGGGTTTTACTCTAGACATGAAATTACATTTGTGTGCATTTGATATTTGGTAACATCACATGTGAGGGCAATTCAATTAATATTTCCATTATAACTCTTATGAAACTTTAAATCATTGGGACCGGGATATTGGGTTTTCCCTAGGTGTGAGATAATATTTATGGGCATCCAGTGTTTGGTAACATCGCATGCGTGGGTAACATTTTTAATATTTTATTGATAATATATATATATATATATATATATATATTACATCATTTATACAAATTATTAATAATTTTTGTTAATTAACATAACATGTAAATGAATTATAGTGAATTTTTAGTAGTTATTATTTTTTATATTTTTTGTCAAGGTTTGTTAAAAAAATTCGTATTTATTAGATTTTTTTTAAAAAAATTAGTAGTTTATAAAATTATTTGTAAAGTAAAACCAATTATTTATTATTTATATCTGATTTTTTTAGTAAATATTACAAATATTTAACTATTACCAGAATTTCATATTTTTTCTTTTATAAATTTTTACATATTTTTATAATTTCCTCAAACATTGAAATTATTATTAATAATTTGTAAGTGACTAATTTTTACTATTTATTAATAATATTGAAGAATTTCTGTTTAATTATTGTAAATTATATAATGATTTTTATTAGTTATTTAAATTATTATTACATTTTTTATTATTACTATATATATAAATCAAGATTTATTAACTAATATAAATACATCAAATATATATTCTAATTTTTTTTAAACAAATATACAAATATATAATATATTAAAATATATATTTGTATATATATAATTTATAATTAATATTAATTATAGTAAATTTTGATTATAAATAAATTTGATTATCTAGAATTAATAATATATATAATTAATTAATAATTAAATTGAGATTATATTTTTTAAATAATATTTATTTTGAATCATATTTATTTGAATCATATTTATTTTTAATTAATATATTTTGAATTAATAATTTTTACCCTTGATGAATTATAAGAGTTTTGTGCATCATTTGTTTTTACAACATTTTAAAAAATTATAAATAGTTATTATTTTAATGTATACAAAAATTATACAAATTACTGCGAATTTCCAATAGTTGCTAATCTTTTTATATTTTTTGCCAAATCATTATTATTATTTGAAAATTAAAACTAAAATTTACAATTTATTAATAATTGTGGCTCAATAATTATTAAATATTATGAATTATTTAATTTTTTTGTTAATTATTTAAATTAATAATACATTTTTAATTATTGATATTTTCTACAAAAAATTGAAAAATTATTTGTATATTTTATAGTATTTTAAAAATTATTACTAAAAAGTAATCTAAGTTTTCTTAGCTAAGTTTTTAAAAAATATTACATATTTTAAATTGTTATTGTTTTCTCATTAAACCAATTTTTAATGGTTTTTAATAAAAAAATCTTATAAAGAACGTTTTAATAAATGAAATCCAATATTGCAAAAATAATTGACACCCAAATAAAACGATGCAAGCATTATAAATTTAATTTATAACTTTGAAGATAAATTAATCCTAAAATCGAATAATTGACACCCAAATAGAAATTTATTTTGGAATACAAGAATAATAAAAAAATGGGCATCAATTTTGGGTGTTAAATTGTTTCACAATCCCATTTATCCATTGCATCTAATATTGAACCGATCGAAAATCAGATAAAATCAACTTAAAATAAACTGACACCCATGATATCTTATTTTTAAATAAATAATTATAAAAATATTGACTCTCAAATACACACACACACACATAGATATATATATATACCCTAAAATGAAATGAAACCAACTATTTCAAAAACAATTTACACCCAAATATAATCTGATAATTTTATATTAATCCTAACTATCAAATAAATTTAAAAAATTGTTAAAAAAAATTAACCTTGGTTTAGAACAGACCAATATTCATAATAACATAACAAAATACGAAAAAAGTTGTAGTAGAATAGAATTGGAGTCAGTACATTACAGGTCTAGGTGAAACGAACTGGGGCAGCGCTGCATTGTGGTTGTGTAGTAGAGGGACCAGTAGAGTGGCATTGTGGAGTGGTGGTACAGGGCGTTGACATGGTGGAGTGTCATAGTTGCATGACAGTGTGGCTTGGTGGAGGGAAGAAGTGTATACTACATGTGGATGAGGGGAGTAAGAAGAGGGGAGGAGGAGGAATAAGGGTTTGATTTATTTACAACAATTAATCATTGTAAAGGACAATTTGTGATGGAATTAATTCCATAACAAATAGTTGAACATTAAAAATTATTTGAGGAGAAATTTAAATTCAATCACAAATAATTCCTAGTCGATGGGTATTTTTGACTGAATAAATATTCAAATGAAAATTCACATTGAATATTATTTTGACATCAAGCAGTGGCAAACCCAACAAAATCTATTTGTGATGGAACAGTTTCCTCCATTCCAAATAGTCACTATTTGTGATGAAATTACTCTTCCATCGCAAATAGTTCTATTTCAGGGACTATTTGTGATGGTTCATCTGACCATCGCAGATGAAAATTTTCAAATAGTCAATTTTCTAGCAGTGATTCATGGGGTTTTAGGGTTGTTTTAGGTTTTTAGGCTGTTTATTACCATTAGGGTTTTTATGGTTAGAAGGATTTGAATGTTTTTTAGATTTTTTAGTTGTATTATGGGTTTTTCTATTTTTTATGGTATAAGGGTTTAAGTATTTTTTTTGTTTTAGGTTTTTTAGGGGTTTGATGGTTTTTAATGGGTTTTTTTGGGTTGTTAGGGTTTTTGGGTTTTTTAGTTTTAGGGTTTTGCATTTTAATGGGTTTAAGTGCTTCTAGGGTTTTCAGTGTTTTAGGGATTTAGTGGTTTTTAGGTTCTAGGGTTTTAGGTTATTTTAGGGTTTCTATGAATTTTTTAGGGTCGTTTATAGTTTTTGTGGATTTGGATCATGTAGGGTTTTTAGAGGGATTTAGTGGTTTTAATATTTTTAGTGATTTTTAGCACTTTTAGGTATTGATAGGGGTTATAGGGGTTTATGGTAATTTTATGGGTTTTAAGGGGTTTTGAAATTTTAATGGTTTTTATATTTTTATTTTTTTAGTGTTTTTAGGGGTTTTAGGGGCTTTATATTCCTTTTAGGGTTTTTATGGATTTTCTTATTTTTAATGTTTATAGGGACTATTAGGGTATTTAGTGTTTTTAAACATTTAGTGTTTTGTGATTATTTCATGATTTTTGGGGATTTAAGTGGTTTTAGGGTTTTTAGAGGTTTTAAAGGATTATCGGGTTTTGAAGTCCTTTATGGAATTTTAATTTTTACAAGTATTTTGTGTGGTTTTATAGTTTTTCAGGGTTTTTGGGGTTTTGGGGATTTTACAATGTTTTCTAATTTTTACATTTTTTAGGGGTTTTAGGGTTTTTAGGTTTTACAGTTTTTATGGTTTTAAGGGGTTTAGGGGTTTTATATGGTTTCTTTGAGGGTTTTCATGGATTTTAGTGGGTTTTAGTGTTTTTAGAGATTTTAGGGTTTTTAATATTGTTTTTTGGTTTTTAAAGGTTGTAACTATTTTAGGGTTTTTAGGGGTTTTTACAGGTTTTGGGGGTTTTAGGGTTATTTAGGTGTTTTAGTATTTTTTGGGATTGAGTGTGTTTTCAGGATAGTTAACGTTTTTTATATTATTGTAAGTTTTTATGGTGTTTATATGTTTTTTGTGTCTTTTATTGTTTTATATGATTTCTCTGGAATTTTAGGGGTTTTAGGGTCAATTGGGGTTTTTAGGATTTTTATTGGATTTTGTGGTTTTAGGTTCATTTAGGGGTTTTATGAGTTTTTATGGGTTTTAAAGAGTTTAAAGATTCTTTAATGTTTTTTTGGAATTTTTCGGTTTTTTAGTGCTTTTATGAATTTTATGGGGTTATAAGTTTTTTAGGGTTTTAATACATTTTAGGGGTTTTATGGGGTTTAATTTTTTATGAATTTAATGGGTTTTAAGTATTATTAAGACATTCCGTGTATTTATGGGTTTAGGTATTTTTTGGTTTTGAGGATTTTGAATGATTTTTGGGTTTTAAGGAATTTTAAGGTTTTTACCGGATTTTTGGGTTTTTTCGGTTTTTAGGGGTTTTAATTATTTTTATCCTCTTTAAAAGTTTTTAGGAGTTTTTAAGGGATTTTATGGTATTTTGTGGGGTGGGGTGAGGGTTTTTAGTAGTTTTATGTGTTTTAGTGTTTTTAGGGGTTTTATTCTTTTTGGGTAATTTTTATGTGTTTTATGGGGATTTATGGGTTTTAGGTTTATTTCTGGGTTTTAAGGGGTTTTATGGCCTTTTAAAATGTGTTTTCATAATTTTAGGGTTTTAATGTGTTATAGTGTTTTTACGTTTTCTAGGTTTTTTAGCTTATTAGTGTTTTTAGGAGTTTTTAGTGTTTTTAGGGGTTTTAATGCTTTTAATGTTTTTAAGTTGATTAAGGATTTTAAGGTTATTTTAGGAGGTTTTAGGCTTAATTTAGGGTTTTTAGTGTTTTTAGGGTTTTTAGGGTTTTGTATGGTTTTAAGTTTTTTAGGGATTTTTTTGGGTTTTGGGGGTTTTTGATGGATTTTTGGATTTTTAGAGTTTTTATGGTTTACTTTTTAATATATTTTTATTTTTTTTATGTTTTTATTGGTTTTTTAGGTTTTTACACTATATTAGGGTTTTTAGGATCTTTAAGGGATTATAGGGTCTTTTATGGGTTTTAGGGTTTTTAGGGGATTTTTGGATTTTTAGAGTTTTATATTTTTTGTTTTTTTGTTATTTTGGGTTTTATTGGTATTAGGGGGTCTAGGGATTTTTTTTTGTTTTTTAGTGTTTTAGGTATTTTAGTTTCTTTTTTAGTATTTTTTGGGGTCTGATGAGTATTTTTTTATTTTTATTGTTTTTACGGTTTTATGTTTTTAACAATTTTTTAAGTTTATAGGGTTATATGGTTCTTTTAGGGGTTTTCAGGTTTTATAGGGTTTATTTGTGGTTTTATGGTTTTGTAGGGTGTTTTGGGTTTTCTTAGGGTTTCTACGATTTGATAGGGGTTTTTAGGGTTTTTTGGGTTTTAGGGGTTTTATGGTTTTCCTTGAGTTTCTTAATGTTATTTAAGGTTTTTAGGATTTTATTTGTTATTTTTAAGGATTTTAGTGTTTTTTGGGATTTGAAGTTTAAATTATTTTTTAGTATTTTAGGTTTTTTAGATATTTTAGTGATTCAATGGTTTTTAGGCTGTTTTATGGTTTTAAGTCATTTTTGGTGATTTTAGGGGGTCTTAGGGTTTTAGTGATTTTAAGAGTCTTTTGGTTTTTTGGGACTTTTAGGTTTTTTGTAGTTGTTTTAGGTTCTTTTA
Organism: Viscum album; assembly: GCA_963277665.1. Lineage (NCBI taxonomy): Eukaryota > Viridiplantae > Streptophyta > Magnoliopsida > Santalales > Viscaceae > Viscum > Viscum album. The sequence continues at coordinate 1,129,477,541 of OY728152.1, read as the reverse complement.
GGGTCTTTTATGAGTTTTATTGTTTTAGAGTCCTTTAGGGTGATTAAGATTTTTAGGGTCTTTTAGGTGTTTTAGGGGTTTTAGGGTCTTTTAGGGTTTTAGGGCTTCTTTTTATATATATTTTTATTTTGTTTGGGGTTGTATTTTTTTTGGGCTTTTAGGGTGTCTTAGGGCCGTTTAGGATTTTAGAATTTTTAGGGTTTTCGGGTTTTTAGGGTTTTAAGGATTTTTTAGGGGTTTTAGGATTTTTATAGTTTTCATGTTTTATGGTAAATTTCATCCTTCTAGGTTTTTAGGGGATTTTTTGGGTTTAACTAATTTATGGTCATTTAGATTTTGTAGTTTTTGTAGTTTTTTAGTGTTTTTTCTGTTTTTAGTGGTTTTTATAATTTGTAGGTGTGTTTTGGATTTTTAGGGTTCTTTGGGTTTTTTCAATTTGTTGGGGGTTGTTAGGTTTACATTTTTTTACGGGTTGTTTTGTGTTTTAAAGTATTTTTGGGGTTTTATGGTTTTAGGATTTTTTGGGTTTATAGTGCTTTTATGGTTTTTTTGCTTTTAGGGTTTTTGTGTATTTAAGGTATTTTAGAGTTTTTATAGGGTTATATAGGGTCTTATGGGGTTTTCGGTCATTTATGGGGTTTACAATCCTTTTGGGGGATAGGATTTTTGTGTGTTTTCAGAGTATTTAGGATCTTTTACTGATTTTAAGGGGTTTTAGGGTCCTTTAGTGTTTTTAGGGTACTTTAGGAATTTTAGGATTTTTAGTTTCCTTTGGGTTTTATTAGCGATTTTATCATCTTTTTTGGGCTTAAAGGATTTTTTGGTTTAAAAAGGTATTTTGGGGGTTTTCTTTTAGGGTTTTAAGGGTTTTTATGTTTTTTTGTTTTTAGGATTTTTATTGGTTTTAGGAGTTTTCGTGATTTTTAGGTTTTTATAGTTTTTCAATTTTTTATTATTTTTATGGGTTTTTATTTTTTTTTGGGTTTTAGGGTTTTAGGTGTTTTAGTGTTTTAAGGGTCTTATGTTTTAATGGTTTTTAGAGTTTTTAGAGGTTTTAGGTTCCTTTTGGGTTTTTAGGGTCGTTTATGTGTTGTTTAGGGTTTTATAGGGACTTTTGGATTTTTTTTGGTGCATTTAGGATTTTTAGTTTCTTTTGAATTTAGTGTCTTTATGTATTTTGGGGGTGGTAGGGTGTTTTATGGTTATTAATGGGGTTTAGGGTCCTTTTATGGTTTTTAGTGGTTTTTATTATGGTTTTTGGTTTTTAGATGTTTTTAGTCTTTTTAGGGTTTTTAGGTATTTTAGTGACCTTTAGGGGGTTTAGGGATTTTTAGGGTCGTTCGGTGGTTTGGGGTGGGTGGGGGGATAGTTTCCTCTATGATTTTTAGGATACTTTATAGTTTTAGGGGTTCTTATAGTATTTTTCTTGTTCTTTGGATATTTTATGGTCTTTTAGTGTTTTTAAGGGGTTTTAGTGTCATTTAGGGTTTTTTATGTTTTTACGTTTTTAGGGTCTTTAGGTTATTTTAGGTTGTTTTAGGGTTTTAAGATCTTTTAGGGTTTTTTGGGGTTTGGGGTCTTTTAGGGGGTTTTAGTGTTTTAGGTTCTTCTAGTGATTTTAGGGTTTTTTAGGGTTTTAGGGTTTTTATGGTTTTATGGGATTTTAGCATTTTTAGGATTTTTTGTGTTTTTTGTGTTTTTAGGGTTTATTATGGTTTTTAGGGGTTTCAGGGTTTTAGGGTGATGTAGGGTTTTAGGGTTTGTTAGTTTTTAGGGTTTTTTTGGATCATCTATGGGTTGTCGGGTTTTTATGGTTTTTAGGGTATTTATAGTATTTAATATTTTCATGAATTTTTTGCATTTTTTTGGTTTTAGGGTTTTAACATGTTTGTGGGTGCTTTTTGGTTTTTGGGGTTTTAAGGTTTTTAGAGTTTTTTGTTTTTTTTATGGTTTTTAGAGATTTCTTATTTCCTTAGAGGTTTTACGGTTTATATTTTCTTGGGTTTTTTAGTGTTTAGGGGTTTTCATGTCTTTTTAGGGTTTTTTTTTTATTTTTTTTAGGTTCATTAAAGGTTTTTAGGGGTCTTATGGTTTTTAGGGTATTTAAGGATTTTTTATTGTTTTTAGAGGTTTTGTGTATTCATATATTTTACATATTTTAGTATTCTAGTGTTTTTAGAGTCTTTAGGGTTTTAGGTATTTTTTATGGGTTTTAAAGTTTTTTACGATTTTTAAGTTTTTAGGGGTTTTTATGTATTATGAAGATTTTCGGTTTTTAGGTTCCTTCGTTGATTTTTTTGGTACTTTTAGGTTTTATAAGGTTATAGGGGTCATTTAATATTTTTAAGGGTTTTTAGAGTTTAAAGGGGTTTTTATTAGGTTTTTATTGTTTTAATGATTTTTAGGGTATTAGTGATTTTTGGGTATAAAGGGTTTAAAGGGTTTTTAGAGTATTGTGTGGTTTTTAGTGTTTTGGATGTTTGGAGGATTTTTAAGAGTTTTGTGTGGTTTAATGGTTTTTAGGGTTTTTCGGGGGTTTTAGGGTTTTTAATGTTTTAGGAGGTTTTAGGGTGTTTAATGATTTTAGGGAATTCGTAAAATATTTTTGGGTTTTTAGTATCTTATAGTGTTTTTTGGGTTTTACGGTTCTATATGGGTTTTAGGGATTTTAGGGTGATTACATGTTTTTAGGGTTATGGATTTTTGATTTTTTAGAGTTTTTAGTATTTTAGGTGTTTTATGGGTATTAATGTCTAAAGGGTCTTTATGGGTTTTTATGGTTTTTAAGGTTTTAGAGTTTTAAATGTTTTTAGGATTGTTTAAGAGTTTTAGTGTTTTTAAAATGTTTTTTTGGGTGTTTTATGGTTTTAAAGCTGTTTAATGGTTACTAGGTTTTTAGATGTATTCATGTTTTAGGCTCTTAAGTGGTTTTTAGTGATTTTTAGTTCTTTTACAGTTATGGTGTTTTTAGAGTTATTTGGGTTTTTAGGGTTTTGTAGTGTTTTAAGAGCAGTCTGGGGGTTTTAGGTTTTTGGGTGTTTTTACGGTAGTAAATGGTTTTAGGGTCTTTTAGTATGATAATATCTTTTAGGGTGTTTCAATGTTTTAGAGTCTTTTTGGGGGTGTTTATGGTTTTTGAGGGGTTTTAGGTTATTTTTAGTTTTTTTACAGTTTTTTTGGTCTTTCTAATATTTTAAGGGGCTTTCTGCATTGTTTGGGTTTTAGGGTCTTTGGGGGGGGGGGGTTTGGGACTTTATATTTTTAGGGTTTCTATTAGTTTTATGTATTTTTATAAGTTTTCATGGTTTTTAGGTATTTTTGGGAGTTTAGGGGTCTTTATGGTTTTTAGTTTTTTTAGTTTATTATTCTTTTTTATATTTAATGATTTTTATGGATATTTTTTGATGTTTTAAGGGTTTTAGAGTTTTAGGGTTTTTAGGGATTCAAAGGATTATTTTATGGTTTTAAGAGTTTTTAGTGTTTTTAGGTTATTTACAGTCTTTTAGGGTCTTTTAGGGTCTTGTATGTGTTTATTAAGGTCTGTTACGTTTTGTATGGCCTTTTAGGGGGTTTTATGGTTTTAGGGGGGTTTTAGGTGTTTTATGGGGTTTAATAGTTTTTTGTTTTTATAAGGTTTTTATAGGTTTTAATGTTTTAGAAATTTTGGGGTTTCATGGTTTTTATGATTTTTAGGGGGTTTTGTTTTTTTGGATTTGTAATGGTTTTTAGGATTTTTAGGGTTTTAGGGTGTTATAGCATCTTTATATATAATTTTATTTGTTTTTCCTAATTTTTTAGTTATTAGGGTATTCTTTAGGGCCTTTAAGGATTTTAAGGGGTTTTACAGTCTTTTAGGGTTTTTAATGTTTTTAGGGTTTTTTAGGATTTTTAGGGTTTTAGGATTTTTTTTTCAGGTTTTAAATGGGTTTTATGCTATTTTTAATTTGTTGGGTTTGAATGGTCTTTTTAGGTTTTTTTGAATTTTATGTTCTTTGATGGTGTTTAGGTATTTTTTTCATGTTTTTAGTGTTTTGGGTTTTTTGGTTGGGTTTAGCATCTTTTAGGGATAAAAGGTAATTTAGGGGGTTTAAGGGTTTTTGGGATATTTTATAGTTTATTTAGGGATTCTGGGGTTTTTGGGTTGTAGTTTTTATTAGGGTTTTAGTTGTTTTAACGTTTTTTAGTTTTTTAACGTTTTTTAGGTTTTAGGGGTTTTAGTGTTTTTAGTGTTTTTTATTTTTTAATGGTATTTTTGGTTATTTAATTTTTTAAGAAATTTTATGTTTTTAGGGTTTTTTCTTTCTTTTGTTTGAGGGTTTTTAATTTTTTATGGGGTTTTAAGCACATTGTGTTTCTTAAAAAGGGTTTTAGGGTATTCTAGGGTTTTTATAGTTTACTAGGGTCTTCTAGTATTTTTTTGGATCTTATTGTGTTTTAAGGGATTTTATGGTCTTAAGGGTTTATGGTACTATGATTATGGTTAAATATGTAGGTTTTGGGGTTTATGGTTTAGGCTATAGGGTATATGGTATAGGGTGTACACTTTAGGGTTTAAGGGTTAGGGTATATGGTTTAGGGTGTATGGTGAAGGGTCTTCTGTTTAGGCTGTAGGGTATAGGGTAAAGAGTTTGGTGCTTCAGGTTTAAGGTCTAGGGTATAGGGTTTAGTCTGTATTGTTTAGGTTTTATGGTGTAGGGTACATGGTTTATGATTTTTAGGGGTTTTAATGTTTTTTTTGGGATTTAGAGTTTTTAATGATTCTAGGGGTTTTAGGGTTTTTTTGGGTGTTTAGGGATTTTTAGGGTTTTTAGGGGTTTTAGGTATTTTTAGGTTTTTTGTGGGGTTGTGGTTTATTTGGGTTTTTAGAATTTTAGAGGTTTTATGTTTTTTAGGGTTTTGTCATTTTTTAGTATTTTTAGGCATTTTAAACTGTCTTTAGTGTTTTCTAGGGTTTTATATATTTTAGGGGTTTTTGGGGTTTTTGGTATTTAATTGGTTTTAAGGGTTATTTTTGGTTTTAATGTTTTTATGGTTTTTAGGTTTCATGGGTTTTAGTTGTTTTTATGGGTTTTATGGGGTTTATTGTTTTTAGGGGTTTTTTGGTTTTGTTTCATTTTTAGGGAGTTTTGGTGGTTATAGTGTTTTTAGCGTTTTTATAGGCAAAGAAGGCAAAGGCCCAGGCTATTCCCGGAACCCCCAAAATTTATAAACAAAGGATACAGACACTACAAACAAGGGAGGGGAGGATCCTTCTAGGGTTTTTAGCCTTCATTAGGATCTTTTAGGGACTTTCGGAAGTTTGGATCCTTCTAGGGTTTTTATAATCTTTCAGGTTTTGTGGGTTTTTATTAGGGATTTTATTGTCTTTTATGTGTTTTAATGGTATTTTAAGGATTTTTCAGGTTTAAAGGGTCTTTTAATTTTTTGAATGTGTGATTAGGATTTTCAGTGGTTTTTAGGATTTTTAGGACATTTTAGAAATTTTAGGGTCCTTCAGTGTATTTTAGGAATTTTTATGGTTTTACTATCTTTTAGGATTTTATGGTGTTTTAGGGTGTTTTATGGGATTTTGGGTTTTAAATGTCTTGTTATGGTTTTTAGGGTTTTAAGGTATTTTTAGGTTTTATAAGACCTTTTTTGGTATTTTTCGAATTTTTTTTCGGGGGGGGGGGGGTTGCTAAGAGTTTTTATTTTAAATGGTTTTTAGTTTTTAATTGTTTTATATGGTTTCTTCTATTTTATTAGTATTTTAAGGTTTTGTGGGGGGGGGGGGGTTGTTTTTTGTGGTTATTTTGTTTTTAGGGGTCTTTAGGATTTTTTAGGGATTTTAGGGTCTTTTAGAGTTTTTATGGTCTTTTAGGATATTTAGGTTCTTTTAGGGGTTTTAATGGTTTTTAGGGTTTTATGGATTTTTGGTTATCTAATGTGTTTAGGGACGTTTCAGGTTTTTTCAGTGTTTTTGGGGTGTTTAGGGTTTTTATAGTTTTTAGGGGTTTTGAATTTTTTTTGGATTTTAATGGATTTTAGTTTTTTATGGGTTTTATAGATTTCTATGGGATTAATAGTATTTATAAGGGTTTTGGGTTCTTTATGGTCTCTTCAAGAGGTTTATGGGTTTTAAGTATTTTTGGGGTTTTTAGGGTTTCTTGAGGTTTTGGGGTATTTAGTGGTTTTTAGGGTTTTTATGGGTTTAGGGTGCTTTTAGGATTTTAGTTTTAAGGATATATTGGGTTTATATGAGAATTTTTGGTTTTTTAGGTTTTTGGGTTTTTTGGGTTTTATGAGATTTTTAATGTTTTTTGGGGTTTTCAGTTTTTTGTGGGTTTTATGGTACTTCAAGGATTTGATTATTTTTTTTGGGTTTTTAGAGTTTGTAAGAGGATTTTAGTTATTTTTTGTTTTAAACGTTTTTTTATGGAAATTGATGTTTTTAGGGTCTTTTTTGTTTTTAGGGTTTTTAGGTTATTTTAGGGGGTTTACGGGGGTTTTGGATCTTTTAATAGTTTTTAGGTTTTTATTGTATTTTAGTGTTTTTAGAATTTTTTTGAGGGTTTTTAGTGTCTTTTAGGGTTTTTAGGTTCTTTTAGAGTTCTATATTATTTTAAGGATGTTTATTTTAGTGTTTAGGGTGTAGTGTTTGTATTTTAAGGCATATAATCTATGGTTTATGGTGTATAGTTTATGGTTAGGGGTGTGGGGTATATTATTTATTGTGTACGGTTTTGGATTCAAGGTGTATGGTATATATTTTAGGGTGTAGGCTTCTGTGTTTATAGTGTAAGGTATAGTTTTTAGCTATTCATTTTATGGTAAATTTTTATGGTATAGTGTTTATGATGTAGAGTTTTGGGCATAGGGTTTTCATTTTATCAGGTAGGGTATTGGATTTTGGGTTTTTTAGTTCTTAGGGTTTTTTGGGTTTTAGGGATTTAGGATATCTTATGGATTTTATTTTTTTTAGGGGGGTTTTAGGGTTTTTATTTTATTAGATTTTTAAAAATATTTTAGGGTTTTAAGTAATTTTATGGTTTTCCTAGATTTATTGCTTTTTTTGTGTGTCTTAAGTTCTGGGGGGGGGGGGGTAGGGATTTTTGGGTTTTTAGGGTTTTTAGTGTTTTTATTATTTAGGATTCTGAGAAATTTTATGTTTTTAGGGGTTTTCCAATTTCATTGGGAAATTTTGTGTTTTAAAGGGTTTTAGGGGTTTTATGTTTTTATTTTTATTAGTGTATTTAGGGGTTTTACAGGTTTTCAATGGGTTTTAACGTTTTTAATGTTATTTTGGTGGTCTATTAGGGCTTTAAGGTGCTTTAGGCTCTTTTTAGGTCCTTTTAAGGTTTTTTAATTTTTTAGGTATTTTTGTGGTTTTAGTGTTTTTATGGGTTTTATGGGTTTTATGGGTTTTTATGGGTTCTAGTTTTTTTAGGGGTTTTATTTTTTAAGTATTTTAGTGGGTTTTTAGGGTTTTAAGGATTTTTATTATTTTTTACGGTTATTAGGTTTTTATGATTTTCAGGGGTTTTAGTGTATTTTATGGTTTTCATGGGTTTAATGTTCCTTTAGATTTTTAAGGATTTTGTTGACTTTTAGGGGGGTTTAGGAATGTTTAGAGTATTTAATGTATTTTATAGGTTTTTAGGGGTCTAGTGTCTTTTAGCAGTTTAAGGGAGGTTTAGTGTTTTTTGGGCCATTTAGAATATTTTTAGGGTTTTTGAGTATTTTATAGTTTTTTAGGATTTTTAGGTATTGGGGGGGGGGGGGGGTTAAGGTTTTTTGGGTTTCAATGCGTTTTTACATTTTTTGGGATTTATAGGATTTTACTGGATTTTGGTGTTTTTAAGGGATTTATGGATTTTTTGGGTTTTATGGATTTTTTGGGTTTTTAGGTCCTTTAGGGGTTTTCGGATTGTTTATGGGGTTTAGGGATTTTGGTTGATTTTTTAGGGTTTCTTAGGATTTTAATGGTTTTTAATTGTTTTTAGGGGTTTAAAGTGTTTTTAGGTTTTTAGGTGTTTTAAGGAATTCTTAAGGATTTTATGGTTTTTAGGGATTTTGTAGATTTTTATAGTTTTTAAGTGTTTTAGGGGTTTTAAGGGGTTTTGTTATTTTTTTGTTTTTTGGGTTCTTAGATTTTGAGGGTTTTTAATGTCTTTTTATGGTTTTTAATTGTTTTTCCGGTTTTTAGGATTTTTATGGGTTTTAGATTTTTATTATGGTTTTTAGAGTTTTTAGGGTTTTTAGGATTTTTTTAGTGTTTAAGTGGTTTTAGAGATGTGAGTGGTTTTATTGATTTAAGGGTATTAGGGGGGTATAGTGTTTAAGTGTTGAAGTTTTTTTAAGGGTTTTTAAATGTTATTTTTGGATTTTTACGAATTTTGGTTGTTTTAGGTTTTTAACGATCTTTTATAAAGTTTCATGGGTTTTAGGGTCTTCTTGGGGTTTTAGAGATTTTAGTGTATTTTAGCACTTTTATGATTGTTTAGGGTTTTAATGTTTTTCAGTGTTTTTTTCCTTTTCGTTCTATCTGTTTTTGGGGTTTTTTAGGGTTTTTAGGGTTTTCAAGGTTTTCTTAGGGATTTATATTTTTTCCACAATTTTTTGAGATTTTTATTTTTTAGGGCTTGTTTTGGTTTCATGGGTTTTTAGATTTTATTGGTGTTCTAAGGGTTTTAGGGGTTTAAAGGATTTTTTTGTTTTTTAGACTTTTAAGGGTTTTTAGGGGTATTAGGGTTTTAAGGGGTTTTAAGTGAATGTTTTATTATTTTATAGTTTTTAAAAGATTTTAATGTTTTTGGTTTATTTTTATTATTTTTATAGATTTTTAGGTTTATTTTAGATTTTTTTGGTACTGGGGTCTTTTTAGATTTTAAGTTCATATTGGGTTTTTCGTATTTTTCAGGGTTTTTAATGCGCTTTAGGGTCTCTTAGTAGTTTCTAGGTTTTTTACAAGTTTCAAATTTAGTTGTTTTGGGTTTTAGGGTTCTAAGGTTTTAATGTATTTATATGGTTTTTAGAGTTTTTAGGGTTGTCACAATTCTTATAGTTTTTAGGTGAATTATTATTTTCAGGTTTCTTCTAGGAGTTTTTTTGGGTTTTTAGGGGTCGTTTTAGGGTTATATTATAATTTAAAGTATTTTTAATGTTCTTTTCTGGGCTTGGATTCTTTTATGGGTTTTTTTTTGTTTTTAGGGGTTTGTGAGTTTTTAGGGGATTTAGAGTTTTCATTTTTTCAAGGGTTTTGTATAATTTTAAGTGTTTTAGTTGGTTTTATGATTTTCTTGTGTTTTTAGTGTTTTTTAGGTGTTATAGGGTTTTTAGGTGTTTTATGGTTTTGAGAGTTTTCCTAGTGTTTTTGGGGTATTTTTAGAGTTTTAAGGGGTTTTATACATTCTTATGGTTTTTAGAGTTTTATAGGGGTTTTTTTGTTTTCAGGGGGTTTAATGTTTTTAAGGGTTTTTGGGGGTTTTAAAGTTTTTAGGGGTTTTAATGTTTTTTAGGGGATTTAGGGGTTTAATTTTTTTGTTATTATTATTTTGAGTTTTATGCAGTTTTTATTTCTAGTGGTTTTAGGGGTTTAATCTTTTTGTTATTATTTTTTAATTTTTTTGGGATTCGGGGGCGGGTTGGGTTTTTCAGGTTTTTTAGGGTTATATAGTTATTAGGGTTTTTTACATTTTTTATGTTTTTAGGGATTTTAAATGATTTTATGGATTTTTATGGGTCTTAATGGTTTTTGTGGGTTTTAGTTTTTCATGGGCATTGTAGATGATTTAGGGGTTTAATGGTTTTTATGGTTTTATGGATTAATTAGTGATTTTTTTGAGATTTTAAGGGTTTTAGTGTTTTTATGTCCTTTTTAGTCTTTTAGATATTTTTTTATGTTTTAGGGATTTTTAGGGGTTTTATTGTTTTTAGGGGTTTTAAGGGATTTTGTTTTGTTGGTTTTAGAATTTTAGAGTATTGAGGGGTCTTTTGGGTTTTTTTGGGGTTTCCATGTATTCTTTTTTTGCTTCTAGTGTTTTTACAATTTTTACAAGTTTTTAGGGTTTTTATGGTTAATTAGGGGTTTTAGTGTTTTTAGTGTTTTATTGGTTTTTAGGAATTTTTAGGATAATTTTATGGTTTTTTGGTTTTTTAAGATTTATAGGGTTTTTTTATATTAAGGGTTTTTATGGTTTTAGAGTTTTTTTTTGTTTTTAGGGGTTTTTCATTTTTTTAATTTGTTTTGGGTATTTTAGGGTTTCTAGGATGATTATGGACTTTTGGGGTCTTTAAGTGTTTTATATTGTTATTTAGTATTGTTTATGATTTTTTAGTGTCTTTTAGCATTTTTAGGGTCTTTTAGGAGTTTTTATGGGTTATAGGGTTATTAGGATTTTAAGGGTTCTTAGGGTATTTAGTGTTTTAGTGTTTTTAGGGGTTTTGGGTTTTTAGGGTTATTTTCGGGGGGGGGGGGGTATTGAATTTTAGGTTTTCTTAATTGTATTTAGTTTTTATAAGTTATTTAGGACTTTTTACAATTTTTAGGTTTCATTTAGGTTTTTAGGAATTTTAGTGTTATAGGGATTTTTGGGGTTTTTAGGGATTCTTTAGTTTTTATAGGTGTTTTAGGGTTTTTAGTTTTCTATGGGTTTAGGGGTGTTTAGTTGGTTTGAGGATTTTTTTGGGGTTTGGGGGGGGGGGTTGACCTTTCTAGTGAATTTATAATATTTCTGTTTTTAGAAATTTTTTAGGTCTTTTATGTGTTATTTATGTTTTTAAAGATTTTTTAGGGGTTTTAGTGTTTTTAAAGTGCTTTAGGGTTTCTATAGATTTCAGGTTTTAAGGGGTTTTTGGTTATTTTTGGGTTTTTATAGTAATTATGGGTTTTAAATATTTTTAGTGTATTCTAATTTTTTGGTTGTTTAGGGGATTTAGGGTAATTTTACGATTTTTAGGGTTTTCAGGGTTTTTCTGGTTTTTAGGGTTCCTTTCGGATTTTAATATTCTTTTATGGTATTTATGGTTTTATAGGTTTTTAGGTGATCTTCTGAGTTTAACAGATATTTACGTTTTTATTGGTTTTAATATTTTGTTATGTGTTTTAGGTTTATTTTAGGGATTTAGGGTTTGTTGGGTTAGTAGGATTTTCTTGGTGTTTAGGGTTTTATGGTTTAATGGTTTTAGGATTTTTTGGAATTTTTTTCTTTTTATAGTTTTATAATTTTTTAGGGTTTTTTATGTTTTATTTTGGGATTTTAGGGTTTCTAGGGATTATATTGCTATTCTGGGTTTTTCTAGGGTTTTATGTTTCTAGGGTTTTTAGGAGTTTTTATGGGATTTATGGGTATTTTAAAAGATTTGGAGTTTTTTAGTGTTTTAGGGTTCTTTTGGGTATTTAGGATTTTTGGTTTTATTGGGGGTTTTAAATGGTTTTTAGAGTTTTTAGTTTTTTTGGGTTATTTGTTGGTTTTAGAAATTTTTTTGAGGTTTTGGGTTTTTTCAAGATTTTATTGTTTTTTTCGGGGGTGTTTATAATTTATGGGTTATATAGTTTTTAATGTTTATTGGTTTTTTAGGGATTTTTAGTTTTTGTTTTTTCAAAGGGTTTTTAAGGGATTTAGTGTTTGTAATTATTTTTAGGGTTGTGTTAGGGTTTCATTGATTTTAGGTATTTCAGGGTTGTTTATAGTTTTTTATTATTCAGGATTTTAAGGTTTCTAGAGTTTTCAAAGTTTTATAGTGGGTTTTTTTCCATTTTTAGGTGTTTTTATATTATTTTATGGGTTTTTAGTGTCTTTATGGTTATTAGGTTTTGTTAGGAGTTTTAAGGGTTTTCATGTGTCTTTTAGGGGTTTTATAGGGTATTTAGAGCCTTTTAGGATTTAAGAATTTTATGGGTTTCAAGCGTATTTAGGTTAGGGGTTTAGGGTATTTTAATAGCTTTAGGGTTTTTAAGGGTTTTTAGAGTTTTATGGGTATGTGGGGTTTTATGGTTTCTATGTGTTTTTAGGGGTTTTAGAGTTTTTAAGGTTTTTTGGGTGTCTGTGGGGTTTTAGGGTTTGTTTGTTTTTTTGGATTTTTAGGTTTTTGTGGTTGGGGGGGGAGTTTTAGGGTTTTTATGAGATTTTATATTTTTTGTGGTTTTATTTATTTTGGATGTTTTGTGGTTTTTAGGGTGTTTAACTTTTTTAGTAGTTTTATGTTTTTTATTGTGTTTTAGGGGTTTCCCCCTTTTTTATTTTTTGGGGGTTTTTAGGGTTTTCAGGTTTTCTTTGGGTTTTAGTCAGTTTTTAATGGTTTTATGGGTTTTTTGGTGTTTAGGATTTATAATTATTATAGGATTTTTGGTATCCTTAGTGTTTTTAGGGACTTTATGGTTTTTATGGTTTCGATAAATTTTTAGGGTTTTTATTTATTTTGGGTTTTTAGGGTGTTTTGGGATTTTTCAGGGCTTTATAGTTTTAGGAGTTTAATGGTTTTTCATTTTTTTTTGATTTTTGGGTTTCTTGTGTCTATTTAAGTTTTTATAATTTTCTATTCATTTTAGGGTTTTTTGATTTTTTACAATTTTTGGGATTTTAGGTGTTTTGGTGTATTTTAATGTTTTCTGTGTTTTTTTGTTATTTTTTGTTTTTAGGGTCTTTTAGTGTTTTTAGGATTTTTAGGGTGTTTATTTATTTTATGGTATTTTAATGTTTGGAAGGTCATTAGGATTTTAGGGTTAATTTATGGTTTTTTGGATTTTTGGGTTTCTATAGTTTTTGGATATATTTGGGGATTTAGGGTATTATAGGGTTTTTAGGGGATTTTATTTTATTTAGGTTCTATTAGGATTTTTTAGAATTTTAGGGTCCTTTCGGGTTTTTAGGTTCATTTAGAATTTTTAGGGGTTTGTGTTTTTTAAGGTTTTTTTTGGATTTTTAGGGTTTTCTGGGTTTTTAAGGTTTTAGGGGGTTTGTGTTATTTAGGGTATTTTTGGGTACTTTATGGTTTTAGGGTTTATAGTATTTTTATTTATTTTTATGGTTTTTATGGGGATTTATTATTTTTATCCCTTTAGGGTCTTCATGTTTATTTGGGGTATTATGGGTTTTTTTAGGAATTTCGAGATTCTAAGGGTGTTTTAGGGTATTTTTGGATTTTACAGTTTTTTGCTATTTTTGTGGTCTTTTAATGTTTTAGGGAGTTTGGGTAGTCTTAAGGTGTTTTATCGGTTTTTAGGGTTTTTAGGGTTTTGGGTAATTTTAGGTGTTTTAAGAAGGTTTAGGGTTTTAGGGGTTTCTAGGGTCTCTTAAGGGTTTTATGGGGTTATTAGTTTTTTTTATGGTTTTTAGGGGTTTTAGAGTATTTTAGTGTTTTTATGATATTTAGTGTCGGATGGGGTTTTAGGGATTTTTAGGGTCCTTCAGTGTTTTTTGGTCCCCTTAGGCTTTTATGGGTTCTTAGGATAATTTAGGGTTTAGGGTTTTAGGGTCCTTTACCGTTTTTAGTTTACTTAGGGTCCCTTTGGGGTTTCTAGGGTTTTTGGTGTCTTTTATAGTTTCTGAACGGTTTTAGGGTTCTTTATTTTTTATATGGGTTTTTAGAGTCTTTTAGGGATTTTAGGGTTTTTTATTGTCTTTTAGTGTTCTTTTCAATTTTTATACATTTAGGGTTTTTAGGTTTTTTAGGTTATATTAGGGTTTTAGGGGTTTTAGGGTCTGTTAGGGTTTTTAGGGAGTTCAAGGATTTTTAGTTGTTTTAGGGATTTTAGGTTCACTTTGTTTTATTAAGGTTTTATCATATTTTATGTTTTTAGTTTTTTTGGGTTTTTTGGGTTTTTGGGTTTTTAGGGGTATTAGGGGGTTTATAATATTTATGGTTTACAGGGGCTTACATGGGTATTTTTTGTTTTTTTGGTCCTTTGGAGGTTTTAAGATTTGAATATTATCTTAGGGTTTTAGGTTTTTTTAGGTCTTTAGGGTTTTAGGGGTTATGGTATTTTTATGATTTTAAGGGTTTTTAGGTTTTTTTAGTGTTTTTGGGATTATTAAAGATTTTACGGTTTTTTATATTTATTATTGTTTATTAGGGGTTTTGGGATTTTATCGTTTTAAATAATTTATAGTGTTTATTGGTGTTTTAAGGGTTTTTATTATTTTAGGGGGTTTTATGTGTTTTGGGTATTTATGGTTCTTTTGGGGTTTTATGTTTTTTAGGGGTTTTAGGTTGGTTTAATACATCTAGGGTTTTTAGGTTTTTGGTCTTTTTTAGAGGCTTTAGGTGATTTTATGTGTCTTTAGGGGTATCTGGTTTTTAATTATTTTTAATATTTTTATTTATTTTCAAGGTTTTAAGGGTTTTTAGTGTTTTTGTTGGGTTTTACAGTTTTTAAGGTCTTAGGGGTTTTCATGTATTTTTATTGGTTTTAGAGTATTTTAGGGTTTTAGGTGTTTTAAAGGTTTATCTAGTTTTTCTATGTTTATTAGTGTTATAGGGCTTTTTATAGATTTATAGTTTTTTATGATTTAATTTTTTTAGTTTTTAATGTTTTTTTTGTAATTTTTGGGCTTTTAGGGGTTTTGTGGGGTTTAAGTGTTTTTAGGGGTTTATAGGGTTTTTAGATATTTTTGTGTTTTTTAATATTTTTTAGGGTTTTTAGTTTTTTTAGTGTTTTCTATGGTTTGTAGAATTTATGTTTGGATTTTTATGATTTTTAGGATTTTTTTTTTGGTTTTTAGGGTTTTTAATATTTTTTGGGTTCTTTAGTGGTTTTTAGGGGTTCTAGGGTTAAGTATTATTTAGTGTTTTAAGTGTATTTTAGGGGTTTTGTTGGTTTTATGGGTCTTTTAAGGTTTTCAGGTGTTTTGTAGTCTTTTAATTTTTTAGTGGTTTTAGGATTTTTAATGTTTTAGGGTCTTTTATGGGTTATTATGGTTTTTTTGGATTTTTAGGGGCTTCAAGGGATTTTTTGGAGTTATTTTTTTAGTGTTTTTAGGTTTTCTTTTGGTTTTAGAGTCTTTAATGGTTTTTATGGTTTGTACGGTTTTTATTGTTTTCAAGGATTTTTTGCGATTTTCAGGGTTTTTAAGGGGTTTTAGGTTTAATAGTATTTTTAAAGTTTTGAGGGTTCTTATGTTTTTTAGGGTTTTTAAAGGATTTTATGGGTTTTTTTGGGTGGTTTTTTTTATTTTTAGGGGTTTCATTGGGTTTCATGTCATTTTGTATTTTTGTGGGTCTTTGAGGTTTTTTGTGGTTTTATTGTCTTTTAGGGTTTTTTGAGTTTTTGGGGATTTCAGGATTTATGGTTATTTATGGATTATTATGGTTTTTTTATTGTTTTATGGGTTTTATGTGTTTTTATGGGGTTTTGGTGTTTTTAGGGTCTTTTATAGGTTTTATGGTTTTAAGGGGATTTTGAATTTTTAGGGGTATTTATGGTTTAATAGGGTTTTTAGTTTAATTAATGATTTTAGGGTTTTTAGGGGTTTTCAAGTTTTAGGATTTTCATTCTATTTTTAGGTTTTTTAGTGTTCTTGAGTTTTTTAAGGGTTATTGGTATTTTTTGGGTTTGATTGGTTTTTAGGGATTTTAGTGTTTTCAGAATTTTTTGGGTTCTTTTTTAGTTTTTTGGGTTTCTTAGTTATGTGTTTTTTATTTTTTAGGGATTTTAGTGGTTTTAGGTTATTTTTGGTGTTTTAGGGTGTTTGGGGGTGTTTTTAGGGATTTTAAAACCTATTAGGGGTTTTAGAGTTTTTTGGTGATTTAAGGTTTTAGGGGTTCTTAAGGGTTTTTAGAGTTTTTTGAGTTATTCTAGGGTTTTTTGTGATTTTATGGTTTTTAATGATTATTTAGGCCTATTTAGGGTTGTTAGGGTCCTTTTAGGCATT
Organism: Viscum album; assembly: GCA_963277665.1. Lineage (NCBI taxonomy): Eukaryota > Viridiplantae > Streptophyta > Magnoliopsida > Santalales > Viscaceae > Viscum > Viscum album. The sequence continues at coordinate 1,129,461,690 of OY728152.1, read as the reverse complement.
TTTACAGTTCTTTTTAGGTTTTTAGGGGTTTTAGGGTTTTTAGTGTTTTATAGTGATTTTTATAGCCTTGTAGGTGTTTGGGTTATTTTTTTGTATTTTTTAGGGTTTTTATGTGTTTTTATGTTTTTTGTGTCTTAGGGTATTTTGTGTTTTTTTAGTTTTAGGATTTTACTTGGGTTTCATAGGGTTCTTTGAATTTTCTATGGGGTTCTTAATGTTTTTTAGGATTTTTGGGATTTTTGGGGATTTAGTGGGGGTTTGAGTTTTTTCAGGTTAGGGTCAGATATTTTAGGGTTTTTTATGGGTTAAAAGGGTGTTTTTGGTTTTCAGTGGTGTAAGGGGTTTTAGGGTTAGTGTAGGTTTCTTATGGTCTTTTGGTTTTCAGGGTTTTTTGGGGGTTTAAGATATTTTATGATGTTTTAGGGTTTTTTGTTTTTTGTTTTTTTTTGGGTTTTATGGGGATTTTATGGTTTTATTGGTTGTTATGTGGATTAAGGATATTTTAGGGTTTTTATGTTTTTAGGAGTTTTAATAACATTTGGGGGTTTTATAGCTTTTTTGGTTTTATAGGTTTTTAGGGGTTTTAGGGGTTTCATGGTTTTTATTATCTTTGTCTTTTTTTAGTTTTTAGGGTATTTTTGTGTTTTAAGGGGGTTTAGGGTCTTTTAGGGATGTTTTAGGGATTTCTTAGTGTTTTTAGGGTTTTGTGGTTTTTTTTTATTTTTTTAGGATTTTCATGTTTTTTAAAGATTTTTAGGAATTTTTTTTGGAGTTTTAGGGTTTTGTGGTTTTTGAGGGGTGTTCAGGGGTTTTAGTGGTTTTGGAGATTTCTTTAACTCTATTTTGTTAATGTAAATGAAAATTTTATGAAAAATACCTTAATTATGATAAATCACATGAAGGATCAGAGAGACCTACGCACAAGAATACCTATGCATCCCTCCCTACATGATACAAAAAGTTAGACCATCCCTACGTGAAGGATGTACACATATAACATATGATCGGGAACTATAAAGGAAAGATCCTTCGATCAGGGTCCCCTCTTTACCTATAAATAGGACCCTCAAGCTCCACATTTGAACTAAAAATCCAGAAGAACCCCTAGAACTCTGGTCGCACAACCCCTTCGCCTAGGTTCTCCAAAAATTCTCAGGTACCTCTCCTAAACCATAGAGGAAAAAATTAAATAGGATATGAGATATCAATGTCCCTTCATGGATTAAAAAATAGGACACCTATATGAGACCCTTATTTTATAATAGGAATCCACCTATGTGAGGCCGCTTCTTTAAGCAAGGCCATGCACCAAGCCCATCAAGGGACACCTGAGGATTTTTATGGTAATTTGGATAAAATCCTCACCTATGTGATGTTTCCCATGTGTTCCACTTACAATGGAATATTCATCTCCTTCAAGCCAATTTCCCCTTCACGAAGCTCTTTTAGTTCCTCCTAGACCCTACATGGCCTACCTACACGTCATACCCGCACTGAGAACCTGCGCAAAAGACCTACACCATTCACCCTATTTTCCTTTTTCTAAGACACCAATTCCATGTGTCCTCTTCCTTTGGCTTCCTAGTTATAAAGGGACCATGTTTAAACCTCCACCAAGGCCTTCTTACTTACACAACAATCAAAAGTTGCACACCAGAATTTCCCCCATTTGGGTTTGTGTTATTATGGTCAGAGGTTTCACACACTTATTTGGTTGGCCAGTTAGGATCCTAGTGGTGCATGTGAGTGTGTATTCCCATTGTAATGGGGACCCATTCCCCAATGATAGTGTCATGGAGTTCCCAATATCAGATACTAGGGCCAGGACCATATCCTCCCCTTTTCATTTCTGATACCTGGAGCCTCCAATTCCTGATGAGGAGGGTAAATACTATGATTTATTTTCCATTCAACATGGAATGGGATCATTATATCCCTCACTACATGACCCATTTTAGGGAATCCCTCATAGAGTAATACCTTACCCTTTATGGAAGGAGTTTTTACTCTTGTTCCTCTCCCCATTCTGGCCATTGGGTTAGACAGGGGATGGGACCCCATGCCCTCTCCCCTATCTCTTGCTTCTTTCCTTCATTGTTTTCTATATCCTATACATATTCTAGGATAAATTAAAGTGAGGTAATTTTCATACCCTCAGCCTCTTCCATCATAGCCCCTCCTTCTTCCATCAGTAGAAGAGGGGCAAAAGAGGTGGGCACACTCAACGCCCCATCCCTCTCCCTTTGAACTTGGTCTCCTTGTCCACATGTGGACAAAAGTATATTGTGTGGTGTCTCGAATAATCTTCTTCCTTTTTTTTCTCATATTGAGTATGACTCATGTGGGCATAGAGGATAATGGAGAACATGATATCTGCACGATCCATGCCAGTTATTGAACTACATGAACTCTAATTCCTATCGCAATTAGGATACATAGGATTCCCCCTAAGGGCCTGATCTCAATGGACATAATCTTCAAGATTAATCCCTATTAATAATTCCCTTAAATCTAGGAATACTCATTAGGAATAATCCATGAAACATGATTCCAAATCACCATGAGTTGATACATCCCTTATGGTCTATTTTCATTAAATCCTTCATAGGAATAAGCCCCAAATTATCCTCTCAAAGAGATATACTCCTCTGTGAGGCCAACAAATCATATTGGGATTTAATTCCCATCCAAATAGGATATGTAGGAATATTCCATGAGGTCCAAACCCAACACCCTAAAACCAATCAAATCCATTATAGCCCATATTATGGGATGGGCCTAATTCAACCCAGGAAACCATATTCCTCTTATGATCCTTGGGACTCTTTGGCATAATTCCGATAATAAAATTTGACTTGGAACCATCCACCTAGACGTCTTTGCCACATGACTTTAAAATGTATAGTTGGTCCCTTATCACATTACCTTAAAAGGTATGATGTGACCCATTAAGAGGCACTATACTACATGGGTTTTGATTCCTTTCACAAGGATACATAGGATGCCCATTAATGGGTTAGATCCCAACATAAAAACAACTTCCATCTCCCTGGAAGACAATACACTCCAGAGTACCCCACTATGTGTCTAGGAAACCGACATCATATTAATAATGACTAGTGAATATCTAAGTATTACATAAGAGGATACCATCAATGTAGAACCTCATATACATATATATATATATATATATATCTCAATTTATGAAGTACCTTAGATACATACAAATGATTCTATGGTCTATACATACTAATAATTGATTATTAACATTGGGATGACCCACATCATAACTTGGAATCAATAAATATTCATGAACATTTCTTAAATATATTAGAGAGTCCCAGAGTAGGAAATAATTCTCCCCCCAAAAGGGTGTGATGAGCCCAGCCTCCCATCCCCTTGACCAATGTGTATTATTAAGCATCGTTGGCCAAAATCCTTAACGAGAACCTGCCTTTGGAAAGAAGGTACCATTATATACATAACCACTCGGTCTTTTCAGTTCCATATACAAACCCATTAGAAACTGTTCAGAAATAAAAAAAATGAGGTGAGGTGTGATTTTTTAGGGAAACAAAATATGGTTAACCTGACGTGAATCCTATACAAATATGATAGTGTCACCCAACCATCAAGCCAATTTTACTTGAAAAAATATGTTTGTAAAAGGAAATAAATCACCCATATGTTCATCCAAACAAGATACTAATTTTATTTGGTTCCCTTTTTTCTGTTTTTCATATATTCTCAAGTTCTTACTCTCAGATATCCCTTCAATCCAATGGAATCATTCCATATTTCACCAATGAATACCCTGGTTATAGCTCAGGCCAGATCTTCACCCATTCTAAGGAAACCATCACAAACTCAATATCTTCAATTCTAGGACTCTAACTCATAGGTTTAGGAATACCATCAAAATGGTATGATCTTGAGCTAGGAGGATACCTAATAAGCCTTCCAGTTCATGAATTCCCACTGATCATCTAGTCAATGATGACCAGTGGTCTTGATGTAGATAGATCTGACCTCCACCTTCAACTGTTTTAGGAGCCTATCTATATAATGAAATAAATATATCCCCCCTTATCTTTGTCTGGTGGATCAAGAGGTCACATATGGCGTCAACCCAAGGACACATGGGTCCTTCTCAAGGGAACCATTCGGGAATCGCTTCTACCAACACTGTGTGGTAGTGAACCTGCAATAAGATCAGGGTGTTTTACTTAGCTATCTAGCCTAGGACCTTCAAACATAGTCACACAAGAAAGCCCATCATGGATTAAAACCATCCAATATAGAGATGGTTCACACATGTTCCCCCTCAAGTGAATTCCACCAACCTGATTTGGTGGTAAATTGAAAGCGGGCATAAACACTCATCCCCCTTTTTTAGCCATCCATCAGAATCACCTGGTAGAACCCATGGAAACCAACCAAAAATTTTTGATTCATACTATGAGAAGGAACATACACCTACCTAAACCCACCAAGACTATCATCTTCCTTATCTAGAATCACCAAAAGAAGTCAGTCATAAAGTCACAATGATGAGTAAGGGATGACCCAACTCTTTACCCACATGATGAGTACTGTCAGTATCCACTGGTTGGAAAGGGAGGACAAAAATTAAGGAAAATACACATACTCTAGATAGGGAATGGTAATATATCCCTGTTCCAGTCACTAATGTCACCAATCATATCCTAGTAATGGTGAAACATAAGATGAAAATCCATGTCCACATCCTATATACTTTCCAGGACATCATAATGGCGATGACAATTTTCCCAAAGGGATGGACACACTACTCTATCCCCACAAATGAGGTGGATCATCAACATGTCACCCCATATAATATACTGACCTTTTCTACCATCGAGGAGGGTCATGGAGAAATATTCCCCATGTTATATGGATAATTATATCACGAACATACACCTGATCAAATAGAAGATAATCACCCTATCCCAATGGCCACTCCAAGGTAGGCACAAACACCTACCCATGACAACAAATTATCCCATCAAGTGGCCCCAATCTCTCATAAGAAGGAATCCAAGAATAATCCTTATAAAAAATTATTAGAAAATCAAGAGACGATCTATGAGACGGCTCCTCTTAATGCTGGAGTTTTTGAAGACCTTAGACACTTATAAATGGTAGCTCATGATCATACCCTCTGATTTCCAAATTATGGGAGTAGTGGTAGTTATTAATGTCCTCCTTGTACACTTCATCTTAAAGGATTGCTTCATGTGTTCAATCTGATCGATCTCAAGAGCCCATCTCCTTATGAGAGATATGGTATCCCTTCACATGGCTTAATGATCATAGAGTAGGAAGGTCCCCATGATGTAATCCACCATGATGGTTCTCCCCATGATGGAATTATTTGTGAAATCTATATCCACTGTAGTGTTTCACATTTTCATGAGAATTCCACAATTGGGAATATAGTGATGATAAAGCCCTCATATCATGAGGCACTTGTGACAACAAGTAGAATCATGTAGGATAGCTAATCATTGGTAGGTGAAATTATTTCTCAATACGAAGACAATCCATGAGATGATCATTCTCCAAACCACCCTTTGGTCACATACCTTCTAATTTAATAGAGGTAGTCCCGAAAATTCTCAAAAATTATGATAAAGAGTCCAGGAAGCATCCACTCTATTTGGACTAGGTAGAGGGAGATCCAACAAAATATGAAGTAGACAAGTTTAGCATAAGGAATCCACTAGCTAAAGATGACATAAAAGTCATGTTCTGGCCTTTGGCCACCCCTCAATACATCATTCCAATGGTTTTGTCAAAAAATTGTATGCACAACATCTTTTTCAATATATAGAAAAATATTCATCACTTAAAAGAAAAGGTATTACTTTAATATGAGTATCAAAGTCACATTAAGGTAATATAAGGGTCGCAACACCAAATCAACTTGACATCTCCTATGGTTTCAAAACATCAAAATATTGAGAAATAGCAATGTCCCATTAAACACGAATGCCTCATCACATTAATGAGGTTGCGAAAGATAATCACAGATACCCCATATGGTTTTCATATCAGAGGATGAGGTGTGCATGGTGAATTACATTTCACCATGCTCCCAAACTATTAAATCGTACCAAAGGTGGTATCATGTAATTTAATTTCCCTAAGAAATCTACATAAAATGGAATATATTCATAAACAAAGACATTATTATCAAAAATAGTTCTCAATTTAATCTCACTGATGTTGGTCTAGAAGAGAGTGGGCTATTTAAATACTCTTTCATTGGGAATCTTAGAATATTCAGATAGCAACCTACTTGGGTGAATTTTTTTAAATAATGAAAATTTAAAATATAACATAATGGTCTTTTTAACTGGATGATTTTGGTGAACATCGAATGATGCACCCATCCCAAGTTCAAAAAAACTCTATAGAATTATAAAATCATCCATGGTGGTATTATCGAAGGCCATTTGGGAGAAACACTAGCATGTAGGTCTAGTGGTTTTTTTCACCCAATCCTCGAGGTTTGTAAACTAGGCCTTAAGGGTTGTTAAAGTGGAACATGAATATACCATCAATCAGGGATGGGGGATTTTTCACCTCAATAACAACATCCTTAGTGGGAATCAGTTTTCTCCAGATTAGGGAGATATCAACGAATGAATCCTCCCAGTTTATCCCATCCTGTGATCGAGTAATTTCACTTATAACACACATGACTAGACTATCTCAAGCTTCCATTCTAGTTAATATCCACCATACATTTCATAGAGAATCATCAAAGGAGATGACAAGGCCTTATGAAGGGTGAAGAAGAGGGAAGACTCATAATGAAATTGATATAATGTCCATAATAAATTTTTCATCTGTTAAATTCATCAACACCACCCTCATAGATCCCCTGGAACATGAGAGAAACTCAATGGAGTTAGAAGAAGAAGATCTAATTCCCAATGGGGTGAACACCGAAACAAATTAAGGATGTGTATGTACGCGAAACATGAGTATTTACCTAAATTTGGGCACTACCTCAAACAATATACTTTTATCTCCTTGAAATAAGGAAAAAGGCAAGGTTCATATCATGTATCACATCCCTCACAGGGAGGCTAAGCCACTTTCATTGGAGGAACAATTTCATTAGTAAGATAAGGTGATGAAATAATTAAGGAGACTAAATATAGAACTAATCCAAGTCATTCATCCGGTTAGATATGTTCTTCAAGTAGATCATCAACCTACACTTCTAGTTGGCACACCTCAACGAAGATAACTTTTCCTGATAACTGAAGCAGGCTTGGAATATCTTCTCAATGTAGGATACCAACCACCAATATATTTGGATCTCATAGTAGTATATTTTGAATTTCAACCATTTCATATACAATGAGAGTAGGTTCAGGATCATACTTATAGGACTTCCTCTATAGGCTACCCATATTATGTACCAGCAACACCACCAAAAAATGGCCCTATAGGCTACTACACCAATTCAAGGACTGACAACCATACCCATTCAAGATCTGACTCAACCAGATATTTCATGAATGCTGATGTGCACTATTGAGTAACTAATTACTTTAATAGAGGATATGGAGGAATTGAATATGCCAATATAGCTAGAAAAGAAGCCCTACCCTGAATGGGTATATCTGACATTCCCCCTAAAACCTTTGGGAATCCTGCATTTCTAATCTTTAATGGATGATGATACCCATAGTACTACCTGACACATTCCATCTCTTGATGTGATCCCATGATGGGTACCCCTGAATAGTTGGAGGTAGTGAATCTCAAGTGATTCATATAGTTACTCTTGGGACCATCCTTTGTGTGGTACACATGTTTGTAGTGTCGGTCAATTTCTAGGTGGGAAGACCACTATCATAAGTTACTCTTCCAATTTAGACTGAATATATAGAAGATAACAACCTTAAAACTTATAAACTATAAATATTGGGAGAAATAAAGAGTATTATATTTCATTTATTGGTTGTAAGGATTGGCATATTCCTTGAACCTACGACTACCTCAAGAAGAATTATTTCCCATATATATAGTGAATCTTTTCAATGGGTTACACATTCCATTGATCTATATGATGTGAATAGGAGGTTTTTGGGACCTTGATACAATTAATCAAAAGACAGAAGACTCCATTATTGATATTGAGTAAAATTCCTTAGTAAATTCATCAAATCCGGGAAGGATAATAGGAATAGAAGAGGCAGATGCAGTTACAGTTATGTAGGCCCCCATACCTTGTCCTTCTTCAAAGATTTCACCATATTGTATGACTCAACCTCAGTATAAGCAGAAATTTCGGCCTCTCCTAGATGATCAAAGAGATCAAAGGCACAAAAAATTGAAGAGATGGAAAACAAGGTCTATTCTTTTAAAAATGACCAAGTCACTATCTACTTCATCTCAGCAATGGAAAACAACTTGTTAAAGTCTACAAAGCCTAATAATCCCAACAAAGAAGGTGATGAAGATCTACTAAACTATTTCCTTTTACATTAAATATCATGGAACCACATCCAATATTTTTTTGTTTACAAATACCTCTTACAAAATATGGTGGACTTTGGTTATGTGAAACTAAAAAATTCACCTACTCAGGTTGCATATATTTTTTCACTAATCTAAAGGAGGAAAATGATTTTTAAGAATTAAAGAAGAAGAATATGAAAACTTTCATTGACTGGATGGTCGTAAAAACAATAAACTAGACTCAATATATTCTCCTATAACAACTAAAATAGTCAACTATGCCTTCGACCGCTTCTTCTGCAAAACAACCAACTTCATAGATAGCTCATTCCTCCAAAAAAAAAACATGGCCAGAAGAGAAAGAATAAATATTAGGAGATGAGAATATGTTGAAGTTTATGTTGTCTTCAACATTATCGGTAATTAAACCTACAATCCCAAAATCATAGGCACCACCTTTCCAAATGGTATAACAATATTCAATCCATCAAATATAATCTTCATTAGGGTAAGCGTTAATCTTTAGTTTTATTAATGTTATTCACTTAATGGATACCTTATCAGGTGATGGGAATGGTTAGGATCTGGATTTCCCTACACTTGATTGGGGAACTAGGGGAAGAGGCAATCATAGTTAAGGATATAGGGGATTACATGGTCATTCTAGGAGTCACTACTTTAACCGTAACCCTACTAAAACCATCTACATAGACAAAACTCGTGTAAAAGATATCCAGTGAGCTCAGTAGTAACAAGAGGATTACTCCTCATGGGAATGGATCCCACCTGACATGATAATCTCAGAAGATCAACTACAATATACTCCATTGCCTCCTTAGTGGGTTGCAAAACCTAGCCAGTCTAGTCCACCAAGAGTAGAAGCACTTCGAGCTCCTACCCCAAGGTATTTTTCATTTGTATCTGAAATATAATGTCCTAATTTGCCTAAAAAGAGAATCCCAATTTTGGGAAGTATAGAAATTTTGACTAAAAATATGATTTCTTGAGGAAATTGGCCTAAGTTATGATTAATATATCAATATTGAATGGTTTGAGTCTGTCAACAGACCTCTGGGAAGCACTTATTGAGGCCTTTTCAAGACCTTAGGAGTTCAAAGTTGAGGTTTCCATTGTCTAGGTATGTCTTCAAGATAACGGTCATGCAAAATTTCATGCATTCCTCTCTTTCATAGGGTAAGATGAGGATTCAATCATATAGGGACATGTTAGGCCCTTGTATATATTTTTCAGGATAAATGGAATTGATATTTGATGACCCTTCATCAACAATGGATTAGAATTTAACCTCATACGGATTCAAAAACTTTTGTTATGGATGTAAATGAATCTCATTTTTCCACCTCTACACTAATGTTAAAGGGCTATGAAAAGAATGAGAAAAATACTCTAAGTGAAATCAAACTCAGGACTCCTTTTTGGGATCTGGTGTCTAATTCAGAATTCATGGATTTAAGAAAGGATGTATCCTTCAATGTTCTATTGGGAAGACTATGGATACCAAAGCATGAATTTATTCCTTAATTGTACCACCATTGCCTAAAATAATACGTCGATGGTCAAATTGGGACATTATATGGTGATGAGGCCCCATTAAAATCAAGTGAAACACAATACATCAATGTAGGATTCTACTATAAGGAAGGGAAAGAATCCATAGTTGATAATGTTACACTGATTAATGCCCCAAATGGACTAAAGATGATTCCATCCAATCCATTCAAACATCTCAGTGTATAATATGTGCTCCCCATTATCTAAATCGAAGAATTTGGTTCAAATTTGAGCACACATTTGGTATCTTTGGTGATTCCAATTATCACAGCCGAACCAGATGGCACTGAAGTTTTTTCAACTCACCTTGTGATAATGAAATATTGAATAAAAATTTATTCATTCCATCCCATAAGCTCCACAAAATACTGTTTCTATCAGCTAGATTGGAATAACATTTCCTGAAAATAGGGGAATGTGAAGAGGCACATTCTCAACACCTTGTTCCCCCTTCAGGACTCCAAGAAGGGTTCATGCTAGAAAGTGAGCCCAAAATGATTTCCCCATCTTCTAGATGTCAAAATAGCTACTACCCTATTCCATTTAAGTAACTTTCATCATCACCTACTCCCCAGGTAGAGGAAAAAGTAGTAATGTATGAGGAAGAGGAAGAAGAGTAAGACCTCAGGGAATCCCCTCTTAAATTTTAGGTAGGCATCTCCACCAATGTGGATATGCTCAAAAAGATAAATTTGGGTACAAAAAAGGATCCACAACCCTCTTTGATTAGTGTGTCCATGACTCTCAAACAATAATAGGTATATAACTCCATCCTAAAGTGGAACTGGAATGTGTTTTCCTAGAATTAAATATAAATGATAAGTTTTTTCTGTGAGGTGTCCACCCATCACTTGGGTTTTCTAGAAGACCATCAAGGATACAAACAAGAATCCATATGGACACAACCAACTCACACCTCAATAATTGAGGTTGATGTGGAAGTTATCATCATGTATGAATTCATCTAAGATCTAAAGTATCCAAAATGGCTAGAAAAAATTATCCCAGTAAGGAATAAGAATAAGAAAATCATAGTTTTAATTGATTTCAGAAATCTCAACCAGCATTTTCCCGATGATGGATTCATGGTTCTAATTACAAAACTCCTGATTGATGTGATGACTAATTATCAAGTCATATCCTTCATGTATGGATACATAGGGTAAAAATAAATTTGGATGGCACCATAAGATGAATAATACACATATTTAAAATCCCCAAAAGGAGTATTTTTCTATTGATTCATGTCATTCAGTTTGAAGAATGAAAGCTCCACATACCAATGTTCCATATATTATATATTCAAACCCTTCTTGTGGATGTTTCTTGAATTATATATTGAAGACATAGTTGGTAAGTAATGACAACATTTTCACCACTTTACTGACCTGGAAATCATCTTCAATGAGTTGGAACAACATAGCCAAAAGATAAACCTCTTGAAATATGATTTCTGGGTAACCTATGGGAAGTAACTCAAATTCATCATATGCCATCATGACATTGAAGTTGATCTCGAGAAAACTAAATATATACATTGAATTTCACTACCTCAAAACCTAAAATAGTTGAGAGGACTTCAAGGAAACTTGTCCGACATCTAGTTCTTCATATCCAACCTTGAAGGAAATGTTTTTCCTTCACTGAACATATGAAGAATGGGATCACATATCATTGGATTGATGACTGTTAATAAGTGTTTGATAGCCACAAGAAATACATCTTGATCCCACCAATATTAATGTAATATTTAGAGGGAAAACCTCTAATTATATATGTGATGGCCTTAGATCGATCCCTGGGTACCTTTCTTATGATGAATAATGATTCTTGGAATGAAAATTGCCTTTATTATATTAGTTTAACCATGCATAATGCTAATACCCAATATTCAGATATCAAGAAGTGCTTCCTAGAATTAATATTCATAGCTTATAAATTGAGTAACTATCTATATCACCATGAAGTCCAATTTGTCTCCAGAAATAAACCACTCAAATATATCCTTAGCCATCCTATATTTACAGGTCATCTTTCATGGTGGGTGGTTATTTTTCAATAGTTAGACATGTAATTCATTCCTAAAAAATAGTAAATGGTCAACCTTGACATATTTCCTTATTGAGAACCCATTTACGGAAGCGAAATCATTAAATAATGAAATTACTAATGAGGATCTCTACTCTATTCAAGGTGGCTCCCAAACATGAGAAATTTATTCTGACAGTGCATCTAGGAGTGTGAAAGTGAAGATAATGGATGACCCAAAGCTAAAAAATGTTGGGTTATGGATTGTGCTCATCTCCCCAAATAAGGTAGTGTTACCATACTTCTTTTTATTATCAAATGTTTTTTTACCAACAATGAGGTGGAATATCATGACTTCATTGTAAGCTTAGAATTTATCTCCAAATACTGATGAACCTCCTAGAGGTGAAAGGTGACTCAAAGTTGGGAATCAAATAGATTAATGAAGATTAAACTATCTGAAAAGAAGTGTTGACCCCCCTACATGATTTTGTCTAAGGGTTAAAGGAAGAGTTATAATCAGATCCAACATTGACTCACATCCTATGATCAGGGAACACCCAAGATGATGCACTGGAAAATGCATCTATAGCACTAGCATATCCAAAATAGGATGAAACAGTCATCATCATTTCTCACCACCAAATGGTCTCACCTTTTCTTCAAGTTAGAATAATGGAGATTAATAAAATAATCTACATCCCTGATCCACATGGCCCAACCATGGGATGAATTAAGACCATCAGGGAATACCTCTAATATTGAGTACTTCCACCAAACAGAACTGGGAAGGAGAAAATATGACAGTGAGTTGTTAACTTCAATCATTATGATATCCAAAATCACCAAAAAATCCTCTATAAGAAAGACTTTTATGGAGTCCTTCTCAGATGTAGCGATGGATAAGATTATAATACTATCATTGAAGAAGTAAATACTAGAGTCTATGGTGTAAACCAATCTATATATAGGATTTCAGATTAAATCTGAAGACTTGGATACTTTTGGCCTTTGATGACACATGATTGAATAGAATTCACCATGAAATGTCATTATTGTCAGGTGCACTCCAAATTCATCCATCAAAACCAAGAGTTGGTATATACATACAAATACTCAAGGCCATATTTCACCTGGGGAATAGATTTAGTGGGGTCATACCCCCAGTTATGGCCATGCAGTTTAAATACATCTTAATTGCTACTGTTTTCTTCTCCAAATGGACTGAGGAAATAACCCTAAAAAAATTTGGGGTCAAAAGCATTGTCGGCTTTGTGAAATCTAACATCCTTAGTATATTTGGTGTCCCTCATATTATATTGATGGTAAATGACACTAATTTATATTATAACGATGTGGAAAATTAGTACTAGGAATACAATATCAAATCCAAACATTCATCCTGCTATCATACAGTGGCTAATGGATAGATAGAGGCTTTCAACAAGGCCCTATTGAACATACTCCTGATGATGGTGTATAAAGATAAAAAGTAGTGTCCTCAGAAGACCTTTCATGCCTTCCGGGATTACTGAACTACAACCCATACTACCACATGGTAAACCCCATATTTTCTAGTATATGGGACATAATTTTTCCTTCCCATTGAGGTTCATTTTTCATCTCTCTATGTTTCGATCTATGATTATCCATCTACAGATGAACAATCCTAGAAACTACTAGTTGAATTGGAGTGACATGATGAAAAGATACTTCACACCTTACATCACATGGAATTATATCCAAACCAAATAGAATAGGCCTTTAACAAAAAATTATTTCCTTTTTCACTCCACCAAATAGAATTGGTTTTGGTCCTTAAGAATACAATGATACCATGAAATAAGCCTCAAAAAGATGATTCCGAGTGGGAGGGACCTTACTCTATACACAAGGTCCACTCTAATAGAGCTTACTCCATGATCTCAATGAATGTATAGCTCAGTACCTCCCTAACTAATATAAGGTTATTGAAGAAATATTTCATGTGATTATAGGACAATCACCCTAGTTTCAGGATGTTAAACTACATAGCACTATTTATGTACAACATGAAAGTAATTAAAATTCATAGTGGGTCTTTGTCGAATGACCTTAAAAGGTATGAAAAAAATTCCATGCTGCATGAAATTAAATTGTGTGGAATCATCATCCCTATCGCATGATAATAAATAGAACAACATGAGGTCATAGTCATATGAATTAAAACAACAATACACCCATTGTTCTCACCACATTACATTAAATAGCATGGTTAATGTCCCACTAATTTTATGTTAAGAAACCCCCAAAAGAGCCATGATCTGAGATATTCCTTTTGGACTCTTAAAAACATGGCTCCATATCACTGGTAAGTCTTAATCATATCCCTTTAACCCCTCAATGGGTTTAGATTCACTCTTGTCCATACATGAATAAGGTAAAAAAATTGGGCAACTCCCATGAACAATCCCCACAAGCATCATTGCCACTCTATAATGGAATTTTGGCCCCCTTTACAGGTATAAGTCCCAAAATTTTCATGTCATTACCACAAGAAGATAAATTTCATTGAAAACATCATCATTATACAGTGGTAAACTGCATGATCTATTCAAGAACAACATATGGATTGATTCTTATTTCTAATAAGATATATAATGACTTCTAAATTTCCATCCTCAATCCCTACCATGATGATAGGAAATATAGCCCTAATTTACCTATGGACAAACTAGATCATCATAGGAACTTTTACAAAAACATATAGATTGATTCCCATTACAAAGAGATATATGGTGACACAAATACTTCATGTTATGGGACCAACCATTAGTCTGTAAAATATTAAATCCCCTTTAGCCACATAAAAGTCTGATTGGTGTATGGAAAATTTTATTGAACTTACTATGGCTTAATTATTTCATGAGAAAGACATGTAGTGATTACTGGATCTCTAATCCTAGGTCTATCCACAACCAAAAAAAATACCCACTCTCAATGTACAGATCAGAACTCTAGAGGGAAAATTTTCATGAACTACATGTGGCTTGATTCCTTCTTCAAAAGAATACATAGTGATATATGGATATCCAATATTGGGTCTAGACACAACAAAAAACAACCATTTACTCCTTGTTTTTGAATTCAAACCAGCACATGGAATCCATTTTTTTGAACTAAAAATGGCTTGAATCATTCACCAGAAAGATACATAGTGACAGCCAGGTCATATACCCTAGTTTGGTCACAACATTTACCATTTTTCATGTTGGTCCATATTTATCGTTAACTCAGGACATTAAATAGAATGTTTTCCCATGTAATAAGTATGGATTGATTCTCATATAAATTAAAAACATAGAGATGCCTAAATATTGTCTCCTGACTGAACCACAAGAGAACCAAAATTCCCCCTTGTGATGTAGAAGAAACACTTACCACTCCTTGTTTCTCACACTGAGAACATCTCACATGGGCTTAAGAGTTTGGTAAAGGAGTTCCCCAAATGATTAAGGAATATCAATTCACATTGGGACTATCTTGGTCCTAGATACAATACCCTAAAAGGCACAATATATGTCTTCACTGCATGACATTAAAATACATGATTCCATCTTGAACTATATGTCGATTGATTCTAATCTTATTTAGATATGCAATGATGCCACATACTGGGGTCATAGTCCTAGACACAAGATAAATAAAAATACCCTTTATCCTATATACAAACAAAGATCCATAATGGATCTCAAATTTTGGGTCCTCACATTATGAGGTTACACCAAGGAAACCAAGATGTCCCACTTCTATATAGGAGTCAGATCTATGCAAGGGACTTCTGACTCATGTCTACATATCACCTATCATTTACCATAATACCATGGTCCTATAAATATGATCTAAAATAAATATAGACCCCTAATTCCATGGTTCTAGGTCAAACCTACACCAACAACATATTCCCCCACCTCCTTGGGAGATTTTGACTTGAAATGACCCTTTGTGTTTAGGTAATTTTGTCCTAAAGACCAAACTCCATGCATGGGGAGATCAAAATCTCAATAAACATTCATTATATTTTAGTGATAGAATGTCAGAATACTAGAGGATTTTATTTTTTAGAATATGTAATAATACACCCCAGTTGTCTTTCATAAGTTTCTCACAAATTTCAGTGCTTTTCATCCAATGGATGCCACTATTGACTGTGCAGTATTTCCCCCAGATGGCCTTGCATAAAACAACCCATAAAATGGGGTTTTCAATCAGAAGTAACTTCTTCCTCAAGAGAGACATCCTATAATGCCACAATCACTTTTACTCATTCCACTCTTCAGATTCAAGAATACTCAAATCATAGATTACAATATTCTCCTTTGGCACCTGAATATGGTACCATATTTTCAGAAAAATTACAAAGAATGGGAGAACCATCAACCTTTAATTTAAATATTAAGACCTTAAATTAAAACCCTATAATTTAATTTCTACATGAATTTAAACTACATAGCATAATTTCTTCATTACATGAATTTAAATTTCATAACATAATGTCCTGGTCACAATACATTAAACTATATGACAACGTCCTCTCCATAAGATGTTAAACTACTAGGTCAATGTCCAGGTCACATGACATTAAACTATATAATACTTCCACCCATTTCATAAAGGGTACTTACCCATGTCATTGACCATATAACAAAATGTACCATCCTTCACTCGATCTAAATCATGTAGGTTCGATTTCCCATTCATGTCTAATACCAATATAGATATTCCATTCATTCTCAAACACATCCCGTTGGAAAAATCACCCATCATGGTCTCAAGAAATATAAATCTTAAACTTTTACCATTAGTAGTAGAATGATATAATTCTAGTGAACTTATTTTTCTGACTATGTTGTAATACACCCTAGTTGTCTTCTCATACATTTCTCAAAATTTTAAGATCCAGTCATCCAAAGGTTTCCCCTATTGACTATGCAGTAAGAACCCTAGTTAGCCTTGCATAAAACGGACTACAAATGGATTGGTCATTTGTTGGTAACATCATCTTCAAAAGAGACCTCTATAATCCCTAATATCATGTTTTTAGATCTTGGGATCATAAAATCATTGTTCAAGATTCCCCATTGGATTTATGAAGATTTTTGGAACATTCCTGGCCAATAAGCCTTGTTTGGATCATTATTTCAAATTTATGGTCAAATATGTTTTACCAAAAACACTATAATTATTAGTTAGAATTTAATTACATTAAAATACCTATAAAAAGACTCATAGTGCTCACCGGAATAAAATCCAAAAAAGGTCACTCTGGACAAAAGTCGAGTCTCAGCTTGCTAGACCTGCACTTTGTATGGTTTAGGAAAAATTGGGAAATGAAAAGGTAAATGTTACAAAACATGGAAGAATGAAAATCAAAAAAGGGTGTTTGAAACAAAAACCAAGTATAACATGCTAATTCTAACTTATATCTGTATTAGGAAAAAATTAGGGTGATTGAACAATGTTTGTAGGGTTATCCATACGACCCTTACAACAGTCAATCTACTCTGCCTTGTCCCCATGGATTAGAAAAAATTAGAATGTTATCCCCATCCTTGTCACTATGACTGAAACTGGTTGGAACAAAGGTATTTTGTTACTCGAATCAATTTTAATGTTATTCTATACCCGTAGAAAGAAAATAGGGTTGAAGAAACAAGTGATTTTGGTCAAAAGAATCCTTTTCATTTATGTTCTGAAATGTAGGTGTATCTCTACCCATTGGAACCTCACTGGTAATTTTACAATTTATCCTCAATTAAAGAGTTTAGAAGTTGAACTATATCCCATGAAATTTCTACAGCTTTGCAAAGTTCAACCATTCACATAACAGTTGCCTCCTCAGATTTATGGAGTCTCTCCTTCTTAACACAAACTAATTCTCAGGATTTTTGGGAAGCCTCTTTTTGGGATTGGTGAAGTTGAAATACATATTCCCATGCATCATTTCATTTTTATTCATGGTTAATTATTTGGAGCTTCATCAAATCGAAGTGATCCGGGTAATCCTCAATATTTTTGGAGTGGCTGACATAAGCTTGAATCGTAGAAGTTCTGAATTCCTCAAACTTTCCCACCTCATGCGTATCATCCTACTGAAACATTATCTATTATTCCCTTTCATAGATAATTCCCTTCGCCATATTAGGGATTTCATCATATTGAAATCACTCATATCCTAACATGGAAATCAATAATGGGAGTTAGTAGAGTCATGATGACGTTTCCTCAAGAGGTGTCTCCCTAATGATCTTTCAGACACCCCATCAAACCATATCCTGTATAGGGGGAAAGCATCTTGTATCTCTAGGTTATACTAAGAGTTACTCTCAGGGGGGATAATCCAAAATCTATGCACTCAGTGAATATCATTATTCTGCTCCCTCCATAATAGCATCAACTCCACCAAGCAATATTGGTAGAGATTGTATGGAAATCCCCATTTCAGGCCCAACCACCAAAGCTGACTGCACTGAATAGCAGGAGAAATCCACATCAATATCATAAGGTTGAAAAATAACAAAGGAAATGAGGTGAATGGAATGATTTGATAACATTCACCCATTATTAAATAAAAAATTGGGATTGGTACTTCCCTAGAACCCCTATCATCAAATATTGGGGAAGGAACCTCCCAACGAGGAACATCCACCTATGATTACTTGGAAAATGGGACTAGAGGCTCTTTTGAACTCCCCATTTTAGGATTTGTTTTCCATATCTTCCTCAACAACATGAGTATAGTGGACTTGAATGACTCACTCATGAAGTAACTTTGAAAATTTCTATATGGAAAAAGCTAAATAGTAAAATTGATCTTTGATGTGAAGAATCAGATGAAATAAAATCATCTTTGTTTGGAGTGTGCAAGAATTATAGAACTCACATCCATCCAATTACATATGGAAATCCCAAAACTCCTTGAGGAAACCTAGAAAATCAATGCATGGAGTAATTAAATCCATCATGTCAGGATAAATGGATCAAATCCTTCAAACATCTTCACCAGTAAGGGTATCCAAGTAAGGTTTATCATAACCCAAATTGGCCCCATCAATGATCCCCTCTGATGGATTCTCAGTAAGAATAGAATATTCATCCCCCCATAGAGTTAGGTTCTGCATGAACACCATCATCAAACTGTTTAATATCCTTATTAGACCCTTATGGGGAAGCAATAGGATCAATAATGACTATCATAGGGTCCCCTGATGTAGGAAACATATCTTAAATACCCTAATAACAAGAGCCATAAATAATACATAAAACATGATAAAGTGCATATGACATTACCATGGACCTCTCCCCTCTCTGCAGGATTGGGGGTAGTCATGGTAGTATCTCTAGAACCCTTTCCCATCTGAATAATGGATTAATTATCTTAGGTCCATGCCTCCCCTAGGGAATCCTCCTTGAGTCTTAAAGGATCTATTCTAGACCCCTTATGTGATGAAAGTTATATAGATTCTACAAGAGAAAGGTATGATCAGAGATAGTTTTTCTAACAAGTCACTATATCAAATGATCATACCAAAGACTAACTATGATTCATTATTCAGAAAAAATATAATTCCCTCCTCCACTTCCTCTCCTAAAATTGTATCGGATTCATATCATTCCTCTTGATGTAAGATACTTGTGGTGAAGGTCGAGTATTTACCTCTATCATCTCCTACATCATGGTCCTCTAGCTTGGGGATTTCCCCAAGGAATTAAGGGTGTCATTTTTGTGTCAATGGGATCACCCATAATCCCATAATTAGGATACCTGATCCCCCTATTAGTTATCCTTCTCCTCCTCTTATTCCAACCTGCAAAATAAAATCCTCTCATGATTAATAATGGTTCTTGAAAGAGTAATAAAGGGTAATATGAAATGATAAATACATCAGCAGGGTTATTGTAAATGTCCCATTCACCCTAGGATAAATAGTTGCCCCTTTAAGCACTCCTTAGTCTAGAATGATGGAAACTCCCTTTGAGAATATGACTTGATCATCAGATGTGTATATCAAGGCCTCTAGATCTTGGAAATATTTCATTACCTCAACCAATTTTTTTGTCATGATGAAGATCAGAGGGTTCCCTCATATCACCTATCTCTAAGATTCATAGTCTAGCCTAGAAAAACTCCCATGCATCCATAGAATCATGATTAATAGTCTACCAAAATTGGAGCACTAAGGCTCACATGTATTCTTGTTCCGATACAACTGGATGCGAAGAAGACTCGACACGATTTTATTAGGAAGCCTCTTCAAGACTCCTTTCTCTTTTAGAGGAATCATGGGATGTAACTTGAGTATCCTCCCAATGGTGAAGGACAGTCCACCTGGGTAAATAAGGCATGATCCTCTCAACTCTAGCACACTTTGTAGTCTTCTCCTGGGAACATTTTGATGGATCTAGATATTCATCATCATCATATTCAGCCTAATTCATTTTACTGTGCATCACACGACCAATGATTTTATTGTTCTTAAACTAGTAAATTCATTTCATCAATTCCCCTTGAGGGTGGGAAAAGATCTATGACTTGGTATACCTAGCCTACAACCCGATCGTTGCATCCTGCATAGGTAGTGTGATCGAAATTTTTGATACCTTCATGGCCATCAGTATCCAAAGTTGGAGGCTACCATAGGGTTATTTTAAAGCCTAACATGTTTAGGGTTAAAAATTCTTGATTTTTGAAGACATTTAAACAACCATGAAAATATATACAGAGCATAAGACTCACAAAATGATCTTTTCATTACGATACATGACTACGCCATCTCTGAAATCTTTCAACTATGACCTTAGATTTTAATTCAAATGATTTCCTTAATTATTAAATATCCATGTTAGTAATTTACCATGAGGAAAGATGGTAAATTCTACCAGCACATTTAGCATCCTCAACACATCATTATACTTCTATTTCAGAGGTTGATTTCCAGAGATAGACTGAATTAATGGACTGAACTATTGTTCATGGATTTTAACAGGGTTTAGAACTTTATACAAACTAAAATGTGTTGTGTGCCATCCCCACAACACTTGGAATGGCCCTAAAACCCAAAATGGCCATCCTATTATATATGTGCAGCAAGAACTGAAAGATTTTTTTCAAGAGTGGGATAACTAACTGTAGCTATGTCCCCTTTCTAATTTGGCCATGATGAAAAAAGTCCCTAGCCTCACATCACCCTTGGACTCATGAACCAATAGTAAGTAAATACTCAACCACATGGTGAGGAAGAAGGATAGGTGAACCTTCTCATAAACCTTGGGTTTGACCTTATAAACCCAACACTTATACTCACCCTTCTCCAATGTGGGCCATAATTTGCTCATATATCCTTGATTCTCTACGGTGGGACATATTGTTGGGGCGATGGAATGTGTTACCTTCCCCTTAAGGTTTTATAAAATCTCTCATCCATGTTTCCGGATTAACTTCACCCCTAGGGTAATGATCATTGTCCATTAATTTCCTCACCACTTTATAATGCTCATGGGAAAAAGGTGGTGTCCTTTTATCATCATTACATAATGACTATGTTAGGATTAACTCATCATATGTCTTCCCTAGAATAGGGGCTCCATAAAGCTGATAGACATCCCACAGTCTTATACATACTTCACTGTGCATCATATGGAAAGCATTTGTCTTTAAACTCCATCAGCTAAGAAATTTGGGGATAAAATCTAGGTTAATATTGACATAAGTGTGCAAGAACTAGATAACCTCATAAATGTAGACATATTCCAAATCCTTATTGACCTATGTATATGTTCAATGCACCCAATTTACCCATATCCACTTTGGCTTAAAACCCCCTCTAGATCAGAAGTCCTAGTCTTCCGTCCATCCTTCTGATTGATCGGTCTTTGAGGATCAGAACATTGAATCATAAAAATGAGGCCTCAACTCCTAGATATGTGACATCAAATTAAGATTTAATTTTATGTGATGCATGATGAAATAAATGGGAACTATCCCTGCCCTGATAAAGGTACCTTTGGAGGATTTGTCGGTATAGGGAAAATTGATGTGCCTCACAAAACATGACTTTGAAAAGTAACTATGAGGCCTAGGGATGGTGGCATCACTCAAAATTCCATGTTTATATATAGAAAGATAGTTGATTCATGGGTATTATCATTGATACTTTTTCATCTACTTCACTAGATCTGGCATGGAGGGCTTGATCAGGGCATAGTAATCTGGCCCGATGTCTTTGATCATCACAGAAGAATGTGCGATAGATTGGGAAGCATAAGTCATTATACTATATAATTAACACCTATGAGAAGACACCGTGTTCTCTATGTTAAAATATTAACTTAGAAAAAATTATATTTTTTGATGAATTATGATAATTTTGGTAATGGTCGGTTGCAACACTACCCCTTTGACCAAATCATGTGTGAAACCCTCTCTTAGACAGGTCCCTCACCCAAGTCTCTCAACCAGGAATCTCACATAGACATTCCGTTGAGGTCTCTTCGTATAGAACCACCACTCAGGTGGACATACCAAAGGAAACTCTTCATGGGACCTTCAAAAAACATGGAACACAACACAGGTGGGTGAATGATCTATGCAGAAAGAGTAGAAAATTAGAAAAAGATATGAGGAAAATGAAAGTGGGTTAGTAATATTTATAGGAAACACTATCATGTTCCTAGAACCTATGCTAAGGAGCTATGAAGTCGATCTGTGCACCAAATCTATGTAGCCATGATGGGGTGCTAACCTTATAGGTTAGGAAGAATCACATTTATAAATTTTTCCCTTATTCTACCTCCGGACTCAACCTTATTCCTTCGATCAGAACCAATCATGGGAGGGGATTAATTGACACTCCATTTAATTAAATGAAAATAAATTTTTATGAAAAATACCTTATGTATGATAAAGTAGCAATGAGCCCCAAGAATGAACAATGAGACCTCTGAAGTAGAATACCCACATAGACCTTTGTACGTGACACCAAAACTAAGACCACCCCTACATGGAAGAACAATAAAGAGAACCTAGGATCAGTACCTATGAAGTTAATATCCTTTGACTAGGGTCCCCTCTTTGACCATAAATAGGACCCTCGTGCTCCTCATTGAAAAACTAAAAATTCATAAGAACACCCAAGCTCTATTCATGTATCCCCTTGGATCGGGTCCTCCAAAACATCGTAGGTAGTTCTAAAAACCCAATAGGAGAGAATTAAATGGATAGGGGATATCAAAGATCCTTTAGGGTCTAAAACACAAGACACCTACATGACGACCCTTCTTACATAATAGACAACCACCTACAGAAGGCCCAACCCATAATAAAGGACCATCGACAAGCCCATCAAGGGAAACATGATGAGACTTGTTCTAATTATGATAAAAGCTTCAACCAAGTGTTTTTTCATAGGTGGTGAACTTCAGAATAAATATCTAGCATTTGTAGGAAAATTTACTCTGCATAAATAACTTTCAGTTCTTCTTAGGCCCTACATGGACCACATAAATGAACATGTGCATATGACCTACATGAGTCACCCTTTGAGACTTTCTCCATGCCATCAATGGCATCGATCTTCTTCCTTTGGATCTCTTATTTTAATGGTACCAAGTTGAAACATCCACCAAGGACTCAAGAATTACAAAACAAATGGAAAGTGGCACACTAATGTGTCCCAAATTTGGGTTTGTATTCCTGCAGTTAGATGGTTCCCACACTTGACTAGTTGGTCGGTCAGGATACTCGGGGTGCATGTGAGTGTCTATTCCCATGGTCATGAGGAACCATACCCCATGGATAGTGTCAGAGATTTCCTAGTCTCAGATTCTAGGGAACGTACCATGTCCTCCCCTTCTCATTTATGATACCTATAACCTCTAGTTACTGACGAGGAGTGTAAGGAATAATCTTGATTTTCAATTAAACATTTAGTGGGATCCTTCTCCCTCACTAAGGGACCCATAGGAATCCATCATGGTTTAAGCCCCTATATTTTCTTATAGAAGGTTTCACTATTTCTCCTCTCTACCTCCTAGCTATTGGTTTAGAGAGGTGAGGGTCAGCTGAACCCTCTCCCCTATCTCATTCTTCGTTCCTTCCTCATCTTCCATACCCTGGACCCATTTCAGTATAAAGTGAAGAGAGGTAAGTGTTGTAACCTCTACCTATTTCACCATATCCCCATCCTATTCCATTAAAAGAAGAGGGGGTAGAAAAAATGGTAACACTCCACACCCCATCCCTCTCCCATTGGGATTTGTCTGTATGTCCACCTATATACAAAAGTAGATTGTGTGGTACCTCGGATCATCTTCTTTCTTTTGTTTGTTGCTCCCAGAATGACTCATGTGGGTTTAGAGGTTAATGGTGATCACAAAATCCACAGGATCCATGCAAGTTATTAAACTACAAGAACTTTGATTCCTATCACCATCAAGATACGCAGAACTTCCACTTATGTCTTAATCTCAATGGTAATCACCTTTTAGAGTAATCCCCATCATAATTCTCTTAATTATGGTGTCCACCTCATGAATAAGACCCAACACAAGCCTCTAAACCAACATGAGTTGATAAATCCATAGTAGTCTCTTTCCATGGAATCCTTTTTAGGAATAATCCCAAACATATCCTCTCAATGGGTCACACTCCCATGTGAGACCAATTAATCTATCTAGGCTTTGATTCCCATCCAAATGGGATACGTAGGAAGATTCCATGAGGTACAAATAGAACTCCCCAAATAAACCATGTTCTCTCAAGTCCATATTCCTGGAAGGGTATAATTTAACCTGGGAAACCATATTCCTCCTAGGGTACCTATGATGCTCTGACATAAGTCCCACACCAAACATGGACTTGGCACCTTCCTCCTAGACATCCTCTTCACATGATGTTAAACTATATGGTTTTGTCCTTATCACATGACCCTAAAAGGTATGATGTGACCCATTATGTGGAAAAAAACTATGTGGGTTCTAATTCCTTTCACAAGGATACATAGGAATCCCATTTATGGGTTTGATCCAAACATCAAAACAACTGTCCTCTCCCTAGATGAAGATACACTCCATAGTGCCGCATTGATTGTCTAGGAAACTAACATCATCGTAATAACAAACAAAGAATCCCAAATCAGTACATAAGTGGATACCATCAATGGATAACCTCAGATACATACAAATATCACCACTGATGAAGAGACTTAGATACATACAAATGATTCAAAGATCTATAAATGATAATAATTGTTTTCTAAATCAAGGATGACCCCCAGCAAACTTAGTAATCACTAAAGGATTCATGAATATTTCCTTAATCTATAAGGGAGTCCCGAAGTAGGAAATAATCCCTGCCCAAATGGTGTGTTGAGCCAGACCTCCCATCCTCTCGAATAATGTGAGTAATAAATAATTGTTGAAAAAATTTCTTAATGAGAACCTGCCTTTGGAATGAAGGTCCCATTGGATAAAAACCCATTGAGTATTTCTGGTTCCATGAACAAACACGTTGGGAAGCATTCAAAAAATAGAAAATAACTGTTTGGAATGAATTTTGAGGGAAATAAGGTTTTTTAGGTTTTAGTTTTTTATGGTTTTTAGGGTTTTAGAGTTTTTTTTAAATTTTTAGTAGTTTTAGGGTTTTTTTTGTTTTAATTTTTTTGGCATTTTTACCATCTATTAGGGTTTTGAGGGGAGGAGGGGTAGTGATTTTAGAGATTTTAGTGTTTTTGGGGGTTTTGGGGATTTTTTGGGATTTCTTTCAGTTTAATAGGTATTTTACAGTTTTTCTAATTTTAATTTATTGTATTAGGGGTTTTAGGTTCCTTTATGGTTTTATGGTTTTTAGGGAATTTTATGGTTTTTAGGGGTTTTAGAGTCCTTTATTGTTTTTATGGTTTATAGATCCTTTTAGGGACTTTATGTTATATTATGGTATTTTAGGTAGTTTTTTTTTGTTTTTAGTTTCTCTTAGGGGTTTTTTTGTTTTTAGTGTCTTTTAATGTTTTTGGGGTTTTAGGGACTTTTAGGGATTTTAGGTTTGTTCAGGTCTTTTGGGTATTTTTAGGGTTTTAAGGGCCTTTTAGGGTTTTTATTTTTTTCCCAATCTTTAGGGTTTTTTAGGGTTTTTAGGATTGTTTCGCACGGAATCCGTGGATGACCTCCTGGACGGGAGATTCAAACGTTCCGATCGGTTTCTAACGGGTTTGTTCGTAGAACCGGAAACATCCAATGATTCCACATCCGTTTGGACCTACTTTCCAAAGGCAGACGCTTATTAGCTTGTGGACTAATGAGGCTTAGGAATTTACATTGGTCGAGAGGATGGGAGGTCGGACTCATCACACCTTTTTGAGGGGAATTATTGTCTACTCCGGGACTCTCTTTATAGATTTAAGTTATGTTCTTGAATCCTTATTACATTACCAAGTATACAATGAGCTTTCCTTTAGTTTTAACAATCAATGATTAAATATGCAAGAAATTTAGAGAATCTTTCATATGTATTCGAGGTTCTTCATCAATAGAGAATCGTCTGTTTAGAGATTCTTGGTCAATGGTATCCTTCAAAACATTTATATAAAAGTCTCTTGGTCATTATGATGACCAGGCTGGTTTTAAAGCCACTCAGTGGGGCACTTGAAGTTTATCGTCATTCAGAAGGACAGAGATTATTTCAAAGTTGGGATCGAACCCATAAATGGGCTACCTACGTATCCTTTGTTTTGAAAAAGGAATCAGAACCCACGTAGTTCGAGAATTAGAGTATGATGTTTATGATTGATGGCTCAAAGATGAATTTCATAATTACTTTTACACTCTAAGCTCACGTGAGTCATGCTCGGTGTGAGAAACAAGAGGTATTGGTAAAAATTAGACAATTGTGCCATGAAAGATGCAATCATAAGAATTTGTTTGGGGCTTATGTATGGATGACTGCCCAGATAGATGAAGGTTTAGGATTTACTTTTAGGGAGAAAATCCATGAACAGGTTCCATAAAGTTATATGTGCTTCATGGAGATTTGAATACTCTAATCTTGGGGCTTACTCCTAAGGAGGATGCCCAAGTTAGGAGGGGACTTATGATTGGGTTTTTATTCCTGAAAAGGAAACCCAAATCAAAGGTAAATTATGACTGGTTAAGAGAAGTTTAAGGGGACTTGGGGCTTATTCCTGAAAAGGAAGCCCAAGATTATTACTGGGACTTACTCCTAAAAAGGAGGCCCAGGTTATGACTGAGTCTTATTCCTGAAAAGGAGACCCAGGTTAAGGATTTAAGGTTTGGGGCTTACTCCTGAGGAGGATGCCCATATTTGAGGTTGGGGATTATTCTTAAGAAAGATGCCCATATTTGAGGTTGGGGCTTATTCTTAAGAAAGATGCCCAAAATTAGAGGACTTGATTGGGGCTTACTCCTGAGGAGGATGCCCAAGTGGGAACTTTAAGAATTTGGGGCTTACTCCTGAGGAAGATGCCCAGATTAATGGTTTTATCACTGGGGATTATTCCTGAAAAGGAGACCTAGGTTAAAGGGGAATTTGTCAAGACTGGGGCTTACTCCTAAGGAGGAGGCCCAGGTTGAGGGAATTATAAGTCTTTTGGAGACTTAGGACTTACTCCTGAAAATGAAGCCCATGTTTTAGGGGACTGGGGCTTACTCCTGAAAAGGAGGCCCAGGTTAAGAGAATTATGGATTAGGGCTTACTCCTGAGGAGGAGGCCTAATTAAAGATTCTCTCATCCTTTGAATGATGAGGTTGAATGAAATCTTCCACAGAATTCCTTTCAGATAAGGAAGTCAATCAAGAAAACTTGTCAAATATGGCTTTGAAGAGTATCTTGAAGACTGAATCTTGAATAGGAAAGGTGAAA
Source organism: Viscum album (assembly GCA_963277665.1). Taxonomy (NCBI): domain Eukaryota; kingdom Viridiplantae; phylum Streptophyta; class Magnoliopsida; order Santalales; family Viscaceae; genus Viscum; species Viscum album. The sequence continues at coordinate 1,129,433,678 of OY728152.1, read as the reverse complement.
TGTCTTAAGAGGGGTAAAATGGGCAAGATGGGCACCCAAAAAGATAGGGGCACGCAAGTATTAAAAGTCGCGCAAGTCCTGTGGCGGCGCGCAAGTATTGGTCGCGCAAGTATACTTGCGCGACATGAGGGATACTTGCGCGATTTTCAACCAGAGTTGAAATACTTGAGCGACTCTATATTAAACCCTTTATCATCCTCTTGAGGTTCTTCCAGAGAAGGGACGCGCAAGTTATATTGAAGGAATTAAGTCGGCGTGCAAGTGTTTGATAAGTTTCAACACTTAGGCCTTCTTTCTTCCCATTAGATCTTCCATTCTAGGTAAGAAATTACCTTAGAAGTGTTCTGGAAGCTTTGAGAAGAGACTTGGGCGTCGGGAGATTCAATCCGAGTTTCTGGAAAACGATCCTCCTCGAATGGGGGGCCCACAGGGTCTATTTATAGGCAAAATAAGGCCCTGGGCGGTTACCGAGCGGTTACCGAGCGGTTACCACTTAGGTCGCGCAAGTCACTTGCACGACCATAAGGTGTCGCGCAAGTACTTGCACGACCACTAGGTGGCGCGCAAGTGTACTTGCACGACCATGAGGGAACTTGCGCGACCTATGGGAAATGTTCTCCTTGTTCATCCCTTTGTCGATTTTTGATGTTTCTTTAAAGGATGAATCACTTTGAGATCAGATATTCCCTTTTCCGACCTTTAGATTCTGTGATGAAAGGAGCGTCAACAAAAGTCCCCCCTCAGAGTTGGATCCGGAAAGAAATGAGGATTTGACTCTGAGGAAATCGAATCCCTCCAAAGGAAAAGGGAGTGCGCGCAAGTCTTTCAAGGCGCAGAGGGCAGCGCGCAAGTGTGCTGGAACTTGACTTTTATTCAGAGTTCCTTTACCTTTTGTGGGCAGTTTAAAGTCATGCATGCCAGACATAAAGGGGCTAATGTTTAAGGTCGAAATAGCTTTGACCGAAAATGGATTAAAAATGGATTCAATTCCTTGACAATTTATCTGAAAACATATTACCATACTCAAGTATGAGGGAAAAAATGTAAACTATGGCTTAAGAATATTTGAATCTGAGGAATGATATGAAAAAAGAGCTAAAAGGCATTAGAAGAAGTAGTTTCCAAGAATGAAGTTACTATTATTTAACAAAACCCGTTAGGGGGTTGAAATATGCAGGGCCACCTATGGGCATTGGCTGCATAGTCAAATAAAATAGCATCTTTTGGCTGACAAGTCTGTTATGTGGACTGTTTATGCAAGGCCACCTATGGGCACGTGCTGCATAGTCAGGCAAAAGAACTCCCAGAAATTTACTTTCCTAGTGCTAAAAGCCAGTGAAAGTTTATGGAGATTCAAATTTTCTAAAGCATAGAGTTTGTTGTATGGAAAGAGGTACTTGAATATGGAGAGGATATTTCCGAACAAGAATATCGAAGAACTGGATGAAAATCACTCCTATGAAGGTCTGACCCAAACGTAGGGAAGAAGAATAAACCATAGACTTGAATACTTTCAGATCATGAAAAAGGATATGGGACAAATATGTTAAGGATGACTATTTTTACGGATCCCTACATACTGTCGTTTAAGACAAATAAGGACAAAAGAGGCATTCTTCCCAAGAATGAAGTTACTATTATTTAACAAAACCCGTTAGGGGGTTGAAATATGCAGGGCCACCTATGGGCATTGGCTGCATGGTCAAATGAATAGCATCTTTTGGCTGACAAGTCTGTTATGTGGACTGTTTATGCAAGGCCACCTATGGGCACGTGCTGCATAGTCAGGCAAAAGAATTCTCAGAAGTTTGACATTTTTGTGACTAGAAGTCATGAAAAGGGTTATGAAGATCTGAAAATATTTAAGGTTAGGATTATAACACATAAAGATGGGTATTGTCCAATGTATATAGAAATACATAGGTCAATGATAACCATAATCATGTTGTGGCTGGGTCCTGAATTGAAACTTGGACTTCACTACGTAACTCATAAGAATGAGAATCAAGCCATACGTAGTTCTTGAAATGCAGTTTAACGTCGTGCAGGATGAAAGTATGAGTGATCTTAGTTTAGGGTCATAGAATTCGGACCATAATAATGAATACACAGTGTGTGTTTTCATGAGGACTTTTCATCCAAGGGACTGAAAGTGAAATTTGGGGTTAGGCCCAAAAGACTTGGGACTGGATTCGAGGGACAGTCGAATGTTCCTACGTATCCCATAAGGATGGGAATCAAGTCCACATAGTTCTAGAATTACCCTTTGTACAAATTTGGTTCGTACATGTGAAGGGTGAAAGGGGACTTTAGTGCAATGATGGTTTAACCTAAGATAAAAAGTTCAGGCATTACCATGTATGCACGTAGTCTTTTGAAAATGAAAACCATGATTGAAAAATCAATGTCAATAATAGTTCTCTCTCAAATGAGGAAATCAAAGAATATTGTAGTTTATTGTCGTACCGGACAAAAGTGTTGTATAGTTTAACGTCGTATAACAAGGACGAAAGTGAATCAATGTAAAGATATTGATTCCAGGGGCGGTTTCACAAATCAACATCATATGAGGTTGTGGTGAACCGATGTGAAGAGATTGTTTTTTGGGCTTGAACCTTGGGAGGTTGCCTACATACCCAGCCTGGAGGGCAAGGATCAAAGTTCGTGTAGTTCAATTAAAAAATGAATTAATGATCAAGTTGTTCTTGTGAAAAATGATCTAATAAAAAATATTGTTGGGACTTACACATGGTTCGTGGCCCAAAGGGAGTGTTATGGTTGATGTTCGCTCTAAGCTCACGTGAGTCATACTCGGTGTGAGAAACAAGAGGTAATAACAACCTTAACGATGCACAGTTTAATGTCGTGTAGGACCTATCAAAGATTTTCTGTACAGTTTAGCGTCATGTAGTTAGGACGATGGGGATAAAATAGTTTAACGTCATATTGGACGAAAGGGGGGCTGTGCAGTTTAATGTCATGCAGTAAGGACAAAAGAGTGTACCATTTTAACGTCATGTCGGACGAAGGTTCGAATAGTTTAAGGTCATATGCATGGACCGTGAATGGTGCAGTTTAATGTCATACTGGACTTTTGAGATTGTATAGTTTAACGTCTTTACGGACGTGAGGTACTTTTATACAGTTTAGCGTCATGTAATTTAGGACGTCACAGTTTAACGTCTTGCTAGACATAAGGGATTTGCAAATAGTTTATGGTCATATACATGGACCAGGGATGATGCAGTTTAAGGTCATGCTGGACGGTTTATGGAACTTTTTCACAGTTTAATGTCGTGTGGGACGAAGTTGCAGTTTAAAGTCATACTGGACCATTGCTGTATAGTTTAACGTCATATAGCAAGGACGAACTGGTGCTGTACAGTTTAAAGTCATGTAGCTAAGACTAAGGTGAATCAATATGAGGATATCAGTTCTAGAGACTTTTTACAGTTTATCGTCATGCTGGACGTTGGAAGTGCCACACAGTTTAATGTCATGTCGCTAGGACAAAATATAGTTTAATGTTATCTCGGACAAAATACAGTTTAGTGTCATGTAGGACAATAAGGGACTTAACACAGTTTAACGTCATGCTGGACGATGAAAGTGCCACACAGTTTAATGTCATGTCGCTAGGAAAAAATACAGTTTAGTGTCATGTAGGACAAAAGATTAGACCAATGTGATTATTTTGGATCTGGGAACAATATTTTGTGTTTATACAAAATACTTCTTCAGAAATCTGGCATTAGTTGGAGTTGTGATGTGTTCTCCATCCATTGAGATTAGAGAATATGCTCCATTGGAGTAGACCTTATGTATTGAATAAGGTCCTTCCCATTTTGGTTCAAGCTTGGGAGGCTTCTTTCCTGGTATCATTGGTGCTCTGAGAACCAATACCAATTCTCCCTGAATGAATGAACGAAGACGAACCTTTTTGTTAAAAGCTCGTGCTATTCGATTCTGATAGATTTCCAAGTGGTGCAAAGTGCACAATCTTTTCTCATCTAACTGTTCCAATTCATTCAACCGCTTTTGGGATTGCTCATCTGTATATAACTGATCACAAATGGCTATTCTGAGTGAGGGCAATTGAACTTCAATTGGCAAGACTGCTTCTGTTCCATATACCAATGAATATGGAGTTGACCGCGTTGCATTGCGAGTGGTAGTCCGATAAGCCCATAAAGCATGAAAGAGTTTATCAGGCCATGACCTCTTATCTTTATCCACCATCTTTTGCAGTATATTTGAAAGAGTCTTGTTGAAGGCCTCTATCTGGCCATTAGCCGCTGCATGATATCGAGATGAATGGTTAGACTTAATGTTGTATTCTTGATACAATCTCTTTACCTCAGCAGAACAGAAGTTGGTGCCGTTGTCCGTCAATATGGTATGAGGGACACCAAATCTAGTAATGATGTTAGACTTGATGAAGTTAACAATGCATTTAGAACTGACTTCTTTGAGAGGTACTGCCTCTGCCCATTTGGAAAAGAAATCAGTAGCAGTAAGAATGTACTTAAACTGCTTGGCCGTAGCTGAAGGGTAAGGTCCCACCACATCCATTCCCCATGTGGAAAATGGCCATGAGTATTTAGCTGTACGAAGCAACTCTGGAGGTTGATGAATGAAGTTGGCATATACTTGGAATGAATGACAATTCTTTGTGAAATTAACACAATCTTGTATCATTGAAGGCCAAAAGTATCCAAGCCTTCGAATTTGATCAGACAGTCTATGTCCAGACTGGTGGGCACCACAGACTCCTGCATGCACTTCTTTTATGACAGCCATTGTCTCTTCACCATCGATACATCTGAAGAGAACTCCATCAAAACCACGTTTGTAGAGAATTTTCTCGAGGTGGTTTGGACCATCATAAAGAGTAAAATTGACCACACGTCGCCGAATTTGTTCTTTCTAGGCTCTATCAGGTGGAAGTGTTCCATTTTGAAGGTATTCCCTGATAGGTGACATCCATCCTGTAGTATGACTATACGGTTCAGGAATGGGACTAATTTCATTAATTTCCTCTGTTCTGACTTGAACTTAAGGTGAAATTGTACGACGGTGGGCAATACAGATGGTTGTCCCGTCCCGATTTGGATCTGCTAAAGCTGTGGCTATATTAGCCAGTGCATCTGCTTGAGCATTTTGTGATCTTGGGACATAAGAAAATGTCGGTTCTGAAGAGAATTCCAACATTAACTCTCTGACGTAATCATACAAAGGGATTAATTCTTCTTTTCTAATGGTATAATCCCCATTGACTTGTTTGATTACCAGGTCTGAATCACCTTTCACCTTTAAGTGATTCACTTGTGCTTGAAGCGCTAATTCCAAGCCTGTAATGAGAGCTTGGTATTCAGCTTCATTATTGGTACCACCTTCCCATGACAAAAAAGAATAAGGTAACACTGCCTTATCTGGAGAAATGAGCACAATTCCTAAACCAACTTTGTTGAATTTAGGATTTTCCATTTTCTTCCCTGTTGGACTTCTAGAAGCACCATCAAAATACATTTACCATGTTTGAGGACTCTCTTGAATAGAGAAAACTTCCTCATCAGGGAGTTCGATATCTGAATACGTGTCTTCCACTGAAGGATGTTCAGCCAGGAAATCAGCCAGAGCTTGGCCCTTAATTGCCTTTTGAGACACATACTGGATGTCAAACTGCTGTAGAATAACCGCCCACCTTGCCAGACGTCTTGTAAGTATTGGACGACTAAGGATGAATTTGAGCGGATTATTACGAGATATCAATTGGACCTCGTGATGTTGCAGGTAGTGTCTCAGTTTCTGAACTGCAAAGATTAATGCCAGGAAACACTTTTCAATACTTGAATACCGGGTTTCTGCTTCAAGCATAGTTCTACTGAGATAGTAGAGACTATTTTCATTCCCAGCATCATTCTTTTGAGCAAGAAAGGCACCCAATGATCGCTCTAAAGCTGTCACATAGAGGATAAGAGGCCTACCTTCAACAGGTGGCATGAGTACTGGTGGACTCAAGAGGTATTTCTTGAGAACATCAAATGCTTCTTGACATTCTTCAGTCCAGTGGTAAGTGACTCCTTTCTTCAATAATTTGGTAAAAGGTAAACTTTTGCCTGCCAAATTGGCGATGAAATGCCGAATATAGGCTAAGTGTCCTTGAAGTCCTCTTAATTCTTTCAAATTATGAGGAGGTGACATACCAAGGATTGATTTGGTCTTCTCAGGATCGACTTCAATACCACGATGGCGTACAACAAAGCCGAGGAATTTTCCTGAGGTTACCACAAAAGCACATTTTAAGGGGTTCATCTTCAAATTATGTTGTCGAAGCTTGTGGAATACGACTTCCAAATCTTCCAAGTGATCAAAACGTTGTTTGGATTTAACCACCAGATCATCTACATAGCATTCAACAAATTTCCCTAGAAAAGGTTTGAAGATACGATGCATGGCGCGTTGATATGTTGCACCTGCATTCTTTAAACCAAAGGGCATCACCCGGTAACAAAACACACCTTGAGGAGCTCTGAAGGCTGTATATTCCTCATCTTCTGGGGCCATTCGGATCTGATTATATCCAGAATATCCATCCATGAAAGAAAGTACTTCATAGCCAGCCGTCGCATCAATTAAGAGTTCTGTAATCGGAACTGGGAAATCATCTTTAGGACAATACCGATTAAGATCTCTGAAATCAATGCAAACCCTAATTTGTCCGTTCTTCTTATTTACAGGGACAATATTAGCCAACCACTTGGGATATTGAACTTCTCTGACGAAGTTAGCTTTGATAAGCTTATCCACTTCAGCCTCAATTTTGGAAGCATAGGTTGGGTGTATTCTTCTCGCGGCTTGCTTGAATCCTCGATGTTCTTTTGGCAAACCCAAATGATGGGTGGCAACATCTGGATCAAGGCCAGGCATCTCTGTATAATTCCAAGCAAAAATATCTTTATTTTTCTTTAGAAAAGAAATATACATCTCTTGTTCTTCAAGGGTCATGGCCGCACTAATTAAAGTGGGACGTGGATCTTTCTCTGTACCCAGATTTACTTCTCTGAGTTCATCTACAGTGGTAGAGATACCCTCTTCAAATGCTGGAGGAGCATCTCTAAGATCTTCCTCTTCCTCTTGGTCATGTGTTATCTCTTCCGTTTCTACTTGCAAAGTAGATGATGAAACGAAATTCTCATGATCATAAGAGATGTAAAAATTTTCACATTTTGAAGAAGAAGCTTCCATTTCTGACCCTATTGATGACAAAGGGTCTTCTTTGGGAAATAAAGAGGAGATGATGGATTGAGAATCAACATCATTATTCACCTCTGATGTTGCTATAACTTCTTCTGGCCTAATTAGCGAAGTATAGACTTGTTGGATTTCAGCAGATGAAATGAAAACGTCACCACTTATGCTTTCATCACTGTTTGGTAAGTTACCAATTTCTCCCATGTTGTCTGGCTTGATTAGCCGTAATTGAAATTATGGATCTTTCCATAAGAGTATTTTGATTTGGGCCTATTTTGTCAATTTGACTGATAGGTAACACATAATCTGTACTCACATGTGAAAATGGATTTATTGGAATTTTTTCCAAACCATATGGAGCATTAACTTTGGTAATTTCCTTCATTGTAGATTTTTCTCTTCCCTTCATGTGATAAAATTCCGCCTCAATGTATTGAGACTCACATGTCTTGAACGGGGCCTTATCACCATACAATGTTCCAACTTGACCATCGAAACAGTATTTGAGACATTGATGGTATGATGACGGAATAGCTGCATGCTGATGTAGCCAGGGTCTTCCAAGCAAGATATTGAAAGTTGAGTCTTGATCAACAATCATGAAATCTGAATTGGAAACAAGATCTCCAAACTGAGTTCTGAGCGTAACTTCTCCCAGTGGTTCTTGTTCATTTTTATCATATCCTTGCAACATCATGGTAGAAGGAGATAAATCAGATTCCGTGAGGCCCAATCGACGAAGTGTGCGAATGGGCATGAGGTTGACTCCTAAACCATTGTCAATGAAAGCTCTTCGAACATCTATACCATTGACTTTGCCAGATAAGTACAAAGGTTTTATGTGCCCATGCACAACATCATCCTCATCTTTATCAGTAAAAGATATCACTGCATGGAATTCTGCAGGATTATTCTCTATGTGATAAATTTCAGCTGCAACAATTTCAGCTTCAAACTCCTGAGGACTTGACAATGCTTCGATGAGTGCTTCCCGAAGATCTCTTGATAGATTCAAAGCATCCAAAATTGATAATTTGGCTGGTACTTGGGCCAAGTGTTTCAATATATCATACTTTTGATCTAGAGGTCTGCGTTTCCCAATAGGAATATGCGGTTTAGCAGGTACCTTGGAAGCAGATGCTTTGGAAGCTGAAGCATCTTGTATTGAAGTTGGCAACATCTTTGGTTTTGGAAAATTAGACTGATTAGATCCATTTACTTGCTGAGATGAAGAAGATGGAACCTTTAATCGGTCTTCCAAAATAACTGTGCCGAAGCTGAGTTGGCCATTGGCAGAAGAACTTGCTTGTTCTTTTTGAGCTCGCTGAAGGGCTCTACCACGAGTTTCTGCTGCATATACAGTGCTAGCAGGGGTAGAATTAGAGTAGTGGCTTCGAAAAGATCCACGTCTTCCCCTATATCCTGAACCTCTAGAACTTCCTCGGGTTTCTTTATTTGATACAGGGAATTCAGGCTCATCAAGACTGGAATATGAATCTGTTAATTGAATCATATTAACAGAACCAAATATTAACTCTTCGTCTGATAAAGACTCTGCCTGGTTAGCCTGTTTAGGCTGTGCCGTTTGGTGGGACGGTGCCCGTGGCTTTGAAGTAGATGGCATGAAATCTGCCAGAGTCAAAGACAATTTAGGCTTTGCTACATACTCATCTTCTCCTGATTCCTCTTTCTTCTTTGAATTGTGCTTCCCTTTTGAGGATTTGTCTTTTGATGGAGGTTTTACTGCAGCTTTTGTAGGAGACACAATTGGCTTCTTCAATTGTGTTCGCAAAATGGAATGGGTCCGATTGATTATCTTTCTGACCATACAATCATCATATTTTTTCGCAGTTTTGCTTTTGACTTCCTACCACTCACCTCCTTCCTCTGGATCTGTAGCGGTAATACACGCTACATGAGCTGAAGAACCCTTCAATTTGACTTGTCCCAAGTCGACCATCTTTTGTAGGAGGTCTTTAAAGACAAAACACTCCTGGATGGGATGCCCCAACATTTGATGAAAGGGACAATAATTGGGATGGTCTTCATCTCCTTCCTTGTTTGGTCTCTTCGGCACTGGTAATTGAACCAAATTATTTTCCAGAGCTGAAATGAAGTAACCAGGAACTTGCTCATTTCGGAAAGAGTATGTTTTACTCTTCATATCCTCAAATTGTTTTCGTCGTTGATCTTTTTGATCATTTGGACGAAACAGCCTTTGTTGTTGGCGTTCAGGAGGTGGAGCCCTTCGAGAAGATGAAGGTTTTGAAGTAGAAATAGGTACAGGTGCCTGTTTAAGCATAACTGTAGCAGTTTCTGCTTTACCCATTCTTCTTCCTGGAGCTGATGGAATTACACGAGATTTAACCTTAGCCTGTATAAGGGAATCTTCAATCTGTTGAGCGATTGAAGTAAGGTCTCGAAACCCTCCTGTGTATTTCACAGGGATCAATGGCGTGCGTAATTCGTCACGCAAATTTGCCACATAGATTGGCAACAATTCCTCCTGAGGGAGTGCTAAACTCAAGGAATACGTTAATACCTTCCAACGAGCAATGAAATCAGAGACTCTTTCATTCTCTCTTTGCTTACAGTTTGTAAGATCGAAAACTGTCGTTTTTGGCAAAGTTGAGCTAAACTGAAGAAGGAATTTTTGACGAAGATCCTCCCATCCAATGACTGACCGGGATTGCAAGCCTGTATACCAGACAAAAGCTGGTCCTTGCAAGGTTCGCACGAAGCATCTGAGTTTCACTGCTTCTTGCTGCTCTGGAGTTCCCATCATAGGATCACAACAAGACACGTAATGCGTCAAATGTTGTTCAGGGTCGCCTGATCCATTGAAAGTAGGGAAAACAGGGTTTCCAAAACTGGATGGAGGAGAAATTGAATCTACCCATTCAGGGTAAACCTTCTTTTCAGGTTGAACTTGCGCCCGTTTCCCTTCCATAGTTTCTAACCGAGCTGTTAATGACTCAATAGTAGTTATTAACTTTTGAGAAATGTCAGGTTGAACTTGGTTTTGGGTAGGTGCAATGAATGGAGCTTGGACAGCCGTGGAGGTTGGTGCTGCAACTAATGGTAGTGCTGCCAACCGTTGTTGCGTTTGACCCGTAGGATTAGACCTCTGTGGGTGTATTGATAAAGGAGGATATTCCTGATCCATCTCAGTAGTTACAACAAATTCTTTCGGCTGTCGGACTTCAGCATTCTTAAGAAGAAGACTATTCTGAAGTAGTTCTGCATTCAACCTTCTTAATTCTCTCATTTCTTCCTCTTGTTGTACAAACCTTTGCTCTAATGAGAGCGATTGACCTCCTTCAGAGGAAGGGTGAGAAGTAACCTGATTCTTTCCTTTCCCCTTATTGGATCCTTTTCGGAGAGGGGGAAGTGGGTTACTTGAAGGAATACCCAGATTTTGGGTAAGCCTTTGATTACGTGTGCGCACACCTTCTTCATTTAGGTCTGTGTGCGCAACTTCTTGAGCAGGAACCTCTTCGTCTGATCCCTCTGATTGAGCCTCATCTGGTGAATCAGCAGCAACGGTATTGATGACATTAATGGATGCATATTGCATGGAATCCTTTCTATTAGCATTTCTGTGATATTGTCTCCTTCCATGTCCATGACGAGACATGGCATTCCGTTGACTTGATCCCTTAGGAACTTCTTGGAGAACCGTCACTTGGAGAGAATCTCCTGACAACTTGGCTCTTCGTTCCTTTTGAGGCTTATTCCCTAATCGAGAGAATACTGACTTTCTCTGAGGGAGGGATTGAGGATTTGAAAAAGTCCCCAGTCCGGTGGACTGGGGATGTTCCTGCTGCTTCCGCTCAACTCCTCGAATCCCATTCGTTGACTCTGAGGGTTGGGTTAGAGAAGTCCCCAGTCTGGAAAGCTGGGGTGTCTCTTGACATGCTATGTCTGAGATCTTCTTGAAATCTCTCTTGATCTTGCGAATCTTAGTTCGGAAATTAGCTGGATGCATTAACCTGTATCCACTTTTATCACCTGGTTCAACAGACTGTTGGATGATTTCCGAAACTTCTGTCATTTGATGACGTGTTTGCTCCAGACGAGAGGCTTGTGCAATATTCTCGCCTGCTTGATGTAGGAGCAATTCAACAACTCGTTCTCTATATACTTGATTTTGAGAGGAACTAGTTGAAGCTTGTTCTTGAGCAAGCTTTTGATTATGAACAAAGCCCATTGACTGTGACCGGCCATGGGCAATAACATTGCATGAGACCATTTTCGGCGGGCTTTGATGACCGGAAAGCACTGTGAAATGTAGTGCTCCGTGAACACCCCATCCTCTGATATGAACATTAGATGGAGCATTGGAAATTAACTGACGCAATCTTCTTAGTGCGCCAAGGCATGAACGTTGAAGGGTTCTCTGTTGCTTTTCAGCCTTCGGATACCGAGAGACTGATAGAGATGCCAAATCAATCTGGCGTTGTAACCCTTCTATTATCTTAAGATGATTTTCATATTCATCGTAAGATAATACCTTCTTCTTTAATTGACAAAGAGTTTTCCATATGTTGAGACGAATATCATGGATTCCATCATCCGTCAACATCTTTGGAATGTCGTACTGGGAATCAGCCAAAGGCCAAAACATGACTGGTACTTCACCTTTTGCCAGTTTTTTCCTCATGTTCAGCATTTCCTCTTTATCATTAAATGAAGATTCTTCTACTTGTTTGGACCAGAGTTGGTGTTTCCTTGTTGCTTCATCGGATTCAACAAGACTGGTAGAGAAATCACTATTCATGCTGGAAGATGAATGACCCAGGGATGGTTCGGAGAATAACCTGAACCCCAGGCTATCTTCTGATGGAGAAAGAGTTTCACCTGCCGATAGTAAAGCATCAGACATGACTGGTTTTACGTTTGCAAGTGCCTCAAGATAAGAGGGCTTTCTCGGTACTACATTGTCTGCTGGAGTATTCTCCAGGCAATGTGAATCACTACTGCGGAGAGGACTTTCGCAGCGAAGTTCATCACCATGAGGAGGACCATCATGATGGGTTACAGCAAAAGATGATATCTCTTGCTCCTTAGTCTTCTGACCACACAGAGGGTTCCTGTGGCTCTCATCTGAAGAAGAAACTTCAAGATTGACCGAATTTTCATGAAGCAAGTTTTCATGAGGAAGTTTCTGTTGAAGACCTTCAGAATTAATGTTCCCGTTATTGGGAACTGAGGGAGTAAAATCTTGAACTCCGACAGATAAACGTCTGAGGGCTTCAAGAACTCCAGCATCGAGCAAGGCCTTGTTGCAGATTGGCCTTTGATCTCCTGACTGTTCTGGGTGGATCTTTTTCTTAGATGCCTTCTTACTCGCTTTAGAAACCACTTGATGACGAAAGTGATTGCTCTGAGCAGGTGTATGTGCCTGATCAGGAAAGATGGTCAGGTTAGGCTGAAAATCATCGCTCAAATCAGGTGTATGTGCCTGACTTGGTTGTCCGTATGATATGGGGGAGTATGCCCCATAACCCTCTTGGACTGGAACAGATGTGTGTGTCTGTTCCGGAGTGAATTGTTGATGTGTCACTCCACTGCTAGGGATAGATTTATGTGTCTGTCCCTGAGATGATGCTGAAGATGTTATGATATCCTGGCAAGCATCCAGAATATGAGCAGGAATTTGCTTCTGCTCTTTCACCATTGACAAAATATGCTTGGTGACTTCAGCCGCCGGAACAGGGATATACGTCCATTCCGGGCTTGGAGTAGGTGTATGTGCCTGCTCCTGTCCTCCTTTTCCTGTCAGCGAATCCTGACAGTACTCAAGTGTGGAGGCAGAGAGTTGAGTCTGCCTCCTGTTTGTCGTCAGGGCTTTCCGACTGACTTCTCCGTGCGCTACCAAACGAGACTGTTGGTAGGCTTGATAAGTATTGGCAGGTGTATGTGCCTGCTGATTACACTTCGCCAAACACGGTTGACGAGATCCATCATATGTAGTCAGACGAGCCTGCTGACTAACTGCTGATGTATAAGCAGGTGTATGTTCTTGCCTATGGTACTCCGCCGGAATTGCCTGGCGGGATCGGCTTGATGCTGCCAGATGAGTCTGCTGGACAGCTGAATTAAAACGGGCAGGTGTGTGTGCCTGCTCGTTGTTTTCCACCAAGTTAGGTTGGTGGACTTCTCCGGAGATGGCAGGAATGACAACCTGCCTATTGTTAACCGGATTCCGTCTCTGGTGGTTCATCTTGCCTGCTCGGGTTCGAGGAACCTGAGCTGAATGCCTGGAGTCGGTACCCTCATCATGTTGAGGGCGCACTACCGCACGAGTCTGGCGGCGATTGTTGATGGGAGCCCTCGGGAAGGACTCCTGTCTTTTTGAATTAAGGCCCCGAGGGACCTGCTCATTTACTTCCTCGGAGTAAGGGAGTGAATGGAAATTGCGTTCCGGGGATAACGACCCGAAACGGTTGGAGACGGTAGTCAGCACCGCCTGCTTCTTGATTGCTGGCCGCCGTTGTCCGGACGACCAGGTAGAGTTGTTAACTTGGAGGGCTTGACGAGCGGCCTCCAGAGTTGGGATAGTACCGTTGCGACGGTACTCCTTAACCAGTGCATTAGAAACACAGCGTTGAAGACGCTGAGTTGGTGATGTCATCCTCAGAGCGGATGATGTTCCAGCAGGAGTAGCAGTATTGGTTTTCACAGCAGCAGACCTCACAGTAGAGGTGTTCACAGCAGCAGTATTCACAGGGGTGAATTTAAGGAAAGCCATTTTTGCAGAAGATCTTGAGAAAAGAGTGCCTGTTCCATGTAACAGACATAATCAAGATGAATCCGGCTACTGCATCTTTTGGATGATCATATATCAATGATTGCCTTGTTGGCCCAAGGGGCCTAACAGATAAGAAGAACATCACTTTAACTTGGTTAAGGATTCACGTCGGGTTCACCATTTTTGTTTCGCACGGAATCCGTGGATGACCTCCTGGACGGGAGATTCAAACGTTCCGATCGGTTTCTAACGGGTTTGTTCGTAGAACCGGAAACATCCAATGATTCCACATCCGTTTGGACCTACTTTCCAAAGGCAGGCGCTTATTAGCTTGTGGACTAATGAGGCTTAGGAATTTGCATTGGTCGAGAGGATGGGAGGTCGGACTCATCACACCTTTTTGAGGGGAATTATTGTCTACTCCGGGACTCTCTTTATAGATTTAAGTTATGTTCGTGAATCCTTATTACATTACCAAGTATAAAATGAGCTTTCCTTTAGTTTTAACAATCAATGATTAAATATGCAAGAAATTTAGAGAATCTTTCATATGTATTCGAGGTTCTTCATCAATAGAGAATCGTCTGTTTAGAGATTCTTGGTCAATGGTATCCTTCAAAACATTTTTATAAAAGTCTCTTGGTCATTATGATGACCAGGCTGGTTTTAAAGCCACTCAGTGGGGCACTTGAAGTTTATCGTCATTCAGAAGGACAGAGATTATTTCAAAGTTGGGATCGAACCCATAAATGGGCTACCTACGTATCCTTTGTTTTGAAAAAGGAATCAGAACCCACGTAGTTCGAGAATTAGAGTATGATGTTTATGATTGATGGCTCAAAGATGAATTTCATAATTACTTTTACACTCTAAGCTCACGTGAGTCATGCTCGGTGTGAGAAACAAGAGGTATTGGTAAAAATTAGACAATTGTGCCATGAAAGATGCAATCATAAGAATTTGTTTGGGGCTTATGTATGGATGACTGCCCAGATAGATGAAGGTTTAGGATTTACTTTTAGGGAGAAAATCCATGAACAGGGTCCATAAAGTTATATGTGCTTCATGGAGATTTGAATACTCTAATCTTGGGGCTTACTCCTATGGAGGATGCCCAAGTTAGGAGGGGACTTATGATTGGGTTTTTATTCCTGAAAAGGAAACCCAAATCAAAGGTAAATTATGACTGGTTAAGAGAAGTTTAAGGGGACTTGGGGCTTATTCCTGAAAAGGAAGCCCAAGATTATGACTGGGACTTACTCCTAAAAAGGAGGCCCAGGTTATGACTGAGTCTTATTCCTGAAAAGGAGACCCAGGTTAAGGATTTAAGGTTTGGGGCTTACTCCTGAGGAGGATGCCCATATTTGAGGTTGGGGATTATTCTTAAGAAAGATGCCCATATTTGAGGTTGGGGCTTATTCTTAAGAAAGATGCCCAAAATTAGAGGACTTGATTGGGGCTTACTCCTGAGGAGGATTCCCAAGTGGGAACTTTAAGAATTTGGGGCTTACTCCTGAGGAAGATGCCCAGATTAAAGGTTTTATCACTGGGGATTATTCCTGAAAAGGAGACCCAGGTTAAAGGGGAATTTGTCAAGACTGGGGCTTACTCCTAAGGAGGAGGCCCAGGTTGAGGGAATTATAAGTCTTTTGGAGACTTAGGACTTACTCCTGAAAATGAAGCCCATGTTTTAGGGGACTGGGGATTACTCCTGAAAAGGAGGCCCAGGTTAAGAGAATTATGGATTAGGGCTTACTCCTGAGGAGGAGGCCTAATTAAAGATTCTCTCATCCTTTGAATGATGAGGTTGAATGAAATATTCCACAGAATTCCTTTCAGATAAGGAATTCAATCAAGAAAACATGTCAAATATGGCTTTGAAGAGTATCTTGAAGACTGAATCTTGAATAGGAAAGGTGAAATGGCTTAAGAGGGGTAAAATGGGCAAGATGGGCACCCAAAAAGATAGGGGCGCGCAAGTATTAAAAGTCGCGCAAGTCCTACGGCGGCGCACAAGTATTGGTCACGCAAGTATACTTGCGCGACATGAGGGATACTTGCGCGATTTTCAACCAGAGTTGAAATACTTGAGCGACTCTATATTAAACCCTTTATCATCCTCTTGAGGTTCTTCCAGAGAAGGGACGCGCAAGTTATATTGAAGGAATTAAGTCGGCACGCAAGTGTTTGATAAGTTTCAACACTTAGGCCTTCCTTCTTCCCTTTAGATCTTCCATTCTAGGTAAGAAATTACCTTAGAAGTGTTCTGGAAGCTTTGAGAAGAGACTTGGGCGTCGGGAGCTTCAATCCGAGTTTCTGGAAAACGATCCTCCTCGAATGGGGGGCCCACAGGGTCTATTTATAGGCAAAATAAGGCCATGGGCGGTTACCGAGCGGTTACCGAGCGGTTACCACTTAGGTCGCGCAAGTCACTTGCACGACCATAAGGTGTCGCGCAAGTACTTGCACGACCACTAGGCGGCGCGCAAGTGTACTTGCGCGACCATGAGGGAACTTGCGCGACCTATGGGCAATGTTCTCCTTGTTCATCCCTTTGTCGATTTTTGATGTTTCTTCAAAGGATGAATCACTTTGAGATCAGATATTCCCTTTTCCGACCTTTAGATTCTGTGACGAAAGGAGCGTCAACAAGGATGTTTATGGATTTTTGGGTTTTTAGGGTTTTTAGAATTTTTAGGGTTTTATTATTTTTAGAATTTTTAAGGGGTGTAGGGGTTTTTTGGTTTTTTAGTCCAATATGGTTATTTCAGGGGTTTATAGATTCTATTATTTTTTATGTTTTATTGGGGTTTTAGTGTTTTTAGTGTTTTTATGGTTTTATAAGGGTTTTAAGATCTTTAATTGTTTTTTTGGATTTATAGGGGTTTTAGATTTGATATTGTTTTTATAGCTTTCTGGGCTATTAGGGTTTATATTTTTTTTTGCATTTTTAGGAGATTAAGGGTTTTTAGTTTTTTAGTGGGTTTTAGTGTTTTTAGGGGTTTTTAGTGTTTTTATGGTTTTTAGGTTCTTTACGATTTTTTGTGTTCTTTTAGGGGTTTTAGTGTTTCCTCGGGATTATAACATTTTTTAGGGTTATCAGTGTTTTTATATTTTGTAGAGTTTTAGGGGTTTTAATTTTTTTTGGTTTTAAGGGTTTTAGACCTTTTTAGGGATTTTAGTGAATTTTAGTGTGCTTTTTAGGTGTTTTATTGGATTTTTAGGGTTTCAGTTTTTTTATGATTTATAGTTTATTTTAGGGGGTTTAATGTTTTAATGGATTCTAAATGGTTTTTTAGAATTTCTACAAGTTTTGGTGTTTTAAAGATATTTTTTTGGGTTTTTTGGGTTTATAAAGTTTTTAAGGGTTTTCACAGTTTTATTGTTTATAAGGGTTTTATATATTTATAGGTTTTTACTATTTGATAAAAATTTGAGCATTTTAGGGTTTTAGGGGATTTGGTGTTTTTAATTTTTTTTGTTTTTTAAGGGTTTTTAGGATTTGGGGGGGGGGGGTTGATTTTTTTTAGATATTTGGGGTTTTTAAAAATTTTTATGGTTGTGATATATTTAGGGGTTTTTAGGCTTTTAGTGGTTTTTTTGAATTTTTAGGAATTTTTAGGGTTTTAGGGGTTTTATGGTGTTTTAGAGTTTTTAGGGCATGCAGTTTATAGCTTTTAAGGGTTTTAGGTTTTTTATGATTGTATTAGGTTTTTAGGGTTTGATATTTTTTAGTTTTTTTAGTGTTTGAAGTGTTTTTAAGGTTTTCAGGATTTTTAGGGTTTTTGGGTATTATTAGGGATTTTAGGCTTTAAGGGGTTTAGGATTTTTATGGTTTTTATTTTTTTAGGGTTTTAGGGTGTTTTAGGGTTTTTAGGGTCTATAAGATTTTTTTGGGGGAATTAAGGATCTTTTAATTTTTTATGGTTTTAGGGTATTTTAAGGGGTTTGTGGTTTTTTATAATTTTTAGTGGGTTTGGTGGGGGGGGGGGGGTTAGGGTTTTTTGGGTTTCTAGTGTTTGTAATGATTTTAAGGTTTTTAACGAGTTCTTATAGTTTTATTATGGGTCTCAATGGTTTTTATTACATTTATGAGTTTTTATGGTTTTTATGTTCTTAAGGGATTTTTAGGTTTTTAGGAATTTTTAGGGATTTTTAGGGTTTTTAGGATTTTTCAAGTTTGTGTGAGTTTTTTTAGGATTTTTATAGTTTTTATGGGTTTAAGGTTTCCTTAGGGGTTTTATAGTTTTTTGGGTTTTTTAGGGTTTTTAGGTTTTTAGAGTTTTTAGGGGTTTTAATATTTTTAGGGGGTATAAAGGGTTTTAGGGTTTTAGGGGTTTTAGGGTTTTAAGGGTGTAGAGCATTTTTAGGGTCTTTTTAGGAATTTTTCAGTTTTTTAGGATTTTTTAGGTTATTAATGTTTTTTTCTGATATTAGTTTTTTTAATATTTTTTTTGGGTTTATAGTTTTTTGGGATTAGTTG
The DNA here is from genome assembly GCA_963277665.1 of Viscum album. NCBI lineage: Eukaryota > Viridiplantae > Streptophyta > Magnoliopsida > Santalales > Viscaceae > Viscum > Viscum album. The sequence continues at coordinate 1,129,415,187 of OY728152.1, read as the reverse complement.
TTTTTAGGGTATTTTATAGGTTTTAGGGTTTTTAGAGGTTTAATTGTTTTTAGGGTTTTAGGAATTTTATGATTTTTTGGTAATATTAGGTGTTTTATGAGATTTTGGTGTCTTTTAGGGTTTTAATTATAATTAGTCTATTGAAGGGGTTTTATTTTTTTAGTGTTTTATGGGTTTTTATGGTTTTAGGTTTTTTATAGTTATTAGGGGGTTTTATTGCTCTTTTAGGGTTTTTATGAGTTTTTGGTTTTTCTAGGGTTTTTATGGTTTCATAGTGGTTTTATGGTTTTTTTTGGGATTTTAGGGTGTGTTAGGATTTAAATGGGGTTTAGGGATTTTAGAGTTTTTAAGAGTTTTTAGTATTTTTTAGGGTTTTTAGTATTTTTTATGGTTTTAAGGGTTTATCTTTTTTAGGTTTCTTAGTTATTTTTAGGGATTTTTAGGGGGGTGGGTTTGGGTATTTTATATGTTCTTAGGTTCTTAGGGGTTTAAGTTTTTTTAGTGATTTTTTGGCTTTTAGTGTTTTTAGGGAATTTAAAGGTTTTATTAGGTTTTATTATTAATAAGTTTTAAAGGATTTTTATAGTTTTAAGGTTTTTTATGTTTTAGGGTTATTTTAGTGTCTTTAGGGTCATTTGTGGTTTTTAGGGTTTTATGGGTTTTGTAGGGTTTTAGGGTTTGCATTTATTTGTATGGATTTTACGGTTTTTTTGTGTTTGTTAGGGTTTTTAAGGGTTTTTGGGTTTTTAGGTTTTTAGAAAAATAATCCTCAAGGCTAAGATTTCCTGGTCCCCCAAAAGTTATTATAAAATAAATATGAAGAATTATAAGGAGGGTTTATGAGGACAGGTTGGTAAATCACCCCTCATATTAGAATCTACATAGTGATCACAAAAACATTGTGTGACAAAGGGCCACAATGGTCAACTTTTCTGAATTTTATTTTGCGAGAGTGCATCTCCCACCACGTTCGCCTCCCTATATGAATGCATGAAATTCCGAGTAAGAGTCTGGGAGAGGATGAGACATTATATCCATTGTGGTAGGAGTTTCCTAGAAACTCCTTGGATTTTTTCTTGAGGGAGTTCATTGCAAGTATCGAGTACGATTCAAGCCATACCAAATTCCACCTGAATTGAACCAAATACTTAGTCACCTTCATTATTTTCCAATGATGAGCTTCATAAGAACATATGATTCCAATTAAGTGGTTCAATAGGACCTCCAAAAAGTCTTTATAGCTATAGAATACCCCACCCCACCCTGAGGGGCCAAGTACACCCTAGGCCACACCATCCACATTGACCTTAATTTGTGACATCATTGAGGGAATCCATTGGATAAATTTTATAGCATGTGGTTTTTCTCCTTCCAGAAACTCAAAGAAAAAATTAGAGAATAATTTCATTGACATCATTATCCATTGAAACTATTTTTATACGAGATGACACCTACACCAGCTTGTGGATTTTCATGACCCAACTATGGAAGGGAAAAGTCTAATGGTAGAAGGCCACCACATTAGGAGTATTCCAAATTTAAGAGAACATAGTAGCAGTACCTACAAGTAGCAGGTTATGCACCAGTTCAATACCCTAAAATGCCACCCTACCATTGATGCAAACAAATAGTGATCTATGCAAGCTATAATCAAACCCAAAAGTCTATTGCATATTAGACAACAGTTTGGAAAAAAATATACAATGATGGAAGGTGTGATGGATGTTCTCCTCAGTGCGAAGGAATTGATAGAAAATAGAGGGTAGATTCCAGCAAGTTTTCTTTAGCTTCTCCTGAGTAGATAGCCTATTCCTCCAGAGTTTCCATAGTAGTAGGTGACTTTCAGGTGGAATGAAATTGGCTTTGAATTTTAATATCCATGATGGTGAGATAATTCCTTGTATATATTTATTCTGGTAGAAGTCTCATATAGTGAACTGTCTAACCAAATTCAGTTTACAAATGAGGGTGTCCTTGTCTTTGAAAATGTACCTATGTATCTACAAGATAATATGGGTTGGGAGAGTCACATGTAGTTATTGAATTCATTAAATGAAAGCAGTAATAGGCATGTCCTTTATCTCATGGAGAGGTGCCAAAATTTCAAATAGGGGTATTTCAATCTAGGTATTTGTCTAGAATTTTTGGTTTGATTGTTTTAAAACAACCCATTTAGAGTTGGATATAATGTCCTTAAATGAGGATATGAGTGTAGTCCAGAAATATGATGTTATAAAACCTGTGAATCCATCACAAAGTCTCCTCATGAACATATCAGGAAGAAAATATAAACCATCATCATGTGGACTGACCAAATTTTATGTAAACATTCCATGAAGAGAATAATTAAATATTTTTAGATCCATAACACCAAACCCACCCAGATCAATAGTCTTAGTGCATTCTTTACAATCCACAGTGACCAGCTTTCTTTCACTAATGCATCCCATCCAAGAAATGTTCATAATCTTAGTATTCATGATTTTTATAAGGCTGTTCGGCCATCTTTAGATGTAAAATGCATGAACAAACACAGAGGTGATGATAGAGTTGATCAGACAAACCCTACTGGCCTGAGATAAGTATTTTCCTTTCTTTTTGGAAAGCTATTGAGTGATTTTAGTTGATATTATTACAATGTAACAACTTTTCGTCATCCCTCAGAATATAGGGACACCCAAATATATAATGGGGAGTCAGCCTCTTTTCACCTGATGTGATCTGGAAATGCAGAGTTTCTTGGATGTTGAAACACCTTTGTCGAAGAAAATGAAAGATTTATTCCAGATAATGGATTTCCCAACCAAAAATTCAAAATGATGGAAATTTTTTTAATTAAAGATAATTTTTTCTTATTACATTTCCTCAATATATGGATTTCATCAGCATAAAGAATGTCGGAGAGCACATTATGGTCTTTCCCAACCTTAATTATTTTGTAATGACCTACCTATATGAGATCACTGACTCATCAACTCATGTCATCCTCAGTAATTGCAAAAGGAAGGACTGAGAGTGGGAAACCCCACCTAAATCCATGGTAGCATCAAAAGAAACACTTTTGGGAGCCACTAATAAGGATATAAAACATGGAACTGGTCAAAATAGTGTTAGTCGTTTTGATGAAAGTACTAGAAAATCCATTCTTTCCAAGAATATTGAATATGAAGCTCCACTTGATTGTTTCAATATCCTTCTAGATATCTCGCTTCAAGTAAAATCTTCCATGCTTAGTTTACACCCCCATAATATTGATTCATTTTTAGGATGTGTAGAGGAAGGTTTGAATACTCTTCCCAAGGACAAACCCAAATTTATTTGGGGTGACAAGATCTCACAAAATCTTCCCCAACCTGATGACCCGAATTTTACTTATAATTTTGGGAATTGTCATCCTAATGTAAACCATCTGTAATTCACCTATATCAATAGAATTTTCCTTTAATGGGATGAATGTAATTTTTTTTAATTATCTCCTTGTGGTATTGAAGTGGAGAGAAAAAATACCTGATTTCAGAGGTGATTTTCACATGCATAATTTCCTAATAGAAAATGAAAAACATTTTTCTAAACCAATATGGTTACATAGTGTTGTCCAAGTCCAAAGTGAATAGTGAATATCTGACTTCCTCTTTAAAGGGGTCATCCGTTAAGGCCCTTTTTGATGACCATCAATGAAAGGCATGGATAGAATCTGCACCATCATCATTGTACAATGATTGACAATAATCGATAATGGAATTAGATATATCATTCATAGATGTGATGGTGGATCCATTGATTCAAATGGAATTCGAGGTTTTTTTGGAACTATTATCCCAATTTATACAATGGAAGAATTTGTAATTCTTGTCCCCATATTTGATCCACATAACATTAAATTCATTATTTTCATGCCTCTCTTTAAGATCCAAGAGATCATCCAACTTGGAATGAAGCAGTAGCACCTCCAATGAAGGCATGTGCTGCAGATGATTGATAATATGGAAAACAGAAAGATAAAAATACAGTAGCCTTAATGTCATTATACATCCTTGAAAAATAACTCATCCTCCACTCTTTCAGAAGGAATTTAATTCTGTTAAGCTTAGAGGCCACAATAAAATGCGGGTTTCCATGAAATGTGTTGTTCCAACCATTGGTAACCACTTCCCAACACCCAGGAATTGTGATCCAAGAATTATTAAATTTAAAGTACATATGGATGAACTTGTAATACCCTCCCCTATGTCAACAATAAGGGTATTATGATCCATGTTGGACTTGGGATGAGTGAACCTAGATATATCTGTATGGGAACTCCTATCACTGATCTGAAAGAAACACCTATCAACCTTACTAAGTTGACTTACATTAATAGTGAACCTTCCCCATGTGAAATATGATCTAGAAATATGTACCTCGGTGAGATCAAATGGGTCCAATAAAGAAGAGAAATCCTCTACAATAGTATGAGAGAAGTTAGGAAAAGTCTTCTCATCTAGTCGTAGAACAGTGTTGAAATCACCAATAACAATCCATTTTTAGACTATAGTCTCATTAGGTTGAGCCAAATTCCTCTAGAGGTCCCTTATCCTGGAACATAAGTAGGATTAATACACAAAAAATTTGGTTAAGGTGAAATCTTGAAGGCAAATTGAGAGGGAGGCAATATGAGAGCTTGCCTCACAAGAAAGAACTTGAGAATAATTTTGCTTCATAACCAATAATGTTTCCAAATAATTGTCATCCCTATTATGAGAGACAAGAGAGTCTCTAAGGATGGTCTAGTTGAATCCATTCCAGTTTTCAAAATTTATCATGGGATCAACAATCCCTAAGATAATTTTCCTATTAAATAGAAGAAAGTGTTGAAGGGATGCGGTCATGGGAGAGTTCCCAAGCCCTTGCAAATTCCAAAACATGATTCTCATTAAGAAAAGGATTTAGAAGGGGGTTTCTTCACATACCTTTAACTTGATACCTTTTTTCTTAGGACTTTCTATAGGCTGCTTTGTGGTTTTATAGTCAATTTGCTTATCCCTCTGGTTGGGATTGTCTTTAGGGTGCTTTGTGGGTTCAGGTTCACAAGAGTGATTCATCTAGTAACCATCATCCTGGGCCTAGGAATACTAAACAACATCACTACAAAATACCCCACTCAATCAGATGAATTGATTCAAGGTGGAAAATAATTTCATTGGATGAATATAGTTTTATATTCAGATACTTGTTTGAGGACACCACAGTGAAAGAGTCAACGCTTAGATCAAGTGCAGGTGATCTCTGAGGAGTGACCAGTTAATACTAAGAGTGGCTTGAGTCCATTGGAATACCTTGGATAGGAACAGAAGGGGCCTCAGGTACCAGGCCCAGTGATATATCATACAAGCCATGAGAAGGGTTATTCCCCTTAGCCTGTTGTACCCTATACTTTCAAGGAACATGGGGCATGACATGGGAAAGAGCATTTCACTCATTAGGGATGGAATCATTTTCTTCAATGGCAGGAATAAAAACATCATGACCAAGTAGTAGTGCATCGGATACCATCATTCCCCCAACATCAACTGAATGTATGGCTAGTATAAAACATGACTATTTTCAATTCTCATGATTCCCCTCAACCAGACTATTGGGGGGGGGCATCAGAGTGTTCATGTGGGCCTACTGTATCTGAAACAAGCTAGTAGTGAACTCAGAAGGGGTGAGTTTTCGAGGTGTCCAAGTGGCTAGATCCTAGTTAGGCGTTTCATAAATTACTAAATCATGATGTTAAGGCATCCCAACATGATCAATCAGACCTTAAAGTAAGGGTGTGTGTCTGAAACAACATGACAACTAGTTCCCCTATTTCATCAAGACCAACATTACCCCATTCAGATGGTAGAACCACATTAGTTACCCAATGAGGATCAATAGATCCCTGTATAGTATAGGGATCTGGGTTGATATTCTTGATTCCAGAAGCTACAATCTGACAGGGTACAAGGGCCACAAGGTCCTGATGGGAAAATGGTTCAACAACCTTAGATTTTACATGAATCTTCCCTTTACCTTCCCCACGATTCTTCTTGCAGAGGTTGGAATAATTCCCTGGCATGTTGTAGATATTGAAAACATTCATTATTTTGCAATCTGAGAGTAGGTGACCAACGAAATTACAATTGTGACAAAATTTGGGCCTTATATCATATTGAATTTCCTGGGTGAGACTATCCTCAAGGGTATTAAGGATGAACTCCTCAACCAGGGTTCTCTCCATATCCACTTCAACAATTTCCCTAGAATAATTTACATACCTAGGGTTGTCTGTCTCTTAATAAATTGTAATAGGAATTCCAACCAATGATTAAATGTCCTAAAGTATAGTGGGATTATAATAGAGCCAATTCAGATTACAAATACAGATCCATACGTGCGTGAAGGTATTTTTCACACTAGAGGGATCAAAATTCAAATCCCAGTGTTGAATCTGGAGAAGGATTGGTTTGAGATTAAGGGATCAAAAGCACTATTTCCCTCCCTTTCCTATTGTCTAAGGGGAATAAAATGTGGTATTATCCTCTTCCCCTCGTTTTCATCTTCCATACGCCAAACCCCCAAATTTTAGTAGTTCATTTGGTGAGATCACCAAATTTCTTGAGCTTCTACCCTATCAAGGTCAACACTCTTCTGATAATTGAAAATCAGAATAATATTATTCTATCCTTAACTACCTTTTTATTTTTAGAAACATGATCCACACACCCTTTTTGGATCACACAACCAAGGTAAGGATCACAAAAATCATTGAAAGTAACTAAAGTCGTATATTTCACCATCTCTAAAAAATCAATTTTGTACCAGATGCCTCTAAGTCCTCATGAGGACCATAGAGCTTTGAGACTCTATATATTTGAAGTTGAAAGATCTCCTTAGTTCCGATCAACTTTGTCTAATCCAAGGTTGGATCCTCAATCTTACCATTAGGGGGAATCACAATTTGGGGTTGTGTGCAATCCTCATGATCGCCTGGGTCCCCTCCTTGTGCAATCTAGGGGGTTTGGGGGTTTTCATATGGATTTTAGGGTATTTAGAGGGTTTTGGTGTTTTAGGGGGTTTTAGGGATTTCTTAGGGTTTCTTAGTGTTTCCAGGATTTTCTTAGGGTTTAGGGTTTTTATGGTATTTCATGATTTTTAGGGTTTTTACATTTTTTGTGTTTTTTTGGATTTATTTATTTTGATAGTTTTTAAATATTTGAGGGTTTTTAAGGGTTCATAGGGGTTTAAAGGTTTATAATTTTTTATGTTTTTAGGTTTTAAAGGTTATATTCAATTTTTAGGGTTTTTAGGGCATTTTAGGTTGATTTACTGTGTTTTAGGGTTTCATGGTTTGTATGGTTTTTAGGGGTTTTAGGATTTTTTATGGTTATTTTGGTTTTTTTTGGATTTTAAGGGTTTCGGGGTTTTAAGGAGTTTTTATGGTTTATAAAATTTATAGGGCCTTTTAGAATTTATAGTGGTATTTTTAGCGGCATTTTGTTTTTTTGTTTTTAGGGTGTTTTAGGTGTATTTTTGGTTTTGATGGTCTTTTCGGTGTTTTAGGGTTTTAGTTCATTTTAGGTATTTAATTTTATTTATGGTATTTTATGTATTTATTAGGGTTTTAGGGGTTTTAGGATTTTTATGGTTTTTATGGTTTTTAGGATCTTTGGGAGTTTTTTAGAGTCTTCAGTTTTTTATTATTTTTTATGGTCCATTACTATATTTATGGGTTTTAGATATTTTAGGGTTATTACGGTCTTTTAGGGAAAATAAGGCTCATGGAAATGCTATTCCAGACCCCCCCACATTTATTAGAAAAAAGATACAACAGACAATGGAGGGGTGGGGTCAATAAACCCACACCCAAAAACCCTCGACACCTCCACAAAACCCAAAAGTCCCCAAGAAACCCAAAGGCACACAAAACCAGAGAAAGAAGAAATTCAAAATCATCTCTATCAACATCTTTCATCCAATCCGCAACCAGCATCCATTGCCTCCTTAACAAGCATTTCCACCTCTAGCAACATAGAACCACCAGCATCAAAATCATAAATATCATCTTCATCACATTTTAGACAAGTAGAAACCATCACCCAACCACTCATATTCCAACAACCATCACCTCCTGACCATTCATCTTCCAGCATTTCACACCTAATAGAACCTCCAGAAACACAAGACCACCAGCACCTACACTTATAACCATTCCTCATCACCCATAAATCCTTGTGCAAACCATGAATCAGACAACCCCTCTGGCTAGATACCACCCAACACCTCTCAACAAAACCAATATCTAGCACCATCAATTACTCAAGACCAAACCAACCACAACTTAGAAATCCAAAGTCCAACATAGAAACCAGAACACATAAAAACTTGACAAGACCTTTATCACCATCATAAACCAAATTAGAATTTGAGGAACTAGAAACACTAACCTGTATCTTTTCCCTCCACATCCACCATAGCCTTTCATGAATCTAGAAGATCTAGAAAACACCTCCCAGACTCAGATTTGGAAGCACAGATCCAACAACATTATTGATCAATCCACCGCCAAGATGTTGCAAAGCCCGCTGCAGCCAAATTTCACCGCCACAAATCCAGAGAGACTATTACCTCCCTCCCAAACCTTGAACCATCAACTTCACCGATGACCAAGATGGGCCCATCCGAAGCTACTAGACCATATCACTACACCTTTCATGAGAACGTTCACACCTAACACCAAGAGAGCCGGATTTCCTAGACCGAACCCAGATCTGACAAACAGATTTGAGTTCCAAGCCAAGCACACCACAACTATGTCGTCATAATGCCTGTCGCACCCGCATTTCACTGTCGCAAAACCATAGAAACCACCACAAGCTTAGATCTAGATCCATCATTGAGAGCTACTTCGCCAATTACTGAAAAGGGTCCATTCAAACCCACCAGACCTTCACACCGCAATGTCAACGAGAACATATACATCTATCACTAAGCCATATGATCTGCCGAGACAGTGCCTAGACCACTGAAAGGGCGTATAAACCACCACCAAAGATCCATATAGGTATATCGGGGAGAGGGGCCGACAGTGCTGTGAATCACCATGGGAGAGCACCTGGAGATTCAGATGAAATCTTCCTTCCTCTACGGTATTTTAGGGTTTTAGTTGAGTTTTACAGTTTTATGGGGTCTTGGAGGTTTTTGGGTTTTTAGGATTTTTTAAGGTTTAGGAATTTTAGGGGGTTTAGTGATTTAGGGGTTTTTTGTGTGTTTTAGGATTTTTTGAGTTTTCTAGGGGTTTTATGGTTCTTATAGTTTTGGGGACTTTTATAAGTTTTAGGTGTTTTAGGGTTTTAGGGTGTTTTAGGGGTTTTATGGTTTTTATGGTATTTATTGGTTTTTATGGTTGTTTAGGGGTTTTAGGTATTTTTAGATTTCTAGGGGTTAATTGATTTATTTACGGGTTTTAGGGTCTTTTAGGTATTTTAAATCTTTTTAGGGTCCTTCATCAGTTATAGGGTTTTGTGTCATTTAGGGCTTTAGGGATTTAGGTTTATTATGGATTTTATGGGTTTTAGGGTTACTAAGGGGTTATAGTGTTTTTTGGTGGTTTTTTGTGTTTTCAATTTGTTGGGTATTTAGGTATTTTATGTTTTTATAAAGTTCTTAAAGTTTTTTTGGTTTATTAGAGTTTTTAATGTTTCTATTAGGCTTGTAGGGGGTTTTGGGTTTTTAGTACTATAAGATAATTTAGTGTTTTTAGTTTTTTTAGGAATATTTATGGTCATTAAACATTTGTAACTATTTTATAGATTTTAATGGATTTTTAGGGGTTTTAAGGGGTTTTAGATTTTAGGGTTTTTTGGGTTTTTTGGTTGATTATGGGGTTTCATGATTTTTAGAATCTTTAAGTGTCTATAGGGTATTTTATAGGTTTTTTAGGTTTTTAAAAGGTTTGGATATTTTATGAGTTTTTATATTTTTGAGTTCTTTTGTGTTTTTAGGGAATTTTGGTCCCTTTAGGTGTTTTTATGGTTTTTAGGGACCTTTATGGGTTTTAAGGGTCTTTATAGACATTTATGGTTTCACAATTTTTAGGTTCATTTAGGGGTTTTATGTACTAGTTGAATTTTTAGTGTTTTTAAGGTCCATTATTCATTTTTGAGTTCTTTTAGTGGGTTTAGGTCACTTTATGGAATTTTAGACGTTTTAGAGATTTTTATGGTGTTTTACATTTTTAGGTATTTTTTTGGGTTTTTAGTTTCTTTAGTATTTTTATGGTTTTTATGATATTTTGGGGTTTTAAAGTATTTAGTGTCTTAAATATTTTTTAGGTTTTTATGGGGATTTAGGGTTTTAATGTTCTTTTTGGTATTTTATGGGGTTTAAGGGTTTTTAGGGTATTTTAGGGGTTTTTTGGTTTCCATGGGATTTCAGGATTTTATGGTTTTTAGTGTATTAGGGTTTTAGGGGGTTTGCTGTTTTAGGGTCCTTCACATGATTTTTTAAAGATTAATAGGGTTTATTAGTGTTTTTTGGGAATTAGGGTTTTTATGTTCATTATGGGTTTTAGTGATTAAAGGGTTTTTGGGTTTTTGGGATATTTAAGGGTTTGGGGTTTTAGTAGTGGTTTTAGGGGTTTTTATAATTTTTATGGATTTTAGGGTTAATAGTGTTTTTAGGTTTTTTTATTAATTTTAAGATATTTTTAGTGTTTTATGGGGGTTTTAGTGTTTTAGTGTTTTTAGTGTTCTTAAAGGTTATAGGAATTTTTTTGGGGGTTTTAGTGTTTTGTTGGGGTTTTATGGGTTTTTATGGATTTTTAGTGCATTTTATGGTTTTTATATTTTTTTTGGTTTTTTAGGGTTTTAAGGTATTTATGGGTTTTTAGGGTTTTTATGGGTTTTTTTATTTTTTGGTTTTTATGGGGATTTGAGGATTTCAAGGCGTTTTAGGGGTTTTTAGGTTGTAGGGATTTATAGGGGTTTTTTTGTAGTTTTTAGGAGTTTTTTTTGTTTTTGGGGGTTTTCATGGATTTTTGGGGGTTTTAGAGTTTTTATGGGTTTTTTGGGGCATCAATGGTTTTTTGATGTTTTTGGTTTTTAGGGGATTAAATGTTTTTTTCATTTTTTGGGAGTTTAGGGTTTTTAAATATTTTTAGGGATTTTAAGGATTTCTAGGCATTTTTAAGGGTTTTAGGGTCTTTAGAGGGTTTTAACGTTTTTTTGGACATTAGGGTTTTTATGGTTTTTATTAGATTTATGTATTTTTATATGGGTTTAGGGTTTTTTTGGGTTTTTTTTTGGTTTTTAGTGGTTTGTAGGGTCTTTATGTATTTTAGGGGTTTTAAGTGTTTTTAGTGGGTTTTCATATTTTTTCTGGGTTATAGGGGTTTTATGTATTATTTAAGAGTTTTTTGGGGTTTTTGATTGTTTTATAGTATTTATATATTTCAGGATTTTTAGGGTCTTTTAGAGTTTTTTAGAGTTTTTAGGGTTTTTTATTTTTATTGTTTTTACTAGATATTTTAGTGTCTTTTAGGGTTTTGGGGGTATTTTAGCATTTTTGGGGTTTTATGGTTATTTTAGGGGTTTTATTGTTTTTAGGGTTTTTCAACTGATTGATATTTTTTGGATTTATATGTTTTTTTAGGTTTTTTAGGATTTTTTTAGTATTTTTATAATTTTTTTATAATTTTAAAGGATTTTAGGGTTTTTAGGGTTTTAACTATTTTTGTGTTTTTAGGGGTTTCTTTGGGTTTTAAGGGGTTTCATGGGGTTTTAATTGAAATTTCAGGTTTTATAGTTTTAGGGGTTTTTAGGTTTTAGGGGTGTGTTTTGGGTTTTTTTTAAGTTTTTGTGTTTTTATGGATTTTTTTAGGTTTTATGGGTTTGAATGTTTTTATGGTTTTAGGATTTTTTAATAAATATTATGGTTTTGAGGATTTTTTTGAGGTTTTAGGGTGTTTTTATGGAATATTAGAGATTTTTTGTTTTAGGGAGGTTTTAGGGTTTTAGGGTTTTTATGAGATTTTTGGATTTTCTATATTTTTTGGGGATTTTTAGAGTTCTATAGGTATTTAAAGAGGTTTCAGGGGGGTTTGTAATTTTGGGGTTTTTAATGTTTTAGGGTATTTTAAATTGTTTTAGGGGATTTGACGGGTTTTAATGTTTTTTGGGATTTTAGAGTTTTTTTGCTTATATTTGGTTTTACATTGGATTTGTTTAGGATTTTATGCATTTTAATGTGTTTTATTATTCTTAGTGTTTTTAGTGGTTTTAAGGTTTTTAGGGGTTTATGTTTTTTTAGGGATTTATGGGTTTTAGGTATTTTTTGGGATTTTGATGTTTTTGAGGGTTTTTACAGTCTTGTTTGGTTTCTTTTTTTGTTTTACGATTTTTATGTTTTATTAGTGATTTATGGTTTTTAGGTGTTTTTTATGATTTTAGGGGATTAATGGTTCTTTGTTTTTTTGGGTTTTCTTAGTGTTTTTGGAGTTTTTAGGGGTTTTAGATTTTTTTTGGTTTTTAGGGGTTCTTATGGTTTTGTTGATATTCTATGTTTTTTATAGTTTTTAGTGTTACAAGGGTTATTATGGATTTTAATTTTTAGGGTGTTTGAGGTATTTAGGGTTTTAAAGGGTTTTTTGTGTTTTAAGGGATTTTCATGGTTTTCATATTTTAGGGGTTTTAGGGTTATTTTAGGGATATTATGGTTTTTAGGGGTTTTATGATGGTTTATGTTTTTAGGGTTATTTAGAGGTTTTGGGGATTTTTAATGTTTCTGTTGTTGAAGTTTTTTAGTGTCATTTATGGTTTTATTTGGATCTTATATTTTTATATAGTTTTAGGGTATTTTAGGTTTTTTAATGTGATTTAGGGTCTTCTAGGGGATTTACAATCTTTTCAGGTTTAAGGGGTTTTGGTTCTTTTCAGGGTGTTTTAGGTTTTTTTATTGTTATAGAGTTTTCAGTGTTTTAATTATTTCATAGGTTTTTTAGGGTTTTGAGGATCTTTTTGGAGTTTTTGGTATTTTTAAGTCTCTTAAGGGGTGTTTTGGGATTTATGGGTTTTAGGGTTTTTAGGGGTATTGGGTTTCAAAGGATTTTTTAGTGTTTTAATATTTTTAGGGGGTTTATGGTATTTTATGTTCTTTTTTTGTATGAAGGGTTTTTTAGTTTTTTGGGTTTTAATGGGTTTTAAGGGTTTTAGGGTGTTATAGGGTACTTAAGGTCTTTTAGATTTTTCATGGTTTTTAGGCTTTTTTAGTGTTTTTAGGGGAATTTTTGGTTTTTAATAGTTTTTAGTGTTTTACAATTTTTAGGGTTTTTATGGTTTTTTATGTGTTTTTATTGTTTGTTATTGTATTTACGTTTTTTTGGGTTTTAGTATTTTAGGGTTTCATGGTTTTCTAGGGGTTTTAGGGTATTTTTAATTTTTAGGGGTTTTTACGGTCATCGAAAGTCTTTTTGGGTTTTAGTGTTGTTTAGGGTTTTTAATAATTGTATGGTTTATATTTTTAGGATATTTTAGTGATTTCCTAAGGTCTTTTATGGTTTTAGGGTGTTTTAGGAGGGTTTCAGGGAATTTTTAGGGTTTTTGGGATTTGTTAAGTATTTAAGGGTTTTAATGGGTTTTAGGATTTTTATGGTTGTTAGGGGTTTCTTAAAGTTTCGTACGGGTTTTATTGTTTTTAGGGGTTTCTTAGGTTTTTTTGGGGTTTTAGGATTTTTTAATTTTTTTGTGTTTTCATTGTTTTGAGGCTTTTTAGAGATTTAAGGGTTTTTAGGTTTTTATGGGTTTAAAATGAGTTTAGGTATTTTCATGGTTTTTTAGGTTTTGAGGAGTTTTAGGTTTTTTAGGAATTTGATGGGTTTTTTAGTATTTTGGGATTTTGGGGTTTCAAGGGTTATTTTACAGTTATTAAGGATTTTATCATTTTTAGTGGTTTTATGGGTTTCTAGTGTTGTAAGAGGTTTTTAGAGTTTTTTTATGGTGCTTAAAGGATTTTAGGAACTTGTATGGTTTTTATAAGGTTTTTACGGTCTTTCACGGTTTTAGTTTTTTAGGTAATTTTAGATTTTTCAGTGCTTTTAGGGTCCTCTATGGGGTTTAGGGTTTTTAAAGAATTTTAGAGGGATTTAGGGTTTCAGATTCATTTTGGGTTCTTTTTCAATTTTTAGGGGGTTTTCATATTTTTTACAGTTTTTAGTGTGTTTTGGGTTTTTAGTCATTTTATGGTTTTTAGATTATTTTTTCATTTATGTTTTTTGAGCACATTTAAAATTTAGGGTTTTAGGGTTTTAGGGATATTAGTGTTTTAAGGTTTTTATGGTTTTTATTGTCTTTTAATTATTTTTAAGACCATGTTATAGTTTCTAGGGTTTTTAGGATTTTGGTTTATTTAAGGGTTTTTACAATATTTTTGGGTTTTAAGGGTATTGTTTCATTTTTTTAATATTTTTTTGGGGTTTTACATTTTTTAGGGATTTCATTGATTTATTATTTTTATGGATCTGGTGTTTTTAGGAGTTTTATGGTTTTTAGGTTTTTTAGGTAATTTTAGGTTTTTTAGGGTTGTTTGGGTTTTTAGGGTTTTTAGGGTTTCTAGGAGTTTTAGGAAATTATGGGTTTTTAGGCTTTTATGGTCTTAAGGGGGTTTTAGGGTTTTTGTGTTTTCAATATATTTTAAATTATTTTACTATTTTTAACATTTTTCTAGTATTTTTTTAGGTTTATATATAATATTTAACTTTTTTAGGGTTTTTATGCTCATTTAGGGTTATTAAGGATTATTAAGGTTTTAGAGGGATTTATGGGGTTTTAGTAATTTCAATGTCTTTATGGAATTTTAGAGTTTTGGGGAAACTTCTGGTTTTTAATGTTTTATAAGGTTAGGAAGGTTTTAAGGGGGGTGGTTTAGGGTTTTAGGGTTTTTAGTGTTTATGTTATTTTATGGGTTATATGTGTTTTGGGGTTTTTTGGGTTTTTACGGTTGTTAGGGATTTTGAGTATTTTTAGGGTTTTTTTGGTTTTTTCTATGTTTTAAGGGTTTTTAGTGTTTTTAGAGATTTTATGGATTGGGTTTTTTGGGGATTTAGGGAATTAAGTTATTTTATTATATCTTAATATTTTTAAGGGGTTTTGTGTTCTCTATAGTTTCAGGATCATTTAATGTTTTTAGAGTTTTTATGGTATTATATGGGTTTTTTGTGTTTTTGGGTTTTTAAGGGTTTTCAAGACTTTTGAGGTTTTTAAAATATTTCTATTATTGTCAGGGATTTCTAAGGTCTTTTAGGGTTTAATGGGTTTTTAGGGTTTATAAGGGTTTTTCTTATTTTTAGCATGTTTTAGAGGTTTTAGATTTTTTTGGGTATTTAAGGTTTTATTGTTTTTAGTCTCCTTTAGAGATTTTTGGGGTTTTTTTGGGTCCTTTGGGGTTTTAGGGTTTCCATAGGACTTTTAGGTTTTATAAGGTAGTTTAGGGGTAGTTAGTGTTTTTAGGGTACTTTAGAATTTTTAGGGTCATTTAGGGATTTTTAGGTTTGTTAGGGACTTTTAGGGTTTTTTGGATTTTTATAGTCCTTTATATATTTTTGGGTTTTTAGATACATTTAGTTGTTTTATTGTATTTTATGGTATTTAAGGGTTTTATTGTCTTCTAGGTGATTTCTGGTTTTTAGGGTCTTTTAGGGGTTTTTCTGTCTTTTATGGGGTTTTTATGGTTTTAGTGGTTTTATGTTCTTTTTGTGGTTTTCCGGTTTTTTGGGGTTTTTAGTATTTTTAGAGTTTTTAGGGGTGTCTGGTTTTTAGGGTTCTTTAAGATTTTTTTGGTATTTTAGGGGTTTTTAGTTTATTTAGAATTTCATGTTTTTAGGGTGTTTTAGGGTTTTTATATTTTTCAAGAGTTTTTATGGTTTTTATGCTATTAAGGGTTTTAGGGTTATTCATTGTTTTTTGGGGTTTTAGGGATGCTATGAATTTGAATTTTTATTTGTTTTTTTAGAGTTTTTAGGGTTTAGGATTATTTATGGGTTTGAGTGTTTTTATGGTGTTTCGGTTCATTTGGAGATCTTAAATTCTTTTTAAGAGCTTTTAGTGGTTTAAGGGATTTTTTAGTTTTTACGGTGTTTATGATTTTAATTGTTTATTGGGTTTTATAGGTTTTAGTTTTTTTGGGGGGGTTTTGTGATTTTAGGGGATTTGATAATTTTTTGGGTTTTATGTGTTTTTAGGTTTTTAGGGGTTTTATGATTTTTGGCAGTTTTTATGTGTTTTAAGGGCTTTCATGGATTTTGATGTATTTTAGTGTTTTTTGGTTTTTTATAATTTTTAATGGGTTTTAGGGGTTTTTTAGGATTTTTAGTGATCTTAAAGGTTTTTTAGTGGGTTTAGGGGTTTTAGGGTTTTTTTGTTTTATGGGTTTTAGGTTTTTTTATTAGTTTTAGGGTTTTTATTGGTTTTAATGGTTTTTAGTTTTTTTAGGGATTTTTAGGGGGTTTTAGGGGTTTTAGGGGTTTTAGGGATTTTAGAGGTTTTAATTGGTTTTAGTGGTTTCATGGGTTTTATAGTTTTTAGGGGTTTAAGGGATTTTAGTGTCATTCATAGGTTTTAAAGTGGAATTAAATGTTTTTTGTGGTTTTTATGGGTTTAAGGGATGTTAGGGTTTTTTGGGAAGTCTTATGGTTTTTATGGATTTTAGGGGTTTTTGAGTTTTTTCGAGTCTAAGTGGGTTTCAGTGTTTTTAGGTGATTTTAGGGTTTCTATAATTTTTATTGGGGTTTTAGGGATTTTAGTATTTTAAAGGGTTTAAGAGGATTTAGGGAGTTTAAGGGGTTTTACAGTCATTAAGGATTTTGTCTAGTTTTCATGGTCTTTTATGATTTTTTATGGTTTTATGGTGTTTTAGTGTTTTTTTTGGATTTTTTGGATTTTTTTGGATTTTTTTGGATTTTATTTATTTTTAGGGTTTTATGGGGTTTAGGGGTTTTAGGGGTTTGAGTGATTTCTATGGTTTTGATGAATATTAAATTTTGTGTTTTTAGTGTTTTTATGTGTTTAGTGGTTTTATTGTTTTTGAGGGGTTTTGATGAATTTTAGGGGTTTCTTTGGGTTTAATGTTTTTAGGATTTTTTATGTTTTAAGTAATTTTAGGTGTTTTAGTGGTTTTCAAGGTTTTAGGGGTTTTTTTTATAGTTTTACTGTTTTTATGGATTTTTTGGGATTTTTCAATTTTTAAAGGTTTTTACGAGCTTTTAGGGATTTTAAAGGTTATAGGGTTATTTACATTTTTAGGGTTTTTTAAGGTTTTTAGGGGGGGTTTAGGATTTTTAGATTTTTTTAGTTATTTTAATGGTTTTATGGTTTTCGTAGTATTTTTTGGTTTTGATTTCACAGGTGATTTTTTTTGTTTTTTTAGTTGTTTTGGGGTTTTTTTGTTTTGTAGTGTTTTAGTTTTTTTGTTTTTATTGGTATTTTTCATGTTTTTAGGGGTTCCATGATTTTCTGGGTTTTTAGGGTTTTTAGGGTTTTTACGATTTTTAGGGGCTATAGATCCTTTTGGGGTTTTATGGTTTAAGGCACTTTAACTAGTTTTAAGGGGTTTAAGTGTTTATAATGTCTTTTGGGGATTTTGGATTTTTTAGGGTTTTAGGATTTTTAGGGGTTGTTTGGGGGTTTTCAGGGTTTAAGGGGGTTTAGTGTCTTTTAGTGTTTTTAATGTTTTTAGATTTTTTGGGGTTTTTGTGTTTTTAGGGTTTTAAGGTGTTTTTATGGGTTTTAGCTTATTCTAATGTTTCTTAATTTATTTTGGGGGGTTTTTGGGTTTTCAGGATTTGTATCAATTTGAAGGTTCTTTTGGGTTTTGTAGTTTTTTGGGTTGTTTTCGAGGTCTTTAGCGATTTTTAGGATTTTTAAGTGTTTTTGGGTTTTCTACATTTTTTAAAGTGTTCATGGTTCTCAAGGTTTTTTAGTGGTTTTAGGGATATTTATTTTAATTAAGGTTTTTTTGGGTTTTTAGGGGTTTCTATAGTTTTTAGTGCGTTAATGGTTTAGTGGATTTAGGTTTTTAAGATTTTTTTTCTGGTGTCTAGTGTTTTTATGCGGTTTTAGGGATTTAGGAGTTTTTAGAGGATTTTTAAAGTTCTATGGGTTTTTAGGGTCTTTGGGGGGGTTTTAGGGTTTTTATAGTTTTTAGGGTTTTATTGGATTTTTTCTGTAATGGGTCTATAAAGGATTTAAGGTCTTTTGGGTTGGGGGTATTTAAAGGGGTTTTGGGGTATTTATAATTTTTAGGCATTTAGGGATTTTAGGAGTTTATTGGGTTTTCATTGTTTTTAAGGTTTTATGATTTTTAGTTTTTTAGTGATTATCCTGGGTTAAAAAGGTATTTTATAGATTTTAGGTTGGTTTATATGTTTTTCATATTTTTTAGTGTTTTAGGGTTTAAGGGGATTTTAGACCATTTAGGTTTTTTTTGGATTTTTATGGTCTTTTAGGGTTATTTAAGGTTTTAGGTTTTTACGAACATGTATGGGTATTTGGGGTCTTTAAGGATTTACGGTTTTTATTTTATATTAGGGATTTTTCATTTTTTAGTTTTTTAGTGTTTTTAAGGTTTTTGATTTTTTCTAGTTTTTATGGTTTTTATGGGTTTTTAGGGTTTTAATGGATTTTTACAGTTTTAAGGTTTTTATAGTCTTTTAGGTGTTTTATGGGACTTAGGGTATTTATGGGTTTTTAGGTATTTTTGGTTATTTTTGGGTTTTTAGGATCATTTAATTGTTTTAGGGTTTTTATGGTTTTAAGGGATTTTAGGGTTTTTGGATGTTTAGGTCATTTTATGTTTCCATAAGTCATATAGAGTTTTTAGGTTTTTAAATTTTTTAGTGTTTTTATGGTCTTTTAGGTATTTTCTGGGTTTTTAGTGTTCTTTATGGTTTTTAGGGTTTTTATGGCCCCTTAGTGGTTTAGGTTCCTTTATGGTTTTTAAGTTTCTTTAAGGGGTTTTAGGGTAGAAGAGGTTTAGGGCTAGGAAATCCTAGCCCCCCAAAAATCAATAAAACAAAATGGAAATTACAAGATGGGTCTACAAGGGAGAGAGTGGATCACACCCTTCATATCCGATTCAACCAAGGGAGAACAAAAAGATGGGGACGCAAAGGACCACATCTAGCATCTTTCATCAATCACCCTTTTCGAGAGAGCATCTGCCACCGAGTTGGCCTCCCTATAAACATGAGATACACTGAAGCTTAGGAACTAGGAGATATCAAGGCACTCAATCCAATGTGAGAGTAGTCACCACGGGACATCCCTGAAAAAATTCTTAAGAGCCACAACCGCAAGCATCGAGTCCGACTCGATCCAAATCCTCTCCCACCCAAAATGGCTCGTATATTTCACAACCTTTATAATTGCCCAAATCTTTGCTTCATAGGCACAACCATCCCCAATAAAATGAAAGAAGAATCCCTTCAAAAACCCTCTGGAAGTACGAAATACAATGCCACACCCCAAGGGCCCCGGAGCTCCTAGTGCCACACCATCAACATTGACTTTAAACCATGTTGGATTTGGAGGAATCCATCTAACCAACCTCCGGACCAATGGTTTCCTACTTCGGCCAGCAACCCCAAGAGAGCGTAGTATCATAATATCATTAACATCATTCCACATCGAAACTGTTTGAATTCGCGAGTCAGCCTGAATCATTTTATGAATAGCAACCATGCCTCCATGCAACATAAGGGGTTGTTGATTGAAGGAGGAAACGTTACGAGAATCCCAGACATAATGGATAATTTCCGCCGCACCAGAAAGCATCAGGTTATGTACCTGATCACTTCGTTTTGTCTCCACTAGGCCACGCAGAAAGTCGCAAATCTGTCCTTGTAGGAAGCAGTTCATGTGGAAGAATTGTAGTAGATATCGCCAGAGGTCTGAGGAAAATGTACAATTCAGAAAGATGAGATCACAATGCTCTTCCGTCATCCTTCATAAAAAACAAAAATAAGCAAGGTTCCAACTAGCCACTTTCAACTGAGCATGAGTTGGAAGCCGATTCCACTAGATTTTCCAGATCAGAAAAACGTGTGAAGGGGGAATGAAAGGAGCCCTGAATTTTCCCATCCACGATGGGGGGTCACCCAATGCTGGCACTTCAGATTGTAAAAATCACGGGTATTGAAATTACCGACCATGTTGGCCCGCCATATGAGGGTGTCGGTGTCAGAAAAGGCATAACGCTGAATTTTCATAGCAATATTGCTCAGGATCATGGTCCTCAGGTCATTTTGCTTCTAGATGAGGCAAGCAATGGTTAAATTCTGCAATTCTTGTGGATGCTTCATTACCTCCAAGATGATCTGTTCCAGCCAAGGGGTAGACAAGCAGTTTAGGGTGGAGGACCGTGACATGATCAATTTGGATTGAGACATAATATCCTTGGGTTTTTAGGGTTTGTTATGGGTCTTAAGTGTATATAACTTTCTTTTGGGGTTTTAGTTTTTTAATTTTATATGTGTTTTCATGGTTTTAGGGTTTTATAAGGGGTTTTGGTTTTTTATATTTTAAGAGTCTTGTAGGATTTTATAGGTTTTTTAAGCATTTTTAGTGTTTTTTAGGGTATTTTAGGATTTTAATTTATTTTATTCCCTTTTTGGTTTTTGTAGGATCTCTTATAAATTTATGGTTTTTGAGGGGGTTTAGGGTCTTTTAGGGTCTTTTAGGTTTTTTATGGGTTTTAGGGATTTAGGGTTTTTAGGGGATTCTTTGGGTTTTTAGGGTTTGTGGGGATTTAATATGTTTTCTTTGGATTAAATGTATTTTAATGATTTATAATGATTTTTAAGGTTTTTAGGTATTTTTAGGGGTTTTATTGGGTTCTGTGCATTTTTAGTGGTTTTTAGGGTTTTCATTTGCTTTTAGAGGTTTTATGTTTTTAAGGATTTTAAGATGATTATGGTTTTTAGGGTCTTGATTTTTTTGGGATTGTTTTATGGGTTTTTAGGTATTTTGCGTGTTTTGGGGGATTAGGGTTTTAAGGAATTTTATGTTCTTTTTTGTTTTATTAGGGGATTTTAGGGCTCATATGGTCTTTTATTATTTAAATTACTTTTTTAGGGTTTTGGGGTTTATAGATTTTTAATAGGTTTTATGGGGTTTAAGGAATTTTTGTTTGGTTATGGGTTTTAGCGTTTTTTATTTTTTTCGGGGATTAGGTGTTCTTAGGGGTTTTAGGGGGTCTCTAGGGTTTTTAGGGAGTTGTTTTTATTTTTAAGGGTTTTTATTGTTTGTTGTGTTTTAAGGGTATTTTAGTGTGTTTTGGGTATTTAGGGGGGGTGGGTGGGTATTTTTTTTGGTTTCTAAGGGTTTTATGGTTTTTACGTTTTTAAGGGTTTTCAGTATTATGGGGGTTTTTAGGGTTTTAAGGAGTTTTGAAAATTTATGGGTTTAAGGTTTTTTAATTTTTCTAGAGTTTTATGGTATATCTAGGATTTTAGGATTATTTATCATTTTTTAGGATTTTTAGTGTTTTTTGTTGTTTTTAGGTATATTTTGGGGTGTTTTGGGATTTTCATGTTAATTTAGGGTTTTAGGGTTTTTCATGTGTTTTTAGGGTTTTTAGGTACTTTTAGGGGGATTTTAATGTTTGGGGATTTTTAATGGTTTTTAGGTTTTTCAGGGTTTTAGTGTTTTTAAGTGTATTTAGGGTATTTTACTGTTTTTAGGGTTTTATGGGTTTTTATGGTTTTTGTGTTTCCGGGTGTTTTATGGTTTTTAGGGGTTTTATATTTATGGTTTTTTGGTTATTTTAGAGTTTTGGTTGGTTTTAGGGTTTAGGGTTTAAGGTGTAGGGTTTATGGTTTAGGGTTTATTGTATAGGGTTTGATGTTATGGGTGTAGGGTATAGGGTTACAGTATTGGGTTAGGGTATATGGTTTAGTGTATAGTGTTTGAGGTGTAGGGGTTAGGGTTTAGGGTTCATGGTAAATGGTTTTTCGTGTAGGGTATTGGTTTTAAGGGGCTGGGTATAGGGTTGAGGGTGTATGGTTTATGCTTTTGGGTGTCGGGTCAAGGGTTTTGGGTTTTCTAGGGTCTTAAAGGTTTCATTTATTATTATGTTTTTTATGTTTTAATAGGTTTTATTGTTTTTAAGGTTTTTATGGGCTTTATTGTTTTTAGGGTTCTAATAGTTTTTAGGGGTTTTAATGATTTTTAGGTTTTTTATGGTTTTTATGGTTTACATGTTTTCTTTTTCTGTTTTTAGAGGTTTTATGGTTTTTATTGGATTTTTTGGTTTTTTAGGTTCATATGAGTTTAAGAGTTTTTATGAGTTTTAGGGGTTTTTAATTTTTTTAGGTTTTTAGGGTGGTTTTAGGGATTTTAGGCTTTTTTTATTTTTGAGGGGTTTTAATGTTTTCTTGGGTTCTTTAGGGTTCTTTAAGTGTTTTTTAGTTTTTAGGGTGTTTTAGTGTTTTTATGGTTTTTTTGGTTTATCGGGTTTTTTTGTTTTTTGGGTTTTTTGGTTCTTAGGGTCTTTTAGGTATATTTTGAGTTTTTAGTGAGTTTTATGGTTTTTAGTGTATTTTATGGTTTTTAGAGTCCTTTTTGATTTTTAGTGTTTGTTTTTTTCATTTAGTGTATAAGGGGTTTTAGGGTCCTCAATGGTTTTAGTTGGTTTTATTAGTATTTTAGGATTTTTATGGTTTTTATAATATTTTATGGATTTTATAGTATTTTATAGGTTTTAGGGTTTTTTAGTGGTTTTAAGGGATTTTAAATAGTTTTCATGTTTTTTTGGGGTTTCGATATTTTTTAGGGTCTTTTGGGTTTTAGGGATTTTAGGGACATTTAGCATTTTTAGGGGTTTTTAGGGTCTTTGTAGTGTTTTTATGGTTTTATTTCTTTTATAGATTTTTAGGGGTTTTAAAGACTTTTTTTGGTTATTAGGGTCTTTTATGACCAATTTACAGGTTTCAACGTAGTGATTGAATATTCAGTGGTATTAGGGTTTTTAATATTTTTATGGATTTTTAGTGGTATGAGTTTTTAGGTATTTTTAGAGGCTTTAAGGGTTTTAGGTGTTTTAGGGATTATGTTTTTTTATAATTATTATTGGTTTTTAGGATTTTTATGTTTTTATGGTTTTTAGGGGTTTTAGGGGTTTTAGGGTTTTTATATTTTTTAGGTTTTTAATGGTTTTTAGGTATTTTAAGGGTATGTTTGGGGATTTCTACTATTTTAAGGATTTTTATGGTCTATTTTTCGGATTTGGGCGAATTTTAGGGATTTTATGGTTTTTAGGGGTTTTAGTGTTTATTTTTGATTTTCTAGGTATTTTTATGGGTTTTAGGGTTTTAGGGCCTTTTTTAGAATTTTAGGCTTTCATGAGTTTTTATGGAAATTTGTGTTCTTTTATTTTTTTTAGTGTCCTTTAGGGTTTTGGGTTTTTAGCATTATTAGGGGTTTTTTAGTTTTTTATGGTTTTTATGTGTTTTAGGGTTTTTTGGGTTTTTATGGTATTTATATTTTTATGGGTTTTAATTGGTTTTTGGTTTTTAATTTTTAGGGTCTTATTAGGGTGTTTAGGATTTTTAGGGGTTTTAGGGTTTTTAGATTTTTTAGTGTTTTTTGGGTTTTTTTTGTTTTTTTGGGGTCCTATGGGTTTTGAATTTTTTTAGTTTTTATTCACGATTTTATTTTAATTCTAGTTTTTTTAGATTTTTTGTTTGTTTTTTGGCTTTTAAGAATTTCATAAGGTTTTATTTTCTTTTTATGGCATTTAGGGTAAGGAAGGCTCGGGGCCAGGCTATTCCTGACAGCCCCCAAAATTTATTATAAAAAGACACAAAGACACTGCAGACAAGGGAGGGGTGGGGTCAAATCACCCACACCAAAAAACCCTTAACAAAAACACACACAAGCCCAAAAAAAGAAAAGCAAATAAAGAAAAATACTCAAAACCAGACACAACAATGACATCTTCACGTCACATCCATTAGGTGTTTTTATAGTTTTTTGGGACATTTAGTATTTTTAAGGGATTTATGTTCATTTCTTATTTTTAGGGGTTTTAGGGGACATTAGGGTTTCTAGGATTTTTTATAGTCTTTTGGGGGTATTTTAGGGTATTTACGGTAATTTAGGGGTTTAGGGGTTTTAGTGTATTTTAGGGATTTTATGTCCTCTTAGGGTTTTTAGTGGGTTTAGGTTCTTTTAATATTTTTCTAGTATAGTAGGGTTTATTCGGGTTTTATGGAGTTAAAGGGGTTTTAGTGGTTTTAGTATCTTTTATGGTTGTATGGGTTGTATGGTTTTTATGGTTTTAAAGTATTTTTAGGGGTTATAGGGATTTTTATGGTCCTTTAGGGGTTTTAAACTTTTTTATATTTTTTAAAGTATTTGTTTTAAGGGGTTTTTATTGTTTTAGGAGTTTCTAGAATTTTTAATGTTGTTTTGGGTTTTTAGGGTTTTTAGGGTTTTTAGGGGGTTTAGGAGTTTAAAGGTATTTTTAGAATGTTTTAGAGGTCTATGGTTTTTTTTGGGGATTTTAGGGTGTTTTTTGTTTTATGTTTTTTTATTTTAGGGCCTTTTTGGTGTATTAGGATTTTTAAGGGTTTTGGGTTTTTGGGGTTTTATGGGATTTTACAGTTTTTAGTCTCTTTTGGTAATTAAGATTTTTATTGTTTTTTTGGGTTTTAGGGTTTTAGGGGTTTTTCTATATTTATAATGGGTTTTTAGGTTTTAATTTTTTTTATGTTTTTTAGGGATTTTCATTTCTTTTAGGGATTTTAGAGGATTATAGAGGTTTTTAGGTTTTTTAGGGGTTTCTAGTTTTTTAGGTTTTTTTTCTAGTATTATGGATGATATTATTTTTTTTTAGTTAGAGTTTTTTTCTAGTTTTTAAGATTTTTAGTGGGTTTTAATGGTTTAATGTGTTTGGAGGATATTCTAGGGCTTTTAGGGACTTTTACCATTTTCGGTGGGTTTTAATGTTTTTTAGGGTTTTTAGGTTGTTTATTTTTTTAGGATCATTTTTTGGTTTAGGGAGTTTTTAGGTCTTCAAGGGTTTTTTAGTTTTTTTAGCTTTTAGGGTATTCTACTGGGTTTTAGGTTATTTGGGTATTTTTCTAGTTTTTTTTGGGTTTTTTGGTTTTTTTGGGTTTTTAGCGGATTTTAGTTTTTTTAAAGGTTTTTAGGTGTGTTTATGGTTTTTAGATTACATATTGATTCAAAGGTAATTACTTTTTTTTATTTTTTATGGTATTTAGACTTTTCATGGATTCTATATAGGTTTTTAGGAAATGTGATTCTTTTTAATGTTTTTCAGGATCTTAGGTATTTTTATAATTTTTAGGCCTTTTAAAATTTTTAAATGGTTTTTAGGGGTTTGGGGGTTTTGAGCGTTTTTTTGGGTATTCAATGTTTTTGAGGGGGTTTTAGGGGTTTAGGGGTTTTAGGTTTATTATGTTTTTGGGTTTTGGGGTATTTAGGGTTTCAAGGTTTTTATGAATTTTTAGAGATTTAGTGTATTTTAGGATTGTTTGTGTTTTTAGGGGGTTTTTAGGGAATTCATGGTCTTTTGGGTTTTAAGTTTTCTTTATGGTTTCATAATATTTTTTAGGGTTTTAGTGTTTTTATGTATTTTTAAGATTCTTTTAATAATTTTTTTAAGTTCTTTTAGGGTGTTCTAATCATTTTTTATTGTCTCTTAGGGATCTTTAGGGGGTTTAGGGATTTATGTTTTCTTTAGGTGTTTTAGGGGTTTTTTGTGTTTTTATGGATTTTTAGGATTTTTAGGTTTTTATGTTATTATCTATTTTAGGATTTTTTTTGTTTTAGGGTTATTTTTGGGGTTTTAGTGTTCATTAAGGTGTTTTTAGGGGTTTTAGGGTTCTTTTCAGTTTCTTCTAGTTTTTTGATAGATTTATATTTTGTAGAGTTTTTAGGGTTCTTAAGTTTTTTAGGGTTTTTTAGGGTTATTTAGTATTCTTATTTATATTTTTTGTTTGTTTGGGTTCTATGATATTTTTCTTCTTTTCTGCTTTTTTTGGCACTTTTGGATTTTTTATGGGTTTTTTGGATTTTTTAGGATTTTTATTGTTTTTGAAGGGTTTCTTATGGATGTTGAGTTGTTTGGATTTTCCTAAATTTTCTAAGGATTTTTAGGTTTTTTGAGGATTTTTAGAGTTTCATAGGATTTTTTGGATATTAGGTTTTTTATAATTTTTAATGTTTTTAGGGTTTTGGGGGTTATTAGAATTTTTGGTTTTAAAATACTTTTGTTTTTCTTGGATTTTTAGAAGATTTTAGGATTTTTAGGGATTTTATGGGTTTTAATCATTTTATAGTTTTACATGTTTTTTGTTTTTTTAGGATTTTAGGGTTTTTATTGATTTTAGGGTTTATGATGGTTATTATGTGTTTTAAGGACTTGTTGGGTTTTATGTGATTTTTAATGTTTTTAGTGATTTTTAGGGTTTTAGGTTTTTTTGGGGGGTTTTAGGATTTTTGGTGTTTAACAGTTTTTTGGGATTCTAGGCGTTTAAAGGATTTTTAGGATTTTTAGTGTTTCTAGGGGTTTTGAAATTTTTAGTGGTTTTAGGGTTTTAGGGATATTTGGGGTTTTAATGTGGTTTTTGGTTTATTTTATTTTGCGTTTTTAGGGTTTTATTCTTGTTATAGTGTTTTTAGGTTTTAGAGAATTTTGAGGAACTCTAAGGGGTATTTAGATTTTTTAGTGATATTTTAATATTTTTTGGGGATTTTAGGGAGTTTTTCATGAAATTTAGGGGTTTAGGGTTTTTAGTTTTTTAGGGTTTTTAGGTTTTTTAGGGTTTTCGGATTGTTTCATGGTTTTAAAGGGTTTGGGGTTCTATGATTTTTATATTTTTTATTTGATTTTTTGTTTTTTTAGGCGTTTTTTTGTTTTTTTGTTTTAGGGCTCTTAGGGATTTTAGGGTTTTAGGGTATTTATAGGTGTTATAGTGTATAATTTTAGGGTCTTTTGGGGTTTTTATGGGGTTATTTATGTTCATTTAATCTTTTTAGAGGTTTTTTGGGGTTTTAGGGAGGGGGGTTTAGGGTTTTAGGATTATCATATCTTTTATTTATTTTTTTGATCATTTTAATATTTTAGGGTCTTAATGGTTTTAGGGTTTTATGTTTTTTAGGATATTTAAGTCTTTGTAATGATTTAATGGGTTCAATGGGACTAGTGGTCTTTTAGTGTTTTAGGGGTTTTTAGCGTTTTAGGGTTTATTAGTGTTTTTAGGGGTTTTAGGGTGTTCTTTGGGTTTTCAATGTTTTTAGGGTTTTTAGAGTCTTATAGGGTTTTTAGGGTTATTTAGAATAATTAATGGTTTTATATAGTTTTTATGATTTTAAGGGTTTTTAAAAAATATTTGGGGTTTATGGTTTTTTAGGGTTTTATGTTTTTTTGGTGTTTTAAGGGTATCAATGAATTCTTTATTATTTTTAAAGGTTTTTAGTTGGTTTATGTTTATTATTAGTTTTCTCAATTTTATATTTTTTACGTTATTTATGGGGTTTTATGGATTTGAAGATTTTCTTGGGGTTTACAAGATTATTTTTGGTTTTAAGTGGTTTTAAGTGTTTTATGATTTTTAAGGTCTTTAAGTGTGTTATTGTTTTTAGGGTTATTAGGTATTTTTTGGGTTTTTTGTGAATTTTTGTGGTTTTATGGTTTTTATGGATTTTAGGGGATTTTAGAATATTTTAGAGTCTTTTAGGGTTTTAGGGTATTTTTTATTTTTAGGTGTTTTAGGGTTTTTATGGTTTTAAGGGTTTTTTTGGGTTTTTTGGAATTTTAATGATTTTTTCCAGTTTTTTAGGGGTTTAGGTTTTTATAGTATTTTTGGGTTTTTAGAGTTTTTTAGGTTTTTAGGGGTTATTAGGGTTTTGGTAGTGGTTTATGGTTCTTATGGTTTTTGTTTGGGGTTTTAGGGGTTTTTAGTCATTTTATGGATTTTAGGTATTTAGTGTTATTTAGGGTTATAAAAGATTTTTATAGTTTTAAGGATTTTTAGTTTATATGGTTCTAGTGGTTTTCCAAACTTTTTCGAGTTTTTAGAGTGTTTAGTTTTTTTTGGGTTTTAGTGTTTTTAGGGTTTTATAGGATGGTTAACGGGTTTTTGGGTCTTTTAGAGTTTATACATGGGTTTCAGGATCTTTTAGGGGGTTTTAGGATTTTTAGGGTCTTTATGGGTTTTAGGATGTTTTAGGGGTTTAATGTTTTTAGGGGTTCTAGGAGATAATTTGGTTTTTTAGTATTTTAGGTGGTTTAGGGATTTTATGGGATTTTGGGTATTTAGGTTTTTAATGGTTTTTGGGATTTGGGATTTTAATGTGTTTTTTGGGTTTTTAGTGTGTTATAGGATTGTTATGGTTTTTATGGTTTTTGGTTTTATTTTTTTGTTTTTTTGGGAATCATGTGTTTTTTGGGTCTTTTTTGAGGTTTAATTGTTTTAATTGGTTATAGGGTTTTTTCATATTTAATGGGTTTTATGGTTTTATTTTCTTAGGTTTTTTTTATTTTTTTCTTTTTGAGGGATTTATTTTGGGTTTTTAATGGATTTTGGATTTTCTAGGCTTCTAAAGTTTATCCAGAGTTTTAATGGGTTTTTTTGATTGTTTGTGTTTTTAGGTGTTTTATGGTGTTTTAGGTTTTCTATTATTTTTTTGTGTTTTAAAAGTTTTATAAGGGGCTTTAGGGGGATTTGGTGTCTTTTTGGATTTTGGGGGTTTTAGGGTTTTTACGGTTTTTGGTTTCTTGTGGTATTTTAAGAGTTTTAGTGTTTTTAGTGTCATTAAGGGTTTTTATTATTTTTAGGGTCTTATGGGGTTTTATGGGATTTTACAATCGTTGTTTGTTTTAGGTGGGTTTTAGGGTCATTTTGGGTTTTTAGGGTTTTGGGGTTCTTTAGCAGTTTTAAGGGGTTTTAGGGTTCATTTAGGGATGTTAGTGTTTTTATGTTCCTTCATGGTATTTAGGTTTTCTGGGGATTATAGAATTTTTCAGTTTTTAGGGTTTTAATATTTGTTTGTGGGTTTTTTTGGATTTTTATGTCTGTAGGTGTTTTAGGTATTTTTAATGTTTTATTGATTTTTTGGGTTTTGGGGGATTTAGGGGTTTTAGGGTTTTGAGGGTTTTAGGTTTTTTAGGGTTTTAGGGTTTTGAGGAATTTTTTGGGTTTGAGAGGGGTTTAAGGGGTTATATTAATTTTAAGAGTTTTATAAGGTTTTAGGGGGGGGGGGGGTTAAAATGTTTTTATGTTTTTAGGATTATTATGGTTTTTATGGTATTTGGGGTTTTTTTTGTTTTTATGTTTTTTAATATTTTAGGGTTTTGTAGTGTTGTAGTCTTTTTTCAGGTTTTCAGGGGATTTAATGAGCTTTGGGGTGTGTGGATGTGTGTGTGTTGGGGGGGGGTTATGATTTTCAGTGTTTTTAGGGTTTTTACATGTTAGGAATTTTTAGTGTTTTTAGGGTTTGTAAATATATTTTTAGTATTTTTTTTGGTTTTAAAAGTTTTATAGGGCGTTTTTTAGTTTTTAGTTTTTTTTTTTCAGTTTTAGTGTTATTTTATAAATTTATGAGTTTTACGGGGTTTTTAGTTTTATTAAGGGTCTTTGGGTTTTTAAAAGTTCTTCAGGTTTTGATGGGATAAATGGGTTTTTAGGGGTTTTCGGGGTTTTCGGGTTTTTAGCGTTTTTTGAATTTTTTAGGGTTTTTGTATGTTTTATGAATTTTTTGAGGTTTTTTGGGTATTTATATTTTTTTAGGGGTTTTATATGTCTATGGGATTTTTAGGGGTTTGGTTTTTTAGTGGTTTTAGAGGGTTTAGGGTATTTTAGTGTCATTTGAGGTTTTGGGTTTTTTTTTGTTTTTTAGGTGTTTTAGGGTTTTTAGGGCTATGTTAGTGGGTTTTAGAGATTTTTAGGCTTTTATTGTTTTTATGTTTTTTAGGGGTTTTATGGATTTTTTTATAATTTTTGGGGTTTTTATAGAATTTAGATTTTTTAGGGTTTTTAGGGTTTAAAAGGTTCTTAGCATGTTTAATTGTTTTTTTGGGTATTTTAGGGGTTTTATAGGATTTTTAGGGTCTTTAGAGATTTTAAAGTTTTAGGGAATTTTATTATTCTCATCATTTTTTAGGGTTTTAGGGGTTTTATGTTCTTGTATGGGTTTTATGTTTTTAGGGGGTTTAAGGGGTTTTTTGGATCATTATGATTTTTATTGGTTTTAAGGGGGTTTTTAGGGTTTTTATGATGTTTTGGGTTTTAAAGGGGCTTTAGGTTTTTTGTTTACTATTTTATGGTTTTTAGGGTATTTTAGGTGTTTCCTTTGGTTTTTATTGTTTTTGGGTTTTCTTAGGGTTTTTTGGTTTTTATGGGTTTTCAGGGGTCTTATGAGTTATTGGGGGTTCTAAATATTTTTATGGTCATTTATGGGTTTTTTTGAATTTTTTTATAGGTTTTAAGTGTTTTTAATATTTTAGTGGTTTTAGGACTCTTAGTGGGATTTCATAGATTTTATGGTTTTCTTGGAATTTTTCTATATTTGGGGTTTCTAGGGTTGTTATAGTTTACCAGGTTTTTTGTGTTTTTAGGGTGTTTTATGGTTTTTAAGGGGATATTTTATTTTTTTTTCTTTATTGGTTTTTAGGGGTTTTAAGGGTTTTTATGTATTTAGGTTTTTAGAGACTTTTAGGGTGTTAAAAAGGTTTTAGTTTCTTTTATAGTTTTATGGTTTTTTCATTTTTTTTGTGTTTTGGTTTTTAGAGTCTTTTAGGTTTTTAGTGGTTTTATTGACTTTTTTTGGTTTTTGGTTATTTTTGGTTCTTTTAGTGGTTTGAAGAGTTTTTAGTGACTTTTAGTTATGTTTTAGGGTTTTGTGTATTTTTAGGGGATATTGGTTTTTAGGGTTTTTAGAGTTTTTAGAGTATTTTAGGGTTTTAATGTCTTTTTAGTTTTTAATGGATTTTCGGTATTTTTGGTTTTAAGGGGTTTTTTGGGTTCTAAGGGTTATTAGATATACATGGGTGGTTTGATGTGTAATGTTTTTTTGAGTTTTTTAGTTTTTAGTGTATTTAGGGTCTTTTAGGGTTTTTGGGGTTTAAAAGTTTTTTTGTGGGTTTTTAGAGTGTTTTAGTCTTTTTAGTCTTTTGGGTTTCTAGGGATTTTAGTTTTTTATTTTTTTTATGGATTTTATAATTTTAGGGTTTTAAAGGGTTCTAGGGTCTTCTAAAAATTGTATAGTGTTATTTTGGGTATTTTAGTGTTTAATTGTTGTTTAGGGTTTGTTACAGCTTTTACAACCCACTAGTATTTTTGAGGAGGCTTTAGTGATTTTGTGTGGGGTTAGGGGTTTAAGGGTATTTTAGGTGTGTTTATTGTTTTAGGGTCCTTTTTGGTTTCTGAAGGGTTTTGTGTCCCTTTATAATTTTTATAGTTTTTAGGGACCTTTTGGGGTTTTAGTGTCTTTAAGGCCCTATAATTATTTTTTCTAGTTCTTTTAGTGTTCTAAATATTTTTTTATTTTTGTTTTTGTTTTATGGTTTTTGGGTTTTTTTGGGGGTTTTATTGTTTTTAGTTTTTTATATTTTTTTGTTCTTATCGTTTTTACTATTTTATGGTTTTTATGTTTTCTAGGGATTATTAGGGTTTTGAATTATTTTTAGGTTTTTACTGTTTTTAGGGTTTTAATGTATTTTAGGGGTTTTATTGTTTTAGTGTTTTATGTTTTTTTGGGTTTTAGGGTGTTTTATGGGTTTTATGGTTTTATGGTTTTTAGGATAATTATGTTTTTTTCAGGATTTCTATGCTGTTTTAGGAGTTTTATGGGGTTGAGGGGTTTTTTATGTTTTAGGGGTTTTTGATATTTTGAGGGGTTTTTGGGTTGTTAAGCGGTTTTTTAGAGATTTTAGGGTCCTTTAGGTGTTAATTTGTGTTTTTAGCGTCTTTTAGGGTTTTTGGGGGTTTTAGGGTACCTTAGGGGTTTTAAGGTTTTTATGTTAGTTTAGGGTTTTTAGGGTCCTTCAGAGTTTTTAGTTTTTAGTGACTTTTAGTTATGTTTTGGGTTTTTATGGTATTTATATTTTTATGGGTTTTAATTGGTTTTTGGTTTTTATTTTTTAGGGTCTTATTAGGGTGTTTAGGATTTTTAGGGGTTTTAGGGTTTTTAGATTTTTTAGTGTTTTTTGTGTTTTTTTTGTTTTTTTGGGGTCCTATGGGTTTTGAATTTTTTTAGTTTTTATTCATGATTTTATTTTAATTCTAGTTTTTTTAGATTTTTTGTTTCTTTTTTGGATTTTAATAATTTCATAAGGTTTTATTTTCTTTTTATGGCATTTAGGGTAAGGAAGGCTCGGGGCCAGGCTATTCCTGACAGCCCCCAAAATTTATTATAAAAAGACACAAAGACACTGCAGACAAGGGAGGGGCGGGGTCAAATCACGCACACCAAAAAACCCTTAACAAAAACACACACAAGCCCAAAAAAAGAAAAGCAAAGAAAGAAAAATACTCAAATCCAGACACAACAATGACATCTTCACATCACATCCATTAGGTGTTTTTATAGTTTTTTGGGACATTTAGTATTTTTAAGGGATTTATGTTCATTTCTTATTTTTTGGGGTTTTAGGGGACATTAGGGTTTCTAGGATTTTTTATAGTCTTTTGGGGGTATTTTAGGGTATTTACGGTAATTTAGGGGTTTTAGTGTATTTTAGGAATTTTATGTCCTCTTAGGGTTTTTAGTGGGTTTAGGTTCTTTTAATATTTTTCTAGTATAGTAGGGTTTATTCGGGTTTTATGGAGTTAAAGGGGTTTTAGTGGTTTTAGTATCTTTTATGGTTGTATGGGTTGTATGGTTTTTATGGTTTTAAAGTATTTTTAGGGGTTATAGGGATTTTTATGGTCCTTTAGGGGTTTTAAACCTTTTTATATTTTTTAAAGTATTTTTTAAGGGGTTTTTATTATTTTAGGAGTTTCTAAAATTTTTAATGTTGTTTTGGGTTTTTAGGGTTTTTAGGGTTTTTAGGGGGTTTAGGAGTTTAAAGGTATTTTTAGAATGTTTTAGAGTTCTATGGGTTTTTTGGGGATTTTAGGGTGTTTTTTGTTTTAGGTTTTTTTTATTTTAGGGCCTTTTTGGTGTATTAGGATTTTTAAGGGTTTTGGGTTTTTGGGGTTTTATGGGATTTTACAGTTTTTAGGCTCTTTTGGTAATTAAGGTTTTTATTGTTTTTTGGGTTTTAGGGTTTTAGGGGTTTTTCTATATTTATAATGGGTTTTTAGGTTTTAATTTTTTTTTATGTTTTTTAGGGATTTTCATTTCTTTTAGGGATTTTAGAGGATTATAGAGGTTTTTAGGTTTTTTAGGGTTTTCTAGTTTTTTAGGTTTTTTTCCTAGTATTATGGATGATATTTTTTTTTTCGTTAGAGTTTTTTTTCTAGTTTTTAAGATTTTTAGTGGGTTTTAATGGTTTAATGTGTTTGGAGGATATTCTAGGGCTTTTAGGGACTTTTACCATTTTCGGTGGGTTTTAATGTTTTTTTAGGGTTTTTAGGTTGTTTATTTTTTTAGGATCATTTTTTGGTTTAGGGGGTTTTTAGGTCTTCAAGGGTTTTTTAGTTTTTTTAGTTTTTAGGGTATTCTACTGGGTTTTAGGTTATTTGGGTATTTTTCTAGTTTTTTTGGGTTTTTTGGTTTTTTTGGGTTTTTAGCAGATTTTAGTTTTTTTAAAGGTTTTTAGGTGTGTTTCTGGTTTTTAGATTTCATATTGATTCAAAGGTAATTACTTTTTTTTGATTTTTTATGGGATTTAGGCTTTTCATGGATTCTATATAGGTTTTTAGGAAATATGATTCTTTTTAATGTTTTTCAGGATCTTAGGTATTTTTATAATTTTTAGGCCTTTTTAAATTTTTAAATGGTTTTTAGGGGTTTGGGGGTTTTGAGCGTTTTTTTGGGTATTCAATGTTTTTGAGGGGGTTTTAGGGGTTTAGGGGTTTTAGGTTTATTATGTTTTTGGGTTTTGGGGTATTTAGGGTTTCAAGGTTTTTATGAATTTTTAGAGATTTAGTGTATTTTAGGATTGTTTGTGTTTTTAGGGGGTTTTTAGGGAATTCATGGTCTTTTGGGTTTTAAGTTTTCTTTATGGTTTCATAATATTTTTTAGGGTTTTAGTTTTTTTATGTATTTTTAAGATTCTTTTAATAATTTTTTTAAGTTCTTTTAGGGTGTTCTAATCATTTTTTATTGTCTCTTAGGGATCTTTAGGGGGTTTAGGGATTTATGTTTTCTTTAGGTGTTTTAGGGGTTTTTTGTGTTTTTATGGATTTTTAGGATTTTTAGGTTTTTATGTTATTATCTATTTTAGGATTTTTTTTGTTTTAGGGTTATTTTATGGGTTTTAGTGTTCATTAAGGTGTTTTTAGGGGTTTTAGGGTTCTTTTCAGTTTCTTCTAGTTTTTTGATAGATTTATATTTTGTAGAGTTTTTAGGGTTCTTAAGTTTTTTAGGGTTTTTTAGGGTTATTTAGTATTCTTATTTATATTTTTGGTTTGTTTGGGTTCTATGATATTTTTCTTCTTTTCTGCGTTTTTTTGGCACTTTTGGATTTTTTATGGGTTTTTTGGATTTTTTAGGATTTTTATTGTTTTTGAAGGGTTTCTTATGGATGTTGAGTTGTTTGGATTTTCCTAAATTTTCTAAGGATTTTTAGGTTTTTTGAGGATTTTTAGAGTTTCATAGGATTTTTTGGATATTAGGTTTTTTATAATTTTTAATGTTTTTAGGGTTTTGGGGGTTATTAGAATTTTTGGTTTTAAAATACTTTTGTTTTTCTTGGATCTTTAGAAGATTTTAGGATTTTTAGGGATTTTATGGGTTTTAATCATTTTATAGTTTTACATGTTTTTTGTATTTTTAGGATTTTAGGGTTTTTATTGATTTTAGGGTTTATGATGGTTATTATGTGTTTTAAGTACTTGTTGGGTTTTATGTGATTTTTAATGTTTTTAGTGATTTTTAGGGTTTTAGGTTTTTTTGGGGGGTTTTAGGATTTTTGGTGTTTAACAGTTTTTTGGGATTCTAGGCGTTTAAAGGATTTTTAGGATTTTTAGTGTTTCTAGGGGTTTTGTAATTTTTAGTGGTTTTAGGGTTTTAGGGATATTTGGGGTTTTAATGTGGTTTTTGGTTTATTTTATTTTGCGTTTTTAGGGTTTTATTCTTGTTATAGTGTTTTTAGGTTTTAGAGAATTTTGAGGAACTCTAAGGGGTATTTAGATTTTTTAGTGATATTTTAATATTTTTTGGGGATTTTAGGGAGTTTTTCATGAAATTTAGGGGTTTAGGGTTTTTAGTTTTTTAGGGGTTTTAGGTTTTTTAGGGTTTTCGGATTGTTTCATGGTTTTAAAGGGTTTGGGGTTCTATGATTTTTATATTTTTTATTTGATTTTTTTTGTTTTTTAGACGTTTTTTTGTTTTTTTAGGGTTCTTAGGGATTTTAGGGTTTTAGGGTATTTATAGGTGTTATAGTGTATAATTTTAGGGTCTTTTGGGGGTTTTTATGGGGTTATTTATGTTCATTTAATCTTTTTAGAGGTTTTTGGGGTTTTAGGGGGGGGGGTTTAGGGTTTTAGGATTATCATATCTTTTATTTATTTATTTGATCATTTTAATATTTTAGGGTCATAATGGTTTTAGGGTTTTATGTTTTTTAGGATATTTAAGTCTTTGTAATGATTTAATGGGTTCTATGGGATTAGTGGTCTTTTAGTGTTTTAGGGGTTTTTAGCGTTGTAGGGTTTATTAGTGTTTTTAGGGGTTTTAGGGTGTTCTTTGGGTTTTCAATGTTTTTAGGGTTTTTAGAGTCTTATAGGGTTTTTAGGGTTATTTAGAATAATTAATGGTTTTATATAGTTTTTATGATTTTAAGGGTTTTTAAAAAATATTTGGGGTTTATGGTTTTTTAGGGTTTTATGTTTTTTTGGTGTTTTAAGGGTATCAATGAATTCTTTATTATTTTTAAAGGTTTTTAGTTGGTTTATGTTTATTATTAGTTTTCTCAATTTTATATTTTTTACGTTATTTATTGGGTTTTATGGATTTGAAGATTTTCTTGGGGTTTACAAGATTATTTTTGGTTTTAAGGGGTTTTAAGTGTTTTAGGATTTTTAAGGTCTTTAAGTGTGTTATTGTTTTTAGGGTTATTAGGGATTTTTTGGGTTTTTTGTGAATTTTTGTTTTTTATGGTTTTTATGGATTTTAGGGGGTTTTAGAATATTTTAGAGTCTTTTAGGGTTTTAGGGTATTTTTTATTTTTAGGTGTTTTAGGGTTTTTATGGTTTTAAGGGTTTTTTTGGGTTTTTTGGAATTTTAATGATTTTTTCCAGTTTTTTAGGGGTTTAGGTTTTTATAGTATTTTTGGGTTTTTATAGTTTTTTAGGTTTTTAGGGGTTATTAGGGTTTTGGTAGTGGTTTATGGTTCTTATGGTTTTTGTTTGGGGTTTTAGGGGTTTTTAGTCATTTTATGGATTTTAGGTATTTAGTGTTATTTAGGGTTATAAAAGATTTTTATAGTTTTAAGGATTTTTAGTTTATATGGTTCTAGTGGTTTTCCAAATTTTTTCGAGTTTTTAGAGTGTTTAGTTTTTTTTGGGTTTTAGTGTTTTTAGGGTTTTATAGGATGGTTAACAGGTTTTTGGGTCTTTTAGAGTTTATACATGGGTTTCAGGATCTTTTAGGGGGTTTTAGGATTTTTAGGGTCTTTATGGGTTTTAGGATGTTTTAGGGGTTTAATGTTTTTAGGGGTTCTAGGAGATAATTTGGTTTTTTAGTATTTTAGGTGGTTTAGGGAATTTATGGGATTTTGGGTATTTAGGTTTTTAATGGTTTTTGGGATTTGGGATTTTAATGTGTTTTTTGGGTTTTTAGTGTGTTATAGGATTGTTATGGTTTTTAGGGTTTTTGGTTTTATTTCTTTGTTTTTTTGGGAATCATGTGTTTTTGGGTCTTTTTTGAGGTTTAATTGTTTTAATTTGTTATAGGGTTTTTTCATATTTAATGGGTTTTATGGTTTTATTTTCTTAGGTTTTTTTTATTTTTTACTTTTTGAGGGATTTATTTTGGGTTTTTAATGGTTTTTGGATTTTCTAGGCTTCTAATGTTTATCCAGAGTTTTAATGGGTTTTTTTGATTGTTTGTGTTTTTAGGTGTTTTATGGTGTTTTAGGGTTTCTATTATTTTTTTGTGTTTTAAAAGTTTTATAAGGGGCTTTAGGGGGATTTGGTGTCTTTTTGGATTTCGGGGGTTTTAGGGTTTTTACGGTTCTTGGTTTCTTTGGGTATTTTAATAGTTTTAGTGTTTTTAGTGTCATTAAGGGTTTTTATTATTTTTAGGGTCTTATGGGGTTTTATGGGATTTTACAACCGTTGTTTGTTTTAGGGGGTTTTAGGGTCATTTTGGGTTTTTAGGGTTTTGGGGTCCTTTAGCAGTTTTAAGGGGTTTTAGGGTTCATTTAGGGATGTTAGTGTTTTTATGTTCCTTCATGGTATTTAGGTTTTCTGGGGATTATAGAATTTTTCAGTTTTTATGGTTTTAATATTTGTTTGTGGGTTTTTTTGGATTTTTATGTCTGTAGGTGTTTTAGGTATTTTTAATGTTTTATTGATTTTTTGGGTTTTGGGGGATTTAGGGGTTTTAGGGTTTTGAGGGTTTTAGGTTTTTGACGGTTTTAGGGTTTTGAGGAATTTTTTGGGTTTGAGAGGGGTTTAAGGGGTTATATTAATTTTAAGAGTTTTATAAGGTTTTTTTTGGGGGGGGGGGGTTAAAATGTTTTTATGTTTTTAGGATTATTATGGTTTTTATGGTATTTGGGGTTTTTTTTGTTTTTATGTTTTTTAATATTTTAGGGTTTTGTAGTGTTGTAGTCTTTTTTCAGGTTTTCAGGGGATTTAATGAGCTTTGGGGTGTGTGGATGTGTGTGTGTTGGGGGGGGGGGTTATGATTTTTAGTGTTTTTAGGGTTTTTACATGTTAGGAATTTTTAGTGTTTTTATGGTTTGTAAATATATTTTTAGTATTTTTTTTGGTTTTAAAAGTTTTATAGGGGGTTTTTTAGTTTTTAGTTTTTATTTCAGTTTTAGTGTTATTTTATAAATTTATGAGTTTTACGGGGTTTTTAGTGTTATTAAGGGTCTTTGGGTTTTTAAAAGTTCTTCAGGTTTTGATGGGATAAATGGGTTTTTAGGGGTTTTCGGGGTTTTCGGGTTTTTAGCGTTTTTTGAATTTTTTAGGGTTTTTGTATGTTTTATGAATTTTTTGAGGTTTTTTGGGTATTTATAAATTTTTAGGGGTTTTACATGTCTATGGGATTTTTAGGGGTTTGGGTTTTTAGTGGTTTTAGAGGGTTTAGGGTATTTTAGTGTCATTTGAGGTTTTGGGGTTTTTTTTGTTTTTTAGGTGTTTTAGGGTTTTTAGGGCTATGTTAGTGGGTTTTAGAGATTTTTAGGCTTTTATTGTTTTTATGTTTTTTAGGGGTTTTATGGATTTTTTTATAATTTTTGGGGTTTTTAGAGAATTTAAATTTTTTAGGGTTTTTAGGGTTTAAAAGGTTCTTAGCATGTTTAATTGTTTTTTTGGGTATTTTAGGGGTTTTATAGGATTTTTAGGGTCTTTAGAGATTTTAAAGTTTTAGGGAATTTTATTATTCTCATCATTTTTTAGGGTTTTAGGGGTTTTATGTTCTTGTATGGGTTTTATGTTTTTAGGGGTTTTAAGGGGTTTTTGGATCATTATGATTTTTATTGGTTTTAAGGGGGGTTTTAGGGTTTTTATGATGTTTTGGGTTTTAAAGGGGCTTTAGGTTTTTTGTTTACTATTTTATGGTTTTTAGGGTATTTTAGGTGTTTCCTTTGGTTTTTATTGTTTTTGGGTTTTCTTAGGGTTTTTTGGTTTTTATGGGTTTTCAGGGGTCTTATGAGTTCTTGGGGGTTCTAAATATTTTTATGGTCATTTATGGGTTTTTTTGAATTTTTTATAGGTTTTAAGTGTTTTTAATATTTTAGTGGTTTTAGGACTCTTAGTGGGATTTCATAGATTTTATGGTTTTCTTGGAATTTTTCTATATTTGGGGTTTCTAGGGTTGTTATAGTTTACAAGGTTTTTTGTGTTTTTAGGGTGTTTTATGGTTTTTAAGGGGATATTTTATTTTTTTTCTTTAGTGGTTTTTAGGGGTTTTAAGGGTTTTTATGTATTTAGGTTTTTAGAGACTTTTAGGGTGTTAAAAAGGTTTTAGTTTCTTTTATAGTTTTATGGTTTTTTAATTTTTTTTGTGTTTTGGTTTTTAGAGTCTTTTAGGTTTTTAGTGGTTTTATTGACTTTTATTGGTTTTTGGTTATTTTTGGTTCTTTTAGTGGTTTTAAGAGTTTTTAGTGACTTTTAGTTATGTTTTAGGGTTTTGTGTATTTTTAGGGGATATTGGTTTTTAGGGTTTTTAGAGTTTTTAGAGTGTTTTAGGGTTTTAATGTCTTTTTAGTTTTTAAGGGATTTTCGGTATTTTTGGTTTTAAGGGGTTTTTTGGGTTCTAAGGGTTATTAGATATACATGGGTGGTTTGGTGTGTAATGTTTTTTTTGGGTTTTTTAGTTTTTAGTGTATTTAGGGTCTTTTAGGGTTTTTGGGGTTTAAAAGTTTTTTTGTGGGTTTTTAGAGTGTTTTAGTCTTTTTAGTCTTTTGGGTTTCTAGGGATTTTAGTTTTTTATTTTTTTATGGATTTTATAATTTTAGGGTTTTAAAGGGTTCTAGGGTCTTCTAAAAATTGTATAGTGTTATTTTGGGTATTTTAGTGTTTAATTGTTGTTTAGGGTTTGTTACAGCTTTTACAACCCATTTGTATTTTTGAGGAGGCTTTAGTGATTTTGTGTGGGGTTAGGGGTTTAAGGGTATTTTAGGTGTGTTTATTGTTTTAGGGTCCTTTTTGGTTTCTGAAGGGTTTTGTGTCCCTTTATAATTTTTATAGTTTTTAGGGACCTTTTGGGGTTTTAGTGTTTTTAAGGCCCTATAATTATTTTTTCTAGTTCTTTTAGTGTTCTAAATATTTTTTTATTTTTGTTTTGGTTTTATGGTTTTTGGGTTTTTTTGTGGGTTTTATTGTTTTTAGTTTTTTATATTTTTTTGTTCTTATCGTTTTTACTATTTTATGGTTTTTATGTTTTCTAGGGATTATTAGGGTTTTGAATTATTTTTAGGTTTTTACTGTTTTTAGGGTTTTAATGTATTTTAGGGGTTTTATTGTTTTAGTGCTTTATGTTTTTTTTGGGTTTTAGGGTGTTTTATGGGTTTTATGGTTTTATGGTTTTTAGGATCATTATGTTTTTTTCAAGATTTCTATGCTGTTTTAGGAGTTTTATGGGGTTGAGGGGTTTTTTATGTTTTAGGGGTTTTTGATATTTTGAGGGTTTTTTGGGTTGTTAAGCGGTTTTTTAGAGATTTTAGGGTCCTTTAGGTGTTAATTTGTGTTTTTAGCGTCTTTTAGGGTTTTTGGGGGTTTTAGGGTACCTTAGGGGTTTTAAAGTTTTTATGTCAGTTTAGGGTTTTTAGGGTCCTTCAGAGTTTTTAGTTTTTTAGGGTCTTTCAAGGGGTTTTTAGATCACTGGGGTCCTTTAGGGTATTTTTACGGTTTTTAGAGTCTCTTGGAGTTTTTAGGGTATTTTGTGGTCGTTTAGGTGGTTTTAGTGTATTTGATGGGGTTTTTTACTTTTTAGGTTCTTTTAGGCTCTTTTGTGGGTTTTATAGGTTTTAGGATTTTAGGAGTTTTATGTTTTTTATGTTTTTAATTGATTTAATGGTTTTTATGATTTTTTTGTATTCTTAGATTATTTTTTGGTTTTAGGGTTTTGAGGTGTTTTATCGAGGTTTTATGGGATTTTATGGGTTTTTATGGGTTTTAGGGTTTTTTAGGGTTTAACATTTTTGGGGTGTGTTATGGTTTTTGTTTGGGGGTGTGGGTTTTCATGGTTTTTAGGGATTCTAGGGGTTTTATGGACTCGTATTGTTTTTAAGGATTTTAGGTTTTTAATGGGTTTTTGTTTTTAGCGTTTTTAGGGTTTAAAAGGGGATTAAGGGTTTTTTTAGATTTTTTTTAGTGTTTTTAGGGTCCTTTAGGGTATTAATGGGTCCGTTTTTATCTGTAGTTCTCTCTCGACCACATTCCTCCTCTTGTTAGGTTTTAGACCCCTTGCGATGGAACAACTCTTCTCAGATAGATGTTTTTTCCCTCACTCGCTTCTAGAAACGCTGGTCTTTTCCTACTTTTGTGATGTTTGTAGTTGTTTGTTCGGTATGGTTTTCTTTTGGTGGTTCCCTTTTTACCCTACCTCCTCGTCTCATTCCCTAGTAGAGGTATCTATCTCCTCCTTACATTCATGAACACACGATCATCACAAGTATTTGTTTTTCTATCTATCTTCCTTGTTTTATGGAAATACTGTGGTGGTAGT
Source organism: Viscum album (assembly GCA_963277665.1). Lineage (NCBI taxonomy): Eukaryota > Viridiplantae > Streptophyta > Magnoliopsida > Santalales > Viscaceae > Viscum > Viscum album. Next base: position 1,129,373,656 of record OY728152.1, on the reverse strand, counting down.
TATTGTGATGGGTCATGTCAGGGGTCATCATCAGAGGTCTTTTTAGGGTTCAGTGCTAGTGATTCTAGCACTGAGTGGCACTATATCACTTCCCTTGATCAGGGGAAACCATTTTATTTTACGGCTATTTTCTAGTTGTGGAGTGTGTAGGTTTTATTTCATGGTCTGTTTCATTTGGGCTTCTTTGGGATTTCAGTTTAATTTTTCAGGGTTTTCGTTCTATTTGTTTTGTTCATGTTCTGGCCTTGCATTGTGTTGTTGCTGGCTTAAAATTGGGGTTTCCACTACCAGGGAAGAAATAAGGAGGTTGGGATTCAAGTTGTACATGGTATGTGATATAAGGTGTATTATAGGTCTTTTGGTTTCAAGCTCGTTGGCGTACATTTTTGAAGACCTCAAGAATGCGGTAATGTGGGATCCCTTATATTGATGGTTTTCAACGATGATGACAACATCTGTGTCTTTTCCGGAGACCGGTGGGGGTGTGGATGGTTACGACAGTTGGTTAGACATCACTGGTGAATGTTGGTGTGGGTGGCTCTCTGATGAAGGTTAGACTGTGGTGGTGATTCTAGGCTATGGCATTTTCTAGTTCGATTGGTGGTTTGTGTGTTATGGTAAATTGGCAGTGATTGGATTTGTGAGGTCTTGTGGCATGAAAGTGGTGTGTTGATGTTGCATGATGGTGATTATGAATTGGCATGCCTCATTTGTTATGCCCTGACATGTGGCTCAAGGCACATATAGAGAGTCATAGCTGGCGGTCTGTCAATTTCAATTTTGAATTCTATCTTTTTATTAGATTTTCTTTGATTGGAATAGTTTGATTTGTGGTTCGTATTTGGTTCCCACCTAACCACTAACTTGTTTATTAAAAGTATAAAACAAATAGATTAGTATGGGGGGGGGGGTTTGGGAATTTAGGGATTTTTACTACTTTTAGAGGTTCTTGTAGTTTTTAAGGTTGATTGGGTTATTAGGTATTTAAAGGTTAAGGGTATTAAGGAATTTTAAGGTTATTAGGTTAGTTTTGTGTATTTAGGTGTTTTTAGTATTTTTAGGGTTTTTTGTTTTTATAGATTTTAAGGTTTTAGGGTCTTATGGATTTTAGGTATTTTTTTGGGGTTTTAGGGGTTTTAACTCGTTTTTGTGGTTCTCTTGGTTTTTCAATGTATTTAGTGTGTCTTAGTATTTTAAAGGTTTTTAGGATTTTTTATTATGTTTAGGGGTTTTAGGGATATTTTAGACTTTTTAGGTATTTCAGGGTTTTCGGGCAGGGGGTTTTGTGGTTTTTTTATGGTTCTTATGGGTTTTAGGATTTTTTAAGGATTCTTAGGGGTTTTACAGTTTTCTGAGATTCTTATGGTATTTAATTCTTTTTTAGGGTTTTAAGGTTTTTAGGGGTTTTCATATTTTAGGGCCTTTAAGGGATTTTAGAGTTTCTTTGGGAATTTTAAGGTTTTAGGGGTTATTTAGTTTTAATGTTTTTTTGGGGTTTTTTGGGTTTTTACGGGTTTTAATATATTTATAATTTTTAATGTTTTCTAGTGTTTTGTGGGTTTTAAGGTTTTTATAGGATACATTACTGCAAAAAATGGGTTTATCCATTGATATGTCATTAACCATGCTAGCTAAAAGCACTTTTAAAGACCCCCATTATTAGTACTAGAAAAAGAGTAGATTAAGGTCCCCCTTTAATAGTGATTTTTTACTATCATTGATAAATGGTATATTTGAAAAAAAATCAAATAGTATATTAATATATTAATATATTTATATTGATAAAAATATAATATATATATTTTTAATATGTTTTAGATAAGATAAATAGGAATTCACACTTAATATAAAATATATTTAATTAAAATGGATTATAAAATAAATAAATAATATTTTTAATCAATATTTGCTAATTATTTTTTAGTAATAGCCATTTAATATCAATTGGAAGATAAAAAATCATACAATTAATTGAAGTTCTAAAATATATTGAAAACCTAACTCGAACTTCAAAGAGCCTTGACTTCTGATCTGGGTGTCTCTTTGAGCTCTGCCACATATCAAATTGAAGCCTACAATGAGCTTTATTCCCCTAGTGACACAAGTAAACCCTTTCACATTTTTCTAAGCCTAAAATGGACAAAAGACCTACAAAACAATGTTTTTATTAAAGGTATCACAGTTTTCTAATATTAAAAGGAATTTCAGCCTCATTTAAGGGGGGATTTTTCTTATTTTCATTATGGATTGAATTTATTTCCAAGGCTTACATTCATATTGATATTATGGTTTTAATTTTTTTTCATTTTTTACAATTAAATTTTATTTATAATTAAATATATGCATATTTTATTATATTAACTTATAGTAAATCACTTATATAAATTCATATATCAAAATAATTTTATAGAAATGTATTTTTAAATATATAAAATAAATATTTATTTTTCATTTTATTTAAAGTAAAAATAATCATTTATTTATCTTATTAAAATTAATTCATATGTATATATAACTTTTATATATACATATGTTTGTGTATTAAAAACCTACACACACATATAGATATTTATTTATATTATAATATAAATAAATTAATATTAGTATATAATAAAATTAAAAAAATGTAATTTTTATGTATATATATCACACATTTCAAGATATATACAAATAAATAGAAAATTTGTTAAATATACAACAAAACATGCATGGCATAGTAGTAAATAGCCTTCGTTCGCATAAGGGGGTTCATGGGATCAAATCCAGGAATGTGCAATTATTCAATGTATCCTTCTTGCATTGAGAAAGGGAGGTGGGGTGAATTATGGTGTATGGGTAGTGGAAAGCACTAATAAAGGGTTTGTAAGCTCTGATAAAGGGGGTTGGGGGTCTATGAAAAATTAACTTTTTTCTTTATATTTTAATAGTTCTCTTTTATATATGTTAAAAGAAACCCATTAATGGTGCAGAAAAAAATAATGTTAAAGGCGCCCTTTAATAGCGCTAAAAAGGGGAAGTGATAATGTGTGACTTTAACATAGCTTTTTTAACACTGTTAAAGTCCCCCTTTTAACAATGCTTGTAATATCAAAAAATATAAGCACTATTAACACCCTTTACTAGTGCTTTTAAATCCCCAATTTGAGGTATTTATATTAATGATTTTAGTACATAATCATTTTTTATGGGTTTTAGGTTTTTTAGGATTTGGTTTTTGGTTTTTAGGGTTTTCAAGATTTTTAGTGGATTTTAGGGGTTTTTTGTTTCTTCTACTGATTTTTGGGATGGGGGGGGGGTTAGGTGTTTTGGTGGGTTATAGGTTTTTAGGGTTTGTAGGTTTTTTTGTTTTACGGTTTTTAGTGGTTTTAGGTTTCTTTTAAGGGTTTTAGGGGATTCTAATATTTATTAGTATTTTTAGCGATTTTGGGGTGTTTTGGGGTTTTTAGTTTTTTAGATTTTTAGGTGTTTTAAGGGTTTTTGGTTTTTTGGTTTGTTGGTTCTTATGGATATCATTGTTTTTAGAGTGTTAAGGGGTTTTAGTTTCATGTGGTGTTTGTATATGGTTTTGAGAGACTTTTAGGGGATTTTGGGTTTTTAGGGTCTTTTAGTATTTCCTTAGGGTTTTAGAGATTTTTATGGTTTTTTGGCCTTTTGGAGATTTTTATGTTTTTTATATTCTTAGTGGGATTAATGATATTTAATGTTTATTATGGTTTTAAGGTTCTATGGTTGTTAGGGATTTTTGGGGTATTAAATTTTTTTAGTGGTATTAGTGTTTTTTATATTTTTATCGATTGTCTAGGGTATCTTTATAGTATTTAATTTTGTATAGGGTTTTTATATTAATTTAGGGGTTTAACGGGGGGTATCTAGGGGTTTTATGCTTTTATGTTTTTTGGGTTTTTTTTATAGTTTTTATGGATTGGGGGGTGGGTTAGGTTTTTGTGTGTTTTAGGGGTTTTTTCCGGTTTTATGGTTTTATGGTTTTTGTGGTTTTAGGATTTTTAAGGCGTTTATGGGTTTTTAGTTTTTTTTTTCAGTTTTTAGGGTTTTTTACGTGTTTCAGGGATTCTTAGGAGATTTTCTGTTTTTATTATTCTTAACTTTTTTTAGCTTTTTATGGGTTATAAGGGTTATTTTTATGATTTTAAGGTTCTTTTGGATTTTTAGGTTTTTTTATTATTTTATGGTTTTAAAAAATATTTTAGCGTTTTAGGGATTTTAGGTATTTTATGGTTTTTTCATGTTTTTAGTCACTGTTTAGGGTTTCCATGGATTTTTAGTGTTATTTAGGGTTTTATGTTTTTAATGGGGTTTTGATTTAATTTTAGGGTTTAATTTAATTTTTAATGGGTTTAAAGTGCTTTTAGTGTTTTGGGGGGTTTTTTTGGTTTTTGGAGCTTTTAGGAATTTTATAATTTTAAAGTGTATTTACGGTGTTTATGATTTTTATAGTTTTTAGGGTTTTTATGGGATTATATGGTTTGTATTTTTTTGGGGGGGTTTCAATGACTAGGTATTTTTATGGTTTTCTTGTGATTTTATGCATTTTAGAGGTTTTTAGGTTTTCTAGTGAATTTGGGGCCTTTTCTTGATTTTTATGGGTTTTAGAGATTTTTTAGGGTTTTAGTGTTTTTTTGGGTTTTAGGCTCATTCATTTATTTTAAGGGTTTTAGTTTTTTTTAGGGGTTTTAGGAGTATTTAGGGTTTTTGAGTGTTTAAGGTTTCTATGTATTTTTTTATTTGTATGATTTCTAAAGATTGTATTTTGGGTTGTAGGGTTTTGTATTGTTTTTAATATATTATGAATTTTTTAGTGTTTTTAGGGTTTTTAATGGGTTTTTAGAGGTTTTTTATTTTTTCCCTATTTTTTAGTGTTTTGGGCGTTTTAGTGTATTTAAGGGTATTTACAGCGAGTTAGGGTTTTATTAGGATTAACGACCTTTTAGGGTTTTTGGAGTTTTTGGACCTTTTAGTGTGTTCATGATTTTTAGGTGGTTTTGGTAGTTAGGGACTTTCATGTGTTTTTATAGTTTTTTGGGGTTTTAGGAGTTTTTAGTGTTTGTTAGGGTTTTTGGGAATTTTGTCATTTTTAGGTTTTTTTAATGGGGTTTTTTGTTTTTTTTATTTTTAGGGTTTTGGGATTTTTTTAGGGATTTTGGGTTTTATCAATATTATTGGGTTTTTTGGTTTTTTAGTGATTATGAGGGTTTTGATATTTTTTGGTTTTTGGTGATTTTTTTAGTTTTTAAATCGGTTACTGGGTATTTATTGTTTTTAGGGGTTTACTGTTTATTAGGGTTTTAGGGTTTTTTCAAGGTGTTTGGGTTTCTTTGGGATTATTTTTTATTTGGATCTTAAGTGTGTTTATAGTGTTTTAAGGATTTTTTTAAGGATCCTTGGGTTTTAAGAGGGTTTCAAGGCCTTTTTCCTGTTTTTTGGTTCTTATGGAAATTAAGGGATTTTAATGTTTTTTTGGGTGTTTTTCTAAATTTTCAGGGTTTTTTGAGGTTTCATATGGTTTTTTTTGGGATTATAGGGTTTTTTGGATTTTCAGATCTTTTTAGGATTTTTATGGGTTTTTCTAATATTTTAAATGTTTTTAGGAGTTTTAATGATTTTTAGTGATTTTAGAGTTTTTAGAGGTTTAGGGTTTTTAGATGGTATTAAGCTATCTTTAGGGGATTCATGATCTTTTAGGGTTTAGGGTATTTTACGATTTTTTTTGTTTTTAGGGGGTTTTAGGGTCTCTAGGGATTTTTAGTTTTTATAGAGTTTTTGGGATCTTTAAGTGTTTTTTGGGGATTGAGGGTATTTTGGAGCTTTAGGGTCTTTAAGGGCTTTTATGGTTTAAAGGTTTTTATAGTTTTTATGTTTTTATGGTTGTTAAGTGATTTTAGTGGTTTTAGGGTTTTTAGAGTTTTATGTTTTTTATTATCATTTATGTCTTTTGAGTGTTTTGAGTGTTTTATGTTTTTATGGCTTTTGGTTTTCTAGTATTTTTTTTTGGTTTATAGTGATATTAGGGGGGTTTAGGGCTCTTTTAGGGTTTTGGGGTTTTTAGAGTTTTTAGAGTTTTTAGTGTTGTGTAGAGTTTATGTTTTTAGGGGTTTTAAGGTTATTTAGGTTTTTTATGGGTCTTAAGTATTTTTGACAATTTTAAGGTTCTCTAGGTTTTTTAGGATTTTTATGGTTTTTTGAGTTTCATTTCATTTTTGACTGTTTTTATGGTTCTTTGGGTTTTTAGTCTTTTTTGGTTTTTAGGGGATTTATGATTTCTTTGGGTTTTAAAAGGGTTTTTTGGTTTTTATGTTTTTGGGTTTCTCAAGGTTTTTGAGTTTTTAGGGTTTTATGGGTTTTAGTGGTTTTTAGTTTTTTTATGATTTTATGGAAATTTTATAGTTATTAACATTTTTTGGGTTTTTATGGTTTTTAGGTTGTTTTAGGGTTTTAATGTCTGTAGGCTATTTAGTTATTTAGGGTTTTGTATGATTTTAGGAGTTTTTGGGTGTTTATGGATTTTTTTGGGTCTTTTAGGAAAAACAGGTTTGGGGCCAGGCGGATCCCAGCCCCACAAAATTCAATAACATAAAATAAAGGTACAAGGAATTACAAGGAGGGTTTGCACATCCGAGTGTGCAATTCACCCTTCATGTCTGAGTCCACAAGAGGAGTGCAGAAATCTGGTGCAATAAATGACCACATGGAACATCCATCCTCAATTTCTTTCTTAGAGAGTATGTCCACCACTTTGTTCGCTTCCCTGTATATATGTGTGACCATAATGTTCATACCCTGAGAGATTCTCAGACAGTCAACCCATTGTGGGAGGAGCCTCCATAGTATTGTCCTTGTTTTTCTTTTGAGGGCTTCCACCGCCAACATCGAGTCAGATTCAATCCATAGCTGCTTCCACCTGATGTGGACCGCAAACTGTACAGCCTTAATCATGGCCCATAACTCCGCTTCATAAGCACATCCATTCCCAATGTAATGATAAAAGCATCCTTTAACAAAACCTCTATACGTCCGGAAAACACCAGCACACCCGGAGAGACCAGGCGCGCCTAGGGCTGCACCATCCACATTAAATTTTATCCATTCTGGGATTGGTGGAATCCACCGAATGAATTTAAAGTCCTTCGGTTTCCTGCATATTCCAGAAATACCGAGAGTTCACAACACAATAAGGTCCTTAATATCATTAGCCATCGTACCATCCTGGATATGAGCCGCCGCATGGACTGCTTGATGAATTTCCACCACACCATTTCGGAGGCAGCATACATCATTATCAAAAACCACTTTGTTCCGAGCTGCCCACACAAAAGCAGTAAGAGCCACAGCGGCAGCAAGAAGCAGATTGGAAATTTGTTGACTGCATTTCCCGCCAACGACACTACTGAAAATAGCAGACAGCGTGCTGTCCGTGTAGATTTTCAGCTGGAACATGCCCTGTAAATGATCCCAAAGACCTGCAGCCAACCTACACTTACGAAAAATGTGCTGCATATTTTCCTCATCCTAAAGACAGATCGGACAAGCAGAGGCCAAACACCACCTAGCTCTTTTCAATTTCTCTTGAACTGGAAATCTATTTCTCCAAATTTTCCACAGCAGCAGTTGGCTAGAGGGGTGAATGAAGGGCCTCCAAAATTTAGAGAGCCAAGCAGGGGATTGAATTCCCTGCTCACATTCAGACCGGTAAAACTCCTTCACACTCAACATCCCAACCGTATTTGGCTTCCAAATGAGGCAATCCAGGTCCATAAAACTGTAGTTTTGTATTTGTGTGATAATATTCTATGACAGGATACCTTCAATCTCGTTCATATTGTCCTTGAGATCAGCAATGGACCAGTGCTTGAAAACCTGAGGTGGCTGGACAGATTCATTGATGGGCCTATCCAGCCAGGTGGTCTTCCAACAATTCAAGGTCGAGTGCCTTGAGACCACCCATTTCGAATTGGAGATAATGCGCCTATATGAGGACCTGATTGTGGTCCAAACCAATGAGGGGATGAATCCCAAGAAGTCCTCACATAGCTTAGAGTTGAATCTTTCCCTCAAGAAGTCAGGACTCATGTCATTTGGGTTGAAAAGATTCCATGTGAATTTTCCAATTAAGGCATCGTTGAATTTCCTGAGGTCCTTGATGCCTAGCCCACCCATCTCGATGGGCTTTGTGCATTCTTTCCATGCCACATAAACAAGCTTCTTCTTGGTTATGCATCCTGTCCATGCAAAGTTTCTGATTTTTGCCTGTAGGCTCTTGATGAGACTTTCCGGCCATCTGTAAATGGAGAACGCATGCACAAACATGGATGTAATGACAGAGTTGATCAGGAAAATTATTCCTACCTGAGATAAGCATTTTCCTTTCCAGTTTGCAAGTTGCTGAGTAATTTTGAGTGAAATTTCCTCCAGGTAACTACTCTTCACCCTCCCCCAGAACAAGGGGACCCCCAGGTACATGAGGGGGAGGGAGCCCCTCATGATACCAAGATTTCTGACAATTCTGCGTTGTTTGGGGGCTGAAATCCCATTGCCAAAATTGATAGAGGACTTTTTACAACTAATTGATTGCCCTTCAACCTCCTCATAATGTTTTAGAAGTGACTTAATTGAAGATATTGTATGCCAACCAGCCTTCCCAAAAAGGGGAATATCGTCTGCATATAGAAGATGAGTTGGCACATAGAGCTCTTTCCCAGCTTTAATCTGGGCATAGTAACCAGCCTGAACTAGATCAATTATACATCTGCTCAGGTAATCCTCAACCAGATCGAAGAGAAGTCCAGAAATTGGGTCACCTTGCCGGACACCACGAGAGCATTGAAAGAACCCCTTAGGGGATCCATTGATATGAACAGAAATCCTGGCACTGGATAGGATAGTATAGATCAACCTTATAAAAGAGGCGGAGAAGACATACCTGCTGAGAACAGTAAAGATAAAGCTCCATTTGATTGTATCGAATGCCTTTGAGATGTCCAGCTTCATATCAAAGCTTCCATGTTTAGAGTCTTTCCTCATTATGTTAATACCCTCCGATGTAGAGTAAAGGCAACTCTGAATATTGCGTCCTGGGACAAACCCGAATTGGTTTGGCGTGATTATCCCACCAACAATCTTCCCCAATCTGATAACCAGAATTTTACTTATTATCTTAGGAATGGTATTGCCAATCGCCACCGGACGAAAGTCCCCAATGTCCATGGCATTCTCTCACTTTGGCAGTAGAGCAAGGAAGTTGGAGTTCATTCCATGAGGAATGGAGTAGAAGATAAAAAATTCCCCGACAACATTAGTGATCTCCACATGAAGAATATCCCAATAGAACATAAATAACTTATTAGTGAATCCATCTGGACCGGGAGTGCTGTCCATGTTCAGAGAAAAGAGAGAAGATCTCACTTCTTCCTCAAGTGGTGCATAAGTAAGCCGCTTATTATGCAGCTCATTAATAAAAGGAACAATAGAGCCAAAGAGACTGGGTGTCTGATCATGCCCTCCATCATTATAAAGTGCTTTAAAGTGATCAACCACAACATCGGATATTTCATTCTCAGTTGAAAAGGAGATCCCATTAACTCAGATGACATCCAGAGCTTTCTTTGATTTTTTCTCCCTGTGAAGATAATGAAAGAATTTGGAATTCCTATCTCCTTACTTGAGCCAAGCCACTCTAAATTGATTTCTATCCAGCTTCTCTTTAAGAGCCAAAATCTCATTCAGCTTCAAGTGGAGCTGCATTTCTTCACTAGATGGGGTAAGTCGCTTCTGGTCATCAATTTGGTAGTGAGAAAGCTGGGATTCAGCAGCCATGATTTCATCGTCGAGCTTGGAGAAAGAGATCTTACTCCATTCCTTAAGAAGACTCTTTATTCATTTGAGCTTTGCCGCCACCACATAATGCGGGCGGCCATGAAAAGTGCTGCTCCACCCATCAGCAATCACTTCCCTACATCCAGGCATGGTGAGCCAGGCATTGTTGAATTTGAAGGGCAAAGGAGAGGACCTGCAGGTTCTATCATTGATCTCTAGCATCAAGGGATTGTGATCTGAGTTGAACTTAGGGAGAGTAGAGGCAGACATTACAACTGAGGACCTGCTATCATTGATTTGGAAAAAACATCTATCCAATTTACTTGCTTGCCTCCCCTTTATGGTGTACCTTCCCCATGTGAAGCGATCACCCACAACAGGGAGTTCCACCAGATTGCACTGATCAATACAGCAGGAGAATTCCTCTGCAGCAATACATGAGAAAGATGATCCAATCCTTTCATCTAGCCTCAACACCATATTAAAATCACCAACAGCAACCCAGTTGTAATGATCGTGTTGATTGATACTCATCATATCACTCCATAGTTGCCTTCTCCTAGTGTAAACACATGAGGCATAGACAAAAGAAAATTTATGTAAGGAGTTATGAATCTGGATCCATAGGGAGATGATTTGAGGTCTTCTCTCAACGGATACCACCTGAATACAATCATGTTTGAGGACCCAAAGAGTCTCCGCACCACTCTCAATGTTGTTGTGGACAACAAGAGAGTAACCAAACTTCTGCCAGTTAAGGCCCTTCCAGCTGTCTTAGCTATTCATAGGTTCTGCAATCCCTAGAAGCATCAGCTTTTTGGATGAAATTAAATGTTTAAGGGCACGGGTAGTTGGAAGATTTCCCAGCCCTCTGCAGTTCCAGAACATGATCTTCATTGAGAAGAGTTTTTCCCACCCCCAGCAGGAGGTTGCTTCTTGTTGGATGTGAGGTCAGTTTATTTCCCTTTGCCTTTCCTGCCCTTATTCTTGGGAGGCCTTCCAACCGGCTTCTTCATGTGTTCAGACACTTTCTCACACACCTGAGTCTCATTCGGAGTGCCACAGTTTGCAGACCCATTGGCTCCTTCTTCATGACCTTGATCATTACCCCCCTCATCAGCCCAGAAGCTGCCAGAGAGTGGAGTGAACCTGTTGGTGGCACAGAGCCCTTCAGGAGGCTGGAAATTGGCAGTCCTTCTAGCAACCTTACATGAGACTGGAGTGAACTCCCCACTCCGATCCTGCTGGGCATCATCATGCTGCACCAGTATCCCAACAATATCTGTGCACGCATTCACCTCCTGCACGGTTCCACCTCCCTGATCCAGTGCAGGTTCATGCACAGGACTCTCCAGCAGAGTAAGAGAAGGAGGGGGTGATTCACTATTACTTGGAATACTGTGCCCATCCAATATCTCCACTTGTCCTGGGACCAGAGAAGAATCACCCTGCGCTAACTTAGAGTGCTGTCCACTCACATCACCCTCCACATGAGGAGGGGCTGTCTATGCCACAGTACCACCTCCAGTGGGAGCAGCCCCACTCTCCACAAGCGTGCTGGGATCCAAGCTTGTAGACCGCTTGTCAGTTATGATCCAGCACGATGGGCACATGGCCTGTGATGACCCAGTGGGAGGAACATTCATATCAGGCTCACCCACCACATCCTTACCTGCTAGTGGCACTGCCACATTCCCTACAAGAACACTGGAATCCCGCGTGTTTTCCAAGCAGCTCGGGCCATGTACAGTCCTTGCAGGGGAAGATGGATTCTCCAGACCGCCCACTTCTATCTGTGCAAGGGCTGGCTGTGACATAGTCCCACCACCAGAGGGAGCCGCCCCACTCTCCGCCATCTTGCTGAGATCAGCATAGATGGACTCCTTGTGAGTTATAGCCTGGATCGATGGACACATGTCTTGAGTTGACCCTGTGGGGGGAACACTGTTAACAAGCCCAGGAGGCGCAGTGACATCCTTAGAGGTAGATGCGCTATCAGTCCTCACTGCCTCTGCATTATCCCTATCTCCATTGGCCATCCCGACTGGAGCTTCAGCCACCACATTGTTTCCCACAGCACGCCCCAGTTCAGAGTTTCCAAGGGGCTGCTGCATTGATTCAGAAATTATCCCCTTTCCCTTCACCTTCTTGCTCCGACAGTCAGGTTCCACATGCCCTCGCTGCTTGCAAACGCCACATATTATGGACCTCCTACATTCAATGAACGAGTGGCCTATGAATTTTGCAGGTGGAGCCAAACTTGGGCCTCCTCTCGTATTGTATTTCCAGGTTCAAGGTATCATCAATTGTGGTGATCACTACCTCTTCAACGAGTGTACTCGCCAAGTCAATCTCAACAAGCACCCTTGCATAGTGCCCGTACAATGGATTATCAGTCTCTTTGTCACTGCGAATGGGGAATCCAACCGCAGAGGCAATATCCCATAATATTCTGGGATGCCAGTAAAGCCAATTCAACTTGCATATGCAAATCCACACTTGCGTAAAGGTATTTTTAACATTTTCTGGATCAAAGTTTTTGTCCCATTCTTGTATTATGAGGAGTCCCGGCTTAAGGGAAATCGATCCAAAGCTCCAGGCCTTCCTTTTCAGTTCGTCCATGGGGAACACCACATGATAAAAACCGCGCCCCATTGCAGTCATCTTCCAGTCATTGAAACCCCAAGCCTCAGAAATATGACTCGCAAGATTATCAAATTTCCATAATTTTTCCCCTTTCAGGACCAGAACCCTGGCAATGATGGATAAACGACACAAGCTCACCCGCTCCTCAACCGCCTCTCTGTTTGCAGCAACGTGGGCAATGCGCCCCTTCCAGATAATTCTTCCAGGGGAAGGAGACTCAAAATCAGTGAAGGATAGCGATGCAGCCGACCTCACCACTTCTGCAAAATTCCTGCTCACCACTTGCAGCCGTGAGGAAGTAGGAAGAGCTGGGTTCACCATGGAAGGATTACAGAAACGAAAAAGCTCGCCATGGCTGACTGGGTCAGCGAAGTTCCCTCCAGAATTCGGAACAACCTCTTGATCCTTCCCATGGACCATGGGGGGTCCCGTTCCTCCTTGTTCTGCCATCTTGTTTTCTTTGGGTCTTTTAGGGTTTTAATAGGGGTTTAGGGGTTTTTAGGTTTTTAGGGTTTATAACTGGTTTTTGGAATTTGTAGGGTATTTTATGGTTTTTTGGTGTTTTTAGGGTTCTTTAGGGTTTTAATCACATTCTGGATCATTTAATGGTTTTTTTGTTTTATATAATTTTATGGTTTTTAGAGTTTTGGGGATTTTAAGGGTTTTTTGGGTTTTTAGGAATTTTCAGGTTTTCAGGGGTTTTAGTGTTTTTTGGGTTTTTTTAGGTTCTGATAGTCTTAGAGTTTTTAGGTTTTTAACTGTTTGTGGTGTCTTTTATGATATTTTAGGGGGTTTAGAGGTGTTTAGTGTTATTAGGGAAAATAAGATGCGAGATTTGGGCTATTCCCGACCCCCCAAATTTATTAGAAAGGGAAAAAGAGACATAACAAAAAAGTGAGGGGAGGGGTCAAACGACCCACACCCAAAAACCCTTTACAACCCATGCCAAAACAAGAAAAATAAAAACAAGAAAAAACACCCAAAGCCAAACAAATCATAAAAACCAAGAACTCCCCAACATCACCCAACCAAACAACAACCAGAAGTATTTCAAAAACAACACCTTCAGCACCTCCCATCCAAGCAGCAACCAGCATCCAGCTTCACTGTCTCCAGCACCTTCTACAGTTTTTAGGGGTGTCTAGTTTTTAGGGAATTTTATCTACATTTAGGGTGTTAGGGGGTTTCTCTGTGTTTTTAGGATTTTCAGGGGGTTGAGTTGTTTGGGGTTTTAAATGGGTTTTTGGTTTTTAGGGGATTGGTATTTACTATAAATTTAGGGGTTTTCATGGTTTTTTAGTGTTTTTATGGGTTTTTAGGGATTTAAGGTATTACTGTTTTTAAAGGTTTTTAAGGTATTTTTGGATTTTTAAAATTTTTAATGTTTTATTTTCATTATGTTATTTAAGTTTTTTAGGGGTTTTAATGATTTGTAGGCCTTTTAGGGGTTTTTAGGGGTTTCTAGGTTTTTATGGTTTTGGGGGGATTTATTGTTTTTTTAGTTTTTAAGGTATTTGTAGGGTTTATTTTTATTTTTATGGTTTTAATGGATTTTTTTGGGGTTTTAGGTTTTTAGGGTTCTTATAATTTTCATTTTTTAATGTTTTTAGTATTTTTAAAGGTTTTTAAGGGTTTTGAAGGTTTTTTCAATTGTAGGGTAGTTTTATGCATCCTAATTTTTTATGGGGTTATAGGGGTTTTCAATCCCCATAGGGTGTTTTTGATTTTTTAGGATTTTGAGGGTTTTGGAGGTTCTTAGTGGTTTTAGGTTTTTTATGATTTTATGTTTTTTTATTTATTTAGGAATTTAGGGATTTTTAGGCTCTTAATGATTTATGGTTTTTAGAGTTTTTAGCGGTTGTAGGGTCCTTCCACTTTTTAGGGTTTCCATTTGTTTTAGGGATCTTAGGGTTTTAGGGTTTTTCGGGATTTTAGAAGTCTTATGGTTATTTGGATTATTTCATGTTTTTTAACATTTTTATCATTTTTTAGGGTTTTTTGGATTTTTGGGTTTTTTGGGTTTTTAGGGGGTTTTGGATTTTTAGGGTTTTATGGTGTTCTTAGTTTTTAGGGAGTTACAGTTTTTTAGGGTTTTATGGTTTTAAGGGTTTTTAATTTGTCTAAGAGGTTTTTATTATCATTAAGTGTTTATATAGGGGGTTTAGGTTCTTCTAGGGTTTTTTAATTTTTATGTTCAGTTATGGTTTTTATGGGGTCTAGGGTTTTATGTGTTTTTAGGATCTTTTAGGGTTATTTATAGGTTTTTTAATGGTTATTTGTATTTATGGTTTTAGGGTTTTTGGATATTTTTTTAGTTTTTTAGTGTTTTCTAGAGTTTTAGGTGTTTTAGGGATTTTTATGGTCTTTTATGATTTCATAGGTTTTTATAGTTTTTAGAGTTACAGGGGGATTTTATGGATTTTTGGGTTTTTAGGTACTTTTAGGATTTTATGATATTTTAGCATTTTATTTATTTTATAGTTTTTATGGGTTTTTTTTGTTTTTAGTGGTTTTATGGTTTTATGGTTTCTTATGTTTTGGGGATTATTTGGGATTTTAGGTGGTTCTGGTGGGTTTTAGTTGTTTTATAGGAACTTAGGGGTTTAGGGGTTTAAAAGGTGTTTAGGGTCTTCAGGGTTTTCTCTATTTTTATGGGTTTTAGGGTTTTTATGTTTTTTATGTTTTTATGGGTTTTTGGGTTTTTAGGGTTCTATGTTTTTTAGGGGGATTATGTGGTTTTTAGGATTTTGTGTTCTTCTAGGGGGGGGGGGGTTAGGGGATTTAGAGTTTACAGGGATTCTTTTTGTTTTTTTGGGTGTTTTTATGTTTTTAGGGTTTTTAGGAAGTTTTAGTGTTTTTAGGGGTTTTAGGGTTTTAGGGTTTTAGGGGATTTTATATAGTTGTAATGTTTTTGTGGAATTTTTGAGGTTTTAAATCGGTTTTACAGGTTTTACGATTTGTTATGATTTTTAGGCCTTTTAGGGGATGTAGGGGTTTTCGGGATCTTAGTGTTTTAGGGTTATAACATAATTTAATTTTGTAATGTAATTTTAGGATTTTTAGGGGTATTTTGGGTTTTTGATGGTTTTTAGTTTTTAAGGGGTTTTAGGGTTTTTATGTTTTTGGGATTTTTGGGGTCTTTTAATGCTTTTAGGGGTCTTAGGAACATTTAGGGTTTTTGGGGGTTTTTATTTTATTTTTATTTTTTTTAGGTGCATATTTATTTAAATATTTCTTAATCTTTTTTGGGTTTTAGGGGTTTTCATGTTTTTTGGGGGTTTCTAGGAATTATATGGGTTTTAGAATTTATTTGTTTTAATATTTTTATGATTTTTAGTTTATTTTATGCTTTTCAAGGGGTTTATCATTTTTTAATATTTAAGGTATCTTGTTGTTTTGAGGATTTTTTGAGTTCTATATGTTTTTCAGTGTTTTTAGTTTTATTAAGGTTTTTAAGGTTTTTGGAATTCATATGAATTTTACATATTTATTGTATTTTTTAGATATTTTTTGGAAATTTTTAGGTTTTTTAGGTTTTTAGAGTTGTTTTTGGGGTGTTTTGGGTTTTTATGGTTTTCTAAGGGGGTTAGGGTTTTTTGGAAGTTTTATGAATTTTTGGGGGGTATTAGTTTTTTTAGTTGTTATGGGTTTTATAATTTTCAAGGATTTTGTATTTTTTAGGGTAATTATAATTTTTAAGTGCTTTTATTCTTTATATGGTTTTAGGGTATTTTAGGGTTTTTATAATTTTAATGATTTTAAGGGATTTTAGGGTTTAGGGCCTTTTAGGTATTTTTAAGTTATTATGGTTATTATGGTTTTTATGGTTTTTATGGTTTTTATGGTTTTTATGGTTTTTAGGATTTTTAATGGTTTTTAGGGATTTAGGGGTTTTAGGGTATTTTGGCGTTTTTAAGGAGTTTAGCATGTTTAGAGTTTTTAGGATTTTGAGGTTTTGGGGTTTATTAAGGTTTTTGGGTTTTAAGGGTTTGGTACTTTTTTAGTATTTTTTGTTTTTAGGGGTTTTAGTGTTTTTTATGTTTTTAGAGGTTTTAGGTTTTTTTGAGTTCATTTGGGTTTTGAGTTTTTTTGGCTTTTTGGATTCTTAGGGGTGGGGTGTTTTGGTTTTTTATGGCTTTTGGGTTTCTTTGGTTTTTAGGTGTTCTAGAGTTATTATGGTTTTTTGGGGTTTTGTGGGGTTTTGGGCAAGAAGATGTGAGTGTCAGGCTATTCCCAACCCCCCGTTCAATTTATTAGAAAAAAAGATTTAGCAGACAAGGGGGGGAGGGGTCAAAGGACCCACCCCAAAAAAAACCCTTAACAACCCCAACCCCATAAAACCCACAAAGCCAAATATCCTACAAAATCCAAGAAAATTAGAAAAACAGAAAAGTCTCCATCAATGCCTCCCAGCCAAATAGAAACCAGCATCCAACAACACCATAGCCATTAACAAAAACTTTGTGAACAATTATCAGCACAATCTCTATAGCACCACAGTAAAACCTTTTCCCAACACCACCGTATTTCATCACCATACGAAGTTCGGCAACCATCATTCTAAACTCCAATCTTATCTTCTCAATCCTCCACCACTTAACAACACCTCCCTTCTAAGGCACACCCTTGACGCCGAGCTGAACCACCAACACCATCCCAAAACTGCCACATGCACCATCATACTGGACCAAGATGGAGTCCAATGTGAAGGGGAGGGAAGCCAGGGATGAAGTGGGCTCATGAGTCAAGGGGAACAACAACGGTGAGCAGCCACACCCCAGAATCCATATCCAACAGTCACCTAGAAAATCATCCAAACACTGCACATCATCATTACCACTAAAATCCAACTTACAGCAGCACCAACCCAGACAGAATTGAACCAAGAACATCACTCACAAGCAGCGAACAACATTCCTCATCAAAGCAGAAAAGGGCATCCATCTCTTTGGTTTCCTATAAACAGAACCTTCTAACCAGCCATCATCCATCATATCACCATCAATAGCAGCATAAGAACACCAACTCCCACACCTAAGACCATTCCACCACCCCCAAACCTCCTTAAACAGATCCAAACCCTGAAAACACCTTGCATCAAACCCATCAGACAGCACCAGCAGCACAAAACCAAATGAGAGTCAACCAGAAAAGAATCAATCACCTTCAAACCAGTCATTATCCAACAATGACCAAAAAGCATCCAACAACTCCCTACCAACAGCATGAAAGGAACTCTCACCTTTTCCAAACTCAAAATCTAGAATCAATATTCCGTGAATAAGAACCTCCACAGTTGAAACAATCGAGCACCAAGTCATACCAGAAGATCAGAACTAGTAAACAAAGGGAAACATTAATATGTACCTCATGCCACGTCCCAGGAGTAGCAACCAAACAAATCCATCTGCCATAAAACAAAAATCGAGGCCATAAGAATTTAATTAAAAGGTGTCTGAATGGTGACACTCGAAGAGCCCAGGACGCAACACGAGTAGACGTAGTGGAGACTGCCTACAAAGGGAAAAAAATCTGGAAAAGCCTCAGGTTTGAAGAACCATCCATGGTGAGATCTCAGGGTAAGAAACTGATCATCGATTGTTCCTCTGTTGCATCTTTCTTTGAGGCCCGCGACCCCATCGACCAGAGTGTGGAAACTTCAGATCTGCAATCACGACCCCGATCCGTGGAAGAAAAGAATCGATGTGTCCTTCCAAAATGACCAGATCTGAAGCCACAATAGATCTCAAAACATCCATAGCCTTTGAAGCCAAAACACAACAGAGAAGGAGACACGCCCTTCGCCGAGAACCTGTAAGAACCAAACATCCATCACCGAAGCTCCAGGAAAAAACCCATGAAAAACCATGGAAGAGGAGTCGAGCGATAGAGAGAGCCTGGAGAGTGCGCCGCCATATCACTTTGTCAGAAATGTGTTGTTGGGTAACGAGGTATTAGGGTCGCATCCCCTCCTGTGCACCGCACTTCCCCAGTGAGGCCCAAGGTGGCCAACCCTTGTTGTTTTTATGGTTTTAATGATTTTTAGTGTTTATCAGGGGGTTTCAAGGCTTTTTTGTTATTAATGTTTTGCTAGAATTTTATGGGTTTTTAGGTTTTTAGGTTTTTTTAGTTTTTTATCATGTTTTTTATTATTTTCAGGGACTTTATATGTCCTTGGTTTTTTCATCATTTAAGGGTTTTTAGGGGTTTTGGCAGTTTTTAGTGATTTTTAAGGCCATTTGGGTTTTTTGGTTTGTTAAGGTATTGTAATATGTTTTAGTGTATTTTAGAATTTTATTTGGTGGGTAAAGTTTTTTGGGTTATTTCAGAGATTTTAGGATTCTCATGGTCATTTGGTGTTTTAGGGGTTTTAGGGTCCTTTAGGGTTTTAGGTTTTTTATTTTCTATTAAGGGTTTTAGGATTTTAAAGTCATTCAGGGTTCTTTAAGGAGTTTGGGGTTGTCAATGGTTTTGGTTTTTGGTCTCATAGGGGTTTTTGTGGTTTTTATGATCTTTTAGGGGTTTTAAGGTCCTTTTGAGTTTCTAGGGGTTTTAGATCCATTTCAAGTATTTTAGTGTTTTCAGGTATTTTGTTTCTTTTAGGGGTTTTAGGGTCTTTTAGCATTTTTAGGGGTTTTAGGGCATTTTAGGGTGTTTTATAGTTTTTTTAGTTTTTAGGGTTTTTATGTTTTCATTGTTTTTTGGTTTTTTTGGGTTTTATAGCATTTACGGTTTTCATTATTCTTAGTGTTTTTTGGTTATTTAGGGATTTTAATGTTTTTTTCTAGTTTTTTGGGTGATTAGGTGGTTTTTCTTTTTTTAGTGTTTTTATGGTTTTAGTGTTTTATGTTATTTAAGGGGATTTAGGGGTTTTACTGGTTTTTATAATTTTTTACAGGATTTCAGTAATTTTTAGTGTTATTACAATTTTAGGGCATTCTAAGGATTCTTTTGGTTTTTGGGATTTTTGAATTTTTAATGGGTTTTTAGGGTTTTTAGGTTTTCTAGGGGTTTAATTTTTTTTAGGGTTTTTGGATGTTTTAGGATTTTTGGGGGTTTTAATGGTTTTTAGGGTTTTAGTTATTTTTAGATATATGTTTGTGTGTTTTTAGTGTTTTGGGGGGTTTTTGAATTTGGCGTGGTGGGGGGGGGGGGTTAGGAGTTTTAGGGTTTTTTTGGGTTTTAATAATTTTATGGGTTTTAGGGTTTTTTATGATATCAAGTTTTTTATGGTTTGTATTGTTTATATTATTTTTAGAGGTTTTTATGGATTTCGGTGGTTTTAGAGTTTTTAGTGTTTTCTGGTGTCAGGGTTTTTAATATTTTTATGGTTTGGGGGGGTTTTTTAAGTTTTTTTAATTTTTATTTATACTATTTATAGGTTTTTTTGGGTTTTATAATTTTTATTTTTTTATATTGGGATTATGTGGTTTTCATAGTTTTTAGGCAACTTTTGGGTTATTAGGTTTTTAAGTAATTTTTAAGGGGTTCGTGGGATTTATGGTCATTTAGTGGTTATTGTGGTTTCTATGGTTTTTAGTGGTTCTAATTGTTAATTATGGTTTTAAGGTTTTTTAGGGTTCTTAGTGGTTCAAATGGGTTTTTATGTGTTTTAAAGGGTTTCCATTGAGGTTTTGGTGTTTTTAAGGTTCTTAGGTTTTTTTTGGTGTGTATGGTTTGGTATAGTTTTATTAGGATTTTCAGAGTTTTCTTGAGGTATTACGGTTTTTTGTTTTTAGGTATTTTTTTGGTTTTTAAACATTTTTTGGGGTTTTAATTTTTTAGGGGTTTTAATTATTTTCTATGTTTTTTCGGGTTTTTTGTTTTAGGGTTTTTTTGTTATTATGGTTTTTAGGTATTTTTGGTTTTTTAAAGGTTTTTAAGGTTTTGGGGGTTTTATGGGTTTTGGGGGGTTTATGTTTTTTAGGTATTTAGGGTTTTAAGTACTTATTTGGGTTTTTTAGGTAATTTAGTTGTTTTAATGATTTTTAGGGGTTTTAATGGTTTCTATTGTTTTTAGAGGTTTTAGGTTTTTAGGGATTTTTGGGTTCAAGGGGTTTTATATCTTTTTATGTGTTTTTGGGGATTTAGGGGTTTTATGGGATTTTATGGGTTTTAGGGTATTTAAGGTTTTATGGGTTTGTTGGGTTTAATGGGTTTTTTGAGTTTATTAATGTTTTTAGGTGTTTAAATTATTTTTTATGTTTTTTATGGTTTTTTATGGTTTTTTGAGGTTTTTTTGGGGGGGGGGTTCATTTTTGTATTTTTATTCTTTTTTCAGTTATTTAGCTATTTTTATGATCGTTTTATGTTTTTAGGGTTATTGTGTGTCTTTTCAGTTTATAAGGTTTATAGTGATTTTGTGGTTTTGATGGTTTTTTTGTTTTTGTAGTATTTTAGGATTTTTAGGTTATTTTCTGGATTATCGGGATCTTATGTTTTTTGTGGGTTTAGGGTTTTCAGGGTTACTTAGGGTTTTTAGGGTTTAAGGTATTTTATAATTTTTAGGATTTTTATGGCCATTTAGGGTTTTGGGGGTTTTTTGGTTCCTTTAGGGGTTTTAGGCTTTTAGGTTCCTTCAAAGTTTTTAGGGTATTTAGGGTTTTTTTGGATTTTTTATGTTCCTTTAGGTATTTTTAGAGCCCCTTGGGATTTGTGGGGGTTGTAGTGTCTCTTAGGATATTTTACGGGTTCTAGGGTGCTTTAGGGTTTTTAGGGTTTGTAGGGTCTTTTATTATTTTTGGTTATTTTATATAATTTTATTGGGATTATGGGTTTCAGTGTATTTTAGCAGGTTTTAGTGTTTTTAGGGTCCTTCAAGGTTTTTCGTAACTTATTGTATTTTTAGGGTTTTATGTCTTTTAGGTAATTTTATGGTATTTTAGTTGTTTTTGGGGTCTTGAATGAGTTTTTAGAATCTTTTAGTGTTTTTTGAGTTTTTTAAAATATTAATGTTTTTTAGGTTTTTAGGTTTTTTTATATTTAGGGTATTGAAATTTTAATGGGTTTTGGGTGTCATTTTTTGATTTTAGGGTTTTTAGAGTTTTTTGGGTTTTAGTGGGTTTTACAGTTTTTAACTCTTGTTAGGGTTTTCAGAGGTTTTATTATTTGTAAAAAGAGTTTTTTTTATTTTTATGGGGTTTTAAGTTGTTTTAATGTTTGTATAGATTTTAAGGGTAATTTGGGGTTGTAGGTTTTTTATTTTTTTTGGGTTTTTAGTGTTTTTTGGGTTTCCCAGGGTTTTAGGGTTTGAATGTGTTTGAATGTTTTTTTGTCAATTTTGTGTTTATGGGCTTTAAGGTGCTTTAAGGGTTTTTTTTAGTTTTTTTGATTTTTTAGGGTTTTTAGGGGTTTTATTGGTTTTTAGGGTTTTCTAGGTTTTCATGGTTGTTATTTTTTTCATGTTTTAAGGGGTTTTATAGATTTTAGGTTTTTTGGATTTTAAGGGCTTTTAGGTTTTTTTGTCGTTTTAGTGTTTTACGGTGTTTTCTATTTTTAGTTTTTAGTGTTGTTATATAGGGCTTAGGGTTTTTATGGGTTTTTGGGTTTTATGTGTTTTTATTGTTTTTAGGTTTATTAGAATCTTTATAGTTTTTAGGGTTTTTGTGTTTTTCGGATTTTAGTTTATTTTAAAAATTTTATATTTTTTTTAGTATTTTTAGGGGTTATAAGGTCGTTAAAGGATTTCAAAGTTGTAGGGTATTAAATGGTTTTTAGGGTTTTTTATATTTGTAGGGGTTTTGGATTTTAATGGTTTTATGAGTTATTATGATTTTTTTGGGGGTTTTAGGATTTTTTGAATTTCAGGGGTTTTACGGTTTTTATGGTGTTTTGGGGATTGTTAGTGTTTTCACAGGTTTTAAAGGTTTTTTTTCAGGTTTAATGGTTTTAGAGAATTTCAAATAGTTTTAATGGATTTCAGGGTTTTTATGGGTATTTATTTTTTTAAGGGTTTTAGGGATTTCAATGCTTTTAAGGGTTTATTGAGGGGTAGTGAGATTTTTTAGGTTTTTAGGGTTTTTAGGATTTTTACATATTTTAGGGGTTTTGTGGTTGTAAGGGTTTTTATGGGTTTATATGGGATTTTTATGGGTTTTTGTGGATTTTAATGTTATCGATGGATTTTAGGGTTTTAAATTTTATAGGTGGTTTTGTGGGTTTTGTGGATTTTTTCAGGGGGTTTTGGGGATATTTAGAAGGTTTAATGGTTTTTAGGAGATTTTAGAGTTAAAAGTATTTGAAGGTCTTGTTATTTTTTTAAGGGGGTTGTTTGGTTTTAGGGGTTTTTCGTCCTCTTATAGCATTAGGTATTTTTGGTATTTGTTAGGTTTTTAGGATTTTTTTGAGTTTTTGTATTATTTTCATATTTTTTTGGGTTTTATGGGGTTTTAGGGTATTTGAAATGTTTTATAGTTTATTTTGGTTTTTTGGGTTTTTTTTGGGTTTTGGGGTTTTTTAGGTTTTTAGGGTTTTTAGTGTCTTAGGGATTTTTATTTGAGGTAAATTAAGGGTTTTTATGATCTTTTGGGGTTTTATGATTTCTTAAGGGTTTAGGGGGTTTTGAAATTTTTAGTGTTTTCTAGTGTTTTATGATTTTTTTTGGGTTTTAAGGGTTATAGGAATTTCATAGTATTTTTTGGGTTTTAGGGTTTTCCTTGGGGTTTTTTGGTTTTTTGGGGTCTTACTATTTTTAGGGATCTTAGGGTTTTAGTATTTTTAGGGTTGTTTATGTTTATTATATAATTTAGTGTTTTTAAGGTTTGTAGTGGTTTTAAGGGTTTTTTTATTTCTTGGGGTGTTTAGGGTTTTCTGAGATTTCTCATATTTTTCGAGTTTTTAGGGGGTTTAAGTTTTTTAGGATTGTTTATGGTTAACTTTATTTTAAGGGGTTTTTGGGTTTTCTGGACTTTTAGGGTGTTTTATGTTTTTCCGGGGTTTTAGTAGTTTTTGGGTTTCCATGTATTTTTGGGGTATTTTTAGGTTTTGATTGGGTTTTAGGGTTCTAAAGGGTATTTTTGGATCTTTTAGTATTTTTATCGAGTTTTTAGTGTCTTTTAAGGGTTTTAGGTGTTTAATGTTTTTTTAATGTTTTTCAGATTTTTTTTCATTTTTAGGTTTTTAGTGGTTTTTTGTGTTTCGATTTTTTTAAAGGATTTTCATGTTTTTTATGTTTTTAGTGGTTTTACAGATTTTACGATTTATTTGGGTTTTTTAGAAATTTTGGGTATTTAGTGTTATCTTTTTTACAGTATTTGATTGTGAAATATTTTTTAGTGTTTTTAGGTTTTTATGTGTTTTTAGGGTTTTATGGTTTCAAAGGGTTTTACAGGTTTTTTGTGGGGCTTTTGGATTTAGGGTTTTATGGGTGTTAGTGTTTTCATTGGATTTTAGAGTTTTTTGGGTCTTTAATGGATTTTAGGTTTTTTAACATTTTTTGGATTTTTTGGGATTTTTGTGATTCTTATGGGGTTCTATGGGGTTTTTATCATTCTTAAGGTTTTTGGTATTTTAAGGGGTATTTTTGGATTTTTAGTGGTTTTTTAGGTTATAGTGGTTTCAGGGTTTTTATGGGTTTTAGGAATTTTAGTGTATTATGTGAGTTTTTATGGTTTTTAGGGTATTTAGGTTTTTATTGGGATTTTAGAGTTTTTAGTGGTTGGGGGTTCTTTTAGGGTAATTTTAGGGATTTTATGGGTTTTAGGGGTCTTTGGGGGGGTTTTATGATTTTTTGAGTTTTTTTTTGGGGGGGGGGGGTTGGGTTTTAGGGATTTTAAGGGTTTTATGTTTTTTTATTATTTTTAATAGTTTATTAGGGTTTTCTATGTTATTTAGGGTTTTTAGGGTTTTGTATGATTTTGTAGGGGTCTATGTTTTGAGGGTTATATGGGGTTTTAGAGTTTTCATATGGGTTCTTTGGGTTTTTAGGTTTTTTAGGATTTTTTGAGGGTTTTTAGGGTTTGTTAGGGGTCTCTAATTTTTTAGATATTTTAAGGATTTTTAGATATTATCGAGTTTTTTGGGCTTTTAGGGGGTGTAAAGGGATTTTAATGGTATTATGGTTTTAGGTGTTTTTTGATTTTTACAAGGTTTTAGGGAATCTATGGTTTTTTAGGGTTCAAACTGTTTTAGGGATTCTTTGGTTTTTGATGGTTTCTATGGTGTTTTGAGTGTTTTATAGGATTTTTTATATTTTTTGTGTTTTGGTTTTATTATGTATTTTAGGGTTTTTAGGGGTTTATATGGTTTTAAGGGTTTTGGGTTTTAAGGGTTTTTAGTATTTTTTGGGTTTTAGTGTTTTTATATTTTTTGGGTTTTTTTGAAATATTACATTTTGGTGGGTTTATAGGGTTATGGGTTTTTATATGTTTTTAGGGGTTTATTTTACTTTTTGGTTTTAGGGGTTTTTATGGTTTTTTTTATAGTTTTTATGATTTTTGTGGTTTTAAGGGTTTTTATGGTTTTTGGTGTTTTATAGTTTATTGGTGTTTTTATGGTTTTTAGGGTTTATTAGGGTTTTTAATGTTTTTTGGGTTTTTGAGGGGGTTTAAAGTATTTTTTATTGTTTTAAGGGTCCTATAGTTTTTTTTGTTTTACGAAATTTAAGGGGGTTTTAGGGCTTTTAGGGTTTTTGGTGTTTTTTATCTTTAGGGTATTTTTCTATGTATTAGGGTTATTTATGGTTTTTATAGTTTTGATGTTTTTAAAAAATTAGTGATTTATTCAGACTTTTAATATTTTTTTGGTTTTTAGGGTTTTTATGGTTGCAAGAGTTTTTAGTGTTTTTCATGTCATTTAGGGTCTTTTGAGGGTTTTTGGGTTTTTAGTGTTTTTTTCGTATAAGGGTATTTTAGGGTATTTTAGGGTCATTTTAGGTTTCTTTAGGTTTTTAGTGGTTTTTGGAGTCCTTTAAGAGGTTAGGTTTTTTACGTTCCTTTGGGTTTTTAGGGTTTTTATAGAGTTTTATGATTTTTATGGTTTTTTTAAGGTTTTGAGTTTTCTTATGAAATTTAGTGGTTTTCTAGGTTTTATTGGGTTTTAGGTTTTCTATTGGTTTTTTGGGTTTTTTATATTTGTAAAGGTTTTTAAAGATTTTAGTGTTTATTGGGGTTTTTGTGTTTTATAGTTTCTCAGTGTGTTTTATTTTTCTTTTATGGGTTTTTATATTTTTTAGAGTTTTTAGTGTTTTTTATGTTTTCTATGGTTTTGGGGGTTTTATTTTTTTATGTATTTTTATGTTTTTATGGAGTTTAGGGGTTTTTTGGATCTTTTAATTTTTTATGGTTTTCAAGGTATTTTAGGGGGGTTTGGGTTTTTGGGTTTTTGTGGTTTTTAGGGACTTTTATGATTTTTAGTGTTGTTTAGGGATTTTATCATTTTTTTCATCTTTGAGTGTAATTTAGGAGTTTTAGGAATTTTATGGGTTTTTAAAATTTATAGGGCCTTATAGGTTTTAGGAGTTTTAGGGTCCTTTATGGTTTTTAGGTATTTGAGGGGTCCTTTGTGGTTTTTAGGGTCTTTAGGGTGTTTAGGGTATTTTAGAGTTTTTAGTGTCCTTTATTTTTTTATGTGTTTTTTGATTCATTAGGTTTTTAGGGAATTTTTTGATCATTTACATATTTTTGAATATTTAGTGTTTTCAGGGTTTTTAGGGGGTTTTACTATTTGTGAGTCTATTGGGGATTTTTGTGGTTTTTTGGGACTTTTAGGGATTTTAGGGTAATTTAGGGTATTTTATTGTTTTTAGGGACTTTTAGGTTTTTAGGTGATTATAGGGGTTTAGTGTTTTTCTTGACGTTTTATAGGTTTTAAGGTATTTAGGATTTTAAGGTCCTTTTAGGGATTTTGATGGGTTCTTAGTTCTTTTAGGGGTTTTAAGGCCTTTTAGGGGTTTTACGGTTTTTAGGGTCCTTTAAGGGCAAGGAAGGTGTGAGGCCAGGCTATTCCGGAACCCCTAAAATTTATAGAAGAGAAGAAAAGTAGACAAAGGCTAGTGAGGTCAAATGACACTCACCAAATCCCTGAACCCCCACACACCAAAGTCCAAAAGAATCAAAAGATAAAAAAAGAGGCAGCTACAAATCAACTTCTCCATCCCCATAAGGATCCCTATCAGCACTATAACAAGAGGAAGCATCCAACTATGAAAACTCCCATTCAGATGATTCATATTGCGTGATGAAAGATGACCAATACTTCCTCAGATCCACATTTGGCTACGCCTTGCCTGCCCGACCTTCCCTGCCATGGAAATTTCTCTCACCCTTACATGCCTTGGAGAAGGCTCTAGTAGCAATTGGCCTAGGAAGGGAGAAGTAATCCCTCCTTGTTATCCACTTCACTGGGGGTGCACTAGGCCCCACCTTCTTAATATGTATCACATCATCAATACTCAGCACCTTGAGCTCGATATTTACATCATTTTTTTGATCTGTAGCATCAGGGTCAACCACACCTCCCTGACTACTAGATCTAGGAACAGACCGCGACTTCCTCTTATGGTGGCATGAGTCCAAGCCATAGGAACCAGGGAGACCCATCAGAGCATGATAACTCCTAATCCTAGCCAACATAGCATGCATAATATCATCAGGATCCTGAAATTTTTCCCCCAACAATATATGTTCACCATTCTCATCCCCAAGGAAGATCACTGGTTGCAGGTTTGGATTTTGCAGGATTTCTTTTTAAAGCTGATCAAAGAGGATTTTTGAATAGTCCAACATTATCTTTTCAAACAACTCAACACACAGAGGTTTAATCTCAAACCAAACAAGAGTAGAGCTCAGATCATGTTGCTCAACAGGCCTCCAATCGGTAGGAATGTTAACAGACTACTGCCTAGGATGAGGGGCATAACACGAACCGTCCCCAAGAACATTAACATCAGCCAGCACCTGCCCCAGAAATTACATAGAAGGTAAGAGATGCTCCTCTCCCAATTGCCTAAATCCTTCTAGAAAGGGAAGCAGATCCATATCCTGAAGGTCATCAGGATCATCCTTAGCAACCACAAATTTCAATTACTAATTCACAAGACCCCCCCTTCACTTCCAATGGAATCCATAGGTTCCAAGCTCGCAAACCGATTAGTTAAGACCAACTCCTATCCCCAGAATTGTCCTTTTACAACAATTGTAGGAGGATTCGGAAATGGCTCCATCTCCACCCCATCACCAATGATTCATGGATGCTCGCATTCATCCCTAGCATGATCCACCAGCAAAATAGTGGCCACAACCACTTCTCCATCTATAGCTTCATCCCCCACCTAAATAGAGTGAGGGGCATCACCCACCAGTACTAGGTCACCCTTCAGTCGCTTGAAAATTCCCTTAACCATGGATTTCCATGAAAAACTCTTCCGGAAGGAGGGTCCCCCTTCTTCCACCCTGGCATCCCTCCTAATGTCCAGAAGGGTATCCCACAGAGTTTCTTTCCTCACCTCAAGCTCCATTGCCAAACTCTACTTTGGAGAGATGGCATGTTATTCAGTCCTAGCCACAAGAGGCAGACTACCAGTATGTCTGCAATCCATTTTCACATGGACAAGAGTAAAGGAATAATCACAGTAGATCACCCATGATTAAAACCCCATTGGTTTCTTGCACCAAATCTCTTCACCAATTTCAATCTAGAAAAAGTCAATCGGCTTTCTCAAAACATCAATTTCAACACACACCCACAGAGAAACTAGGTGGAAGAGGGCCCTAGTTCTGCCATCTGCACACTAAAACCTTCCAACCAAATTTCCCAAAATTTTAATAATAGAAGTTTTGAAAGGGGAGGGGAGCTAAGGAAATATCACCTGAATTTTCATCAATGGGGAATCACAATGAAGATGGAAGTCAAAGATCCACTGGAAGAGGGAAAAATTATCCGCATCACATCTACGAGGAGCCTCAGACTAGGTATGGATGAGAACCTACTCAGAAGATATCCGAATCAAAATGTGAAAGGAATCGACTAAACCAATGGTGGCACAAAACTGGAGATCCCAACGTTCAAACACAAACCTGTCAAAAACATCAATTGGGGGACGCCAAGTTAAGAACGTAGATACCAGGGTCATATTATGCATAGAAGAAGCCTCATTGAACTCCGCAATCGATAGTGGATGGTTTAGAAGACCTTCATGCAATACAGAAACCTTAGGGAAAATCTCAATCAGCAGAAAATCTGGAAGCAAGTAAAGATACAAGAAGGGGAAGAATCTATATTTACTAGCAAGCAGCGAGGGACCCTCCCCCAAAGAGATGGGATGCCAAGGCACAAGCATCAGTGATCTCTTCAAGATAGAAATGAAAAGGTAGAGGCACCATCATGGGAGTAGAGAGGAGTATCCATCTTCCTTACCTTCTCTAGAATCCTTTATGAATTTTTAGGGATTTTAGGGTCCTTTAGGGGATTTGGGGGTTTTTGGGTCCTTAAGGGGTTTTAATGTTTTTATGGTTCTTTAATGATTTTAGGGTCATTTAGAGTTTTATGGGGTTTTAGGGATTTTAGGGTCTTTTAGGGGTTTTTAGATTCTCTTAGGGGGTTTTAGGATATTTTAGGGTTTTATTGTTTTTATTATCTTTAGGTATTTTAAAGGGTTTTAGGGTCTTTTTGGGTTTTTAGGATCATTAGTGACTTTTAGGGGTTTTAAATCCGTTTAGGGGTTTTAAGGTTTTTTAATGTCTTTTATGGTGCTTTGGTGTTTTTTAGGGTTTTAGGATCCATTAGTGATTTTATGCTGTTTTAGGATATTTTTTAGGTTTTTATATTTTTTTAGAGGTGTTTAGGGGTTTTGGGGGGTTTTATTGTTTTTTGGATTTTTAGGGGCTTTTGGGGGGATTTGAAGTGATTTATTGATTTTAATTGTTTTTAAATTTTTTTATGGTTTCATACGAGTTTTATAGTATGGAGTGATTTTATGGGTTTTTAGGGTTTTAGGTTTGTAGGGTTTTAGGGGGATTTCTGTGTTTATGCCTTTTAGTATTTTTATTGTTTTTATGGTTTTTACATTTTTAGGGAATTTAATTTTTTTCTTATTTTTTCATGTTTTTATAGGTTTTTGGGTTTATATAGTATTTTAGGAGTTTTAGAGTTTTTAGAAAAATTATTGGGTTTTATGGTGTTTTAGGGTGTATAGGGTCTTTTATGGGTTTTTGAGACTTTTAGTTGTGTTTATGATATTTTAGTGTCATTTCGTGTTTTTAGTGTTCTTAGATTCTTTTTGTGATTTTCTATGGTTTTATGGTCTTTTAAGTGTTTTAGGGAGTTTTAATGGTTTTAAGGGTTTCACGGTCTTTAAGGGGGTTTTATGGCATGGGGGGTTAGGGTTTTTTGGGTTTTAACGTTTTTATGGAATTTTTTGGTTTTATGGTGTTTTAGGGACTTTTAGAGTGATTTTATAGTGTTTTAGGGGTTTTAGGGTTTTTATGGTTTTTAATGTGTTTTAGGATTTTATGGGGTATTATAGATTTTTGGGATTTTTTTGGGTCTATATGGGTTTTATGGGTATTTAGGGATTTTAGGTTTGTTTTTGGTTTTAATGGTTTTTAAATATTATTTATGGTTGCATAGGATTATTAAAAAAAAATTAGCGTTTTTAGTTGGTTTTTGGGGTTTTATGGTTTTTAGTGTTTTAAGAATTTAAGAGTGTTTGTTGAGTTTTAGGGGTATTCATGGGTTTTACAATTTTTAATGACTTTAATATTTTTTAGTAATTCTTATGGTCTTTTAGTTTTTTGGGGTATAAATGATGTTTTTGAGGTTTTATTGTTGTAATTTTCATTATGTATTTTTATGTTTTTTATTCATTGATAATTTTTTGTATTTTTTGATTTTTTAGGGTTTTAGAGACATTATGGATTTTTTGGGTTTTAGGGACCTTTAGGGTTTTAGGGGTTTTTTGGTTCCTTCATAATGTTTTTTGTTTTTTTTGGGTTCATTTATTTTTTTTTGGTTTTTAGGGTCCTTAATGGTTTTTAGGGTCCTTTATTTTTTGGGGGGTGTTACCACCCATTAGGATTTTAGGGTTTTAGGCTATTTTATCTTTTTATGTGTTCTTATGGTTTTTATAGTATTTAGGGTTTTAAAGGTTTTTGGGTTTTATTGGTTTTTAGGGTTTTAAAAATTTATAGGGTTTTAGGGTTTTTAGGTGGTTTGAGGTTTTTTAAGGTTTTGTAATGTTTTTTTATGTTTTTGGGATTTTTGGGTCATTTTCTGATTTAGGTGTATCTTCCTAGTTTATATATTTTTATGGGGTTTTAGGGTTTTTATGGGTTCATTGGTTTGTTATGTTTTTAGGATATTATTAGCATTACGAAGGGGTTTTGGGTAATTTTTTTCTGGTTTTGAGTGTTTTTATGGTTGTAGGGTTTTAGGGGTTTTTAGTATTCTTTAGGGCTGTTAGGGTTTAATGGGTTTTTTGGGATTTCCATGGTTTAATGATTTTTTAGGGTTTAAATGGGGGATTAAATTTTTTTATGGTTTTTAGGGTACTTTATGATTATTAGGGTTTTTAAGTTTTTTGGGGGGTTTTAAGGGGTTTTAACATCTTTATGAATTTCTGGTTACATATTTTTGGGGTTTTATAGGATTTTTATTTTTTTGAGGACTTTTAATGTTTTTAGGGTTTTTTGGTTCTTTTTAGGTTTTTTGGTGTTTTTATGATGTTTTGGGGGTTTTAGGGTTTT
The DNA here is from genome assembly GCA_963277665.1 of Viscum album. Taxonomy (NCBI): domain Eukaryota; kingdom Viridiplantae; phylum Streptophyta; class Magnoliopsida; order Santalales; family Viscaceae; genus Viscum; species Viscum album. Next base: position 1,129,342,502 of record OY728152.1, on the reverse strand, counting down.
GGGTCATTTTTGGGTTTTTAGAATTTTTATAGTCATTTAGTGTTTTATGGTTTTTCTATCTTTGAGGTTTTTAGGGTTTTAGGATTTTTAGGTCTTTTACATTCTTTTTGGTTTTTTTTTATAGATTACATTGGGATTTATAAGGCTCTTTGGGGTTTTCAAGGGTTTATAGGGTCCTTTAGGGTTTTTAACTTTTTAGGGTCCTTTTGGGTTTTTATTGATTTGGGGGTCTTTTAGGGTTTTAAGTGTTTTTTGGATACTTTATGGAATTTTTGGTTTTTTAGAATAATTTATAGGTTTTAGGGTAATTTATGGTCTTTTAGGTTTTATAATACTTTGTAGTGTCTTTAGGGATTTTTTTGGTTATTAATGTTTTAGGGTCTTTTTGGGTTTTATGCGGTCTTAGGGTTTTAGGGTCTTTATGGTATTGTAGGGGTTTTGGGTATTTTTGGATATTTAGGGATTTAAATCTATTTTATATATTTTTATGCGTTTTAGGGCCCTTTAATGTTTTTTTTGGAAATAGGTTCATTCTAGGTTTTTAGGGTCTTTTATGGTTTTTAGGGTCGCTTAGTAATTTTCCCGGTACTTAATGTTTTTTATTTTTTTAGGGAATTTTAGGGGTTTTGGGTATTTTGTTATGTTTTTTGGAATTTTTAGTGTGTATATTGTCTTTTATGTATTTTTATGGTTTTTATGGTCTTTTAGGGGTTTGTTGGGTTTTGGTTTCTTTTAGTGTCTTCTAGGGGTTTTGAGGTTTCATATGGTCTTTTAGGGGGTTTTAGTATTTTTAAATGGGTTTTATGGATTCTAGGTGTTTTAGGGATTTTTGGAGGTTTTTTGTGATTTTTCAGATTTCTAGGGTTTATTTGGTGTTTTAGGTTTTTTGCGTTTATTAAAGTTTATAGCACCCTTTAGTGTTTTTATGATATATAGGTTCTGTAAGGTTTTAGGGTAGTCTTAATGTTTGAATGTTTTTAGGGGTTTTAAGGGTTTTAAGGGGTTTTGATTGGTTTTAGGGGTTTTTTGTTTTTTAGGATTTTAAAGTGGTTTTAGGATCTATTTTGAACCTTCTAATTTATTATGGTTTTAGGGCTTATAGATTTTTTTAGGATTATTTATTTTTAATGGTTTTTTGGTTTTTTGGGTTTTAAGGGATTTTTGTGTTTTTATGGGTGTTATTATTTTTATGTTTAAATAGTTTTTAGGGTTATTTGTTTTTTTCCATATTTTTTGGGTTTGAGTGTTTTTCGGTACTTTTTAGTGTTTTTAGGGGTTTTATGGTTTTTTATATTTTTTAATTAGTTTTTAGGTTTATTAATATTTTTTAGTGTTTTAGAGGGTTTGGTGGTAATTATGCGTTTTTATGTGTTTTTGTATTTTATGGTTTTTTTGGAGTTTTTGGAGTTTTAGGGTTTTCTGTGTTTAACTATTTTTAGGGTGTTTCGGGATTTATGTAATTTCTTGGCGATTTGGTGTTTTTTTGCGATTTTTATGATTTTTTGGGTTTTTTTGGGTTTTTATGGGTTTTTGGGTTTTTAGGGAGTTTTGAGGGTGGATTGAGTTTTTAGTTTTTTTTTATGTTTTGGGGTATTTAGGGGTTTTAGGGTTTTCATAAATTTTTTGTATTTTTATGGGGTTTTTCAGAATGTTTTGTTTTTTTGGGTTCCTTACGGGTTTTTAAGGGTTTAGGGGTGTTAGGATATTTTGGAGATTTAGAGATTTTAGGGGTTTGTATGGTTATTTATTATTATTTTGTTATGTTTAGTTTTTTTTTATAATTTAGGGGTTTTTTGGGTTTTATGGTTTTTATTGTTTTTGGGTTTTAAATTTTTTTGTGGTTTTTATGATTTTTTGGGCTTTTAGGGTTTTTAGGGTTTTGGGATTTTTTATGGATTTTAAGGGTTTTTGGGGATCTTTTTTGGGGTTTATTGGTTTGTAGGGGTTTTATAGTTTTTTAGGTTTTTAGGGTTTTAATGTTTTTAAGGGGTTGGTAATTTTAGGTGTTTTATGTTTTTTTAGGGTTTTAGAGTTATATTAGCGATTTCTGGGGTTTTTTGGAATTTTTGGGAATTTTTCGATTTTTACAATTTATTATTTGTTTTTACAGTATTTCAGGGTTTTAGGATTTTTAGGTTTTTCATGGTAATTTTAATGGTTTTTTGGGTTTTTTGGGGGTTTTGGGGGTTTTTTGGATTTTTATATCATTATTATGGTTTTTATAGTGTATAGGGTTTTACTGGTTTTTTGGGGGTTTCAATGTTTTTTTTGGGTTTTTGGGGTTTTTTAGGGTGTTTAAGGTTTTTTAGTAGCAAGATGATAATGAATATTATCATATCCAGGTATTTCCTTTTATTTTTAAGGACGTTCATAAGAAGAAAATAAATTTCATTGCTTTATAAAATATGAGGATTAGACAGATCATCGTATTCAGGAAATCAGACTGAAAATTCTTAAGAATTTCCATGAGATTAGGATGATTTTTTCAGGAAGAAAAGGTTCATCAAACTCACCATGATTCTGGAATAAAAGGAAGATCATATTGAGGAAAGGAATCAGATTCTACATGGATCCAATGTATATCAGATGATTCTTTTCTCTTTTTTATTTTACACAAATCATATGTATATTGTATAACTTGTGATTCTAGATCAATAAAATAAAGAGGAGAAGAATTGTTGAAAATCACATTGCACATCATATTTGAGAAAAAGAGTTGATGCAAATAGTACATAGGCCAATCATATTCATGTTGTTCGAAAGAAATACATTTCTAGAAGAATTGTAATTTATAATAATTTCCATTATAAGTTAGATGATGATAAATCTAATATTCAACATAATAAAAGTCATGAAGGAAATCATGATTATAAGAAAATGTTTTTTGAATATGGAAGTTATTAAAATAAATTCTTTCTGGTCTCAGATCATCAGATTCAGATTTTTTTGATGGCTGGGATGGTTTACTTTCTCATAATATGATAAACCAATGGTGAAGGTTTTTAGTCAGAAAAAAATCCAAAAGATGTAAATCTTTAGTTAATGAAGTTGATAAGTATCATAATTAGAAAATAGAAGGAATTTCTTGTTGAAATATCTTTGGTATTATATTTAGAAAATAAGAAGTAGGAGTAGTTGAAGAAGTTGGAAATAATATGTTGTGCTCATCGTAATGAAGAAATCAAATTGATAGTTGGTTTTGAGAATCGTAATGAGAATAAAAATGTTTCACTTATTAAATATGGTGGAAGAAAACATAATCATGAAACTATTTTTGAACATATAACTCCATTGAAATTAGGAAATTGGAATGTGTAGATAGTCTTTCATATAGTGAAGATAAACATAACGAAATATCTTCAGTTCTAATTTTTTTCTTTGTGGGTCAAGAAAATCAATATTCATAAATTCCATTATCGTAATAAAGAAATCATATTCGGTAATTGTAATTGGAATTGAATTCAGAATGAATATTTGTTCGAAAGTATGAAGCGTTAAAGAAGTCAAAGAGAGATCTCAAAATCAAGGAGATATGAATATTCAAAAATGTGTTGAAGAACTATAAGAGATATCTTATATTTATGGAACACTAAAGATTTAGGAAATTTTATGAAGTGGAAAACCCTTTTTAGAATCCTGGTTAAACCATTTCAATATTTATATAAAAGGAGGAGATTACTTTTTGTATTATAGGGATTTTATTTCTCATGAAAGAGGGAAAAAAACTCCCCAATTACAGATACAAAAATATTCCAGATTATGTTTTTCTGAAGAAGTTACCTAAGAAAAAGAAGGAGAAGGAAGAAGATCATATTCAAAGATTCTAGACTGGACTGAGCAATCATACTGGGATTTCTAGACTGAATAAAAAGAAGTCAAGAATTTTTTATGCGGTATTCTAACAGATTACTATTTCCATATTGAGTAGTCATACATGGGAATCAGATTGGGAAATTATACTGAGTATCATTATGAAGTTCAGGAAGTTCATACCGGCTTCTGGATAAAAAATTGAAGAACAGTTTTGAAATATCATATTTGGGAAAGTTGATCAAGAAGAAACATAACATGTTTTCTGTAAAAAGTATCAAACACCATTTCATTTTACTTTAATCACATGCACTTTTGTATTGATCATAGTGTTACACGAGTTTAAGGGTATATTCTACTTGTTGTATTCAACACAAAAGAATTGTTTTCTAGTTGATTCTGTGGTATTGGATTGTTTCCAACCCATACGAAGAATGTGGATACTCTTTTTGAGTAGTGAACCTTGTAAATTCTTGTGTTCCTGTGGATTTGTGTTTGAATTGTTTTCAGTGGGGAAATAAATATTTTACAGGAGGTGAAGATTGTTTCATATGTAAGGAAAAACAAAAGAAAAATATATCACTGATTCACCCCCACCTCGTCTGAGTCATACTTGAATTCTAGCTAGGTAATCTCAATTGGTATTAGAGTCAATGTTTCCCTTCATTTATTATTTACTAAAGTTTTGAATAGAAGTTGTGACGGAGAATATAAATTTTTTGAATAGTTAGGGGATTCAATTTTTTATGGAAATAACTATAATATATGAAAGTATTGAATAATTCCTTATCTTATGTCTCCTCATTTTGATGTTTTAAGGCCCCAATAGATTGATTTCCTTCAATTGATGGTAAGGTTCCTCCTACACCTATCAACAAGAAGAATCTTGAGAAATATGGAAGATCTAAAAATGTTTTACTCTCAACACATTCTGAAAGTGGCTTTTTAAGATTTAAAGGTGTTTCCAATACCAAAGTTATCTAGGATAAGTTTAAAAATATATATGAAGGTAATAAAAAAGTAAATAAGGAAAATGTTAAAATATGGAGATTGAAGTATGAAGATCTCAAGATGGGTGAATATGAATTTTTTGGTGACTTCTTTTCCAAGGTAAATGACATAGTCGTGAATATTATATATCTCGGTGAAAATTTAGAAGATTCTACAGTTGTAGAAAATATCTTAAGAATCCTTCTTGACATGCTTGATGTTAAAGTTTCCTCATTGGAATATTGAGAATTTGAAACTCAGTCTATGTATGATCTTCAATGTACACTCCTTAATTATGAATTGAGAAGGGAAAAGCTTATGAACATAAAAAAAAAGATGATAGAGAAATTTCTTTCAAATCATCCAATAAATAAAATTCTAATATGGTTCTTCAATAAGATGATGTTGATGACATTGAATCTAAAAATTAGGTATGTAAAAACCTTGATGAATTTTTATCCTTGATTTCTAAAAATTTTAGAAGATAAATATGTAAATATAAAGGTAAAATTCCCATGAAATAATTTAAATTTGGATCCATTGAGCACTTTGCGGATATTTTTCCTCAAAGAAAGAAAGAAGATGATAGTGATGAAGAAATAAGACGGCCAAGAAGGTCATGGATGAAATATGGTGATGAGGATAAATCTTTTTGGCGGAGGGAAATATAAAAGTATCTTAAAATATAAAAAAGAATATTTTTTCTAAAGTTGAATAAGAAAAATTCAGTGAATCTAAATCCAAAAAATATTTTTTGAGAAATATGGAGAGAATGATTTTATTGAAACAGTGAATAACAGATATTATAGAAACAATAGTTTTATAGAAGAAGAAAATAAACATGAATTTCATTTGAAATAATAGTTGAAAGAATGTATGAGAAATATTGGAAGGGGTGATAAGGAAAAATAAAGTTGATAATTTAATGTTCCACAAAAAACAAACATGAATTTTTTCCTAATGAGAAATTTAATCTTCTGAAATAGGTTGATTATTTGAAGAAATTTATTGATAATGAAAATAGTCATAATGAAAATTTAGAAGATAAACTGAAATAAAAATAAAAGGGAATGTAACTTATTCAAAAAAACATTCTAATGTTGAATATAAGGTTACAAGATTCAATAATTCTACTTCTGAAGTTGGTGAATTGTTTGGGAATGATAAACATGATAAATATAAACAAAATTTACCTTCAAATTTTGTTATGAATGTTGAAATAGTTCCCAATAAGAAATAAGCTAAGAAGGTTTTGAATATTTCCAAGAATAACAATGTGAAGAATTCATAAGTTTATAAAAATCATGTGTCCATAAAAATTTAAATTACTTCTAGTTCTGATTAGTATGTAAATAAATCTGAGCTGGATAAGGAAGTTTCATTTGAAAATATAAAGGTTTATTGTCATCAAATTTCTGTTAAAAGGTTATTGAGAAACATTCCAACAACATTAGTCAATCCAAGAATTTCAAAGGGAAATACTCTTTATATGGATACTACTAGTGTTGTGGTGGGTTCAGACATACATCAAATATGTGTTGGTTCAAAAAAACATTAATACTATTCCATGGGTTATGGAAGGAAAGGGTTTAGGGGAGTCAAACCTATCAAAATAAGAAGTCTAAGAAGGATGTTTTGAAGAAACCCAAGAAGGTTGGTGTGAAGGTTGAACATATTTTCCAACCCCTCTGAACTATTTGTGAAATATGTGAACAAATTGGACATCTTTCTTTGGGTTTTCTTGTTTTTTTATCTAAAAAATAGAAGATTATTAACAATTCTCCAAATATGAAGGTAAAGAAATAAAAAGGAAAAAATGAAATTCTTGTTGAAACCACTTTGAAATATATAAAAAGAGACTGACAATGGATTCTTGAATTGGGTATTATTATAATATAATAGGATAATTAAAGTTACTATGGAATTTTAAAGACTTAAAAGAAGGAATTGTGACATTTGGAAATGATGAGTCTTTGAGAATCAAAGGTGTTGGATCAGCCATCATTGGGAAACAAAAGATGAAATCCAAGAAAACTTTATATGTTGATAGGATAAAACAAAACCTACTAGGTGTTTCAAAACATTATAATCAGGGTACAAAGATTTTATTCATAAAATTTGGGGTTTTTTTGAAAAAATGATGAATATGGAAATATAGATACATGATCCCAACATAAAAAAGGAATGTTGTTCCTTGTTGGTGAAATACTAAATATTTTAACTTGGGTATTGTGGAAGAAAATCAGTACTAGCATAAAAGGAAGGGACACATGTGTCAAAGAAACATGATCATGTTATCAAATAGAGATAGTTTCCATGAAATTCCTAATATGTCAAGAATAATATATTGGTGTGGCACTATTTTTCAAATAGGAAAAAAACAATCTCAGTGCATAAGAAATTTAATATTTTTGCAAAGAAACCCCTGGAACTTATTCATATTGATATCTATGGGACAATAAGGAAACGACCAACTAATGTATATAAGTACCTCATTACTTTTATTGTTGAATTTAATAACATTACTTGTGTAATATATATGAAACCTAATTCAGATGCTTGTAAAATAAAGAATTTTTTTAGGAGGAATGGTGAGAAAGAATGTAAGTATTCAGTGAAAAGTGTAGAACTAATAATGATTGTGAATATAAAAATAAATCATTTGAATGTTATATTGAGAAGTATAAAATTGGAATGATTTCAATTAACCATACACTCCTCAACAAAATGGGTTAGTTTAAAGTAAGAATAGATGTATAGTTCAAATGGGGTAACCTATATTACTTAAACATTAGCTCTCTCATTACTATTAGGAGAAATCAATGAGTACTAATATGTATATACAAACCAGATGTTTCTATATTACATGTTCATATATGACTCTATATGAAATTATTTATGTAAAAATTCCAAGTTTTAAACATTTAAGTGTTTTTGGGAGTCCATGAATTATAAAGAAGAAATGTGAAAACCATGGAAGGTTTGAGTAGAGAGGTGAAGATGGATTTTTTCATAGATATGATCTAGAAGGAAGAGGACGCAAAAGCTTAAACAAATAAACATGAATAATAGTTGATTTTTTATGGGAATGTTATTTAAAATGATAGGAAAGATAAATAGATTTATGTTGATATGTAAGTTGAGTTGGATAAGGAAATTTTTGTTAACAATTTTAATATGAATATTGAGAGTGGTAGTCCTACTCAAGAAGAAGAATAAGAATCAACTATTTCAAGTGATGAGGATGAAACTAGAATAACTCATACTAGGCTTAGAAATCTAGTGTAGGCATGGAACGTTATTGGTGTTCAACATTAGAAGGTTCAAACAGTAAGAACATCAGAAATTATTACACATAATTCTTTGTATTAAGAAGTCAATACAAAAGATGTGAATGAAGCTTTTGATCATCTAGAATGGGTTTAGTCTATGAATACAATGCTTGAACATATATAAAATAATGATACCTGGGAACTCATACCCAAGAAAGATAACAAAAATTTTATTGGTATAAAGTGGGGTTTCTGGAACAATTTCAATTTAGACGGTGAGGTGATAAGGAAACAATTAATATTAGTATGTTAAGGTTACTCACAAATTGAATGTATTGATTTTTATTAAACTTTTTCTCTTGTGTAATGGTTATAAATAATCAAAGTATTTATTTATATAGTTGCACAATGGTGTTACAATTTTTTTCAAATGGATGTAATGTCTTCATTTATGAAAGGGTATCTTGATGAGAAGTTTTCATTGAAAAACCTTGTGGTTTTGTTGATGAGAAATGTTAAAAATATGTGTGGAGGTTGAATAAAGACGTGTATTAGATGAAATAATCTCCAAGGGAAAGGTATTAATAGTTGCATACTTTCTTAAGGAATATGAGTTTAAAAAAAGGAAGAGTTGATAGAAATCATTATATCAATGAAATCCAGTAGTTCTCCCTCATCTTAATTGTTTATATTGATGAAATCATATATTGTAGTAATGATGAAAGAATTCATGAAGATTTTCTAAAGAGGTGAAAATGTTTTTTGAGATTTCCATGTTGAAAGAAATGAAATACTTCATTGCGTTATAAATTTTATAGAAGAAGAAACACATTTTTATTTCTCAAGAATAGTATGCTAAATAACATCTTAAGATGTTCTTCATGGAAAATTTGAAATCTATTTCTACACCAATTTTTGTGGGAACTAAGTTGTCTAAAGATGGAGATGGAAAGAAAGTTGATAAGAGATATTTTTAGAAGATGATTGAATGATTTTATATTTTATTGCCTCAAAACCCAACATTGTTTATGATCTTTCCTTATGAGAAAGATTTCAGAGTGCCCCAAAATAATCACATTTACTTTCTAGAAAAATAATTTGTAGATATATCAAAGCCCCAAAAGATGTCAGAATCATGTATGATAGCTCATAATGTATTGACTTGTTTGGGTATTCATCTGCTGATTGGGAAGGAAATGTTGATGATAGAATATCCAAATATAGGGGATATTTCTTTTTAGGGAATATTTATATTAGTTGAAAAATGATGCAATAAAATTCTGTAACTCTTAGAATGAATAAATATGAGTATATTTATAACACTCAATATTCTACAAAACTTATAGGTATGTAAACTCAATTAGATGAATTACTTGTTGAATTAATGTTACCCTTTCTCTTGGGGTGTGATAATAAAAGTGAAATCAACCTTACAAGTAATCTAAAACATTATTTTCATTAAAAAAATATTGATACAATGTATAACTTCAATAATGAGCATGTTGAGAGGAATGAATTGATGCTGGAGTATGTTCCTAAATCAGAACTAGTTTCTAACATATTCACAAAACCTTTACCAAAGGAACCTTTTTATTAATTGAGGTTAAACAGGGTAATCCGACCTATTTATCATCAAGGTGGAGGTATGTGTTCTTTACACTATCTTATATTTCCATTGGATAGTGTTTTCAAGGGGGATATTTTTTTCATAAATCTATCATAATTAAATTGAGAAAATCATTATGGAAGAAAGCATACATAATGGGGGATTTGTGGGTAAGCTTTGAATCCAACATGTAAGTGTGTGAACTATTCTTTCTTTTTTAGAGTGGTTATAGAAAATTATATTTTTTGTATTCCATGGAACTTGAAGAAGCATATATTAGTTTAGGAAGAAAGAAAAATAAGAAAAAATGAGGAAGAAAAATGAGGAAGAAAGCTGAGGAATAAAAGACGAGGAATAAATTAGAGAAGGAAAGGTTGATGAATAACGCTTAGGAAGTTTTTAATGAATCACTACATTTTAATAGAATGGTTTTTATATCAATGATTATTGTTTCCTACAATGATTTATCTCACATAGGCTTAGAACTTTTTAAAATTAATCTATATATTGAGGTTACAGAGTTCATTGAATTATAAATATTGATTGAAAATAAAATCCAAATAGGTATATTGATGGGACCAAGCTCATAAGGAAGATTATAATATTTAGGAATTTTCCTTTGTTTTCAAGGAATTTCTTAAGAATAAAGAAAATAACAAAAATTTTAAAAGAGGGTGATTGTAATGATAATTTTATTTAGGAAATTGGACTCACAATTCTTACGAAAGTACATATGATTGGGAAGATTTTTTCTGGAATAAATGGTTCATCAGACTCACCATGAATTTAGAATGAAAGAAATACTATTCTGAAAAAAGGAATAAGATTATGCATGGATCCAATGTGTATATGATTATCCTTTTATATTTTTTATTTCCTAAAAATATCAAGTAAGATGTAAAACTTATGATACTAGATTGATAGAAGAAATTGGGAGAAGAAGTGGGGAAAGTTGTATTGAGCATCTGAATTGATGAAAAAATATTCTTCTAATAGTATTTAGGCCAATCTTATTCATGTTGTTGGATACAAATATGTTTACAGAATAATGTGAAGTTTCAGTAAATGTCATTATAATTTAGATGATTATAAAACCGATCTTCAACATAATTAAAGTCATGAAGGAAGTCATTCCTACAAGAAAAAGTTTGTGGAAGAAGGAAGTGCTAATGTAAAAATGTTCTGGTCTAAGATCATCATATTCATGTTTTTTTAAGTCTAGGAATGTTTGTTTGATCATAATAAGAGAAACAGAATGATATAGTTTTTAGTTAGACCAAGAACCAAAATATTTAAATCATTGGTTAATGAATTTGATATGTATCATAATCATAAAAGAGAAATATGTTGAGTGTAGAAAGATACTTGGTATCGTATTCATAAAAGAATAAGTATAAGTGGATGAAGAAGTTTGAAGGAATCTATTTTCCCCAGAGTAATGAAGATATCTGAATGACATTTGGTGTTGAGAATCACAATGAGAATAGGTTTGTTCTCCATCTTACATTTGGTGCGGTCTAATGTAATGAAAAAACAATTGTCTAACATATTATTCCATTGTAATAAGGATATCACAATGGGAAGATTGTCTTTTAGGTAGTACATAGAAACATAATGAAATATCTTTAGTTCTGATTTATTTTCAAGTGGGTCATGAAAATTGGGGTGAAAAAATTACTTTATTATAATAATGAAATCACATTCAACAATCAGAATGTGAATTGGAATCGAAATCAGAATGAATATTTGTTTGAAAGTCCAAAGTGTTGAATAATTCAAAGAGAGATACAAAATTCAAGGAGATTTTTCTATTTAAAAAGGTGTTGATTATGAAAAAGTGAGATCAAAAAATCATGTAGATTTGAGGATTAAAAAGGGTGTTTAATCAGTAAAAGAGAATATGAGATTTAAGGAAGATTAATGATTCATGAAATTTGGTGCAGTAGGAAATTGTTTTCAAAATCCTATTTAAAAAATTTGGGCATGTCTTCAAAAGGAGGAGGATAATTTCTATGTTCTAAGACATTAATTTCCCATAAGTTAGTTGATATAATATCTATAATTCTAGAATGAATATGTTTTGGGATTTTATTTCTTGAAGAAGTTAGTAAGATAAAATAAGAAGAAGAAGGAAGAAGATTGTATTCAGAGTTTTTAGACCAAACTGAATAATCAAACTGGGATTTCCGGACTGAAGAATATTCCATGAATTGTTCAAGAGGTATTATAAGATATTATTATTTCCATATTGATAAATTATACTTGGTAATTGTACTGGGGAATCAAATTGAGTATCATTACGAACACTAGGAAGTTCTTACCAATTTTGGGTAATAATGTAAATAATTAATTTGAAAGATAATATTTGTGAAAGTTTATCAAGAAACACCATAACATGTTTGTTATAAAAATTTTCTTACATCCTTTAATGATACCTGAAACACATGCATGGTTGTATTGATCATAGTTCTACATGAGTATAAGGGTATATCATACTCATTGTCTTCCAAACAAAAGGATAGTTTTATAGTGGATTGTGTTGTATTGGATTTTTTCCAAACTATACTAAGGACATATCTACTCTTGTTGAGTAGTGAACCTTGTAAATTTGGTGTTCCTCAAGTTGTGTGTTTTAATTTTTTTTAGCAGGGAAATAAATATTTAACAGAAGGTGATGTTTGTTTCATAAGTAAGGAAATATTAAAGAAAATGATACCACTGGTTCACCCCATCCCCTATCAGTGATACATGAATTCTAACTACGTAATCTTAGTTTTTAGGATTTTTTTTGGTTTTTAGGTTTGTTACGGTTTTAATGGATTTTAAAGGGTTTTTAGTTTTTTAGTGGGTTACAAGGGTTTTTATGTTTTTAGTCAGTTCTTAGGAATTTTTATTATTTTTTAGGCTTGTTAAGGTTTTCAGGTATTTCAAAGGGTTTTTAGGGATTTAGTTGGTTGCAAGGGTTTTTATGGCTTTAGTGGTTTATTTGGGTTTTATTGTTTTTTAAGATTTTTTTAGGTTTTTAGGGGTTTTATAGTTTTTTATGGTTTTTAGGGGTTTTTAATTTTTTATGGTTTTTAGGCATTCTTATTAATTCAAGGTATTTTTAGTTTTGTTAGGCCTTTTTAATTTTTTCATGTTTTAAGGTTTTATCAAGGTTTTTTTTTGGAATTTTAGGGTTTTTTGGCTTTTAGGGTTTCATGGTTTTTAAGGGTTTTATAGGTACTTATGGTATTTTATATTTTTTATGGGGTTTTATGGTTTTTGGGTTTTTAGGTGTGTTATGGTTTTTTGTTGTTGGGATTTTCGTTGTTTTAGGGTTTTAGGTTTTAGGTTTTTAAGGGGTTTTAAGGTTTTTGTGTTTTTAGTGTTTTATGGTTTTTTAGTGTTTTTATAGTTATTTAGGTTTTTACTCTATATTAGGGTTTTTATGATTTTTAGGTTTTTTCATTTGTTTATATTTTTAGGGGTTTTGAGTTTTTTTTGGTTTTTATGGTTGTTTTAGGGTTTATTTTATTTTAATGGTTTTTAGGGGTTTTAGGGTATTTTTGTGTTTTTAGATTTTTTAGGTACTTTAGGGTAGTTTTTTTGGATTTTAGCGGTTTTAGGTGGTTTAGAGTGATTTATAGTTTTAAGGGGTTTTAGGGTTTTAATGGTTTTCAATGGGTTTTAATGTTTTTATTTTTTTGCTGCTTTTAGGGTGCTCAAAAGTTTTTATCCGTATTTTAGGGTTTATATATTGTTTTAGGGACTTTATGAGGTTTTAGGGATTTTAGGGTTTTTATGTTTTTTAGGTTTTTTAGGGAACTTATGGTTTTTATGACTTTTTAATGCTTTTAGAGATTTAGGGTTATTATGGATTTTTGGGCTACAAGGGTTTTTGGGGTTAATATGGTGTTTAGGGGTTTTATGGTTTTTTATAATTCTTATGGTTTTTATATGTATTTTAGGGTTTTTATGGTTTGGGGGGTTAGTGTTTTTATGGATATTAAGGTTCTCATAGGTTTTATATGGTTTTTTTATTTTTAAATGATTTTGTAGTTTTCTGGGTGGGTTTTTGTTTTTTTGAGTTTTAGTGAGTTGTTGGGATTTTATAGTTTTTAGTGGTTTTTCAGTTTTTTATTTTATTACAGGGACTTTTAGTGTTTTATTGGTTTTAGTGGTTTTTAAGTTATCTTGTGGTTTTTGGGTTTTCTTGGGTTTTAAGGGTTTTTAGGGGTATTTTGAGTTCTTTTAGGGTTTTTGGGTTATTTTTTGTTTTAAGGATTTATGGGTATTTTTAGGGTCTTAAACTATTTTGTACAATTTTATAGGGTTTTTTACATTTTTTTGGGTTTTGAGGGGTTTCTCAGGTTTGTTAGGGATTTAATATTTTCTTATGATTAATAGGGTTTTAGTATTTTGTAGGGTATTGTTGGGTTTTCGTGGGTTTTTTGGGGTTTTAATGTTTTATTAGGGATTCTTAAGGATTTTAGGATTTTTATTATTTACATATGTATTTTTAGTATTTTAGGGTATTTAGTGTTTTTCTTTGTGGTTTTACATTTTTAGATATTTTAGGGATTATAAGGTTTTTTATTTTTAGGGTTTTTCTATTATTTAGGTTTTTATGGTTCTTAGGGTTTTTATTTGTTCAATATTTTTTGGGTTTTTGTGGGTTTTATATTTTTATGATGTTTTAGGGTTTTTTATGGTTTGTTGGTTTTTAGGGTTTTAGGGTTTATAGTTTTTTTAGGGTTTTATAACTTTTTTTAGTTTATTTTATGTTTTTGGGGTTTTTTAGTTTTTACAATTATGAGAGGGGTTTTTAACAGGGGTTTAAAGATTTTTATGGTCTTCATGGTCGTTAGGGGTTTTTTGGGTTTCCATGTTTTTAGGTTTTATTTTTTGTTTTAGGGGTCTTTATGATTTTACAATTTTTAGGTGTTTTAGTGATTTTAGTTTTTAGGGGTTTAGGGTTTTTATGGTTTTTAGGGTTTTTATGGTTTTGGGGTTTTCAAGGGTTTTAAAGGTTTTTTATGTTTTTGGTATTTTATGGTTTATTATGGTTTTTTAGGTTTTATGATTTTTAGGTATTTTTAGGGTTTCTTTGGTTTTAGGGTCTTTTAGGGAGTTTTATGTTTTTTCTGGTTTTTACGGTTTTAAGGGACTTTAATGTGTTTTTGGGTCTTCGAGACATTTAGATTTTTTTTGGGGGGTTTATGGTTTGAAGTTTTTTAGTGTTTTTAGTGATGATTCGGGATTTTAGGATATTTAGGGATTGTTGAGGTTTTTATGGGTATTAGAGTTTTTAGGGTTTTTAGTTATTTTATGGTTTTTAGGGAAAATATGGTTGTTTTTTATTTTAGATTAGTTTTAGAGTATTTAGGCGTTTTAGGATCCTTTAGGGTTTTTTGGGTCCTTTTGGGGTTTTAGGAGTTTTATATAATATTTAGGGGTTTTTTGTTTTTTAAAATGTTTTTAGGGTTTTATGGGGTTTTAGGGTTTTTTTCTACATTAGGGTTTTTTGGGTTTTTCTGGTTTTAGGGTTTTTTTCTATAATAGGGTTTTTATGGTTTTTAGGGTTTTAGTGTATTTCGGGTGTTTAAGGGTTTTTAAGGGTTTCATATTTTTTATTTTTTTCGAGGGTTTTAGGGTGTTAGGGAATTTTTTGGGTGTTGAGGGCATTTTTCACGTTTTTTGGTTTTGGGGGTTTTGGGGTTTCATGCTATTTTAATTGTTTATCTGAAAACCTTTCATTGTTCAACCTTTGTGAGGTACACTAATTTGAAAGTGAACTCAATAATAGGATTGGAAGATCTCTGTAACCAGTTACTAGTTCATCTCGACATTACCCAAAACATTAGTTTATGATCTCATGAACTGCAAACAGAGAGAGAATGAGAGAGTCTCAGAATTCATCTCTATATGGAATGCTCTGACTTACTCCTTGAACCATCCACTCCCCCAAGATGAGATGCTTTCCATGTGGATTGATAATCTCCAAGATTAGATGAAAACACCACTTATTCGAGTGAAATATACAAGTGGATTAGGGGACTTTTCCACCATTTATAAAAGGACAAAATATTCCTTTCAATATACTAATTTGAAGTCCTGGTCAGCCCCATAAGCCCTAGTAAAAAGATCGAGGAGAGATGATGTAGATTATGTCACACTTAAGCCACCTCCAGCACCAGCTCCAGCTCCAAGCCCCCCACTAAACTGTGAAGGTCCCTCTGGACATCAATAACTACCCTCACCTCATCAAGATGAGTGTAGGGGGGGATGTAAATTCAATGAACATAGAAATAAATTTTACTCATTATGATATAATAAAGTCCATGGATACTTTATATCCTCCATGAATTGCAAGTTTCTTCGACTACCATATCCAAAGAGGGATGAAGAAGTAGGTCTTAAAGACTGGCCATATTACTATCCCTTCCATCAGTTATTGGGAAAAAATATCCCAATTTTTTTTGTCTTCACAGACCTCCTGTAATAGAAGATAGATTCCAGACAAGCCAATTTGGGACCACCACCAGCACAGTTGAAGTATGTTCCCACCACTGATCTAGACGAAGGGGATTGAAAAAAAGTTGTTAACAAAAAAGACCTGAAGTTGTATAGTTATATGACTCCAAAAATAGTCAACCGGGCTCATGGAATACTATAGGAATAGTTGCAGCAACCAACCGTACCTCCAAAAACTCCAAATCAAACACATTCATCATCCACATTCCCATAATAGTCTAATGGTCTACCGACCAAAAAGAAGTCCAATCAGAATGGTGGAAAGATATTCTCGGATGATAAACTTGTACCAAATAAAAATTTGTCTTTGACCCTCTCAAATTTCATGCCATAAAATCGGAAGATACAGGAAACACCTGACCAAATGGAACTACTGGAGGAAAATGATAAGGAAAAATCATAATTAGAAGAGGATATAATTTTTGGAAGCATCAATTCCATACATTTTATGGATCCATTATCCAATAATAAGTATGGTTATCAACAAAAATTATCTTCACCCAACTGGGGAGCTAGAGGAAGAGGCCACATAATCCAGGGATATCAGGGGATATGCAGCCCTGGAAGAAATAAATATTATGTCTTCACACCTACTCAAACCATTAGTGTTTTAGAATCATTTGGAAGGACCATCCAATGTTTCTGATAGGGACATACAAATCCTCCTACCCCCCAAAAACCCACCCTGGTGCAATTATTCTAAAATATCCATTGAAGGAAGAACAAACGACTAATTTTCCTCAGTAGGTGAGAAGACCTGCCTAGCTCGATACATAAAGGACGGAATCTCCATAGGCTCTGACCCCAAGGGACATACCATCTTCATCAAATTCTAAAGACCCTAATGTTCTAGTGGAATATCATCCCCAATCTGGGAATCACTATCCTTTAGAACATAAATATGATATTCTCAAGTAGTTATGTTTAGTTCTATCTATGCTCTCAAACATGGATGCGTTGAACATGTCAGTAAATCTCAGTGAAGATCTCATAGAAGCTTTGTTGTGTCCCCAAGATTTTGAAGCTGAAGTAGCCTCCACTAAAGTCAATAAACTAGAGATCAATCCTCTATAATTCCATGTAGTTATCTCTTTCAAAAATCAATATGAAGACACCATCATTCAAGGACACAACAAACCCTTATATGAATCTAGAACAATAAATTACACTAATATTCGAAAAGTATTCATCGAAAATGGCTTTGGGGTTAAACTCCTCCCACTGTGGACACTTCATTGGATGGGATTTAATGAGGTTGATTTGACACCCCACACCATGACCCTGTTGGTATATGACAAAAGTGAGCATATTTTTTTTGGTTATGTCAAGATTTAAATGCAGTTTGGTGACCTCATAGCTCACCAAAAATTTCTAGTGTTCCAAAATAATATAGCTATCAACGCCCTTCTAGGGAGGTCGCATATTCACAAACATTCATCAATCCCCTCTTAATACCATAAGTACCAAAAATATATAATTCATGGATATAGTAGGACACTTCATGCTAATAAGGCCTCATTCGAGCCCTTTGAGTCACACTATATTGATGCAAGATTCTATGAACCAAATGGGAAACAACACTAAGCTGACTGAATTGATTGGTTCACCACCCAAAATGGTTTGGAAATGTTTCCCACTGATACACTCAAGCAGTTCATGGAAGAATACATACTACCCCTCAATCATATTGAAAGAACACGTCCAAATTTGGATGCATATTTAGTGGTCCTCATGATTTTAGTTATTACTACCGAGCCTGATGATGTTTAAAAGAACACTAAATCCCCAGATAACAGTAGGTATTTGGTTGAAAATTCCCCCAAAATATCATCAAAACCCCATAAAATTACCACCACAACCACTTTGGTCGGAGAAAGTGTCTCATCACTCCTAGAAGATGAGAAACCTCTTTTACCCCTCGTTGTATCTTCTCCAGAGAAGCCCCTACCAATGGCCAATGAAGAGGAGATGAATTCACTACCCAGACACCAAAATTGAAATTCTTCCATCAACTATGGAGAAATCATTTCAAGAATTGTTTCCCTATCAGATGATAAAGAAGAAAATGACGAGGATGTAGAGGAGAAAGAAGAAGAAGACCTAAGGGATTCCCCTCCAGAATTTGAGGAAGGTGTATCTACCACTATTGATGAAAATAAAGAAATAAAATTTGGTAGGGAAGAATACCCATGACCCACTCTCTTTAGTGTGATCATGCCTTCCAAAGAACAATAGGTATACACCTATTTCCTAAAAAATAATAGAGATGTTTTCGATTGAAACTATATATAAATGCTAGGTCACAATCCAGAGGTGGATACTCACCCCATGGGCCTTCTAGAGGACCACCATGGTTACAAGAAAGCCTCCAGAAGAATGAACCTCTAACATGGTACCAAAAAAGAGGCTTAATTCGACAAGCTCACCAGATCTAACTTCATTGGAGAGCTCCAATTTCCCATCTGGATAGAAAAAATTGTCCCCATCAAGAAGAATAACCATTAGATCAGGGTTTGCAATAATTTTATAGACCTTAACCATAACATCTCAAAAGATTATTTCCTCGTCCTGATCACAAAATTGTAGATCCATCCAACTTCTGTATCTAAGGATATCTCATTCTTGGATGGTTATTTAGGATATAACAAGATATGAATGGCCCAATAATATGAACAATCCACCTCATTTTGGGCTCCCCAAGGGTATTATTGATACCAGGTAATGCCCACTAGTTTGAATTATTTCGGCACCACATATCATCACGCCATGCACCAAATTTTAATACCCTTTGTGGTAAACTTTATTGAATTCTATGTTGATGATCTGGTGGTTAAATCACGATAATGCTCAAACCATATGGGAAATCATGGAACTGTCCTCAATAAACTATGACCACACAGTTTGAAAATGAACCCCCAGAAATTTTCATTCGAAGTCACCTCAGGGAAGTTACTTGGCTTCATCATACACCAATGTGCCATAAAAGTGGACCCTAATTAGAAAAAGACCATCCCTGGCATGTCACTGACTCATAGCCTCGTTGAGTTTATAGGACTCCACAGACACTTGGATTACATTTGGTGTTTCATATCTAACCATGTAGGAATTTTTTTACCTTAACTTGGTTGATGATGAAAGGGGTAGAATATCAATGGACTAATGGTTGTCCAGAATCATTCGAAAATCTCAAGAAATATATATTAAGTCCACTTGTGCTAATGCCTCTTGTCAAGGGAATGGCACTCATTATGTATGTAACCACCTTGAAGCGATCTCTAGGTGCCTTCCTTGCAAAAAATAATGATGTCGATAGTGATAATAGTATCAATTATCTCATTAAAACTATGATTAATGATTAGAATCCTTATTCAAATATCAAGAAGAGATGCCTTGAAATAATATTTGTTGTCCAGAAGATAATACATTACTTATAGCAACAAAAAGTTTGTTTGGTTTCAAGTAGAAACCTTCTCAAGTACATTCTCTATCGTCTAATGTTAAATGGACGCCTGTCATAGTGGGTCATCATCCTACAGCAGTTTGATATATGGTCTGTACCGAAAAATTCAATCAAATTCCGTACATTAGCAGATTTCTTGGTAGAGCATCCCTCCATTGAATCAACTCCATTAGATGCTGAGCTACCTGGTAAGGAAGTGTTCTATATTCAAGAGAACTCCCAGATGTAGGAAATTCACTTTGATGGTGCCTCCAGAAGCCTAATACAAAAAATAAAGGAATACCCCAAATTCAAAAAAGTGGGTCTAGGAGTCATACTTGTATGCCCAAAAAATTAGTTCTTCCCCATTTCTACCTACTATTAGAAGGATGCAAAAATAATGAGTTAGAGTGATAGGACATTATCGTAGGCCTAGAACTAGCACTCCAAGTGCAATCTAAACACTTGATGTTAAAAGGGGTTTCAGAACTAGTCATCAAGAAAGTCAATGGTGACTATGCTATTAAGAAAGAGGAGATGATCCCTTTGATGAAACATGTCTAAGATCTAATAGTGTAATTTACTTTTGAGCTGATGTTGACTTATATTCCCCAATAAAATAATTTGCAAGATGATGCACTTGAAAATGAAGCCATGGCTCTGGAAGAGCTTGATTAGAATGAAACATTCATCAGAATTTCTCACCAAGGGAAGGTCTAACCAGTCATTGAGGCCAACATGGAATAAATCAATGAGTTCAATCATATCCTTGAGTTGTATGGTCCTTCCACCGGCTAGATGACTCTCATTGAGGACTATATTTAAAATTGATAACTACCACTATATAGTGATGGAAAGGAAGAGATCTGAAGAAGAGCAATCAATTTCATGTTGTACGATGGCAGAAAATGGTAAAAGGTTATTTATAATTGAGGCCATGATGGAGTCCTTCTTAGGTGAGTTGATAGAGAAGTGACCGCCACCATCATAAATGAAGTACATGCTAGAATTTTTGGGGCACACCGGTCAACATCCAAACCCTCTCATATAATTCAAATTCTGGGGTACTATTGGCCCACCATGATGCAGGATTGTGCTAATTTCACCAAAAGGGTCATTCCTACTCCATGCTGACATCATCCTTCAACTGTTGGAGTTGATTCACACAACTCAGTACTCCTGACCATTCACCATATGGGGAGTGGATGTTGTGGGACCATATCATCCATCCATGACTAAACAATTCAGTTTTATTCTCACAACAATCGACTTCTTTTCCAAATGGTTAGAAGTGATACCACTTAAAGAGGTTGGAGAAAAAAGAACTGATAGCTTTCTGAAAGTCAATATCATCACCAGGTTTAGTGTCCCTCATAGAATATTGATAGAAAACGAAACCAATTTCTAGACTGTTGAATTGGACAAACTCTACGAGGAGTATGGTATCAAATCCAACTGTTCATTTTGATACTATGTTGTGACCATTGAACAAATATAGGCTTTCAACAAGACCCTATCCAACACACTCTAAAAGATGGTAGAAAAGGATAATAAATCATGGAGGCACAAGATCCTCAATGATATTTGGGCTTAACATACCACAACCCTCACTTCCACTCAAGAAACCTTGTACTCCTTAGTATACGGGATGGAAGCAGTTCTACCCATTCAAATTCAACAACCATCACTCTGCTTCACTTTCTGTAATCAACTATCTATAGATGAACAATACCAGAAATGTTTTAATGAGATGGAGAAGTTAAATGAGAAAATATTTAACACTATTAACCATTTTTATGTTTACCAAAATAGGATTTCACGAGCCTTCAATAAGAGGGTTCGCCTCTAATCTTTCCCCGAAGGAGAAATTGTGTCGGTCCTCAGAGCCCTGATGATACTCATAAAGAATCCTCCAATGTTTGAGTCAAAATGGGAAGGTCCATGTTATACACAAGGTCTAATACAATGTATCATATGACTTAATTTGAATGGATGTAAAGATCCCCATAACTCCCAGCAATGAGAGGTTTCTGAAGAAGTACTCTGTGTAATCATATCAATGCTTTCTTAGCTGCATGATGTTAAACTACATAGCAGCACCTTTGTAATTTCCTCATGACTTTAATCTGTATAGAATACCTCCTTTCCACATGACATTAAAATTTGCAGAATAAGTCCTAATCACATCAGAATAAACTGCATGATGAATTTTTCCTTTCGACATGATGTTAAACTTCTCAGTGTCTTCATCCATACCCCAAGATGTTAAACTGCATGACCCTGACAATGTTCTCACCTGAGGGGAAATTGTCTCCAACATCAGTCACCTACCATTCTGTGATACATAACTATTTTATAGATTGATTTCTATATACTAATGGGATACATAATGACACCAGGATCTTATATCCTAGTCCAAACACCATAAAAACATTACCCATTTTCCCGTGCATGGATCAGACTGGTATAAGGTACGTATTGTCTTAGAACTATGTATGGCTTGATTCCCATCTGCCTAAGGGAAACATAGAGACTCCATGATCCTAGATCTTGGACCATACACCTAATGGTAAAAAAATTCATCTATTGTAATCCCAATTTCCTCAGCATCATGACAGGAAACCATGGTTATTCCTTGTTTATCACACTGAGAATAGATCACATGATCATAGGAATGGTGTTAAAGTTTTCCCCTATATTGAAAAAGGATATAGAAACATTATAGTTCCATTAAAAAATGGTTAAAAATTCCCCTCCCTCTGTATAAGGAAAACCGATATAGGTTGGAATCTTTAGGGCTACGTGTAGCTTGATTCCTACCCCTACAGGATACATATTAATGCCCAAATCTTCCATCCCTATCCATCCACCATCAAAAAATGAAAAAAATGTAAGATTCCACCTCTATGTGAACAGATCCTACCAGCATAGGGACTTTATAGAACTATGTGTGGCTTGATTTCTACCCTCGTAGTATACGTAGTGACACCCAGATTCTTCATTTAGGAATAGCCACCACCCAAAGAAATTCCACATGTCCCTGGATAAGGGTCAGAACTATGAATGCTATTTATTCAAAGAGACACATAAGGGTTCATTCCTTCCCCTATGGGATACGTAAGTAGCAACCAGATTGTCAAACATAGGCCTAGTTATAGTGAAGTATTGAAGGAAAATGCCCCATGCTTCTTCATGATACACCTATGTGGAAAAGTAATCTCTTTTTGGTCCTTTCTTCTCACACTGAGTACTTCTCACGTGCGATTAGGTGTTTTGGTAGAGGATTCCTCACAAACATACCAAATCACTACTGGAAAAAGTCATTACAGTAAGACATAAAACTGTAGGGTACCCCATTAACTACATATGGCTTGATTCCTTCTCTTACAAGATATGTAGTGATGACTAGATTCTATATCCTGGTCCACCCGCCAACCAAAATAATGAAATTCCCTCTTCCCTGCATATGGATCAGATATATATAGGTAATATTCTCCATGAACTGTGTGTGGTGTTGATTTATTCCCTCCCATCATACATAGTGATTCCTGAATCTAGCATCCTAGTCCATCCACCAATGTCAGACACAAAAGGAAAAAAATGTACCCCCTCTATGCGTATGGACAAAACATATGCAGGGAGGGCCTCTTGCAGAACTATGAAAGGCATGATTATTATTTATCAATAGGATATGTAGAGGCACCATAAAACAATGTTATGGTCTGGCCATCACATGACATGGAATGCCTCTATTATATCCTTTGTTGCCACTATACTACCAGTAAACTACTCATTTCTCTTTGTATCTCACACCAAGTATAACTCACATGATTTTTGGAAAGATTTTAAGGATTCCCCCAGAAAGGAAAAGCATAGAGTATTATAATAATCCCATCATCTTGAAAGAATGGTATAAAATTCCCCCCTCTCTGTACATAGGTCAGACTAGCATAGGGGTCCTTAGAATTATTTATGGCTTGATTCCTATTCTTGAATGGGATATGTAGTGATGCCTAAATTACACATCGCAATTAAACCACTGGAAAAAGTCAATAATTCCCCCCTCTCTATGCATAGGTCAGGATGGAATGAAATGTTTTCAAGAACTACATGGACTTTGATTCCCAAATAATAGATATACATAGGAAACCTGTATGAGTTTCAACCATAACACTTCACTCACCTCATCCTTTTCACAATTATTCACTCTAGTCCTATTTAAATTATCTTAAAATGCATGTCCAATGAAGTCCTATCCACAAGACATTAAACTGTATGGTAGATTAATAAATACATGTGGATTTATTCTCAACATGTTGAGATACATAGTGACACCTGGGTTTTCCCAGGTCCATCCATGAAGAAAAAAAAGTGCCCTCAATCCCTTGCATGAGAAATGAAAATAGGTACAATGTATTTCAAATCTCAACTCTTACATCTAAAAAGGGTTAAAAGACTATTCATACCTTTTAATATGAATCATAAATATGTTTTGGATCTTTTACATCGGAAATAATCATGGTGTGAATATTTCTCACATACCTAGACATCCCATTTTCTTCCATCAAACTCCATGCCCCTAAAAATCTTGGGTCACCATAATCATCCAAGACTATCGAAAATAGATGGATAGTGTCTTGAAGACACCTTTAATTGACTAGGCTTTCAAAGAACCAGCGGCTCTGCATATATTGCCCACAAAAATGGCCTTTTGACCATAGAAAAATTTATCCACAGGAGAGGCCTTTCCTACTTCTGTTCACCCATTGGCTCCTAAGCGTTGCATCATCCCTCCTGAATCTAGGTATCCTAGAGTAATGGTTTACACCTTCTTCCCTCGTTCATGTCTGGAAAATATTGAGAATATTATAGCTTTATTATTTCATATCTACACATGATACCGTGGTTATTTTGTCCCTAAAACATGACATTAAACTGTGTTGTCAACATTATTTCTACAAGACTTAAAACTATATAGACCCACAATATCTAGCTCATTCACATCGAGTCACCCATGTCCTCACCACATGGTGTTAAACTACATGGCCCAAAAATTATATTTCCTTTGATCCTTACATCCCTAGGTGGTTTAGTGAAACCCTCTCCACCCCTTGTTTCTCACTCCAATCATATCTCTTGTGGTCTTAGGAATTTTGGCAAGGGACTCCCCATAGGGTCAGGGAAAATCAATATATAATGACTAACCCTATTGGCATGAATTTGGAAGGCATATTATTGTTTTTTCATCAATATTAGGAAACCCAACGTTCTAACCATATGACATAAAAAACAACAAGTTACCCAAAATATAGGTAAAATACCCCACTACTTATGCACACACCAAACTTCTGAAGGGAATGTAATCTTGGGATACCTAGATCATCAAAACTAGGTCCCAATATGATGAGGGTGTCAAAATTTACTACCTCGCATATAGGTCAAATCTTTGTAGAGAGACTCCCATTTCCATGAATAAAAATTAACTAAGGGTTTCTAATATGTCCAACTATCATTCTACATTCATCAAACTCCATGATTTGATTGATCTTGGATCATCATAGTCCTTCAAGTACATCAGGAATGGAATGTACATGTTCTGTAGGACATCTATATTTAACTATGGATAGAATTTCTTAGTGGCTCTGCATATTTTCCCCCAAAAATGGCATGTCAACCTAAGGAAAAATTTTCCCTTGGAGAGGATTTTTACAATTTTCATATGCCTAATGGATTCCAAGACCCATGTCATTTCTCCTAATCTAAGATACCTCAAAACTGAGGTTTACAATATCCCCTACCCAAATCTTGGACATGTCATAACATCTGGGTTCAATTACCCTCTAGTTACCCAATAATTCTACGTCAACATCCTAATCAAACAAAATTTAAACTTCACAATACTCGATACCTGATATTCACCCTTAGGCCAGGTCATGTCAAATGGTATTCCTCCTCATGAACTTATGAAAGATATGAATCTGCATAGGAAGGTTCAACATATTCACTTCCCCATTAGTGAATTCATATCCAAACAAAAAATTCTCCTTCCATATGCATGAATTAGATCCGCATAGGAATGATCCTTAAAAGAACTATGTATAGATTAATTCTTTTAGTCACATAATACATAGTGACATTCGAATATTATATGTTGGATCTAGAAATGACATAGTATCGTCTCCTCCCTGCCTATGTAAGGGTCAGACCTGGGTAATGAAGCAACTCATATAGGTATGATAAAAATTCCTCCACTTATTCTTGGTAAATTTAAAACTGAAATTCCCCTTCTCATGATTAGGCCCCCTATTCACATGCCATAATCTGTGTCCAGAAAGTTCGTAATCCCCATATCCATCCATGTCCATTCGAAATGGATGGCCACTGTCTTGGAGACACTTTTTATTTACTAGGCACAAAATGCCCCAATGGATTTTCATATGTTTCCCATAAAAATTTAATGTCAACAAATAAAAAATTAATCCTCAAGAGAGGCTTCTCCTATCTCTATATGAATATAAAAAGTCTATGCCTCACCTAATTCCTCTGTTTTAAAGACACCCCTAGATTATGGTTTACATATTTCCTCTTTTAAACGCTAGAAGATAAAAGACATTTTGGTCAAACCAGCATGGGAAGAGATGAATTGTTTACACTCCTCTATTCAGAGTAAAATTATTTCACACCATAATTCTCAAATTTCTTTCTTGAAATACATTAACATACACCATACACTATCCCTCCTTTTCACAAGTCAAATTTGTGTGGGAGTGGTTTCTAAACCAGAACCAATAAAAATTCCTCATACTTTCATACATTGTTCTCTTATCAGTCCATCCTTTGTCTTCCTAAATATAAAAAAAATCCAAAGCTCTATAAAAACATCATATCCATTGAAAATGTAAGGCTAGTTTCCTGCAAACAGCTTTGTTTGACTATACACATTATTCCCTGGAGGCTCTGTATACATTGGCTACAAAATAGATTTTTAATCAATGGTAAATTCATCCTTATGAGAGGATTTTTCAATATTCAAACACCTAATGGATTTCATTCCCCATATCATGTGCCATATCAATAAATCACATGTAGCGGTCATGAAAACCACCTCATCCATGTCTGAAAGTTTTCAGGACATTCCCGGTTCATGAGTCCAAAATTGGGGCCCTTTCCCCGCAAGTCATGGTCAAATGTTTTCAACCGAAAACATCTGTAATGATAGTATAGTTGGAAAGACACTAAAATTACAATGAAATAAGACAAAACACTCACCTGGGTGAAAAAATTTAAAGGGAACCCTAGATAAAAGTCAATTTCCAACATGTTAAACCTATTCTGTATATAGTTTAGGTAAAACATCAAGCAATCAAAAAATAATCAAGTGACATAATTCTAGTTAGGTCAAAAACCCACAAATGGTTTCCTATGAAAAAATCAAGTTGTACCCGCTAAGCCCACACCATAACAGAGTTATAAAAAATTAGGGTGATAACTAAAGAAGGGAAAAAGTTTGTAGATATTTCCATGTAAACCTAGCAAGATTGAAACCTCACTTGATGAGCCCTTTGTTTCAAGAAAAAATTAGAGCATAACATGATTATTCCTTTATCGAGGATTATAATTTATATTGATATCCAGTTGAGATTGTGGTTTAAAATTCATTTAATCCTGAGCGATTAATATTGGAAGAAAAGGATAAAGGAGGAGTATTGGTTACATGACCATTACAAAAGAAATTCAGCAGACTCATAGAGTTGTGTCATTGTATGATTTGTCTCTTCAATGGCCTAAAGCAGCCTTAGAAAAGTCATGGTCTCAGCTTCATCGCCTACCTGAAATTCCTCTGCCTCCTTTGCTGCCTCAAGTCCAGCATTTTACCCTTCCTCCACTCATTGTTTTCCCTCATCAACTGTGACCGAAACAAATGATTATTCCTGTTTAAGGCACTCTAATTCCCTTCTCCACTTCTCCATTTCCTGATCAATCTGTTCTACTAAGGACCACTACTTCAAGAGATCTCTCTACATCCTCACTATTCCTCCATCTTGATTGGAAGCTTCATTCATAAGGGTTTTACTAACAGTGTCATGATGATACATAGACTCTACAATGGCAATATGAGACTCAAGCATGCTAGTTTCCTCCCTAGAAGCAAGCACCTATTTCAGTATGTCATAGATGCTGTTATAATAAAATTATCTAAACCCCAAAACCCCAAATTGGTGGGGTAATATTAGTATCCTCATCGGAATGCCAAAAAGTGGTGTTTGATAAATTAACCTACACCTATTTTTCCATGCCCTTTAGTGGCCTGGTTGAAGGATGAACAGACTATCTCAGTAGGTATTAGAATCACTCCCCAATTAAGAAATGTATTCATGAATGAACGTCACTAGGGGTGGCTGTTTCAATGAATGTAGAATGACTGGATCCCTCAACAACATCATCCTTGATATTTTTGAAAGTAGGTAAGATTGAAGCATCCATTGAAATCACTAGTACTTGTAGTTGTGATCCTGAAATCAGAAAAGAAACCAATAAACATCCCCGATCACTAAAAAAATAGAAGAAGTGAAAGAGTTAGGAGGACTATAAAACTAACCTCCAACAACTAAAGCATCGATGCCTTTACCCTCCATAATGGTATCATCACCCGATAAATATGGTACTACATCCTTGAAAAGTAGTTGAAACCTAGAGTCATTCATAGGAATGTGTTGCTCAGTGTCATACCCTACTAGACCAACAACCTCTAGGGTATCCTCCATAAGATCACTTACCGAGATCATTTTTATAGAGATAATCATCCTAGAGAAAGTTGTGATGGATGACCCAAAAATTTTGGGGGATGGGATCATGGTCCCTCTTGTGATTGAAAAAACATCACAATAGCCCATTATATGTTCTAAGGAACTGGGATAACATCCTATCCTATGTTTTCATCCTCTGAGGGAGTAGGATCAGATTTATTAGTTGAGGTATATACTTCAAAAGGATTTCTCTCCACAAAGGCGGTGTCCTTCTAGTTTGGAACAGTTGAATTTCCAAAACTAAGAATACCTTAAATGTCTTGGGGTGATCGGGGCTCCTCATCCAGCTCAACTACTACTATCAGGCTCATCCTATCCTCTTATAATGAAATGGGATTATATTTTTTAGTTTGTGATTCAACTTATGAATGTTACTCCACTAAAGGGACATAAATCGTATGATCCGGGGTAGACACGGTTGCTGGAAGTCCTTCTTCCTCCACAAAAGGGAAATGAGATATAGATTTGTGAGAAAATGATACATGGTTACTTATTGGTCCTAGATCAAAATATTCACATGAAAATGGGTTGGAAAGATAAAATTACATAGTATGATAACCAAGTAAATAGGTGTGGCAGTTACACTTAATCCCCTTCTTGATACGCTTCGACAGTTGAGATGCCTACCATCATGTTCTGTTAGGTCATATGATGACTCTCTATAAGGAATATGAAGCTGATTCAGGGGAAGAAATTCCATTTATGGGTCCACAAATACTACCAACATATTTTCGGTTGCACCAAGAGAACCGTCCTTAGAAACCCTCACATCTGAAGATACACCCCCACCCAATTGTGGTGCCTATGAGGGTGTATACTATGGAATGTACTATTTCCTGAGACTCTTCAGGATCCTATAGAAGTAAAGGAGAGAATTTTTATAATCTTCAAAGCAAATGGAATTACAGTTATGGTTTTGGAATAAAAAAAACTCCCCCTCGATATCTATATGTTGAAAGAGTACCTCCATCCATTCTAATTCATCAGAGAAGTA
The DNA here is from genome assembly GCA_963277665.1 of Viscum album. Lineage (NCBI taxonomy): Eukaryota > Viridiplantae > Streptophyta > Magnoliopsida > Santalales > Viscaceae > Viscum > Viscum album. Next base: position 1,129,313,068 of record OY728152.1, on the reverse strand, counting down.
AGGTTTGTTCTTGGGATCATGAAGGGAATTTTCCATTTCACTCAGTTAAACAACCACCTCATCTGACTGTTCTTCAGTAGAAATTAATGTGGGGGTGATGGATCCCCCAAAACCAGGATGGTAAAAGTGTCCTCTTAGAATCATCCTCCAAATTTCTTCATTGGAGGAACTCTCCCTGAATTCACCCCATAACCTACAAGAATCCGGAAAATCAACTATAAAATAGATGGCCAAAGTTGGAGGGTTGGATTAGTGAAGTGAAGTATGTTTCATTAGTTGATGTTGCTTCATGGGTGCCTCTACAATCTGAGGACCCTCAACATATGAACTCATATGGGGCATTGGGTTCGAGCGAGGGGCTTCCCCTGCCCTAGTTGCAGTAGGAAAACCAACAGTACCATTACCCTCTCCGTCGTACTCTGGTCGCAACATAGAAAGTACCAGGTGAGAGTATTTGAAGTGAGTTTTATAGGAACATATCATGTGTATAGGGTCCTAAGGGTACTAATTTTACCTCTCATTATCATCATTATAAGAGACGTCATCAGGTGCTAACACATGGACATGATCAGTAAGGGAAACTGCCCTCTCCTGGAGGAACTGCCACAAGGTGTGAGGTAACTGATCATGAAAATACCAGAGAATCTTTAAAATATCCCATTTCTTCTAGGAAACTAGAAAATCAGCATTATATTGGATGGTTGGTTGGTCTCCAGTGGCAGTCTCGACAGCTATTGAGGTCACAGACCAAGGTCTCAAGACCTTCCTTGTTGGAGGACCGAAAGTCTTTTGAAGATCTTTCCCTAGTAGGGAATGCCCAGCAACTTCCATCTACTTCCCCTTCCCCTTAGACTTAGACACCTTTGGGGTTGTAATAGTGGGAACAAGATTTGAAAAAATTTCATATGGATATGATTGAATCTAGGCGTCATCATAACCTTTCATAAAGAATTGCATGGAACCCTCATAATCCGGGAGCATAAACATGCATTGGGTGTCCTACCAAGTGATCATTATACATAATTGATGTTATATAATAATATTTTTCTCCTGTAGTGTGTTGTTAAGAGTCGAAGGACACAACATTTTAATGCAGTTAAACTGCGGGTAAATCTGTATGTCATGTATCCCTCACAGATAAGATCCTCATCAATACGGGCAACCAAGATACCATCCATCAAAGAAAAGAGGTACCCTCAATTAAAAAAGTCATTAGATTTAGAATTCATGACTGTAAATGCACGGGAATAATAAGGATGATAGGTGAAGCGACCATGGTAGTTTATTCAAGCCATCATTTCTTGATCATTATTTTCAGTCTCATCGTCCTGTGTTGCCCAGCCTATCGGAATAACCCAACTAGTGCTATGAAGATTTGATTAGAGAAAGGAGTAAGGAATAAAAAAAGTATTGATAAATGTTTATCCTCCCCTATGGGATCCTATTAAACCCTATAGAATTTTTAAGGTTCCAATCATCATCAGAGGTAATTTTCCTTCACTGATCTGGCATAGAAGGTTGTAAATTTTGGCCAATACATGAACGGAAAGGTTGATACATTTATTGGTGGACATATGAGCTACCATGATAGAGGTTTTGACTCTTACACCACTAAAATATCATGCTAGTAAGATCTAGACACTCAAAAACATGGCCAAGAAGGCCACCAACTGATACGAAAGGTCCACATTAGGGATGAGTTCCCACCCCCATTCGAGTAATCATCCCTCCTCCAAGACAACCCATTTGGTGCATATTTTCCTTCCAGTTTCTTTATATAGACAGGAAATGGTCTATGCACATCAAGATATGGGGAACTCTACTTGGTGAAGGCACAAATCCACTTCATGAAGGGGGTGTCTTGATTTGGGACGGCGTCAATGTCCTCCGAAATTTTCTTCGCTTGTGAAATGATAATTTTAGACAAAGGAGGAGTCCTCTCCTTGGCATCCCAGGAGGAAGAAAGGGGTAGAAACTCATCATACATATCCCTGATGATGGGGACCCCCGAAATCATCCAAACTTCCCAATGGCTAATGCCAACCACCCCATGGGTCAAATGTAAATTGTTGGTTTCTAGAATCCAAAAGCTCAAATTTTGTGTGATGAGGGTGCTAGTTCGATGAGTGTAATTCTGGGATACCCTCCTCATATAGACCCATGATCTATAATTCAACCCAAAATTCTTCACATCATTGATGGACCTAAGAAGGGCCACCCCCAATCAAAACCAAATAAACCCCCTAGTGGAGGTCCCGTTTCGAGGACCAACCATGTTGATTATTTTCTATGGCCCTGCAGTAAATGTTATGATAATAATGGGTTGTTTTGTTGGGATTTATCCATGCCCCCTCCAAAGTCTGAGGGGCATATTTCATCAAGGTCCCAATAGATTTATCATTTGGTATGAATCATCATGTTGACAAGATGAGAACATTAGGAATGGTGTCACTAAATATTCTGGAAGTAGGTTGGCCGACCACATGGGGCTCCAGGATAGGTTTATTAGACAACGAGATAATTCCATAAATGGAAATCTTGTCTGTGCTCAAATATTCCCTTTGAACGACAGTGATTAATTTCACTTAATACTAATGTAGTGGGCCAACATTGATTTTTTCATCTATAGAATTCACCATATCATTCTTCCTTTCATCGACATCCAAAAGGAGAGCTGCGGCAACATCATAAATAATAGTGTTATCAACAGAAGCTTGAGGGAGAGAAATTTTTTCAGGTCCAAAAAAATAGTTTCGAAAAAAGGAAAAAATGGAAAAGGACCAATGAATTATGCCAAATGAAAGCCTCTGAATACTGAAACACTGAAAATAGTTCACAAAATTCATTCCCCGCAAACCAACAGTTCACAAAAAACTCTGCATGATGTTGTCCTATAGAGAAATGGCTAGAAAACCAGACAGCTCACAAACTAATTATGCCATGTATAGAGCCTCTATATGTTGAAATTCAAAGTAAATAGTTAGAAGATTTAAATTATTATTTGGAAATTTAATGTTTAATTCACCGGATTGAAGTAAATTATGTGGGATAGTCGAGCCATGTAACATCTTACAATGAAGAAATTCAAAAATATGTTTTAAGTTTCACAGTTCGTTATGTGGATTAAAAGTTTGGTTCATGGAAGAAGGTGACCATGAAGAGTTTTTAATTTTTAAAACTCAAGGCATGGTTTTGGATGACTAATTTCATGAAGGAGATAGTATGTGGAAGCATGAAAAAATGAGATCACTTTGCGAAGCACTTTTCTCTCGAAAACAAGGTAAAAGACGAATGACTAGGGCCCCCTATATATAGGCATGGTCCATAAAAAGGGTCCAATATTCTACTACAAACTAGTTCAGTTAGAAACCATTTTCTACATCATAATAGCTTCCTCTTTATTCTGATTGAACCCCATTCTGATGCAGCATTTGTAGGGTCCCGAAAAATCAGTAATGGGAAGGCAAATACTCCCTCAAATTTGATAAAGGAAAGAGATGAATGTGGGGATGAAAATTTGGGGAGAATATTAAAGAAAGAAAATTTGTAAAAGAACCTAAATTGGTCCATGTATTAGTTACTAGGAAATGTTTGTGGAAGGTAAAGACCACAAACCAAGTGGTACACAAATAACCTGTGAAATACCGACCCGTGAGGCATTTGCCAGCGAACCAAGCCATTCACGGATGAGATGAAAATAGCAAAACATGGAACCAAAAACCATGTCATTGGTGAAAACACGATAGAGAAGTATGTCCATGAATACAATCCCCATAGACTGATCGGTTCGTGAAGAACGACAAGGCTGGTAGAATCCCGCAAACTGCATCATTTGTGGGATTAATGTGTTGATTTCTTCCACCATGAACCGCCACACATCAAACCTCAATTGACCAATTCTTCAGCGGGTCAGATGTTACCTCCATGGCCTTCTGTAAAAGGGGTTGTGTTCCCATATATATATATTCCCCAACACTCTATAATAGGACCACTATGGGAATGGAGAAAAAAATATGAAAAGAAATGAAGAGAGAGAAGAATTATGGAGACTAGGTTATGTTTAATACTGGATAATTTAGACTTCGAGCATTCATAGATTATGAATGGAAGACTTAAAAGGTGAACGATCAATGAAGGACAAAAAACCATTTAATAGTGGGTATAAACTCATCTAGAACCATAAAAATAAGGAAACATAGTAAAGATAAACTGATCGTGAACCTAATTAGAGAACCGCGAACCATAGGTCCTTCACGTATGAACTTCCAACAAACTGTAGGCACGGTTCCCCTCTTCAGTCTGGAAAACCGAAAAGTGAATTGCTACATGGAAATGAACCTTTTCCACATAACACCATGTTTTGATGATGGAAACTAAGACCACATACAACCATGGTATGCAGCAGCATGCATCCAGGTCCGCGAACCACTTCAGTACGCAGACGACCCCTTTACCTGCATAGTAGTACACCATGCAATGAATCCCCCACCCCACATGAGAAAATGGTACATGGATTACAGTGGCTTCATATTTTCCACCTTTTGCTTCAAATCTTGTCCTTCCATTATTATCATTCCCTCCATTGCCTCCCTACTAACGAGTCCACCGGGATCAGACCAAAACCTCTTCAAATTCCACTTTACATGTATGACAACATTGTACGGAGAATCACCATACCCTTCTGTGTCCACATACCCAAGGTAAGCAGAGGCTCAAAGGAATTTATCGCAACGTTTCAGACCCTTGAGACATCCATATGTCTACATTCCCAAGGTAACCTAGAGTCCACCATTGGGACACTTATTTGAACCTCGCCATTTTAGGGATCGAGAGTAGTCACTGGACCTTCCCTTCCATGAGTGTAAGTGACAAATAAGGTGATTATCCTTTCCTTACCCTTTGATAAGGGATGATGCTCCTCCCCTCTCCCAGAACCGGTTTCGGGGCACTCCCCCTGAGATAATCCCATAAACTTTTTATGGGAGGTGGCACCTTCTCCCCTTTGTAGACTGGCTTGGGATGTGTCCCGATAGCCCACCAGACATGACTATCTAGGATATCAACATGGGAGAGTGGATGACACATTCATATCCCCTTTTCCTCTCCTGTTGAGATCATAGATGCACCCTCATCCACTATCTCCCTTCTTTTTCCCTCATTGGAGAAGGGAAAGTTTTCCTTTATTGAATCTTTCTCATACTCTATTTCCCACGCCAAGCATGACTCATGTGGGATTAGAGGTTTGTGATGACACAACATACGCACAACCCCCCCCCCCCCCACCATGAACAATGATAACTATGATTCCTTATATAACTAGGATACATAGGATGCCTATTTAAAGGCTCGAGTTCAGGTGGGAAGATTCCACAGGTAATCCCCATCACATTGAACTATGAGAACATTGATTCTTTTCCCAAAAAGGATATGTAGGATGCCTCTATAAAGGCCTAATATCCAAGGGGAACATTACACAAAGGTTAATCCCAATCATGTCCCCCATAAAGGGAATCATCTATAAGATTAAGCTGCAATTCAATTCTTTCACAAAGGTCTCTAGTTCGGTGTAAGTCCCATCCATATCTCCTCAAATTAGAAGCATCAAAGTATAATTCATGAGTTCAACCAAACTATGAAAACTTTTATTCCCCATTGACCAATATAAGTAGGAATCCTCCATGTGGTCCAATCCCAACACCTAAATCAACCCTAATGATTAATAGGCCATATTCCTAGTAGGGTTATATCCACCTAGAAGACCATATCTCTTATGGGTCCTTTGGGCCGCTTTGGTGTATGTCCCGCACCAAGTCTTGTCTACGAATCATTTACCTAGACATCCTCAACACATGATGTTAAAGCATGGATAAGTCCTCATCACACGATCATGAAATGTGATGTGTCCAGTTAAGAGGCACCGAACTATGTGGGCTATGATTCCTATGACAAGGATATGCATGAATCCCTTCTCATGGGTTTGACCCTGACATCAAAACAACTCACATCCCCCCTTAATGATGATAAACATCAGAGTGCCTCATCACATGGCCTAAATCAGCAGTGTCTTAGTAGATCCTGATCCATGCATATCCATGATTGATTTTTGCGACCTAGGGGTAATCTCTAGACACACTCTTAGGTAAATAACCAAGGATTAATGAGCATATGAACATTGCAAAAATCTATAACAGAGTCTTAGAGTAGGAAATAATTACCCTCAAATGGTTGTGATGAGCCTGACCTCACATCCTCTCGACCAATGGAGTCCTTAAGCATCGTTGGCCAAATCATCATCCAATGAGAACCTGAATTTGTTAATAAGTTCTATGAATCATGGATACCAGGGTCTTTGGGTGATTTTGGACCCATTAATAAACTCGTTGGAGACCATCCGAGGACCTCATACCCGATATGGGCTAATTTCACACACATGTAACCCCCTTCAATCACACACTGTGATCAGAAAAATGCAACACCTCTTCCATAACATAAAAAGTATATATTGACCAATCCTTATGGGACCATATCACCCCAAACTAACACATGGGTGTGACACGAATCAGGATGAAACACAGTTTTTTAGGGTTTTAGGTTTTTTGGGGGTCTTTAGGGATTTTATTGTTTATAGGTGTTTTTAGTGTTTTTAGAGTTTTTTAGGCATTTAAGATTTTAGGATTATTATTGTTTTCTTGGTTTTAAAATGTTTTATGGGCTTCTTTAGAAGTCTTACTGGTTTTTTTTGGGTTTTTTGGGTTTTTTGGGATTTTAGGGTTTTTTGGTTTTTATAGCCTTTTTAGAATTTTCATTTTTTTCATGTTTTTTATTGGTTATCAATTTTTCATCTATTTAGGATTTTTAATATTCTTAGGGTTTTAGAGGCCATTAATGTTTTTCATGTTATTTGGAGTTTTTGGGGTTTTTTTAATGGTTTTAGGTTTCTTTTATGTTTTTAGGGGTTTTAAGGTTTTTTAGGGTTATAATGGATTTTAGTTTTTTTAACTATTTATAGGGTTTCATTAATATTTTTTTAGTATTTTTATGTTTTTTCAGTGTTTGTTATGTTTTTTGGAGTTTTAATGGTTTTTTTTGGGTTTTTAGTTTTTTTAGGGTTTTTAGGGATTTATAGATGTTTTTTTGATTTTTTAGGGTTTTAAGGGGTTTCGAGGGTTTTTTAGGAATTTAATATGATTTTTAGTTTTTTAAGATTTTATCCTGGGGTTTGGGGGGTTTTTTGGTTTTTAGTTTTTTAGAGTTTTTTATTTTTTCCAGGTATTTTAGGATTTTAGAGATCTTTTGTGTATTTAGGGGTTTTATATTTATTTTTGGGTATTTTGTATTTTTAAGAACTTTTAGAGGTTTTCAGGATTTAAGGGTTGTAATGTTTTTAGTGGTTTTCATCATTTTTAGGTATTTATAGTTTTTCAATGTTTTTTTGAGTTTTAAGTGTTCTTTGGGGTTTTTTTGGGTTTTTAGGGGTTTTCAAATTTTTCAAGGTTTTTAAATTTTTAAGGTTCATTTTAGGTTTTTAGGTTATTTATGGGTTTTAGAGTTTTTAGGTGTTTTTAGGTGTTTTTAGATGTTTTTGGGTTTTTTGGGGTTTTATGGTTTTTTAGTTATTTTAGGTTTTTTGGGTTTTTTTGTTTTTAGGGTTTTAGGACATCCTATTGGTTTTAGTGGTTTTTAGGGATTTTATGGGTTTTAGTGTTTTTTCAGAGCATTAGGCATTTTTTGAGTTTTTATTGTTTTTAGTTTTTTTTGGTTGTTTAAGGATATTTATGTTTTTTTATCATTTTTCTTGGATTTTTAGGGGGTTTAGGGTTTTTTATGGTTTTTAGTGTTTTTAAAATTTTTGAGGGTTTTTAGAGTTTTTAGGATTTTTTAGGGTTTTTTTTGGTTTCTGTGGTTTTAGGTGTTTTGGTTTTTAATGTTCTTATGGGTTTTATATATTTGAAGGGTTTTTAAGGTTTTAGAGTTTTTGAGGGTTTTTGGGGTTTTATGGTGTTTAATGGTTTCTATGGATTTTTAGGATTTTTATAGGTCTATTTAAATTTTTTAAGGATTTATGGGTTTTTGGGTCATTTTGGGGATTTAGGGATTTATGGTTTTATATTTTTAGGGGATTTAGGGCCTTTTAAGATTTTTATGGGTTTTAGGGATTTTAGGGGTTTTAGTGATTTTTAGTGTTTTAGGGACATTTAGGTTTTTACGGTCATTAAGATTTTGAGGGTTTTGTGGTTTTAAGAGTTTTTGGTTTTTGGGATTCTAGGGGTATTAGTGATATTTTATGGTTTTTTTGTTTTTAGAGTCTTTTATTATTTTTAGTTTTTTGTGTATTTTTTAGTTTTTTCATATAGCTTTTAATGATTTTTCATGTTTATTAGGTATTTTATGGATATTTTGGTCTTTTTTTGTAATTTTAAATATCTTTCTAGGTTTTGAGGGTTTTTCGAATTTTCAGGGTCATTTAGGGTTTTTTGTTGGTTTATAATGAATTTAGGTGTTTTCGGGTTTAATGTTTTTTAAATTTTTTAGGAATTTCTGAATTTTTAGTTTTTATTGGTTTTTTGGATTTCAAGGGTTTTAAGAGTTTCGTTAGGGACTTCTTGTTTGATTTTAGGGGGTTTAGGGTATTGTCGTGGTTTTTAGTGTTTTATGGGGTTTTGGGTTTTTAGGGTCATTTAGGGGGTTTTAGTGTTTTTTGGTGTATTCAGGATTATTTTTAGAAATTATTGGGTTTTTAGGGTTTTTGTTTTTTATAGTTTTTATGTGGGTTTTAGGTTATTTTATATGTTTTAAGGGTTTTAGGGATTTTAGGGATTTTAGGGTTTTTAGATTTTTTATGGGTCTTCAAGGCTTTTAAGAAGTTTTTATTGTTTTTATATTTTTAGGGTTTTTAGGGTTATTTTACTGTAATTTAGGTTTTTTTGAGTTCTATAGGGTTTTTATAGGTTTTTTAGGGTTTTAGTTATTTTTAGGGTTTTTGATGTTTTTGGATATTCTACAGTGTTTAGGTTTTTAGGGGTTTTTTATATTCTTAGGGTTTTAGGATTCTTAAAATTTACTTAATGTTTTAATGTTCTTTTATAGTTTTTAATGATGTTAGTGTTTTTAGGGTATGGATTTTATGGGTTTTAAATATTTTAATTGTTTTTCCGATTATAAGGGTATTAACGGATTTTTAGATTTGTATGATTATTTTAGGGTATTTGTGTTTCTTGTGTTTTTAGGGGTTTTATGCATTTTTAGGATTTCTAGGGTTTTTAGGTGGTTTTTGGATTTTTCATGTTTTTATGGTTTTTTGGGAATTTAGTGTTTTTAGGTTTTCATGTTTTTAGGGTTTTTAGGGTTTTCAAAGTTTTTAGTGTTTTTAAGGATTTTATGTGTCTTTTAGGTTTTTATAGGGACTTTATAGGGTTTAAGGGGTTTTTAGTGTCTTTAGTGTCTTTTAAGGGTCTTTAGGATTTTTTAGTCTTTTAGGAATTTTTTATATTTTAGTCTTTTTCTGTTTATAGGTTTTTTTGTGTTTTAGGGTTTTTGTGTTTTTAGGGTTTTAGGGTTTTTAGGGTATTTTGTATTTTTAATGAATTATAGTGATTTTTAGGGTTTTAGGGGGTTCTAGGGGGGTTTATCAGTTGAAGTGGTTTATTTTATTTTTAGGGATTTCATAGTTTTTTATTTTTTTAGGAAATTTTATGGTTTTGGGGGTCCGAGAGTTTTTATGGGGTTTTATATTTTTTAGGGTGCTTGAGGATTTTTTTGACATTTTATGGTATATATGGTTATTTAGGGTCCTTTAGGATTTTTAGGGGGTTTTAGGTTCGTTCATGAAGTTTTTAGTGATTTTAGGGTCTTGCAGGTTTTTTAGGGTTTTAGAGTTTGAAATATTTTTCTAGTGTTTCTAGGGTCTTTTCGGTATATTTTATGTTTTTAGGGACATTTAGATTCTTTGGGGTTTCTAAGTTTCTTTAGGGGTTTTTGGGTTTTTATTGTCCTTTTGGGGTTTTAAAATCGTTTTTAGGATTTTTGGAGTTTTTGGTTTTTTAGGGGTTTTTGGGATTTGTAGGTTTTTTAGGTGTTTAGGGTTTTTAGGGTTTTTAAAGGGTTTTTAAGGGTTTTTTTAATTTTAGGGTTAAGAAAAGTTTTATTATTTTTACGGTTGTATGGGTTTTAATAGGTTATGTAGGGATTTTATGTTTTTTTCTAACTTTTATGGTTCCAATGTTTTTAAGGTTTTTAGATTTTTAGGTTTTTAGGTTTTTAGGGGTTTCATGGTTTTTAGTGTCTTCCGGTTTGTTTAGGGTTTTTATGGTTTTTGAATATTTTTCATGTCTTTTAATGTTTTTTAGGATTTTTGGGTTATAGGTTCTTATTTGGGTTCTAGGTTCATTTAGTCTTTTTATGGGTTTTCTGGGGTCATGTAGGGATTTATGGGGTTTAAAGTGTTTTAATTTTCTTAGTGTTTTATTTATGTTTTATAGATTTTATAGTTTTTGTGGTCATTTATTGGTTTTAGGGGTATTCATATCCCTTTAGGGGTTTGGATTTTTTCAAGATCATTTAGGGGTTTCAAGGTTCTTTTGGGTCATTTAGTGTTTTTAGGATTTTTTTAGCACCCTTTATGGTTTTCTAGGTGTTGTGGAAACTTAATGGATTTTAGTATTAAGGGTATTTTGGTGTTTTTTGTTTTTATGGTCTTTTATGGGGTTTTGGGTTTCTTGGTTCATTTAGGGTTTTAGGGTTTTTTAGAGTCTTTATAGGGTTCTAGAGTATTATATGGTCTTTTAGGGTTTTTAATGTCTCTTTGGGTTTTTATATGTATTATGGTTTTTAGGGGTATTTATGGTTTTTAAGGAATTTAGGGTTCTTAATGTATTTTAGAGGCTTTAGGGGGTTTTAGGTTTTTTAGGGTTTTTATAGTTGATAGGGTTTTTTTGGATTTTTAGTGTTTTTAGGGGTTTTAGGGTTTTTAGTGTTTTTGGGGGTTTTAGGTTTTTAGGAGTTACTATGATAACTTAGGGTTTTCATTGGTTTTTAGGTCTTTATGGTTTTTTGGGTTTTAGGGTATTCATGGTTTTTAGGGTTTTAGGGTTTCATGGGAGTTTTGGAAATATTAAATCGATTTTATGTTTTTAGGTTTCTTAGGGTTATGAAGGGTTTTAGTGTATTTTAAGGGTTATTAGTGTTTTACGGGGTTTAAAGACATTTATGGTTTTTATAAGGTTTTAAGGATTTTTCATTTTTTGGGTTTTTAAAGTTTTTTTACAGTTTTTAGAGTTTTTGTTTACTATTTTAGGGTTTTAGGGGTTTATAGGGCCTTTTAGGGGTTTAAGGGTTTACAGGATTTTTAGGGGTTTAGGGTTTTTAGGGTTTTTTGGGGTTTTTTGGGTTTTCAAGTATTTTTAGGGGGTTTTAGAGTCTTTTGGTTTTTAAGGGATTTAGGTATTTTAGAGGTTTGTGGGGTTTTATAACTTTTATAGTATTATGGGTTTTAGGGTTGTTTATTCTTTTTTACAGATATTTGACATTTAGATATTTTAATCATTTTTTAGGATTCTTATAGGGTTTAAATGTTTTTTAGGGTTTTAAATTTTTCTATAGTTTTAGGGTTTTTAGGGTGTTTATAATTTTTTAAGGAATTTAGGGATTTGTAGGGGCTTTTGGGGTTTTGGATTTTTGGTAGTTCTAGGTTTTTTAGGGTTTTAAGGATTTGGGGTCTTTAAATTTGTTGGGTTTTTTTGGGTCTTTCATTATTATTTTTTGGGTTTTAAGGGCTTTAGATATTTTTATGTTTTTTATAGGCATTAGGATTTTTTATGGGTTTTTACAATTTTATTTTCTTTTAAGGTTTTTAGGGGATTTAGGATTTTATGTTTTTTGGGCATTTTGGGGCATTTTGGGTTTCTTATGGTTTTACAGGTTTTATGGGTTTTTAGGGACATTAATGTTTTTAGGGTATTTTAGTGGCATTATAGGGTTATTTAGGGTCTAATGTAATTTGAAGTGTTTTTAGGCTCTTTTAGTGGTTTTAGGAGTTTTTAGGGTTTTAGGGTCTTTTTTGGAGTTATGAGTTTTAAGGTTTTTTGGGGTTTAAGTGATTTTAGGGTTTTTTTGTTTTTAATGTCTTTTTATGGTTTTTATGTTTTTTTTTATTTTTAGGGTTTTTTAAATTTTAAAAGGTTTAGGGTTTTATGTTTCTTAGGGTTTTCAGGGACTTTTTGTCTTTCTTATTGGTTTATAGGGTTTTGAGGTTTTTTATTATTTTGAGGTTTTTAGTTAGTTTTTGATATTTTTTTTTCAATTTAAAGTTTTATGAGGATAGTTTTGGATTTTTAATCCACTAACATTTTTTAGGGTTTTCCTAAATTTTCAAGGGTTTTGGGGGTTTTAGGGTTCTAGGGTTTTGATGTGTTTTAGGGGTTTTTAGGTATCTTTATGATTTTTAGGGTTATTTTCATGGTTTAATGTTACTAATGATTTTAAGGTTTTTTTGGGTTTATTTAGGATGTTTTAGGGGGGGGGGGGGGTTGGGTTTTTATGGTTTTAGGGGGTTTTATTGGTTTGTATAGGATTTTGGTATATTTCTAGTGGGTTTTGGGGTTTTGGGTTTTTAAATATTTTTTAGGAGTTTTTTTGGGGTTAGGATTTTTAAGGATTTCTATGTTTTTATTTTTTTAGGGTTTCAAGTTATTAATGTTATTTCAATGTGTTTTGGGATTTTTAGGGATTTAAAGGGCGTTATGGTTTTTAGGGATTTCAGGATGTTATTATTATTTTAGGGTATTTAAGGTTATTTATGGTTATTAGGGTTTTTAGGGTTATTTATGGATTTTTATGGCTTTTATGGGGTTTCCATGGTTTTTAGGGTCTTGGGGGGATTAGGGACTTTTAGAGTTTTTGGGGGTTTTGGGTTTTCTTAGTTTTTTATGGGGTTTTATGTTATTATTATGGATTTATGGTTATTTAGGGGTTTTAGGGATTTTTATGTTTTGAGGGGTTTTAAAATATTTTAGGGATTTTAAGTTTTTTTTGTGGGGGATTTACAATTTGAGAGATGTTTTAAAATTTTTATCATTTTAAAGGATTTGATTTTGGTTTTTAGGGGTTTTTGGTTTTAGGGGTTTTTGTGTGTTTATTGTGTTTTTGGGTTTTTAGGGGTTTTTATGTTTTAGGGGTTATTATAATTTTTATGGTGTTTAAGGATTTTTATGGGTCATTTAGGTTTTATAGGATTTTAGGGCCTTTTAGGAATTTTAGGGGTTTTAGGTAATTTTAGTTGGGTTTTTTGGTTTTGGATTTTTGGGTCTTCTATAAGTTTTTAAGTTTTTTTAAGAATTTTATATTTTTATTTTTTTGAAAATATTTTTAAATTTTTATGGTATTTATGGTTTTGAGTGGTTTTAGGATTATTATGGGTGTTAAGGGTTTTAATTTGTTTTTTAGTTATTTTAGGGTTTTTATTGTATTATTGTCTTCCAGGGTTTTATTGTTTTTTAGGGTTGTAGGATTTTTAGGGATATTAGAGTTTTTGTTTTTGTTTTTGTGTGTTTATTTATTTAATTTTAGAGTTTGAGGGGTTTTTAAAGTATTTAGGATTTTTTTTTGTTTCAAGGGGGTTTGGAGAATTTTTTGGGGGTCTTAGGGTTTTTCATGATTTTTTGGGGTTTATGGGTTTTTTCCGGCTTTTAGGGATTTTATGAGTTTTTTTGGGGGTTTTGTGTTTTCAAGTGTTTTAGGGTTATTATGGGTTTTAGGGGGTTGGGGTCTGGGGGGGGGGGGTTTAAGTTTGTTTAGGGTTTTAGGGTTTCAAGGGTTTTATTGTGATTTTATATGTTTTTATATGGTTTTAGGGGTATTGGTTTTAAGGGTTTTTTGGTGTTTATGTAAGTTTTAGGATATTTTAGGTGTTTTAACAGACTATTTATGGTATTTTATATTATTTTAGGGATTTTAGGGTCATGTATGAATTTTTAGGGTTTTTAGGGACATTTATGGTTTTATGGGTTTCATGGGAATATTACTTTTTTAGGGTTTTACAGCCTTTTATGAATTTTAAGGGGTTTAGTTTTTAGGATCCATTAATATTTTTTTTGGGTTTTAGGTTCTTTAGTTTTTTAAGGATTTTCGGTCTTTTAGGGGTTTTAGGTTTTTGGGGGTTTTAGGGTTTTTAGGGTTTTAATATTGTTAAGGACATTTAGTGGTTTTGGGTTTTTAGGTTCCTTTTAGGTATGTGAGATTTTGTTATTGTTTTAAGGGGTTTATGGGTATTTTTGGTTTTTAAGTTTTTTTATTTTCTAGGTTTTTCTGGTTTTTGGGGTTATTTTGGGTATTTAAGGTTTTAATGGTTTTTAGGATTTTTTGAGGGTTTTCATGTGTCTATGGTTTTTAGGGGTTTTAAGGGTTTTGGGTTTATAGTGGTTTTGAGAGTTTTTAGTGTTTGGGGGGTGTTTAGGTTATTTGGGGTTTATGGTTTTTATGATTTTATAGTTTTCACGGTCTTTTAATGTTTCTATGGGTTTTAGAGTCTTTTGGAATTTTTATGGGTTTTAGGGGGTTTTATTTTTTTATGGTTTTAGGGTTTTTCGGGTCATTTATGATTTATAGGGGTTACTAGTGTCTTTTAGGGTTTTCTAGGTGGTTTTTAATGATTTTATGGTTTTGTATGTTTTAAAGGACCTTTTAGGGTTTTATGGCTTTTAGGGTCATTTAGGGGTTTTTATGGATTTTTTGGGTCCTTTACAGGTTTTAATGTTTCCAGGGTCCTTTACTGTTTTTATGATTTTTAGGTTATTTTAAAAATATTAAGGTTTTTTGTGGTACTTTAGGGACTTTAGAGTCCTTTATGGTTTTAGGGTATTTTTTGGACTTTCAGTGTTTTTGGGTTTTCAAGGGTCTTTTGGGGTTTTATTAGTTTTTATGGTTTTTAAGGGTTTTATAGTATTTTTTAGGGTTTTAAGCAGTTTTATCTTTTTTACAATTTTTAGGTTCGTTTCGTTGTTTTTATGGGGTTTAGGGGTTTTTTGGATTTTTTGGGGTTTTTTATGTTTTTAGAGGTTTTAGGGTTTCTATGGTTTTTAGGGTCTTAAATTTTTTTAGGTTTTTTTGGGGTTTAGGGTTTCATAGTGTCCTTTTTGGTTTTTATGACTTTTTGGTTTTTTGTGATTTTAGTGTTTTTAAAAGTTAAGGGGTGTTTTAGGATTTTTATGGTTTTTAATATTTTTATTGTTTTTGGGTCTTTAAGGGTTTTATTTTGTTTTATAGTTTTATGATTTTTTGGGTTATTAGGGTTATTATGGTTTTTAGATTCTTTAGTGTTATTTTGTGTTTTATGGTTATTTAATGTTTTTATGGTTTTTAGTGTTTTAGGGTTATTATGGGTTTTTTAGTTTTTAGGGATTTATGCATTTTAGGGGTTTCAATGGTTTTAATGTTATTTAGGTGTATATAGGTTTTTTCCGGCTGTTGAGCGTTTTTTGGGTTTTTTTATGATTTTTATGTTTTTAAAGTGTATTAAGGTTTTTATTCATTTTAGAGTCTTTTAGGGGTTTGGGGGTGGGTGCGGGTTGAAGCTATTTTACAATTTTAAGGGGATTTAGGGTTTTTTGTGTTTTCATGGATTTTTATGGTTTTTTTAGAGGTTTTTCAGGGATTCACTATTTCATGGGTTTTTATACATTATAGGGTTTTAGGGGTTTTTGGTTCTTAATGGGGTTTAATGGTCTTATATATTTATTATGGTTTTCATGTGTTTTTGGGGTTTTAGTGTTTTTAGGGCTTTTTCATGCTTTTTATTGTTTTTCAGAATTTAAGGGATTTAAGGTATTTACGGTTCTTTTATGGGTTTTAAGTAATTTTTATGTGTTTTAGGGTCTTTTTTAGAGTTTTTAGGGGGTTTAGGGTTATAAGGAATTAAGGGTTTTATGGTTTTTAGGTTTGATTAGGATTTTTATGGTTTTTATGGTATTGATGGTTTTTAGTGTTTCATTAATATTTTAGAGTTTGTAGGGATTTATAGATTTTTTTATGGTTTTAAGGGGTTTTATAGGATTATAAGGGTTTATGGGATTTAAGGTTTTTCAGGTTTTAGGGTGATTAAGGGTTTCTAGGTTCATTTTTGGTTATATTTGGTTGTGTAGGGTGTTTTGAGGTTTTTGTGTCTTTTAATATTTTTAAGATTTTTAGGGTTTTCAGAGTTTTTTATGGTTTGTAGGGTTTTAATGGTATATTGTGTTTATATGGGCTTTTAGTGTATTTAGGTTTTTAGGGTCTATTTAGGGTTCTTTGATTCTTTTGGGGTTTAGGGATTTTATTATATTTTATAGTTTAAGGTTTTTTTATGTTTTTCTTTGGTTTTTAGGGTTTTTATTATTTTAGTTTTTTAGTTCCTTTATGGATTTTTTAGGGTTCATAAATGTTTTTAAGGTCTTCAAGGTTTTGTGTATTTTTATGTTTTTAGGTGTTTTTAGGTTTTTTATGGTTTTTATTGATTTTTAAGGGTTTTAGAGTTTTTAGTTTTCCAAGGGTTTTAGGGGTTTTATGGTTTTTAGGGGTTTAAATGGTTTTTATGGTTTCTTTTGGAATTTTAAGGGATTTTTAGGGGTTTTTTTGTTTTTAGGGTTTTAGGGTCTTTTAGGGATTTTAGGGGACTTAGGGGTTTTTATTAGTTTTTTAGGATTTTTGGGGTTTTTATGGGGTTTAGGTTTTTTAATGTTTTTAGTGATTTAGGGGTATTTGTGTTTCTAGGGGAGTTTTGGAGTGTTTAGGTATTTTAATGGTTGTTTGGTTTGTATGGGTTTTTATGATTTTTAGGAATTTTGGGTTTTAAGGGTTTTTTATGGTTTTTGGGGTTTTTGGTTTTTTGGTTTTTTAGTTTTTTATAGGCTTTTAGGGTTTTTAGGTATTTATGGTCTCAAGGTTTTTAAGTTGTATTATCCTTTTTAAGGTTTTTAGATGTTTTAGATATTTATGGGTTTTTATGATTTTTTTTTATTTTTAGGGGTTTTTGTTATTTTTTTGTTTTTAGCATTTTAATGGTTTTTGGGCGGTGGGGTTAGGGTTTTTAGGGCGTTTTGTGATTCTTAAGTATTCTTATTGTTTTTGGGGTTTTATAATTTTTAGTTTTTTTGGGTTTTAGGTTTTTAGGGTGTTTAAGGGGTTTTACAGTCACTTTTTGGGTTTTAGGGTATTTTAAGGGTTTTAATGGTCTTTAATGAGTTTTAAGGGGGTGTTTTGGTATTTTTAAAGTTTATGGGTTTTTAGGTTTTTAGTTTATTTTGGGTTTTTATGATTTTTAATGTTTTTAGGTGTTTTAGGGGTTTCTTGCATTTGTTAGGGTTTTTTTTTGTTTTTAAGGTTTTATATTTTCTACGAGTTTTATGGTTTTTTAGGGTTTTAGGGGATATAAAATTTTTAGGTTTTTTTAGCGTTTTGGGGGGTTTGTTATTTTTTTCTGGGTTTTTTGTGGTTGTATGGTTTTAATGGTTTTTAGGGTTTTATTATTTTTAAGGGTTTTAGTGGTTTTAGTGTTTTTATGGGTTTTATGGATTTTATGGTATGTCAATGGGTTTGGGGGTTTTTGGGTAGTTCTAGGGTTTTTAAGGGTTTTTAGTGGTTTATTGACACTCTTTTTCATCGCATGGAAAAAGAAGAAACAAAGATAAATACCTTACGGAGAGGGGGGGGGGGGAAGAAGTGGAGAAGGTCAAAGTTTGAAAAGGCCTCGAAAGACCATCTTGCCTAAATCCCCCAAAATACAGTTGGTGCACAAGGTACCTGCATGGAAGCCCACGTGACAGACTTGGGTGACCGACCTGTGTGAGATGACACCTTCACCTAGGGTCCTATATTTTACTATAAATAGGACCCTGGGGTCTTCATTTGTTTGAAAAAAATTTCGAGAAGGCCTCTTGATGAACGGATTTCCCTATTCCTTTGCTTATGACCTTCTAAGACTGTTAGGCAACTTTATAAAACCTAAAGGTAGGGGAATTTATGAGGGAAAGTTAAATTCTCTTAATATAAAAAATAAACAATTCCTACACGAGGCACTCTATCAGTCCATTATTAACGAATACTAGTGTGAGGTACTGATTTCCACTCAGGGACCTCTGCAAGTCACTTCTAGGAACACCTGGGGGGAACCTTGAAGGCTTTAGTAAAGTCCCACATGAGTGTAGTCACCCATGTTTTCCATGACCCAAGGTTCCATGAGTTCTCTCAGACCTGCTTGGGCGAAGAACTCCTTCCACAAGCCTCCTTGGTTCTCTCTACATTTTAACCTACATGATCCATTCCTTAAGACTTTGTCAAATCCATCTCGGATAGTCCCTCTCCTACTTTGGCTCCCTTATTTTTGAGGGATCAACTCAAAACCACCCCCAATGCCTTATGACTTAAAAATTCATGGTAAAAATAATTCCAGAGTCTCTCCCCATTGGATTTGTATTTATATGGTCATAGGTTTCTCGCATTGGTCATACCAGATGGTTACGATCCTCAAGTAACATGTTGATTTGTATATCTACAGTCATGAGGACCTCTACCCTAGGGTCAGTTTCAGGGAGTTTCCATTCCCATATACAAGGGTCAAGACCATGTCTTTCCTTTCTCCTCTCTGATACTGAGAGCCTCCATTTCCAAGTGGGTAGGGTGAGTATTTCACTTGAATTTCCATTCAACATGGAAATAGATCCTCATCATGCTGCAAAAACAATTTTAGGGAATACCTCCTAGAGTAATCCCCTAGAAGATCTTAAAGAAGGTTTTAGTCTTACTCCTCTCTAACTTTGTATCATTTACCTCCATTCCCTCCTTGTTTCAATACCCTAGACTCATTTCAGGGTAAAGTGATGAGAGGTAAGTGTCGTATCCTCACCCTCTTCCACCGTCATCCTTCACCTCCTTCACCAGTAGAGGTGGATGAGTGTGTGGTTTTCCAAATCAGTGACTTCCACTCATCCATCACATTCAAGCATGACACATACATGACTTGTGGGTTTAGTAGTGGCTAGAATCATTCTGTCCACATAGTTGGATGCATGTTTCTATAGGTAACCATCCTTTGAATCTTCCTCTCACCTTCTTTTGGAGTTCTCCCATAGGAATGGCTCCTCAAGGCCAAGTATCCAATATTAGGGTGAAGTAGATTGTATGGTACCTCAAATCATTCACATCATATTGTTTCTCACACTGAACATGACTTCTATGGGCTTAGAGGTTAATAGTGATCATGACTTTTCCATGATGGATGTGATACAATGAATAAAGAAAACTCAGATTCCCTCCATAACTAGGATATGAAGGAATCCTTCCTATGTCCTGAGCTCCATACCATACCATCCATGAGATGGGATACCATACCCATCAATGGGAATCCTCCACATGATTAAGACATAATCATAATTCCCTTAATCCATGCATCCTACTCAAGAATAATCCATAGAATAATCCTCAAATCATCATCTCAAGGGGCCTTACACCCCCATGATATAAACATTTAGAGACTCCATATGTGTGGTTCTCCATCACCGAACTATGTGGGATTTTATTCCCCTACAAACCGGATATGTAGGAAGCCTCCATGAGGTCCAAATCCAACCCCCCAAATCCACCGTATTCTCTCTAGGCCACAATACTAGTTGGTTTAATTCAACTTCAAAATCCATGTTACTCTATGGTTCTCTAGGATTCTTCAGCATAATTTCCAAACCAAAACATGACTAGGAACCTTTTGCATAGAATTCCTTGCCACATGAACTTAAACTCAGTGGTTAGGTCCTTTTCATATGACCTTAAAAGGTATTATGTGCCCTGTTAATCATCACTGAACTATGTGGGTTCTGATTCCTTTCACAAGATTACATAAGAAGCCCATTTATAGATTCGATCCCAACATTAAAAAAACTCATGTCTCCCTACACGATGATATACTCTAAAGTGCCCCACCAAGTGTCTAGGAATCCAAAATCATCATAATAATGACTAATGAATCTATAAGTATTATATAAGAGGATACTATTGATCGAGAACCTTAGATACATAAATATGTCTATATTGGTGAAGAACCTTTGATAAATATAGATGAATGTAAGATTTGTACATGCTAATAATTTATTGATCACTTGGGGATGACCAACATAATACTTGGGAATTAATGAAGGATTCATGAACATATCATAAATCTATAATAGAGATCTAGAGAAGGAAATAATTCCCACCAAAAAGGTATGATGAGCCCGACCTCCAATCCTCTCGACCAATGTGAGTTCTTAATAATCATTGGTCAAATACCTAATGAGAACCTGCCTTCGGAAAGAAATACCTTCAGATATAGAAACATTTCTTATTTTTGGTTCCATGGAAAAACCTATTGGAAACTATTCAGAAATGGAAAATCATCATCTGGCGTGAACTCTGAGGGGAACAAAAAATGGTGAACACAATTTGAATCCTTAACAAAGATAATAGTATCACCCATCTGTCAAGCCCATTCTACTATGAAAATGAAATAGGGATGAACAAGACAATCAACCATGATTGGGTTCATTAATCTGAGACGTTTCTTTGATAGAGTTACCTATTTTTGTTTTTCATATATACAAGCTCTTCATTCCAATAACTCCCTTAAATATAATAAAATCATCCAAGATCTCACCAATAAACTCCTTATATACTACATGCACTAGGGATTATTCCACGGAGAGGATTCCATCACCAACCAAGTGTCTTCAATGCTGGGGATCATATTTTCTGGTTCTTGAATACCATCAAAACGATACGATCTTGACCCTAGAGTCCACCCAAAAAGCCCCCCAATCTGCGAAGCATGACTAATAGTCCAATCTTCAACAACTGGTGGTCTTGAAAATGATAAAACCAATGATAATATTCAACTATTTCAGGAACTTATACCCAAAATAAAACAATCATCCTTTCCTATATCTCATGGAGGTGGATCAATAGTTCACATATCGAAACTTATAGGATAATCTGGGGTTCTTAACAAGGGATAATGCCCACAACTTCCACTGCCAATTTTGTGAGGAAGTTAACCCTCAACATGATGAGGGTGTTTTCCTTGGATTTCTGGCCTAGTACCTCCAAAATCATTCATTAAATATGGCCCTCTGGGGATGAAAACCTTCCAACAAGGAGTAGGTTCACACCTCTACCTCTTACGGAGAACCCCACCTTCCCAATTTGGTGTAAAATTAAGAACATGAACATACAACTGTATGCCTTATTTCAGCTAGTTAGCTGACATGTTTAGTGTAATTCAAAGAATCCCACTATATAAATACCAAAAAAACTCTTGAGTTGGAACATACACCTGCCTTCACCCAATTAGCCTATCAGCAGCCTCATCTGGAAGCACCAGAAGAAGATAGTTGGAATGTCTGGATGTCAAGAATGGGGAAGAATAAATTTTCTCCCCACACATGAGTATTGTCAGTATCCAGTGATATGAAAGGCAGGAGAAGAGAAGGTACCTACACCTACTCCACGTGTGAAGTGGATATATATCCCTTTTCTAGTCACCAATTTCACCAATCATATCCAATAAATAGTGAAAGGGTTGGAAACAATCCCAACCCACATCCAACAAACATTCTAGGGAACCATAATGGAGATGAAAGTAGTGCATAGGGGATGAAAAGATATCTTTCTTACCACAAATGGGGTGGCTCATAATTATATAACCCTGGAGTAGACACACACCTCTACTCTCATCCAAGAAGTTTTTAAGGAAAATTCCACTATATTTTATGGATAAATGGATCAGGAACATACACCCACTCTAATCGGAGGTAATATATAAATTTTAATAGCCACTCCACCATTGTTACAAATAACTTCAACTAAAAACCACTTCTACTAGTGAGTGTCCCTAATCACTCGTAAGAAGGCATCTAAGAAGAAGACTCATTAAACCCGTTTGGAAAATAAAGATCTGATCTATGATCAGGATATGATTAAATCTAGAGATCTTCAATCCTTAGATACTTATATGTCATATCTCAAGATCCTACCCTCCCATCACCAAATTATAGGAGCAGTAGTGGTAACCCAAAAGGTCGTTATTAGACACTTCAGCATGAATTCATTGTTCCTGGAAATAAACATGTTGCTCTTGACATCCTATCTCTTGATGAGATCCATGTTGACAATCCATGTGTCCAAAAGACCATGGAGAAATTAGGTCTTCCCCTTTTTATAATCCCCCATGGTGGTCCTCCACATGATGTAATTTTTTGTGAATATTATCTCAATTGTAGAATTTCACATTTTCAAGAGAATTCTCTAATTGGAAGTGTAGTGACAAGAATTCCCTCTTATCTTGAGGTAATTTCAAACATAAGGCCAGTCATTTCTAATTATGTTTCAATGGTAGGTGAAATCCTTTCAAAATTGGAAGATATCACAATGAAAACATAATTCTCCTAACAACCTGTCAGTGAATTACCTTCCAAAATAGTATAGGAAATCCCAACAAATCCCACTACTTGTGGTAAAACCACCAAGAAGCATATACTCTAGTCAGACCAGGTAGAGGAACCTCTAGTGAAAGATGAAGAATATATACTGAACATGAGGAAACAACTGGCTAAAGATGACATACTTGTAACGTTATGGCCTTTATCCACAACTCAATATAGCATTCTATAGGTTTTGGTGGAATATTTTATGCATGACATCCACCTCAACATGTGTAAAACTCCTCGTCACCTAAAAGGAAAGGTATTACCCTATTATGAGTATCAAAATCATGTTAATGTAATATAAGGGATGAAGTTCCATATTAACATGGAATCTCTCCTGGATTGACAACATCCCAAGATCGAGAAACATCAAGGATCCCTTCAATGAGTATGACTCGATGCATTAATGAGGTTTCGATAGTCTATTGAAGATACCCCATATTGTGTTCGTATCAGAGGATGAGGTATACATGGATCACTTCATTTCACTACACTCCCTGACCAGTAAATCCTTCCAAAGGTGGTATCATGAAATGTTATATCCCAAGTCTAGCTCCCACCAATAGAATCTATTCCTGAACAAAGGTATGACCCATTAGAACAGGCCCCAACCGACTCTCACTGATGTCAGGCAAGAAGAGGTTAGGCTGTTGAAATACTTTTTCACCAAGCATCTAAAAATAATGATAAAGTACACAACTTAGAGGATATCATCCATTATATAGAAAAAATATTAAAAATAGCACAATGGTTTTCAGAAACATGAAATTCAAGGGTGAGTAGAGTGATGCACCAAGACCACGTTAAAAAAAATCCATAAAATAATAAGAGAATAAATGGTAATATAATCCATGATAGTTTAAAAGAAACCCCATCCCACAGGGTTGGTATATTTTTTAACCTAACCCTCAAGGTGTGCCGATTTGTCCTGAACATTTTTCAAATAGGAATAGAAACTACCCCAGCCCTCAGGGCTAGGGTTTTTTTCACCTCAGCAACTACATACTCCACGAGCATAAATTTAATCCATGTTAGGGAAGATACCATAGAATGAATCCTTATGTTTCATCCCATACTATGATCTGGTGCTTTCACTTGGAACATGCATGATTAAAATCTTTAGGGATTCCCTTCGAGTTACAGTCTTCCAAAGAGTTCCTAAAAAATTAACAGAGGAGAAGACAAGGCCTCGTGGAGGGCACAAAAGAAGATGGTCTCAGAAATACACTGATAGAATTCCCACAATATGTATCTCATTAGTTAATTTCATCAACACCACCCTCATTGATTATAAAGATAATGAGTCAAATTCAGATGAATCGGAAGGGGAAGTTCTAGTTCATGAGGTGGTCACAACAAAACAAATAAAAGAGGTGTAAGTACCAAGAACCAGAACCTTTCTCTAAATTTGGGAATTCCCTCAATCTATCCTTAATTACCCCCTAAAAAGGCACCAAATAGGGAAACTATTAAGGGCGAAATCATTTCTCACCTCATTCCCAGTGAGGCTAAGTATTTTTCTCTGGAGGAAAGTTTTTTTCAGCAAGAGGAAGAGATGAAATAATTAGGGAGACTCAATTTATAATTACTTTGAAGGACCATTTCTACTAGGTATGTTCTGTAAGTAGATCCTCAACCTGTACTTTTAGTCAAAAAACCTCAACAAAGGGATATTTTCATGAAAAATGAAGCAGGCCTAGAACATCTTCTCAATGTAGGATATCAACCACCAATAAATATGAATCCTATAGTAGAATATCATGAATTCCCTATATTGTGTGTAAAACCAGAGTAGGGTCAGGAGCATCCTTACATGTATATCCTTATGGGTTACCCATGTTAAATACAATCAGGGCCACCACTAGTTGTTCGACTAGACACTGAACTGGTTCGGGCATCAGTTTCCACACTAATCTAGGATCGAGATCAGCCATACATTCATCAAATTATAATGATCACCATTGAGTCAATGACAACTCAATTAGAATCCAAGGAATAATGTTGTTTGTTGATACATCCAAAAATAATAATCAACCTAAATAGGTAGATTTGATTCTTCACCTGAAATTTTTTGGGAATCCTACATTTCCAATATTCAACGGTTTAGGAGATCTAGAGTATCACTTCATGCATTTCTTCTCTTTCTATGATACCATGATGGGTACCCCTGATCAAAAGGAGGTTGTGAAACTGAGGTTCATTGTTTAATCATGGAAATGGACTTCCTTTTTATAATACACAAGTTTGCAGTCTAGATCAATTACTAGGTGGGAAGACCTCCTTCAAAAGTTTGGTTTTCAATTCATCTCAATACATTAGAATACAAGAGTCTTGAATCTCACGAACATCCAACAATGGAAAAATAAAAGTTTCTCAGATTTCATTTCTTATTGGAAAGGATTTACATTCTCCTTAAACCTACTACTCCCTCAAGAATATATTTTTCCAATTTTTCTAGAAAATCTTCGAAATCAATTTCACACATTGTTGATCCCTATAAAATACACAAGAGGGATTCATGAACTTTTCTCAATTGGTCAACAGGAATAAAATTCCATCAAAGAGATAAAATAAAACTACTTTGTAATTCCATCAACATGGGGAAGAAGAATAGGAAAACAAGAAGCCGCTACAGTTACACTTAAGCAAGCCTCTATACCGACTCCTATATCCAAGCCTAAAGCATATTGTACATCTTAACCTCCTTGGCATCAGAAATAATTCCCACCCTGTCAGAATGGTCAAAGTGACCATAGGCGAAGATAGTTTGAGGATAAGAAAAATAGAGTCTATTCTTTTCAAAATGACCAATCCCCTGGTGACTTAATCTCAGTATTGGAAAATAACTTAGTTAGGTTTCCAAATCCTGTGAATCCTAAAAAATAATTTTATGAAGATCTCCCAAACTATTTCACGTTCCATAAAATGATGGGGAACCACATCCAAGATCATTTTTTTTCAAATACCTCCTACAAAAGATAGTGGACTCTAGGAAGTTAAAACTGAAATTTTTCCGGCCCAAGTAACATGTGTTTTTGCTACGAATATAGTGGAGGAAAATGGGTGTCATGAAGTTAAAATAATGAGTACATTGAAGTTCAGTGACTAGATGGTAAGAAAAATGATCAACCCGACTCATGATATTCTTTGAGCACAGCTAAAGCATCCAAATGTTTCCACAACTACTTCCACCACAGCACAACTAGATTCATCAGTGGCTGAATATTCTTAAGCCCAATCATCCAGAATGTAACATGTCTAGAAAGATAATAAGAAAATTAAATAATATGAGCTCATTTAATGGAAAATTTTATCCCTAAAATTATCCGACTTCATGTTAGTAATCCCAAAATTATGAACACTAACACACCTAACGACACAATAAGAATCGACCCATCAGACCGAATCGTCATCAAATGAGGAGTTGATTTTCAGTTCTGTTAACATTATTCACTTAACTGATCTATTCACACATGATGATTCTAATTATGAACACAATTTCACTACACATAATTGTGGAAATTTGTGAAGAGTTCATCAAGGTTGAGAATACAGGGGAACATGTTGTTGTTCTAATAGCCACTTCTTCAATCAAACCCCTAATCGAATCATCTATACAGACAAAACACATGGGAATGATATCCAGCATGACTAGTAGGAACAAGGGAGTTATTCCTCCACACATGATATGTTTTTTCCTAATAATATCATCTTGTATGTATGGTTATAGGATACTCACCATCCTCCTCAATGGGTACACTGACCAAATCGGTATAATCCACCAAGAATAGGAGCACTTCTAGATCCTACCCAAAGGGACATTCCATTCACATCAGGTACAATAGCTCCTAATTTACATGAAAAAGAGAATCCTCATGCTTAGAAGAGAAGTCCTTAAGACCAAAAAAATGATTTATTGAAGCAATTATCCCATTTTTTGGATAAGTTATCAATATTTGATGCTTTTATTTTATTAGAAGATCTTCACGAATCACTATCTAGGCCTTATCAAGACCTTAGGAGTTTAAAGATGAGGTTTCTTCTATTGAATCATATCATGCAAAGAATTATCCTACATAATAACATCCATTCATCTCATTCACTAGCTAGGATGATGATTTTTTCATACAAGGACATGTCAGACCCTTGTATATATCGTAAAAGATAAATGATATTGATATCAAATGAGTATTAATTTACAATGTCTTAGGAGTAAACCTAATTATGTCCCAGAAACTTCACCAACTGGGTGTCAATGAATCTCACTTGTCTCCCTCCAATATGATGTTATAGGGTTATAATAAGAATGATAAAGAGCCTCTTAGAGAGATCACTCTCAGAACTCATTTCAAAGATCTCGTGTCAGACACTGAGTTCATGGTTGTTCTAAAGGATACAACTTTTAATGCTCTACTGGGAAGACCTTGGATACATCAGCATGGGACCATCCCTTTTATAAAACAACTAATGTATCAAATATTGTATCCATTGTTAAATTGGGAAATTATAAGGTGAAAATTATCCATGGAAATCCTATGAAACCCAATACATCGATGCATAATTCTATCATAAGGGAGGTAAAAAATACATGGTGAATAATGTTTCCCATATTTATGCCCCAAATGGTATAGATATGATCCCAACAAACCATTTAAAAAAGCTTAGTGTATATTATATGCTTCACATTAATCAAATTCAACGTTAGGGACCAAATTCAAGAACTCATTCAGTAGCTTCTATGATTTCAATTACAACATCTCATCCTGATGGAACTGAAGAAGTTTTCAACTCTCTGGGTGATAATGAAATCTTGAATAAAAACGCCTTCATTCCATCCCTTAAACTAATTAAAATTCAATTTCCATTATATTTTATAGAATAAGTTGTCATGAAGATAGGATAAAGTGAAGATACTCATTCTCACTCGATCATTTAACCATCAGAACTCTAAGAAGACTTCATGCAAATAAGTGATCTTGAAATTATTGCCTCATCCTCTAGATGTCCAAATATGATTACCCTCATCCCTATAAGGAAAAATCTTCATCATCCCCTCCCCGGGTAGGGATAAAAGTAGTGGATCTTGAGGAAGAGGAAGAAGAGGATAATCTAAGATAATCCCATATATCATTTGAGGAATGTATCTCCACCATAGTGGATGAACTCATAGAGATAAATTTGGGTACAAAAAAAGATCCACAACCCACTCCAATTAGTGTGGCCATGACTCCTAATGAACATGAGGTATGTAAATCCTTCTTAAATAATCACTGAGATGTGTTATACTAGAATTAAACAGAGATTCTCAGGCTTGATCCCTAGCTGTCCACCCATCACATGGGTTTGCTGGAAGATCATTAGGGGGGATACAAGCAAGCAGCCAGCCAGACACACTCGACTCATGTCTCCAAAATTGAGGTCGATGTGGACAATCTCATCAAGGATGATTTTATATGAGAGGTAAAGTATCCAAAATGGAAATCCAATATTTTCCCAATAAGTAATAAGAATGATATATCATAGTTTTCATATATTTTAGAGATCTCAACAAACATTTTCCCAAATATGGTTTCCTTGTTCCAATAAAAAACTCATGATCAATGAAATAGTAGGTTATCAAGAAACATCCTTCATGGATGGATATTAAGGGTACAACCAAATTCAAATGGACCAATATGAAGAAGAATCTATAGCTTTTAGATCCCTTCATGGAGTATTATACTATTGGGTAATTCCCTCTGGCTTAAAGAATGTTGTTGCCAAATACCAACATGCCATGCATCACAACTTCAAACCTTTCTTAATAATGTTTGTGGAATGATACATTGATGATCTAGTGGTCAAGTCTTGTCAATGTTATTACCAATTGGATAAACTAGAGACTATATTCAGTAATCTATGAGAGCATTAAATGAATATTAAATCCTTGAATTGTACTTTTATGGTATCCTAATGAAAGTTTCTCAACTTTTTTGTACACCATTGAGGCTTTAATTCTAGTCCTTATAAAACTAAATCAATTCTTATCATGTCGCCTCCTTGAAACCAAAAATAGTTGAGAGGACTTCATGTACACTTGGCCTATATATGAAGCTTCATAGCCAACCTTGCAGTAAAGTGTCCACTCTTCACCAAATTGATGAAGAAGGGGGTCACATATCAATGGATCAATGACTATCAGGGATCATTTGATGCCCTCAAAAAATACCTCCTGAGCCCACCTGCATTAATGCTAACTATTAAATTAATTCCAATCATTTTGTATTTCCAAGCACTAGAGTGATCACTGAGAACCTTCCTTGTGAAAAAGAATTATGTTGGGAATGAAAACATACTTTATTATCTTAGTCAAACCTGCTTGATGGTAAGAATCATTATCCAGATATTAAGAAAAGATTCCTGGTATTAATATTCATATTTCAGAAGTTGAGGAACTATATGAAGAACCATGAGATCCACTTGGTTTCTCACAATAACCCACTCAATTTTATCCACAGTCAACCTATGCTGACCTGACATCTGGCATGGTGAAAAGTTATTCTGCCATAGTTCAATATATAGTTTGTGGCTCAGAAACCAATGAATGGTCAGGCCTTGGAGGAATTCCTTTCCAAACACACATATGTTGAAGAGATGACATGGAATACTAAACTTCCCGATGAATAAATATTATATATTCAATGTGGCACCCAAACATTGGAAATTGTTTTTGATGGTGCATCTTGAAGCCCAATAGGAAAGATAATGGATGACCCTACACTCAACATTGTAGGGTTAGGTATTGTGTTTATCTACCCAGAGAAGGAATTTTTTTGTACACATACATTTTATCGGAAGTTTGTACCAACATTGAGGTAGAATATCAAGATATCATTGCAATCCTAGAATTGGAACTTTTAGTAATAATAAACCACCTAGAGGTGAAAGGAAAATTAGAGTTGGTAATCAAGAAAATCAATGGGGAGTATGCCATCAAAAAATAGAAGCTAATTACCTTATTTGACTGTGTATGAAAGTTTATTCCATAATTCTCCTTATATCCAACATTTAATCAGGTCCCACGATCACATAACACCTAGGTCGATGCATTGGAAAATGGATCCATATCCCTTGTTGATCCAATTCGGGATAAAATAATCATTAGCACCTCCCATCATCACATGGCATAATATTTTTTTCACGTTATAAGAGAGGAAATTAATGAAGTTAACCCTATTCCTAAGTCATATGGTCCTACCAAGGTATGGATGATTCCAATCATTAACTACCTATAGTATGGGGTTCTCCCACAAAATATAATCGGAAGATAGAAAATTTGGTGGCTTGCTGCCAATCTCACTCTTTATGATGGCCAAAATCACCAGATAGTGATATAAAAATGAGTCTTTGATGGAGTCCTTCAATGATGTGTTATTAGAGAATATAATTTGGCTACTAATGAATAAGTGCATGGAGGATCCCATGGTTCCCACCGATATGGGTATAAGATTTATGATAAAATTTTAATGCTTGGATACTTCTAGCATTTGATGACCTGGGATTTCAAAGAAATCACTAAGAAATATCATTCACGTTAGTTACATGCCAACATCATCCATTCAACCCCTAAGTTTCTACATACAGCCAAATACTCATGGGCATTTTACACATGGGGAATCAATGTAGTGGGGTTGTACCATCCAGCTATGGCTAATAAGTTCAAATAAATCTTGAATACTACCCCAATTTATTATCCAAATGGGATGAGGCAATACCCCTCAATGAATTCGGGCCAAAAGCATTGTTAGATTTGTCAAATCTAATATCATTACAAGATTTGGTGTCCCTTATACCATATTAATAGAAAATAGAATTGATTATTCTCTACTTATGTAGAAAATTAATATTAGGAATACCACATCAAATCCAACCATTCCTCCTACTATCACACAATGGGTAATGGAAAAATAGAGGATTTAATAAATACCCTTTCAAACATACTCTAAAATATGGTGGATAAAGATAAGAAATATTGGCCTAAGAAGCTCTTTTATGCCTTGTGGGAATATCATACTAAAACCTATACTACTACACGGGAAATCCCATATTCACTGGTATTTGGGACAGAAGTAGTCCAACCCATTGAGGTTCAGTTTTTGTCACTCAGTATTAACATATTTGACAATCTATTTGTGGATGAACAATCCCAGAAACGACTGGATGAATTAGAGAAACTAGATGAAAATAGATTGTATACCTTGCATCACTTGGAGGTCTATCAAAAGCAAATATTATGCACCTTTAATAAGATTTTTTCCTTCCTTCATTCATCCAATGATAGTTTGTTTTGGTTCTAAGGACTCCAATGATACCATGAAAGAAGCCTCAAAATCTTGAGCCAAAGTGGGGGGGGGGGGTACCTTACTCTACATATAATGACCACTCTAACAAAGCTTATTCCTTAATCTCAACAAATGGAGAAATCACTATGTCCCCAAACAATTCAATATTCCTAATGAAATATTTTTTGTAATTACATGATCAAAATCCCCGATTCAAGATGTTAAACTGCATAGTGGTTCTTTGTCACATGACCATAAAATGCATGACATAATGTTCTTGTCGCCTAACATTAAGCTTCTTGACATATTGTCTTTTTTCTATGAAAATAAGTTGTAATAAACCCATTTTCCATGACACATGACATTAAACTAAATGGTTAACGTCCATTTCATTCAATGTTATGAAATACCCAGTGTACCATGAGTTGAGATATCCCTCGTGGTCCCTTAAAAATGGGCCTCTATTCAACGTGTATGTCCTAAAAACATTACTATAACCCATCAGTCGATCAAGATTACATCTTGAAAATACTAGATAAATAAATAAAGGCATCCCCCATGCATAAGCTACACTTACATAATTGACACTCAATAATGAAATTTGGTCCCCCTTTATAGGTATAATTACTAAACTTTTTAAATTCCTCACCGTATGATGATAAATTACACAACCGACAACCTTATCATATGATTCTAAACTGAACGATCTATCCAAAAACTATATGTGGATTGATTCTCATTCTGATGAGATATGTAGGGATTCTAGATCTACAATCCTAAGTCCAAATGTGATTTTGGGAATGAAAATTCCCCTTCCCTTTCCCTATGCATGAATTAGCTCTTCACATGGAACCCTCTTCATGAACTATGTGTGGATTTGTTCTCATTATATTGAAATACATAGTGAATATAAGATCTATTATCTTGTGTCCAAATGAAATTAAACAAAAAAAAAAGAGTCCCTTCACTCCCCATGTGTATTAATCAATCTTGGAAAGGGAACATTTCAAGAACTATATGTGGTCTGATTCTCATTCTGATGAGATACGTAGTGACACCCAAATCTCCAATCCTGGTTCTAGCCACATTTAAACCCCAAAATCCCCTTTAATACTTATGTATGAGTTCAAATTTACATAGGGAATATCTCATCAAGAACTACATATGGATTTATTATTATCCCATTGAGATATGTAGTGATGAATAGATCCTATCACCTAGATCAACTACCACATAATCAACATGCCCCTATCCATCACAAGTGTTTCCATTGTGCTTCAAAAGAAACCTTTACCCCACTTTGTTTCTCATACCTACCACAAATCACTTGGGCATAGGAGTTTGATAAAGTATTTACCTATATGAGAAAGGTTTATCAATTCACATTGAAGCTATAATGGTCTTGGATACAAGACCTTAAAAGGCTTAAAAGATTAAATCATTGCATGATAATAAACTACATGATTTTTCTAACAAGTATGTGTAACTTTATTCTTTCCCTTGAAAGATATGTAGTGAATCCCATGTCATACACCTTGGTCTTTCTACGATATTCCTTTTCACAATAGAATCACCCATGTCATTATCACATGATGATAAACCATACAATTCTTCAAGAACTATGTGTGGCTTGATTTTCATCCTTATGAGATACATAGTGGCGTACAGATCATAAATCCTAGGCCCAATTAGATCACAACATGGGGAATTCCTCTAATCCCCCCATTTATGTGTCATATCTATACAAGTGACTTCCAAATCACGGCCAATATCAATCCAAATGCTTACCTTGTGCACGAACGTTTCCCTTTCACACGTCATACTCATAATATTGTATAATTTTAGATCTTTATAATATTTACTTAGCTTATAGTGGCCTAATGTTTGATACATGAGAGATATTTTCATAACTATGTTGTAAGACGCTCTTGTCATCTTTGGATTAAATAGTCCTTATAATGGGTCTGTCAGCCAAAGGATGTCACTATTTGACTATACAGTATCTGCCCTAGTTTTCCTTGCATAAAATAGCCCCCATAATAGGTTTTTCAAGAAATAGTAAATTTTCCCCTGGGAGAATCCTCTTATATCCATCTAATATTTGACGATGGTATGTTGGAACTCGTGATTCAAAGTTAGTGGTTATCCCTTGAATATTTTTCATGTTTCTTCACTTTTGATTTGAAATCCTCTAAGACCATGGTTTACAATTTCTCCATTCATGTTTCCAAATCATACTAGAATAACCTTGGGTGATTTTAGCACATATCATACACCGTTTCCATAATATTATGTTCATAGTCATATGACTTAAAACTACAGGTGTCATACTTCATGCACTTGGCTCATACATGCATAGAGATCATCTTCCCCCAACTCATGGGAAATATGATTTGAAATACCCATTCGTATTTTGGTACTTTTCTCTTCATACCAAACTTTGTGCGCGGGGAGATCCAAATCTACATAAACTTTCATTTTTTCCTTTAGTGATAAAATTTGTGAATTCTTGAGATCTATTTTTCCTTTAAAATCCACTACGTTTCCTAGCTGGATTGAAAAAAATAGTCCCCATAATGGGTTTTTCATCCAGAGGATTCCACTACTTGACTATGAAATATGTGCCCTAGTTTTCCTTGTTTAAAAACCCCATAATAGGGGTTTTTCAAGTTGTGGTAACTTTATTCTCAGAATAGACTAGCTATAATGCCATAACCTCTTTCCCCATACAAATATTTGGATCCAGGAATTCCCAATTCATAGCTTACAACTTTATCCTCTCATACCTAAATATAGTATCACATTTCATGAAAAATTACCATGAATGGGAGAAACATAAATTTTTTTTTCAAGGATAAAGACTATAAATTATAATCCCCTAATTTCCTTGTGGTACAAATTTAAACTACATAGCATAATATCCTCACTTTAAGATGATAAACTATATAGTCAATGTATTTGTTTCATGACATTAAACTTTATGATGCATTAATCCTTGTTAGATAAAGGAACGCCTCCTAAAATTGGTTATTTAACAAAATGTACCCTCCTCCAATCGATCCAAATTCATATAGGAGCATTTTTATATTCATGGAAAATGCCAATATAGATATTACCTTCATTCTCAGACACTTACCTTTGAAAAAACCTCCTATCATGGTCTTGAGACATTGAAATATTAAATTTTGATCATCAATAATAGAGTTTTATAATTGTTAATAGCTATTTTTACTTACTATGCAGTACGTTCCCTAGTTTTCCTTGTATAAAATTGCCCACTAAATTGGTTAGTTAGCCAAAGGATTCCACTATTTTCTCTGTAGTATGTTCCCTAGTTGACCTTGCATAAAATTGACCACAAAATGGGTTTTTTAATCAACGATAACTTCATCCTTAGACGAGACCTCCACTATTATCTAATATAGATATGGGAACCAAGAAATTATAGATCAAGATTACCCATTGGATATCAGAAATATTTCAGAACATTCATGTCCAATAAGCCCTATTTGGGTCATTATTTCAAAATCTATGGTCAAAGCTATTTGATGTTAAACATTATCCTAATTAGCCTGGAACACATGAATTTTAAATTCCCCCCAAAAGATACATAATACTCACTAGATTTAATACCCCCAAAGGTAGCTCAAGAAAACATTTGTGTCTCAGATCACTGGACCTGTTCTCTACATGATTTAGGCAAAATATCGAGGGATAAAAAGAAAAAAGTGAAAATTTCATTTGACTAAAAACCCAAAAAGTGTAGTCTAATAAAATTACAAGACATACCTACTAATTCTCCTTCATATTTATCTTATTAAAATATTTGGGTGATGACAGAAAATTAATAAAGATTGTAGGGTTGTCCATACAACCTTAGAAACAATCAAACTGTGCTCACTAGGCCCCTTATCTTAGGTAAAAATTAGAATACCCCCATCACTATAATTATTATTATTAGTTGATATAAATTTGTCCTTGTAATAAAATTAGCATCAATTTTATTATCACAAGAAGAGAGAAGGGATGAAAACATAAATGATTAGAAACAAATTTTTTGTCATTTATCAAGGAAAACTAGAGGAGCATCCACAAATATGGAGTCTCCCTATCATACATTACAAGATACCTTTAGGATAACTCTTCATCTATTGAATGGAATCCTAAGACCCATCAGGTGCTCATTGAAGCTAAGTCAATTGACCGACTTTAGTCTCCCCACCTTGGTGAAGTGCTTTCATTGTAACTAAAAAGGTAGTTGACCCGTATGTTTAGGATTCTCCCAGTGAGTGTTGAAGTTATTTGAGATTCCCTGAATGAAATCCAATTCTCACTAAAGGCATGATTCTTGATCGGTCTTCTCCATGAGTTTTCATTTAAACTCCTCCAAATTTTTTATGCTTGATCTCTGCTTGGGATAATGCAACTCGAATGTCATCAACCTTGGTGAGTAGTTTGGACTTTATGAGATCTTAATGAAGCTTATGCTCTTGCTCCCACCCATGAACAATATCCTTCTTAGAAGAATGAATTGGGAGGTAGTTAAGTAGAACTAATACAAAAATGAAAAATAGATCTAGATGTTATCCAAACTATAAAGGAAGGTATTCTAGAGACATATTGGAAATAATCTTCCAGATGATTCACCAATCCCTTCTGTGAGTGACACTAAGAGTAACCTAAATCACTAAGTTTGATTCGGATCCACTGCCAGTGGGTAAAATTTACTCTGGAACTTAAAAACTCAAATAAGTACCCTTATTATCTCCCTCCAAGATAGTAGATGCCTCACCTTTTGATGCTTGTTGAGTTGGTATAGCAGCTCTGCACATAGACCTAGTCCCATAAATTGATAAAATTAAGCGATGATTTAGAATCATTGTTGAACTCCAAATAATAGTGATAATGGGGGAAAATAAAAAAATTCGGCGACCTTTACCCAATAGTAGGTCAATATACTTAGAGGACTCCTTCCTAGAATCAATGACTTTAGAAGTATGAGTTGGAACCTCTTGATGAAGGGCACTCTCTTGGATCTACTCTGTGTTCACGAAATGAGGCTTAAAAAGACTTCATGTTGCAAGGTCCACCTGAACTTCCCCCCTAAAAAATGGTACTAAGATGTAATTTGAGGTATTTCACCATATCATCTATTTTAACATCCTCCTTGGATGGAGATATATGATTCAAAGAGCTATGGTAAAATAATCAGACAAAATTATTGGTTTTGAAAGAGATAAAGATTCAAGACCATTTAATTCCCTATTAATTGCATCAATTTCTTGTAATGTAGTGGGGGTTCTAATGTGTTCAAGTATGTTTTCAAAAGGTCCGTCTCATATTTCTCATGGAATATATTGACATCCCAAAAGAAGTCGTAATACCATCCATGGGAACACATGGATTATTTGGTTCATGACGCATCACATGACCCTAACTGGATTACATGAGACCCTGAACAGGTTCATTAGGGATTGTCATAGGGATAGTATCATTCATTGCGGGGTCCTATGGTGTATAAGATGAACCTGAAAAATTATTGGAATAGAAGTTAGTCATTGGTATATGAAATACTATGAAATATATATGACATTCCCTGATTCCACCTACCTCTCTATAGTAGTGATAGTAATGGTGATAGGGGAAGTGAAAGGAATAGTGATAGGAGTAGATGATGCATCATGAACACATGAAACCTTTTCTTTCTATGAAGCCGATTCACTAATAGGGATCCACACATGGTCTAAAATGCACTCCTCATTTTTTATTGGTTCATTTCTGAGCCCTTTCAAGGAGGTAAGAGTATGGGACTTTTCAAGAACAATATAAGGTTTATAAACTTGTTCTTAGTAAAATAGAGTTTGATGACACTACAATGACTCACCGCTACAGGATGGAGGAATAAATAGAGATTTTATTCTCTGAAAACATTAATTTTTCGGTGGTAGAGGATTGGAATCGGCCTCCACAGGGATAGGTATTATCAAAATATGTGGTAATTCTCCCTCCATCTAATCCTCTATGGCCTTCTGGACTGTATATTCCTCTCCTGATTTAGTGGGAATCCCATAAACCTAATCAGAGTACCACCAGGATAATATTATGGTGATGGAACCTCAATTGATATCCCTCTAGCCCACTAAAAATTTTCAAGATGGCATTCACATTTAGAAATAACAATTTGAATAAAATATAAATTCAAAACAATCAAGATTATGAAAAAAGGTAAACTCATGTCTTTAGGATTGACAAAATCAAACCATTCTTCAGAGAAAAAATGTTAAATTCCATCAGAAGAACCACATTTTTTCATATCCTCCAACTAATTTATGGTAAGAATCCAACCATCAGTTGTATAAATGAGCATCTCTAGCTCCTGAATACAAATCCTCACTTCAAGAGGATTGTCCTAAAAGAAAATTTTAGGTGAGGCACAAACATATACTATCCCTGGGATGTGAATCAGAAGACATAGGAACACCATTTTATTTCAACATTAGAAGATAGTTCCTACCAAAATTGGACTGCCACTGGTAGTACGAATTCTGAATACATCCTAGTCCATCATGAAGATGATCCAGAAGCCATGGATATCACATGTTTCATGGAACTTTCTTTCATGGATAAAGGAAAATATAATGGAACCCATGAATCCTCTTATATGATTAGACCTTCTTGGAATGGCCTCATTTTGTGTATCCCTTTTTATTCTATTTTGTGGATTATACCTTGCATGAGGTCATTTGGGTTCACTTGGGACCTCATCATCCATAACCTTCAAAGAGGATTAAATATCCTCTTAAGAAGATGAAGAAACATCCAATCGAGGGGATTTCTTCCTGCTCTATTTCCTCTTCCCAAACTAAGGAACTAATTTGGCCAGCACCCCTTCATGGTATGATGTGATCCAAGCCTCAATATATCGAGTAGTCAATCTACTGGTTCCATCCACTGGAGGTAGGTTGACCTCCACCTGCATCAACACCATGGCTTTGAGAAACCATATCTATGGATCTACCATTGTATGATTCTATGTTCAGAATTTTACTAAAGGAGATACATTTATTTGTTATAGACATTTAAATTTGTGTGAAAAAATATATAGAGCATAATACTCACATATAATTTCATCTTTAATCCTATTCAGATGTACACCATCCCTGAAGGACATCATGTATGAACTCAGTTCAATGCTAACCTTCGTGTCATCAGTAAATATCCCTCTGGGAATATTACTATAGGTAAATAATTTTAACTCTTTAAATAAGATCTACCTTATTTGGATTTAATTGGGATTTAAGGATAGAGGTATAATTATAGATAGAG
This sequence comes from Viscum album, assembly GCA_963277665.1. Taxonomy (NCBI): domain Eukaryota; kingdom Viridiplantae; phylum Streptophyta; class Magnoliopsida; order Santalales; family Viscaceae; genus Viscum; species Viscum album. The sequence continues at coordinate 1,129,274,946 of OY728152.1, read as the reverse complement.
CTTGGACATATGGTAAAAACCCTTTCTTGAGGACCTTGATCCACTTATTCAAGAAATAAGTTCTGAAATGGGACATAATTTATCCCCAAAAAACCTAGAACAGTTCTGCGATTCTGAAGGGAGATTTCCCTATATGAATATACAGTAGACTTCTAGGGACTTTTTTCAAGTATGGGATGGCCAACTCCATAAAATTTTATCCAACATTTTGGTCATGAAGAAGAATGTTCCTAGCCTTCTTCCCCTATTAGAATCACAGATAGGATGTATATATGCACTAAGCTACATGCCCAGAAATACCTTAAGTTATGTCATTGCAAGAATTTTGGGTCTAATATCATATCCCCACTTGTCATATTCCCCCTTCTCCAATGTCATCCAGAATGTGCCATGTGTGATTCTCTTATCCACATTACGGTAGCTTGTTGGATGCTTTCAAATGGGGCCTTCCCCTGATTCCTTTAATAATTTCGCATCCACACCTCTAAATGAATACCACCCCTTATGCAAGGGTCTTCCTTCTTGATAAAATGAGTTATTTTTATCTTTTAACTTGCTAAAACTGGTGAATTGTTGTTCTCATCACACATCACCCCTTGAAGGGGTGAATTATTCATACATATATATGAGGTTCAGAGCCCCGATGATATTGTGAACATAAAAAAAATGATGCCTACATATCCATATAGAATATAAAATGAATTTTTCTATGGGATCCATCGGCTCAGTAGCTCTAGAGTAAAATTAGCATAACTATACTCATATCTCTTACCTACCCATAAGAACTCATAAAGTTAAACTTCTTATAGTTACTTTTCTTAATATTTCATAGGCTTAGCGCACCTAGTATTCCCACATCTAGGAAGTATTAACACCCCTTCCTGGGAATAAGTTCCAATATTTCCTCCAGCCCTTCAATTGATCTGCCCATGAATCTCAAATGATGGATGAATATAAATGTGGCCTTATTTAAACCGTGTTTAGTTTTTGATCCATATCACATGGGTCATGATGCACAAAATGGTTATGGATGATGTCCAAACATTGATATAAACACCCATTACAAAAATATTGTCATTTGAAAAAGACTTATGATCTTGAAATCAAGAGTGTGGGATGTAGTTCTTTGGAGCCGGTGTCAGGACCTCCTACAGATGGCTATGATAATAAAGTGGTAGATAAGAACTCTCCAAAAAATCATACTGATATTTCTTCAAAGACCCTACCAAACCATGAAGTGAACCATCACAGATGTTGTAATAGTCAAGACCTATGACTTTCATCATCCCCTCAATATGTTTTCTATAATGATCATCATAAACTAAAATATTCTTGGTAGCCATTAAACCTGAAAATAAGTATCAATTTTGTTTTAGGAAATGTTCATTTCATGGAAAAGATTGAATAAATGAATGAATTTAGAAAATGCATGAGACCACACAAGTGCCTCACTAAGGTGCCTCATGAAAATTCATCTCATAAATTCATCGCAAAAATAACTCATGCATGTAGATATATACTGAGTCTACATAAATGAAATATTCAGTGAAAGAGGTTTAGCAGAGTGTTTGTGTGGGAGACTAGTATGGTGATAATAGAAAATTTGGAGTCACAAGAGCTGTTCGCTGAAATGAGTATGCTATTTATAGATGAGGATGCCTCCCTACAAGGACCAAACATGAAAATCTCTTACAAGGAATAATTGAGTGTACCACTAACATGAAAGACATATGTGAATTCCTTGCACGAACCATCCACCCTTTTTACCCCTTTTATATTAAAATCTAACCCTCTTCTTTTTTTTATCAAGACAAATTATGAGGGGGGATTTTTTTGAAACTCAATTTTTTCACTTGGATGAAAAGAAGATAAAGGGAAATAAATTAGGAAGAAGAGAAGGAAATAAGTGAATAAGGTTAAATATTTGAAATGCCCTGAATGACCATCTCTAAAAAGTTCCCTAAAATACCATTGACACTCAAGGTACCTTTGCGGAAGCCTGTATGACCAACTTCTGTGACCGAACTCCACGATATGACACCTTTGCCCAAGGTACTATATTTTCCTATAAATAAGACCTTGGGGTCTTCATTTGTATGGAAGAAATTTCCAAAAGGCCTCCAAAAATATCTGATCTCCCTATTCCTTTCCTCAATCCCTCCTAAACCATCATGGTAGATTTCTAAAAGATTAAGGATATTATATTAAAGGTGAATATTGAAATTAAAAGTTCTACTAGGGTTAAAAATTAACAACACCTATGCGATGAACTTTCTCACCCCATGATTAATGAATACTTGTGTGAGGTACCCCTTTGCAATCAGGGACCTACATGAGTCACTTTTAGGAACACCTATGGAGACCCTTGAAGGAATGAGAAAAGTATTTCCTGATTTTAGTCACCTAGGTGGTTCATTACCCAAGGTTTCATCATTTCATCCAAACCTACATGCGTGAAGCACCCCATTCACAAGCCTCATTGGTTCTCAATACCTTACACCATGTGTGATCTATTTCTTAGGCCTTCCTCAAAGCTATCCATGGTAGCCCTCTCCTCCATTGACTCCCTTGTTTGATACGGATAAAATCAAATCCTCCACTATGGCCTCCTGACTTACAAATACATTGTAAAAGGCACGCCAGAGTGTCTCCCATTTGGATTAGTATTTCTAAAGTCATAGGTTTTCCACAATGGTCCTACCAAATAGTTAGGATCCTCGAGGAACATGTGGATTTTTATATCTATAATCACGAGTACTCCTACCCCAAGGATAATTTCTTGGAGTTCCCAGTCTCAGATACAAGGGTTAGGACCATGTCCTCACCTTCTAATCTTTGAGACCCTAATTATAAAGTTCCTAGTAGAGAGGATGAGGATTAGGCTTGATTTTTCATTCAATATGGAATTAGATCATCATCCAGTTGTGGAACCAATTTTTGGGCATCCCTCATTGAGTAATCCCCATTCATTTCTTATAGAAGACTAAAATATTGATTCTCACAACCTCTATATCCTTCACCTTTAATACGACATCATTTTTCATACCCTTGGATCATTTTATGGTAAACTTAAGAGAGTGAACTATTGTATCCTCAGCCTCTTCCCCCATCACCCTTCTCCTCTTCCACTAGTAGAGGAGATAAGTGTGTGGTTTTTCATATCATTGAATTCATCTAATACATCAATTTAAAGCATTAATAATCCATGAATTGTGGTCTTAGGGTTGTCCATGATCGTGTTTTCCACATCATTAGATCCATGTTTCGGCAGAGAACCTTCATTTGAATCTTCCTCCAGCCTTCCTTTAGAGTGCACTCATAGGCATTGTTCCTCAAGGCCATTATCCAACCTCAGGGGGAAGTGATTTTGTGGTATCTAAAGTATTCAACTTCCTCTTACTTCTCACACTGATCATGAATCACATGAGATTAGAGTTTAATAGAATTCATGATTTACACACAATCCATGCGAATTAATGACCTATGAGAACTATGATTCCCACCATAACAGGGATACATAGGACACCTTCCTAGGGCTTGAGATCCATTCCATATCATCCATGTGATAGAAATTCATACCCCTTAATGGGAATACCCCTCAAGAGTAATCCTCAATCATAATTTTCCTAATCTGGGCATCCTCCACAGTAATAAGACTCAAAATAATCATCAACCCATGGTCTCAAAGGTCCTTACTCCCCCTGAGAGAAAATTTTAAAGCATCCATATGTGGTTTTTCAGATAACCAGACTACATGGGATTTGGTTCCCCACCAAACATGAGGTGTAGGAAGCCTCCATGTGGTAAAAACCCAACACCCAAAATCAACCCTATCCTCTCTTGGACACATTCCTTGAAGGTTTTAATTCAACTTAAGAATTCACATTTCTCTTAGGTTCTCTGGGCTACTACGATATTTTTCCCATGCCAAACTTTGACTAGGAACATTCCACCACTATTTCCTTGGAACATGACATTAAATTATATGGTTAAATTCTTTTCACCTACCTTAAAAGGTATGGTGTTACTTGATAAGAGACACCAAACTACATGTGTTCTGATTCCTTTCATAAGGATACATTAGAAACACATCTATGAGTTTGATCCAAACATAAAAACAACTCCCATGTCCATGGATGATGAGAAAATCAAGAGTGACCCACTGAGTGGCTAGGAATCCAACATTTATATAATAACAAACAATGAATCTATATGTAGTATATAATACGATACGATCGATGGAGAACCTCATATATATACATATATGTCCATTGATGAAGAATATATGACACATACAGGTGTTTATAATATAAATTCATTCAATTAATTTATTTTTAACTCTATGATTACCCACATCAAACTTGGGAATTAATGAAGGATTCATTAACATATCTTAAATCTAGAAGGGAGTCATTGAGTGGGAAATAACCCCCTCCCCAAAAGGGTGTGATGATCCTGAGATCTCATCCTCTCAACTAATGTGAGTTGTCACGAATCTTTGGTATAAATACCTAATAGGCACCTACATTTGGAATGCAGGTCCCTTTAAATATAGAACCATTGGGTGTTTTCAGTTCAATGAACAAAACTGTTGGAAACTATTCAGAAAGATAAAATAAACATGATACACGAGCTCTGAGGGGAATGGGGTTTTAGGATTTTTAGCAGTTCTTTTAGGGGTTTTTTTAGGTTTTTATGGTGTTTTAGGGATTTTTATGTTTTTATGTGTTTATGTATTTTAGTTACTTTAGGAGGTTTTGGTTTTTATTAGTTTTTAAGGTTTTTTTGGGGGGTTTATGGTTTTTTTTCTATTTTTAGGGGTTTTAGTTTTTTTGTCTTTTTTGGGTTTATAAGGGGTTTAAAAGTTTTTGTGGTAATTTTTGGGTTTTTGGATTGTTATGAGTTTTATGGGGTTTTAGTGTTTTAAGGGTTTTTAGTGGGTTTTAGGGTTTTTTGGGACGTTTAGGGTTTTTATGGGTTTTTTTTAATTTTTACGAGATTTATGGTTTTTAAAAATTTATGTTCTTCTAGGGTATTTTGGGTTTTTATGATATTTAGCATCTTTAAATGTTTTAGGGCCTTTTGAGGTTTTTGGTGGTTTTAGGGGTTTTTTTGGGTTTTGTTATTTTTAGGATTTTTAAGGATCTTTAAGGGGTTTTAGGAATTTTAGGGTCATCCATGACTTTTTAGGGTTTTTAGGGTCCTGCAGGGTTTTTAGGGGGTTTGGGTTTTTTGGGTCCATTAGGGATTTTAGGGTTTTTAGGTTCCTTTAGGGTTTGGTTATTAATTTTATGGAAATTTATGATTTTTATGGGTTTTTAGGGGTTTTTTGGGTTTGGGGTGGGAATATGGGTTTTTAGTGTCTTTATGATTTTAGGGTTTTTAGGTTTTTCTTTGTTTTTTTTGTTTTTTTAAAATTTTAGGGGGTTTAGTGGTTTTTATGATATTTAATTTTTTTAATGGTTTAAATAATTTTTATGGGTTTAAGAGCTTTATGGGGATTTTTTGGGGTTTTAGGGCATTTAGGGGTATTTTGTTTTTTTTAATGATTTTTTGAGATTTTAGGGGCTGTAGGGTTTATGTTATTCTATTGATTAAATGTTTTTTTTGTTTTTAGGGTATTTTAATGTTTTTAGCAATTTTTATGGTCTTTTAGGGGTTTTACAAATTTTATGGTTTTTCGGTGTTTTATGGTTTTTAGGGTTCAAGATCCTTTTAGGGATTTTTAGTTTGGTTATTTTTAGGGGTTTTTATGGTCTCTCATTACTATTAAGGGGGTTTTGGGGTTTTTTAGGTTTTTAAGGTTTTTTGGAATTTTAAGTGGTTTAGGGTCATTTTTAATTTCTGAGTCCCTTTAGGGTTTTATTATGGTTTTTTGATACCTTAAATTTTTTTAGGGTAGTTTAGAGTTTATTAGGTTTGTTTCAATCCTTTAGGGTTTTTAGGGACTTTATGGTCATTTGAGGTCTTTTAGGGAATTGAGGGTACATTAGGATTTTTGGGGTATATTTGGGTTGTTAGTGTCTTTTAGGTTTTCTATGGTATTATATAGTTTTTATAGGTTTTTTATGTTTTTAGTGTCTTTTAGTGTTTTATGGGTTTTAGGGTCTTCTAGTTTTTTTAATGGAATTAGGGTATTTAAGGGATTTTTAGTATTTTTGGTTCATTAGTGTTTTTTGGGATTTAGGGTCCTTTAGGGGGTGTAGGGTTTTTTGGGTGTTTGAGGGGGTTTTAAGTAAATTTGTGTTTTCAGTAATTTTTAGTGTTTTTAGGGTCTAATGAGTTTCTATTGTTTCAGGGGTTTCACTGTATTCCTGATCCTTTTATGGTTTTATAATTTTTATGGATTCTAGGAGTTTTAGGGTTTTTAGGTGTTTTTTGGGGGTTTTAGGGGTTTATGTTTTTTAATGGTTTTTGGAATTTTAATGTGTTTCTATGGTTTTTTAGTTTTTTAATGGTTTTTATGGTCTTTTATGAATATTGGGGTTTTTAGTGTTCTAGGGTTTCTAGGGATTTTAAGGAGGTTTTTATAATTTTTAGTTGTTTTGGAATTGTTTGGGATTTTAGGGGGTTTTATGGTTTTAATTCTTATTATGGTTCTTTTTAAGGTTATTTTTGGTTTATTTGTTATTTCTAGGGATTTTAAGGCATTTGTTTTATGTTTTTAGGTTTTTATATTATTTATAGGGTTTATAGGCTTTAGGGAATTTATGTAGTTTTATATAGTTTTATAGGCTTTAGGCATTAGGGTTTTATGGTAATTTTAGGGTTTTTTTGAGTTTTTAAGGGTTTTTTGGTTTCCATATATTTTTATGGTTTTTTATATTTTTAAATATTCTTAATGGTTAGTCAACAATTTTATGGTTTTTTAGGGATTTAGGGTTTTTAGGGTTTTTAGGATATTTAGGTTTTTTATGTTTCTTATACTTTATTAGGGTTTTATGGGTTTTCATTGTTAGTGGATAATTTAGGATTTTTTATGGTTTAAAAATCTTTTTAGAGATTTTAATATTTTTAAAGGTTATTAAGGGTTTTTAGGGGTTTTATGGTTATTAGTGTTTTTAGATTTTTTAGTTTTTTAGGTTTTTTAGGGATTTTTAGAGGTTTTTAGGATTTTTTTGTGATTTTTAGGGGCTTTAAGTGTTTTTGGGTATTTTTTATGAGGTGTGGGTAATGATTTTAATAAATATTAATGGTGTTTTGGGTCTTTTAGGGTTTTAGTGGATTTATGGATTAGAGGTTTTTAGTTTTTTTTAAATTTTTAGGGGTTTTAGTGGTCTATATGGTTTTAAATGGTTTTAAGGTTTGTGGTATTTTTTTAGGGTTTTTAGATTTTAAATGGTTTTGTGGATATTAGTGGTTTTGTAGTTTTTAGTTTTTTAGTGAATTTACATATTTTATGGTGTTTTATGGTTTCTATTTTTTTTGTTTTTTATGGTTTTAGGTTTTTCTATGGATTTTTTGTTTGTTTAAGGGTTTTTAGGATCCTTTAGGGTTTTTATATGGGTTTGAAGTCTTTTGGAGTTTTTTAGTGTTTTAAGGAATTTTTACTATTTTTAATATATGGGTTTTTTGGGTTTTGGGTTATTTTGGGGGTTTTAGGGGGCTTATGTTTTTTTAGTTTTTATGGCTTTTTAAGGGTTTTATATATTTTTTGGTTTTACGGATTTTATGGATATTTATATTTTTTAGGGTATTAGGTTTCTTATGGTTTTTAGAATTTTATTTTGGATTTCTGGTATTTTTTTAGGTTTATCGGGTTGTTTTATGGTTTTATAGCTTTTTTCTTGTTTTAAAGGATATTTTTGTGATTTTTTTTGGCTTCTAGGGTTCTTGGTAGTTATTTAGGGGTTGGGGGTTAGGGTTTTTAGTTTTTTATGGTTATTAGAGTATTTTAAATTTTTTTTGGGGATTTAGGGGTTTTAGAGGGCTTTAGGGGTCTTTTAGTAGGTTTTAGTGGTTTAGTGTTTTTTGTTTTTTGGGGTTTAAGGGTCTTTTTATGGACTTTAATATTTTTTAATGTTTTTTTCATTTTTTTGGGTTTTCAGTTATTTAGGTTTTTTGGGGGTTTTAGGTGATTTTAATGGGTTTTAGGGACTTTTATGGGTGTTTATGGTTTTTACAGGTTTCAGGTTTCTAGGATGTTTTTGTAATTTTAGGGTTTTGAAGGGGTGTTAGTTTATTTTAGGTGTTTTGGGGTGTTTTGGGTTTTTTGATGTTTCTTACTTTTTTTGTCTTTTGGGGTTTTAGTGTTTTGTTATTGTTTTTCATGTTTATAGGGTTTTTGGGATTTTTGGGATTTTTTAAGGGTTTTAGGGTTCTATTGTGGTTTTTATGGGGTTTTAGGTATTTTTCGGCTTTTAATGGTTTTAGTATTTTATTCGGTTTGTTAATGTTTTTATTTTTTTGATTATGTTTCCATAGGGGTGTTTGTTTTTTATGATATTTAAGGGTTTTTAGATACTTTAATTATTTTAAAGGTCATTTAAGGGGTTTTAAGGATTTATGAACTTCTAGGGATTTTAGGGGTTATTAGTGTTTTTATAGGTTTTAATTTTTTTGGGGTTACTAGAGGGTTTTTATGGTATTTAGAGGTCTTAGGGGGTTTAGGGTACTTCTAAATTTTACGGTTCTTAGGGATATTTAAGGATTTTTAGTGATTTATAGGATTTTTTCAGTTTTTTAGGATTTTTAATTGTTTTTAGGGTTTGTTGGGATTTTTTGTTGTTTTTTTGGGTTTTAGGGTTTTTAAGGGTTTTGGGGTTTTTAGTATTTTCATAGGATTTTTTGGGTCTTAGTGTTTTTTTGGGTTTTTAGGTTTTTTATAGTTTTGAGGGGACTTTAGGGATTTTATGACTTTCAGAGAATTTAGTGGATGGTAGGGTTTTAGTGTTTTTAAGGGCTTTTTAATATTTTTATGGTTTTTAGGGTGTTAAGGGGTTTTACAGTTTTTATGGTTTTATTTATTTTTTCAGTTTTTAGGGTTTATATGGGTTTTTTGGTTGTTTATGTTTCTCATAATTTTTATTGTATTTAGTATTTTTATGGGTTTTGGGGTGTTTAGTATTTTAGGTATTTTTAGGGTTCTTAATGGTTTTTTAGTTTTTAGGGTTTATTTGTGTTTTCTTACAGTTATTATGGTTTTTTGAGGGGTTTTTTTGGTTTTTAGGGGTTTAGGGAGTTTTATGGTTTCTAGTGGATTTTAGGTTGTTTAGGGATTCTTAGTGTTTTAGGGGGTTTTGGGTTTTTAGAGAATTTATGGGTTTTTAGGTTTTTAGGTTTTTTAAGGGATTTATCATATTTAGTGTATTGGTGTTTTTGGTAGTTTTAGTGTATTAAGTGTAATTTAAAGTTTTTATAGGGTTTTTAGTGACTTTTATGGTTTTGAGGGTTTTGAGGGTTTTGAGGGTCTTTTAGGTTTTTATGGATTTTAGTCATTTTTATATCATTTTAGGGTTTTTGTGGTATTTTAAGGGTTTTAAGTGATTTTAGGGATTTTTTTTGTGTTTTAGGGGGTTTAGGGGATTTTATGGGTTTAGGGGATGTTTGGATTTTTATTATTTTTAATATTCAATATAGTTATTATAGTGTTTTTATGGGTTTTATATTAATTTAACACTTTTAATGTTTTTTAGACTTTGTTAGTGTTTTTAGGAATTTATGTTTTTAAGGGTTTTAGGTTTTTTATGGGTTTTTAGGGTTTTAGGATTTTTAGGATTTTTACAATTTTTAGGGATTTCAATCGTTTTTAGGCTTTTCGGGATTTTAATATTTTAGTGGGTTTTAGGGGGTTTAGGGTTTTTTGAATGTTTTAGGGTTTATAATGGTGTTTTTGGGTTTTTAGTGTCTCAGGGTGTTTCATAGGTTTTTAGGGGTTTTTTGGGGTTTTGTGGGATTTAGGGTTTTTATGTTATTTTGGATTTTGGGTTGTTTGAGGGTTTTAGGGTATTTATGGGTTTTATAGGATTATTTAGGTAATTTATAAGTTTTTAGGGGTTTTAGGGTCTTTTAGGTATATTTGGGGTCTTATAGATATTTACATGGTATTATGGGTTTTTATGGTTTTTTGGGTTTTAGGTTTTTTAATGGGTTTTAAGGTTTTAGGGTTTTTAGAATTTTTTAGGGATTTATGGTTTTTATGGTCTTTAAAAATTTTAAGGGGTTTTAGTTCCTTTTAGGGCTATTTTGGGGTTTTCATGGTTTAATAGGGGTTTTAGTGTCTTTTAGGGTTTTTTAGGGTTGTTTAATGTTTGTTACGGTTTTCTAGGGTCTTTTAGGGTTTTAGGGTTTGTGTGGGTTTTTATCGTTATTTGTACCTTTAGGGTCTTTTACGATGTTTCCGTATATATAGGGTTATTTAGGGGTTTTTTGGGATTCTACGGTACTTTAGGGTTTTGGGGGTTTTTAGGGTCCTTTAGGGTATTTTTATGTTTTTAGGCTCCTTTAGGGGTATTAGAGTCATTTAGGGATATTAGGTTTTTTAGGGGCCTTTAGGTTTTTAGGGTTTTAGGGTCCTTTTGTGATCTAGGGTTTTTATAAAGTTTTAGGGTTTTATGGTTTTTAGGTTTCTCTAAGTTTATTATGTTTTTAGGATATTTTTTGTCTTTTGTGGGTTTTTAGGGATTTTATTGTCTTTTATGGATTTATGATTTCTTGAGACTTTTACGGGATTTCAGGTTTTTAGTGTCTTTTAGGGGTTTTGGGTTTTAGATTGTTTTTTGTGTTTTAGGGACTTTAGGGGATATTATGTTTTTTATGGTTTTAGGGGATTTAGTTTTTTTAGGGATTTATTATTTTTAATTAGGTTTTGTGGTTTTTAGGGTTTTTTGGTTTTTTGGCTCCTTGGGGTGTTTTATAGGTTTTTTTTAGAATTTTAGGTTTTTAGGGTTTTTCAGGGGTTTTGGGAGATTTTTATGATTTTGAATGTGTTTAGAGTTTTTAGTGTTTGGGAGTTTTTTAGAGATTTAGGGGTTTTATGGATTTTAATGGTTTTTGGTGGGTTTTTAGTGGGTTTTAGGGTTATAGGGTTATAGTGTTTTGGGGGGTTTTATGGTTTTTAAGGGGTTTTTATCATTTTTTAGGGTTTCTAATTTTAATTGTCTTAGGGCCGTTTTTGGTTTCTAGGGTTTAAGGATCTTTTAAGGGTTTCATGGTTTTTAGGGAGCTGTTGGGTTTTTATGGATTTTTTGTTTTTTAGTGTTTTATAGGGGTTTTAGGAGTTTTTGGGTTAGTTTATGGTTTGTAATGGATTTTTTTCTTGTTTTAATTGTTTTTATGGGTTCTTAGTGTCGTTCTACAAATGTTTGAAATTTTTAGTTTTTTGTTGTATTTTTAGGATTTTTAGGGCTCTGTATGGGGTTTAAGGTTTTTTTATGGTTTGTTAGTGTTTTTTGGGTTTTTTTGGGTTTTAGGGATTTTAGGGGGTTTTATTGGTTTTAAGGTTTTTATGATTTTTAGGGTTTTTAGGGTTTTGTAGTATTTTATTTGGGGTTTTTTGGTATTTAAGGCATTTAGTCATTACTGATTTTTATGATTTCCATATATTTTTAAGTTTTTAGGGTTTGAGGTTTTCTATATTTTTTTGGTTTTTAGAAATTTTTAGGGTTTTAAAAGGATTTTGATATTTTTTAAGGTTCTTTGGATTTTTAGGGGTTTTATGCGTTTTTGGGTTTTATTTTGTTTTTATAATTTTTAGATTTTTTCAGTTCTTAAGGGTTTTTAGGTATTTAGGGATGATTTAGGTGTTTAAGGTTTTACGGTTTTTAGGGTTTTTAGGATATTTATGGTTTTTAGTGTGTATTTGGGTTTTAAGGGTTCTTAGGGTTTTTAGTACTTTTTTGAGTTTTAGGGGTTTGAAGGGGTTTTTAGTGGTTTTAGGGAAAGGAAGGCATAGGGCTAGGCTATTCCTAACCCCCCAAAATTTATTAGAAAAAAGACGTAGCAGACAAGGGAGGGGTAGAGTCAGTCGAACCACACCCAAAAAAACCTTAACACCCCCAAAAAACAAAAACCCAGAAAAATGTAATAATAACAAGAAGACACCAATAGAACCAAGACCATAAACTACAACATCATCACCTCCTAGCCAATCAGCAACCAGCATCCAGTAGCTCGGTTTCCAGAATCCAGAACCTCCTAAACATTCAACACCTAGACTTTCCATGCACAAATAACAACAATGTAAAATCATCACCTTCAGCACCTCTCAGTCCATCAGCAAATAGCATCCAAAAACACAATTTCCAGCATCCAAAACTAACTTGCAAAGCAGAGCCCACCCGAAACACAAAACCAGCAACACTGAAACATTAGCATCAACATCATCATATCCCGGAAAAGAGGTAACCAACATCCAACACCTCATATTCCAAAAATCGGCACCTCCTTCAACAGTTCCTAGCCAAGAAGCAGCCAGCACCCAACAACACAGATTCTAGAAACCACCACCTTCAAGCCCTCTGGCTTCCAGCAGTTCACACCTAGCAGCACAACCAGCAACACAGGACCACCAGCACCCACACCCAGAACCCTCTCGCAACACCCATAACACCTTGCTTATACCCAGATCTGAACATCCCTTCCTGCAAGCCAGAAAATGAACATTATAACCAAACAACTCCCAACACCTTGCAACAAAACCATCAAAAAGCGCCAGTCACTCACCAGCAACCAGCACCACCTCACCAAGAAGATCCATTGCCAGCAACATAGAACCACCATCACCAAACTCATAAACATCAATTTCATCACATCCTATCCCAGCAGCCAGCAGCATCTATCACCTCAGTTTCCGACCACCAATGCCTCATTCAGCACCTCCTATAAAAGCCACCACAAACAACCAATCTCTTATGTCAACGCACACCAATTTCCATAGCATCATCAAAAATATTAAACAACCAAGAACCATCTCAACAAGAAACTCAATTAGAATACCCCTAACAAGATGTACAACCCAACCAACAGACTGAGCCACCAACAAAGAGATCCATAATAGTAGATAAAGAATGCACCCAAGCATTAGAAAGATGAATCCATCATCCACCAGAACAGTAGAAATGGTGAATAATAATATAATTATAACCATAGAAGAGAAAAAATACCATATTTGAAGAAACATCAAAGAAGAAGTAGCTGACCACTCAGTTATAAAAATTGGGCAGGCGATCGACCTCCAATGAGGGCAACTCCCATGCCGCCGTTGAAGCCCTCTCCATCACTGAAACCCTCTCCACTGCTGACCCATCCACAGAAACCCCAACACTAAAAAATCAACTACAATATGTGGATGATGTTTGGTAGAGTTCCCAAACTGCGAGAAACACCCCAGGATCCATCAGCTTTGTGACCGCCACTGACTCCTGCCACCTAGAGACAGAGATCTGCGAAATCCATTACCTGAAGAAAACTAGGCTGGGGGTTGTGTCAGAGACTCCCGAGTGAAACCCACCACCAAAGAGCCATTTGCATCATCATTTTCCAATTTTCACTGATCTAAAAACACAACAAATGGGGAAACCTCCATATCCTCTGATGCCAGCATACACCGACAAGGAATCCAATGCCTTCTTGTGTCTGAAGTTGAAGGCCCGATCCAGTACACTACTCAGGAAATTTGAAGCTTCCAAAGATATCAAACCACCTCTTCCTTGAGTCCATTGTGCACTTACAGGGTACACTGCCACTAGGAATAGTGAAGGAGAAAATATCCACTATCAAAGCCCCAAGAAGAGACTAGGGGAAAACCTGGAAGAAGCATCGAGTGAGAGAGAGCATCGGGGGAGTGTTCCACCTTATCCATAGGGGTTTTAGTGGTTTATATTATTTTTAGGGTCTTTTATATTTTTTTATGGTTTTAGGTTCTTTTATAGTATTTATTATTTTTAGGGTCTTTTAATTTTTTTTAATTTTTCTAGGTTCTTTTATTTTTTTTCGAGGTTTTTAGTTTCTTTTAGGGATGTTTTTGGGGTTTTTATGGCTTTAGGTTATTTATGGATTTATTTGGTTTTTAATGGGTATTTGGGATTTTAGATTTTTAGGGATTCATGCCACCTTATGTGTTTAATGGTTTTTAAGGTTATTAGGGTTTTTGTGATTTTAGTGTTTTCTAGATTTTTAGGGTTTTGAGAGGTTTCTGGGTTTTTTATAGTTTTATTGTATTTTTATGGTATTTAAGGGTTTATAGGGTTTATAGGGTTTAATGGGTTTTAGAGTTATTAGGGTTTTTTGGGGTATTATGTATTTTAAGGTTTTTTTGGTTTTTTGGGGTGTTTAAGGTATACTTGGTTTTTTTTTGGGATTTTGAAGGATTTTTTGGGTTTTATGTGTTTTGGGGTTTATATGGATTATAGAGTTCTTTTATGATTTTTTTTTGTTTTGGGGTTTTTTGGTGGGGGTTATTGGTTTTTTTTAGGTTTAGGATTTTTTCTGTTTTAAGAAATTATGATTTTTATGTGTTTTTATGTGGTTTTATTGGTTTTCATGGTTTTATTATTTTTAAGCGTTTTATTTTTGGTTTGAGTGTTTTCAATGTTTTTAGTGTTTTTAGGGGTTTTTTGGTTTTTAGGGGTTTTAATGTTTTTTAATTGTATTCTATGGGATTTATGGTTTCTAAGGTTGTTTAGGGTATTTTTTACAAGGGTTTTATTGTTTATTCAGGTTTTTAAGCGTATTTTAGTATTTTTAGAGTTTTTTAGTGTTTTTAGGGTTTTATGTATTTTTATGGTGTCAATGGTTTAATATATTTTTTATGGGTCTAAATTGGTTTTAGGGTTTTTACTATTTTTAGGTGTTTTACATTGGTTCTTAGAGTATTCAAGGTTTTTTTTATTTTCTTAATGACTTTACGGTTTTAGTGTTTTTTAATATTTTTATAGTTTTTTAAGGTTTTATGGTCTTTAAGATTTTTTAGAGATTATAGTGGTTTAGGGTTTTTATGGGTTTTAATGGTTTTTAGGGGGTGTTATGTTTCTTTGGGTTTTAGGGTTTTTAAGGGAGTTTTAGGGTTTTTAGGGTTTTAAGGTTGTAGGGATATTTTAGGTTACTTAAGTTTTTTAAGGTTTTTAGAGTTTTTTTGTAATTTTATGGTATGTTAAGGGTTTTTATGGTTTCATATTCATTAGGGGATTTAGATTTTTTAGTGGTTTTTAAGGGTTTTATGGATTTTAGGGGTTTTAGGTATTTATATTTTTTAGCATGTTTAAGGGGTTCATAGGATCTTTTAAGGATTTTAGGTTCTTTTAGGGTTTGGTGGGTTTTACGATATTGTATGGTTTTATAAGGTTATTAGGGTATTTTACAAGTTTTTTTGGGTTTTTAGGGACCTTTAGTGTTGTTTTATGATTTTTAGTGTTGTTAAGGTGTTTATAGGGCTTTTAATGTTTAAGGGGTTTCTAGGGTATTCGGGTTTTAGTGGTTTTGATGATTTTAAGAATTTTTTACGCTTTAATGTTTTAAGGGTTTTTAGGGGTTTTAGGGGTGTGAGGGATTTTTCTATCATTTATGATTTTTTAATATTTATAGGTTTTATAAGGGTATTTAGGGTTTTTATGGGTTTTAGGGGTTTTAGTGGTTTTTAGAGTTTTTAGGTTTTTTGGGTTATTTTTGTGTTTGTTTGGGGTTATTTTTGTGTTTTTTTCGGTTTTTTCCATTTTTAGGGTTTTTAGGGATTTTTGAGGTTTTTTTGCTTTGTATAGGGTTTTATGGTTTTATGGTGTTTTAAGTTTATTTATGTTTTTTTGGGTTTTATGGTTTTTAGAGTTTGTTTAGGGGTTTGGGGTTTCTTATGGTTTTTAGGGTCTGTGGCTTTTTAGGGTTTTAGGATTTTTATGGTACTTATAGGGTATTTAAGTGTATTATAGGGTTATATAGTGTGTTTTGTGTTTTTAGGGTCCTTTATAATTTTTTAGTGTTTATTGGGGTTTTTTATAGTTTTTTGTGGGGGGGTGGTATTTTTGGGTTTTTAGGGATTTAGTGTATTATAGGTATTTTTAGGGTATTTATGGTCCATTTGGGTTTTGTTAGGTTTTTAGGGTACTTTAGTATTTTCAGGGGTTTTATGGACCTTTATGAATTGTTATGGACTTAGGGTCCTTCATGGATTTTACAGTTTTTTCTGGGTTGAGGGATTTTTTGTTTTTTTTTCATTTTACACGTTTTAAGAAATATATAATTGTTTATGTTTTTATTATTTTTAAGGGTTATATGATTTTTTATGTTTTTTATGGTTTTTAGGGGTTATATTGTTTTTGTGGGGTTTTAGGGGTTTTATGGTTTTATGTTTTGTAAGGTCCTTTTTTGGTTTTTATGGGTTTTCTGGGTCATTATGGGTTATTTGGTCATTTAATATTTTTAGAGTCTTTGGATCCTTTTGGGTTTTTTGGTTTTTCGGGGTTTTTAGTGCTTTTTGGGGTTTTAGTGTCTTTTATGGGTTTTAATGTTTTTGGTGTTTGTAGGGTCATTTAGTGTTTTAGGGGGTTTATGGTTTTTATAGTTTTTTAGGATTCTGAGGTTTTCAGGGTTTATAGGGTTCGGTTTTTTGGTTTATTTATGGTTTTTAGGGTTTTCTGCGTACTTTAGGGTTTTTATGGGGTTTAGGAACCTACGGTGTTTTAGGGTTTTAAGGACCCTTTATTATGTTTAGGTTTTTTATGAGTTTGAAGGTTGTTTACGTTTCTTTGGATTTTAGGTTTCATTAGGCTTTTTAGGGTTTTTTATCCCTTATGAGTTTATTAGGTATTTGTAGGTTATTTTAGTGTTTTTAGGTTCCATTTGGGGTTTTTAGGATTTATAGAGTCGTTTAGGATTTTAGGTTATTTTATAGTCTTTTAGGGGATTTAGGGTTCATAGTGTCTGTTAGGGTTTTTATATTTTTAGGTTATATTAGGATTTTTGTCATTTTTATGTTTTTTAGGTTTTTTGTTCCTTTTTATGGTTTTTCCTGTTTTTAGGGCCATTTTGTTTTTATGGCCTTTTAGGGGTTTGAAGGGGGTTTTAGGGTTTTCAGGGTTTTATAGTTTTTAAATTTTCTTAAGGATTTATAGTTTTTTAGGATTTTTAGGTATTTCGGTGTTTCCAAGGATTTCTAGGGGTTACTTATGATTTTAGGGTTTTTAGTGAGTTGTGGTTTTTTCAATTTTTTTTTGGTGTTTAGGTTTTTAGGTTTTTAGGTGTTTTTAGGGTTTTTATGTTTTTTAGTATTTTTAAATGGTTTTTAGGGGATCTTGTATTTGAAGGGGTTTTAGGGGAATTAAAGGTTTTTGTGATCCTTTATGGCTTTAGGTATTTTAGGGTTTTATCATTTCAATGTTTTTTCAGTGTTTGCACCTTTTTAGGGGTTTTAATGGTTTTAGGGTTTTTAATGGTCATTATGAAACTTTTAGTGGTTTTAGTGTTTCCTAGAATTTTTGGTGTTTTAAGAGTTTTTATGGCTTTTAATATTTTTAGGGTTTTATTTATTTTTAGTGTTTTTTATGTTTTTAGGTATTTTAGAGGGTTTTTAGGGTGTTGGGATTTTTAGTGTTTTTATGGGGTTTTGGTGTTTTTATTTTTTTAGGGTTTTTAGGTTTCTTTAGGGTTTTTGGGATTTTCAAGGAATTCAAAGTTTTTATTGTTCTTTGGGATTGTAGGGGTTTTAAATTTTTTTAGGGGTTTGGGGAATTTTAGGTATTTTATGTGTTTTTAGGATTTTAGAGGCTTTTTGATTTTTTTAGGTCTTTTGGGGGTTTTAATGATTTTCTGGGTTTTCATGGGGTTTAGTTGTTTTAGTTTTTAGGGCTTGTTAGGGGTTTTATGGTCAATAGCACTCTTTAGGGTTTTATGATTTTTTTGGTTTATAGGGTATTTATAGTTTTTAATATTTTTATTGGTTTTTAGAGTTTTTAATGGTTTGGGATGAAGAGGTGTGAGGCCAGGATATTCCCGACCCCCTCAGAATCTATTATGAAAAAAAAGAAACAGCAGACAAGGGAGGAGAGGGGTCAATCAACCCACACCCAAAAACCCTTACAACCCAAGACACAAAAGACCCCAAAAAAAGAAAAAAGAAAAAAGAAAAAACACACAAAGCCAAACAAATCAGAAAAACAATGAATTCCCCAACATCACCTCCAGATCAGTCACCAGTAAACATCCATTAGCACCAAATCCAGCAATCATGAACTATCATCCTACAACACCAAAATCATCGTCAGTAGTTTCATGAAACCAACTTTAGCACCACAAAGTCACAACCATCAACCTCCATCAGCCCCAAGTCAAACACCATCACAATAGCTTCAATCAAGCAGCAATATCATTTCCACAAAAAAGACTCACCACAAGTGACATAGAACCACCAGTGCCAAAATCACCAACCCAACAGAACAACCACAGGAAGAGAACCACCAGCATCCAATGCAAGAACCAGTGCACAACCCAAGCATCCCTTCTAGCAACCCAGGAACCACAATGCATAAACAGAAAGTAGCACCTCATATCAATCCCAGCAAACAGCACCAACATCGACCCATAGCAAAACTATCCTCCACCACAACACATCCATAATAGGACGATCCAACCAAAATTTTCAGAAAAATACACGAGGCCAAAAAGACCACTTTGGCACCGCCGGGAAGTAAAGACCGAAACCAGCTCACCACAGAACACAGACACACCAAGAACAGCAGCATGAATCAAAGGTAGGGCACGAACCTGGAAATTCTGCCGCATCTAGCATGAATCTATGTAACACTAGAAGAGCCACCGATCAACTCCAAAGTTCAGCTCTACAAGCGGATGGGCAGAGTGAAACAACAACAACCGAGAGAGCCATACCACCGTGCTGTGCCATCGAAGAGGCCAAAACCCATGCTGCCAGTGAAACCCCCTCCACCAATGAAGACTTAGATGTTGTAGACCCATTCATGGAGGCCCCATCAAAGCAAACGGGATCTTGGACTATGACCAAAGACCACTAGGTTTTCCAAACTCCGAAGTGTTGACCGCTTCACCACTTGCTAAGAAAATCTGATCTGAAACCACAACGAGTTTCGCAACCTCTAAAGCCACCAAATCCTGAGAAAAAAGGCAGATAAGCCAAGATATGGTTGAATATGAAGCCAAAGGCCCATGAAAAAACATCACTATGGAATGTTGAAGCCGCCAAAAGAGGGGAACCACCGCATCCATGGATTTGTCATGCCGCACACAAAAAAATCCAGATCAGAACCGCCTTGCAACGAAAAACCTAGATATGATAGGTTCCACCATAGATCTATAATGCTGCACCATAAAAGGACCAAAACCTACCCACTCCTCTATGGAAATGTAGCTCTGAAGATCCGAAAGACCATATCCAATGCACACCTGCAAGGAAAAGTATCCCAGATGTCCAGGAATACCAGATCTTACCTGATCTCCCATGACTGAAGCCATCATCTGATGCTAAATCCTGAGAACTTTTTGCAAGATCACCACCAATCTAGAATAACCTAGCCACCAGAAGATGGAGGATATGTGGAATGAAGGCCGATGCATGAGAAGAAGAAGCCGCAACAAAAGCGCCTCCTTACCGGAGAAGCGTCGTGGGAGGAGAAATCTCCGGGGAACCCAAGCACGAGAGGATCCAGGAGACTCAGCTGCCATCCTTTGGTTTTTTATTCTCTTAATTATTTGGGGTTTATGAAGGCTTTTGGGGTTTTAGGTGTTTTTTGGGATTTTTTTAGTTTTTAGGGTTTTAGTGGATCAGGGTTTTTAAGGGTGTTTTAAGGTTTTTAGGGGTTTTTGTAATCTTTTGGGGTTTTGTAGGGTTTTTAGAGTCCTTGTGGGGATTTATGGTTTTAGGGATTAGGGCTGGGTGTAAGGATTTTTTTTGGGATTTTAGGGTTTTAGTATTTTGTGATTTTTTAGATTTTCTAAGGTTTCATAGAGGTTTTATGTTTTTTTGGGTTTTTAGGATTTTTAGGATTTTAGGATTTTCTTAGTGTTTTAACGGATTTTCATGGTTTTTATAGATTTTTAAGGGTTTTAGGGATTTTATGGGGTTTTATATTTTTAGGTATATTTAGTGTTTTAAGGTGTTTTCATGGGTTTATAGGGTTATAGGGTTTTAGGTGTTTTGGGGTTTTTTTGGTTTTTTAGGATTTTTTGAGTCTTTGGTTTTTTGGGTTTTTGGGGTTTTTAGGGTCTAAGGGAGTTCTAGGGGGTTTAGGGTGTTTTATCATATTTTTAGGTTTTTTAGGGGTTTTAGTGTGTCTTCTGGTCTTTAGGATATTTAATGATTTTTAGGGTTTTTAAGGGTTTTTAGTATTTTTATTGGTTTTAAGGATTTTTTGGTTTTTATGGTTTTTAGATTTTTTAATGGGTTTTGGGGTATTTTGGTATTTTAAGATTTTATGGCCTTTATGGTATTTAAGGGGGTTTTAGGGGTTTCAAGGTTTTTAGGGGGGGTTTGTAATTTTTAGGGTCTTGGGGTTTTTTAAGGGTTTGGTCATTATTGTTTTTCGGTTTTTAGTAGGTTTTGGGATTTTTAGTATTATTTCGTGTCTATAATGGGTTTTTAGTGTTTTTAGGTTTTTAATTTTTTTAGGGTTTTGGGTTCTTTTGGTGGTTTTTGGGGTTCTATTATGATTTTTATCATTTTAATGGGTTTTACGATTTTTCAGTATTTTTTTGGGTTTTAGGTGATTGTAGGGTTTATAGGGTTTTTAAATTTTCTTATGTTGTTTAAGAGTTTTTAGGGTTTTCATGGTTACATGGGTTTTTAGGATTTTTATAGTATATTTTGGGGTTTTTAGGGATTTTAGTGTTTTTAAAGAGGTTTTATGGTTTTATAAAAGTATTTAGGGGGTGTTAGGGTGTTTTTTTTTTGATTTTTAGTGTTTTAAGGTATTTTTAAGGTTCATAATGTTCTTTAGGGTTTTAAAAATTTTAGAGACTTATTGGGTTTTACAATGTTGTTGGGTTTTTTATTTTTTTATGTTTCTAGGGTGTGTAGGGTAATTTTTGTGTTTTTTATGTTTTTGGGGTTTTTATGATTTTATATTTTTAGAATTTACTATTTCATTTAAGGGTTTTTAGTTTCTTTTAACATTTTTTGGGGGTTTTAGGGGTTTTAGGGATTTTAGGTTTTTTGGTCATTAGGTTTATAGGGTTTTAGGGATTTTAAGTAAATTTATGGTCTTATAATTATTTTAACTATTTTAGTGTAATTTAGTAGTGTTGAGGTGTTTTTAGTAATTTTCATGTTTTTATGGTTTTTTTTATTTTTAGGGTTTTACCGTTTTTTGTATTTTTAAGGGTCTTAATGATTTTAGGGTTTTATAGGGTTTTATGGTATTTCAGGGGTTTTAAAGTTTATAAGGTTTGGGGGGGTTTTTTTTGGGGGGGGGTACTGGTTTTTTATAGGCTTTAAGGATATTTAGGGTTTTTAGGTATTTTAGGGTTTTGAGGGGTTACAGGTTTTTGTGGTTTGGCAGAGTGTGTGTTTTTATAAGTTTTATGGATTAAAGGGATTTGTGGTAGTTTCTCTGGTTTTTACTGGGGTTTTGGGATTTTTACATATTTAGGGGTTCTTTTAGGTTTTTGAATTCTTTAGGGTGTTTTAATGGTTTTTTGGGTTTTTTTGGGTTTTTATGTTTTTTATGGTTTTGAATATATTTAATATATTTTTTGGTATTTTGGGTTTTTATTAGTTTTAGAGTTCTTCTAATGCTTCTAGTGTTTTTTGGGGTTTTTATGAATCTAAGGGGTTTTGGGGTTTTAATTTTATTATGGGTTTTAGGGATGTTTTTGGTTTCTATCATATTTTAGATTTTATGGTTTTTAGATTTTTTATTGTGTTTTATGTTTTTACGGTTTTTTAGGATCATTTAAGGGGTTTAGGGGTTTAAATTTTTTTAGTATTTTTTAGAATTTTGATATTTTTTATGGTATTTTACGGTTTTTAGTGTATTTACAGTTCTTAAGGGGTATTTAGGGTTTTTACATGGTTGTAGGTTTTTCTAGTGTTTTTTTGTTTTTATGGGTTTTATTAGTTTTAGGGTTTTTAGTGTTTCTAGTGTTTGTAACGGTTCTTATATTTTTATATTCTTTTAGTGTTTGTAAGGGATTTAGGGTTTTTAAATGATTTTAGTGATTTTTTAGCCTTTTTATATTTTTAGGGGTTTTGGGTCTTTTAGCAGTTATAAGGGGTTTAAAGGAAATTTAGGTGTTTTTAGGGTCTTTTAGAGATTTTAATGTTTTTAGTATTTTTAGTGTCTTCTAGTGTTTTTAGGTTTTAAAGGTTATTTTATGGGTTTTAGGGTATATAAAGTTTTTTGGATGTTTTTTAGTGTTTTTTGAGTTTTTTTTTGCTTTGTGTGTTTTTATAGTTTTTAGGGTATTTTTGGATTTTTTGGATCATTTATGGGTTTTCAAGGTTTTTAGCGTCCTTTAGGGTTTCTTATGGATTTTAGGTTCCTTTAGAATTTTTTTTACACTCCTTTAGGGTTTTTAGGGTTTCAATAGTCATTTTGGGGATTTGAGGGTATTTTAGGATTCTTTAGATTTTTTTAATGTTTTTAGTTTCATTTATATATTTTAATGTTTTTACAATCATAGAGGGGTTTTTGGTTTTTTAGGATTTTCTAATATTTCTTTGGGTTTTAAGGTTTTTAGGGGTTTAGGGTTTTTATGTTTTTTTGAGGATTCATTTAATTCTTATGGTTCTTATGGGTTTTTGATTTATTTAAAGGTTTTAGGGTTTTTATGTTTGTTCTATTTTTTTATGGTTTTAGAAGGTTTTTAGGGTGTTCAGGTTATTAGGATTTTTTAGTGGTTTCATTTTTTGTGGGATTTTATGGAATTGTTTTAATAGGTTTTAGTGTTTTTTAGGTGTTCTAGGGGTTTTCGGGGTTTTAGAGTTTTTTTATATTTTCTAGGAATTTTACGTGTTCTAGGTTTTTAGGAGGTTTCAGTTTTTTAGTGGTCTCAGGGGTTTTCATGTTTATAAGGTTTTTTGATATGTTTATTTTTTGGGGGGGTTTAAGGGTTTTAAGAGTTTTGGGGTGATTTTTATGATTAATTTATGGGGTTTATAGTTTTAATATTTTTAGAGGTTTTTTTGGGTTTTTTGGATTTTTAGGGGTTTTAGGGTTTTAAGGGGTTTTTATGATTTTTAGGTTTTAAGGGTTTTTGGGTATTTAGGTACTTAAAGAGTTTTAAGGTTTTTTGTGTTGTTTTATGATTTTTTTGGTTTTTAGATATTTTATTGGGATTTAGGTTGTTTAATTATTTTTATGTTTTTACTGGGATTTATATGGTTTTACGTTGTTTTATTGGTTTTATGTCTTTTAAGGGATTTGTGGTCCTTTATAATGTTTTAGGTGTTTTATGGTTTTTATGATTTTGGAGTTTTGGGGGGTTTTATAGTTTTTAGGGTTTACCGAGTTCTTAGGGGATTTTTTTGGGGGTTTTGGGGTTTTAGGGTTTTTATGGGATTTTAGGGTTTTTGCGGTTTTTATGGTATATAGAGATTTTTGTGATTTTTTATTTTTTTAGGGATTTAGGGTTTTGGGGTTCTTAGATGTTTTCATTGTTTTTAGGGATTTTTTGGTGTTTAGGGTTTTTCAGTGCATTATTAGGTGTTTTAAAGTGTTATAGGTTTTTAAGGTTTTAGGGTTTTTAGTGTTTTTTGGGGTTTTAATATTGTTTAATGATTTTTTGGATTTTTGGATTTTTGGGTTTTTTAGGTTTTAATTGTTTTTAGGGTTTTGGGCTTTTTTGTGTTTTTTGGGTTTTCCTGAATTTTTAGGGTTTTTAGGGTCTTAGGATTTCATGGGACAGTAGGAAATTTACGTATTTTTAGGGTTTTAGTAAATTTAAGGGTTTTTAGGGGTTTTTATGGTCTTTTTGGGTTTTATTGGGCTTCTTTTAGTTTTTAGAGTTTTAGTGTATTTTAATGTTTTTAAGGTTTTATTGAGATTTTAAGCTATTTTAAGGGTACTTATAGACTTTTATGGTTTTTAGCGTATTAGTGTATTTTATAGATTTTTTGGTTTTTATGGTCATTTAGGGGTTTTAGGGTGTTCAGGGATTCTTAGTGTTTTTTGAGTCTTTTAGGGCTGTGTATGGGTTCTAGGGTCTTTTAGGTTTTTTGGGTGTTTGAGATTCCTTAGGGGTTTATTGAATTTTTTATCATCCATTTATATTTTTAATGATTTTAGGTTCTCTTAGGTTTTTAGTTTTTATAGACATTTATGGGTTTTAGGGTTTTAGAGAACATTAGAATTTGGGGATCCTTCTGTGTTTTTTAGTTTTTATAGTCTTTTATTGGTTTTTGTGTCTTTTTGGTCTTTTAGGGTTTAATTTTTTTGTCTTTTAGATATTTTTATGGGTTTTAGGGTCTTTTAGAGAGGGTTTTAGGGTCTCAAGGGTCTTTTTTAATTCTCAAGGTTTTTAAGGACTTTATAGGGTTTTACATGTTTCTTTTGGATTTTATGGTCTTTTAGGTTTTTTAAATGTGATTTACGGTTTTAGGAGTTTAGGTTATTTTAGAGGTCATTACTATTTTTGTGGACTTTTAGGGTTTTTTGGGTTTAATGGGATTTTATGATTTCTTAGGGTTTTAAGTATATACATAGATTTTTATTTTGTTTGGGTTTTGAGTGATTTAAGTGGTTTTTGGTTCTTTTGATTCGTTATTATTTTATGATTTTTAGGGTTTTTCAAATCAATAGTGTTTTATGGAATTTTTATAGTTTTTTCATTTTTGGGGGTTTTGTGGGTTTTAAAAGGTTTCAATGTTTTTAGTAATTTTAAGTGTTTTTAGGGATTTTAGGGTTTTTAGTGTTTTGAGTATTTTAGGGTTTTAAGGGTTTTAAGTATTTTGGGGTTTTATGTTCATTAATGGGTTTTAGGTTTTTTAGATAGTTTTAAGAATTTTTAGAGTAATTTAGTGCTTTAGTAATTTTTAGGGGTTTCAATCATTTTTAGGGTTTTAGGCAGTTTTAGGGGTTTTTTGGGTTTATACAATTTTTTTGGGCTTTTAGGTGTGTTAGGGTCTCTAGGGAGTATCAAGGCTTTAAAGGATTTAGGGTTTTAAATTTTTTTAGGGATTTTAGTTTTGTTAGGGATCTTTAGGATTTTTTAGGAGTTTTAGCGGTTTTAATGTTTTTAGGGATTTAGGGTTTTTAGGGTTTTTAATTGTATTAGGGATTTTTAGGTTTTTTATGGATTTTAATGTTTTGGGGTATTCTTGAGTTTCTAGGGTTTTAGGTGTTTTACGGTGTTTATTTGTTTTCATAGGATTTTGTGGTTTTTAGGGCCATTGAGTATGATTTTAGTGTTTTTAGTGTTTTTTAGGTTTTTGATGTTTTTTAATATTTTTATGTTGTTTATGGTTTTTTGGGTATTTAGGTTATTAGGTTTTTTAGGGTTATATAGTTTTTAGTACAATTAGTATTTTGGGGGGGGGGGGGTTAGGTTTTTATTTGTTTTTAGGGTTTTTTCTATTTTTAAGGGTTTTAGGGGGTTTTGATGGTTTTTTTGGTTTGTTGATTGCTTTTTAGGTATTTTAGGGGTTTTAGGGGTTTTAGGGTTTTAGTGTTGTGGCTTTAAAGGATTTTTAAGGGCATGGGGGTTAAAATTTTTATGGTTTTTACTTTCTCTCAAGGGTTTTCATAGATATATGTATATTTAAGTAATTTTATGTTTTTTGGAGGTTTTTTATGAGTTTTATGGTTTTAAGGGATTTTTATGGATTTTAGGGTTTTAGGGTTTTTAAGGGTCTTAGGGACTTCATGGATTATTTCAATGTTTTAGGGATTTTAGAGTAGTTTTAGAATATTTAGGGGTTTTAGGGTCTTTTTTGGTTTTTTTTTTATTTTTATGATTTTATGTTTTTATGGTATTTTATAGATTTCTTTTGATTTTTTAGCATTTTTAGTTTTTTATGGATTTTAGGTTGTTTATGTCTTGTTAGGTTCTATTAGGGATTTTTATGGTTTTAGGGTATTTTATGGTTTTCAAATATTTTAAGAGGTTTTTAGGGTTTTAGAGGTCTTAGGGACTATTAGTTTTTTAGTCTTTTTTAGGGTTTTTAATGTTTTTAGTGGGTTTTATGTTTTTGTTTTTTTCTTGGGATTTTATGGGTCTTTAACTTTTTTAAGGTTTTAGGGTTTTTAGTAGATTTAGGGTTTTTAGGGGGGTTTAGGGTTTTTTGATGTTTATAGTATTCTTTTATAGATTTTAGGTATTTTAGGGTTATTTTTTGTTTTTAAGGGTTTTATGTTTCTTTTAGGGATTTTACGTTTCTTTCATTTTTTTATGGTTTTAGGGTTTTATTTTAATTTTTTCGGGTTTTATGGGGTTTTATGGTTTTTAGGATATTATATGTTTGTTAT
Organism: Viscum album; assembly: GCA_963277665.1. Taxonomy (NCBI): domain Eukaryota; kingdom Viridiplantae; phylum Streptophyta; class Magnoliopsida; order Santalales; family Viscaceae; genus Viscum; species Viscum album. The sequence continues at coordinate 1,129,248,586 of OY728152.1, read as the reverse complement.
AGTTTTAAGGTTTCTTTAGTGAATTTGGGTTTTTATGGTTTTTCATTTTTTTAAGGGTATTATAAGCATTATAATGGTTTTAAGGGTTTTCAAGGGTTTTGTAGTGTTTTTAAAGTTTTTTTAGGTATTTTTAGGTTTTATTGGATTTAAATGGTAATTAGGGTCTTTTAGGGGGTTTAAGGACTTTTAGGATTTTCTTAGGGTCATTTAGGATTTTTAGGTTTTCTGGGAAATTTTGTGGGTTTTATGGTTTTGAGGGTCTTTTAAAAATTAATAAGGGTTTTTAGGATCTTTAATGGTTTTTAGGGACTTTTATTTTATTTGTGTTTTAGGGTTTAAGGGGTTTTAATTGATTTTTCTTGTATTGGGTGTTAGGGTTTTATATTTTTTAGGGATTTTTCTGTATTTTTTAAGGTTTAGGGTATTATGTAAAGTTATGGATTTTTTAGGGTTTTTATGGTTTTTAGTATTTTTATGGTTTTTTGGTGTTTTTATGGGTTTTTAAGGTTTTATTGGGTATTGGGGGTTTAGGGTTTTTTTAGGGTTTTTTTCAGGATTTGAGGGTATTTTTATAGTTGTATGGTTTTTGGTTTTTATTGTATTTTAGGGTTTTATTAGGGTATTTTATGGAATTTTATTTTTATAGGGTCTTCTTGGATGTTTATTGGTTAATATAGTTTTGGGGATTTTTAGAGGTTTTCGTGTTTTTGGGGATTTTATAATTTTTTAGAGATTTTAGGTTTCTTATCCTTTTTATGATTTTAAGGGGGTGTTAGGGTTTTTATGGGGTTTAATGGTTATTTTGGGGTTTTAGGGGTTTTAGTGTCTTTTACGGTTTTAGGGTTTTTAATGGGTTTTAGAATTATTAAGGGTTCTTTATAATTTAGGGGTTTTTGTATTTTTGTAGCCCTTTTTGTGTTTTGGTGGGTTTAAAGGTATTTTTATTGTTTTTTTAGATTTTGAGTCCTTTTATAATTTTAGGTCATTTTTATGGTTTTTATGATTTAAAATGGGGTTTTAGTGGTTTTATGGTTTTTAAGGGTTTTTGGGTTTTCAGTTTTTTATTTAGGAGTTTTATGATATTTTGGGGGTTCATTCATTTTTATGAGTTTTAAAGGTTTTAGGGTTTTTAATGGTTTTAAGGGTTTTTAATGGTTTTTATGATTTAAAGGTATTTAGGGTTTTTATGGTGTTTTATCTTTTTTTGATCATTTTTAATTGTTTTTTGGGACATTTATGTTCTTAGGGTTTTTGGAATCTTTTGTGGGTTTTTAGGGTTTTAGGGCCTTTGGGGGTTTTTAATGTTCTATTATGGTTTTACGGGGGATCTAGGTAAATTTACTGTTAAAATGTTTTTAGGGACTTTTAGGGTTTAGATTCCTTTAGAGATTTTAGGGTCTTTCAGGGTGTAGGGTGTTGGGTTTAGGGTTTAGAGTTATGTGTTTAAGGTGCAGGGTTTATGGTTTAGGATTTAGTGTTTAGGGTTTATGGTGTTAGGTATAGGGTTTTGGGTGAAGGTTTTAATGTTTACGGGTTCGGGTATAGGATTTTAGGTGTAGAGTTACGGGTTTGGTTGTAGGGTATAGGGTTTATAGTTTTTTGTAATTTAAAGGTTGGGGGGTTTAGGGGTATTTTAAGTGTTTTAGGGTTTTATGTTTTTTATTGGTTGTCATGGTTTTTATAGGTTTTTAGTGTTTTTCAGGGTTTTTAAGGGTTTTAGAGATTTTAGGTTCTGTTTTGTTTTAGATGGTCTTTAGATAGATTTAAGGGGTTTTTTGTTTTTTTTGGGTTTTAGGGTTTTTATAGTTTTTTGTATTTTTAGGTGTTTTAATGTTTTTTTGTATTTTTAGAGATTTTAGTGTTTTTAGGGGTATTTTAGGACTTTTAGGAATTTAATGGTTTTTGTGTTTATTGTGGGATTCAAGAAATTTTATGGTTTTTTGGGGTTAGGGTTTTTATGTGTTTTGGGGATTTTTAGAGTTTCTTTGGGGTTTTAGAGAATTTTGTTGGTATTTAGGATCTTTAAATGTTATTAGGTTATTTTATGGTTTTTTGGGTCCTATATAATTTTTAAGGTTTTTAATAGTCTTTTAGGTTTTTATGGTTTTTTATGGTCCTTTAGGAGTTTAGGTTTTGTGGAGTCTTTTAGTGGTTTTAAGGTATTTTAGATCCTTTTTGGGTTTTTAGGTTATTTTAGGGTCTTTTTGGTCTGGTTTATGGGTTTTTATCACCCTTTAGGTTTTTAGGGTCTTTTAATGTTTTTGGGTTCATTTCTGGTCTTTTGGGGGTTTTAATGTGTTTTTAGGGTTCTTGTTGTTTTTAGGGGTATTTAGGGTCTTTTGGGTTTTTAGTATTTTAGAGTCTATTTACGATCTTTTAGGGACTTTTAGGGTTCTTAAGGGGTTTAAAGGGATTTAATTTTTTTGGGGGTTTTGGGGTATTTTGGGTGTTTTTTGGGCGGGGGTGGGGTTACAATTTTTTATGTATTTTTAATTTTTTTATGTTTTTATAAATATTTCGGTCTTTTAAATATTTTTATTGGTTTAAGGGATTTTAGGGGTAGTATTTTTAGTGTTTCATTTGATTTTAGTGATTTTAGAGGTTTTGGATTTCTAGGGATTTTTGGATTTTTGGGATTTTTGGGATGTTTAGTGAGTTTCAAGGTTGTAATGGTTTTTAGGGTATTTAGGATTTTAAGGGTTTTCTAAGAATTAGGCCTGTTTTTTGGTATTTTTGGACTTGTAGTGTTTTTTTTGGTTTTTAGGTTATTTTTGTTTTTAAGGCTCTTTTAATGTTTTTAGGGGAATTTATGAACGTTTGGGGGGTTTTGATTCTTTTAGTGTCTTTTAGAGCTTTGATGGTCTTTTCGGTTTTTATAGTTTCTTAAAAGTTATTGAGTGTTTCCAACGAAGGAAGTGTACACCCTACACTAGGATATATGTATGTATATATGGTTTTATTGAGATTGGGTAGTATATCCTTTTTGTCTCATATAGGAGGTGCTATAATTATGTCTTTCACTTTAGGCTGATTAGAGTTGGTTAAATGGTGTTAAATCACTAATGTAGGGTATAACATAATTTCATGGTCTCTAATGGGTTCATTTGTGGAGCTAGAAATGCCCAATGGATCTCACAACCATGATTCATGTACCTAGATTCCAAAGGTAGACATTCGTTGGGTGATTTAGCCAACGACACTTAAGAACTCGCATTAGTTGGGAGGATGGGAAGTCGGGATCATCACACCCTTTTGGGGGGAACTGTTGCCTATTCTGAGACTCTCTTATAGATTTAAGTCATGTTCATGAATCCTTAGTTCATTCCCAAGTGTGTATATTACATATTAAATTGAGGTAATGATCTATTATTACTATTAATGGTCTTGGAATCATATTTATGTATATGAGGTTGTCCCTCAATGGATAGATCAATATGTATTCTAGGATCTCCATAAATTTTAACATAATGTGGATAAATCGGGTATTCTTTGGTCATTTATTGGAAGACACTGGTTTCAAGCCACATGATGAGGCACAATATAGTTTATCATCAACCATGGGTATAAAAGTTGTTTTAATATTAGGATTGAACCCATAATATGGGCTGCCTACGTATCCTCGTGAGAGGAATTAGAACCCACGTAGTTCGGTGCCTCTTAATTTGACATATCACCTTTTAAGGTTGTATGAAAAGTTCCCAACTATATAGTTTAAAATTATATGTAAAGTAAATTCATGAAAATGGTTTCCAGGTCAAGGATGGTGTGGTACTTATACCGATGCGACCCGAGGTAGCCAAAAGAGATATGGTCCCTCAAGTGAATATGATCCTTCTAGTAATGTGGCCTAGAAAACATCAAGGTGGATTCAGATGTTGGGTTTGGACCTCAGGGAGGTTTCCTACTTATCATAGTTATTTGGGTATCAAATCCCTCATAGATAATTATTACTTGGAATTACACTTTAAAGGATGTACATTAAAGGGATATGATTGGATATTATGAATGGGAACTTACCATTGGGATTGAATTTGGGGAATTACATCAAATGGGAGGACCATTGAAAAATTATTTCTCTTGATCATTTTCGATGTGGGTTTTATGCATAGGAGATTCCCATTTGGGACTAATTCATTGGGAATATGGACCTTTGAAGATTCAAGTATTGTTTCAGGACTTATACCATGCGAGAGGACAATTATAAGAGGTTTTATATTGATCAAATTTTTTGTGGGGATTATGCATGGATGCTTACCAATTGGTTTATTGTTAGGGATCACATCTATAGAGAAGGATCTTTTGTGATTGGGTTTTATGAATGGAAGCTTCCAATGATATGTTTCAGGATTGTGTGGATTTCATGATCTCCACTAACCTCTAATCCCATGTGAGTCATGATCGGTTTGAGAAACAAGAGGAAGAAGTAGGTATGATGATTTCAAAACCTCCCCAATCACTTATGTATAGTGAAAATTCCCAAATGGAGAGGGAGGGAACTTTAAGTATGTATATATCCTCTTTTAATTTTCCAATAGATATAGTCACCTCAAGAGATCCAGGTAGCAACATCTCTTGCTGAGGTGAGGAGGAGAAAGAGCACCCCCACCCCTAAAAGAAAGCATAAAGGCTTACCTAAGGAGGGGTTCCCTGAAATTGATTTTGGGGAAAATAGAAGAATGTTGAATACTGGCCCTCATCAAAGGGAAAGGCCAGTTATTACCATTAATCCCTAGAATAGGGAGGTTCACATTTTCACCCCAAGGTCGGAATGTGGGTTACCGTTGGAATGTATACCTGGAAACATTACAAGGTTCTACTTTACTGTGTGGATTACACACATTACTCCACTTACCATAGGTATATAAACTCAAAAGGACACACTAGAGTTCCCAATGATTTTATCACATATGTGTGGGGGATTTGGAAGGGGTCATGTCTTAATGTCATTAGATTTTTTTGTGGAGGGTACAATGTGGATCCTATCATCATGATTGAATGGAGAAATGATAGTTGGTGGTTGTAACACCCTAGGATTACATATTCCACATAATATGTTCTTATATGGGATGTGCACTACAAAATATTTCACTTTTTCCAATAGAGAGATATCTGTTGGTAAAACTTCATTTTCTGTTGGTAAAACGCTTTACCAACATATATGTCTCTGTCACTAAACTGTTGGTAAAAACTCTATCGCTAAATGTTTTTGTGACATATAAAATAGTTCTGTTGTAATTATAATAATACAAACAGATAATATATATGTTGGTTAAAGTTTTTAGAAATAGGTTATGGAGACAAATTTATCTGTTGGTAATAATATTACAAATATATAATATTTATTTATAAATTACTTTAAAAAATAAAATTATAAATATTAATTGATAATAAAATTTCATAATATATTTATTAATTTATCATATATAATATATATGTTTTAATAAATAAACCCAAGATGATTTTAATATGTTCAAAATTAGACAACAATTAATTATTTTAATAATGAAATTCATTACATACAGACCGTGTTGGATCCCCACCAGTATTGTTCCACAATTCTGAACAACCCTACACACCCCCCCCCCCAATTATGGGCTCACAATGCTCACCCCCAACCACATTGGATACCCCCAAATAGGATCAACCACTCCATCAACTCTAGATCATCATCGCCAGCGACTCCAGCACAAGCATCTTCATCCCATCCATGTCAGCTCCAACCCTAGTCCATTAATTCCAGATCTATCCCCATTCATGCCAGCTCCACTCTATGTCACCTCATCCAGCTCTAGCCCCATCCATGCTAGCTCTATAGTTAGCTCATCCATGCCAGCTCCAGTCTATGTCAGCTCCAGCTCCAGCCTCGTCCATGTCAACTCTTGTCTATGCACAAACAGATGAGAAAATAGATGAGAAAAGACCTCATATGAAATTTAGGGAGGTGCACATACAGGTGACAAAAATATGATTACACCAAAAGGATAAAGGAAGTACCTGCCCAACAAAAATTATTACACCATAAGGATAAAGGTAGTACCTTCCCAACAAAGAATAAACATTTGGGTTGAAATTTCTGCATTTGTGATGAACATCATTTTACCTTTCAACAAATGTAGTACCTGCACAATATGGAAATAAATATTCAAAGAAAGCATTTTATTTAGAAAAAATATAGACAAGGCATTAGGTTTGAAATAATAACATTCAAAGTCCCATGATATCATATTTTTCTAGTTAGTGGTCCAAACAATATCAATAATTCACCTTCCAGCAATCATCTCCAAGAACATGACGCCAAATCTATACACATCTGATTTGGTAGTCAACTGGTCAATCCATCCATACTCAAGAGCACAACATACATAGGTCCCCATCAATCAAATTATTGAATATGTTTCATGGTAATATATTAGAGGCCTCCACCTAGATTATAGGGAACTAAATTGAATCCCGTCAATTCTATTTATAATGAATATCCTCTTTTATACCCCCTAGGGGGGACCTTCTTCCTCTGCGGCTACGTTGTTCTCATGAATCCTATTATTATCAAGGATATTTTACTTACTCATTTTTATTCTATCCTACTGATTTATCTACTAATTTACATGCTAATTCCATAAACCAAATTGATCAAAGATTAAAAGAAACTAGTTAATGATTTTTAAAGGAATGTGAAAAAAAATTGACTACATCAAAGATGTGAATAAATTAATAGTAGGAAAAACACATCAAAATGTCAAACCATGATCCAAATCCACCTCCATAAAACAATTAAGGACATTAAAAAAACTAAAACTTCATGGGTTGATGAGGAAGTGGCTTACCAGTCAGATTCTACAAGCTGCATGGGTTACCCACCAACAAATAAAATGATATGTACATGTACACCTTGAAACTGGAATGCCAAAAAAAGAACTTGATAATCAAGAAAAAGATAAGAATACTTACAATGAGGGGTCACATCACTCATTAGTACAAAAACCTAGATGATCCCATCAACTGAAACTTGAATATGAACTCCCACCCTACAACACGTCACTGTCTTATTCACATTCCCTATCATCAATGATGATGAGAACACAAAAATAGATTCCAGATTCTAAAGATAATGAAATGAGAAAGAGAAGTGAATGTAATTTTTTTCTTGGGAAGCTTTTCCCTTTACCTTCTAGTTGAACAATATATGTCAATATTGATTTATCCATCAAATAAATTGTACCGGTTCATGTTCAGAAAGTATCTTCATGTGGGAAGGACATCCAACCTCTTCTCTCTGGCCTTATACATCCCCTTCTGAAGATGGTAATATTGTACCACAGGACAGACCAAGTGGGTCTAGCCTTCGATGCTCACGCTCTACCTGCAATGAAAATTCCAGATTTCAAAAACAGTACATAGATTCTATATTTCACACACACTAATAAACACATTTTTCTTCTACTTAGATTGCACACATGGATGAGGATTGCATAAATAAACAATGAATCAATAAATTGTTAGTGAGAACACTAAAACGGATTCCATATTTCAAAAGAAGGCATTATAAAGAGGTGAGGGGAATTGATATGCTAGTGAGAACACTAAAACAATTATGAGGCATGAATATATTACATTAAACATGCGGTCCTGACTACTCCACACAATCTATGACAAACTATGGATGAAGTAAAACCTTCCGTCTCTTCATGATACACATTATCAAGGCATAAAAAGAATACTACATGTCCATGTCAACATCTCCGACAACATTATTCTTTTCATCAACAAGAGGTAGAGGAATCTGCAAGTAAACACAAATGTAAAAAATGACATCATTCCTATATTATTACCATCACCATAAACATTGAAAAGATGTTTAATAAAAAAAATCAATTTTTACTATGTCAAGACATTTATCCTACTAATTTTATTGATGAATTTAGAATTGATTTCAAAGTGATCTTTCCCTTTTTTATGCTGTTGTTGCATCCATCCATAGGATTTTTTTTTGATAGAAATCTGATCATGTTTTCCAACAATGGTGGATAAGGTCATTCTATTGGATTTTTGGATTAGCACATTCAGAATAAGGATTCTAATGACCATCACTCAATGAGGATCAATTACAAGTACATGGAAGAGGAATTGGGAAAAAAATATCTTAACTCAGATGAACCACATCCACAAGAAGATCTCGGTCCTCATCCATAATGGAAAGATGGTCTACAAATTCATATGTCAGTGTCTAGTACATCAATGATGTCTAGCATGACATCACTCCGTTGTTTCCCTCCAATGCTTAATAGTGAGTATATGTAAGGTTCTAGGTTGATATTTTTGAATGAAATATATAAATTTTGGGGAGGAAGCTATTGATGAGAGAAAGAGAAACCATGAGAGGGCGAAGAAGGAGCTAACTGCTTAAAGGTGTTGGAAGGAAAGTTTGGGGAGAAGATTCTCATTGGTGTCAAAGAATTAGGTTACATGAGGATTGTGCTGGTGAAGTGAATACATAAGGTGCAATTTCACCATCAAGGAATTGAAATAAATTTAAAGTATACATGACATTAACACACATATAAGGGAGAAATTGCATCCATTATCCAAAAAAAGATGACTCAGAGTATCTAATAATATATACTATTACACTCAATCCATAGCCCATATTTTAGACCAACAATAACTCTTGATGAGTAGTAATTCTTGAAGAGAAACAACCAAGCCTGCAGCAGATCAGAGAATAACTCTCATCAACACCATAGATTTCCATTACAAGCATTTAATTCCATGGATAAGACTCACATCCTAGAATGATTAGCATGGATATAAACCCAAAAAAGGACAGATGCATCATGTAAAAGATAGGGAATCCAACCTGATGACCAAATGTCAATCCTTGCAGTGACTCATTACATGGCTTCCTCACTATGTAAAACCTGAACCTTTGATAAGCCTCAATGAAAAACTCAAAAACTTCATGAACATAGATAATGACACCCAAATCATAGAAATACATAACTTTTTTAAACTTTCTAGAAAATTAAACAAAACTCAAAGGAAGCCAACATCATGTAGGGGAAGATAGGGAAAATAAAGAATCAATAAATAATCAGGGCTCACGAACTATGGTTAAAATTCCTTACAGATTTGAATTAATTGCATTTTGAAGAGAGACGGTAAGAGTTAACATCCATTAAATTATCCAAAGCACAACAAAAAATCTATGGGAATGGAAGAAGTATTATAGAGAAACCAACCCTAATCCACCCCCTCCTCAAAACTTATTCTTGTCATTCATCCCCTTGGGTAGCTTTCTCAAAAACATCACATCAAACACGGTGTATTGTTTCTTCAGCTCTACCATGGCCTTGTCCTCATACGAATCGACCTTATCCTCATATTTCTCATAAAAAACTGGTACCGTGTGAAGGACCATAAATGTTGTGTAGACCAACATCACAAAATCACAGCAGCTCCTGAGAATTCAAAAACACACATGCCAGCAATCACAGTGAGGAAAGTCTTCAGATCAGTCCCCAAAGCCATATCTCTTAAAATGGTCACTGCTTGTTTGGATTTTTTCCACAGTAAAGATACAAACTAAAGTACTGAGCCTTCCAAAATATGCACTTTTTTAATATGTGTGGTGGTCCTTTTAATGATGGTGGATGCATTGCACCACATGAGGCACAACGCAAGAGATAGTATCAAGAAATGGAAGATCAGAGTGAGCAGCTCGTATTCAAGTAATTTGAACAGAATACACATGACTTCCTCCACTCCTAGCACTTCTGCTGAAAATTTTTTATGCCTCCATAGAAATACATCTGCAGATTTTCCACCACAAAGGATCTTGTGCACTGAATTCTCTCCCCTGAGGTAGCAACAAATCTTGTTCTTCATGGAAGAAGAAATTAACTTATCATGGTCGGAATCCAAGGAAGGAGACGATTCACGATCGTGAATCTTCTCCATTATCTTCTCCATCATGATTTATTCACCTATAGGGAGGTTTGGTTCTTCAAAATTTACAACAAAAAAATCTCCAGAAAACCCAACCCCACTCTCTTCCTCTAATCTGATTGAAATGATCCCACACCGAATATGAAGTCTGTCACGGGACGAAATGTGGTTAGTGCTAAAACCCATTACACAACCGCGACCAGAACTTACAACACTCTGAGCTCATGAATTGTAACTATCAAAAATCAAATCGGGATAGGGTTTAGACAGGTTGCGCGCACATCAAGGAAGAGAGGGAAATCACAATAAAATAATAAGATGGTGGAGGATAAAGAATTCTAACCAGAGGATACCCCATGAAAAATTGGAAGGAGATATGTAAATCTTCCCTGGCCAGAGGAGGAGGGAGGCGCACCACTCGGTTCCTCTGGGTTGAGACATGTGACGCAAACAGAAAGGGGAGAAAGGGATAAATAAAATGTTAATTACTGAAAACAAATGAAATAAAATAATGATAATAAAAAAAAAAATTACAATAAAATGAAATTAAATGGATCAGGTGTGACAATGGAAGACATGGTAATGGTGATAATTACTCCATCTCGAGACTTTTAATTTAGGGAAGAGAGTGTCATATTATTGGTATAATGTTTTTTAAAAAATATCATCATGTATAGTAAATTTAAATATAATTTAAATATTATGAAAAAAGTTTAAAATTTATATATATTCTGAATAATAAATTATATTATATACATATAATGAAATTATATATATATGACTTTCTTTTTTTAATTTTTACCACATTAGATCTTATTCAAGTATCCAAAAAATATAATCATTTATCATCAATTTTATATCATATATATATATATATATATATCACAAACATATAATGTGTCAATGAAATCATTGTGATTGTATGATTTTATTAAAATATTTATAATTTATAACATTTATTGAAAATAATATATATATATATATATATATATACATATATATATTCTTTTTTTGGAAAAATATTTTATTTTGTTGGATAGTTTTTTGTAAAATATTTTTATATTTGTAAAAAAAATATGGTAGTAACAATTAATAGTAATAGATTCATTTTTTGGTAAATTGTTTTAGTAATTATATGATAAAGCAATAGATTTAACTGTCAGTAATAGATGTGTTAGTTTTAAATGATCAATATCAACAGATATAATTGTTGGAAAAAATGTGTTGGTATTTAAAATCTATACAAATAAAATTTAATATCTGTTGGAATTACTCATTTTTACCAACAAATATATCATCTGTGAATAATTTTCTGTTGGTATAAGGCATTTTTTTTGTAGTGGGGGTTCCCTCTACATAGAATGTTGCTATATGTGGGAGGGGACCGTTCATGTAGCATTGTGGTATGCATACCAGGGGTCAGACCTCGTAGAGTGCTACTACATGGGACTAGGTTCTAACCATGTAGCATATTTCTATGTGGGGCTGAGTTCCATCCATATAGTGTTTTTCTATGTGGGGTAGGGTTTTTTCCACATATCATTATTCTATGCGGTATGTTCATCCGCAAAGGGGCCATCATTTTTATGCCATAGAGGATCACATCTATAAAGGGTTTTTGGTTCATAGATCATCATATGATTTATTACTTCTTTCTTACTACTATAATTCTAATTATACCTACTTCGAATCGTCGAAGGGTATCTGGGTATTGTGGAACATGAAATTTCCCCAGCTCAGTCTTCTCTCTTATATTCCATCCTTGTGTGTGTCTATGTCCCTCAGTGTGTGTTTCTTGGTTATTCCTTGTGGTATTTATTATATAGGAATAGAGGGACTAGATACTGTCATTAATGGAAGTATGTGTTAGCCTGTGAAGCATCCTTTTCAGGAGCCCACGAAGGACTTAGCCCATAGGGGGTCCTTTTTTTAGACAGTATTCCCTACCTTTCATCGTAAATAACTTTGTTTCATTTGTGGGAGCGAATGGTACTACCTCTCCCCGTGAAAGATTTAGTTTGTGGGGATGGTTCATTTGTGGTGGTGAAAACCACTTCCCTTCCCACAAACAACTTTGTTGCATTTTTGGGTACCACTTACACCACTATTTTCTACAAACATTTTCCCCTCATGGGTGCTTTGTGGAGTGGAAGAATGACATGCTGAGTATCATTCCATAGAGGAATTCATGCTTTGCGGATGCCCTTACTTTGAACATTTTCTTCTATATTCTTCCAGACTTGTATTTATCTTTTACCAAGTCAATGGACTTATATTGATCTTGTTTTCAAAAAAATTGGGACCCAATAAATTCCCCCATTAGACTAGGCTTTGATGAGGATGAGGAGGAGGGTATTATGATGTAAAGAGTTGTCCTATTTTAAACTATTGAATGATATGCGGGTGGAACCAGAAGAGGGTACCATGCCCATAAATTGGGGTCCAAGTTCATTTTCCATTTAATGATTCTCTTAGTGAACTTGACACTCCCGTAAACCATCATATTCATATGGTGTTCTTGATTTGAGATCCTTTGGGGAAGGCTCTTATCGTGAATTGATATCCTTAATCCACAGACTAAAAAGTATAATATGAGAATGGTGAATTTCAGTATTCTAAAAAGTTGATGAATTCTTCCTGGAAGGATCATACCATGGACTATTGATTCGTTGGAAAATTCATCACAGGTTGGCACTTCCTTGAATTGATGATTCATGGGTGATGGTTTTTCTGAACTGATAGTCTGTGGACCAGTACATCCATGAACGGATGGTATGTGGGAACTTTTTAATGGGTTTAATACTTATTACTTTTGTTTATTAAATTAATTAATTAACTTCCAATTCCTGATGCAGATAATAGGATGGACCCTTCAAAGGCTTCCTCTACTCCTGCTACGTATTCTACCACAACTACTTCTTTCTCATCTGGTGATGAAAGTAGAAAATATCATGCTGATTAGGCCGAGAATAAAGTCACTATCAACCCACTTCATCATATCCATAAAGTAAATCTTAGTGTTGTTCAAATAATGTATATATATTTGGGTAGGTTTCCCCTTTACGGATTTGGGCTACCATCTGACATAGAAATCTTAGAACTACACTCGACAAGTCTACCTTCTTCCAACATCTTTTTCAGTAGAAATATTCCCCTAGAAAACATTTCAGGAAGGGAGGAATTTATCCAATAGTCCTTTGCTGTTGGATCTATTTAGAATTATGCTCCTATGCCACTAGATGAAACACTAATGGGGATAGATATTGAAATCCATTGATGTCATATCATTGCACTGAGGGATACATAGAGTGACCAACATTGGTGGAGCTCAAAATGGGACCTTCATGTTGGGGGCTCCATTAGTGTGGACCGGGGGTGGCCATTTTGGGTTCTCTAGAGATGTGAGGAATTAAAAGTTGAACTGCATGTTGTGGGGTTATATGAGGTGGTATATCTTTCACAGAACTATACCCCCAAAAATCGAAATATTATCCCATAGTTATTGAGTCGGTGGAGCTCATACACCAACAAATTCCACCTGGTGCAGGGGGTGGTTGGCATTAGTATCTAGGATGTCCAACTGATTTTGGGAGTTCCCATTTTTGGTGGCATGTATAATGAATTTCTTCTTATGTCTTCACCCTAGTATGATGAAGAGAGAAATCCTCCACCTGACATGAAACTCATTTCCAAGTAAGAGACTCTTTTGAAAGAGGTTCCTAGGCCAAAGGAAGATGTACCATTTTCTAATTGGATCAAAACCATTGCTACACAAAGGGTCTAAGAGAACTACGCACATAGACCAAGGGCTTTCCCTACCATAAAAACTCATAGATGGGAGGGTTTATACTATCCCATTTTGGAAGAGAGTTAGTTCAATGAATGGGGATAAAGATCCTTCCCAATTATAGTCCGATATTCCGATTGGAAGCCTTCATGGAAATGTTTCTGGGTGGTTGAATTTGTTGAGGGCATGATTCTAATATTACGTTCAGAGTCACAACTTTCATCATGGGGGCTCAATTGGCCCCTAATTGGTGAATTAATATTTCCATCCCAATACTGGTGAAATATAATGTTTTATGAGATGAATTAGTGAAGGGAGTCCACTATACTGATTGGTAGGTAACATATATGTTATTTGGTGTTGGGTGGAAGCTCATATGGGAGACTACACATTTATCAAACCCCAATAGATCGCAAAGGATAATATCTGACCATACCTACAAAGTATGAGTGGGGTAATTTTATAAGACTACAGTGAGCAGTAAATCATATAAGAACTCAAATTCAACAACAATTTCACTTATGTTCTATACTCTCCCTATAAAGATGGTAAATGATGGATCTACGGAATTTCATGATAGGGGATACTACTTCTCTTTAAGAGAAGGTATTTTGGTTTCTCGAATTGATGTGAAACTAAGCTATGAGGGGTATTCACCCAACTGATTTTCTCATCATTTCAATTTTAACTAGATTAAGTGTCCTACAATCCTCAACAACATATGTTTTGAGAATCATTTAACTATACCTCAACAAATTTTGATGATGTTAACTTTGGAGGACACTTGATTTTGGATTGTGCTTCCCCCTTCCAAGAAATTTCATCCTTCCCTTACCAAGTATTATGTGGAGACCTAGAATTGATCATACCCTAAAGATCAACTGGAAAAACATGTTCCTATTATAGATACCTAAAATAAATCCTTTGACAAGGGAAAACAGAACAAAATAGAAAAGAATTATTAGCCTAGGAAGTGTCCAAAGAAATACCCTATTTCAAATCCTCCTAAGAATGTGTTGATATCCTAGGGTTCAACCACCCAGCTTCATGTGATACTTCTCAAAATCCAGAATCTATTACTTCTAATTTCACTTTGTCTTCAGACTGGAGACAAAGGGATTTTTTGAAGAGGGCCCATATCGATTGTGATTTGTGGAATTTCTTGTGGGAGAATGAGGTCACACTTATCAGGTATGGTTATTTATTAGTTCCTTATGATGTTATTTATAATAATTAACACAATAAATTGGATTTATATCTTTGAGATCATGAGGAATCAATCCATTCCTGACACAAACATCGTATACACTATCATCGAGTACTTGCCATATTGTGGTCGGAGGTTCATGAGGATAATGATGACAATATCCAAGCTTCATGTAGTGTAGTGGAATTAGACCCTACATCCACAACTGAAGTGTGGGAAATTCCTTTTTTCATTAAGGGTCTCACAAGTGTTTGATCCTAGAGGGATCCAGGGAGGCTGAGGTGCCTAGAAGTCAATTACGGCTATTGTCACTGACCTCATTTCCTAAGACGAAACATCCAGCATGGCTTATCTTTATTACTACAACATTTCTAAAGGTTTGGAAGGCCTAGAATACCTTCATGTCCATTATATTGGATGAAGATACCTGAGTGACACTTCATGTAGAGCCCATTTGGCTAGAGGGCTTTGGATCTATCATTGCTCCTTTGTGGATTTTAGCCGATGAAGATCCACACGAGGTGGATATATATCTGGAAGACATGGATACTTGCCTCCAATCCATCAAGGGTAAACTATATTGGAATGAATGATTAGAATATATAGTTGTGATCCAAGATCTTGAAGATCCTATTGAAGATGTAATTATAGTTTTTTATATATAACTCCTAATTTTTTTCCTTTTCCTTATGACCTTAAACCCTTATTCTTTGTGATTTTAGGAAACTAGGGAGACCCGAGAAACTGCTACTTCCCCAGAATACACCCTTAAGGGAACCATATATTGAGAGAGTATCCCTTAGGTTGTGGGAGTCACTAGAGAGGGTTCCCCTGGTGCCATGGAATGTATGGAGGAGGATGTTGTAGATACATCCACGAAATTTCCACCCCTACACCATCCCTAGTTCCTCATATGTGATCATCCTCATGGAATACCATGAAGCAATGATAGACATCCCATACGACGATACACATAATGTCTAGGATAATAGGTGAATGGCACATATCCTTATTTAACTACTATATTATGCATCTTTCTTCTCTAACTACTAATTGTATTCAATTATTGGTGCAAGTTAGATAGGTAATTAGTTAGTAATTTCCCAAATGTATATAGATCTTACTTCCTTGGAGGTATAGGTGGATCTGCTAACGGTTGCAGCTGAATAAGATAGTGAATCTAGAATGGCTGAGGTCATTGGGGGGGGGGATCTTGAGCCTCAAGAGGGAACATGTTCATGATCAAGCAGCCCATATCCCAGTAGTGGTAGAGTCTTTATATATTTAAGATTTAATTGAGCACATTGATCCTAGTCCTATAGAGACAAATCTGATATCTTTTCCAGTGGTTTCTGGATTGGGTGAGGAACCCCCAATAATTGAGGATATCAAGGAGGTACCAAGTCCAATGAGGTTTTCCTCTCCTGATCAAATAAAATTTCCCCCATAAAGGGGGTGTCTAAAGAATTTTATGATATTATTGGGAACATTGATCCTAATCCTCTAGGGGTTATGACCATGGATGATTGAGTGAATCAGACTCAAGGATAATTATAATTGGTTGTTATCCGTAGATCCATGATGATTAATCACGTGGGTATAGTTTCTTTGAGAAATATTTTGGAATATACCGACCTAGCTGAGCATGGTCCCATTCCACAAGTGTATTTGGATAAACATGAGGTCTATTCCTGGTCCAAGTATTCATCCTCCCTCTTGTTGGGTGATGATGGGACACCATCAATCTGAGTTGGTAATTCTTCTGAGGGTGAAGGTATCTCTCTAGCCTTCCAAACATTCCTATTTTTTCTTTCAAGATCAAGATAATTACTATTTCAATATTTTGAATTTAGGATCACAACTGGAACTCCCTTTGGCTAAAACTGGTGTAATGGAATCCCAACCAAATATCATTATGAGGGAGTCAGATCTCATGGAGTCAAGCTATATAAGGTTTCTACAGATAAGGTCATCTATGGTGGATCTTAACCCTTAATACATCCCACATTCAGAGAGTGACACTGGGGTAGACTCTGAGAACTTGGATGACCTTCACAATACCCTTTGAAAACTGTGGAAGGACATATGTAAGAGGATTTCATATACCCTACCTTGAAAACTTTCCAATGAAACTACCAAAATTTTTCACAATTTTTTATTTCTTGGGTAAGAGGGGTTTAACTACTATGCCATATATGACATCATAAAGAAGTTAGAGGCTAACTTGGAGAGAACAATCATCCTCCACTATTGTCTTTATGATATGGATTCAATGGCCCACCTTTTGACCACCAAACATATTCTACTATATTAGGTTGTTGAGCATGCTTGTGTAGCTATGAGGTGACAAGGAGAAAGCAGGTAGAAAATTTCCTTAGAGGAGTGACTTGATCATGATGTGGAGCGACTTAGTCAATAAAGGGAAAAGGTTAAGAAATAATTGGTTCATTCTAAAGCATAAGTTGATGAAGTTAAATATCTAGTGGAGGATTAGTAAAAGGACATATTTGACGTGGCTAAGAAGGCAGAGGAGTTGAAGGATGGTGCAGATGCTGAGACTACATCCTTCTCGGAGTTTCGTTAAGACATAGAGGACTCGGATCAGGTGATATTACAAATTTTTGAATCTTATAAGAGACTCATGTAATAGGATTTTATTTTATATATAGAAGCTCCAGATTGAGGATGATCCTCTATTCCAATTCACTAGAATGAAAACTTACTTTCTCTCCAATTCTTCTCTATCTTTTCCTACAACGCAAATCAATTATAACTTGACACATTTTGAAATATAGTCTCCACTGAGAGTTGGTTTAGGTCAAAATATATTATAATAATACTAAATTTATAATTTCATGCTCTAATTTTTCTTGATCTGAGGGACTTAGGGAGTATAGTTTGACTACTTTTAGGGTTACATGAAAACCCTACATACATTGTGTCTTTTCTGGTTAGACCTAATTTTTTCCCAAGTCCAATATTTTGTGGGATCAGGGGGTATAACCGGATTTTTTATAAGACTTCCCAATTTAGGTTTTTAACCTAATAAGTTTTGTGTCACTTTAGATTTTTGATTGTTCAGTATTTTTCCATAACCTTTTCGGGAATATGTTTAGTGAGCTCGTACTCAACATTTTTTTTAGAATCCCTTTGCATATTTTATACTAGGAATATTTTGTTTCTCTATTCATGTTCATTTTAGTGTTTTCAAAATTGGACTAATATCATTGATGTTTTTGGTTGAACTACTTCGACCAAGAGTTATGGAGTAAGGGCCCCAGTAGAAATTATTAACTGAGAATGTCCATGTATTTGTCAAAAATGCATTAGGGATTTTTCCTTACACTGATTTGTGATTTAAGGATGTAGGACACAATATGGTTCTTGGAATCCATTAGGTGAATACGATGGTAGTAAAATCTTATCATGTGGATGAATATTATTTTGGTTGATAGGACTTTTTTATGGTCAACTTATGTAGAGCCAATAGGGGTATATTAAGTATAGTCAAACAAGGGTGTACTTAAGACACTATCCCTCCATTTCTATTGGACATAGAATTTATGGAATTTTTTATTTTTATTTTTATTTTTCTTAGGACCACAATGGGTGTCTTATTGATGGAATGATACTTGGAAATAACAAGGTAATCCTTGCCGGAATTAGTCTTGCATGAGAAACTACTCCTATATGAATTTTACTATAGTAATGGAGGGTTTTGGAATGGTTTAGTTTAACATCATGTAACTAGGACATATGCTATTTAGTTTAACGTCTTACGGTGTGGAAATTTGAGGGATATGGTTTAGGCTCACATTTAATTTTATAGAGGGATAAGAGATTTTACCCTTTCATGGTAATCCATCCAATAATGTTCAATTATTTTCATTCATGAAGGGGGAAGGTTGTATGATGTAATCTAAGGGTTTCTGAATCCATGGAATGATATGGTGAATGGAGGCCAATGAGGAATACAGAGGTTAGAAAATACTCTAATAAAGATGATTTTTTTCCTTTGGATTGTAGGAATTTTTTGTGGGATAATTATGCCAAGACAACCAAGGAATATTATACATAGTCAAACAATGGTTTCCTCGTGACATTGGACCTCCATCTCCAATGGATAGGGATGTTTATGGATATTTGGATAATTCTATACACATAGTTTGGTTTGTGAAAGGGGAGAGCTTCAAAATAAAAGGAGCATTTTATGTTATGATTTTACAGTGATGGGTGGAAACATTTTCCCTACCCTAGCATGAGAATATTCCCTGTGTAGGTTTAGCTCGTTCATATGGAATGGTAATCTTTAACTTTTGTTTTAGCTGGTCCAAGAATTTCATATGAGGGTGTCATGACATACCCTTTTTTGTAGATATCATGCCATGAATAGTTATTGGAGTGTTTCCCTATGAATTTATTGAAGTCATACATGGTGAAAAAGGAATTTTCCTCTGAATACGAGCTAACATTGATGGGGGTGAGAGTCATGTTCTACTTTCATTTGTTGATCTAGCTCATGTATAGGAGAGTGGGGTATTATTTCATGTTGTGGATAAACTGGGATGTATGTTCTAGGTGTCATTATGTATCATGTTAAAGTGGGAATCATTTCTTATATAGTTCTTAATTAAGGTTCTATGTAAAGGTATTCCCCACATGCAGGGTGTGGAATTTTTGAATTAATGGTGGATGGACTAGGACATAGAATCAGAGTATCACATAAATAAATCCACGTGTAGTTCTGTAACCATGGAATTATGGATAACCAAAGTCGAGGGTGATGTTTTCTCAGGTGAAATCACTACATCATTTAATTGTTTGATTTTATATGGCTAGTACATTTATCATGAAGTTTAGCATCTTGTGATTAGGAATATGTTCCATACATTTGAGAATCATATGGAATGGAATAAGATGACATATAGTTTATCATCATGCATTTAGGGAAAATTTTCATAGAAAACATGAATAAATAAAGTCTAATAAGGACATGTTGTTCTGACATGATACAAATATGAAGGGGAAAGAAGGTAAAAACCATGATCTAGAGAATTATCAGATAATGAGAAATGATTTGGGGAATCGAATCCATTTGGGAATATAGGGGCAGTAAAGGCCTCTCTTACAGATGAATTTTTCTTTGGTTGATAGGCCCATTTTGTTGGCAACTTATATAAAACCAACTATGGCGTATTGTGAATAGTCAAACAAAGGTGTCATTAAGAAATTTTCCCTCCACTTTTTATGGCCACAAGATGATGTTTAAGATATGAAATTAGATGGCTCATATATTTTGGTTAATAGAAGGGGTGTATCGAGACATTCCAAAAACATGGAGACCATGATTGTTCTTGAAGTATGAATTTTCCTACGTAGATCAGATTCATACGTAGGGGGGATTTGGATTCCTTAACATATCCCAAATATGGAATAAAAAATTAAAATCTCCTAAATTGATCTGTGTCTATATACAGAAGATGGGAACGTTTTTCTTTCTTTTTCTATGACTAGGACTTGGATTCAAGGCCTATACATCACTACGTATATTGTTGAAATATGAATAAAGTCATACGTAGTTCTTAGAGTGCCATGTAGTTTATCGTTATACGGTAAGGATATTTGTTCCCCATTATAAAGGGGAGATACCTAGTGTGAATTTTTAGGTTTTTCTTCCCAAACTATAGAATCCCTTTTGCAGATTAGTATGCCTTTATCATGTAGATAATCCCCTATCATAACTCATAATCCTACGTGAGATATGCTTGGAGTGAGAAACAAGTGGCAACAGTGGTTTATTCCACCACAAAGGGGTGACATAATAAAATAAAGAGTTTTTTTTTATTTTTAGTGGCTAGTAAAATGATTTATATTTAAGGCATCACTATATACCTCTTTGGAACAAGGATCAATCCATACATGGTTTTTTAAAATCTCCCTGGGTAGGTCTGACTTTTACACTAGGTGGGGACACTTTTATCATTTGTTATAGATGGACCTAGGATTAGAGATTTGGGCATCACTACATATTCTACAAGGGAAGGAATCATGCCGCACATAGTTCTAGATAGTCTTCAATTCATGGATCTAGTTCACGTATATGAAGAGGGTTATTTGTTTGAGATAGTCCTATGGTTATGACCTATTTTGGAGTCCACTGAATCAGTTTCATTTTTAAATAGGGGAGGGATCATTTTCTATATTTTTTTCAAAACCTAGGCATAGGTTCTGGGTGTCACTATGTATCTCATTATGATTAGAATCATACTAGACATATTTCTATGAATTTCCTTGTACAGATCAAACCCATACACAGGGAAGGGTCATCTTTTTACATTTTTTGGGTCTATGGACCAAGATATAAAATATAGTCATCTCTATATATTCTTTGTGGATAGGAATCAAGCCACAAAACGTTCATAATTGGGATTCTCTATGTAGTTATAACCCATACAAAGAGGGAAAAATGCATTTTTAACCATTCTTTTAGGGTGGATGAACCATGATGTAAATTCATGGTGTCTCTACATTTCTTGCGTGGACAAGAATCAAGCCATTTTAGTTCTATAATATGGAATTGAGGATGAAAAATAAAAAATTAAATGTCCTATGAGATGAGAATCCTATGGTTACATACTCTTTAACATCATGTAGTAAGGACATTTATTATGCAGTTTAAGGTCATGCGATTAGGAATATTTCTGTATAGTTTAGCATCATGTGAAAAGGATTAAGATTAAATGCATTTTATCACCAAGTATTTAGGATGTAGATATTATTCCATTTAATTTCATGAAACATGGACATCTACCCTGCAGTTTAACATCATGCAATCAAGATGTAAACTCATTTTGGAAACATGAAATATTTCTTTAGGAACCTTGCATTGGTGAAAGCTGTGGTGAGTTGTCCATCCATTCAAATCAATGAATAGTATCCATTTGAGTAGAACTTATGTATGGTGTAATTTCACTAACATTTGGGCTCCAACTTCAGAGGATTCATTATGGGTATCATTGGATTCCTAATAACTAATAACATTTCTCCTTTAAGGAAATATTAGAGGTAGACCTTTTTGTTAATGTATCGTGAGATCTGGTTTTGGGGGACATCCAAAAGATGCTAGGTATGAAATATTTTATTATCTAGCCTCTCTAATTCATACATCCATTTTTGGGATCACTCATCTATTGATAATTGATCGCATATAGCCACGCAGAGTGAGGGAAATTGAACTTGTATGGGCCAAACTGCCTTTATACCGTACACTAGTGAGTACGGGGTCACTTGTGTGGTAGTGCGGGTCATGGTATGATAAGCCCAAGAAGTTTGGAGGAGATTTTCCAGACATGAATTATTATCTTTATCTACCATATTATGAAGTATATTGGATAAGATCTTGTTTAATGCCTCTATATGTCTGTTATCCACTGCATGATAGCAAGATTAATGGTTGGACTTAATACCATACTTCTGATATAGTGTCTCCAACTCAGTAGAATGGAAATTTGTATTGTTTTCCATCAGTATGGTGTGAGGGACACCAAATCTAGGGATGATTCTAGATTTTAAGAAGATGACAATATTACTTTCCCCAAATTATTTTATGGGTATGACTTCAGCCCACAAGGAGAACAAGTTGGTTGTAGTAAGAATATACTTGAATTTCAGGGCCATAGTAGGAGGATATGGCCCCAAAAAGTCAATTTCCCATATGGAAAATGGATAGGAGTACTTAGCTGTGTGAAGTAACTCTAGGGGTTGGTGAATGAAATTGTAACAGACTTGGTAGGAATGCCACTTTTTCTTGAATCTAGTGCAATTATGCATCAGAGTGGGCTTGTAATATCCATGCATTTGTATTTTTTGGAAATCTTGAGCCATGATTGGTGAGCACTAAAAGATACATCATGCACTTCTTTAATGACAACGATGGTGTCTTCTCCATCAATTCACCTAATAAGGACACCGTATAGGCTCCATTTATAGAGTTCTTTTTTTTATGGTTAGTACCATCATAGAGAAAAAAATTAATTTCCATATTCAAATTTTCTCTCTCTCAGCTCTGTCCTGTGGGAGTTCTCATTTTTTAAGGTATTCTTCTATTGGAATCATCCTACTGATAGTAGGGCTAAATGGTTTAGGTATAGGGATAATTGCTTCAATCTCTTCCATGTTGGTTTGAATAATGGGTGAGACCATCTGGTGGTTTGTGATGTTGATGACCATTTCATCCTGATCTGGATTAGCTAGGGATGTGGATTCATTTTCCAATGTTTCTCCCTCCACATTATATGATCGAGGGATATGAATCAATGTTATATCCAAGTAAAATTACAATATTATTCCCTGTAAATGGTTTATTAATGGGATTATCTCCTACTTTTTGATAGCATAATGACCATTATATTTCTTGATGACCACTGCAGAGTCACCTTTTATCAAAAAAGTGTTTTATTTGTACTTGAAGTGTAAGATCTATCCCATTAATCAGAGCTTGATATTTTACATAATTATTTGTTCACCCCTCCAACTGTAGGAAGGAATAATATAGGACCACATTTTTGGGGGATATGAGAACAACCCCCATCCCAAAAATTTTGAGCTTTGGGGTCCAGCAACCTTTTTCCTATCAAGATTCTAGATGCACCATCGAAATGACTCTTCTATATATTGGGGTCCTCTTGAATAGAGAAAA
Organism: Viscum album; assembly: GCA_963277665.1. NCBI lineage: Eukaryota > Viridiplantae > Streptophyta > Magnoliopsida > Santalales > Viscaceae > Viscum > Viscum album. The sequence goes on along the minus strand of OY728152.1, from coordinate 1,129,224,952 downwards.
CCTATTAGGTGAGTAGTTCAGTATCTAATGAATAGTTTTATTCCAAGGTGTGTTTTTCAAGAAAATATTATAATGACTGGACTTTGATTTCTTTTTTGGGCACAAACCAAATGTCAAATTGTTGCAGGATGAGAAATAATGATGATAGATTCCCAGTCAACATCGATCGACTGAGAATATATTTGAGAGGGTTACAAAGAGAGACATGGTGGACCTCATGATACTGTTGTTAGTGTTTCATTTTTTATACTATTAATATTAGCACCAAACATCACTTCTCGATGCTCATATAATGAGTTTCAACATCGATCGTGGTTTAACTAAGATAGTAAAGGATATTTTCACTATTGAAATCATTCTTCTGTGCGATGAAGGAACCTAGGGATCACTAAAAGAGATTCACATACAAAATGAGTGGTCTTACATCTATAGGTAGCATTATCACTAGGGGTATTAGGAGATATTTATTGAGATTTTATAATTCCTCCTGAAAATCATTAGACTATTGATATATACCCCATTTTTTCACCAACCAGGAAAAGAGAAATCATTTCCCATCATGGTTTGCTATAATGTTATGAATTTTGGCTAGATGTCCTTGAATCCATCTCAACACTCTGAGGTTTTCAAGAGGTTACATTCCCAGGATAGCCTTTATCATCATAGGGACAACTTCGATGCTGAAATAGCATACGATGAAGCCGAGAAATTTCTCTAAGGTAATTCCAAAATCCTAGTTCAAAGGGTTTACTTTAAAACTCTTTTATCATAGTTTCATGAAGATGATATCATGATCTGATTGGTAGGATGAGTGTAGTCAAGATTTAAACACTATGTAATCAACATAAAATTCTATGAACTTTCCTAGGATAGGTTTGAAGATACGATGCATGAAATGTTGATATGTGGAACATACATTCTTCAAACCAAATAGCATCACTTGATTAAAAAATTATCCCCAGACGGCCCTAAAGGAAATTTATTCCTTACCTTATTAGTCAATTCATATTTTATTGTATCCTAAATATCCATCCATGAAATGGAGATCCAAATATCCATCATTTTCATTGATCCACAATTCTGTGATCGAGACTGGGAAATAATATTTTAGGCAGTGCCAGTTGAGATTCCTGAAAACTATACAGACTGTGATTTTCCAATTATTCTTCTTGATTAATATGATATTGGCCATCCATATGTGATATTGGACCTCTAGATTTCTTTTTATGACGAGTTTATCAACATCAGCCTCTATTTTTGTAGCATGTGTCAGGTGTGTCCTTTTGGATAATTGTTTGTTGCCCCGGTGGTCCTATGGAAGACCCAGTTAGTGAGTGGCCACCTCAAGATCAAGTATTGGAATTTATGTGTAATTATAGGTGAATACATATCTGTGTTACCTTAATAATGAGGTATACACCACTTGTTATTTGGAATACAAGGATTCATTAATCAGGGTGGGCCACCGATCTTCCTCAGTTCCCAGATTTATTTCTCTATGTTCATCAATGGTGGAAGAAATTCCCAACTCAAATGATGGTGTGGTGTCCCTAATATCTTATTCCTCTTTATCTTCTTCCTAATTTACATATTCTTCTTCCTCTTATGGCGAGAAAAGTCCTAGTATGAGTTCTACAGAGTTGATAGAGGTGTCTATATCTTGGAATTTGAAATATGAAACGACTTCCTCAGTTCCAGCAACCAATAAGGGATATCCTTGAATATATGGAGAGGATGTGGCATGTGATGGGGGAGTTTCTTCACCCTATTTGGGTAATGAAATTTCCCCTCATGATTCCATGAGTGGGGCAAGGATTTCTAGGAGATCTGGGGGTGTATTGAAGGAAGATCCATCCGAGATTTTACCATTTTTTGTGGAATCATCAAATCTAGAAACAAAGCTAAAATGAGTGGGCATAAATGAAATCATGATGATTTATCAGTGTGTGCCTAACCTTGGTCTTTCTTGATAAACTAGGTTGATAGGTAGAACATATTCTTCCTCGAACTATCTGAAGGGGTCACCTAGGTTCATTTCGAGACCATTCGGGGTGATGACCCATTCAACTCCAACCAGAGATTGTTTCCCTTTCCCATGATCGAATCTTGAATCAATATAATGAATAGAATAGGATTCAAATCGGAACTTATTATCATGAAATGTCCTTATTTTTCCATTGGTGTGGTATTTATTCCATTTATGGTACAAGGAGGAGATATCTGCCAGTTTTTGCAACTAGGGCCTTCCTAATAGTACATATAAGGCCATTTAGTGTTGAACCACCAGGAATTATGAGTTGGATATGAGGTATCCAAATTTTTTCTTGAGAATTATTTATCCCAAAAACATCTAATATATTTTTTTAATAGCCATGAAATTTTTTGGAGGAAGGTGTTATGATATTCTCATTGTAGCCCAACTAGTGAAGTGTCCGTACTGGAAGGAGGTTAAATCCAAGGCCATTTTCAATGATTTTTTTGAATATCAACACAATTTATCTGACCAAAAATGTATAGGGGTATTATGGGCCCTTAAATAATGACATATTCATATTTCATTATGAAGGAGATAATCCTATGAAATTCAATGGGATCGGTCTTTATTTGATAGAACTCTACAGCGGCAATATCAGCTTCAAACTCCTGGGGGATTAGAAAATCTTCTATGAGTGCCTCCATGAGGTATTTTGACCAACTCAGGGCATCCAGGATATACAATTTTTCCAATAACAAAGATAACTATTTTAGGCTGTCACACTTATGATCAAAATTTCATCAATTTCCAATGAGAGGATTCTCTTTCATAGGTGATTTAGGGGCTTCAAAAATTGATGAAGATAGATCACCCCTTGGGACAAGAGCTAGAGGTTCTTCCATTCTTGGTGGGTTGGGCTGGGTAGGATAGCCTACTCCTCGAGGGTGATATGATATATGCTCATCTTCTAATTGATATTACAGAGTGATCAGGTTAGAATAGATTTTTGTTGGTACATGGGGGTTTTCTTGTTCCTATTTGGCCTGCTGAAGGGTTCTTCTGTGAGTTTCTGTAACATTAATTGTGTGAGTAGGGGCACGACTAGAGGTCTAGTTCCTGTTGTGACTATACATGCCTAGTTATCCTAGTCTCCTATTTACTTATAAACTAGATCCCTGATCAGGTGTAGGTAACTCAGGCTCATACACATACTCATCATTAAAGAAGGGATCCATTAATTGAATGAAATTCATGGAACTGAAAATCAATTCTTCCTCCAATGATGACTCTTTTTAGTTAATCACATATAGAGGTTAATTTTGGTGGAGCAGTTCCCATTATATCATATATAAGGTAATAAAATATGAGAGGTTCAAAGCCAAATTTTTCCTTAGTTCAGGTTCATCCTCTTATGCCTGCTCTCTATTTTTTAGGCCATGCTTATTTTTTATGGGTTGTCCTTTGGAGGTTTAGGGTTTCGATGACATCGACTATGTTATAGTGGAAGTAGATGGGGACATGGTTGGTTGTTTAATATTTTCCAATATTATTCTAGGAGCTTGGTTGAACCATTTCGGAGGAATCTAACTATCAAACTTGTGCACCCTTCTTCTAACAACTTATTTACACTCACCTACCTCCTAGGGGGAAGTGGTGGAAACATATTCCACATGAGCTGGCGGTGGTCCCAATTTTACTTTCCTAGATTCTATCACTCTTGGTATGAGGTATTTAAAGATGAAACACTACTGAAATTTGTGTCCCATTATCCAATTAAATGGTCAATAATTTGCCAAGATGTTGAGACCCACCTCATAAAACCTTTCTGGTTATGGAAGATGGAGTAAGTCATTGTCCCTATCATCTATGAAATAACCACAAAATTGGTCATCTAATAATGTATTGAAATTATTCTCCTATTCCTAGAATTAATTCCTCCTAGGTCCCCTCCACCCATCTTGTTGATTTAGTGGTTTCTGTTGACATTCAGGGGGCCAACACGATTCAGTGTGGGCGTTGGAGCTGGAGCTGGTGTAGGGATGTCTTAAGAATAACGGAGGATGCTTCATATTTTATTGTTATTTTTATAGGGAATGGTGGAGTTACTTGGGAATTGAGCTTTTTCCTATGTATGTATTATTCCTTTCTTTGGGAAATGGTAGAGAAGCCCCTGAACAAACTTATATACTTCACTAGGATGATCATTATTCATAGCTCATCATAGATATTGTAGATACATATAGAAAACATCTCGTCATGAGGGAGTGGTCAATTCAATGAGTGGATCAATGATTTACATCTGTAAATGAAGTCATATAATATCTCATTCTCATGATTTTTATCAATTTTAGAGGTCATAGACTGATGACTTTGGTAGTGTTGAGCTGAAATAAAAAAAGAACTGCCAAAGAAGATCTTCCAATATGGTTATCTACCAAGACAACAAGCTGATGTACCATACAAAGGCTGACCCTTGGAGAGTTTTCATGATGAATCAATTTTTAACTGCTTCTTATTGATTTTGTGTTCCCATAATGGGATCACAATAACATGAATAGTACATTATATGTTGTTTCAGTTCCTCTAGGCCTTCAAATATTGGGAGCACGGGAGTTCGAAAATTTGGGGGTATCAGAGTGCCACTCACCTAGTCAGGGAAAGGTTTCCATTCCAACTATACCAGTGCACATCTCTCTTCCCTAGCTTCCAATCAGGATGTTAATGACAGGATGGAATCAGTAAATCCTTGATGCATGTCCTGTTGAACCTGGACTTGGATAGGAACAGTGGCGGGTAAGTTTTTTTGTGGTGCTTCTTCCAGTACTGGTGGAAGATATTCGACCAGAATAATATTTGGAGTATTTACCTACACCCATTCTGGTTTTCTCCATAATGGAGGGAAATATTGATATAAATCTAAAATTGGGTTATGGAAGGTTGATGGACCAGGCACCGTATTGGGTGGAAGTCTTGGCCTTGATTCATCTTTTGGGATAAAACCTTGTGGATGAGGTAGTCCTACTATAATTGTACATTGAAACTCCTCCCATGGAGAATATTAGATAGGGAAGAAACCCAAAAGAAAAATGATTTTGATTCACCTTAACTCTTTCATTTCTTCCTCATACTGAGTGAATATTTTGTTGAGTGTAAGGGTATTGTTTCCACCAAGAGGAGGTGGTGGGTTTTATCTGACATTCCTTTTATTATTTCCATCATGGGGGGTTAATAGATGAGTTGTTAGAGGATTTATTGGGAGAACAATCAAATTTTAGTTGGTCCTCTAGTTCTGGGTAAGAATGCATTAATTCTCAGTGTTAATTGGATTTCGAGTAAAATAATCCTTTTATCATTCATCCATATTTTCATCATTTTTGATGTCATCTATGGGATTAAAACCCACTACATTCACCGAAGCATAACAAAATTTCATTATTGTACTGACTGCTAGATAATAATAGGATTCTTTATTCTATTTTCAAGACCTATCCCATCCTTTCTGATATCCTCTTTAGGATTCTTGATGAAGGGTCACTTAGAGGGAACCCTTATAAATTCTAGTCCCATGCCTCCCCTCTGAGGGGACTCTATCATGAGATGGAATGAACAAGGAGACCACTCTACTAGTCACCCTCCCTATGCGGGAAAATATTGATTACTGTTGGGTTGGTGGTTCAGTTAAAAATTCCACCATCCCTATGGGCTGGGGTCACTCTCATTCTCTTTCATTCATTCTTCAGTCTAGATTAGTTGTCCTTATGAGGGAATTTTGTGTTAATGATTCCCACATACCTACAGTCTGGTGATGAAGCCATATTTCATAAAAGGATACAACTGTCGCTACTCACTTAATTTCATGTATACTTATTTTAGTGCGAGGAATATATGATGTTGGGTTTTCACACAAATTATTTTCTTATTAGGACATTAACAATGTTAGATTATTGTCCTCCCTTAAGAAAGAATCCTATTAAATATTATCTTTTTCCAAACTCAAGATATTTTCAATGTATTTCTCTCTTTGGACTTGACACCATTGAGAATTATTCAAGTTTGATACTTATTGGTTGTGTAAATTTCATGAGCAAGGTATTTTCTAGATATATTCCTTGGGATAATGAAATTACAAGATTCCATTTCTAGTGGGTTCTTCTAGGTGGGGTGGGGGTGAAATACAAAGATCAATGTCCCCCCACCCTCGGATATGAACACCAGACGGGGCATCAGCGATGAGATGATGAAACTTATATAACACATTGAGGTATGTAAGTTCAAGATTATTATTTAACATCTCTAATTGTGTTATCCATACAGATGGAAGGGAATATTGGTTGAGTTAATGATGAATATATCTCACTTTTTTTACTTGGTTTGCATACCCATCACAGGGTAAGAATTTTTCTTTTAGGTGGAGGATGGTTTTCCATATATTGAGTAGAATGTTATGTATGCACTATTCTGACAATGACTTGGTATGTCAAACTAGAAAGTGGATAAGGTACAAAACACAATAGGTACATCAACCCTGGGAAATTTTATTCTTATAAGTAAGATATCCTTTTGTTCTTCCATGAGAGACTCTTCAACATGATTATCCCAACATAAATGATTTTTGATAATTTTATTGCAATCAGAGGGGTTTATGGGGTCTCACTAGCATAGGAGTAGTCAAGGATGGATTATGGGAGGAGAGTTGTACCATACCATCTATTGTTTGAGAAAGGATGTCACTTTTCATTGATATGGTCTCTAATGTGTCCAACCCCATCCTTCAAGCACCTCAGCATATTAGGTATTTCTTTTATTTGAAATAAAAATGGGAGGACCTTCATACTAACCTGATTTATTGTTATATGGAGGGCCTTCATAGTTGATTCCACAATGTAAAGGACTACTACCATAACTTTATGTCTGAATTCCGGGAGAATTGTTACAGCGTATACCATGGGGAGGACATTCATGGTGGATGATAACAAGATCAGTACCTTATAACTTAAATGATATTTCACTATAGGGAGAACCTTAATAGTTGATGATATAATGGTTAGGAATACCATAATTGATTGATATCTGACTATACGGAGAATATCTATAATGTATTCCCTAGGGAAGACCATTAAGGTGGATGAAAGTTAGGGTAGGACCATCCTATTGTTGGATCTTGTAGCCATGATGAGGTATACCGTGAAATTGATCAAGATATAAAATCTCAGGACCAAGCATTTCTTGTGCATGATGTAATCCTTCTTAGTATGTTCTCTAGGGAGGACCTTTAGAGATGATGATAGAAATTTTGTGGGGAGGTCCTTTTAAACTAATATTTCCACTTCTATAATTTGGTAACAGATTGGCAGGATCCTGAGACACAATTGATATATTTATGATGGTATGAAGAACTCCATATTTTAGTAGAGTATGTTCATAAATGTGATCTTCATTTTATAGTTTTCTTTTATGCGATTTATTTTTGGGTGATCCCTTGAGGGCTCTTAGGTCCGCTTGCTATGGGTGAAGGCCTTCATATACATCCCCTTGTTCGAGTGGCTCCCATGGTGATACTGAGATACATTGATGATCATCTAGAGTTAAGGAAGGGATATATACCTTCCCTAGAGTGTCCATCATGGTGGATGGGTGTCCCCCTATATGGAATGGGTATTTGTGCCTAATCCAGCTATCCATTTATCATGTAATATTTCCAAATACCCTCATGGATAGTAGTAGGGATGCATGTATTCTTTGGAGTGACCAACTCATTTTGTGGACAAGTCACCCCACATGGGGAGGTAGGATTGTGGGCCCAACTCATTGTTAGTGCTTCGTATGTGATTACATTTTGACTATTCTGGAGTATATGGTCCTTAATTAATGCATGATCCTCTATCATTTCCAGAAAGTGTTGAGATATGCCTTTGGATGAAAGGGGAATATATGAACATTCCAATGTTGTAGTAGGAATATGTTCCCATTCTGGTTCTCCATTCCCTTTCAGTGAGTACTAACAATTCAACCATGTGGGCACAGAGATACGGGTCTACCCCAAGAAGAAATTTGTGTCATATTTTTTTGCACTTTATTTTTTTGATGTTCTTAATATGAATCCATATGAGTTTGACTCTTCATGTATTTGGTTTCACTATATTTTACTGGTGGGATTCGTATTCGAGAGCAAGAATTTTCATGTACTTGTTTGCTGACCTATTTGGATGACCAGATTGAGGTGTATTGAAAGTGATTTTCATATTCCTATAATTTTCCACCCTACATTCACAGTGGTTTTGGAAAGCATTAGTGATAATTTGTGCTTTCTCTTAATTTTATACTATATTTTCATGGTAGGCTTCATATGAGAGGGTGATAATATGTGCCTACTTGTAGTGTATGGCTATATTTATATGACGGGTTTCTTCTATCGGAAAAGGGTTAATAATCTAATCTTAATTTTCCGATCATCTCACTTGGTGGGACATTCAAGGGACTTGGGTCCATTAGACATTAGTAGGATCCCTTGGGGTGATATCATTTTCAGAGTGAGGATACTAGGATGCATGGTGGTGGTGGTGTTGATTTTTAGTAGGGGCCCTAGGATGGGACCCCTCTATTATAGGGATGAAATCATTAGTGAAAACACCATCAGCCTCCTTAAATTAAGGGAGACACTCATTGTAACATTTTAGGGATAGTCTCCCAAAATAATTGGATATGGATAGTGGAACTGCCTTTCTCTAGGCCACCAACCATCACTGGTTTGACGACTAGTGGGGATTCATGGCCTAAAGGTCCCTCATTTCATCCTCCATAATAGTAAGATTACCATTTTCATGGTACTCCCTAACCAATTCATTTTAATCCTATCATTGGAGATACCTGGTGGGTGACATAGTCCTCTGCTTTATTGAGGATCCGGCCACATGTGTGGTTACTAATGCATGTTTCTAAGTAGACTGTCAGGATTCCATTGGATTTAAGGATTCTATGAAGAGTACCTAAATATTTGTGAAATATGCAAAAAAACATCGTAAATGTATCATCTCATTATCACATATGTAATTGATGCTCCTATCTTCCCCCTTTCACTTTAGATGCGAAAGGGGATTGACATGGGGTAACACAACCACCTTGGTTAAGGATTCACATCCAGTTCACCATTTTATTTCTGATGAAGGTGGTTTATACCCTAAAATAGGATATATGTATGCATATATGGTCTGATGGAGACTCAACTGTATATCCTTTCCGTCTCCCATAGGAGGTGTCGTAGTTAAGTCATTAGCATCAGGACAATTGTAGGAGGTAAAATAGTGTGCAGTCACAGATGCAGGGTATAACGTCTTCGAATGGTCTCTAATATGTTTTTTTTTGTAGAGGAAAAAATTCCCAATGTCTCTAACATCAATGTTTCATAGACCTACTTTACAATAGAATACATTCATGGGGTGATTTAACCAACATCACTTGGGAACTCACATAGGAAAAGAGGATGGGAAGTTGGAATCATCACCCCCTTTGGGGAGGAACTATTGCCTATTCTGTAACTCTCTTAAATATTTAAGTCATGTTAAGGAATTCTTAGTTCATTCACAAGTGGGTATGTTATGGAATACCCTAAGGTAAGGATCCATTATGACTACACATTGGTTTCTAATTACTAGTATGTATCAGAGGTTCTCCATCAATGGAGAGATTTGTATGTATCTGAGGTTCTCTATCAATGTTACCCTTTTGTGGATAAATCAATGGTTTTTGGTCATTTATTGGTGAGACTCTAGTTCAAGACACATGAGTGGGTTCTCTAGAGTTTATATTTTTCTAGGGTAGATGATATTTGTTTTGATTTCAATATTGAACTAATAAAATGGGATTCCTATGTATCCTCATGTGATGAATCAAAACCCATGTATTTTAGTGCCGCTAAACTTCGAACATCGCCATTTAAGGTTGTATTACAAGGACAAAACCATGAGTTTTAACATCATGTGACAAGGATGTTAAGGAAAAAAATTTCCTATTCAAGGATGGTGTGGGACTTTGTCGAGGCATACAGAGGTACTTGAAAGAGATATGGTCTCTCGGGTGAATACGACCCTACCGAGATTTTGGCACAGAAAACATTATGGTGGATTAGGATGTTGAGTTTTTACCTCAATGAGGCTTCCTACAAATCCCAGTTAGTTGGTAATCAAGGAATTGACAGTTTAGTATGACTAGTAATTACACTTTAAAGGAATCCCATTAAAGGGATATGCTTTGGGATAACACATAGGAGCCACCCACTTGGATTGAAGTTGGGTGATTACACCATATGGGAGGTACATTGAAAGAGGATTACTCTTGATTAGATTCGATGTGGGGATTACGCATAGTAGCTACCTATTTGGTTCTATTTCATTTGGAATACGTTCCTTCAAAGATTGAAGTATGGTGTCAGGAATTATTATATGTGGGAGTCCCATTGAAATAGGATTTCTCTTGATCATATTTTATGTGGGTATTATGCATGGAAGCTTCCCATTTGGGTTACGATTGTGTCTTACATCTATGGATAAGGACCATTTGGGATCAGGAATTATGCATGGAGGCATCCCATGATATTATTCTGGGTCATGCAGATGAAATGATCACCACTAACATATAATACTAGGCGATTTGTGCTTGATGTGAGAAACAAGAGGAAGAAGTATATTTAATTATTAAAAACCCTTCCAATTCGCTGGTGGATGGCGACAAAGCCCAAAGGGTGAGGGAGGGGAATTGAGTATGAATGTCTCCCACTTTATTTTGGTAACTTGGATTGTCACCATAGAATATCCATATTACTAAATATCGGGCTAAGGTGAGGAGGAGCAAGAGAGCCCCCCCCCCCCCCACAAGAATGGCTTGGGGATTACCTCCGGAGGACATCCCTAAAATTAGTTCTAGGGGGAAGGGAAGAATGTTCAATACCAACCATCATTGATGAGAAAGGAAAGTGATTCCCCTTAATCCCTAGAACATGTAGATTCATGTGAGCACCTGAAGGTCTGAACCGAGTTTACTGTAGGAATGTAAACATGGAAACATTCTAAAGTTCCGCCTTATTTCAAGGATTACACATATGAATGTACGTACCATGGGTTTTTAAAATCAAAATGACACACTAGTGTGACCAATGATTTTATCACATATGTATGGTTGATTTGTAATAGGTCTTAGCTTGATGTCATTAGATTGGTTCACAGAGGGGACAATGTGGATCCTATCATCCTGATGGTAGGGAGAAATGCGAGGTGGGGGATTTATCACCCTATTATGCCTCATTCTACATATAAGGTTCTTAAATGGGATGGGGTTCCATTGATGTAGCATTCTGCTATGTGGTTGAGGGGACAATCCACATAGAATTGTGCTATGAAAAATAGGGGTCAGATTATGTAGTGTGCTGTTATGTGGGACTAGGTTCTTCTCTCATAGCATATTTCTATGTGGGACTGAGTTCCATGCACATAAATTTTACTACATGGGGAAGGGTTTCACCCCCATAGTGTTTTTCGAAGCGGGATGTTCATCCGCAAATGGGCCATCAATTTTATGCCCTGTGAGAATTTGTCTGTAGAGGGTTTTTAGTTAACAAACAACCATATGTTTTGTTATTTCCACCTTAATACTATGCGGTGAATTATACCTTCTAGGAATCATTAAAGGGGCTCTAGGTTTTGTAGTGCTTTGAATTTCCTCAGCTCATTCTTCTCTCTTCTATTTCGTCCTTGTGTGTGTCTCTACCTCTTCATGTGTGTTTCATGGGTCCCCCTTGAGGTCTTATTTATATAGGATCGAAGGGACCAAATACCGGCTCCCCCAGTTTTGTATAGTGATCTGTGGGGAATCTTTTTTTAGGTTCCCATGAATGACTTAGTTTGAAGGGGGACCTTTTGGATGCGGGAGTCCCCGCATAGCTCTGCAAAAAACTTCGTTTTGTTTGCAGGAGCCGATGGTACTGCCTCACCCCATGAATGATTTAGTCCACCAGGATGGTTCATTTGTTGGGTAAAGACCACCACCCATTCTTGAAAATGAATTTGTTTCATTTGTGGGCTCCACCAACTCCCCTATTTTCCATGAACTATTTATACTTTTAGGTTCATCATCGAGTAGCAGACCTCTAGGTGGAGTGACGTTCTGGGGTCATCCGTTGAAAATTTTCATCAATCTTCTTCTGGATTTGTTTTTCACCTTTTCCAAAAAAATTGACTTACCTTGATCTTATTGGTAGAAATTTTAGGACCAAACATTGAGGAGGGTTTTTAGGTATTTTAGTGATTTTTAGGGTTATTTATAGTTTTGGGGGTTTTTATTATATTCTATATTTTTTATGGTTTTTTTATATTTTTAGGAGTTTCTAGGGTTTCAAGGTTTTCAAGGGTTTCAAGTGGTTTTTAGTGTTTTAGGTGTTTTAGGGTGTTTTAGGTTGTTTTAGGATCTTTATGGTCTTTTGGGATATTTTTAGGGGTTTTAGGCATCTTTAATTTTTATAGTTTTTTGGGTTTGTTGGGTTCTTTGGATTTTAGGGGAATTAGTGTTTTTAGGGTTTTAAGGGGTATTTATGATTTTTTATGATTTTATAGTGTTTTTATTAAACCAAATATTTTTTACATTGTATTAGATATATATTGAAATATTTTAATATTTATTAAAAAAATTACTTCATATTGTTCATTTTTTAGGAAGGAGATGTAATACTTTTCTATGGTATAAGTCACATTGATAAGGTCACATTGGTACCCCAATATGATTAGAATGTTCAAATTCACTGATGATATTCTTTAATATAATTATATGGTTGGATAAAATTATATAATGGATTACATAGTATGTTGAACATCGAGTGCGAGTACTCATAAACAGAAGAGACTTATTCTCATAAAGTGTTCATTTAATAATCTTAAAGATAGGAGATTATGAGAATAAAACCACAAATATAAATTCCACATGTTTTGATGTCATCTGTTATTCCAATCTTTGTGCATGTATAATAGTCCATATACTTTGATATTATCATCAATATATATCATGACTCACACAAAAATATTTTATCATCATCATCATGAAAATTTTTATTCAAAGAGACGAAAGGGACACATAAGGGGTCGTACAAGTAGGCCGATGAAGAAGAGACTATGAGGGTCTAAAATGGAGAAGGATGAGGGTATCCCCTATAATAATGTTTATCCCCATTATTTTCATTCTTTGAGGGGTGTGAAAGATAAGAACCTCCATTCCAGAACTATAAAGTGAGGTTAGGTAGTCGGCATCTTTATTTCCCTCTATCTAGGTATGGGACACTTTGGTGTTGATTCCAAAGATTTTATGTCTAAAACTATAATGTCATGTGTTTGGGGGGAATTAGTGGATGGTGGGTGCATCATGAATAAAATATGAATATTGGATAAGTTGAGGGAGTATTTCTTCCAATCCATATTTATACTAGTTGACATCCTAACCCTTTAATTGGAATAGAACTATTGCCTTAAATATCATGGTTGTGTCATAATGACATGTTTATATCATATAGTTCGAGAATGATGTGTCATGCAAGTAGGTTTTTGACATAGATGTAAAACCTACTTGATGAGATATTGTAACAAAAGGAGTATATTATATAGTAAGCATTAACATGTAGTTATGATCATTGCGACATTAAGTTCATTATCTTGAGTGCCTTTACCCATTTTGAGCCATTATTATTAGACTTTATACCACCAAATTCCAATGATAAATAATCCTAGAGGGTCGAACAATATGTTTTTTATGTCAATTAAATTGTCTTTGAAATTAATTATTGGAATAAATATTTTTCTCAAGTCTAGGGAATAATTTTATTCTAATTTTATCGATCTATAATTTTCATAAGGAAATGGATAATTATTATTATTTTTGATAAAAAATTATTCTATTACATAAATATTTAATAAATATTTATTCACAATATTGGGAATGAGATATTTATTTTATATGTTAAATATATAATAAATATTGTTTCACCAGATTATAAATAAAATAATTATTTATGAATAATATATTTAATTAAATATTTATTTGTTTTTTCAATAAATACTGAGGAGTGTACTATGACCATGTTTAGGGATTAATATTAATTTGAAAGTTGGTAAAATAATATTTATCAATGAAATAGTCAACGACCACAATTAAATATTATTATTGTTGTTGTTGGGAATGGGGTTTGATAAGGATTATACTATTATTTAAGGGCTTATGTGAAATTAATGATTATTTTATCCCAAACCCTAAGTCTAAAAATATATGGTTTATCTATTATTTTGGGATTATTTATAATTTAGAATCATTAAACAACACACTTTTCTCATGAATTCCTTCTTATCTTCTCCCCTCAAGAGCAAGAATAACTCCTTTAAACCTGAAGAATCTTGTAGCAATAAAAATGGATAACATAAAATGATTTATCTACCTCTCTATAACTCTAAAATAAATCATTTTTATTTTGAGGATCAAAGGATCATGTTTGTATCACTGTTAGAGGGATTTTACACTTGTATCCTCCCTACGCAATGAAAGAATATGAAAGGGTTTCTTTGGAAGATAAACAACATCATTGAAGAATGATCCTAAGTTGAGATAATATCTTATATCAATAATATTTAAAATTAATTATAAATTTAATATGCAAGGATCCTCACTCTGGGTTTTGATTTCTCTTATGTTATTATTCGGTGGAAAAAATGTTGTTGGTCATGATGTTTCTTTTACAATGATGTGAATGGTCCATAAAACTGAAAAAAAACTTCTTTTTAATTCACCCATCAAGGACATTTTTTCTACTCAGAACCTTTATTTTTTAGGTTTTTTTGGGGTTTTTGGGTAATTAGTGTGTTTTTACAGTTTTTACTATTTTTAGGGGATTTTAGAATCTTAGGTTTTTATGTATTTTTAATGGTTTTAAGGTTTATTGTGTGTTTTAGGGTTTTTAGGGGTTTTAGGTGTTTAATTATTTTAGGGGTATTTAGGTATTTAAATAGTTTTTTATGGTTTATTAGGGTCTTAAGGGTTTTAAGGGGTTTTTTGAGTTTTTAGGGATTTTAAATTTTAAGGGTTTTTAGGGGTTTTGTGTTTTTATGGTCTTTTATTTTTTAGGGGTATAGTGTGATTTAGTATATTTTATGTATTTTTAGTGTCTTTCATATTTTTCATGGGGTTTTGGGGTCTTTTAAGGGTTTTAAGGTATTTTAGAGGTTTTAGTTTTTGTTATGGTTTTTAGGATCTTGTACTGGTTTTACTTTCTTTTAGTGTTTTTAGGGGTTTTATCATTGAGGGTTTAGGATTTAGGGTTTGGTGTTTAAGTTGTAGGGTTACGGTTTTAAGGTCTAGGGTTTAGTGTTTTTTGGTATAGGGTTTAAGGAATATGGTGTATGGTATAGGGTTTAGTTTTTAGGGTTTACAGTTTACGGTATTGGTAATAGGGTTTAGGGTATATGTTTTTGGGTTTTCGGTTCTGGGTATATGGTTTCATGTGTGGGTTTTAAGATGTAGGGTATAAGTTTTAGGTTGTAGGATAAATGGTATAGAATTTTTTTTATAATATTTCTAAGTTTTTTTGGTTTTTATAATTTTTATGGATTTTTCGGTTTTTTTGGTTTTCATGGTCTTTAGGTGCTTTTAGGTTTTTATGGTTTTTGGGTTTTTTCTGGGGTTTTTATGGTTTGTAGAGTTTTCAGGGTATTTTTATTGATTTTAAGCATTTTTTGTGGTCTTATGGTTTTTAGGCATTTTATTTGTTAAATGGATTTTTTATTTTTTATGGGGTTTAGGTTATTTTATGGGTTTTAGGGTTTTTAGGGATTTATAAGTATTTTTTATGTAATTTTATGGTTGTTAGGATTTTTTTGCTTTTTTGGTTTTATAGTTTTTTTGGGTTTTTTGTGCTCTTAATATTTTTTGGTTTTTTAAGGGGTTTTAGGGATTTTTTGGGTTTAAAAGGATTTTGGGGGGTTTTATGGTTTTCTGTTTTTTGGGGGTTTTAAGCAGCATTTAGGGTTTTCAGAGTATTTTTAGGGTTTTTATGTCTTTTTATGGTCTTTTAGGGATTTTAGGGTGGTAAGGGGTTTTTAGAGTATTTTAGGGGTTTTTAGTGGTTTTAGGTGTTTTTATAGTTTTAAGGGAATTTTATGGTTTTTTATTTTTTTAGGATCTTTTTGGGTTTTTAGGTTTTTAGGGTCCTTTAGAATTATTAGATTTTTTATGACCTCTTACTATTTTTATGGTTTTCAGGGTCCTTTAGTGATTTCAATGCTTTTAGAGTAGTTTTGTGTCTTAGGGATTTTGAGGAACTTTTAGTGTTCTTAGTGGTTTTAGTTTCTTTTAGGGTATTGTATGTTTTCAGGGTCTTTTAGGGATTTAAAGTGGTTTGGGTTCTTTCAGTTTTTTTTGGAGATTTTAGGGTTTTTATGATCACTTTGGGGTTTTAGGGTTTTATTTACTTTTAGTATTTCTAGGATCTAGTGTCTTTTAAGTGGCTTTTTATTTTTTTCTTGGATATTGTGGGGTATTTTTGGATTTTTATCGTATGTAGTGTTTTCTACGGTTTTTATTATTTTTAGAGTTTTTCGGATTTTTGGGTTGTTCATGTTTTAAGGGTTTTTAGGGTCCTTTAGGGGTTTTAGGTTTATTTAGGTGTTTTAGGGGATTTATGGTTTTTAGGTATTTTTTGGGTTTTTAGGGGTTTTAATGGGTTTTTTTGCAGTTTACAGGTTTTAGTGTTTTTTAGGGATTTTAATTATTTTTGGGGTTTTTGGGTTTTTGGTGTTTTTTGGTTTTCTAGGGTATTATGGATTTTTTAGTTTTTAGGGGTTTTAGTGGTTTTATGGTTTTTATGATTTTTTTGGATTTGTATGGTATTTAAGGGGGGTTAGGGGTTTTTAAAGGTTTTTTGGGTTTTTGATATTTTTTAGATTTTTAAGTGTTTTCATGTTCCTTTTTGTGGGTTTTTGGGGTTTGAGAGTTTGTTTGGATATTTTTGGGTATTTAGGTTTTGTGGGTTTCAAAGTTTTTTTTCGATTTTTATGAATTTTTAAGGGTTTATGGTTTTCTGAGTGATTAGGTGTTTTAAGGATTTTATGGGTTTTAGGGGTTTTAATGGTTTTTAAGGGTTTTTATATTATTAAGGGTTTTAAGGATTTTTACAGGGTTTTAGTGTATTTCTAGATTTTTATTTTCCTTTAGGGTTTTTATTAGGGGTTTAGAGTATTTTAGGATGTTTAAGTGTTTTGGGATTTTTAAGGGTTTTCTAGGTTTTCAGGGTTTTCATAGTATTCAATTGTTTTTTTAGGATTTTTACGTTTTTTAGCTTTTTTTTGGTGTTTTTTATTTTAGTGTTTTTTAGTGTTTTATGGGACTTAAAGAGTTTGGTGCGATTCTATGGTTTTTAATGTTTTGATGATTTTTCTGGGATTTTTAGTGTTTTTCATAGTTTTAGAGGATTTTTTTGGGTTTTTTTGGGGATTTCAATGGTTTTTATAGGTTTTTAAAAGATTTTTTTTTTGTTTTTAGTGTTTTTTGGGGTAAGGGGGTTTTAGGGGTTTACAGGTGTTTTAGTGTTTTAGGGGGTTTGGGGGGTTTTAGTATTTTTAGGGTCTTTAGGGGGTTTTAAAGTTACTTATGGATTGTATGGTATTTTAAGGGTTTATGTGTTTTTAGTGTTTTAATGGGTTTTTTATTTTTTTTAGGATTGCTAGGTTTTTTAGGGATGTTAGGGATTATTTTTGGTATTTTTTAGAGTTTAGTGGGTTTTTAGGTATTTTAGGATTTTAGGATTTTTTTGGTATTTTAGGGAGATTTTTGGGGGGAAGGTTAGGGTTTTAAGGGTTTTAAGGGTTTTTAGTGTCTTTTAAGGTTTTAGGGTTATCAAGGATTTTTTAGTGTTTTCGGGTTTTTTAGAGTCTTTAATATTTTTTTGGTTTTAAGAGTTTTTATTTATTTTAGGGATTTTAGGGGATTTTAATGTTTTTAAGGGGTTTACGGTCTTTAGGGTTATTTTATGCTTTTTAGGGTTATTTTATAGGTTTTTAGTTTTTAGGATTCTTTTTTGGGTTTTTGGGTAATTTTAGTATGTTTAGGGGGTTTAGGGTTTTAAGAGGGTTTTATAGTTTTTAAGGTTTTGAATTTTTTTTAGGGGTTTTTGGATTTTTATGGTTTGTTCTAGTTTTTATGAGTTTTGAGGGGGCTTTTTGGTTTTCAGGGTTTTTATGCTATTTTTTTTTGTGTTTTTAGGATTTTTAGGGTTTTTTGGGGTCTTTAGAGTTTGAGGGTTGTGATAGTGTTTTTAGGGATTTCTTGGGGACGGTGGATAAATTTTTTTTACGATTTTTATAGTTTTTATGGGTGTTTTGGTTTTTAAGATTTTTAGGGGTTTTGGGATTATTCTGGTTTTCTTGATTTATTTCACACTTTTTAGGTTTTTTGTTTTTTGGGTTATTTTAGTGTTTTTAGAGAATAGTTTTAGGGGTGTAGTGTGTAGGGTGTTGGGATTAGAGTGTGCGGTATAGGGTTTAGACTTTAGGGTTTAGGGTTTCTTGAGTAGGATATAGTGTGTAGGGAGTAGGGTTTGGGGTTTTGGGTGTAGGGTATAGGGTTTAGGGAACTAGGTTAATGTTATACAGTGTAGGGTATATGGTTTAGGGTTTATGATTTAGTTTATAGGGTATAGTTCTTAGGGTGTAGTGTTCAGGGGTATGCTATATGGTATAGGGTTATGTTTTAGGTTTTTGAGTGTAAGGTATTGGATTTATGGTCGGTGGAGGTAACAAGGTTCAGGGTATTGGGTTTAGGGTATAGGTTGTATAGTGTAGGGTTTTTGGTGTAGGGTTCTGGGTTTTGTGTTTTGGGTTTTGGGTTCTAGGTATATGGTTTATGGTGTGGGATTTTAGTTTTATGGTGTAGAGTATAGAGTTTCTGGTGTAAGTTTTATGGGTTAGGGTGTGGAGTTTACGGTTAAATGTGTATGGTATAGGTTTTAGGGTGTAGGGTTGAAGGTTTAGGGTGTAGGGAATAAGGTTTAGCATGTAGGGTTTTTGGTGTAGGGTATGAGGTGAGTTAAGGGTGTAGGGTATAGGTTTTGGGGTGTATATTATAGGGTTTATGTTATATGGTTTAGGGTTTGGGGTTTAGGGTGTATAATTTAGTTTTTTGGTTTTTGGTGTTGGGCATGGTGTTTAGTATGTAGGGTGAAGGGTTTCTGGTGAAGTGTTTAGGGTTTAGGGTGTGGAATATAAGGTTTAGAGTGTATGTCTTAGGGTTTAAGGTATAGGGTATTTGGATTAGGGTTTAGGGTATAGTGTTTTGGGTGTAGGGTATAGGGATTTGGGTGTAGTGTTAAGGGTTTTGGAATTAGGGTATAGGATTTAGCTTATAGAGTGTATGATTTAGGGTCTAGGGTATTGGGTTTAGGGTGTCAGGTATATTTTATAGGGTGTAGGGTATAGTTTTTATGGTGTAGGGTAGAGTCTTTAGGGTGTAGGGACTAGGTTTTTGTGTGTACTGTATAGGGTATTTGTTGTTGGGTTGTTGGTTTAGGGTGTAGGTTATAGGGATTAGGGTGTGGGGTTTAGGTTTTAGGTTGTCGGGTATATGGTTTATGGTGTAGGGTTTAGGGTGTAGGGAATAGGGTTATTTTTGTATGATTGATGGTTTAATGTGTTGGATATAGGGTTTTGGCTTTACGGGGTAGGATATATGGTTTAGGGTGCATGGTTTAGGGTTTATTGTGTAGTGTTTTGTGTATGGTGTGGTGATTAGGGTGTAGGGTGTAATGTTTTTTGTTTAGGTCTTAAGGTTTAGGTTTTAGGGTGTAGGTTGTAGGGTTTAGGATTTAGGGTGTACCATATATGGTTTAGAGTGTTGGGTTTAGGGTTTGGGTGTGAGGTATTAGGTTTAAGGTGTGGGGTTTAGGGTTTAGGGTCCAATTTTTATGGTTTAATAGTTTGGGGTGGGGGGGGGGGGGTTTGGATTTTTTATGGTTTCATGGTTTTTGGTGTTTTTTAGTTTATAGGGTTTATAGGATTTGTAGTGTTTTGGGGGATTTTATGGTTTTTTTGGGATTTAGGGTTTCATATGGTTTATTTTCTTTTGATGGTTTTTCATTTTTTTTTATGGTTTTGAGGTATTTTATGAATTTTTGGATTTTTTAGGATTTTTAGAGTTTTAGGGTTTCTTATGGTTCTTAAGTTTTTTAAGGATTTAAATGGTTATATGGATTTTATGTGTTTTATTTTTTTATGTATTTTAGGATATTTAGAATTTTTATGGTTTTAAAAAATTTAGGGTTTTTTATACATTTTTTAAATATTTTCTTGCAATTTTAAGAGTTTTTATATTTTCTTAGAGATTTTAAGGGGTTTTTAGAGTTTCACTTTTTTTGGTTATTTTTTAGGGTTTTCAAGTGTTTTGGGGTATTATATGGTTTTAGGGATTTAATATTTTTTATAGTTTTTTTTGGTTTTTTTAGGTTTTTTATGGTTTTAGGGGTTTTAGGACCATTTTAGGTTTTTCATTCTTTTAAGGGGTTTTAGGGATTTTAGTGTGTTTGGGGGTTTCTATGGTGTTTCGGGGGTTTTATATTATTTTATCCATTTTTTGGTTTTTACGTTCTTTTAGGTTTTTAGGGTTTTTGGGGTTTTTAGGGTTTTTATGTTTTTCAAGGTTTCATATGGTTTTTTTAGTTGTATAGTTTTGTAAAATTTTAGTCATTTTTGTGGGGTTTTAGCGAGTTTCGGTGTTTTTGTTGGTTTTAGCATTTCTAATCGTTTTTAGGGGGGTTTTAGTGGTTTTTGGTTATTTTGGGGTTTTCCGGATTTTTTAAGTGATTTGGGATTTTTAGGGGTTTATGGGTTTGTATGGTTTTATGAGGGTTTAGTTATTTTTTAGGGTTCAAGGGTTTTTTGGGTGGGGGGGGGGGGTTAATGTTTTTGGGTTTTTTGGGGTTTTTATGTTTTTTATTCATTGTTTAGGTTTTCTATAGTATTTAGAGGTGTTAAATGTTTTTAGGTATTTTAGTGTTTTAGGGATTTTTGGGATTTTAGGGTTTTATGAGTCTCTTATTGTTCGTTAGGGGTTTTTTGGGTTTTTACTATTATTATGGTATTTTGATGATTTAGGGGTTTTTATGGAATTTTTAGAATTTTTTGATATTTGTAAGGGTATTTTACTATCTTTTTGGGTTTAAGGTATTTTTTGGGGTGTATAGGGTTTTATAGTTTTTTATGGTTTTTAATATTTTTAGTGTATTTTTGGTTTTTATTGGTTTTATACTCTTTTAGGGTGTTTTCGGGTCTCTATGTCTCTTTAGGGTTTCTAGATATTTTAAGGTCCATCAAGGTTCTTTTAGACCCTTTAGTATTTTTGGGCTTTTTAGGGTCCTTTATGGTTTTTGGGTTTTTTGGGTTCTTTAGGGTTTGGGGGGTTTTTATGGTTTTTTAGTTCCCTTTATGTGTTTTTGGTCAGTATGGTCTTTTATTATATTCATAGATTATTCGGTGTCAATTAGGGGTTTTAGAGTGTTTTTGAGTCTTTTAGGGTTTTTATTATCCTTTAGGGTTTTTATGTTTTTTATGGGGTTTGGGGTATTTTTTCGGATTTTTGGTTTATTAGGGGATTTATATAGATTTTTCAGGGGTTAGTGTTTTTTAGCGTTTATAGGAGTTTTCAAGGGATTGTTAGGGTTCAATGGTTTTTTATAATATTTATGGTTTTTTGGTGGGCTTTAGGTTCTTTTAGGGGTTACAAGGGGTTTACATTTTTTTTATGTTTTTGAGGTGTTTTTTAGGGTTTTAGAGTGTTATCATGTTTTTGGGTTTTTTAAGGTTTTTAGTGTTTTTCAAGTTTTTATTGATTTTTAGGGGTTTAGGATTTTTAGGGGTTTTAAAGGGGTTTTAGGTGTTTTTAAAGGTTTTAGTTTTTTTGATTTTTTTGGGGTTTTAGGGTTTTTGGATGTGTTTTTATATTTTTAGGTGTTTTAAGGTTTTGAAGGATTTTAGGATGTTTTGTTGGTTCTTTTAGGTTATTTTAAGGTGTTTTAGGGGGTTTTAGGGTTTTAAGGGATCATTTAGGGTTTTCATTATTTTAGTGTTTTTAGGGTGTTTATGGTTTTTAGGGTTTTGGGGTTTTTAATGGTTTTATGGATTTAGGATTTTTGGTTTTTTTGGGTTGTAAATGATTTTAGGGATGTTACGGCGTTTCTATGGTTTTTAAGGATTTCTAGGGTCTTTGAGGGTTTTTATGGTATTTATGGACTTTAGGGTCTTTTATGGGTTTTTGGGGTCATTTCAGGTTTTAGGGATTTTTTGGGTTCTTTATGATTTTTTAGGTTTTTATGGTATTTTAGGGATTTTATAGTCTTCTAGGGTTTTATGATTTTTAGAGTCTTTTAGAGTTTTTATATAATTTTAGGGTATTTTAGTGTTTTTTTATTTTTCCCTTATTTTAGGGACTTTAATGTCTCTTAGGGCTTCAGGTCCTTTTATGGTTTTATGTGTTTTTTTGAGTTGTTAGGGTCTTTTACAGTTTTTAGTGACATTGGATGTTTTTTGTGATTTTTGGGTCTTTGGGGGTGGGGGGGGGGGGGGTTAGGGGTTTTTTTCTTATCTTTGTTTTTTTTGTATTTTTCTGGTGTTTATGGGTTTTAAGGGTTTTTAGTGTTTTTATAGATTTTAGGGACCTTTAAGGTTTTATGGTTTTCAGGGTCTTTTATTATTTTTACAGTTTTTAAAGACTTTTAGGGTTTTGGGATTTTTGGGGGTTTTCATAGTCTTTGGGGTTTATGGTATTTCATGGTCTTTAAGGGGGTTTAGCCTCTTTTAGGGTTTTAAAATATCTAGGGTCATTTAGGTCTTTAGGTTCATTTGGGGTATTTTTATGTTTTTTGGGTTTTTTATGGTTTTAGGGTTTTCTAGAGTCTTTAATAGGGTTTTTGGGGATTTTTTTGTTTTATATTGTTTGAGGTTTTTAAG
The DNA here is from genome assembly GCA_963277665.1 of Viscum album. Lineage (NCBI taxonomy): Eukaryota > Viridiplantae > Streptophyta > Magnoliopsida > Santalales > Viscaceae > Viscum > Viscum album. The sequence goes on along the minus strand of OY728152.1, from coordinate 1,129,201,966 downwards.
GGGTTTTAAGTATTTTTTGAGCTTCTTAGGGGTTTTTGGGTTTTGTCAGGGTTTTTTTGATCTTTTAATTTTTAGGATCCTTTATGTTTTTTTTGGTTTTTTAGTTTTTTAGTTTTTTAGGGTTTTTAGTAGGTTTTAGATTTTTAAGTGTTTTAAGGATTTGTTGGGGGTTTATAATTTTAGTGTTTTTTATTGTTTTTAATTTTTTTAGTTAATTAAGGCTTTTCATGGTTTTTATATTTTTAAGGGTTTTAAGGGTTTTTAGTGTTTTTTAGATTTTTAATCATTTTTTATGGGTCTTAGTTTTTTATGGGGTTTTATGGTTCTTTTAGGGATTTTCTTCTTTTAAGGGTTTTATGGGTTTTTAGGGATTTTAGTGTTTTTAGGTTTTTTGGGTTTTATGGTTTATAGTATTTTTATTCATTTACAGTGTTTTTGGTTTGTTTGGGTTTTTGGATTTTTTTAGATTTTTAATATATTATATGGATTTTTTTGAATTTTGTGTTTTATGGTCTTATGTATTTTTTAGGGTAATATGCTTTTAAGGTTTTAGGGTTTTTTAGTATTCTTAGGGTTTTTCGTGGATTTTTAGGTTTTTTAGTATTTTTTAGGGGTTTTAAGGGAGTTTTAGGGTTGTTGGAGTTTTTGAATACTTTTATTGTTTTTGGGATTTTGGGGGTTTTTGGATTTTGGGGGGTTTAATGGTTTTAAAGGTTTTTAATGTTATCTAGGAATTTTTGATTTTTTAGGGTTTTCCGATTTTCTATTGGTTTTTAGTGTTTTATGGATTTTTAGGGGTTATTGGGGTTTTATGTTTCTAGGGATTTGTAGTTTTTAAGGGGATTTAGGGTTTTTTGGGTTTTTTGGGGGTTTTTACACTTTTTGTGGATTTTAGTGTTTTTTATGGTTTTTAGATTTTTTGTATGGTTTTATTATTTTTAGTGCTTTTACTGTTTTTATGGGTTTAAATTTTGTAGGGGGTTTAAAGGGGTTATAGGGGATTAGTGTTTTTTATGTTTTTTTGGGTGATTGAGGGTTTTTTGGGTCTTTTATCGTTTATATAGGGTTATTTAGAGAATTAGGGTTTTCAGTTTCATTCAAGGGTTTAACAGTTTTTTGGGGTTTTAGAGTTTTTTGGGTTACTGTGGTTTTAGGGGTTTTAGGGACTTTGAGGGTTCCTAGGGTCTTTTAGTGTTTTATATTTTTTTAGTGGGTTTAAGGTTTTTTATGGGTGTTTAGGGTTTTAAGGTTTTTTCTGGATTTTTGAGGTTTTTAGTGTTTTTTGGGGTTTTAGGGATTTCTACGTAATTTTTGGTGTTTTAAAAACCATAAAACGTTGAAAACCCTGAAAACACTAAACCCCTAAATGACCCAAAAAAACCCCTAAATCCCCCTTAAAACCCCGAAAAGACCCTAAAATCCAATGGCCCTAAAAACCTAAAAAACCATAAAAAGGCACCAAAAAAATAAAAACCCTAAAACTGCCAAAAAATTATAATATAACCTTAAAACATAAAAACCCTAATATACACTATAACCCCTAATAAGGTTTTTTGGAGTTTTATTTGGGGGAGGGGTGGTTGGTTTTTTAGTGTTTTTGTGTTTTTATGATTTTTAGGGTTTTGTGGGTTTTTAGGTATTTTAGGGTATTTTAGGGTATTAGAGGTTTTGTTGAGTTTTTTGGTGTTTTAGGATATTTTATGATATTTTTTGGATTTTTATGATGTTTTAGTGGGTTTTTGTTATTTTGGGTATTTTAGGGGTTTTAAGGTTTTTAAGGGGTTTAGGGTATTCCAGGGGTTTTAGGGTCTTTTATTGTTTAATGGTGTTTTAGGGTCATTGATGTTGTTTTAGGGGTTGTAGGGATTGTTTATGTTTTTTTTGGTTTTTTTTCTTTAAGAGTTTGAAGGTTCTTTGGGGGTTTATTGTTTTTTAGTGGGATTTATAGTCTCTTAATGGTTTTTAGTTTTTTTTGGTGTTTGTGTATTTTAATGTTTTTTGGCGTTTTTACGGCCATCCAATATTTATAGGGGTTTTTTTGATTTATTTGGGATTTTAGGAATTTGGGGTTTTTAGAGGTTTTAGGGATTTTAGGGGTTTTTATGGTTTTTAGGTTTTAGGGTTTTTAGAGTTTTTAAGGAAGTTTAGTGTTTTATGGTTTTAGGGTTTTTAGGGTAATTACTTCTTTGTGTTTTTAGGGTTTTTTAGAGTTTTAAGTGTTTTTATTGTTTTACGGCTTTTCTATGGGTTTGTGGGTTTTTAGGTGTTTTATGGGCTTTCTGGGATTTTAGGTATTTTGAGATTTTTAAGGGTGTAAAAGGATCTTTGGGTCTCTTTGGGATTTTATAGTGTTATTTAGTGTCTTTTATGGGGGTTTTTTGGTTTTTCGGTTCATTTAGGGTTTTTACAGTTTTAGGGTCCTTAGGGTGTTTAGTGGTGTTAGGAGTTTTGGAGTTTTTTATTTCTTTTATGGATATTTATGTTCCATTAGTTTTTTAGGTTTTTTATGGTTTTATGGACCTTTTTTCACTTTTATGGTCCTTCTTGGGTTTTTGTGGTGTTTTAAAGGATTTGAGGGTTTTAAGAGTTTTTTGGGTTTTTAGGGGAAAGGAAGATGCGAGGGTCAGGCTATCCCCCCCCCAAATTTATTAGAATGAAAAAAGAGACACAATAGACAAGGGAGGGGAGGGGTCAAACGACCCACACCCAAAAAACCCCTTACAACCCAAGATGAAAAAGAACCCAAAAAAAGAAAAATAAAAAGCGAAAAAAGAAAAAACACACAAGACCAAGAAACCACCACCACCATCTAGCATCAACCACCATCCAATAGCTCACAGCTAACCAACGACCAGAATTCAAACTCAAATAGAAATCAATATCCAGAAGCAGCACGATCATAAACCACAGCTTCAACAACTCCCAGCTCAGCAGCAACCGGCATCCATCATCACAATTTCCATCATCCAACGCATTCCAGCATCCAGTAGCACCTCATCCAATCATCACAACAACACAGTAGCAACAACATGTCCAAACCAACCATCCCCAACAACCAACATCACCAAAACCGACATCGCAACCAAGCACAACCCGTAGCATGAAACCACAGCATGAACACCGCAATCAAACGTGGCCATCATCACCTCCCAGGAAATAATGACCAGAAACTCCAATCACACGATTTCCAGAAACTAGCATGTCCTCCCCAGGAGGATCCAATTCAAGTAAAACAGGACCACCATCATCAAGAAACAAGCAGCAAACTCCAACGAACGACAGCACCAAAACACCAGCATCAGCAACAGAAGCATCACCGCCTCCATGCCGACCAGCTCCTATCAACTTGCAGCTCATAAAACAACAACCAGTACATCCTAACCCATCGTCAAACAAGGAATTTCAACTCAAAAACCAGTAGTCATGTTCTTCGAAAAAAACAACTTTCAGCATTCCACACCTCGTAGCATAGCTAACCGCATACCACCAGTAATTGCAAAAATATCGCCAAACCCATCTCAGCAAACCTAAAAACTAGAACCCTTTCATAACCGAAATCAAAACCAAGAAGTAGGAGAACATGGAATGCCAAAAGGTCTGACCGAATCTAGCATAAAATACTAGAGCGAAGACGAAGTCGAGAGACTCGGTTGAGCACGCACCTGTAGCTACTTCGCAAACCGAAAAAAGGATCGAACCAGGGCATAGAAAAAACCTCCTGCAATGCGGGATCAAGAACCTGAGATCTGAAAGAAGGAAGATTCATCACTTCCAAATGATCCTCGCCGGGGAGAATCAAAACCAATCCGCACCACTTCCAGAGTCAATGGAAGCCCAAACAATGTCGCCGCTCGAAGAAGAGGAGGCCACCGTAGAACACCTTCCGCCATTGAACCGGAGAACACTGATTCTGACCGATGTTGCCCGGATCTCCCTCCAAAATCAAGGGCCGAGAATGGATCCAGTGCCGATGCCCCGGTCAGCGTCGTCTCTTGAGAACCACGAGGCCGCAGAAGAGCAAAATCGGCATCAAAGAAGACAACAACAACTCTCCCATGCCAAGAGTGCCGCCCAAAATCCCAAGTAGCCAAGGGTGAAAATCCAAAGCCACCATCACCAAAAGGATGGAGAGTAAACCCTAGAATCCGTGTCAAGGGGGGAGATATCATCATTGGGTTTTTTAGGGGATTTAGGGGTTTTATGGATTTTAGGGGTTTTAAAGGTGTTTTATGGGTTTTTAGGGTTTTTTTGGGTTTTGATGGTCTTTTAGTGACTTTAGTTATTTTTAGGGCTTTTATTGTTTTTAGGATCATTTAATGTTTTATGATTCTTAATTTCTTTTATGGTTTTTATGGATTATTATGGTCTTTTAGGTCTTTATGGGGTTTTAAGGTTATTTTGGGGTTTTAGTGTTTTCTTGGGTATTTAAGGGTTTTAGTGGGTTTTCGGGTTTTTAATTTTTGTATGGGAATAGTGTATTATCATGGTTTTATGGGTTTTTATGTCCATTTAGGGTTTATAGGGTTTTTTTATCTTTTATGGGTTTTAGGGGTTTCAGGGTTCTTTAATGATTTTTAGAGTTTTTCGTGTTATTTAGGGGTTTAAAGTCATTTATTGTTTTTTACGGTTTTTATGGTCCTCAAGGGGTTTTAGAGTTCTTTATGATTTTTTGGGTTATTAGTGAATTTTAGGATTTTATGGGTTTTTTGGGTCTTTAAGGGGTTATTTGGGGTTTTTGGATTTTTTAGGGTTTTTGGTATTTTTTCCTTTCAGGATTTTATATTTTTTCAGTTTCTTTGAAGGGTTTTTGGAAGTTTATCGTCTTTAAGGGGTTTTAGGATTTGTATTTTTTTAGTGGTTTTATGTTTTTAGGGGTTTTCTGGGTTTTTTCATTTTTTGTATTTTAATTGTTTTTATAGTTTTCAGGGTTTTAATGTTTTAGGGGGTTTTATGACATTTTGGGAACTTTGGTATTTTTAAGGGTTTTGGGGTTTTTAGGATATTTTAGTTTTTTTGGTATTTTTAGGGTTTTTAAGTTCTTTTATGTTCTTTGGTGGGTTTTTAGGATTTTTTTGGGATTTTTTTTTGATTTTAGGAGTTTTTAGTGTTTTTCGTGTTTTTAGGGGTTTTTTTGGGGGCGAGAGGTTAAGGGTTTTATTAGTTTTTTAGGTATAAGGGTTTTTAGGGAGTGTATGGGGTTTTAAGGTTTTATGTATTTTTAGTGGTCTTGTGTTTTTTGGGTTTTATTAAGGATTTTGGGTGCGGTGGAGGTTGGGTGATTTAGGGTTTTCTAGGGTTTTTTGTATTTTTAGCTGTTTTGGGTTTTTTTATTTTTTAAGGGGGTCTAGTGGTTTTTTGAGTCTTCTACGGGTTTCTAGGGTTTTCAAGTTCTTTTAATGTATTTTAGGTCTTTTATTATTTTTGGAGTTTCAAAGTTGTTTTTAGGATTTATTTTGGGACTTTAGGGTTTTTGAGATTTTAGTGAATTTTGAGGTTTTTCTACGTTTCTAGTTCTATGTTATGGTTCTTAGGGTTCTATTTATGTTTTTAGGTGTGTATGTATTTTATGGGGTTTTAAAAGGTTTTTAGGGTTTTTTGGTTTTAGTTGTTTTATGGGTTTTATAGATTTTTATGGTTTTAGGGTTTTGTAGTTTTTTTAGTGTTTTTTAATAATTTCATATGTGTTTTCGAGGTTTTAGGATCTTTACAGATTTTAGGGATTTTATGAGTTTAGGGGTTTTAGTTTTTTTAGGGGTTTTATTTTTTTACAGGGTTTTAATAGGATTTTAGTTTCTTTAAGGATTTTTTGGATTTTATGCGGTTTTAGAGTTTTTAGGGTATTTCTAAGGTATTTTGGGTTTTTGGGAATTTTGCTGTTCTTAGGGATTTTCAGGTTATTATAGGGTTCTCAAGGTTTTTGTAAACTATTAGGGGTTTTAGTATTTTGTAGTGTTCATAATGTATATTACGGGTTTGTAAAGGTTTTATGATTTTTTGGGATTTTTGAGTTTTTAGAGTTTAGGTTCTTTAAGGGTTATTAGGGTTTTAGAATTTTTATAGGGTTTTTTGGGTCTTTTAGGTTTTTATTTTTGTAAGGATCTTCTAGGGTTTTTAGTATATTTTTAGTATTTTATAGTTTTATGGGTTTCTATGGTCTACTTTGGTTTCAAGGGGTTTTATATATTTTAGGTTTGTTTTATGGTTTCATGGTTTTTAGGTTCTTTAGGGATTTCAGATCCCTTTAGGGTTTAAAATGTATTAGGATTTTTGGATGTTTTTCTGTTTTTTGGGTTTTTTTTGGTTTTCTATAGCTTTAGGTGTTCGAGGTTTATTGGGGTTTTAAGGGTTTTTTAGGGTTCAAGAGGATATTATTGTTGTAGGGTTTTTAGGTATTTTAGGGTTTTTAGGGTTTATTAGGGGGTTTAAGTCATTTTTTTGGGGATTTTATGGTATTAAGGGTTTTTTGGGGGGATTTAGGGGGTTTAAGTGTTTTTAGGCGTTTTATGGGTTTTTGGGTATTTAGGGGCTCTTTTGATTTTTATGGATTTTAGAGTTTTAGGGATTCTAGGGGGTTTCATGATTTTTTAGGGGTTTAAAAGAATGTTGGGGGTTTTTTGGAATTTTTTATTATTTTTAGGGGGTTAAGGTAATTTATGGGTTCTTAGGATTTTTATGGGGTTTGGGATTTAATTTATTCCTTGTTTTTTAGTTTTTTTAGGTTTTTAAATATTTTTAGTAATTTTTGGTTTTTATGGTTTTTAAGGTTGTTTGGTGTTCTAGGGGTTTTTAGGGGTTTTACTGATTTTTGGGTGTTTTAGGGTATTAAGGTTATTTTGGGTTTTTTTTATATTTTTTTTGGGTATTATGATGTTATGGGGTTTAAAGGTGTTAGGGTTATTATGGATTTTAGGTTTTTTAGTGTTTTATGAATTTCTTATGGGGTCTTATGGTTTGGAAGTTTTTTCTTAATGTATTTTGGGTTTTATATATTTTTTAGGGATTTTAGAGTATTTTTAGGTTGTTAAGGTTTTTAGAGAATATAGGGGTTTATAGGTTTTTTATGTTTTTAGGGGGTTTGGGATTTTAATGGGTTTGAGGTTTTTTATTGCTTCTTAGTTTTTTTAGGTTTTTAAAGTTTTTAGCAGGTTTCCATGTTTTTCATGGTTTTTTGGGTTTTTTCTGGTTGTTTTTTGGTTCTTAACGATTTTAGGGTTTTAAGGGGGTTTATAATTTTTAGGGGTGTTTGTATTTTGGGGGGTTTAGGTTTTTTCATGTTCTTTTAGTTTTTATGGTCTTTAGAGTTATTATGGTTTTAAGGGGTTTAGGGGCCTTCAGGGTTTTTATGGGGGTTTTTTAGGCCTTTTTGGGGTTTTGGAATTTTAGTGTCTTATAGGATGTTTTGTATTTGTTTTGGTCTATTTAGTGGTTTAAGATAATTCAGGATATTTAGGGGTTTATTATGGTTTTAAGGGGGTTTTATGGAATTTTAGGGGTTTTATGGTATTTTAGGACTTCTTAGGGTTATTAAGGGTTTTAGGTTATTTAGGTTTTTTCAAGAATTTTAAATGTTTTAATGTATTTATGATTTTTTACCATTTTTAGGGGTTTTAGGGTTTTAGGTTTTTATATTTTAATGGGTTTAGGGGTTTCTATGTTTCAGGTTTGTAGGGGTTTTAATGAATTAGGGATTTTAGGTGTTTTTTAAGTTTTTTCAGCGGTTTTAAGTTTTTAAGGTTTTAGGTAATTTATGAATTTTATGGTTTCAGGGATTATTTATGGTTTTTTAGTTTTTTTATGTTTTTAGTGGTTTTATGGTTTTAAAGGTCTTTTGGGGTTTCAGGGGGTTTAGGGTATTTAGGGGTTTTAGGGGTACATGGGTTATAGAGATTTTTAAAGTTATCTGGGTCCTTTAGGCTTTAAAAGGGGTTTTCTTGTCCTTTAGGGGTTTTGGAATTTTAGGGTCCTTTGGGATATTTTAGGGTTTTAGGGTTCGTTATGGGTTTTTATAGGTTTTATGGTAATTAATAGTTTTAGGGTATTTTACGTATTTGGGGTTTTTAGGTGTTGTTAGGGTTTTTTTTTTGGTTTTTTGAATTTTTTAGGGTTTTTTACTATTTTTAATATTTTAGGTTTTTAAGGGTTTTTAGTTTTTTTTTGGATTTTAAGGGATTTTAGGGCCTTTTATGGGGTTTTGTTGTTTTAGGGTTTTTTCAATTTTATGATCATTTAATATTTTTAAGGGATTTAGAGATTTTAGGATTTTTAGGGTTATTTTTTTATTTTTAGTGTTTTAAAGGGTCATTTAGTGTTTTAGGGGGTTTTACAGTTTTTTAGGTTTTTAAGGTTGTTTGAGGGTTTTTAGGGTATTTTAGGATTTCTATTGTTGTTTAGTGTTTTTAGGGTATTATAATAATGTAGGGTTTTAGTTTACATTTGATTTTTTATATGGGTTTAGGTTCCTTTAGGGTTTTTGGGTCGTTAAGGGTATTTTATAGTGTCTTAGGGATTTTAAGGGCCATTAGGGTTTTATGGTTTTTATGGTCCTTTAGTGTTTTTTTGGATTGTTGGGGTCTTTTAGGGTTTTCAAGGGTTTTATGTTGCTTTAGGGGTTTTAGGGGGTTTGATCCTTTTAGGGGCTGTAGGTTATTTTATGTTCATTAAGGGATTTTTAGGATTTTATTTTTTCCAGTGTATATTATAATTTTAATCATTTTCATGTTCCTTTATATTTTTTATGGCGTTTCATGGGGTTTTGTATTTTTAGGGCATTTTAGAGGTTTTTAGGATTTTTAGGGTCATTTAGGGTTTTTTGGGATTTAGGGTATTTTACGGGGTTTTATGGTTTTAAGAGGTTTCAGTGATTTTTAATGTTTTTATGTTTTTAGATATTTTGGGGAGTTTTAGGTTTCTAGGTGTTTTTATGGGTTTCTAGAATTTTTTGTGATTTATGGTATTTTAGGATTTTTAGAGTCCTTTTGGGGTTGTAGGGGTATTATATATAATTTTTTTTTGGATTTTTAAGGTATTGAGGGGTTTTGTGGTTTTAGAAGGGTGTTTAGGGTTTTTAGGATTATTAGGTGTTTTTTGAGTTTTATGTTTTTTAATGTTTTTTTGGGTTTTAGGGAATTTTGGATTTCAAGGTTTTTTTAGTGTTTTAAGGTTTTTAGTGTTTCTAAGGGGTTTTTGGTTTTAAGGGTTTTTATTGTTTTTATTGTTTTTTGGGTTTTTGTTGGTTATTAGGGCCTTTTTTTGGGTTTTTGTTATTTTTTTCATTTTTATGTGGTATTTTTGTTTTTATGTATTTTTACTGGTTTTTCAGATTTTTATGTTTTTTTATGGTTTTAATAGTGTTTAGGGGTTCTAGGTGTTTTATGTTTTTATGTTTTTTATGATTTTTTTGGGTTTTTAGAGTTCTTAGGGGGTTTATTGTTTTTAGTGATTTTATGGTTTTTAGGGTCTTTAGGGGTTTTATATTATTTAAATATTTTTATGTTTCTTAATGATTTTTGGGTTTTTCAGGGTTTTTTATGATTTTTAGGGTTTTTAGGGGTTTTAGTGTTTTTGTATGTTTTTAGGGGTTTTAGTGTTTTAAAGAGTTTTAGGGGTTTTAGAATTTATGGGGTATTTCACGTATATTTAGTGTTTTTAGGATTTTTAGGGGTTTAAGTGGATTTAAATTTATTTTTTTGTTTTTAATGATTTGAATGTTTTAGGGATTTATGTTGTTTTCTGGTTTTTTTGGTTTCATATTTTATTTATGTTTTTTGGGAGTTTTTCTTTTTTAGGGTTTTCAGGTTTTTAGGTTTGGGGGGGGGGTTGTGTTTTTAAGGGTTTGATGGGTTTTTCACGTTTTAAGGGTGAATTAGTTTTTTTAAGGATTTTTTTGGGTCATGTAGGGTTTTAATAGGATTTATAGGGTCTTTTTGGGATTTGGGTTGGGGGGGTTAGGGTCTTTTAGGGTTTTAAGGTTTTCAAGGTCTTTATGGGTTTTTATGGTCTTTGTGGGTTTTAAGGGGGATTTATGTTTTTTAAGGTATTAAGTATTTTTAGGGTTTGTATGTTTTTTTGTTTTTAGGGTTTTTAGGGGGTTTTAGTTTTTTTAATGTGGTTAGGGTTTTTAGTTGTTTTAGGTTTTTTGGGTTTTAGGGTTTTTTTAGGGTTTTTTTAGGGTTTTTTGGGATTTTGGGTTTTTTTTGGGTTTTTAGTTTTTTTGGGATTCTAGGGATTATAGATATTTCTTATGGTTTTCATTCGTTTTTAAGGATTTTAGGGGGTTTTAGGGGTTTTTATCATTTTTAATGTTTTAAGGTCATTTAGGATTTTTAGGGTCTGTTTGTGGTGTTTAGAAGTTTTTAAGGGTTTTCAAGGTTTTTAGGGTTATTCATATTTTTAAGTTTTTTTTGGGATTTTTAGACATTTTTAGGGGATTTTTAGGTTTTTTATAATTTGATAGTGTATTTTAGGGGTTTTTTTATATTTATAGTCTTTTCTTATTTTTTAAGAGTGTATAGAATTTTTATAGTTTTCATGTGTTATTAGAGTTGCTGGTGATTTTTGGTGTTTAGTTCTTTCTATTTTTTATGTTGTTGGTGTTTTTAGGTATTTTGGGGTTTTGTCTTGTTTTATGATTTTTAATCATTTTAGAGTTTTTTAGGTTTATTTTTGTTTTTAGCAGTTCCAATGTTTTTTTGGTTATTTAAGGGGATTTTAAGTCCTTTTATGGGTTTTATGATATTTTAAGCACTTTTAGGGTTTTTAGGTTTGTTTAGAGAATTATATGGTTTCTTTAGGGTTTTAACGTAATTTATGGGGTTTAGGTATTTTGAGGGATTTGAGAGTTTTAGGTTTTTTTAAAAAAAAAATTGTTTTTTTTCATTTTATAAGTGTTTTTCTTATTTTTTTAGTTTTTTAGTATTTTTATGGTTGTGGGGGTTTTGGGTATTTCTTGGTTGTTTAAGTCATTGAATTTATTTTTTGGGTTTTTATACTCTTTTAGAATTTTAGGGTCTTAAGGGGTTTTTTTGTTCTTAGGGGATTTTGGGGTTTTTACAGGTTTTAGAGGTTATAGTTTATTTTTCTGTTTTTAAAGGTTTTATGGGTTTTATAAGGGGTTTTATTGGATTTGGTGATCTAGAACCAACTATTTTTACTTTGGATTACATTTATATTCGAATATTTTAATATTAATTAAATATTTTATTACATATTCATCATTGTTCTACATGACATTGATGTAATAATTTTCAAGGGTATCTGTCGCATTGATAAGGTCATAGAAGTTCCCCACTATGATAAAGACATTGAAATGACATGATAATATTCCAAAAAAATTGCCGTTGGATAACACTATATGATAGAGAACAAAGTATACGAGCAATCAACTATGAGTACTCATAAGCAGATGAGACTTATTTTCATGATGTTCAGTCTTAGTAATATTCTCCAAGATGAGAGATTATTAGAACAAACCCACCAGTATGAATTACATATAATTTGGTTTCATTAGATATTCCTATATGACAGTGTTTATAATGATCCCTAAATTTTAGGATTATCATTAATGCATGTCATGACCCACATACATAGATTTAATGACCAAAACCAAGATTCCATATGTTTGCAGGAAATAGGGAATATTGGATACATCATGAATAAATTATTATTGACGGATAAGTTGAGGAAGGATGTGTCCCTTCCATCTTTATGGATGTTGACATCTCATCCCTTGGATTGTAATAGAACTATCACCTTAAATTACATGTTCATTCTGTAAATACTTAATTTTTTTCTGATCGTTAAAGAAAGACGCATCATGCATACAGTTTGATGACATAAATGGGAAACATTCTTGATGAGATATTGTGAAGGGGGGTTTTATTTCATAGTAAGAGTTCATATGTGGTTGTCGTCAATGTGATATTAATTTCTTTCTCTTGGGATCCATGACCCACTTCTAGATATTAATCATGGACCATAGGCAAGCCTATCTAATGAAAACATGAACTAATCCTAGTGTGTCACACACTAAATGTTTATATTGATCTCGATTATATTCTATTTGAATTTAATTACATGAATAAATATTATTCTCAAGACCAGGGAATAATTTCATTCTTGTTTTACTAACTTCTAAAATGTGCTATGTAATAAATAATTATTTATTCATTATTAAAAAAAATTATTTGGTTATGGGGATATTTAAAAAATATATATTCACCATATTTTCAATGAAAAAAATGATTTTAATTATTTAAATATTTAATAAATATTTGTTCACTAGATTGTGAATAAAATGTAAATTTACAAATAAAATTTTTAATAAAATATTTAATTAAATATTTATTCTATAATTAATTAAATGTAGAGAAGTTTGAGCTGAATATGATCATGTCTAGTCATAAATATTAACTTCCAAAATGGGTAAAATAATATTGATCTTTGATTCATTATAGAAAACCATAAAATAATGATAATAATAATAATATTATTATATATGGGGTTCGATAAGGATTACAATATTTTTAAGGCCCATTTATCCAATTAGATAATATTTTAATGTAAATCCTAACTCTATAAATATATGGTAATGTCTATTATGTGGGTTAATCAATATTTAAGAATCGTTGCGCACAATAAACTTTTATTAGGAATTCATTCTTCTCTTCTCCCCTCTATAATGAGAAGAACTAATTCAAACTTGAAGAATCTTATACTGATAAAAATGAACAACACTAGATTATTGATCTACTGTACTTGCAGTAGAAAATAAATCAGTGTGGTTCAGAGACTAAATGAGAATGTTTGGATCACCAGTAGAGGGATTCTACACATGGATCCTCCATCCGTAATAAAGGTAATAAAACAAGGATTTTAGGAAGATCAATAACTTCATTGAATAAAGACCCTTTGCAGAGGTAATAATTTTTTCTAATAATATTTAAATTAATTATTAATTTAATTTGAAAAGATCAAATCTCAGTGTTTTGAGTTCTCTTATATCAATATTTGGTTGAAAAATCTCATTTTCCATGGTATTTACATCTTTTACAATGTTACGAATGATCCATCATATAGAAAAATACTTCTTGGTTATTAACCGACTAGGGAACATACATTATACATCAAACCTTCAATTTTACAGAATTTTAAAGCTATTATTTATTTCTTAATGGGTATTTTTGGTTTTAATTTCTTTTTAGGTTTTTAGGGTTTTCGGGAATTTTTATTGTAGTTTTTTTGGTTTTTTTCATTTTTAGCGTTTTTATGTTTTTTTGGTTTTTAGGGTTTTAGGGGTTTTAGGGTTTATTTGGAGGGTTTTAGGGTGTTTATGGGTTTTAGTATTTTAGGTTTTTAAAAGTTTTAGGGTTTTCTGTGGTTTTTGATTTTAAGGGTTTTAAAGTGGTTTTAGGGTTTTAATGGGTTTTAGGGTATGTTTTGTTTTTTTAGGGTTTATAGGGTATTTTAGGTGTTTTATTGATTATTAGTTCATTTTAGGGGTTTTAAGAGTTTATTGAGGGTTTCATAGGGTTATAGGTTTTTTGGGGTTTTCAGGTATTCTATGGCTTTTTGGATCTTTTAGGTGGTTTTGGTTCTTTTTGTGTATTTAATATTTTTATGGTTTAGTGTATAGGGTATAGGGTTTAGGGTTTATGGTTTAGGGATTAGGTATTAGGGTTTAGGGTTTAAGTATTATTGTATAGGGTCTATAGTGTAGGGTGTAGGGTTTACGGAATAGGGTTTAAGGTGTATGGTATAGGGTTTATGGTATATGTTTCTAGGTTTGGGGTGTAGGGTATAGGGTTTTTGGTGTGGGGTTTAGTGTTTTGGATGAGGTTATAGGGTTTATGTTTCTTAGATGTTTTTACTGGTTTTAGGGGTATCATTTTTTGGTGTTTTTTTGGGTTTTTTTGGTTGTTTATAGTTTTTTGGGATTTTAGAGTTTTAGTGTTTTTTAGGGTTTTAGGATTTTTAGAGGTTTTCTATATTTTAGGGGTTTTAGTGTTTTTAGGTGATTTAGGGGGTATTATAGATTTTAGGGTGGTTTTAGTTTTCTTAAGAGTTTTTGGGTCTTTTTAGTGATTTTGATGATTTTTAGGGTTTTTAATAATTTTTAAGGGTTTGTATGTTTTTAGGGGTTTAGATGTTTTAGGGTTTGATGGTGTTTTTATGGGTTTTAAAGGGTTTAATGGATTTTTAGGTTATTTTTCTTTTTTAGGATTTTAGAGTTTTAGGTTATTTTTGGTTTATTGTTGGTTTTTTAGAGTTTTTTCAAGTTTTAAGGGATCTAGGGTTTTCTTATATTTAGTGTTTTAAGAGTTTTCTAGGGTTTCTAGTGGTTATAGGATTTTTTTGGGTTTTTAATGTTATTAGGTATTTTAACGGGTTTTAAATGTTTTAAGAGGTTTTATGTATTCTTTATAGTATTTAGAGGGTTTTTTGTGTTTAGTGTTATTCAAGTTATTTTTTGGTTTTTGGGTTTTTATGGTTTTTAGGTTTTTTAGGGGTTTATCTGATCTTGTAGGCTATTTTAAGGTATTTTAGGTTTTTTTTGGGTTTTTTAGTTTTTAGGGTTTTTTATTGTTTTTGGGTTTTTTTTTGTTTTTATGGTCATTTGGATTTTTAGTATTTTTTGGGATTTTTTTGTTTTTATGGTTTGTAGGGAAAGGAAGGCTCGGGGACAAGCTATTTCTGGATCCCCCCAAAATTTATAATAAAAAAGACATGAAGGAAACAAAAAACAAAAAAAACACACAAAAGAGTCCAAAAAGAAATGTACACAAAGTGGGAAATCAGTCTATGTCGCCATAAAAATCATCCAGCTCTGCACCACGATAACCAATGCCCACACCAAAGCCATCACCCACATCAGCAATGTTGTAATCTGACTCAGTACCCGTGTCCATAGAATCCCATCCTAACGCATAATCCTCCTGCATTCCAAGCCTGGGTAGAAGCTTCATTCTCGCCCTCTCTTACCCAGCAGATCCTGGAGGCCTCTCCCGCTTATTTACTTTTAGCTTTAGTCTGACCGCACTTGATATGGCTCGGGTTGCCATAGGTCATGAGAGGGTGGAATAATCCATCTGTTGTCTTCTCCTTGGGGGGGGGGGAGGGAGGGAGGTGGATCCAGCTTCATAACCTAGTTTCTCACAAGTGACTCCATCACTGACAGCAGATGGGGCCTTCCCTTTCTTACCTTCAGGCCCAGGAGTTTCAGCACCTCTTTTGTTCCTTTCCTCCTTAGACCTGGCCATAGCAGCATTTATCCGGCGATCATCATCAAAAAACCTCTCCCCAAGCCTCTTTGCCTCACCCTCAAGCGGGTACCATTCCCATTAAACCATCACCATCTCATGTAACTTCACACAATGAGCTTCAACAGAGGGAACACCATGGAGAACCATGGTCCTCTGTAGGATCGGGGACTGATCGCCATTTTCCCCAACAGTCCCTGGAAGAGGGAAGAAATTCAGATTTAGAATAGAAGCACTAGGAAGATCCTCAACACCTCTAGTACGCAAGAGGAGTTAATACAGTCTCCATGTCAGGTCTCCCCACATCATCACTCCCAGATAGCACCAGGGGAGCATCATGCCAATCAGTTCACTGATCCCTAGGAATCCAGGGCTCCCCTTATGTCGCAGACCTCTCCTCCTCAGCCGAAGACATAAGCCACTCATCCCCAACCCTCATGCCCTGAACAACCACAACCTCCTGCACAACTTCTTCCACCAACACGTCCACGTCTGCAGGCTTAGCCAGGTCTGAGACCTGTAAACTGTTATGATCAAGTGTAGTAATCTTAACCGGTGAAGAGGTTCCACCATTATCCTTCTTGAAATCTATGTCTTCTCCTCCCAGGAACAGCGCGCGGGGAACCTCCATCTGAACATTCCCTTGTCAGGTTCCCATCACAGCATCCTTCACTATACCTGACTGCCTCCCTAAAAAGTCACCACATATCTGAACACCTTCTGCATGAACCAGATTATCCCCATCATCCAGTAGCACTGCCTCCTCAACAGTATCTCCCGAAGCACACACACCACTAGCCAGACTTATTCTTATGCCACCTGAATCCATCAGAGAAACCTCCATACCACTTCTAGCATTCAGGTCAAGCGAACAGGGAACATCAGTAGCCAAAGGCTGGGGGGAAAAGGGCTCAGCCACCCCCGTTGTCCCCTAAACCTCCACCAGAGGAAGGCAGCTCTCACCAGAAGACATGCAATCCAGATTAGCACCACCACTGCTAGGACTGAAACATCCTCCAGATTGAGCATTGTTCCCAAATCTCCAACAAGAAGAGCAGAACACCAGCCATGGTTCATAGATAACAAGTTTTCACCACCTGAGGGGGTTTTAGGTTTTTTTAGGTGATTGGGTTATTTGATGTTTTTTGTGGGGGGGGACTATTAGTGTTTTTTGGGTTTGTTAGGTTTTTATGGGTTTTAGGGCCTTTAGGGTTTTAGGGGTTTTAGTGTCTATAGGGGTTTTAAGGTTTTTTAGAGTTTCTTGGGGGGTAGGGTGTTTTAGGGTTTTTACAGGGTTTTAAGGTATTTTTGGGTTTAAGGGTTTTTAGGGGTTTTTTCGGCTTTTAGGGTTTTTAGGGCCTGTTTTGGGTTTTTGGGTTTTTGGGTTTTGGGTTTTTGGGTTATTTATGTTTTCTATGTTGTTTTAGGTGTTTTTAAGGCTATTAGGGGTTTTAGGGTTTTCTAGGTTTTATGAGTTTTTAGGGGTTTAAAGGTTTTTTTGGTGTTTACTATTTTTATAGTTTTTTTGGGAGGGGGATGGGGTTACGGTGTTTAAATGGTTTTAGCTTTTTTAAAGTTTCTTTAGGGATATTTAGATTTTTTTGGGTGTTTTATGATTTATTATGGTTTTAAGTTATTTTTAGGCTTTTAGGGATTTTACGGATTTTTAGGGTTTTTAGAACATTTATGGTTTTCAGGGGTTCTTTAGGTTTTTTTTGAGTTTTAGGGTTATATGGGCTTTAATTAGTTTTGGGGGATCTTTAGGGGGTTTAGGTATTTTTAGGGTTTTAGGGGTTTAAGGGTTTTTATGTTTTTTAAGGGTTTAAGGTTTTTTGATTTTTTATGTTTTTAATTTTTTTAGGGGTTTCATGGGTTTTTATAGTTTTTTTTTTGTTTTTATGGATATTATGATTTTAAGGGTTTTAGGGTCATTTTATGGTTTTTATGGTTTTTTTATTTTTTTGGGTTTTATTTTTGTTGTGTATTTTTAGGGTTTTATAGGTTTTATGGGTTTCTAAGGTTTATTAGGGTCTTTTTGGTTTTTATGATTTTTATGGATTTTATGTTTTTTAAAGTTTTTATGGGTTTTTAGGGTCTTTTAGGGTTTTTATTTTTTGGGGGTCTTTATTTTTTTTAAGAGTTTTTAGGGGTTTTATAGTTTTAGTTACTTTCATGTGTTTTCATGGTTTTTTGGTTCATCTAGCATTTTTTGGTTGTTAGTGTCTTAGAAGGTATTTTAGTGGATTTTTTTTATTTTTAGGTGATTAGGGGGGTAGGTTTTTATGATTTTTGGGTATTTTTGTGTTTTTATTAGAGTTTTAGGTTTTTTGGGATTTATATGGTTTTAAGGGGTTTTGGGGATTTTGAGTGTTTTAGGGTTTAAAATGTTTTTTAGTGTTTTTATGTTTTTTTAGATGTTTAGGATTTTTAGTGTTTTAGGGTTTTTAGTGTTTTTTATGGTTTTAGGGTTTTCATTTTTTATAGATTTTATCGTTTTTAATCATTTTTCAAGGTTTTAGGTCTTTTTGTTTCTAAAGGGGGTTAGGGGTTTTATGGCATTTTCTAGCATTTTATGGTAATTTGGTGTGTTTAGGGCCTTTAGGGTTTTTGGGTTTTTGGTGTTTTAATGGTTTATTACGATTTTTAATGCATTTATAGATTTTTAGGGGTTTTAGTGTCTTTTAGTTTCCTAGGGTTTTCATAATTTTTTGGGGGTTTAATGAGGGTTTTAAGGGTTTAAATGTTTTTATTTTCTTTTTTGGGGTTTTACCGTACATAAGGATTTTTTTCGGGTTTTCAATGATTTCTTGGTATTTTAAGGTTTTAGGGGTATTTGAGTTTTTATGGTTATTATTGGGTTTTATGGTTCTTTTAGGGGTTTTAGGGCCGTTATGGATCTTTTATTGGTTTTAGGGGTTTTAGTGTACTTAAGGATTTTTGGGGGGGTTTTCAATGTTTTCTTGGGATTTTAAGGTTTTAAGGGTTATTAGGTTTTTTGAGGTTTTTATGGGTTTTTAGCATTATTTTAGGGTTTTTAGGGTCGTTAGGGTTCTTTTATTGGTTTTAGGTGTCTTCAGGGTTCTTTTATGGGTTTTAGGATTCTTTTATGATTTTAAGGGTTTTTAGTATTTCTAGGGGTTTTGGGTTTTGGGGGTTTTTTAGTATTTTTGGGGTTTTAGGTTTTTATTGGGTTTTAGGCAGTTTAAGTGTTTTTTCGAGTTTTAGTTCTCTATGGTTTTTAGTATTTCCATCATTTTTGGTTTTAATAGTTTTTTTATGATTTTTAGGGTTTTGTTGTTTTAAGAGTTTTTATGGGTGATTAGAGGGTTTTTTTGAGTTTTTATATGTGTTTTAAAGGTTTTTATGTTTTTAGTGTGTTTATGGATCTTAATGTGGTTTTAGAGTTCTTATGGTTTTTTAGACATTAAGAGTTTTAGGTTTTTCTCAGATGTTTTAGGGTTCTTTTACGGTTTTCTAGTCGTTTTTATGTTTTTGGGTCCAGGGTTTGAGGTTTATAGTATAAGTTGTAGTGTGTACTTTATAAGGTTTATTATGTAGGGTTTACAGTTTAAGGTGTGGGATTTAGGGTTTCAAGTGTAGGGTGTAGGAATTAAGGTGTATGATTTAGGGTTTAGGTTGTATGGTTTAGGGCTTAGGGTGTAGGGTTTAAGGTTTGGGGTATAGGGTATAGGGTATAGGGTTTAGGTTGTAGGGTTTAGGGTTTAGGGTATAGGGTTTGGGTGTTGGGTTCATGGTGTATGGTATAAGGTATAGGGTTTAGTTTTTAGTGTTTAGAGTGTAGGGTGTTGGGTTTATGGTGTACGTTTTAGAGTTTATGGTGGAGGTTCTGGGGTTTATGGTGTGGGGTTCATGGATAAAGGGTGTAGGGTATATAGTTTTTGGTTTAGGGTTTTTGATTTGTGGTGTATATTGAAGGGCTTAGGGTGTAGGGTATTTTGTCTATGAGGTAGGTTTTTGGGTTAAATGTGTATGGTATAGGGTTTTATGTATAATATTTATGGTTTAGGGTTTAGGGTATAGGGTATAGGGTTAAGGGTTTAGTGTTTAGAGGGTAGGGAATGGGGTTAAAGGTGTTGGGACTAGGGTTTAGGCTATAGGGTATAGGGTTTAGGGTGTAGGTTTTAGGGTTTAGGGGTTAGGGTGTCTGATTTAGGGTTGAGGGTGTAGGGTAAATGGTTTAGGTATTTGGGTATAGCGTTTAGGGCGTAGGATTTAGTGTTTTGGGTTTTTGGTTAATGGTATAGGGTTTTGGGTGTAGGGTATGGGGGTGTAGGGTGAAAAGTATAGAGTTTTGTGTGTGGGGTACAGAGTTTAGGGGGTTGGTTTTTGGTTTTAGGGTGTAGGGTGTAGGGTTTGGGGTGAAGGTTATAGGATTTACGGTTTGGTGTTTATAGTTTAGGATTTATAGTATAGGTTTTAGTTTGTAGGATATAGGGTTTAGGGTGTGTGATATAGGGGTCAGTGTGTAGTGTATTGTGTTTAGGGTTTAGGGTACAAGGTTTAGGGTGTATGCTTTAGGGTTTTGTGTGTAGTGAATAGGTTTTACTGTGATTGGATTAGGGTTTAAGGTGTAGTGTATTGGTTTTAGGTTTTTGGGTGTAGAGTATGTGGTTTATGAGGTATGGTTTAGGGTTTAGGTTATGAGGCATAAAGATCCTTATGTGGGTTTTAGGTTTTAAGGAGTAGGGTATAGGTTTTATAATGTTGGGTTTATGGTTTAGGGTGTGGGGTATAAGTTTTAAGGTTCAAGGTATATTGTTTAGGGTGTAAGTGACCGAGTTAAGGATTTAAGGTTTAGGGTTTAGGGTTTAGGGTTTATAGAGTAGGGTAAAGGGTTTATGTTTAATGGTTTAGAATATAGGGTGTAGGGTTTTGGGTTTTGGGTTTTGGGTGTAGTTCATAGTGTTTGGGTATTTTAATGGGTTTTTAGGTTTTTTTGGATTTTTTTTGGGTTTTAGGGTTTTTATGGTTTATAGTATTTTTTAAGAATTTTGTAATTTTTAGAGTTTCAATATTTTTTGGTGGTTTTATTGAATTTTAGTGTTTTATGGTTTTTAAGAGGTTATTAATGATTTTTGTTTTTTTATGGTTTTTGGGTTTTTGAGGACTTTCAGTTTTTTTTTGGGTTTTTGTTTTCTTAGGAATTTTTAGGTTTTTAGGGATTTTATGTTTTTAGGTGTTTTAGATATTTTTGGGTTTTCTTATGGGTTTTTAGGTTTTATAGGATTTTTAATAGTTTTTAGAATTATTAGGTTTGGTGGGTTTGTAATTTGTATATCTTTTAGGGATTTTATGGTTTATTCAGTTTTTAATGTTTATAAAAAGGTTTTAGTGTTTTAATAATTTTTTATGGTTTTTAGGGGTTTTTTATTTTGTATTGAATTTTATAGTTTTAGATTTTAGGGTATTTTTTGGGGTTTTGGTGGTTTTTGAGGCTTCGTTAGGGGTTTAAGGGTTTTCTCGAGTGTTATAGGTTTTTTATAGATTTTTAGGGTGTCTTATGTTTTTGTATTTTTTTAGTTTTTTAGGGGTTTTATGGTGTTTAAGGGGTTTTAATGGTCCTTAGAAATTTTATAGGGGTTTTAAAGTATTTTATGGTTTTTATCATATTTTAATGGTTTTAGGGTTTTTAGGATCTTTTCAAGGTTTTAGGTATTTTGTAGTGTTTTTGGTGTTTTTGGGTTTTTAGGCCTTTAATTTGGTTTTATGGCTTTTATGGTGTTTAAGGTTTTTAGGTTTTTAGTTGGTTTTTTCTCCTCCGAGGTGGCATGTTTGAGGTGATGAGGAAATGGTCTGATCGGAATCATCACCCGTCTCTTTTTCTAGAGAATATTTCCTGTCAAATTCACCATTTCTTTTGTTTCGACCCATTCTGTGTCATTATCCATTAAGGGAAGGTTGGAGTAATCCCATGTGGAATGGGTAATTCAGACCTTCCATATTTTGAAGGATATTCTACAGTCAAATGGTCCCAATGGGCGATTTCATGGGGTTAAGTACTTGTGTAATTGGTCCTCCTTAGATAGAAATACACAGATGGTCTTCGACAAGTTTATTCATGGAGCCAGAAACACCAAACGGTCCTGGTATCCATTATTAATGGACATTATTTCCAAAGGTAGATACTCATTGGAAATTGATTTGGCCAAAGACACTTAAGGAATCCATTGGTCAAGAGGATGGGAATTCAGGCTCAGCACACCCCTTTTTGTGGTGGGACTATTAACTATTCTCAGACTCTCGTATCGATTTAAGTTTTGTTCATATGTTTGTGAATCCTTGGATCATTCCCAAAGAGTGTGTCCATGGGATACCCCTCGATTACAGAATCATTATAGGCATACCTGGATTTTATGTTATAGAGGTAATGCTAACATGAGCCGTACAATAAGGCACTCTTGAGTTTATCATCATCCAGGGGGAAGATGGTGATGTCATATTGGGATCGAACCTGTAATATGGGATTCCTATGTATCGTCGGGATATGAATCAAAACCCACATTGTATGGAATTGTTCGGGATTATTCAAAGAAGCTTCCCATTTAAGAGGACATGATTGGGTGGACCCTTTTGGATGGGCACCCTTTTGAGCTCATGACTTCAATTAGGAATCATACATATCCTGGTTTGACTAGGAATCAGAGTTCTTGTAGTTCAGAATTTTGTGGATGCTGTAATCATCACAAATCTCTAAACCCATGTGATACATGCTCAGTGTGAGAAAAAAGAGTATGTGAGAGATCCAACTAACAACATTCTTCCTCTCCTACTGGTGGGAGAGGGAGAGCATACGGTGGAAGAGGCCAGGTAAACAGTGGGCGAGGGCACGATGTGATGATCCTTTCAATGTGAAATGAAATTAAAGGTCAAGTGGCTTGGCCATATAATATTGGGGACTTACCTCAGTGGGAGTGCCCCAGAACCCGTTTTGGGAGGGGGGGGAGTTTTGTCCTCATCAAAAGGGGAATCCAACATAACCTATTTTGATGATCACCATTCCTCATTGAATGGAAAAGCATGTGATCACCCTTAATCTCTAGAACATGGAATTTCACGTTAGCATCCCTAGGCTAGAATCCAAGTTACCATGGGAATTTCAACCCATATAAATCCCCAAAGCCCAAACCGTTATAGGGAGAACCTTCACAACTCCACTTTCCATGGGCATGTAGACTCAAAGGGGTGTACTGATGCACCCAACGATATGATCATATGGGTCTGGTGGTTTTGGATTAGGATTTATCCTGATGTCAGGGGACTAGTTTGTAGAGGGATTATAGAGGACTGGACGGTAATGGAGGGGCGAGATTGGAACCGGAGGAAAGAATACACTAAAACACCCCATTCCTGATACTAATTTCTTATGCATGATGGGGGAAGCTCTGCATACCATTGTGGTATGTGGGAAGAGGGGTCGTCCACGTACCAGAGTGGTACGCAAGCATGGGTATGGACTACCGGGCACTATATTGGTACGTGGTCTTAGATGTGGTCTATCACGTCTCTTTGGGATTCACCCATGTACAGGTGCAATACGCGGTGCCGAGTTAAATTCGTGTAGCGATACACTACTTGGGACACTTAATTGAAGGAGGGTTTAGGGAAATATGATTCATGGGGAGTTCATCTCTGAGAAATATGTGGTTCATGGTTTCACTAATTAGGTTCACAGTTCACTTATTATTATTAATTTCCCCCATTTTATGTTTTAGGACAAGCTATAACTGCGGAGAGCGTGGTTCGCAATTTGGGCTTCGTCGATGATTCAATACTGAAGCAAGAATCATCCCTGAGTACTTTATTCCAACCTCATAGGTCCCATTTGATATTTCTTCGTTTGACCTCTCTCCATTCCTTCTATGTGCTTTTTATATATCATTGGGGAAATCATATATGTTGGAATGCGACACCATTTTCAGAGGCCCATGAAGAGATATCCCAAACCACAAATGACTCGATCAATTGGGGTTTGTGGAGGTTGCGGTTCACGGTCATGATTCAAATAACCCTGTCAGTTCTCTTCATCAGTGAACAATTGAGTTTTCAAGATGGTATGTGGATGACCTTCACATTCATGAGTCCTTCAAGGACGTGGTTCATGATCCTCTAGGTTTGTTGGCCATCGTTCTGTAGGTCAGCGCCTCATGGGTCATTCTACGTACCGGTTATTCATGGTATGGGTAGTCTGCGAACCCTTCCCAGTGATGGTACACAAGCCACATAAAATCATTTGAAAAATTTAATTTGTTCAATTTTCGTCTAATGATTTTAGCTCTATTTGATTCCATTAAACTTATTAGACTTGTAAGAATACTTTCTTCTATATGAAAAGTGATTGAGGAAGTATTTTCTTCCATTGGAAAAATTTTCAGGACCCTACAAATGTCCCCAATCAGAATAGTATCTGTTCAGAACGAAAAAAGGACTATTATGATGTAGAAGTGGTCCAAAACTGAAATTGTTCATGGTATAATAGATAGGATTGGTATGAGGGGACCATGACTATATATAGGGGCCCATGTCATTTTTATTTTACCATTTATCGTGGAGAAAAGTTTTATTGACTCCCCTGACTTCCTCTGCATTTGTGTACCATGCCTTCTGCAAAAATACATTGTGTGAACCACTTTGTACATGCCTTGAACCGAAACTTTCTCCATTTATCGGCCCGTGAACCAAATTTTGTATTTTGCAAATAGAATTTGTGGAATTTTAGAACTAAAATTTGGATTCCCCATAGGAGAACGCTATGCTGCTTGTGTGTCTGCAAACTGCACTTGAACCAGCAAACCAAACATTAATACTTATTAATCCAAACCTAAACATTTAATCTGAATTATTTGAAAATGAACATAACGAGGCCTTGGATTGTGGTATCCACCTTCTGAGAACCCTTATGTTTCCTGGCCAACGCTATGCGGGCCACAACCTCACGGTTGCTTCGCGTACCATGGCTGTGTGTGATGTAAAACTTCTAATTACTGTAGAAATATGCACTGGTTGATTCTACACATCATGCAGTACGCAGGATACTCCTACCGTGTACCGTTTCTTGGAATAGTATGTGAAGCCCTATGCGGGTGTATGTTTTAGTCCTTTAGCCATTCTTTTGTGTCGTTTATCCAACAAATTTTATTGGGAAATTTTTTTATCAGCTTTTGGATCTTCTTATGAAAGTTTAAATGGCTCTTTAATAGCCTTCCACTGACATCGTTTCTTCCTCTAAGACTACTACTACTAAACCTCTTTCTGATGCTAATGAAAGATCAAAGAACATGGAAGCTTTGGTTGATGAAAAAATTCTGGTTGTTCCATTACACCAATCTCTAGAGAAACTGCTTATGACGAGTCAAAGGGAGTACCCAACTTTTGATAGGATTCCTTCTTATGGTTTTGGTCTATTGTCCAACATAGTGATCCTATTGTGAAATCCAACTCATCATTCTACTTCTTAGATAATTAACACCTATATTCCGAAGGCATTGATTTATTCCAAGGGGCGGTACCTTCATAGTGATATTTCATATAGGTCCTTATTGAACTATGCACCTAGCACTATAGTAGAATTAAAGTGGAAGCTTGACTAGATGTCCCCCTTCTACAAGATAATTGCACAGAAAGCTATAGTGTACGAGAAGCATGGTTGGTCATCCTGGTGGGATCTTCTATCTGGATGATCGTTTGGCTTGGAATGGGGGTGGCATTTTTGGGTTGTCCAAAGTTACAAAGAATTTTGAACTGTTCTACAGACTGTGGGACTATACAAGGTTGGTTGGGTTTCTCAGACATACACCCACCATCCCACTGCCCTTATTTTGCAGCTCGGGAGAAGGTGTAGTCAAGACACCAGTACCTTCCCTTTGAACCACATGGAGGTCGGCATCAATATTTGGGACATCTGGTTAATCTTGGGAGTCCCTATCATTGGGGGAAGGTATTATGAATTTCTTCCACCCACCTCTATTTGGGATGAAAAGGAAGTAACCCCTCCTTTATCTAGGAAACACATTGTTCAAGCGAAGATTCTTTTGACGTAAATCAATCCTTGTATGAAGCTGGACATTACTTTTGATGAATGGTTTACTGCTTTTGTTAAGCATACTAGTCTAAAGCCCGATTCATGGAGACTCTGGGCCTATCCTACAAAAACAACCTAGAGGCAAGCAGGTACTTACTGGCCCACCCAAGAAGAGGGGAAATTTCATAAGTGGGAATGGGGGCTTATCCTTGACGTCGATCGATTATTTCGACTAGCGGCTTTTTTAGCCATGTTCCTAAATGGGTGGCTCTTTCCAGTGTGGTAATTTGGTGGTGTAAGAGCCTCATCTTTTATCATGGCCACTCAATTTTCCACCTAAAGATGTATCAATTTATATATCTCAATTTTTTCTAAGATTTACTGCATAATGGGTTGAATCAGCAAGGGGGGGGGGGACAAATTATCGGATGACTGGGCCCTTCCAAATTCCTTGAGGATAGATGGGAGCCCACATAGGAGGTTATTCCTTCATGAATTCATTAATAATTCTACATTCCGCCCTTTGACCATATCATCATAGTACCAGTGGGGTCATTCTAGTGGCTTGGGCATCATTGGATAATCAAGAGGAGAAAACTGAAAAGAATGAGCAAGACTTAATGGCTTATCTAAACATTTGTGAACATTTCACTTATCACCCTTATGATTCCCCTACTGGTACTATTAAAAATAATGAATCTAAAGACTTTTCAACCCAGTTTACTTATTTTCATTGAGAGAAATCATCATAGTTTCCCATATCAGAGGGGAGCGTATTTGTGAGGGATATGAAACCTGTAGATTTAGCCCTCATTTTAACTATGTGCAGAAGTTGTGCCCTCCTTATCTCAACAATGCTCATCTGGAAAATCATATAATGAAAGCCCGTCAACTATGGATAATGTTCACCCGAGAGGACACCTAGTGTCGGGCCAGAAATTCAGATCCTAGGGATTCCATGCCCTTCCATACCAAAAACTATGCTGAGGCCTAGGTTAAATCATATCCCGATGGCTAATTAGATGACCCGGTTCCTATTGTGACAACTTCCAAGACATCGAGGGAAAATGTAAGGTGAATAAAAATGGAGTTTCTGAACACTCTCTATTGGGAAAATTCCCTTAAAGGCCTCTTGTCTCCCCCCTGAGGAAATATGTGAAAGATGGGATCATAACCTCACGGGTGGCTGAACAAGCTGTTGAAGCTGCTGCCAGGAGTTCTCCATCCATTCCCCACGGGGCCGATTTTCTAGTGACCCAGAGGTAATGAGACCTTCTATAAGACCATCCATCTAATCGCAACCAGTCACCTTATTATTTATGGAAGCTCCTCTAAACTAGGGATTTTACTCTTATTGGTATTGTCTATGTGTCAACACCCACTGATTTTTCTTTTTATGAGGATCCAGAGAGGGTGGGTTTCTACAATACGGACCTTAAGACCCTCATCCATTCATAAAGTGGTCGTCATAAGTACTCACATTGGGTATATTCCATGCTGCGACTAGAGACCGTTGATGAGGATGATGACGTTGTTGGATCACCTATTGCAGCTACGACAGAAAAAACCTCTTACTTCCCCCCAACATCTCATAAATGATTAGCTTCTCGAGGTCCTGAGTATATAGGGACAGCTAGGAAAAACTTGTGATTTTTGAAGCCTGATCTGCTCCCCTTCACCATCATTTTGGCACTGACCATCCCAGTTACGGCCGCATTCCTAAATGCCTAGAGGTTCAAGGATGAATTGAGGAAAAACGCTTCAAAAGAAGATATATGGATGCTAATTTAGGGGGGAATTTTCGACCATCTAGGTTTTGGGGGATCCATTTATCCTACAGGAATTTCGTCCGATGAAGAGACTGAGTAAGTGGATGCCTACTTTAATGAAATGGGAAAGTGAATCCACGCTCCTATAGATTGGAATTACTGGTCGGACAGTGAAAAGGCATGGAGGAACATTTGGATATTAATTTCTCAGACCCCATTGGATGAGATGCCAGTGAAATTTCCAAAGTTACCCCACCAGTTTTTGATCATAGGTTTTGGTGGATTCGATTATCATGGTATTCATGATATAGTAAGGTAGGTGGTCTCTAATTTGGAAGCAACTATTATGCTTGAATCTCAACTTTCTATGGTATTGTTGACGACTTATCTTGCCACTACATAGAAAATTCTCAGTGCCGAAGTTGCCAATCATGCTGGAGTGGTTTCAAGGTTGAAAAAAAAACTGATGAAGCAAGATTCTTTGATAGAAAATCTTGACTAGGAAGTGGAGCAACAAATCCAACAATAGGAGTGGCATAAATAGGAGCAGGCTCGGGCCGTGGTCACCATCAAAGAGGGGAGATGGTGAATGAAAGAAGGATAAAGGACCGGCCTCCAAGACATGAGGGATGCATATGCACTACAAGCGATCACAGTAGCCAAGACTATGAATTTACTGAAGCTTCTCCAAGCCATTGAAGAGTTGCATCAATCATTGATACAACTCTATGATTCTGCCAAACGTCTCATATAAAGATCATGTATTTCTTACAAGGAGAGTTTCTAGTCTATGGATGCCCACCACATATTTTTATGAAATATGATGAAACCAATTTTTCTTTTAATTATTATTATTTTCCTTTTCCTATCATAACAATTGATCACAATCAATCATATAAACATTATTTTGAGTAGGTATTAATTTTTAACCATGACTAGTAAATTGAAATAATCGACTTGAGCTCCAACTTTTGCCTGGACCATGGCACTCCACGATCATAGTTTGACTATTGTTGAGGTTTTATGGAATTCCTCATGAAAATTTGTGTCTTTTTTCATTATTACCTTAATTTTTTCATAATCTTGTTTGACATGGGATTAGAGGGTATAACATGACTTTTTCTTAGTCTCCCTTTGTGGGGTTTTAACCTAAAAATATTTACATCTATTTTTTTGGCTAAATATTTTCTTTACTAAACCATACATGGTGTAGGTTTGAAGAAATGATACTCAACTTTTATCCAGAGGTGTCCTTTGTGGACTTTAACTCTGGAAAGTAAGATGTTGTTTTTTACAAGAAGTTTATAGTCCTGATGATCGAACTCATTACTGATATTTTAGTTCAACCATCTTTGACCAAACTTAATGGGTAAGGGGCCCCAATTTCAGATTCTTCAGTAGGGAATGTTCTAATATCCTTAAAATATGGATTGGGGATTTTTCTTAACCCTAAATTTCTGAATTTTGGAAATGCATGAGGCTCGAGGGCCATTTTAGGCGTATGAAGGTAGGAAAGGACTCTCCTAGGGAAGAATTTTCCTTGGATTGATGGTTGTTTTGTAGGATACATATGCAGAGCCACTGTGGCATGATGTTTATAGTAAAAAAAAGGTGTCCGCAGGACACTGGCCTTCCATCTCTGATGGCCTGGTAGGGTTTACAACACATTGAATTTATTTTGATGCTGGGAGCCACAGAGGGTGGCTGGTCTGAGTAAT
Organism: Viscum album; assembly: GCA_963277665.1. Lineage (NCBI taxonomy): Eukaryota > Viridiplantae > Streptophyta > Magnoliopsida > Santalales > Viscaceae > Viscum > Viscum album. Next base: position 1,129,173,186 of record OY728152.1, on the reverse strand, counting down.
GGTGTCTAAAAATATTAGGTACATTCATATTGGCTTTGAGCAGGAAAATATTCCCACATGATTCTTACTTGCGTAAGGGAGAGTTGGAGAATGGTCATTTTAATTAGAAATATTTTTTATGTCAGGGGAATTTAGAAAGAAGAATGTATGTCAGCTATTATCCAGGGGTATTCCAAATCCGTGTGTGTGACAGAACATGAATGTCATATGAGCATATGGAAACTGGAAAGGACTCTCCTGATAATGAATTTTGCTTTGATTTACAGCCTTTTTGTAGGCGGAATATGCAGAGAATCTAGGGCATGATGTGCATAGTAAAAAAAGGGTGTCTATAGAAAACTGGAATTCCATCTCATATGGCTATGAAGGATTATAGAGATTGGGAAATATCTGAACACAGTACATGATCTTTGTCAAGGGGTTCACCTGAACATGAAAAGGTACATTTCATTTAATTGAACTTCTCTGAGAAACTCATATATGAGTGGGGGCCCTTTTCATTTATATGTGAATCAACTCTAGTCATATGGATGGGGTATATTTTGAAAACTAAAAATAGACCAGAGATTAATTGGGCATGTATGTTCTGATATATCTAGGATGGGTGTAGGAAAAACAATGTAGACCATGAATTTGAGGTCCCTTGAATCAAGGGGGATGTAATGGGGCTTGGAATCCTATTGGGAGTACTGATATTGGAGAGGAATCTCTTTAGGACAAATTTTCCTTTGATTGACAACCATTTTGTAGGAGGCATATGTAGAGACAAACAAAGGTGTCCACATGATAGTGGCCATCAATATCTGATGGCCATGGAGAGTTATGGGGATTCAAGATCACTCAGAGAAAAGAGTTTGAGGTATGGAAAGAGTGTATCCAGATATATTGGAGACATTTGGACTGCAATTTACTCATGGAATTAGGGATCCCTCAAGTAAATCTGACTCATACGCAGGGTAAGACATTCACCCCATCTTTTGGGTACCCTATCATTTAATGTCATATGTCCAGGATGTAAGGTTTTTTATGGGGAGCGAACTAAGACCTGCATTTTATGGTCATGATTCTAGGACCAAATTCCTATACTGTTTTTCCATAATGCCATGGTGGATCTATCTATAAGATCCCTAAGATCAAGTGAGCTATTCTCAGTTTGAGAAACAATGGATTACGAGGACTACGGGTCACCACCTAAATATAGAAAAATCAGCCCTAGGGAGAAATGTAGGCATAAGATAATGCTATGCAGTTTAACGTCACAAATCAAGGATGATTTTTTCATTGAAAGTTAATGTCATGCAGTGAGGACATGATGTTGTCACAAATATCATTAATAGCTTTGAGTTAATCACAATGAGGATGTTTTGGAGTTATTTAGGCGTGAGTAATGATAGAAGGTATAAACCACAGTTCCTAGGGGAAACTTAAATCAAGAGGGATGACATGGGGCTTGGAGCCATTGGCCATACTGAGATAGGAGAGAAATATCTTGGGGACAAATTTTCCTTTGATTGATGGTCATTTTGTAGGCGACATTTGCAGCGCCACTGGGGCATGATGTGGAGATCCAAACAAAGGTGTCCACAGTACATTATCCTTCCATCTAAGATAGCCTTTGATGATTATGGGGATCCATGTTTTCCAGGAATATGGAGTTTGAAAAATGGAAAAGATGTGATTGGGAATGGGGGAAATAACTAGATCATGATTACCGGTGAACTACGAGAGCTTCTATATAGATTTGGATCATATGTATAAGGGGAATCAAGATATTTTGACTTCTTAGGAGTGGGGGGGCATGTGAAGGACCTCGTAACATTGATAATCAGTCCATATGTGACAATTGAATAATCTCACAGCCTACTGTCTTACAGTCAGTACCTTTCACGGACTCCCCACATAGGTCTGGCTTATGTACGGGGGAAAGGGGAATTTTTTTAATAGTGACTGGGCTAGGATACCAAATAAGAGCATTACTACATATCCTATAAGGGTAGGAATCAAGCCTTGCGTAGTTCTCATCAACCCTATATATATTTGGTCCACGCATAGGGACATGCGAGGGAATTTTTCAGTGGCTGGGTTGAGATGCCAAATCTGGGTGTCACTACATATCCTTCAAGAGTAGGAATCAAGACTCACGTTGTTTTGAACGTTCTCTATACCGATATGGCTCAGACATAGGGGTATGAAAATTTTTGTTTCATTCTCTATGGGTTACAGGTCTACCAAAATTCATTATAATTTGTTTCCGTTAAAGAATCCCTACCACTGATCCTAAGCTGATGTGAGTTATACTTGGTGTGAGAAACAAGGAGTGAAAATGGTTTCCTGCGATAATGTGGGGATATTCAGGATATGATAGGGGAATTTTTTTATAGTGGGAGCTGGGCCAAGATGGAGGATCAAGGTTTCACTGTGTATCCTACAAGGGCAGGAATCAATCCATGCGTAGTTTTGTGATAGATCGTTCCATTTATCATCATTCGATTAGGACATTTTTTACTATACAGTTTAACGGATTGTAGTGAGGAAATGATTCACCGTATAATGTCATGTTTCAGGGAAGACTTCATTACAATTTATCATCTTGTGGATATGAATATTACTCATAGTTTATGTTCATAGGGTTTGGACCATGACATCATGGTACTACAACTCAATGTTTAGGGTCATAGATTTTGGACCATGAAATCACGGTACTACAACTCAAAGTTTAGGATCATAGGGTTTGGACCATGACATCACAATACTACAACTCATAGTTTAGAGTCATAGAATTTGGACCATGACATCACGGTACTACAGCTCTTAGTTTAGGGTCATTGAGTTTGGACCATGACAACACGATACTAAAAATAATAGTATATGGTCATAGAGTTTGGACCATGACATCACAATACTAGAACTCATAGTTTAGGGTCGTAGAGTTTGGACCATGACATCATAGTTCAACAACTCATTGCTTACAGTCCTAGAGTTTGTACCATGACTGGTCATTGATATTATGCGAAATACTTCTTTAGAAACATTGCAATTGTGGGAGCTATGATAAGATGTGTGGTTATCACTTTCCCTTAAAGTGGATTTTATAAAATACCAAAAAAATTAATTTGGAGGAGGATGAGGATAAGATGTCCTTCCATTGATATTAGGGCATATGATCCATTGGAATATACCCTATGCTTGACATATGGTCCTTCCCACTTTAGATCATGCTTTGGGGTCTTTCTTCCATGTATCATCGGGGTTCTTAGGACTAACAACATTTCACTTTCAAGGAAAGATCGATGGAAAATCTTTTTATTGAAGTCTCATGCAATCCAATTTTGATAGAATTCCAAATGGGGTCATATGTGTAGCCTTTTCTCATATAACTGTTCCAACTCATAAAACCGCCTATGGAATTTTTTTCCATGGATAGTTGATCAAAAATGGCCACACGAAGTGAGGGAACTTGGATTACGATAGGCAAAACCGCCTATGTCCCATACTCTAGTGAGTATGGTGTCACCTGGGCGACAATGTAGGTCAAGGTCTAGTAATCCCACAAAGCATGAAGGAGATTGTCTTGGCATGATTTCTTATCCTTATCTACCATCTTCTCGAGTATGTTGGAAGGAGTCTTGTCGAAAGCATCTATCGACCCATTGGCCACCACCTGGTAGCGGGATGGACAATTATCTTTGATTCTATACTCCTGTTATAACTTGTCCAACTTATCTGAGTAAAAGTTAGTGCCATTGTCTATCAATATTGTACGAGGGACACCAAATCTGGTAATGATATTGTCCTTCAAAAATTTAATTATTATTTTCTCCATGACTTTTTAAGGGGTATGGATTCATCCCATTTGGAAAAGAGGACGGTTTCTTTGAGTATGAACTTGAACTATCTGGCTGTATTGGGGGGATATGGTCCCACAACATCCATCCCCTAGGAAGAAAATGGCTAGGAGTACTTAGTTGTAATTGGTAACTCCAGGGTTCGGTGTATAAAATTGGTATGAACATGGAAGTAATGGAACTTCTTGGTGAATATAGCACAATCCTATTTCATAGTAAGGTAGTAATACCCAAGCCTTCGGATTTGATGAGGGATCTTGGTTGCTGATTGATGTACTCTACAAGCTCTGGCATTCACTTCTTTCATGACAGTAGCAGTATCTTATCCATCAATGCACCAGAGGAGGACTCCGTTAAGGCTTCATTTTTAGAGAACCATTCTTTGGTTTATCCCATTATACAAGGGCAATTTGACTTCTTATCATTGGACCCATTCCCTTCTATCCCTATCTTGTGGAATTTCCTCTTTCCGAAGGTAATTTGTAATGGGTGTCAACTAGCTGGGGGTGTGACCATATGGATCAGAAATGGGGATAATTTTTTCAATCTTTTCCATATTGTTATGGATAAATGGAAAGACCATCTAGCAGTGGGAAATGCTAATAACCATTTCATCTTGGTATGGATAATCCAAGTTCATGGATGCATTTTCCAAATAATCGGCTTGAGAACATTGATATTGGGGGACATAGGTCAACATTCATTCTGATGGTAATTCTGCCATCAGTTCTTGAATATGGTTCATCAAAGGGGCCAATACTTCTTTACTAATAGCATAGTCACCATTCACCTGTTTGATGACTACATCTAAATCACCCTTTATCTTTTGGTGTTTGGATTTTACATGAAGTTCAAGTTCCAGGCCTGCAATGAGGGCCTGATATTCTTCTTAATTAGTTGTACACCCTTCCAAAAGTATTAAAGGGTAAGGTAAGATAGCCTTTTCGTGGGATACAAGTATAATTACCAACCCCACTTTTTTGAGCTTGGGATCCTCCATTCTATTCCCTATAGGGATTTTGGAAGCACCATCAAAGTACATTTCCCATGTCCGAGGGTCCTCCTGAACAAAGAACACTTCTTCATTTGGAAGTTCAGCATCCAACAATGTTGGTTCTTTTGAGGGGTGCTCTTCTAGGAAGTATGCTAACGTCTGGACTTTGATGTACTTCTAAGGTACGTACCGTTTGTCAAACTATTGTAAGATGAAATCCCATCATGATAGGAATCCATTCAGCATGGGACAGTTGAGGATATATTTGAGTGGGTTGCTGCGTGAGACCAGGTGGTTTTCATAGTGCTGTAAGAAATTCCTAAGTTTCTAAAAAGTGAAGATTAGGGCTAGGTAGTTATTTTAAATTTTTGAATACCGAGTTTCAGCATCATTCATTGTTTAGATGAGGAAACATAGTTTTTTCTTACTGCAGGAATCATTCTTCTGTGTGAGGAAGGTGCCTAATGACTGTTCCAGGGAGGTTACAAAAAAAATTAGTGGTCTCCCATCAACTGGAGGCATTAGTAGCGGTGGGATCCTGATATATCTTTTAAGATTGTTGAATTATTCTTGTCAGTCATTATCCCAGTCATATGTAGCCCCTTTCTTCATCATCCTGATGAAAGGTAAACATTTACCCACCAATATGTCTTTAAAATGTCGGATATAGGCAAAGTGCCCCTGGAGACCTCTCAACTTGGTGAGGTTGCGAGGTGGGGAATGCCAAAGATGGATTTTTTATTCTTAGGGTCAACATTGATGTTGCGATGGAATACGACGAAGCTGAGGAATTTTCCAAAGGAGACACCAAAGGCTCACTTTAGGGGATTCATCTTTAAATTATCATGTCACCGTTTTTTGAAGATAGTTTCAAGATCGGTCAGGTGATTTGATCACTATTGTGATTTAACCACCAGATCTTTGACATAGAACTAGTCTAATTTTCTTAGGAAGGGCTTGAAGATGCGATGCATGACACGCTAATATGTGGCAATGAAATTTTTTAGACCAAAGGGCATCAACTTATAACATAACAATCCTTGAGGGACCCTAAATTCCATATATTTTTCATCTCCTCGACCCATCCAGATCTAGTTGTATCCAGAATAGCCGTCCAGGAAAGAGAGGGCCTCATATCTGGCACATGCATCAATCAACTATTCTGGTATCAGGATCAAGAAATATTCTTTTGGGAAGTGTCAATTAAGGTCCCTGAAGTCAATGTGTATTATGATATGTTCCTTCTTCTTTTTTATAGGGACTATGTTTTCCAGCCAGATTAGATATTTGACTTCACATATGATGTTGGATCTAATAATCTTGTCAACTTCAGCCTCTATTTTGTCATCATGAATCGGGTGGGTTCTTCTAGCTACTTGCTTATAGCCCTGGTGATCTTCTGGTAAGCCCAGATGATTAGTGACGACCTTAGGATCAAGGCCCGACATTTCTATGTAGTTCCAAGAAAACACATCTAGATTTTTTTAGAAAGGAGGTATATGCCTCTTTCTCCTTGAAAATCGTGGTCACACTAATTAGAGTGGTTCACGGGTCATCTTCAGTGCCTAGGTTTATCTCCCTAACTTCATCAATTATGGTGAAGACACCTTCTTCGAATGTGGGAGGGGAGTCTATGTGTTCTTCTTCATCTTCATCTTCTTCTTTATCATCATCTTCTTCCTCTTCTGATGGAGAGAGGATTCTCTAGAAAAACTCTCCAATGCTGGGAGAGAAATCATCTTTCTCCTTAGTGAGTAAGGAAGGGGAATTTTGAGCTCCCAACGATGGGTTGGGAGCATCTCTATCAGGGATTTTCCTGAAATCATGGGTATCAGCCAGCTCTTCGCTATCTTTATACTTGGTGGCCATGGAGGAGTTCATCTAGAAAATTGATTCTGTATCCTGACTTGAACTCATGCATTTAACTTGTTTTATGGGTAAAACATACTCTTCCCCAAAATATTAGAGGGGGTCGGCGGGAGCCATTTTGAATCCATTCAAGGCATTAATCCAATCAGCATTATCATCCAAAGAATTTTTTTCTTCTGAGTCATAGAACCCTGCATTGATATAATGCCACTCACAGGACTCAAATGAGGATTTATTTGTGCAAAATGTCACATTCCTTCCATTAGTTAAATATTTGATGCACTGATGGTATGATGATGGAATTGTAGCATGTTGTTGCATCCAAGGCCTCCCTAACATGACATTGAAGGTTGTACTTTGACGCACTACTAGGAACTCGGAATCTGACATGAGGTCTTCAAGATATGTTTTAAGAATTATTCATCCCAATAGTTTGTGTTTTCTTTTGTCATATACTAGAAAATTTATGGTGCATAGTGTCAAGAAATCTTTATCATAGCCTAGCCGAGGAAGTGTTCATAGTGGGAGGAGGATGACTCTAGAGCCATTGTCAATGAAAATCCTTTGGAAATAAATTCCATTTATCTTTATAAAAACATATAAGGGTTTTATGTTCCCTTTAATGAAAGTGTCCTCGTCTTTATCTATGAAGGAGATGACAACATGACATTATTTGGGATTGGTCTCTATTTGATAGACTTCGGCTACTGCTACTTTGGACTCGAACTCCTGGGGACATAGTAAGGATACGATGAGTGCCTACCTAAGGTCTGCGGATAGATTTAACACACCTAGGATTGACAGTTTTTCTAGTATTAAAGCTGAATGATTTAGAATATCATATTTTTTCTCTAAATTGTGTTGCTTCCCAGCTTGGGGTTTCTCTTTCACAGAAAATTTAGGGGCTTGGGATTTGGACATAGATGGTTTGGCCTTGGTGACAGGGGCTGATTGTGCTACGATATTTTTCGAGTCTGGCCGAACTGGTCCTCCTGGATGCCTTGGGTGATTTGATATTTTTTCTTCCCCTAATGGATAATCCAATATAACTGGGATATGATTTATTTCTATGGGGACGTAGGAGCATTATGGTTCTTCTGGTGTCTGTTAGAGGGTCTTTCCACGAGTTTCTGTGACATTAACGGTTTGAGTTAGGGAGTGGCCTGGAATTTGACTCCTGTCATAATCATGACATCTAGGAAACCTTCTGCCTCTATGGCCTCTTCCTCTAGCTCTTCATTAGGGTGCGGGGAATTCCGGTATGTGGCCATAGTCTCCATCTGAGAAGGGGTCCATCAAGTGAATTAAATTAACAGAACTGAAGATCAGTTCTTGATATGATAATTTTTCCATCTTACTATCTCCTTATGATGGTACTATTTGGTGGGTTAGTGCATGTTTTACCATTTGGAAGAGAGGATCCCATTGTACCAAGTCCATTTCTATTCAATCAACAAATTTTAATACTGACTTCAGCTTTGGTGTTATCCCATATTCTTGCTCATGATTTATTCCCTACTGGCCTTTAGAGGACTTCGGGGGTGAGGAGGATAGTTGTGGTGTATCAGGAACTTTTGGGGGAATATTTGTTTGTTTCAACTACTCTTGGAGGATTCCATAGAACATGTTGACTATCTTACAGGTCATACAATTTTCAACAAGTTTCTCATTCTTACTGGCGATTGCTTTATATTCCTCTTCCTCTCTTGAGTATGAGGTGGAAACATACACCACCTGTGTTGGCGATGGGCCCAACAATACTTCCCTAGAATCCACCATATGTTTATGAGATCCATGAAAACAAATCATTAGTGGATGGTGTGTACTAGTATCTGGTGATAGGTAAAATAATTGGGTTGGTCGTTGAGACACACTTCATCAGCTCGCTTTGTCTATGGTAGCTAGAGTAAGTTTCTGTTCATAGAGGCAATGAAATAGTTGTGGGCCTGATTGTCATAGAAGGAGTATAAATTGTTTCTTAATTCATTGAATTGATTTTTTAGCACCTCGTCTCTCATATTTCTATGGTGGGGGTCATTGTTGGCATCCATGGGGTCCTGTATGATTCACTGGGGGCCTCACAACTGGAGCTGGTGTCGGGGCTGGTAAAATCATGATTGAAGTCTCAAAAGCTTTTCCCGCTCATTTTCCTGGGGATGATGGGGCCACTCGGGACTTGAGTTTGGTCTATTTCAAGGATTATTCTATTGTTAGAGAAATTATAGAGAAATCTCAGAACCTACTCATGTACTTCACTGGGTTGAATGGTGTTTCCAATTCATCAGAAAGATTGTCGATGCACATAGCGATAATTTCATCCTGGGGGAGTGGCTGGTTCAAGGAATAAGTCAGGCCTTTCCATCTAGTGATGAAGTCTAAGACTCTTTTGTTCTCTTGCTACTTTTACTTCATGAGATCACCGACCATCATATCAAGTAGGGTTGAACTGAACTCTAAGAGAAACTATCACCGGAGGTCCTCCCTGCCTATGATCGAGTTATCTGGACAGATAGTACACCATACGAAGGCCGATCCCTATAGGGTTCACACAGAGCACCAGAATTTTACTACCTCTTACTTCTCTAGAGTGCCCAACATGGGGTCATAATATGAGGCGTAGTTCATTAGATGCTATTCCAGGTCCCCCGAGCCATTGAATACTAGGAATACGAGGTTTCTGAAATTTGGTAGTGGAAGAACATTTCTCACCCAATCAGGGTATGGTTTTCTCTCTCATTGTATCGGAGTGTGATTCCCCTCCATGAAATCGAGTCGATCAATTAGTTTCTTGATAGTATTCAAGATCCCTTGATGGTTATCCTATTGGGATTGAGTTTGGGATGGTGCAGCGATGACCAAAGCTGGGTGTGTCGGTACTCCTTTAATTTGGGGGGATATCTAGCTGGGGGTATCCTTTGTGGGTTTACCTAAATATATTTTATCAGCCTTCCTAGGGGGGGGGGAGTCTTGATGTCCATTTTGGGCCTGTTTTAAATAGGTTGACGATCCAAGTGCTATATTGAAGAGGCCATTGATCTTTGATTTATTAACCATGATGAGTGCCTATGGAAAGGGAAAATTTTCTTGGAATACCTACTGACGTTACATAGGGGGAACACATCCGCCAAGGTAGCTCCCTCAATGTAGCTCGACATTAATTCACCTGATCTCTTTCATTTCTTCCTCCTGATTGGAGAACCTTTACTCGAGACTGGGGGAAACATTATCAGGGGGAGGATGAGGTGGGTCATAGATGACCTTGGATTTATTCATCTCCTTGTTGGGGTTTTGCGAGGGAGGTAGAATCAGATTAACTGAGGGGGCACCCAAATTTTGGACCGCTCTCTGGTTCTGGGTATATACATCATCATGCTCAGTGGGGGATACCTATAGGAGGGAACAATCTTCCCTTGATTCCTCTCCCTCTGTATCATTTCCTATGAGATCTTTGGGGTTTACTTTTACCACGTTCATTGATTCATACCACATTGGAAGTGGTGTACCTAGTGTCGAATGGTAGGAAGGCTTCTTCCATCCTCTGTTGGATTTTCTCCTTCCATTCTGCAGAATTCTTTGGGTTTTTTGGTGAATATTGACCTAAATGGATCCTTGATCTAAACATTAAATTTTCTTCTATCTCGGAGGGTGTGAACCATGAGAAGGGGTGGAGAATGTGACTCCTCTACCCATTGTTCTTCCAGGATGGGATAAGACAAACATCCACTATGCATGGACTTGAGGTAAAAATTCCCCCAACCCTATGGGATGGGGTTGTTCCCATTCTTCCATTTTTGCGCTATGTACTGGATCTTTCAGTATTATGGGGGAATTTTGATTTAAAAATGCCCCATCCTTGTGGGATAGGGTTTTTCATGCATCACGGTGGTAGCCGCCGCTATCGCCACCTTTTCAATTTCACGCACTCCTGCGTGGGTGTGAGCTGAGTATGGAATTAGTACTACATGGAGTTTATGGTCTTTTGAAGATATTATCACTGCTTTATGGTTGGATTCCCTTATGTCGAAATCCTGCTATATGTTCTTGGTTTCCTGACTCAGAAGCTTTTTGATGGCTTGATCTCTTCATTCTTAATGCTTTTGAGACTTACTCTAGGACTGTTTTTGTTGAGTATCTCATCTTTCTTGAGTAGGGGTTTCATTTGATTGATGCCTTTGGGTGATTAAATTGTAGGATTTATTTTCCAATGAGGTTTTCTGTATGGTACGTGGGGTGATGTGCAGAGCTCCATGTTCTCCATGTCCCAAAATATGAACTCTAGTCACGGCGTCTCCAATGAGGTGACATAACTTCTGCAGTGTATGGAGGAATGTCAGTTCAATGTTTTTCTTTTTTCCTTTCTAATTGTGGATACCGTGTAGATAGGAGGGCCTCCAAGCCAATTAGATGACGAATATCCCCTAACGTGTTGACATGGTCCATGTACCCTTTACAAGGTAGGATATTTTCATTCATCTGGCCAAGGGTCATCTATATATTGAGTCGAATTTCATGTGTACAATTTCCAATAAAATCTCCTAGTATGTCTATGTAAGAAGTGGACATAGGAAAATAAATCACTTTTATATTATCCTTAGCTAGTTGTCTCCTCACAAGAAAAATATCATGTCATTGTTCTTTTGGGGGCTCCCCTACATAATATGCCCAGCTCGACTGCTTCGTAACAATTTTGTTTCATGAAACCATGTTGGTGGGACCCTAATTGATATGAGAATGGTGTGGGGGTGGTTCAAAAGATGAACATGGCCCCAGACTAACCTCTGGTTGAGAAAGGATAACACTCCTTATAGATATATTTCCTGACATGTCTGACTCTATCTTTCATAGCGCCTCAACATAGGAGGGTTTTCTTGAATTTGTTCCAGAAAGGGGAGGAACTTTTTGTTAGCATGAATTTTGGTTGTGGGTAGGACCTTCATAATTGGTGCTACAATGCTAAGGGCTACTATTGAAACTTGATTCCCAACCATGGAAAATTTTGTTGCTTCTTATACATTGGGGAGGACCTTTAGGGTGGGCTACAACAAGGGGAGGAAATTCTTGACACTTTATCTCACAGTGGGGAGGACCTTCTCAATGACTTATATGATGGTGAGGACTACCATCACAACTTGATACCTAGATTCAGGGAGAATTTATACAGTGAACATCTTGGTGAGGGCCTTCAGGATGTACTAAAATGTTGGGAGGAGCTTCTTGTTGCTTGATGTTACTATGGATATGACCTTCATAGAAACTTCCATCATGGGGAGGGCCTTCGCAGTGACTATCATCATGGAACGGACTATGATCATGACTTGATGTCTGACTGCAGGGAGAAGCATATCTGTAGTGTATACCCTAGGGAGGACCATCAGGGTGGACGATAGTAAGGGGAGGACCTTCTTGCTGTCTAATATTCAGGTCAATGGGAGGGCTACACAGACACACATCAGGAGATAGGCTCTCATGATCGATCATTCATGTCCCACAGAGTGATCCCCCGTGGGTGCTCTGGGGAGGACCTTCAGAGCAGATGGTAGCGAAATTGTAGGGAGGGCCTTCACAACTGCTACTGCCACATCCATGATTTGTTAATAGACTGACATGGTCTTGAGAATTTACTAATATATGTTTGAGGGTGTCAAGAACCCCAACTTCTAGTAGGGCATGATTATGTATGCACTCTTAATTTTACAGTTGCCTTTGGAACATTTTATTTCTGAGCACTATCTTATGGGTAACTGAGGCCGACTATATTTGGTAATGACCTTCATATATGGGTCCCTATCTTGTTGGGTCTCATGATGTCTTTGTGATACACTGACAGTCATCTTGAGTTTTGGAAGTGATATATGTCTGCCTAGGAGTGACCACAAAGTTAGATTGGAGTCCCCTAGTTGGAATGGGTATTTGTTACCAATCCGGTTGTCCGTGTATCGTAGGATGTTGTTTTCAAACCTCTTGGACTAGAGCAGAGATGCATAACTGCTTTGGAATGACTAAACCATTTTGCGAGTAAGTCATTTTGTTCGGGGAAACCAGTTTGTGGTCCTAGTTTCTCACCTTTTCCAATGATGAAATAATATCATGGCATGTTTGGATGATATGGTATGGGATTGATGTCTAATATTATATCAATAATAGGTTGCACTAAGATACATTTTTGGCTAGAATAGGTATGAAGGCCCATTATGATATCGGAGTAAGGGTTTGTGGATGCTCTGGTCCTCCATGAGTTTCCAGTACGTACTGGAAGTTCACTTGTGTCAGGATAGAAGAAGAAACCTACCATCTATTGTATTCTCTAGTTTCAATCATATTTGACTGATGGTCTTCATATTCATGAGCGGGGATTTTCATTTACTCTCATTCTTCTAGATTTGTCTCATTGGATTTGTATGCATCCGTAGGACTTTAATTCTTCTCATATTTTCATATCATCCTATTTGGGTGGCATTCCTGATATGCATCAGTAGTTATTGGTGCCTCCTTATATCTAGCTGTTATCCTATTTGGATGACATGCTTGTTTTGGATCGGAAGATATCTATATATTCCTATAGTTTGAATCTTTGCCTTCATGGTGGGACCAGTGAGTACTAACAGGATTTTGCACGTGATTGTATTGTTCCACCCTATTTCTTTGGTGGGATTGAGTGGAGGGGGAAATTTTGTATGTATGCTCATCAAATTATGTCGCATTAGTTTGGAAGATTTTCTCCTTAAGAACTAGGGTGATAGCATGTTTCTGATTTTATATTCACCTACATTAGTGGGTAGCAAGAGGGGCCTAGTTCTCTTGGACATTAGCAAGTTCCCTCGGCATACAGTCCTATTTAGTGGGAGGTGGTCTAGTTGTTTGGTGTCCGCGACAATGCTATCTAGAAGGGGCCCATGAGTAGGACACCTATTCAGTTGAGATGAAGTTGTTATCATAGGCTTCATCTGCCTCCCTAAGAAAAAGGAGGTACTCATTGTCATGTTCTATTGACAGGCTCCCAAAATAGTTTGAGATATCCATTGGGGTCACCTTGTGTTGGGGTGTCGTCCACGGCTAAAGAGTGGCTGGATAGTCTTTACAGACTAAAGGGAATGTCTGGTGGCCTCCACCATTGGGATAGTACCATTTTTGTAGTAATCTTAGATCAGTGTGTTGGATACCTAGCATTGAAGATGCTGGGTAGGCGAGGGGGTCCTTCTCTTCATTGGGGCCCTGACCGCCTGTGGGATCGCTGATGCATGTGTCTGCATCGGTCATCAGGATGTCATTTGGTTCAAAGATTTCTCTATGGGAACCTAAAACATACATATATGACATACATACCACAATACCTCATCAAAGTAGAATTATTTTAAATAAATGAATATTCGACAATTAAGATTGTCCTATTTCCCCAATTTTTTCATTGTGGGGCAATGGGCCTTGAGTGGGGTATGATCACCCCATTGGTTAAGGATTCACATTAGGTTCACCATTTTTGTTTCGTCTCCGAGGTGGCATGTTTGGGGTGATGAGGAAATGGTCCGACAAGAATCATTACCCGTCCCTTTTTCTAGAGACGGTTTCATGTCAAATTATCCATTTCTTTTTTTTGACCCATTTTGCTTCATTATCATTTAATGGAAGGTTGGATTAATCCCGTGGGGACTGGGTAATTCGCCCATTCTATATTACGAACAATATTCCATGGTTAAATGGTCCGAATGAGCAATTTCATGGGGTCAAGTACTTGTTTGATTGGTCCTCCTCAGACATAACATCCTCGGATGGTCTCCAACGGGTTTATTTGTGGATCTAGATACACCCAAAGGCCCTGGTATCCATGATTCAGGACCTTCTTTCCAAAGGAAGGTGCTCGTTGGACAATGATTTAGCTAAATACACTTAAAGAATCCATTAGTCGAGATGATGGGAGGATGGTCTCACTACACCCCTTTGGGGGGGATATTACATATTCCAAGACTATCTTATAGATTTTAGTCATGTTTATATGTTCATGAATCCTTGTTTCATTCCTAAAGAGCATGTCTACAAGCCGCCCCTCATTTGAATAATCTTCATAGGCATACATGGATTTGATGTTACGGAGGTAATGCTGACTTGATCCATACAATAAGTCACTCTGGATTTTATCATCATCTAGGGGAAAATGGTGACTTGATGTTGGGATTAGACCCATAAGATGGGTTTCCTACGTATCTTCAGGAGAGGAATCAGAACCCACATAGTTCGTAATTACTGGATATTATGCATAGAAGATTCCCATTTAAGAGGGCATGATTGGGTGCAACCTTTTGGATGGGCACCCTTTTGAGATCGGGCCTTCAATTATCCATCCTACATATCTTGGTTTGACCAGGAATCAGATTTCTCATAGTTCATAATTGTGTTTATGTTGTAATCGTCACAAATATCTAAGCCCACGTGATTCATGGTCAGTGTGAGAAACAATAGGATGTGAGAGATTCATCCAACCACATGCTTTATCTCCTTCTGGTAGAAGAGGGAGAGCGTATGGTAAAAGAGGCCAGGGAAATAGTGGGAGAGGGTGCAGAGAGACAAGAATTTCAATGTGAAATGGAATTAAAGGTCATGCTGCTCATCCTTGTACGAGTGTGAACATACCTTAGAGGGAGTTACCCCGAATGCATTCTGGGGAGGGGAAGAGCTTCATCCTTGTCAAAAGGGGAAGCAAACATAACCCCTTTTGACTGATCACCATTCCTCATTTAATAGAAAAGTAGGTAATCACTCTTAATCTCTAGAACAGGGTAGTTCACTTTAGTGTCCCAAGGTTGGACTCCAGGTTAGCATGAGAATGTAAACCCACAGAAATCCCCGGAGCCCTAACCATTGTTGGGAGAGCCTTTGTGACTCCACTTAACATGGGTATGTAGACTCAAAGGGACACACTGATGCACCCAATGGTCTGATCATATGGGTCTGGTGGCTTTGGAGAAGGCTTTTTCTTGATGTTGGGGGTCTGGTTCGTGGAGCGATTATAGAGGACTGGATGCCAATGGAGGGAACAGATTGGAAATGGAGGAAAGAATACCCAAAAACACCCCATTCCGCACAATGATTTGTTATGTGGTATGTGGGAAGCTCTGGATGTCATAGTGGTATGTGGGAAGAGGGGTCATCCGCGTACCGGAGCAGTACACGGGCATGGGTATGGAGAACCATGCACCACAGTGGTACACGGTCCTAGATGTTGTTTGTCATGGCACATTGGGATCCACCCACATACTAGTGTAGAATGCGGTGATGATTTAAATGCATGTAGCAATAAACTACATGGGACACCATATTAAAGGAGGTTTCAAGGAATTATCATCCGTGGGGAGTTCATCCATGAGAAATATGTGGTTCATGGTATCACCAATTAGGTTCACATTTCTCTTATTATTATTAAGTTCTCCCATTTTATTGTTCACGGATGGTTGTACATGCGATAAGCATGGTTCACAACTCAGGATTCATCAATGATTTAAGACTGAAATTGGAATCTTCCTCGAGTACTTTATTCCAACCTCTAAGGGTCCCCTCTGAGCTTTCTTTGTTTATCCCCTCTTGATTCCTTCTATTTTCCTTTTATAGGGCATTTGGGAAATCATATCTATGGGCATGGGGCACCATTTTTGGAGGACCATGAAGAGATATCCCAACCCATAGAAGACTCAGTCAACCGGGGTTTGTGAAGGGTGTGGTTCTCAATCGGGGTTTGTGGAACCTTTTTGGTTTCCTTGGTCTGTGAAATACTGAGTTCGTGATACGGTATACAGATGGACTTCATGTGCATGAGTCCTTCACCAATGTATTTCACGATCCACTGGTTTCACTGGACATCACTCTATGGTCCAGCACCTCACTGTCTATTCTACGTACTGGTGATTCGTGATCCGGGCAGTCTGCGAACCCTTCCCTATAATGGTACGCATGCCACGTAAAATACTTTGAAAACATGAATTATTTCAATTTTCTTCTATTGTTTGTAGATTAATTTGAGTCCATTCTCATTCTTTAACATTTAGGAATACTTTCTTCATTCTATATAGTGATTGAGGGAGTATTTTCTTCCCTTGGTGAAATTTTTAAGACCCTATAGTGGTTTATTGGTTTTTGTTGTTAGGGGATATGATTTTTTGTTTTTTTGGGATTTTAGTGTTTTTTGTAGTGTTTTAGGGTTATTAGTATTTTTTTGGTATTAAGGGGTTTTAGAGGTTTAGGGGATTTTTTAGGTTTTAGGGTATCTTTAATAGTTTTTTGCCTTTTAGGGGTTTTAGGGTTTTTAGGTGTCTTGTAATTTTTAGGGTTTTGTGGGTTTTGTGGGTTTTGTGTTATGTATTGTTTTTAATATTGTTTATTTTTAAGGGTTTTTAAGGTTTTATTAGGGTTCTATTATGGTTTTAGGTATTTTTAATGTAATTTTAGAGGGTTTAGTGTTGTATGGGCCTTTTAGGGATCTTCAGGGTTTTAGGATCATTTAGGGATTTTAGGGTTTTATTACTATTTTAAGGGATATTTAGATTTTGTATGGTTTTTAGGTTTAGGTTCATTAGTTACATTTATATTTTAAGGTTATTTTATTTTCTATTAGGGTTTTTTATATTTTAAGGGTTTCTTAGGATGTTTTGGGAACTTTAGGAGTCTTTTTAGTTGTTAGGGTCTTTTATGTGTTTTTATTTTTTTACTATCCTTTCGGGTTTTCAAGGTTTTTATAGACTTTTTGGGTTTTTATTATACTTTAGGGGTTTTATGGGGTTTTAGGGTTTTTTATAGTTTCTAGGTTTTTTGGTTTTTTTCCTTTTTAGAGGTTTTAGAATTTTTTAGGGTGTTAGGGTTTTAGGGATTTGTATGATTTTTAAGATTTTTTTTATGATTTTAGGGTTTCAAGGGGGTTTAGGGGTTATCATTTTTTATGGGATTTTTGGGGTTTTAAGGTTTTTATATTTACTTTGGTTCTTAGTGGGGTTTTAGGGATTTTTTAAATTTTAGGGTTTTTAGGGGTTTAACATTTTTCAAGGTTTTTAGAGTTTTTTTGGTTTCTTGGTCCTTTTCCTACTTTTTAAGGTTTATTATTTTCTTAAAAGGGTTTTAGGGATTTTAAATATTTTTTCGGGGTTAAAATATTATTAGGGTTTTTAGGGGTTTAGTTTTTTTAGGAGTTTTATTGGTTTTGGTGGCTTTTAGGGTGTTTTATAGTCTTTTATGGTCATTTAAGTGTTTAATTCTTTTAAGGGTTTATGGTTCATTTAAGTTTTTTAGTTTTTTTAGGTTTTTATTGGTTTTTTGGGTTTTCAGTTTTTTATTGATTTTTTGGTTTTATGGTTTTATGGGTTTTTATTTCCTTTCTAGGACGTTAGTGTTTTTAGTTTTTTTAGGGTTTTTATGGGTTTATGGGTATTTTTAGGTTTTTTGGGGTTTTAGGGTGTTTTAGGTTTCTTTGTTAATTTAGGGTCATTTAGGATTTTCAAGGGTTTTTGGGGTATTTTAGTGACTTTTAGGTTTTTGGGGTCCTTTAGGGGTTTTAGGGTTTTTGTACCTTAGTGGTATTTTAGGATGTTTAATGGTTTTAGATTCTTTTAGGGTATTTTAGCGTCGTTTAGGGGTTTTTGGGGGGTTTTTTGGGGTTTTTTGGGTTTTTTTGGGTTTTTATGGTGTTTTTAATTTCTTTAATGTTTTTAGGGTTTTAGGGCCGTTTAGGGTTTTTCTGGTATTTAAGGTCTTTTAAGGGGGGGTTTTTTGGGTTTTTTGGGTTTTTTTTGGGTTTTTTTGGGGTTTTAGGGTTTTAATGTTTTTAGGATTTTTCTAGGTCCTTTAGTGTTTTATGATTCTTCTGGGATTTTAGGAAATCCTTTAATTTTTACAATAGTTAAGATTAAATGATTTTTTAATGATTTTTAGTGGTTTCTGGTTTTTAGGGATTTTAGGGGTTTAGGCTTTAGGGGGTTTTAGTGTTTTTTATGTTTTTTTGATGTTTTTATATAATTTTAGGATTTAAAGTTTTTTTAGGATTTTTGGTTTTCAAGGTTTTATGGGTTTATTATAGGTTTCAATTGTTTTAGGGATTTTTAGGGTCCTATATGTTTTAGGGGGTTTCATTGATTTTTAAGGGTTTTATAGATTTTAGAGTTTTAGGGAAATTTAGGGTTCTAAATTTTTTAATGGTTTTAATGGTTTTTATTTTTTAAAGGGTTTTTAATATTTTTTTTATTTTTTTATTTTTTTTGTTTTCATGGACTTTTGGTATTTTAAGTATTTTTAAGGGTTTTAGGGTTTTAAGGTTTTTTTGGTTTTTATGTATTTTAAGAGTTTTAAGGGTTTTAGGGTCATTTTGGGTTTTTGGATTTTTATGGTTTTTAAAGGATTTTAAGGATTTTTACATTTTTTTATGTTATTTTAGTTTTTTATAGGATTTTAGGGCCTTTTAGGAATTTTATGGTTTTTAGGGTTTTTTAGGGTTTTTTTAGGGTTTTAGATTTTTTATGGTCTTTTTGAGCTTTTAGGATTTTTAGTGATTTCTAGTATTTTCTACAGGTTTTAGGGTCATTTAGGGGCTTTTTAGTGTTTTGACTGGTTTAAAATATTTTTATTGTTTTTAGGATTTCTAGGGGTTTTATGGGTTTTTATGGATTTCTATTTTTTCTGGGTTCTAGATATTTTTAGAAGTTTGTAGGGTTTTTTGAAATTATTTAATTTTTTTGGGTTTTTACGTTTTTATGAATTTTTAGGGTTTTTTATTTTTTTAGGTTTTTTGTGGGTATTATGTTTTATAATGGTTTTAAGTTAATTTTAGTTATTTTTGGGGTTTTAGGGTTTTTGAAGGTTTTTATAGATTTCATGCTTTTACCCGTTTTTTGG
Source organism: Viscum album (assembly GCA_963277665.1). NCBI lineage: Eukaryota > Viridiplantae > Streptophyta > Magnoliopsida > Santalales > Viscaceae > Viscum > Viscum album. Next base: position 1,129,153,614 of record OY728152.1, on the reverse strand, counting down.
GTTTTTGGGTATTTTATGCATTTTAGTGTTATTTAGGATTTCATGTCTTTTTTTTGGTGTTTTTAGTGTTTTTAGGATTTTAGGGTTCTCTATGTTATATGCTTTGTTATAGTTGATGCCTTTTAAGGTTTTTATGGGTTTTAAGGTCTTTTAGGGGTTTTTAGGGTTTGACTTTATTTTATGGCCTTTATAGTTTTTTTAGTATTTTTTATTTTCTTATTTTTGTAAGGTTATTAGTGTTCTTATTTGTTTTTAGGGGTGTTTAATGTTTTGTAGGGTTTTCTGAGTTTTTAAGGATTTAAGGATTTTTATGGTTTTTAAGTTTTGAGGATTTTTAGGGTTTTTGAGGTTTTAATTTTTTTGGATATTAGGGTTCTTTTATCATTTTTTGTGTTTTCAAGTGTCATTTTTAGGTTTTATGGGTATTATGGTTCTTTTACAGGGTTTTAGGGTTCATTTAGTGTTTTAGTGGTTTTATGGTTTGGCAGGGGGTTTAGGGTTTTCTTGGGTTTTTAGGGGTTTTTATCTTTGTAAAGGATTTTTAGGGGTTTTAGTCCTAATATGAGTTTTAAGTGTTAATTTTGAATGTTTTTATATTTTTTTAATAGTTTTCAATGTTTTTAGGTCTTTTAGGATTTATAGGGAGTTTTTTGGATTTTAGGTTTTCAGGGGTTTTAATTGGTTTTACGTTTTTTAATGGTTTTAGAGTTTTTTGGGTTTTAAGAGGTGTTTATGATTTTTAGGGGGTTTAGGATCTTTAGGGTTTTTACGATTTTTATAGTTTCTAGTGGTTTCATGGTTTTTTAGGGTTATTAAGATTTTTAATGGTTTAATAGGTTTAAATATATTTTAGGGGATTTAAATGGTTTTGAGTGTTTTCATATTTTTTAGTGTTTTGTAGGGTTGTTTTAGGGGTTTTCGAGTATAGGGTTTTGAGTGTAGGGTATAGGGGTTAATGGAGTAGTTAATAAGGTTTATGGTGAAGGTTATAAGGTTTAACGAGTGTGGTTTAGGTTTTATGGATTAGTGTGTAGGGTAGAGGGCTTAGGGTTGGGTTTTAGGGTGTTTGGCATAGAGTTGAGGTTGTAGTGTTTAGAGTTTAGGGTGTAGGGTAGAGGGGTTAGGTTTTAGGGTTTAGGGTTCAGGGTGCAGGGTGTAGGGTTTTGGGTGTATGTTATATGGTTTAGTTCTTAGGGTATAAGATATAGGGTGCAGTGTTTAGGGTTTGGGGTCTAAGTTATAGGGTTTATGTTTTATGGTTTATTGTTAATGTTTTATGGTGGTTGTTATAGAGTTTAATTTTTTGGGTTTAGGTTTTACGGTGTATGTTATAGGGTTTAGGGTGTCTAGTTTTTCATTTAATGTGTAGGGTGTAGGGTTTAGGGTGAAGGGTTCAGGGTTTAGGTTGTAGGGTATGTAGATTAGGGTGTAGGGTTTGGAATTTATGATGTGGGGTATATGGTTTAGGGTGTATGGTTTAGGGTTAAAGGTTTAGGGTATAGGGTATAGGATGTAGGATTTAGGGTTTAGGGTGTAGGGTGTAGGTTTAAGGATTATGTTATCAGTTTTAGGGTTTAAGATGTAGGGTATAGGGTATATGGTTTGGGGTTCTGGGTTTTGGGTATCATGTATAGGTTTTAGGGTGTATGGTTTAGGGTATAGGGTGTACTGTATAGTGTTTAGGGTGTAGGAATTTTTGTTTAGGGTGTAAGGTATAGGGTTTAGGGTGTGGGGATTAGAGTTTAGGATATAGGATATAGAGTTTTGGGTTTTCAGTGTAGGGTATAGGGTTTTCGGTGTAGAATATAGGGTTTATGGTGCGGGGTTTAGGGTTTATTGTGTACGGTATAGGATTTAGAATGAAGGGTATAGGGTGCAGGGTGCAGGGTATTGGGTTTGGGTCTTGGTTTTATGGTTTATGATGTAGGGTATAGGGTTTATAATGTTTTTATATGGTTTAGGGTTTAGGGTATAGTTCTTTGGGTGTAGGTTATTGGGTTTTTGGTGTTGGGTTTAGTTTTTAGGGTGTAGTGTATTGGGTTTTGGGTTTTGGGTGTAGGGTATAGGGATTAGGGTGTTGGGTATAGGGTTTAGAGTGTAGAGTTTAGGTTTTCTAGGTTAGGGTATAGGGTTTAGGATTTAGGGTGATGTGAATAGGGTTTTATGTTTAGTTTTCAGGGAGTTTCATATTAGGTTTAGGGTGTAGGATTTCGAGTTTATGGTGTAAGGTATGGGGTATTGGTTGTATGGTGTATTGTTTAGGTTTTATGGTATGTGGTATAGGGTATAGGGTGTATGGTTTATGTTTTAGGGTGTAGGGTGTAAGGTTTTTTGTTTTGGGTGTGGGGTAAAAGGTTTCGGGTGTAGGGGTCAGGGTGTCATGTATAGGGTTTTTGGATTTGGCTGTAGGGTTTTGGTTTTAGTGTTTAAGGGTTTTGGGGGTTTGGTGGGGTTTTAGTTTTTAGGGTTTTAGGTTTTTAGGGACTTTATGTGTTTTTAGGGGGTTTTTGGGTTGTTATGGGTTTTTAGGGATTTTTGGTTTTTGGTTTTTTAGGGGTTTTCAGGGGTTTTAATGGTTTTCGGGGTTTTTTTTGGGTTTTAGGGTTTCTAATAGATCATAAGGGTTTTAGGGTTTTGGTGTTTTATTACATTTTTTCAGCGTATTTTGGGGGTTTTAGATTTTTTATTTTTTTTGGATTTTAATGGGTTTTAGTTGTTTTATGATTTATTATTTTTTTGGGGTGTTTATGGTTTTTATGGTATTTTGGGTTTCATGAACATTTTTATGGGTTTTATGTGTTTTATGTTTTTATGTTTTTTGGGATTTTTTTGGATTTTTTTGGGTTTTTTTGGGTTTTTTGGGTTTTTTTAGGTTTTTTATGGTTGTTATTGGGGTTTTCTGGTTTTTAGCCTTTTAGGGTTTGTTCCGCCTCCGAGGTGGCACGTTTCAAGTTGATGATGAAATGGTCTGACGAGGATCATCACCTGTCCGTTTTTCTGAGATGGGTTCCTTTAAAATTTTCCATTTCTTTTGTTTCAACCCATTCTGCATCATTATCCTTTAAATAAGGTTGGATTAACCCTACAGGGACTGGGTAATTCACCCCTTTCGCAGTGTGAAAGAGATGTCACAATCATATTGATCCCATTGGGCGATTACATCTAGTCATGTACATGTGCAATCGGTCCTCCACAAATATAAATTCCTTGGATGGTCTCCAATAGGTTTATTCGTGGAGCTAGGAATTCCCAATGGCCTTGGTATCCTTAATTCGTGGACCTTCTTTCCAAAGGTATGTGCTCATTGATTGATGATTCAGCCAACAACACTTGATGACTCCATTAGTTGAGAGGATGGGAAGTTTGGATCACTGCACCCTTCTGGGGGAAGATTATTTCCTATTCTGGGACTCTCTTATAGATTTAAGTCATGTTCATATGTTCTTGAATCCTTTGTTCATTCCTGAAGAGTGTGTCCAAAGGCTACCCTTGGTTTTCAAGATCGTTGTAGGCATTCATATATTTGATCCTACAGAGGTACTGCTGACTTGAACCACACAATAAGGTGCTCTGGAGTTTATCATCATCCATGGGGGGATGAAAGGTGAGTTGATGTTGGGATCAGACACAAAATATGGGTTCCCTACATATCCTCAAGAGTGGAATCAGAACCCACATAGTTCAAAATGTGTGGGGATTACGCATGGAAGATGCCCATTTGAGGGAAACATGATTAGGTGAACCCTTTTGGATGGGAACCATTTTGAGATCAGGTCTTTAGGTAGGTGTAGTACATATCACAGTTTGATTAGGAATCAGTATTCTCGTAGTTTAGAATGTGCGGGGTTATGTATGGAAGATTCCCATTTTGGGAGGTATGATTGGGTGGACCCTTTATAGGAGGGCACCCTTTTGAGCTCTGGCCTTTAGGTAGGAATCCTACGTATCCAGTTTTGATCAGGAATGAGAGTTATCATAGTTCAGAATGTGTGGGGATTACACATGTAAGCTGACCATTTGAGGAGACATGATAGGCTGGAACCTTTATAGGAGTTCACCCTTTTGAGCTCGGGCCTTCAGGTAGGCATCCAACGTATCCTGGTATGATCAGTAATCAGAGTTCTTGTACTTTAGAATGTGTGGGGATTACGCATGGAAGTTATCCATTTGAGGAGATATGATTGAGATGACCCTTTATGGGAGGGAAGCCTTTTGAGCTCGGACCTTCAGGTAGGTGTCCTACATATCTTGGTTTGACCAAGAATCTGAGTTCTCATTGTTCAGAGTGTGTGGATGTTGTAATCATCACGAACCTCTATGTCCACATGAGTCATGCTCGGTGTGATAAAAAGGAGGACGTGAAAGATTCAACAATTCACATTATTCCACTCCTATTGGTGGGAGAAGGAGTTCCCACAATGGATGAGGTCAGGGCGACCATGGGTGAGGGTGCGGAGTGATGAACTTTTCAATGTGAAATGACATTGAAAGTCATGCAGCTTAGCCTTGGAAAATTGGGGACTTACCATAATTTGAGGGCCCTAGAATACATTCTGGAAAGGGGAGGAGTGTCATCCTCACCAAAGGGGGGAGTGAAAATAACCCCTTCGACTGATCACTATTCCTCATTGAATGGAAAATCAAGTGATGACCCTTAATCACTAGAATGGGTAGGTTCACGTCGACATCTGAAGGTTAGACTCTGGTTTACCATGGGAATATAGACCCACATGAATTCGTGAAGCTCAAACCATTTTTGGGAGATCCTCTGTGACTCCACTTACCAAGGGTATGTAGACTAAAAGGGGTGTACTGATGCACCCGATGGTCTGATCATATGGGTCCAGTGGATTTGGAGGATGCTTTGGGAGAATACCAGAGGACTGGTTAGTAGTGGGATTGTGTAGGATTGTATGGTAATGGAGGGGTGAGGTTGGAACCAGAGAAAATAATACCTGAAAGCACCCCATTCCAAGTACTGGTTTCTTAAGCATGATGGGGGAGGATCTGCATACCATAGTGGTATGTGGGCAGAGGGGCCATCCATATACAGATGTAGTACATGGTCATGATTATAGATCACCACGTACCATAGTGGTACGCAGCCCATCATGTCGCTTCGGGTTTCATTCGCGTACTGAAGTAGTACGCGGCGCCAGGTTCAATCCGCGTAGTGGTACACTATGTAAAGAACCATATTGAAGGAGGGTCTAGGGGATTATCGTTTATGGGGAAATAATCTGTGAGAAGCATGTGGTTTGAAATTTAGCAAATAGGTTTATAGTTCAATTATTATTATTCAATTCCACCATTTTATGATTCCCACCTGGTTGTACCTACATAGAATGTGGTTCACAATTCGGTCTTCATCGACAAATCAATACTGAAGTTAGAGTCTTCTTTGAACTCTTTCTTCCATCCTCTGGGCTCCCTTTAAACTTTTTTTGTCTGTCTCTCATCCGTCCTACTATGCTCCTTTTATAGAGCATTAGGGAAATTGTATCTATTAGGCACGCGACACCATTGGAGGAGGCCCATGAAGAGATATCCTAAACCACAGAATACTTGGTCAATATGGGGTTTATGTTGGCTTCAGTTCACGATAATGGTTCACGGAACCCTTCTGGTTTACTTCATCTATGAATTGATAAGTTCTTGGGACAGTACGTAGATGGGATTCATGTGCATGAGTCCTTCGGCGATGTGGTTAGTGGTCCACTCGGTTCGCTGTTGATCACTACGTGGGCTATAACCTCTCAGATCATTCCATGTACCTGGTGGTTTGTGATCCATTTGGTTAGTGGACATTTCCCAGTGATGGTATGTGGGCCACTTGAAATGATTGATAACATGAATTCCTTCAATTTTATTTTGAAATTTGCAACTTGATTTGAGTCAATTTACCTTGATAAATTTGTAGGAGTACTTTATTCATATTATAAAGTGACTGTGGGGGTATTTTCATTCCTTTTAGGAACTTTTAGGACCCTAAAAATTCCCCCCATCATAATGGGGTCCGTTGGGAACCAAAAGGGGACTATTCCAATGTAGAAGTGATCCTAAACTGACATGGTTCTCGTTAAAACACATGGGACTGGTAGTAGGGGACCACACCTATATATAGGGGCCCATGTCATTTGTATTTTACCATTTCTCATGGATAAAAACACTCTCGAATTCCCCATATTCCTCTTCTCTCATGTACTGTTCTCCTTGAGAAAATCCCGTTTGCGAACCACTTCGTACATACCGTGAACCAATAATTTTTCCATTTCTCTGACTGCACACTACATTTTTGGTTTTCACAAATGAAATTGTGGAATTTTAAGACTAATATCTAGATTCTTTGTAGGAGGTGCTACGTGGTTGGCGTGTCTACATACCGAACATGGATCGGTGAACCAAACATTAAAAATTAATAATCCAAACTCAAACATGAATTTGTTATTTCTAAACATGAACCTAATCAAGTATTAGGTTGGCAGTATGCACCTTTTTTGAACCTTTCTGTTTTCCAGCCAACAATCCATGGGACAAAACTTCATAGATGGGTTTCATACCATGGATGTATGTGGTGAAATGAAACTGTGTATTGTAGTTGTAGGCAGGGTTGTTTCCGAGTATCATGCAGTACGCGGATTGTGTCTTCTGCTTTTCATTTCTCAGAATAGTACACATATCATTATGAAGACATATTTTGAGTCCTTTATCCATTCTTACATAACCATTATCCAACAATTATTATTGGACTGAATTTTTTTCGGCTTCTGGATGCAGGTTACAATAGCTGCTTCAAAGACTGTGATAAAATCGATGAAGATGAGGGTGACCATGGCAGGGAATAGTGAGGATCATATTCAAGCCAACACTATTCATCATGATAGCTTATTAAAGGATTTTTTGATGCCAGAGCTTCTAGACTATCTACGATCTATACAGTTTCCACTTTACAGCTTTTGTCTCCCTGATGACATTCCTCTGCCGTTGGCTAACCCCGATACACCTTTCACCCTCCCAGAAGCATCGCAAAGACCTGACCGCGCCAACATTTCCCCAGTAGGAGAATCAATTTCCACTCTGATTTAGGAGAACATATTGATACTAGGAGGCTCGACATGGACTCAGGGAAACCGCAGGAGTCGCAATGGTGTCCTGAGACTAGACACCCAAGATTTCCCATCCATTATCAACATCTCCCTAGAAATTCCTAAAGGTGGGTGGATCACCAAGTGGGATTTGTGGGCTATAGAATTTTTCTCGGATGAGTGGGTCTGGGCGTTCTGGGTACATTCGACCTATTTGGAGTCCCCCGACCAGTTGGAGGCATTGGTCTTGTATCAGGTGGCCTAGGTTTCTTAGTTTGTAGTCTTCTCCCTAAGAGAAATCCTTCCCGAGTTGTTGATCCACTGGTTCTCAAGCACCAAAACCTTCCACTTATTATATGGGGAGGTGGGAATCATCTTAAGGGATATCCACTAGCTTGGGGGACTCCCTATCCTGGGAGAGATGTATGACTAGTTTATCCCGACAGACGCTACATGGAATGACACTGACCATATTTCCCCTTTGAAGATGATTTTATTAGTCAGGGAAGAGGGATTACTTGATCATCCCCACTAGGCTTGCTCTCTTATCCCATTAAAGGTGTGGATAGGGTTATTCTTGCAGGTGAATGGACCTAAGCTGAGGGATTTCTGTAGTTGAACTCATCCATCCTGCCAGTCCCACCTGACTCGAGGGTCATATTATGTTACCATTGAAGCAGGACGATTTACCTCATGGGTATATGGGCTTCTACTAGACGTATCACCTACACTTAGATTAGTTGGATTCTTTATTATGTTTTTGATCAGATGACTTTTCCCATCCCACTATGTACATATAGGTGTTCGGGCCTATACTTTAATGATGGTGTCCATAAAGGAAGAGGGTTAACCTATTAATTTGTCCTTTCCTTCCATCGTCTGGCTTTAAGAATTGTTGGTACAAATACAGGATGGTATCACCCCACACCTTCTTAGTAGACCATTTCAATTTCTGTATGGGTGGATGGATAAACACTTCCCATGTTATAAATACTAGAATATGGAAAGGGTTCCTCATTCTGATTTTGAACCTTCCCTGCTCAATATTTTTGGTGTTCTTCCGAATAATCTTAGCATTATTGATGCAGTCGGGCTGTGGAACAACACTTCTCATTTCTCCTTTTCACCACATCCTACCCCTATTGGGTCATTAAGAGGTGGAAGGTATGATTATTTTGAGGAATGTTAATAAATTATCACACTTTAGGAGGGTATTTACACTTCTCATATAGATCGAGTACTCATTTGTGAAGTCATACCTCCCCTATCGATTTTCTTTGAAGCCTTCAACAGACTGCGCTGCCACCGGCTGTTCAATTAAGGGGAGAGTCTCACCCCATAGTGCTTCACCAATTATTGCTTATGATGATGCATTAAGGTGATGGTATGGAATTTATGATTGCTAATACAACCAAATCCACTTTTCTGTCATTGGAATATGTCCGGATGTGGGTGGATTGTTACCCAAATAGGATGCTGAAAGAACAAGTTTGATGGGTGTAGAAACCTTTAACCGTTACTTATCCCATCCATTCCCCAATGGTAATTCCACACATTCCTTCTACTATGTAGAGTGTGACAAATACTCCTTACACTTCTACCCCTATAGTAAGAATGACAGATACACCACCTACTCCTACCATTGTGGTTAGAAGACGCTCAGTTCGTCATCAAAAACGTCTGAGAGGGGCATAATTGGTACAACCTATTTCAGTGGGGATTGATTCAGACTACTCCAATCATACAGATGCAGACCAATACCTTAATGTTTCTGGCACCAGATGAGTATCATTGATCACCCCATAAGTTGCGGCTAGTCCTCCGGATTTGACTCCATCAGTTGAACCATCTGAGGTAAAAGATAGTCACCTATCTTGGGTGACCTGCCTTAGGTCTCTCCTCACTACTGGGATGAAGCTTCCTACTTATAGACACGTTATGATAGGGTGGGGATCAAGGTACCGGTGATGCGACGAGGCACTAGGAAGTGTGAAAAGAGGCATGGTTCCAGCTATGTACTCTTTCTGCAGAGACATCGATGGCCAATTTTGCTGGTGAGGGTGAAACTTTTCAGCAATTATTCACCAATATGGGATCTGATGGATTTGATTATCGGTACTTAAAACTACTAATATTCCAAATCTTCATTTCCTAAGAAGACCTTGCAACCTTTGAGGACAAGTTGGCCAAGTTCAATTCTTCCCATCACCAGGTGGTGACTTCTGAGATGTTTCGGAATAATTTGATCATCTAACAGCTGAGGAGGTGAAGGTACTAGATTTGGGGGACACCAAAGAGGAAGAGATACAAGAGTGCAAGGACCGCGCAACAAGGTTGAAAGTTAAAATGTCCTCTCGACATTCCAACTATGAATTTGTCCAAAAGAAGGGGCTGGAGCTTAAAGTCATTTTAGAGAGGGTGCGTTTGACGGTCAAGGTCGAAATGGAGGAAAGAGATTATTCGGAGAAAACTATTGACAGCCCGCAGCAATAACTTTCCATCCTTCTGGAAATGGTGAATCGATCCTTGTTGTAGTTTGGTCCCAAATCATGATATTTACTCTTCCCCGTTTTTTGGATAGTTTATAGAGACTCTGAACTGGTGATGCTCCCCTATTTTTATTGAACTAAATGAAACTGATTTTCCATTTAAATCCTCTTTCTTTGCCTTTTAATATCATGTCTAATGATCATAATAAATCATATAAAAATCATTTCAGTCAGGTATTAATTTGAAACCATGATTTGAAACCATTAAACTGCAATAATCGAATCAGGCTCTAATTTTTTCCTAATATGCGAGACTTATCCAGAGTAGTTCGACTATTACTGAGGTTTTATGGAACACCACGCAAACTTTTATGTCTTTTTCATTATTACCCTAATTTTTTCCTATACCTGCTTGGAACGATCTTAGTGGGTATAAATTGTCTTTTTCATAGGCCACCCTTTGCAGGTTTTTTATCTAACAAGCATTACTCATTTTTTGATGGATCAACATTTGTTAACAAACTGATACTCGACTTTTAACCGGAGGTTCCTTCTCTGGATTTTACCTCAAAAAATTATTTCATATTTGTTGTTGGAAGTTCACAGTCCTACCAATCAAACTTATTACTAATTTTTTAGGTCAAATATCTTTGATCAAATGTAATGGGGAAAGGGATCCAATTTAGGACCATCGGGCAGGAATGTTTTAATGTCCTCTAGACAAAAATTAGGGATTTTTCTTGACTCTAGATTTGTGATTTTGAACATGCAAGAGCCCAAGGATCCGTTTAAGGTGTACAAAGGCAATAAATGACTCTGCTAGGGAAACAAATTTTCGTTGGTTGATGGCCATTTTTCTGGGAAAAAAATGTAGAGCCTCTAGGGCATGATGTGAATAGTTAATCAAAGGTGTTCGCGGGACATTGGCCTTTTTTCTTTGATGTCCTTGTGGGGTTATGCAACATTTTGAATTTATTTTGATGTTGGGAGACATAGTGGGTGGATCACCTGAGTAGTAGTGTCTGAGAACATTAAGGACATTCTTGTAGGCTTTGAGGGGGGGAACTATTCCCACATGGTTCTTACATGTTTTAGGGAGAGATGGTGAATGGAAAGTTCAGTTAGAAGTCTTTTTTATGTCAGAGGAATTTGAAAAGAATAAGGTATGTAAGACATTATACATGAGTTTTCCAAATCCATGGTGTGACAGGACATGAATGTCATTTGAGTGTATAGAGACTGGAAAGGACTCTCCTATGGATGAATTTTCCTTCGATTAATGTCCATTTTTGTGGGAAACATCGGTAGAGCCACCGATTAATGATGTAAATAGTTAATCAAAAGTTTTTGTAGGACACCGGACTTTCATCTCTGATGTCTTTGAAGGATTATGGGGATTGGGAACATTCTGAATATGGTATGTGACCTTCAACTAGGGTTTACCTAAACATGAAAAGGGGAATTTTAACTGAAATTCTTTGGGGAAACCCAGAAATGAGTGGGGGTACTCTTCTTTTGTATGCAGATCAACTTAACGCATATGGATGTGGTATCTTTAGAAACCTCAAAAGGGACAAAAGATGAATCGGGCCCACGTGTTCGGATATATCCGAGAAGTGTGTAGAGAGGAAAATATAAACCATTACATTGAGGGAACTTGAATCAGGAGGAATGGAACGAGACTCGGAATCCATTGGGTGTACTAAGATAATAGAGGACTCTCCTAGGGATGAATTTTCCTTTGTTTGATGGAAATTTTTGAAGGAAACATATGCAGATCCTTTAGGACATGATGTGCATAGTCAAGAAATGGTGTATACAAGACATTGGCCTTCCTCAGATATCCTTGGAGGGTTATGGGGATTCAAGATCACTCAGAGCATGGATTTTGGAGTATGTAAGGAGTGTATCCAGTCATATTGGGGAAATGTGGGCTACAATTTACTCATGGAATCAGGTGTACATTACATAGATCTGACTCATATGAAGGTTGAGGAATTCATTCCATATTTAGGGTACCTAGTCATTTATCATCGTATGTCCAGGACATGGAGTTCTTCTCAAGGTAGGGAATGGTGATATTCCTTTTAGGGTCGTGCTGCTAGGACAAAATTCATAGACTTTTTTTCCATAATGTCATAGTGGATCTCTCGCTAATATCCCTAAGCTCACGTGAGCTATTCTCGGGGAAATAAATAAGTGATTATGAGGATTCTAGGTCATTACCTAAGAATTTAAAAATCAACATCAGAGGGAACTTTAGGCATTAGCCAATGGTATGCATTTTAACATTGTATAGTAAGGATGATTTTGGACTTGTAGTTTAATGTTGTATGGTGAGGACATGATGTTGTGAAATTTAGAGTCATGTAGGGAGGACGATTAATCTTTCATAAATATCGTTAATCATTTTGAGTTAATCGAAATCAAGATTCTCTGGTGTTCCATATACCACTGTGATGACAGAAGTTGTAAACCATAGTCGCAGGGGAAACTTGAATCAGGGGGAATGACAGGGGGATCCATGTTTTCCTGGGGTATGGAGTTTGAAAAATGGGAAACATGTTCCTGGGAATGTAAATAATACCCATACCATGATTAAATTTCAACCATTAGAGCTTTCACATAGTTCTGACTCAAATCTCTATGGGGAAGCAGGATATTTTGACTTCTCATGAGTGGGGGGCATGTGCAGGATCTTGTAACACCAACTAATGGGCCACACATAACTATTTAATAATTTTTCAGTTTATTGTAATGTGATTACAACCTTTCATGGAATCCTAGTACAAGTATTACCTATGCATGAGGAAAGGGGTTTTTTTGTGGCTGGGTCGAGATGACAAATCTGGGGGTCATTACGTATGATACACAGGCAGGAATAAATCCATACGTAGTTCTGGATGTTCTATGTGCCAATATAGCTCAGTCCATGTGTAAGGACATGTGAGGGATTTTTTTATGACGGCTAGGTTGTGATTCCAAATACGAGCATCACTACGTATCTTGAGAGGGTAATAATTAAGCCATACATAGTTCTGAAAGTTCCCTGTACCGATCTGGCTCGGTCCATAGGGATTTGGGCATTTTCGTTCTCTCTATCATAGTTTCTAGGTATACCATGTTAATATATAGTTTTATTTCCTAAGATAATCCCTACCAGTAATCCAAAGCTCGCGTGAGTTACACTCAATGTGAGAAATAGGGAGTGGTAAGGGTTTCCCTTACAAATGTGGGGAGATAGGGGGCATGATGGACGCATTTTTTATGATGATGGGTGGGTCAGGATGAGAAATCTGGGCATCACTACATATTCTACAAGGGAAATAATCAATCCATACGTAGTTCTAAAAGTTCCATGTACCGATCTGGCTCTGTCCATAGGGGTAGGGGAATTTTCATTCTCTCTATCACGGTTACTAGGTCTACCATGGTACTCTATAGTTTTCTTTCGTAAGAGAATCCCTACCACTGATCCTAATCTCACATGAGTTACACTCTATGTGAGAAACAAGGATTGATAAGGGTTTTCCTTAAAAATGTGGGGAGATAGAGGGCATGATGGAGGCATTTTTTTGGTGGGGGCTAGGCCAAGATAGAGGGTTGAGTTGTCACTACATATACCACTAATGAGTGAGAATCAAGTCATACATAGTTCTCTAAGGGATCATGCAGTTTATTGTCACAGGATTAGGATGCTTTGTACCATGTAGATTAACATCTTACCATAAGGACAAGAGTCATAGTATAATGTCATTTTTTAGGGAATATTTCTTTATGGTTTAATATAATTTGGAAAGGATAATGACTCATAGTTTAGGGACTTAGAGTTTTGACCATGGAATCTCGGTATTATAACTCATAGTTTAGGGTCATAGAGCTTGGACCTTGGTGGCACTATATTATAACTCATAGTTTAGTGTCATAGAGCTTGGACCTTCATGTCATGGTATTATGAATCATAGTTTAGGTTCATAGAGTTTGGATCTTTGTGGAACTGTATTATAACTCATATTTTAGGGTCATAGAGCTTGGACCTCAGCGTCATGGTATTATAAATCATAATTTAAGGTCATAGAGCTTCAGCCTTGGTGTCAGGGTATTATAACACTTAGTTTTGGGTCATAGAGATTGGACCATGGAATCATGGTATTATAACTCATAGTTTAAGGTCATAGAGCTTGGACCTTGGCATCATGGTATTATAACTCCTAGTTTAGGGTCATAGAGATTGGACCTTGACATAGGTGGTTGCTACTACATGAAGTAATTTTTCAAGAACTTCGCATTTTTGGGAGCCATGATGAGTTGTATATCCATTGATATTAGGGAATATACTCCATTGAAATAGACCCTATCTATAAAATATGGTCCTTCCCACTTTGGTTCTAACTTGTAGGGATTTTTACCAAGTATCATTGGGGTTTTTAGGACTAACACCATTTATCCTTCAAGGAAAGATTGAAGGCGGATATTTTTGTTGAAGGCTCATGCAATCCGATTTTGGTAGATTTCCAAATGGTGCAAAGTGTGTGGCCTTCTTTAATCTAGCTGCTCCAATTAATCAAAATATCTTTGGGATTGCTCATCCATGGATATTTTATCACAAATTGACACACTAAGTGATTACACTTGGATTTAAATATGCAAAACCACCTCTGCCCCGTATACTAGTGAGTACGGGGTTTCTCGAGAGGCAGTGCGGGTCACGTTCTGGTGAGCCCACAAATCCCGAAGGAGCTTATATACCATGATTTCTTATCCTTATCAAAAATATTTTGGATTATGTTAGAAAAAGTCTTGTTTAAAGCCTATATCGTCCCATTGTCCACCACGTGGTAGCGGGGTTAACATTTTGATTTGATTCCATACTCTTGGTATAACTTGTCCAACTCAGTAGAAGAGAAGTTGGTGTCATTGTCTATCAATATTGTTCGATGGAAACCAAATTGGGAAATTATTTTGGCCTTCACAAAGCTAGCGATGTTTTTTCCCTAAATTCTTTAAGGGGTATGGCTTCAGCCCATTTGGAAAAGAAGTCGGTTGCTGTGATTAGGAACATGAATTGTATGGATGTGTAGGGAGGTTATGGTGCCACAACATCCATCCCCCAGGAAGTGAATGGCTAGGAATACTTAGTTGTATGATGTTACTCTGGGGTTTGGTGTATGATATTGGCATGAACTTGGAAGGAATGAATGTTCTTGTCGAATATGGAAAAATCATGTATCATAGTGGGCCAGTAATACCCAATCCTTTGGAATTTGTTAGAGAGCTTGGTTACTGATTGGTGAACACCACAAGCTTTGGCATGTAATTATTTTATGATAGTTGCAATCTCTTCTCCATCAATTCAACTTAGAAGGATTCTGCAAAGGCCTCATTTGTAGAGAACCTTTTCTTGGTTTACCCCATTTTACTATGAAAAATTGACTATCCAGCTTCGAACCTATTCCCTTCTAGCCCTATATGGCGGGAGTTCTCCATTATGAAGGTAATTTTTAATGGGCATCATCTTGCCAGTAGTGTGACCATAAGGCTCAGAAACGAGGATAATTTCATCAAACTCCTCTATACTGCTTTGGATGAAAGAAAATACCATCTAGTGGTGGGAAATGCTAATGACTGTTTCATCTTGGTATGGATCATCCAAGGTTGTGGCAACATTTACCAAAGCATCGGCTTGGGAATTTTTTGAGCTGGGGACATAAGTCAACATTGGATCTGATGTGAATTCTTCCATCAGTTCTCAAACATGATTCATCAAGGGAACCAATACTTCATTCTTAATGGCATAGTCACCACTGACCTATTTAATGACTATCTCAGAATCACCCTTTATTTTTAAATATTTGGCTTGCACATGAAGTTCCAATTCTAGGTCTATAATGAGGGCATGATATTCCACTTCATTATTTGTACACCCTTCCAAAAGAAGGAAATAGTAACGCATGATGTCCTATTCAGGGGATATGAGTATAATTCCCAGCCCCACTTTGTTTAGCTAGGGATATTCCATCCTTTTCCCTATCGGGCGTCAGTAATCACCATCAAAGTACATTTCTCACGTCTAGGGGTCCTCCGAGATAGAGAAAACTTCTTCATCCGGATGTTTGGCATCCAACTGCATTGGTTTCTCTCAGGGGTGATCTATTAGGAAATCTACTAACAAAATTCCTTTGATGGATTTTTGGGGCACGTACCATATGTAAAACTGTTATAGGATGACCTCCCAATGTGATATAAGCCTATTTAACATGGGACAGTTGAGGATGTATTCGATCAGGTTGCATTGGGTGACCAGGTGGACCTCATGGTGATGTAGGTAATGCCTGAGTTTCTGAACCATGATGATTAGGGCCAAGAAGTTTTCTTAATTTTTTAATGCCTAGTTTCAAAATAAATCATTGTTCGAATGAGGTAATAGAGTGTATTCTCGATGTCATCATCATTCTTCAATGTGAGTAAGGTGCCTAATGATCGTTCCAGGGCGGTTATGTACAAAATGACCACTCTCCCCTCAACTGGAGGCATCATCACCATCGATCTTAGGAGATATATTTTTAGATTTTCTAATGATTATTGGAAATCATTATCCCACTCATACATAACTCATTTCTTAATTAGCTTGGGTAAAGGTAAACATTTACCCACCAGGTTGGCTATGAAGCGCTGAATGTTAGTGAGGTTCCCCTGGAGACCCCTCAACTTATGGAGGTTATAAGGTGAGGACATTCCAAGGATGGATTTTGTCTTCTTGGGGTCAACATCGATTCCATGATGGCGTATAAAGAATTTGAGGAATTTTACCGAGGTAACACCAAAGGCGCACTTTAGGGGAATTATCTTTAAACTATATTGTCACAATTTTTTGAACATAGTTTCAAGATAAGCCAGGTGGTTTGAGTGCTATTTTGATTTAACCACCAGGTCTTCGACATAACAATTGACACACTTTACCAATAAGGGCTTGAATATACAATTCATGGTGCACTGATATGTGGCGCCATAATTCTTTAGACCAAAGGGCATCACCTTATAACAGAACACTTCTTAAGGGGCCCCAAAAGTAGTAGATTCTTTATCTCCTCAGGTCATCCGGATTTGGTTTTATCCATAATAATCATCCATGAAAGAGAGAGCATTATATCTGGCTATTTCATTGATCAAAAATTTTGTGATCGAGACAGGGAAATCAACTTTTGGGCAATGTTGATTAAATTCCATAAAGTCAATTCAGATTTTAATCTGTCCATTCTTCTTTCTGATAGGGACTAAATTTGATATCCAGATCAGATATTGGACCTCCCGTTTTAAGTTTTCTTTGATAATCTTGTCAACGTCATCCTCTATTTTGGAAACATTCATTGGGTGGGTCCTTTTGGATGCCTTCTTATATCCCAGGTGATCTTCTGGTAAGCCTAGATGATGATTGGAAACCTTAGGATTGAGGCCTACCATTTCAGTATAGTTTCAAGAAAACACATCTCGATTCTTCTTTCGGAAGGAGTTGTATGCCACCTACTCCTCAACAGGCATAACAACAATGATCTGAGTGGATTTTGGGTCGTATTTGGTGCCCAGGTTTATCTCCTTAAGTTCATTGAATGTGGAAGAGACACCTTCTACAAATGAAGGAGGGGAATCTTTGAAGTATTTTTCTTCTTCTTCTTCTTCTTCAGCTTATTCTTCATCATATTCTCCCTCTTATGATGGAGAGTGTTTTTTTGAGACGAAATATCCAATGTTGGGATAGAAATCGTCATTAGCCTTAGGATGTGAGGCGGGGGTAGCTTGAGGTCCTAAGGACATGCCGGGAGAATCTTTGACATGGATTTTCCTAACATCATGGTAGTCATCCCAATTTTCTGTGTCTTTGGACTTGGTGGCCACAACATAGACCATGAAGACGATTGAGTTTTCATCTGGACTTGCACTCATGCATTCAACTTGGTTGATGGGTAATACATACTCTTCCCCAAGATACTGGAGGGGGTCAGTGAGAGCCGTTTCCAATCCATTCGGAGCAATAACCCAATCAATGTCATTGGCTGAAGGATGTTTTTATTCTGACTCATATAACTCTACGTCAATATAATTGGATTCAAGGACTCAAACTGGGATTTATCAGTTCGAAATGTCTTGTTTTTCCCCATTAGTGCAATATTTTATGCACTGATGGTATGATGATGGAATTGTAGTGTGTTGATGCAGCCAAGGCCTCCTTAATAGGGTGTTGAAAGCCATAATTTTTAGTAATACTAGGAACTCAAAATCCGACAAGAGCCCTTTGAGTTGAGTTTGAAGCTTGATTTGTCCCAACTATTTCTACTCCCTTTTTTCATATACCAGTAGAGTTGTAGTGAAAGGTTTTATTCTATCTTCATCAAAGCCTAGTCGGCGAAGTGTCCACAATGGAAGGAGGTTAAATCTAGATCTATTGTCGATGAAGATACTCTAGGAATTAATTCAATTTATCATGCCAGACACATATAAGGGTTTGATTGAACCTTTCATGATGGTGTCTTCTTCCCTCTCTGTGAAGGAGATGATGGTGTGCCATTCTTTAGGACTGGTCTCCACCCGATAGACTTCGACTGTTGCTACTTTAGCCTCAAACTCTTGCGGGCATATTAAGGATTCAATTAGTGCCTCCTTATGATCTTCAGATAGGCTCAACACATCTAGTATTGATAGTTTTCTGGTATGAAATCCAGATACTTTTGAATATCATACCTCTTCTATAAAGGTCTAGGCATCTCGTCTTGAGGTTTCTCTTTTGTAGAAACTTTAAGGGTTTGGGATTTGGACACAGAGGGTTCGAACTTTGTAATAAGGTCAAGTGGTGTTGCAGTTATTTTCACATTTGGCTAAACTGGTCCACCTTTATGACTTGGGAGATTTGATATTTTCTCTTTCCCTGATGGATATTCCAAGATAACTGGACTTGGATTTCATCCGATGGGGGAGGAGGATAATTATAATCCTTGTTGTGTCTGCCAGAGGGTCCTTCCATAAGATTTTGTGATGCTAACATTCTGATTTATGGTGTGGCTGGGAATTTGACTCCTTCCATGATCATGCCTTCTAGGAAACCTCTGACCTCTGCGGCCTCTTCCTCCAGTTCTCCAGTTGGGAGCAGGGAATTCAGTTTCGTGGCCATAGTTTCCATCTGAGAAGGGGTCCATCAAGTGAATGGAATTGATGGAGCAGAAGAGCAGTTCTTGATCTAACAATGTTTATGTCTGATTGTCTCCTTCTGATGGAGCTGTTTGGAGTGGTGGTGCCTGTTGTGCCATTTGGCGGGGCGGTTCCCGTTGTTCCATTTGGCGAGGTAGTACACATTATGTCGTTTGGAGGTGTGGTGCCCATTTTACCATGTTTATTAGTATAAAGTCTGAAAGGGTAAACAAAAAAATTGACTTTGGTATCAACTCATATTCTTGATCTTACAATCTACCCTTCTGGCCTTTAGAGGACTGCAGAGCCGAGGAGGACGGTTGTGCTGTATTGGGAACTTTTAGAGGCATAGTTTGTTGTTTCAACTCTGCTTGGAGGATACCATGGACTCAGTTTACAATATTCTAGGTATCCCAATTTTCAATCTTTTTCTCCATACTAGCGACTTTTTTCCATTCCTCTTCCTTTCTTGAGTTTTAGGTTGAAATATACGCCACTTGTTCTAGTAGCAGTCCAGACATAACTTTCCCAAAGTCCACCAACTTTTCTAGGAGATCCTTGAAAAATAAGCATTCCTTGATGGATTTTCCCAATATCTGATGATAGGGAAAATAATTTGGATGGTCTTAAAGACCCACATCATCAGTTCTCTTTAGCTCTAGTAGTCGGAGAGAATTGCAATTCATGGCGGCTTTAAAATAGCCAAAAACCTGGTCGTCTCTAAATGAGTAAATTTTATTTCATCATTCATTGAACTTATATTTTTTAGAACCTTATCACTTGTCATGCCGAGGTGGGGGAGGTTGTTGGTGTCCAGGGTGTCTGGCATGGTTCTGTGGGGGCCTCGCAACTGGAGCTGGTGCCGGGGTGGATTAAGTGTGACATAAGCCACTTCAGCTTTTCCCATTATTTTCCTAGGGGCTGATGGTAAAACATGGGACATAAGATTTCTCCATTGTAAAGTGTATTCTAATATTTAGGAAATGGAATATAAATCTATGAACCCACTTGTGTACTTTACTAGGATGAGCGGCATTTGAAATTCATCATGAAGGTTATCGATGCACATGGAGAGCATTTCATCCTGGGGGAGCGGCCAGTTCAGGGAATAAGTCAGGTCTTTCTATCTAGAAATGAAGCCTGAGAATATTACATTCTATCTTTTTTTATAGTTCATGAGATAATTGACCTTTTTCTTTAGAAACATTGAATTGAATTAGAAGAGAAACTGTCACTAGAGGTCCTCCCAACCTGTGATCGAGTTATCTAGTAGGCTAGTATACCATACGAAAGTCAAGCCCTGCAGGGTTGATACGAATACCCTATGTTTTACTGCTTCTTGTTTCTCTAGAGTTCCCATCATGGGTTCATAATAAGAGTAATAGTTCATTAAATTATATTATGGATCCCCCGAGCCATTGAATATTAGGAATACAGGGGTTTTAAATTTTGGCCGCAATAGAACATTGTTCACCCAGTTAGGGTAGGGTTTGCACTCTGGCTGTATCAGAGTGTTCCACCACTCTATGGATTCTAGTTAAACTTTTAATTTATAGAAGGTAATAAAGATACCATGATTCATATCTTTTTAGGATTGATCTAGGGATGGTGTGGCACTGGCCATGAATGGGCGTGCCGGTGCTGCTGGAATTTGGGGTTGATACCCAACCAGAGGTATCATTTGTGTGTTTGTATGAATATATTATGGCTGCTTTCCCAATGGGGGGGGGGAGTCTGATATCATTCTAGGGACAGGTTGAATGATCCTCTGAGCATGGTTTCATTCACTAGGACAAGTTCCTATGGTATGGGCACCTCTTCTAGGAGCACCTGCTGACATTCTGCTGGGGGAACACATCCAGAAAGGCAGCTCCCTCAATGTAGCTCAACATTAATTCACATGAGCTCTTTTATTTCTTCCTCCTACTTGGAGAACCTTTCCTTGAGAGTGAGGTAAACATTTACAGAAGAGGAGAAGGTGGTTCATTGACGAACTTGGATTTATTATTCTTCTTTTTGGGGTTTAGAGTGGGAGGTAATGTCGGGTTGACTGAGGGGGGCCTAGATTTAGGACCACTCTCTAGTTCTGGGTATACACACCATTAGGCTCAGTATAGGATGCCTCTGTAAGGAAACTATATTCCTTTTCATCCTATACCTCTGTGTCAATTCCTATGAGATATATGGATTTTATGTTTACCACATTCACTAAGTCATGCCACATTGGGGGTGGTGTACCCAGTGCCGAATGGTAGGAAGGATTTATGCATCCTTTTTTGTACTTTATCCTTCAATCATATGGTATTCTTTGGTTTTCATGGTGAAGCTTTACCTAAAGGGAGCCCTAATCTGACTCCGTAATGCATCTTTTTCTTAGAGGATGCAAACCGCGAGAAGGAGTGGAATGGGTGACTCCTCCATCCATTGTTCTTTCTAGATGGTAGAAGAAAAATGTCTGTTGTGTGGGGACTTGAGGTAAAATTCCCCTAGCCCTACGGGTTGGGGTTGTTCCTATTCTTCCATTGATTCACTAAGTCCTAGATATTTCGGTCTTATAGGGGCATTTTGATTTAAAAATTCCCTCAGCCCTGTGGGCTGGGGTTGTTCCCATATTGCACTGGAAACTGGCGCTATTTCCACCTATTCAATTTCACATACTATTGTGTGGGTGTGAGGCGATTATGGAATTGGGACTGCATGGAGTATATGGTATTTGTAAGACATGATCATAGCTTGTTGGTTGGATTCCCTTATATGGGAAGCCTACTGGATGTTCTTGGTTTCTTGACTCAGAAGATTTTTGATGGATTGATCTCTCCAGTCCTGATTCTTTTTAGACTTAATCTGGGTTTTTTTTTGTTGAATATCCCATATTTCTTGTGTAGGAGTTTCATTTTATTTCTACCTTTGGGTGATGACATTTTAGGATGTCATTTCCAATGGAATTTTCTAGACGGGGTGAGTGGTGAAGTGTAGAGCCCCATGTTCTGCCCATCCCCGAATGTGAACTCCAACTAGGGTGTTTCCAATAAGGTGACGTAACTTATACAGTGCAAGGAGGCAAGCTAGTTAAAGGTTTTTCTTTCACCTTTCTAATCATGCCTGTTGTGTGGATGGGAGGGCTTCCAGGTCGATTAGATGGCGACGTTCCCCTAATGTGTTGACATGGTCCATGTACCCTTCATTGGGCATGAATTTTTTTCTTTCAGATGGTGAAGGGTCATCCATATATTGAGGAAAATATCATTCACACATTCCCCATAAAACTCTCCTTGTATGTCGAAGTGAGAAGTGGCTCTAGGCCCATACATCACAAGTATATTACACTTAGCTAGTTGTCTTCTCACAAGATACATATCCTACTGTTGTTCTTCTGGAGGCTCCTCTACTTGATATGCCCAGCTTGACTGCTTCTTAATAATTTCTTTCTAGGTAACTGGGATGGTGGAGCCTTATTGATTTTCAGATGGAATGGGGGTGGCTCAGAAGATGAGTGTGTCCTCAGGCCATTCTCTGGTTGAGAAAGGATATCACATATCATATAAGGAGTGCCCAGTGTTTCTGATTCCATCATTCTATGTGCCTCAGCATAAGAGGGATTTCTCATATTTGTTCTGGCAAGGGGAGGGCCTTCTCAGCGGTATGAATTATGGTTGCAGGGAGGACCTTCTCAATTGGTGCTGCAAGGGATAAGGCTACTATTGCAACATGATTCCCGACCATGGGAAATGTACTTACGACGTATACCCTGGGGAGGACCTTCAGGGATGGCTACAATAATGGGGGGAAATTCTTTCTACTAGATGTTACTAAGGGGAGGAACTTCACAGCAAATGCCATTATGGGGAGGGCCTTCACAATGACCGTCATCATGGCAAGAACTACCATCATGAGTTGATATTTGGCTATAGGGAGAATTTTTGTATTTCACATCCTAAGGAGGTCCTTTTGGTTGTACTGTATTAATGGGAGGACCTTCTCGATGCTTGGAATTACTATGGGGAGGGCCTTCACAGTAATTTCCATTGTGGGGAGGGCCTTCACAACAACAATCAACATGGAGAGGACTACCATCATGACTTGACGTCTGACTATAGGAAGAAGCATATCTGTAGCATATACCCTAAAGAGGACCATCAGGGAAAATGATATCAAGGGGAGGAAATTCTTTTCGCATGATATTTAGGTAAAGGGGAGGGATACCCCGACATTCATCAAGAGATTGGTTCTCATGATCGATCATTCCTGGACCATGGAGTGATCCCCCATGGGTTCTCAATGGAGGACCTTCCGAGCTGCTGGTAGTGACATTGTGTGGAGGGCCTTTGCAACTGCTACTACCACATCCATAATTTGGCAATGGACTTATAGGGTCTTGAGCCTTTATTTAAATATGTTTGAGGTCGTTAAGAACCCCAGCTTCCAGCAGAGTAAGATCAAGCATGTGATCTTCATTTTCTGGTTGCCTTTGGGGAATTTCATTTTTTGAGCTCTATCTTGCAAGAAAATGGGGCCCCCTACTTTTTTTAATAGACTTCATATATGATTCCATGTCTTTTTTGGTCTTGTAATTCCATTGGGATACGCCAACATACATCTTGAGTTTTGGTTGGGATATATTCCTGCCTTGGAGTGGACAATACGTTGGACCAGTGCCCCCTAGTTGGAATGGGTATTTGTTCATAATCGGGTTGTCTGTATATCATGGGACACATCCATTGACCCTCTTAGATAGGAGTAGGGATGCATAACTGCTCTAGAGTGACTAACTCATTTTGTGAGTGAGTCCTTCCATTTGAGGAAACCGGGTCATGGGCCTGGTTTCTCGCCTTTTCTGCTGATGAAATGTTATCATGGAATGTTTAGAGGATATTTTTCGGAATTGAAATCTAATATTCAATCATTTCCAAGATGCGTGGAGATACATATTTGTATGGAATGGGTATGAAGTCCCATTCCTATGTCGGAGTAGGAGTTTGTGCCTACTCCGGCCCTCCCTGAGTTTCCAGTAGATAATGGTAGTTCTCATGTGCCATGATAGAGGATTAAGTCTTCCACCGGTTTTCTTCTCTGGTTTCCATCATATTTGATTGATGGTCTTCATATTCACAAGTGGGGATTTTCATCTACACGCTTTCCACAATATTTGTCTCATGGGATTTGAATGCATCCACAGAAATTTGAATCACCTCGTATTTGTTTTCCACCCTATTTAGATAGAGGTCTTGATATGCATCAGTAGGTATTTATTCATGAATATAGCTAAGGGACCCCTGATTTGGTTGATGGTCTTGAAGTGCATCAGTAGGTATTTGTGCCAGTGTGTTTCTAATTGCAACCCTATTTGGTTTGAAGGTTTCAAATGCATCAGTCGGTATTTTTTCTTATGTGTAGCTGAGTGATGCCATATTTTATTGACGGGGTTATTGTGCATCATCAGATATCTGCATCATCCTATAGTTTACCACTTTTTTCATGGCAAGACCAGTGAGAACTAGCTTGAATGTGCATGTGCTCGTATTATGCCACACAATTTCTTTTGTGGGCATGAGCGGAGGGGGAAGAGTCATATGTGTGACCATTGAATGCCACCACGTTAGTACGGTGGATTAGATACTCTGGAACCAGGGTAATAGCATGTTCCTGAAAATATATTCACCTCCCTTGGTGAGAAGCCCAAGGGACAAGGTCTCTTGGACTTTGATAGGTGCCCTTAGTATAAGGTCCTCTTTGGCAGGAGGAGGTCTGGTCGATTGATGTTAGCAATGACACTCTCTGTAGGAGGACCATGAGTAGGACCCCTATGCAATTGATATGAAGTTTTCAGCATCAACTTCATCTACCTCCCTATGTAAATAGAGTCACTCTTTGTCACATTCCATGAAATTGTTTGAGACAGCCACTAGGGCATCCTTGTGCTAGGATGCCATCCATGGATGAGGAGGTGAATGGCAGACCTTTTCATATTGGAGGGCTTGTTTTGTGGACTCCATCATGGGGAGATTACCATTTTGGTGGTAATCCCTGATCAACATGTTGGATAACTAGCTTTGAAGAAATTGGGTGGGCAAGGGGGTCCTACTCTTCATTGGGGCCGTATCCACCTGTAGGATTGTTGATGCATGTGTCTGCATTGGTTGTCAGGATGCCATTTGGATCGAAGGTTGATCTATAGGAACATGAAACATACATATATAACATAGGGACCACAAAACCTCGTTAATTTAGCATTATTTAAAAAATATGCATATTTGATGATTCAGCCTGGCCCCCTTCCTCTTTTCTTTTGTTGTGGGGCAAAGGGGTTTAAGTGGGGTAGAACTGGAACCTTGGTTAAGGACTCATGTCAAGTCCACCATTTTTGTTCTTCCTTCAATGTGGCATGTTTTTCACATACCGGGGTGAACAAAATGGTCCGATGTGAAATTTCCTTTTTTCATTTCTCATTGGGGTAGAACCACCACCTTGGTTAAGGATTGACATCGGGTTCCCCATTTTTGTTCTGCCTCTGAGGTGGAACGTTTAACACATTCCAAGGTGAACAAAATTGGCTGACATGAAATATCCTTTTGTCTTTCATCATTGGTGTAGAACCACCACCTTGGTTAAGGATTCATGTCCTTTTGTCCTTTGTTCCGCCTCGAAGGTGGAACATTTCGGGTTGATGAAGAAATTTTCCTATGAGGATCATCACCCATCCTTTTTTCCAATTCGGGTTCATTTAAAATTAACCATTTATTTTGTTTCATCCCATTCTTCATCATTATCCTTTAAAGAAGGTTGGATTAACCCCATAGGGACTGGGTAATTCACCCCTTTCACATTAAGTATGTGATTCCACAATCTTATTGATCCCAGCGGGTGATTTCATTGGGTCATGTACTAGTCCAATTAGTCGTCCTCAGATATAACTTCCTCAGATGGTCTTCAATGGGTTATCCATGGAGCCAAGAAATCCCAAAAACCCTAGTATTTATGATTTATGGACCTACTTTCCAAAGGCAGGCGCTCGTTGATTGATGATTCAGACAATGATAACTAAGGACTCCATTGGTCGAGAGGATAAGAAGTGAGGCTCACCACACCCTTCTAGAGAAAGATTATTTACTATTCCAGGACACTCTTATATATTTATGTCATGTTCATATGTTCGGGAATCCATGGTTCATTCTCAAAGAGTGTGTTCATGGGATGCCCTTAGTTTTCAAGATTGTCATAGGCATGCTTATATTGGATGCTATGAAGGTACTAATCACTTGAGAAATATAATAAGGCTCTCTGAAGTTTATTATCATTCAAGGGTATAAGGTGACTTGATGTTGGGATCAGACCCATAAGATGGGTTTCCAATGTGTCCTCGAGAGAGGAATCAGAACCCATGTAGTTCGGAATGTGTGGGGCATATGTATGGAAGCTACCAGTTTTAGGGAAACATGATTGGGTGAACCATTTTGGATGGGCTCCCTTTTGAGCTCGGGCCTTTATATAGGAATCCAGTGTATCCTTTTTTGATCAGCAATCAGTGTTCTAATAGTTTAGAATTTGTGGGGCTTACGCATGGAAGCTTCCCATCTAAGGAGATATTATTGGGTGGACCTTTTATGGTAGGGTACCTTTTTGAGCTCAAGCCTTTAGGTAGGTATCTTACATATCATGGTTTGATCAGGAATTAGAGTTCTTGTGGTTTAGAACGTGTGGGTCTTATACATGGAAGCTTCTAATTTTAGGAGACATGATTGGTTGGATCCTTTATGGGAGGAAACCATTTTGAGCTTAGGCCTATAGGTAGGCATCCTACGTATCCTGGTTTTATCATTAATCTGATTTATTTTAGTTCAGAATGTGTGGGGATTATGGATGGAAGTTGCCCATTTGAGGAGATATGATTGGGTGGACCCTTTATTGGAGGGTACCCTTTTGAGATTGGGCCTTCAGGTAGGCATCCTACATATCCTTATTTGATCAAGAATCATAGTTCTCATAGTTTAGAATGTGTGGATGTTGTAATCGTCACGAACCTCTAAGCCCACATGAGTCATGATCGATGTGAGAAACAAGAAGACATTAAAGATTCAACAATGCACATGATTCCTCTACTATTGGTGGGATAGGGAGAACCCATGGAGGATGAGGCCAGGGTGACCGTGTGCAAGGGTGCAGAGCGATGAACCTTTCAATGAGAAATGACATTGAAAGTCTGGCAACTCGGCCTCTGAAAATTGGGGAATTACCTTAGTGGGAGGGTCCCTGAATATGTTCTGGGAAGGGGAGGAGTGTCTTCCTTGGAAAAGGGGGGAGTGAACATAACCCATTAAAATGATCCTTATTCATCAATTAATGAAAAAACAAGTGATCACCCTTAATCCCTAGAACATGGAGGTTCATGTCGGCATCCCAAGGTTGGAATTTTGGTTACCATGGGAATGTAGACCTACAGGAATTCCTGAAGCCTGAACCATTGTGGGGAGATCCTTCATGACTCTTCTTACCATGGGTATGTTAACACAATGCTGCACACTGATTCACCTGATGGTCTTATCATATGGGTCCAATGGCTTTGGAGGAGGCTCTGTCCTGATTCCAAAGGACTAACTAGAGAAGGGATTATTGAGGACTGGAAGGTAATAGAGGGGTGATGTTGGGACTACATGAAATAATACCTGAAAAAACCCCATTCTGGGTACTGGTTTCTTATGAGAGATGGGTGAGGATCCGCATAATAGAGTGGTATGTGGGTAGAGGGGTCATCCGCATACTGATGTGGTACGTGGGGATGGGTATATATCACGGTGTACCGCAGTGGTACGTGACCCATCATGCCACTTTGGGTTCCATCCACGTACTGATTCAGTACGTGGCACTAAGTTCAGTCTGCGTAGCGGTAAACTATGCAGATCACCATATTGAAGGAGGGTCCGAGGGATTATTGTTCATGGGGAATTCATCTATGAGATGTATGTCATTTTTTGTTCACCAATTAGGTTCGCAGTTCAATTATTATTATTCAATTCCCCTGTTTTACGGTTCACAATAGGATGTACCTGTAAAGAGTGTGGTTTACAATTCATGCTTCGTTGACGAATCAAGATTGAAATCGGAGACATATATGAACTCTTTCTTACATCCTCTGGGCTCCCTTAAAACTTTTTTCATTTGTCTCTCATCCTTCCTATTGTGCTCCTTTTATAGAGAATCAGGGAAATTGTATCTATTGGGAATGCGACACCATTTGTGGGGGGCCATGAAGAGATATCCCGACCCGTGGAAGACTTGGTCAAACTAGGGTTTTTGGAGGCTTCGGTTCGCGATAATGGTTCAAAAAACCCTACATGTTCTCTTTGTCCATGAACTAATGAGTCTGCGGGAAGGTACACAGACGGGCTTCACACGCATGAGTCCTTCAGCGACACGGTTTTCAGTTCACTAGGTTTGTTGGAAATTACTCCACAGGCTAGTGCCTCACGGATCATTCCACATACCCGATGGTTCACAATCTAGGTGGTCAATGAACCTTTCCCGGCGATGGTATGTGGGCCACTTGAAATTCTTGAAAACATGAATTCCTTCAGGTTTTTTCTAAAATTTTCAACTTGATTTGAGTATATTGACCTTGATAGACATGTAATAGTACTTTCTTCCTTCTAAAAAGTGATTATGCGGGTATTTTCTTCCCTTGGAAGAACTTTCAGGACCCTATAGGGTTATTTTATGGTTTTAGAATTCTTAGCATGTTTTTGGGTTTTTTTTGGATTTTTGGGTTTAAGGGTTTTTGGGGGGTTTTTGGGGGGTTTTAGGGTTTTTAGGTGTTTTAGGGTTTTTGAGTGGGTTTATGTGTCTTTTAGTGTTTTTATTGGGTTATTGGGGTCTCTTAATAGTTTTATGGTCTTTTAGGGGTTTTAGGGGTTTTAGGGTCTTTTGGGGTTTTAGGGTCATTTTGGTATTTTTATGGATATTAGAGTTTTTAGGGTTCTTATGTGTTTATGGGTTATTTGAGATTTTAGGGTTTTAGGGGGTTTTCTATATTTTAGTTTTTTATGGTTTTTAGGGGTTTAGGGTTTTGGGGGGGTTTTAGGGGTTTTATGGTTTTTTAATGTTTTAGGTTTTTTAATGTTTTTAGGGTTTTTATAGTTTTGGTTTTTTTTGGGTTTTTAGGGGTTTTTAGGTTTGTAGGGTTTTGGTGTTTTAGCTAATTAATGTTTTAAGGGTACTTTAGGGTTTATTAGAATCTATAGGGTTTTTTTTTCTGGTTTTATTGTTATTTTAATTTTTATGGTTTTTATGGTCTTTTGGGGTTTTTTGGGTTTGTTTAGGGTGTTTTATAGTTTTAGGTTCTTAGAGATTTTATGTTTTTAGGTGTTTTTGGAGTTATAGGGTCTTTTAGGGTTTTAATGGGGTTCTACAGTTTTTTACTTTTTAGGGATTTTAGGTTCTTTATCATTTTTTAGTGTTTTAGGTTGTTTTATGATTTTTAGGATTATTGGGGTTCTTTTGGTATTTTATGGTTATTTAGGGTCCATTATTGTTTTAGGAGTTTTTTGGGTCCTATAGTATTTTTGGGCTTTTAGGGTAATTTGGAGGTTTTATGTGCCTTTAGTGGTTCGGGGGTTTTTTTGGAGAATTTTTTTTTTGTTCTTAGGTTCCTTTATGGGTTCTATGGTTTTTATAGATTATTTTGGGGTTTTATGGCCTTTTATGATTTTCAGGGTTTTACTGTATTCTAGATGTTTTATGGCATTTTACTGTATTTTTAGGGGATTTCGGGTCTTTTTGGGTATTTATATTTTTCAGGGGATTTTTAGGTTTTTATGGTTGTTACGGTCTTTTAGGGGATTTGTAGGTGTTTTATGTGGAATTTGGGGGTTTCTGGGTTTTTAGGGATTATAAGGGTTTTTATGGTTTTTAGGGTTATTAAGGGTTTTGTGGGGTTTTTTGGGTTTAAGGTTTTTTGAGTTTTTTTGTGTTTTAATGGTTTTCATGGTTTTTAGGTTTGTATGGGGTTTTTACATTTTATTAGGTTGTAGGGTTATCATTGTTTTTAGTGTTACTAAGTTTTTTATTATTTATTGAGTAGTTAGGGGTTTTATGATCATTTTTGGGTTTTTGGGTTTTTTTTACTTTATGGTTTTGTAAGAGTGTTTAGGGTTTTTATGGTTTTTATGGGTTTTAGGGTTTTTAGCGTTTTTTAGGGTTTTAGTGTTTTTAGCATGCTTAATAATTTTAGGGTATTTTAGGGGGTTTATACAGTTATTTAGGATCTTCAATGTTATCTAGTCCCTGTTAGGGGTTTAGTGGTTTTTGAAGGTTTTTAGGGTATTTTAGGGGTTTTATATTTTTTTTGGTTTCTAGGGGTTTTAAGGTATTTTTGCAGTTTTATGAGTTTTAGGGTTTTTAAATGTTTTTAAGGTTTCTTTGGGTTGTTTAGGATTTTTATTGTTTTATGGGGTTTTAGGATTTTTGGGGTTTTATTGTTTTTAGTTATTTCTTAGAGTGTTCAGGGGTTTTATCTTTTTTTAGGGTATTTTAGGTTTTTTAAGGTATTTACTGTTTTTAGGGGTTTTAGTTTTTTGAGGGTTATATGGGGTTTTTTGGGATTTTAGGGTTTTTAGGGTTTTTTAGGTATTTTGGGTTTTTATTTATGGATTTTAGTGTTTTGTATTTTTTAGTGTTTTTTATTTTTTATATTTTATGTGTTTTAATGGTATTTAGGGTTACTTATGTTTTTAGGGGTTTTATGAGGCTTTTTGGGTTTTTTAGGGAATTTGGTTCTTTTATAGATTTTGGGGTCTTTTTGGGTTCTTTAAATTTTTTGTGTTTCTCAAGGTTTTTACAGGTTTTTTAGATTTTTTATAAATTTTTGGGTTTTTTAGGATTCTATGGTTTTTATGTTTTTTGGGTTTTAGGAGGTTTTTTGG
Organism: Viscum album; assembly: GCA_963277665.1. Taxonomy (NCBI): domain Eukaryota; kingdom Viridiplantae; phylum Streptophyta; class Magnoliopsida; order Santalales; family Viscaceae; genus Viscum; species Viscum album. The sequence goes on along the minus strand of OY728152.1, from coordinate 1,129,122,948 downwards.
GCTATTTACGATTTTTAGTGTTTTTAACGTTTTTTTGGGTATTTTGGGTTTTTAGAGTTTTTTTTCATGGTTATGGTTCTAATTTTTTTAGAGTTTTATAATATTTTTATGGGTTTTAAGAGTGTTATTTTTTTGGGTTTCAATGGGTTTTAGTGTTATTTTTGGGTTTTTTTTGTTTTTATGGTTTTTAACGGGTTTTAAGGGTTTTTGTTTTTTACGATTTATTGATCATTTTTTTGGATTTAGGGTTTTTTTGTGTTTTGGTTTTTTTGGGTATTAGAGGTTTTAGTATTTCTAGTGTTTTTAAGGTTTTAGGTTGTTTTTGGGGTTTTTGGGATTCTATGGTTTTTGACAGTTTTTGGGTTTTTATGTTTTTATGGTATTTTAGTGTTTTTTATATTTTTTTGGTATTTAGGTGTTTTAGGTATTTTTATTTTTTGGGGGTTTTTAGGGTTTTAGGGTTTTTAGAGTTTTTAATGGTTTTATGGGTCATTTAGGGGTTTTATAGTGGTTTACATTCTTTTGGGGTTTTAGGGTCGTTTATGATTTTTACAGTTTTTACAGTCTTTTAGGGTTTTATGTTTTTAGGGATTTAGGTTTTTTTAATGTTTTTCATTATTGTAAGTTTTTTTTGTATTTTAGATATTTTAGGGGGGTGTAGGGTTCTTTGGTGTTTTTAGGGTTTTTAGGGGTTTATGGTTATTAAGGGGGAGGGGTTATGGATTTGTAGGGGTTTTAAGGTTTCTAGAGTTTTTATGGTTTTGAAGGTGTGCTTTTAGGGGGTTTTAGGATTTTAGGGTGTTTAGGGGATGTTAGTGGTTTTGGGGATCTTTTTTTTATTTTTGGGTATTTTAGATTTTTTTTGTTTTTTAAGGTTTTTAATATTTTTAGAGGTTTTTTGGGTTTAATAGTTTTTTTGGGTTTTAGGGTGTTTTGGGTCTTGATAATTTTAAGGTTTTAGGTTGTTAAGGTATTTTTTAGTTTATAGGGGAAAGGAAGATGCGAGGATCAGGCTATTCCCGACCCCCCCCCCCCCAAATTTATTAGAAAAAAGATGTCGCAGACAAGGGAGGGGAGGGGTCAAACGACCCACACCCAAAAACCCTTAACAGCCCCAAACCCCAAAAGGATCCCCAGAATGAAAACAACAAAAGAAAAAGACTCAAGAAACAAGAGACAACAACCTCACACAACTTATCAAATCAACACCATCATACAACAGTATCAGGTCCAGCCATTGCAGCCTCAACATCTCTTCCACACCTCCCAACTAGGTAGTAACTAGAGTCCAGCATCACACCTTCCAGCAGCCAGTGAATTCTCACAAAAAAGACTCACCACTAGCGACAATGAACCAACAACACCAAAATCACCAACCTCCACATTAGTCATTGCCGCCATGTAAGGCAGGTCCATCACCAGCCGCACAAAACCACCAGGACCAGAAATGGAAGCATCATCTTCATCACATCCTATCCAAGTGACAACCAACATTCCTGCTTATCACATCCAATAGCACAACCACGAGCAGAGAACCACCAGCATCCAATGCAAGAACCAGTACGCTACCCAGACAGCCCTTCCAGCAACCCAAAAACCACAACGCATAACCAGAATGAAACACCACATATCAATCCCAGCAAACATCACCAACATCAACCCATAGCAAAACCATCCACTGCCACAATAGATCCATAATAGTAGGATCTGACCAAAAACATCAGCAATATGTGAAGGGACAAATAGACCACTTTGGCACCACCGGAAAGTAAGACCGAGACCAGATCGTCGTAAATCACAAACATACCAGGAACAACAACATGAAACCAAGATGGGGCTGTGGAACGAACCTAGAACTTCTACACAGACCGATAACAAGTAAATCTGAAAACCCAGAAAACCAGATCAAGGGCATCACCACCAAGTTGAATCCATGCCTTCCGCATCCACAAGAATCGACACAACACCAAAGGGGCCACCGTAAATCTCCCATGCATAGCTCTGTAAGTATATGGAAAGATTGCAGCATCGACGAACGAGAAAACCAGGCCACCGCGTTGTGTTGTTGAGGAGGCCAGAACCTATTCCACCAATGAAACACCCTCCATTGATGAAAACCTCGAAGTCATTGGCCCATTCGGGGAGGCACCATCTCTGAAATACAATTGGGAATTGCAACTGAATATTACTTGGGTTTCCAATCTCCAAAGTGTTAACTACTTCACCTCATGCCGAAAAGATCCAATTTGAAACCACAACGATCCTTGCAACCTCTAAAGCCACCAAAACCCAAGAACAAAGGAAAATAATCCAAGATTTGCTTGAATTTGAAGCCTAAGTCCCATGAAAACACATCGCCCTAGAAATATAAAGCAGCCAAAATAAGGAAACCACAGTGTCCTTGGATATGTAGAGCACTTCAAGGGCACACCATCACCAATAATTAAGGTGTGAAGATCCATAACTAAAGCCCCAAGTAATATCCGAGGTAAATCCTTGAATAAACGATGAGTGGAAGAGAGAGCTAGGGGAGTGCATCAACATCTTCTCTTTGTTTCCTTAGTTTATAGGGGTTTTAAGGGGTTTAAGGTGTTTGTAGTTTTTAGGGTTTTTTTAGGTTTTATTATTTTTAGGGTTTTTAAGAATTTAGAGTTTTTTGGTTTTATGGGTTTTCTTGGGTTTTTAGAGTTTTTAGGGTTTTATGTGGTTTGAGGGTTTGAGGGAGGGGTTATGGATTGTAGTATTATTAGTGTATTTTGGGTTTTATGGGTTTTTAGGGGTTTAAGGTGTTTATATTTTAAGTTTTTTTAGGGTTTTTAGGGGACTTTATATTTCATTTGGGTTGCTTTAGTATTTTAAAAGAATTTAGGGGGGTTTATAGGTTTTTTGGGGTTATTAGGATTGTTTTTGGTGTTTAGAGGTTTTTTTGGGGTTCTTAGGATTTTTATGGATTTTAGGGTTTTCAAGGGTTGTCTATGTCTTTTAAATTTTTTTATGATTTTTTGGGTTTTTCCGTGTTTTAAACATTTTTAGGGTATTTCATGAATTTTATGGGTTTTTAGGGTCATTATGGACTTTTAAGGGTTTTTAGGGTTTTAAGGGTTTTGTGAGTATTATGGGTTTAATAGTTTCTTTCTACTATTATGGTTTTTAGGGATTTTATGTTATTTTAGGGGGTTTAGGGACTATAGTTTTTTTTGAGTGTTTTGGGTTTGGTGGTTTTTAGTGTTTTTATGTTTTTGTGGGGTTTTAAGGGGGTTTTGGGGATTTTAGTATTTTAGGGGTTTTTCTTGGTATTGGGGAGTATTTTAGGTTGTTTTAATTTTTTCGGTTTTTATGGGTTTTTATAGTTTTATTGTTTTTATGGTTTTTATTATTTTATAGGGTTTTTTGGGTTTTAGGGTTTATAGGTCTGTTTGGATTCTTTTAGTGATTTTTAGGGTTTTTAGGGTTTTTAATGTTTCATGACTTTTTATGGTTTTTTGTTTTTTTGTGGTTATTAGTGCAAGGAAGGCTCGGGTCCAGGATATTCCTGGAACCCCCCAAAATTTATTAATAGAAAAGACACAAAGACACTGCAGACAAGGGAGGGGAGGGATCCACCGATCCACACCCAAAACCCCTTACGACTGCAGCCCGAAGGCCATAGAAAGAAAGGAAAAAAACAAAAAGAAAAAACAAAGAAGTCAAAAAGTCCAAAAGAGAGATCACACAAAGGGAGGATCAGTCAACATCGCCACCAAATTCCTCTAGCTCTGCACCTCGAAACCCCATGCCCACAACAAAGCCGTCGCCCACATCAGAAAAACTGAAATCTGAATCAGCACCCATGTCTGTTGAGTCCCATCCAGACTCAAAATCATCTTTCATGCCAAGCCTGGATAGCAGCATCATCCTAGCCTTATCTTGCTCTGCGGATATTGAAATCTGATCTCACTTATTCACCCTTAGATTAAGTCTGACAGCTCATGAAGAGGCCCTAGTTTCCATGGGACGTGGGAGGGAAGAGTAATCCCTCCTCCGTATTCATCTCAGAGGGGCGGAAGTGGATCCAGCTTCAGCACCCGCTTTCATACAAGTGACACCATCACTGGAAGCCGATGGTGACTTCCCTTACTTACATTTTGCTCCAGGAGTTTCAGAACCTCCTCTGGTTTTTTTCTCCTTTGACCTGACCATAGTAGCTTTTATCCGGCGATCAGCCTCAAAAAACCTCTCCCCAAGCCTCTCAGATTCACCCTCAAGCGGGAACCTTTCCCGTTACACCCACACCATCTCATGCAGATGCCCAAAAAAATCTTCAGCAGAGGGGACACCATGAAGGACCATAGCCCTCTGCAGGTCCATGGACTGACCACCAGGGTCGCCGACATTTCCCGGCAGAGGGCTAAAGAACGGCCACTGGGAGGATCCTCAACGCCGCTTGTGCTGTCAAAGGGAGGAGATAGCCCAGGCCCCTTGTCAGGACCCCCCACACCTGGACACCTGGACAGAACTAGAGGGGCATCACGCCAGTTCATGTGTTTCACCATGGGGATCTATGTCTCTTCATCCGCCATGGACCTTTCCTCAGCTAAAGACAAGCTCTACTCATCCCCAGTCCTCGGGCCCTGAGCAACCACTGCCTCCTTCATGACATCTTCCACCAGCACATCCACCGCAGCAGGCTCAGCAAAGGCTGCAACTTGGAAGTTGTTTGGAGAAACCACAACACCCTCAGTTGCTGGAAAGGATCCATCAGTGGTCTCATTAACATTCAACCCAGCTATACCATCTCATTCCAGATCCAGAGCACAGGGATCCTCGACATTTTCTTTCCAGACACCCATCACAACAGCCATCCCTAAATCTGTCTGCCTCCTTGGGGAGTCACCACACCCGTGAACACCTTCAGCAGAAACCTGATCATCCCTCTCAGCCAACAGCACTTCCTCCTTTTCGGCATTTCCCGAAACACCAGAACCTCCATCCAGAATCATAATGAAACCACCCGAATCCATCAGGGCCACCTCTAAATCACTTCCAGCCAGCAAAGCAGACGAGCAGGGAACATCAAAAACCAGAGGTTGGGAGGAAACCACCCCCTTTGTCCCCTTCACCTCCACCAGAGGGAGGGTAATCTCACCAGAGGGCATGCGAGCTAGAGAACCACCACCCCTGACAGTGCCAAGACACACTCCAGAGTGGTTTGTTATAGGTTTCAATGGTCTTTTAGGGCTTTTAGTGGGTTTTATGGGGTTTAAGTGTTTTTAGTGTCTTTTAGAGTTTTCAGTGTGTTTATGGTATTTTAGGGTTTTTTCGTGTTCTTAGGGTCTTTTATGGCCTTTATGGTTTTTATGTTCCTTTAGGGGTTTTAGTGTCCTTTAGGATTTTAGGGATTTTAACTTCCTTTAGAGTTTTTCGGAGTTATAGAGTTTCTTTAGGGTTTTGGGGTCATTCAGTGGGTTTTTGTGGTTTCTATAGTCTTTTAAGGGTTTTATTGGGTTTTACGATATTAAGGGGTTTTAGTAACTTTTATGATTTTTAGTTTGTTTAGGGCCTTTTAGGGTTTTTTTTTGTTTTATTGACTTTTATGGTCTTTAGTGTTTTTCAATTCCACTAGGTATTTTTAGTGTCCCTTAGCTTCTTAGGGGTTTTAGGGTCCCTTAGGTTTTTAGGGTCCTTAAGGGTTTTTTGGTCTTTTAGCATCTTTTATGGTTTTTGGTTACTTTAGGGGTATTATGGTTTTTTGGTTATTTTACTGTTTTTGGGGTATTTTATTGTCTTTAAGGGGTTTTTAGCATATTTTAGGGTTTTTATGGGGTTTTTAGGGATTTTATGGGGTTTTGGTGTTTTTTTGGAAATTCTTTTATCTTTTCTTGGCTTTTAGGGGTTTTATGGTTTTTGATTTTTTTAATGTTTTAGGTGTTTTATGGTTTTTTTGGGATTTAAGAATTTTATGGTTTCTATTGTTGTTTAATGGGTGTATGTTTTTTACAGTTGTGAGTGGTTTTATGGGTTTCTAGGGTTTTAGAAGCTTTTAGGGATTTTTTGGGTTTTAGGTTTCATTTGAAAGTTTTAGGTATTTTTACTGTGTTTAATAGTTTTTAGGGGATTTTATCATTTTTATAGGGTTTTAAGGAATTTTAGTGTTATTGGGTTTTCATGTCTTTTAGAGATCTTACTATTTTTAGGGTTTTATGGGGTTTAGAGTATTTTAGGGGATAAATGGATTTAATTGTTTTTATGGGTTTTCATTGGTAATTAGGGTTTTAATGTATTTTTTGGTTTTTAGGGTTTTTAGGGTATTTAGTTATTTTAATTATTTTTATGGGATCTAGTGTAGTGGGTTTTTGATGGGTTTTAGGGTTTTAAGTGTTTTTATGTTTTTAGTAGTTTTAACAGGTTTAGGGGTTTAGGAGTTTTAAGGTATTTTTACGAGGTTTTAGTGCTTTTATTTCTTTGATACATTTTTATGGTGTTTTGGGGTTTTTATATTATTTTTAGGGTTTTAAGGGATTTTACGTATTTTCTAGAAATTATAGGTTTTTTAGATATTATAATGGGTTTTAGTTTCTCTATGGGTTTTTAGGGTTTGATCTATTTTTTCATGCTTTTAGGTATTTTTAGGTATTTTGGGTTCAACTTATGAGTTTTAGGGTCTTTATGGGATTTATAGGTTACATGGGTTTTTGGGGGTGTTTTTGGGTTTTTCATATATTTATGATTATTAGCATTTTTATGGATTTTTAATGGATGTAGTTTTTTAGTCTTCTTTTTAGAGTGTTTTATATTGTTAGGGGTTTTGGTGGATTTATAGGGATTTTAGGGGTTAAATATTTTTAAGGGTTTTAGGGTTTTTTTGGGTTTCTTGTGTTTTTAGTGTTTTTAGGTTTCTTTTATGGGTCATTGGGTTCGTTTAGAGTTTTTAGGGTTTGTTATGTTTTTTGGCAGTTTTAGGGTTTTTATGGTTTTTAGGGGTTTTGGATTCATTGTGGGTTTTATGGTTTTTTAGGGGTTTTAAGGGTTTACTGGGTTTTGAAGGGTCTTTTAGGATTTTAGGGTTTTTATAGATTTCATAAATTTTCTTAGGGTTTTGGGGTTTTTTTGTATTTTTGTATGAATTTTAGGATTTTCTTGTATTTTTTAGATTTTGTATGGGTTTTAGTGTTTTTAGGATTTTTAGGGGTTTAGGATCTTTTAGAGAATTTAAGGGGTTTTGTGTGTTGAATGGGTTTTTAATCATTCTTAGGGTTGGGGTTTTAAGAAATTCTATGTTTTTAGTGATTTTAAGTGTGTATTCCATTTTTAGGTGTTTAGTGGGTTTTAGGGTTGTTTTAGGGTTCTTATGGAATTTATTGGTTTTAGTGCACTTTGGGTTTGTTAGGTTTTTTATGAACTTTATCAATTTTTGGGGTTTGTGGGTTATTTTATAATTTTTATGAATTTTAAGGAATTTATGTGTTTTAGGGTCATTTGAGGTTTTATATTATTTTTTACACCATTTTGTATTTTTTAGAGTTTTGAGGGTTTTTAGGTTTTCTAGGACTTTTAGGAGTTTTAGGGGGTTTTAATGGTTTAATGGTCATTTAGGGGGTTTCAGGGTTTTGAGGGGCTTTAAGGGATTTTAATGACTTAAGGGACTTTTATGGATTTTTATGGTGTTTTAGGAGTTTTTTGGGTTTTAGGTTTTTTAAGTTTTCAGGGTCTTAGTGATTATTTTAGTGTTTTCGGTTTTTTAGTTTTTTATTGTTTTAATAGTTTTAAGGGTTTTTAAAATATTTAATGGATTTTACAAGTTTCTATGGTTTTATGGTTTTTTAGTGTTTGTAATGTTTTTATGGTTTAGGCGGTATGTTTTTTGGGGATTTTAGGCTATTTAGGGATTTTAGGGGGTTTTAGTGGTCTTAGGGATGTAGGATTATAGGTATTTTGTTGTATTTTTGGGTTTTATAGGGGTTTAAGGATTTTTAGTGTATTTAGGGGTTTTGATCTTTTCAGGGTTTTTATGTGTTGTGTGGTTTTTGGGTTTTTTTGGTTTTTAGGGTTTTTAGGGGGTTTAAGGGTTTGTTTGGGTTTTTAGGGTTTTTTAATTTTTAGGGTTTTAATGGTGATTTTAGGGTTTTACGGTTTTTTGTGGGGTTTATTACTTTTTATGGGGTTTTGGGTTTTTTGGGAGTTTTAGGGTTTTTATAATTTTAGGGATTTTATGGTTTTCATGGTCCTTTATTGTTTTTGGGATTTTTATTGTTTTTAGAGGTTATAGTGTTTTTTGTATTCCTATGGTATTTAATGTCTTGCGGTTTTTTGGGTTTTATGGGTGTTTTTGGTTTGTAAGGTTTTTATTTTTTTAAGGTATTTTTATGGTTTTTTATGTTTTTTGGGGTTTGTGAGGTTTTGTGGGATTTTTTGTGGTTTTTAGAGTTTTAGGTTTTTTGGGGATTTAGCATGTTTTTAGTGTTCTTAGTGGGTTTCATAATTTTTAGTATTTTTGAACGTTTTGTGGGGGGGGGGGCGTTAGGGTTTTGGGGGGGGGGGGGTTTGATTGGTTTTTAGGATTTTTACAGGTTTATGGTTTTTAGGGTTTTTATGGGTTTTTTAATTTTTTTATGGTTTTTAGTTCATTTAGGGTTATTAGGTTTTTTATGGTTTAACAGAATATTTCAAAAAAAATTAAGGGTTTTAGGTTTTTCAGGGATTTTATGTTTTTAGGGATTTAGAGGTTTTTGGGTATTTTAGTGTTTTCCAGGATTTTTAATATTTTTAGGGTATTTTAATTTTTTGTTTATTAGGGTCTTTCATGGTTTTGGGTTTTTAGTTTTTTAGGGGTTTTAGGATATTTTAGGTGTTTTGTGGATTTAGGTTCTTTTATGGTTTTTAGGTACTTATAAGGTTTTAGGGTTTTTATGTTTCTAGGGTTTTCGACGGTTTGTAGGGTCTTTTATGGTTCTTAGGTTTTTCTACTATCCTTTAGTATTTTTGTGTTTTCAATGTCACTTAGGGAATCTTGGGATATTAGGGTCCTTTATTTTTTTTATTTTTTTCGGGCTTATAGGTTTTTATGCTTTTTTGTGGTTTTTTGAGGTTTTATCATTTTTAGGGTTTTTAGGTTTTTAGAAATTTTTTTGTTTTAGGATTTTTAGGTTCTTGAGGGGTCATTAGGGTTTAAAAGGGTGTTTTGGGATTTTTAGAATTTTTTATTGGTTATTAGGGGTTTTTAGGGGTTTTAGGGTTCCCTAGAGTATTTATTTTTTTATCTGTTTTCTAGGGTTTTGGGATTTTTATGGGGTTTTAGAGTATTTAATGTTTTTAGTGTTTTTGGGTTTTCAGAATTTTAAGGGTTTTTTTGGGTTTTTTGTATATGAAAGTGGCTATTAGGGTTTTTGTGTTTTAATGAATTTTAATATTTTTGGGGATCTTTTATTGTGTGTCTGGGTTTTTGGTGCTTTTAAAGGTTTTTAGTGCATTTAGGGTTTTAGGGTTTTAGGGTTTTTTATTTTTTTAGGGGTTTAATGCTTTTAGTGTTTTAATGGTGTTTTTGGGTATTTATGGTTTTTGGGGATTTACATGGATTTATTATATTTTTTGGTTATTTGGGTTTTTATGGTTTTTAGGGGTTTAGGGATTTTAGGGGTTTTATGGATTTTCATGATTTTTTAGTGTTTCTTATGTTTTTATAGTTTTTTACGGTTTTAGTATTTTTTTATATTTTTGGTGGTATTAGTAATTTTATTATTATTTATGTTTTTTAGGACGATTTTAATAATTTTGTGGAGTTTTTTTTGGGTTTTTTTGGTTTTTTAAGGTTTTTAGGGTGTAAAGGGCCTTAGGGTTTTGAATGGATTTATTGGATTTTATAATTTTTGGAGGATTGGGGTTTTTGGGGTTTTAAGTATTTTAGGGGTTTTTTATTATTTTAGATTTTTTTAGTTTTTTATGAGTTTTTAATGTTTTTATGGTTTTTAGAGGTATTTAGGGGTTTTAGTGGATTTTAGAACTTTTAAAGGTTTCATAGTTTTTTAATGTTTATTAGGATTTTAGTGGTTTTTATGATGTTTAAAAGTTTTTAGGTATTTTTGCTGTGTTTAGGGTTTTTATGGCCTTTTTTGGTTTATTTGGTTTTTATGGACTTTTAGTGTTTTCATATTTTTAGGGTTTTTAGGATTTTTAGGATTTGTATGGAATATTAGAGTTTTATGGATTTTTTGGGTTTTAATGGGTTTTAGGGGTTTTTACTATATTTTTTTAATGGGTTTCTTTGGATTTTAGGGATATTAATGGTTTTTTGGGTTTCTAGGTGTTTTTTATGTTTTTTATGGTTTTTAGTGTTTTTAGGGTATTACGGGTTTGTAGGTTTTATAGGTTTTATGCTATTTATGGTTTTAGGTTTTTCTTCGGTATTTAAGTGTTTTTAGGGTTGTTAGGGGTTTTAAGGTTCTTTCAAGGTTTTAATTCCGTTTTGGTGATTTTTTGTATTTTTTGGGTTTTAGACTTTTTAAGTGTTTTCCGGTTTTTATGATTTTTAAGGTAATTAGGGGTTTTAGGGGTTCTGTGGCTTGTAATTTTTATAGGGGTTTTTGTATTTTGTAGGGTTTATGGGTTTTTTGGGGTTTTAGGAAATTTATGGTTTTTATGGATTTTAGGGTACCTAGTGTCTTTTTAGAGTTTTTATGATTTTCCCAATTTTTAAGGTTTTTTTTGGATTTTAGGGATTTTTAGCCGGGGTTTTGGGGTTTTAGAATTTTTATAGATTTAAATTGTTTAGGTGTTTTAGTGTGTTTTTTGGGTTTTTAGTGTTTTGTGGGGTTTTAAGGGTATTTGTGTTTTTTGTGTTTTTTGTGCTTTAGGGTGTTTAGGTAATTTAGAGTTTATAGGAGTTATTATTATTTTTTTGTGTTTTGTAGGGTTTTAGAATATTTTTTAATATTTTTCCGGGTTTTATATAGTTTTTAGGGTTTTAAGGTTAATTATGATTTTAAGGATTTTTATGCTTTTTGAGTTTTTAGGGTTTTGAGTGATTTTTATTATTTTTAGAATTTACACTGTTTTAGGGGTTCTTAGGGTTTTTAGGGGTGTCTACGTTTTTTAATGTTTTTAGGGAATTCTAGGTTTTTTAGGGGGTTTAACTGGTTTTTATGGTTTTTAGTGTCTTTTGGTTTTTAATTTATTTCAAGGTTTATTATGTTTTTTAGGGTTTTGTGGTTCCTTTAGGGGTGCGATTGCACGTTTTGATATTTTAGGGTTGTAGTGTTTTTAGTGTTTTTTCCTTTTTTAGTGTTTTCTAGGGTGTTGGGTTTGTAAGAGTTTTATGTATTTTTTGTAGCGTTTCTATGGTATTTATAGTTTTTATTTTTTTTAAGGCCTTTTAAGGGGTTTTAGTGTTTCCTTAGGTTTTCTTATGGGGTTTTTTGGTTTTTTGGGTTTTTAATGTATTTTAAGAGATTTTTTGGGGTTTTAGGGATTTTTTTGGATTTTTGGTGTTTTAAGGTTTTTTAGTGATTTTAAGTATGTTTCGGTTTTCTATGGGGTTTAAAGAAATAATATGGTTTTAAATGGTTTTTTTGGGGGTTTTAGTGTTTTTTTGTGTCTTTTTTGTTTTAATGGGGTTTTAGGCTTTTAAGGTTTTTTATGGTTTTCAGGGGTTTTAGGGTGTTTTATGGATTTTAGGGATTTTATAGTTTTTAGGGGAGTACATGGTTTTACGGTTATTAGGATGTTCTTAGGGGTTTCATCTGTTTTTTATGGTTTTACCAATTTTATAAGGTTTTTAGAGTCTTTTGGGAATTTAAGGGGTTTATAGTTTTTAGGGTTTTATAAGGTTTTCAGGGTGTTTTAGGGTTTTAGGTTTTTAAGTGTATTTTAGGGTTTTATGTATTTTTAGTGTCTTTTATGGTTTTTAGGGATTTTAGTATTTTTTAATGTTTTATGTTATTTTAGAAGTTTTTATTGTATTAGTGTTTTGTTATAGTTTTTTTTTGTTTTTCAGGGTATTTCTGGGTTTTAGGTTGTTTAGGGTTTTTAGTGTTTTATGGATTTTAGGAGTTTTAGGGATTTGGGTGTTTTAGTGATTTTATGGGGTTTTAAGGTTATTTAGTATTTTTATTGAAAATTAGGAGTTTGGGGGGTTTTGCGGTTTTAGGTTTGTTTAGGTCCTTTTAGTGATATTTAATATTTTAAGGGTTTTTTGGGGATTCAAAGTTTTTTAGGGTTTTTAGGGTTTTAAGTGTTTTTACGGTTTAAGGTTTTTTTTGGGATGTAGGGTTTTATGTGTCTTTATGGTTAATATATTTGGGGGGGGGGTAAGTGTTTTTAGGTTTAGTTTTTTATTTGTATGGTTTCTATGTTTTAGTGGGGTTTGGGTTTTAAGGGGTTTTTTATTTTTAAGTTTTTTTGGGTTTTAGGGGTTTTTAGAAATTTTTATGGTTTTATGGGATTTTGGGTTTTTATGGTTTTTAGGTTATAGGATTTTTTACAATTGTTGGGCATTTTTATTATATTTAAGGGGTTTTATAGTTTTTGGGGTTTTTTAATTTTAGAGTGTTTAAGGGTATAATACAGTTTTGTAGGGTTATGTTGTGTCTTTGTGGTTATTATAAATTTTAATGTATTTTTGGGGTTTTGGATATTTTAGGGTTTTTTGGGGGTATCTGGGTTTTTTGGGGTTTTAGGGGTTTTAATTATTTTTTATTTTTATGGATTATTTATGGGTTTTAGGGTCCTTTTGGGTTTTTAGGATTTTTAGGTTCAGCTATGGGTTCAAGGGGTTTTAATTTTCTTTAGGGGTTTTATTTTTTTGGATTTATAAATGGTTTTTATGTCCATTAGGGATTTTAAGGTTTTTTTGGAGTTTGTTGGGTTTTTTGTGGTTTTTGGTGTTTATAGGTTTTTTTTGGATTTTATATTTTTTATGGTTTTTAGGGGTCGTTATGGGTTTTAAGGTTTAATTGGTTTTTATGTATTTTTAGTTTTCTTTGTGTTTTTTGGGTTTTTAGGGTTTTTATTTTATTTTATGGGTTTTTGGGTATTTGCTGGTTTTAGGGTTATTAGGGTTTTTAGAGTTTTAAGTTTTTTAGTGTTTTTAGGGGTTTTAGGGTTTCTAGTGTGTTTTAAGGGTTTTTAAGGACCTTTAGGTGTTTTAGGGGTTTTCATGGGTATTCATGATTTTAAGGGATTTAGGTTCTTTTGGATTTTTTAGGGTTTTATGGTTTTTCAGGGTTCTTAGGGTTTTTATAGTTTTTAAGGGGATTACAGTATTTTTATGGGATTTTAGTTTTTTAGGTATTTATAGGGTTTATTAGGAATTTTACAATTTTTGGGGGTTTCTAGAGTTTTAAGGTATTTTTAGAGTTTTATTGGGTTTTATAGTTCATATATTGTTTTTATAGTTTTTAGGGTTTTATGGGTTGTTACAATTTTTGGGGGGTTTTAGAGATTTTAGGAATTTTAGATATTTTGTGGTTTTTAAGGGTTTTAGACTTTTTTGGGTTTTTGGAGTTTTTATGACTTTATAGTTTTTAGTTGTTTTTTTTTGTTTTATGGGTTTTAAGAGATTTTTGGGTTTTTAGGGATTTTTAGGGATTTTTAGGGGTTTTCATCATTTTTAGGGGTTTAGGGGTTTAAAATCATTTTAAGGGGTTTAAATATTTTTATATATTTTATGTTTTTTTAATGTTTTTAGGGTTTTTAGAGTATTCAGGGTTTTGGGTCTTATAAAGTTTTAGAGATTTTATGATTTATTACAGTTTCTAGTGGTTTCTGGGGTTTTCAAGGGTTTTAATTTTTTTTAGTGTTTCCTATATTTTCTTGGGTTTTTACAGATTTTTATGTTTTGAGTATATTTTTTGGTGTTTTAGAGGTTTCTAGGGCAAGGAAGGCTCAGGTCCAGGCTATTCTTGGAACCCCCAAATATTTATTAATAGAAAACACACAAAGACACTGCAGACAAGGGAGGGGAGGGATCCACCGATCCACACCCAAAACCCCTTACGACCTCAGCCCGAAGGCCACAGAAAGAAAGAAAAAAACAAAAAGAAAAAACAAAAAAGTCCAAAAGTCCAAAAGGGAGATCACACAAGGGTAGGATCAGTCAACATCGCCACCAAAATCCTCCAGCTCTGCACCTCGAAACCCCATGCCCACACCAAATCCATCGCCCAGATCAGCAAAACTGAAATCTGAATCAGCACCCATGTCTATTGAGTCCCATCCAGACTCAAAATCCTCTTGCAAGCCAAGCCTGGATAGCAGCATCATCCTAGCCTTCTCTTGCTCTGTGGTAATTGAAATCCGCTCTCGCTTATTCACCCTTAGATTAAGTCTGACATCTTGTGAAGAGGCCCTAGTTGCCATGGGACGTGGGAGGGCAGAGTAATCCCTCCTCCGTCTTCGTCTCGGAGGTGCGGAAGTGGATCCAGCTTCAGCACCCGCCTTCGCACAAGTGACACCATCACTGGAAGCCGATGGTTCCTTCCCTTTCTTACATTCTTCCCCAGGAGTTTGGCACCTCCTCTGGTTTTTTTCTCCTTTGACCTGACTATAGCAGCGTTTATCCGGCGATCAGCCTGAGCAAACCTCTTGCCAAGCCTCTCAGCTTCACCCTCAAGCGGGAACCTTTCCCGTTCCACCCACACCATCTCATGCAGCTTCACACAAAAATCTTCAGCAGAGGGGACACCATGAAGGATCATAGCCCTCTATAGGTCCATGGATGGAACACCAGCATCACCGACATTTCCCGGCAGAGGGCTAAAGAACTGGCCCCTGGGAGGTTCCTCAGCGCTGCTTGTGCTGTCAGAGGTAGGAGATAGCCCAGACCCCATGTCAGGTCCCCCCACGCCTGGACACCCAGAAAGAACCAGAGAGGCATCACAATAGTTCATGTGTTGCACCCTGTGGATCCAGGACTCTTCATCCTCCATAGACCTTTCCTTAGCTAAAGTCAAGCTCCACTCATACCCAGTCCTTGGGGCCTGAGCAACCATTTCCTCCTTCACGACATCTGCCACCAGCACATCCACCGTAGTAGGCTTAGCCAAGGCTGCAACCTGGATGTTGTTTGGAGAAACCAAAGCACCCTCATTTGCTGGAACGGACCCATCAGTGTTCTCATAAACCTTCAAGCCAGCTATACCATCTCATTCCAGATCCAGAGCATAGGGATCCTCCACATTTTCTTTCCAGACACCCATCACAACAACCTTCCCTAAATCTATCTGCCTCCTAGGGGAATCACCACACCTATGAACACCTTCAGCAGAAACCCGATCATCCATCTCAGCCAACAACACTTCCTCCTTATCAGCATTTACCGAAACACCAGAACCTCCATCCACACTCACAATGAAACCACCCAAATCCATCAGGGACACCTTTAAATCACTTCTAGCCAGCAAAGCAGACGAGTAGGGAACATCAGCAACCAAAGGTTGGGAGGAAACCACCCCCTTTATCCCCTTCACCTCCACCAGAGGGAGGGTAATCTCACAAGAGGGAATTCAAGCCAGAGAACCACCACCCCTGACAGTTCCATAACACCCTCTGTAATAGTCGTTGTTCCCAAAACTCCAACAAGAAGAGCAGAAAACCGGCCATTGCTCAAAAATAGATGGATGTCTCTATCTGAGTTCTTCCCCCACTGCAATCCAGACATCATCCATAGGAGGCTTCGAAGCATCGATTTCAACAAAGGCCCTTGGTGTAACCGGATGACAAAGGGCCCTAGTCCTACTATCCACAAAAAGGAACCTCCCCACCAAATTCCCAAGCATCAAAATAATAGAGATATTTTGAAAGGGAAGGGGAAGCTCAGGATATCTCACCCAGGTAGCAGCAATCAGGGAACTCCGCTTCAGATGAAAGTCAAAGATCCACCGAAAGATGGAGAAGCGAGCGTCGTTGCACGACCGAGGAGCTGCTGACTAGGAAAAGACCAGGTCTTCCTCTGTGGAAAAGTGAATCATGATGTGGGATCTATTGAACAAGACCACAGTCACCCGATCCCTAAGATTCCAGAAAGCCGAAACGAACCTGTTGAAAGTGACCACCGAGGGTCGCCGCCTAGGGAAACTTGCAACCAGAGTCAGGTGGTGCAGGTCCGAAGCTTCCCTGAACTCTCGAATCGAGAGGGGAAGCTGTGAACAACCTTCGAAAAACTCTGAAACCTTCGGGAAGAGTAGAGTTATCGGGAAAGAGGGTAACAAGTCAACAGAGGAGAGTGACGAGATTTCCTCCAAGAGAGGATCCTCCCTTGTAGCGAGGGGGGGAGGTGCTTCATTTTCCATCGTCTTCATCCTGGGAGGAAACCACCATCGTGAGGGATCCGGATCGCTAGAATCGCCTGATTCTCCAGAGCTTCCATCTCTTCAAGGTTTTCTTCCTTAGAGGTTTCTAGGGTTTTTTACGTTTTAAGGTTTTTAGGGTCTTTAGGATTTTTACGGGTCTTTTAGGGGTTTTAGTTGTTATAAATTTTTAGGGGTTTTACGGCATGTTTTGTGTATATGGGGGGTTTTTGGTGGTTTTAGGGTTTTAGGGTTTTTTTAGTATTTTTAATGGTGGTTTTAGATATTTTTTTGTTTTTAGGGTTGTTAGGCGTTTTAGTGGGTTGTTGTACGTTTTTAGGGTTTTGGGGTTCTTAAGGGTATTTTAGGGGTTTATAGGTATTTAGGGTTTTTGTGTTTTTAAAGTGTTTAAGGGTCTTAGAAATTTTTTTATAATTTTATAGGGCTTTTAGGTTCTTTTAGGGTATTTTTGGGGGTTTTATGGTCTTTTGTGTTTTTAGGAGTTTTATGGTTTTTAGGTCCATTTAAGGGTGTTTATGGTTTTCAGTGTTTTTGGAATTTTTAGGTATTTTTATTGGTTTTAGGGTATTAGTTTTTTGTAGGGTTTATATGTGTTTTATGGGTTTTTAGTGTTTGATGGGCTTTAGGGTTGTCTAGAGTGGTCTTGGATTTTAAGAGATTTTTGGGATTTGAGGTTTTTTTAGTTTTTAAAGTCATTTTAGGGTTTTACCAGTTTTAAAAGGTTTTTCTTTTGTTTTTTCAGTATTTTCATGGTTTTTATGGGTTTAAAGATTTTTCTATCATTTTTTGGGTTTTAGGGTCTTTAGGGATTCATGGGTTTTTTGCTTTTTGGTGTTTTTTATAGTTATAAGGTGTTTTTAGGGGTGTCGAGTGATTTTAAGGCTTTTAGGACTTCTAGGTTCTTTTTAAGGTTTTTATGGTTTTACGGTTTTAATATTTTCTAGGTTTTTTACAGATTTTTAGGGATTCCTAGTGTTTTTTGGGTTTTTTGGATTTTTCGGTGTTTTTATGAATTTTAAGGGTTCTTCCGGGTTTTGGGGTTTTAATAGATTTTTAGGGGTTTTATTTTGTTTGTTTTCTTAGGGTTTATTGAGGGTTTATAGATTTTTTTAGGATCTTTGGATTTTTAGTGAATTTTTATGGTTTTAGTGTATTTATGATTTCTTACAATTATTTGATTTTTTAGGGTTTTAGGATTTTTAGGGTGTTTAGAGTTTTGTAGGGGTTTTAGTGGGTTTTTTGTAATTTTATGGTATTTATGATTTTAGGGTTATTTAGTGTTATTAACCGTTTTAGGGTTTTTAGGGGTTTTAGGGTTTTTAGGTTTTTGTAGAGTTTTTAAGATTTTCATTGTGTTTTTTTTTCATTTTTTTGGATTTTGAATCATTTTTAAGGTATTTTAGTGTTTGTATGATTTTTAGATATTTTAGGGGTTTTTAGGTATTTTCAGGGGTTTGGGGGGGGGGGGGGTTAAGGATTTTGGGGGTTTTATAGGGACTAGGGGTTTAAAAAGGTTTTGTGTTTTTTAGGGTTTTTAGGGTTTTTAATATTTCTTAGTTTTTAGGATGTTTAGTTGTTTTTACATTATTTTAGGGATCCAATGGTTTTTAGAGATTTTTAGGGTTTTAGGGGATTTAGAGTTTTTTTGGGTGTTTTTGGGTTTTGATGGTCTTTTATTGTTTTTATATGGTTTTAAAGACTTTCAGGTAGTTTATAGGTTTTTTGGGAATTTTATTAATTTTATAGATTTTTAGGGTTTTTAGGGGTTTTTGTATTTATTAGTCTTTACTGGGTTTTTAAGGTTTTTAGGATCTTATAGGGGTGTTAATAGGGTTTTTGCATATTATATATTTTTACATTTTTTTATGTTTTCAGATTTTTTTTGGGTTTTCATGATATCTTGGGTTTTTATAGTCTTTTTAGGGGTTTTTAGTTTTTTAAGTGTGTATAGTTGTTTTTAAGGTCTTTTAAGGTTTTAGGGTTTTTAGTGTTTTTGGGCTTTTTAATTTTTTAAGGGTATTAGTTTTTTTGGTGTTTAGGGATTTATTAAAATTTTGGTGTTTTTTTTGAATTTTTATGGTTTTTATGGAATTTTTTGAAGTTTTTACTGGTTGTTTGGATATTTATGGTTCTATAGGGGATTTAGGTGTTTTGAAACCTTTTTATGTTTTTATGGTTTTTAGGGTAATCATGGGTTTTTATATTTTCTATGGGGTTTTTGGTTTTTTATAGTTTTAGGGTTTTGTAGATATTTTGGGATTTTGTGGTAATTTAGAGCTTTTATTCGTTTTTTTGTTATTAGGGTTATTCGTGTTTTTCGGGTTTTAGTCATTTTAAAGGTTTTTTGTTTTTTTTTTCTTTTTTTGGGTTTTTGGGTTTACTTAGGTGTTTTTTTATTTTTAGGTTTTTTTAGTGTTTTTAGGTTTTTAGGTGTTTTAAAAGTTCTTTAAGTGTTTTAGAGATGCTTAAGGGTTTTTGGGTTGTTTTAGGGTCCTTATTTTTAAGGGTTTTAGGGGTGTTTAGGGTGTTTTAGGTTATTGTAGGGGTTTTTTGGTTTTTTGGGTTTTTAAGGGGGTTTTCAGGTTTTTAGAGTTTTTTAGTGAATGTCATTGTTTTGTGCGTACTTTGGGTTTTTTATAGGGGTTTTAGGGGTTTGTTGATTTTTGGGATCTTTTAGGGTTTCAGTGTCATTTAGGGTTTTTAGGGGTTTAAGGGTCATTTAAGGTTGTTTTAGTGTTTATAGTTTTTCTATAGTTTCACGGTGTTTTTAATGTTGTTAGGGTTTTTTGGATTTTTTTGCAGTTTCTATGTATTTTCAGGTTTTTTAGGTTTTTATGGTTTTTATGTTCTTTTAAAAGTCTTTAGCGGTGTTTAAATTTTTAGAAATTTTGTAGTCTAATGGGTGTTTTGATGTGTTTTTTGGACTTTCTTAGGTTTTTTTGTATTTTTTATGGTTTTATCAATATTTCAGGATTTAGCGGTTTTGGGTTTTATGATTTTTAGGAATTTGGCGATTTTTGTCATTTTTAGGGATTTTATGATCCTTTTGGGTTTTAGGGGTTTTAAGTTACTTTAGGGTTTTTTTCTATATTTTTTGGGTTTCTTTGGGGCTTTAGGATTTTTAGGGACCGTTAGTGGTTTGGGGTTTTAGGGTCTATTAGTGGTGTTTAGTGTATTTTATTGGCATTGATTGGTTTTTATGATTTTTTTGGTTTTTACAAATTTTTTGGGTTTTTAGGGGTTTAGGTGTTTTTAGGTTCTTTTATGGCTTTATTCCCATTTAGAGTCTTTTAGGTTCTTTAGGGGGTTTTATGGTTCTTTTTGTATTTTTTATGTTTTTTAAGAATTTTTTTGGGTTCTTATGTATTTTAGCATTTTAGGGGTTTTAGGGGTTTCAAGGGTTTCTATGGTTTTAGGGGTTTTAGAGACCATTATGGTTTTTATGGGTCTTTGGATTTTTTTGGATTTTTTTTTATTTTAATAATTTTTAATTTTTTTACACTTTTAAATATTTTTAAGGGTTTTAGAGGTTTATAGTTTTTCGGGTTTCATGGTTTTAATGGATTTTATGGTTTTTAGGGTTTTATGGTTTTTATTTGTAATGGCCCGGACCTCTCCGGCCCATTCCTTTGTCAAAAAGAACGTCAAGAACTGTTCTGGAGGGTAAAATGGAATTTTCCCACACTTTCCAGAATTTTGAAACTACACGCCGTGTACCCCCTTGCCGAGTATACCCCGTGTTGAAGGTCGTGTCCTTGTCGTGTGCAATAAATTGGTGCACGCCGTGTGTCCAGTACTACACGTTGTGTAGTCCTTCCCTGTGTATGCGTTACCAGTCAATGGCCATATACCATTTTAGAGACGTGTCCTTACTGTGTGCAATAAATGAGTACACGCCATGTGTCTAAACTACACGCTGTGTAGTCCTTCCCCGCGTAAGCGTTACCCTCAAACCGTGTGTTGACCAGTCAACGGCTGCAGAGCCGTGTTGGAAGCCGCGTGGAGACCGTGTAAAATAACCGAGTACATGTCGTGTACCATAAATTACACACCATGTACTTTTCCGTTTCTCACCTATAAAAGGAGGGGTCCCCTCCTCCTTTCAATTCACTCCTCTCCTACCCTTTCCTCTGAGCAGAGCTCTCCCAAGAGACTTGAAGGCTCCTTTTCTGCCATAACTTCTTCGTCCGAGCTCCAATTTACGATCCATCAGCGGCCACAGGATCGTAACGATGAGGCAGAACTTTCAATATTGGATCCATTATCTTTCCATTGGCCTTTCCTTTCCTAATTCCACATGAGGAGGTTTTTCCGGGACTCGACGGAAGTGACGGACGCCGACTAACATCTTCTAAAGTTGATCCGGGGGAGCGTTGCGATCGGAACCTATTGAGGTAGGGATCTTACCTTTGTCTCTCTAATTTGTGCATCATGTGGGGTGGGTATCCTCTTGTTTTTATGAGAAACAGTTGAACCATTAAATGAAGATAATAACTGGTTAAAGAATGGGGTTGGGAAGGTTGTGATTGCTGTTACTTTATATCCTATGATATTATGTT
This sequence comes from Viscum album, assembly GCA_963277665.1. NCBI lineage: Eukaryota > Viridiplantae > Streptophyta > Magnoliopsida > Santalales > Viscaceae > Viscum > Viscum album. The sequence goes on along the minus strand of OY728152.1, from coordinate 1,129,102,112 downwards.
GTGAATTGAATGAGCTTCTGCCTACTAAATATCACGGTCATTGAGGGCCTTTGCTTGCACAATTAAATGTTTCCCTATCTTTCTAGACCATTTTTTTGGATGGAACTTTGTGGAATGTGGAAATTGGTTAATCACGTAAAGTTGGCTGTTTAAAATCTAGAACCCTTGTGTGATCACCCCAGTTGAACAAAAATAGAATAATGAACATGTGGGTGTTGTCTTGGATACGTGGTTTGTGATGGAGGTGTTTTGTGGGTTGTTGTGGATCGGGTGGGTAGCGGGGCTGCGGTTGGCTTGGTTGTGGGTTGGTGTGAATGCTATGTTGGTGACGGGTAGCGGGGCTATGATAAGTGGTATTAAAGGGATAATGATGTACGGGTTTCGGTGCGGTTGTGGTTATGGTGGTTGGCAACGGGGTTGTAGGGATGGTTTCGAATGTGAACAGGCAGTGGGTTGTGAATAATAAATAAAAGTGGAAGAGTTAATGAATGGTGGGTCATGGTAATGGAATAGGAATAATAATCAATGGGTTGGTTGGTTGATAAGAAGGGCTTGGTTGTGCTGCTTGTGTTTTCCTAACTTGATTTGTTGATGGAAGGGATATGTTTTACGAACGATCGATGTGGTTGGTTGTGGATAGTTTCCCAGTAGTTAAGGAACTAAATAAACTAATTCTTTTGAAACTAGAAAACCTAAATGGGGTTGGGGTTGTTTGTTTTATTCATTCTTCGTAGTAGCAGTTGCGAGGCACGTGCTCAGTTTCTCTGTTTAGAGGCCATAAGTTGGGCTGTGTGTTTGGTATATATATATATATATATATATATATATATATCTGTATCTTTTTTGTTTTATCACACCCCACCTATGTTGAGCACTTAGTGCCGAACACTCCCATTTCATGGGAGAGGGTGTATTCCCTTAGTTAGTAGCTCTTTCCTGCTCCTTCTCCCCTAGGCTGTAATTGCTTGAGGTGACCTTACACCTAATAATCTTTGGGTAGGTTTCGATTGGGGTGGCTTTATCCCAAGACTCTTCAGGCAGGTTCTACTATTTCCCAAGAATCTTCAGGATGAGGCCTAGGTGTGTGCGGGTGGGATACGTGGTTGTGAGGCCCAGGTGTGTGCGGGTGGGATACGTGGTTGTGAGGCCCAGTAGATTTAGGAAGTCGATCAGCTGAGGATTGACCAAGAGGAGGAAGATAGCCAGTGGTAGAAGACTCTCCGTTCTTTCCAGGGGCAATCCCTCAAGAAGTACGAGGGTAGTACTTTGGATACGGAGACTGAGGGGTGGCTTGAGGAGCTAGGGATCTCTTTTACCTTGATCTGTGCTCCAAGGGAGTACTGGGTTCCCCTAGCAGTCAGTCAGCTGAGAGGTGCGGCGCGACAGTGGTGGACGCTCTACCTCGGAGAGAGGATAGAGGCAGAGGTTCCATGGGATGACTTTGAGAAGGAATTCCAAGAGGAATTCCTTTATTCCATGATCAAGGAGGATAAGCGGAAGGAGTTACTCTCCCTTCAGCAGGGGAGATGTCGGTACGAGAGCTGGGGATCAAGTTCAAGGATCTCCTGCACTTTTCTCCGGATCTCTTTCCAAATGAGGAGTCTCGGGCGAGACGTTTGGAGGAGGCACTTCGTCCTTCGCTCCAGTATGATGTCACCCCCTTCACCCTTCCGACGTAATTGGTGGTACAGAAGAAGGAAGATGTTGTAGAGAGGATGCAATTCCTTGGAGGTGTACCCCGAGAGGGGAACCAGCCAGGCTCGTCGAAGGGGAAGGCAGTCAGCAGCAGGTCTCCTGCAACAGGACCATCCAGGTTCAGGCCAGTGGGGAGCAGGCCCCAGCAGTTCCAGTTCAGATCTTCGGGTCCTCGTCCTTTTTTCACGAGCCCTGGACCGAGGTGTTTTTCATGTGGAGGTTTTGGGCATGTTCAGAGTCGGTGCCCGACACAAGATCAGTACGGTGGAGGTGGGCAGGTTCAGCGCCCACCTCAACAACACGAGTTGTCGGCGAGGCCCTACCAGCAGCAGCAGGACCATTCTCCTCTGAGGGAAGACTTTGTGGCAGGAGGCCAACCTCAGGGTGCTCCTCAGGGACCTCGACCAGGGCATGGTCGGGGAGGTGGATGACATCAGAGAGGCAGAGGAGCTGGACATGGACAATTTCACGCAGTAGAGTTGACAGCTCCAGCAGGACCAGAGGTGGTACGAGGTATGATTTTTTTATTCTGCACTATTGTTTCTACTTTGTTTGATTCAGGAGCTTCACACTCCTTTGTTGCACCTAGTCTAGCCCATACTTTGGGACTAGAAGTAGAGAGACTTTTTGTACCACTTGTACTGAGTACACCAGTTGGAGGCCAGACCAGCGTATCTTGTGTTTTCCGGGGATGTGGGCTGACGTTGGGACCACATCGATCTAGTGGGGACTTCTTCTGTTATAGATACAGCCATACAATGTCATCCTAGGCATCGACTGGTTGTTTTCTGTTACTGCCATTATCGACTGCTTCTGGAGAAGATTCGTCTTCTCCGACGTGGATGGGCAACACGTATCTTTTGTTGGTGAGAGGATCTATCAGGTGGGAAGCTAGAATGTGAAGCCTCTCCTTTCCTTTTTTGGCGGGTTAACAGTAGTTCCAGCTGATACAGAGATGATGGATGTCCCAGAGGCTTTTAGGGAGTTCCTCAATGTTTTTCCTGAGGAGGTTGTGACTCTACTCCCCTGACGTGACGTTGAGTTCGGGATAGACTTACAGCCTGGTGCATGTCTGATTTCGATGGCCCCATATCGGATGGCACCTTCAGAGTTGCGGGAGTTGCGGATTCAGATTGATTATCTAATGGAGAAGGGTTTTGTTTGACCCATCGTATCGCCATGGGGTGCTCCAGTTTTGTTCGTGAAGAAGGCAGATGGTGGTCTCAGGTTATGCATTGACTACCAAAGGTTGAACTAGGTAACAGTCAAGAACCGTTACCCCCTTCCAAGGATAGATGATATCTTCGACCAACTGAGGGGAGAAGGTTGGTTTTCCAAGATTGATCTACGATCTGGATATCATCAGCTAAGGGTAAAGGACAGTGACATCTCGAAGACAGCTTTCAGGTGCAGGTATGGGAACTTTGAGTTTGTAGTGATGCCGTTTGGAGTTACGAATTCACCAGCTGTGTTCATGGGACTTATGAACTTTGTATTCCGAGAGTTTCTGGACCGGTTCGTCGTTGTGTTTATCGATGACATTCTGATCTACTCAAGATCAGAGGAGGAGCACGTTGATCATCTCAGGGCAGTCTTGGGAGTCCTTTGACACAACCAGCTTTATAGGCAATTGTCAAAGTGTAAGTTCTTGACACAAGAAGTACACTTCCTTGGGCACGTGGTGTCTCATCATAGAGTGTCAATGGACCCGTCGAAGGTAGAGGAAGTTGTTTCTTGGGCAGCACCCAAGATCTTGGCAGAAGTTCGTAGTTTCCTGGGGTTAGCAGGTTACTATTGGAGGTTCGTTTCGGACTTCTCTCGAGTTGCTGCTCCATTGACAGCTTTGACTAGGAAGAACTGGGTTTTCCTATGGAGTGAGAAGTGCCAGAAATATTTCGACTACCTGAAGTAGAAGTTGTTCAGTGCTCCCGTACTTAGGTTTCCAGAGGAAGGGTTGTTGTATGAGGTGTTTTTTGATGCTTCTGGCCTTGTTCTGGGGTGCGTACTGATGCAGAAGAAGGGAGTTATCTGTTATGGGTCTAGGAAGTTGCGCCCTCACGAATGTAACTATGACACCCATGACCTGGAGCTTGCAGGAGTAGTGTTCGCATTAAAGTTTTGGTGACATTACCTCTTTGGGGAGCACTTCGTGTTCTTCTCAGATCACAAGATCTTACATTATATCTTCTCCTAGCGTGACCTGAACTTACGACAGCGGAGATGGGTCGAGTTTCTCTAAGACTATGACTTCGAGATCTCTTACACTGAAGGTAAGTTAAATGTTGTGGTTGATGCCCTGAGTAGGAAGTCACATAAGGAAGTGGTTCGGCAATCCACTGATGCTTGGAAGGCGATGAGAGAGTAGGCTGCCTTGCACTTGGATGTCAGGGTAGAAGGTGTTAGAGGCTGTTTGTTTCAGATGATGGTGCAGTCCTCCTTGTTGCAGCAGGTGGAAGAGTCTCAGTGGGGGGGACTCCAAGGCAGAAGTGATGCGGGATCGTGTCGATCAGGGGAACTCTCCAGAGGGATGGTCAGAGGACAGCCGACATCGGATTATTTTCCATGGAAGGTTGTTTGTTCCGGAGGTAATATGTGAGGGAGTTCTCCACGAGTTCTATAGCTCAGCCTTGGCAGTACATCTAGGAGTTTCAAAAATGTACCTAGGCCTGACGGAACAGTTTTGGTGGCCCGGGGTGAAATGGGTAGTGGTGGAGTTTGTGGCTAAATGCCTAGTTTGTCAGCAAGTGAAGTCTGAACACCGTGTTCCCAGTGGGTTGTTGCACCCTATAGATGTCCCTGAATGGAAGTGGGATGACATCTCAATGTACTTCGTCACAGGACTACCCAGAGCTCCGGGTGGTTATGATGCTATCTGGGTGGTGGTGGATCGACTGACGAAATCAGCTCAATTCTTAGCAATTAAGGAGTCGGGCCCAGTGAGTACCTTAGTACAGAGGTACATAGACATGGTTGTGCGGTTGCATGGAGTCCCGAAGTCTACCGTCTTAGATCAGGATACTTGGTTTACCTCATGAGTCTAGAGGGGGTTACAACATGCTTTTGGCACCCAGCTACGCCTTAACACTGCTTTCCACCCCCAGACCGATGGGCAGACAGAGCGAACTATCCTGACGTTGGAGGACATGCTGCGAGCATGCGTTCTGGATTTCGGAGGATCATGGGTACGACACTTGAATTTAGTAGAGTTTGCCTACAACAAAATCTTCCACTTTACTATTGGCATGGCACCGTATGAGGCTTTGTATGGAAGACCATGTTGTTCACCCATTTACTAGGAATAGGTTGGTGAGACAGGTGCTCTTGGGCCATAGGTAGTGTAGAGCACCACAGAGAAAGTCCAGCTTGTACGTGAGAGGATGAAAGCGGCTCAGGACCGACATAAGTCTTATGTTGATCATCGGAGGAGGCCCTTGGAGTTTGAGGTGGGAGATCATGTGTTCTTGAAGGTTTCCCCTCGACGGGGGAAGCGGAGGTTTGGGAAGGGGAGCAAGCACTCACCTAGGTTCATCGGACCTTTTGAGGTGTTGAAGAAAGATGGTGAGGTGGCATATCTGCTCGCCCTGCCACCTCAGTTGGAGAAGGTTCATGACGTCTTCCACATCTCCCAGCTTCATTGGTACTTACACAACGACTCTCACATTATCAACTGTGGAGAGTTAGATATGGGAGACGACGCGAACTTCGAGGAACGACCAGTCAGAATCAAGGATCATAAAGAGAAGGTGCTCTGTGGATGAACCATTCTATTGGTTCATGTGTTTTGGAAGCATGGCGACCTCAAGGAGAGCACTTGGGAGCGGGAGACCCAGATGCATGCTCAGTACCCAGAGTTGTTTTGAATTGTGTTTTTCCTTTGTTCTTCTGAGCTTTGTGTTGATGTTGTACTCTGTACCTTTGATATTTATGGAATTCTTGGCTTGTCAGTTGTGAGACCTTTTGTTTCCTTGTTCCCTGGTAATGTGTAACATGTCCGGTTGTGTGGGAAAGGGTTAAACCTGACTCTTAATCGAGACGCATTAATGCGGATGCGATTGAACCCGTGCAGGCGAGTCAGTGCCACCTAAGGTGGATAATATCTCGACATGGGAGAAGGAATTTCCCAAAACCATGTGTTCGGGTAGTGTGTTGGTTGTATGGTGTTGGGGGTAGTGCGAGTTGAAAAATCCTAATTTATGTAAGGGGGAAGACCCAATTCTTAATTGAGACGCATTAATGAGAATGAGATTTAACCCATGAAGGCGAGTCAATGCCGCTTAAAGCGGATAATATCTCGACATAGGAGAAGTAATTCCTAACGCATGTGATTAGGGTTGTTGGTTGGGTTCCTGTTATAACAAGAACCCTAATAAGTATCTTGTTGGGTTTCCTCTGGGTTGGTTTTTGAATTCTCGAGGACGAGAATGTTTTAAGAGGTATCCGATGTAATGGCCCGGACCTCTCCGGCCCATTCCTTTGTCAAAAAAAAAGGTCAAGAAGTGTTCTGGAGTGTAAAATAGACTTTTCCCACACTTTCCATAATTTTGAAACTACACGCCATGTAGTTTGAGTACACGCCGTGTACCCCCTTGCCGGGTATACCCCGTGTTGAAGGCCGTGTCCTTGCCGTGTGCAATAAATGGGTGCACGCCGTGTGTCCAGTACTACACGCCATGTAGTCCTTCCCCGCGTATGTGTTACCAGTCAACGGCCGTGTACCATGTTGGAGTCGTGTCCTTGCCATGTGTAATAAATTAGTACATGTCGTGTGTCTAAATTACACGCCGTGTAGTCCTTCCCCGCGTATGTGTTACCCTCAAACCATGTGTTGACCAGTCAACGGCCGCAGAGCTGTGTTGGAAGCCGCGTGGAGACCGTGTAAAATAACTGAGTAAATTCCGTGTACCATAAAGTACACGTCGTGTACTGTTACTTTTATCGCCTATAAAAGGAGGGGTCCCCTCCTCCTTTCAATTCACTCCTCTCCTCCCCTTTCCTCTGAGCAGAGCTCTCCCAAGAGACTCGAAGGCTCCTTTTCTTCCATAACTTCTTCGTCCGAGCTCCGATTTATGACCAGTCAGCAGCCACGGGATCGTAACGACGAGGCGGAACTTCCAAGATTGGATCCTTTATCTTTCCTTCGGCCTTTACTTCCTGACTTCCACTCGAGGAGGTTTTTCTAGGACTCGACAGAAGTGAAGGACGCCGAAATACGTCTTCTAAAGTTGATTTGGGGGGAGTATTGCGATCAGAATCTGTTGAGGTAGGTATCTTACCTTTGTCTCTCTAATTTGTGCATTATGTGGGGTGGGTATCCTCTTATTTTTATGAGAAATAGTTGAACCATTAAATGAAGATAATAACTGGTTAAAGAATGGGGTTGGGATGTTTGTGATTACTGTTACTTTATATCCTGCGATATTATGTTGTGAATTGAATGAGCTTCTGCCTACTGAAAATCACGGTCGTTGGGGGCCTTTGCATGCACAATTAAATGTTTCCCTATATTTCAAGACCGTTTTTTTGGATGGAACTTTGTGGAATGTGGAAATTTGTTAATCACGTAAAGTTGTCTGTTTAAAATCTGGAACCCTTGTGTGATCACCCCGGTTGAACAAAAATAGAATAATGAACTTGTGGGTGTTGTCTTGGATACGTGGCTTGTGATGGGGGTGTTTTGTGGGTTGTTGTGGATCGGGTGTGAAGAGGGGATGCAGTTGGCTTGGTTGTGGGTTGGTGTGAATGCTATGTTGGTGACTAGCAGCGGGGTTGTGATAAGTGCTATTAAAGGGATAATGATGTATGGGTTTCGGTGTGGTTGTGGTTATGGTGGTTGTCAGCAGGGCTGTAGGGATGGGTTTGAATGTGAACGGGCAGTGGGTTGTGAATAATAAATAAAAGTGGAAGAGTTAATGAATGGTGGGTCATGGTAATGGAACGGGAATAACAATCAATGGGTTGGTTGGTTGATAAGAAGGGATTGGTTGTGTTGCTTGTGTTTTCTTAACTTGATTTGTGGATGGCAGGGATATGTTTTACGAACGATCGATGTGGTTTGTTGTGGATAATTCCCCAGTAGTTAAGGAACTAAATAAACTAATTCTACTGAAATGTGAAAACCTAAATGGGGTTGGGGTTGTTTGTTGTATGCATGCTTCGTAGTAGCAGTGCCGAGGCACGTGCTCAGTTTCTCTATTTAAAAGACATAGGTTGGGATGTGTGTTTGGTATATATATATATATATCTGCATCTTTTGTGTCTTATCGTACCCCACCCATGTTGATAACTTAGTGACGAACACTCCCATTTCATGGGAGAGGGTGTTTTCCCTTAGTTACTAGCTCCTTCCTGCTCCTTCTCCCCTATGATCTAATGGCTTGAGGTGACCTTACACCTAAGACTCTTCGGGTAGGTTTCGATTGGGGTGGCTATGGCCCAAGACTCTTCGGGCAGGTTCTAATGTTTCCCAAGAATATTCTGAATGAGGCCCAGATGTGTGCGGGCAGGATACGTGGTTGTGAGGCCCAGGTGTGTGCGGGCCGGATACGTGGTTGTGAGGCCTAGGTGTGTCCGGACGGGATACGTGGTTGTGAGGCCCAGGTGTGTGCGGGCTGATATGTGGTTGTGAGTCCCAGGTGTGTGCGGGCGGGATATGTGGTTGTGAGGCCCAGGTGTGTGCGGCCGGGGAGAGTGTGGCAGCGTCAGGACGTTCGTCGTTAGGAAGAGAAGCTAACTAAAGGGAAATGGTGCGGGGTACCCAATACTCTTATTCTTATATACTACTACCTGTTTTGATTGTGTTTTTGGTGAGTGTGGCTGGTGAGGTTGGGTGATAGAATTTCCTTTCTAGGTTTCTTCTGTTGTTCTCACAGGACATTAGGATGTCTCCCCACTTGTGCACGAGAGCTTTAGGTTTCCCTACTGAGTATACTTGATTTCTCACCCTACGTTTACTTTCAGGTTTCCAGGAGGACTACCAGGGCCGTGCGGGACCCTACTAGTTGGACAGTTGGAGTTTTTGCTGTTGCTATACTTTTTCTTTTGGTATTGTACTTTGAGCTTTCTTTTACGTGTACATTGTTATAAAATTGTTTGAACATGCATGTGGGCTTGGTTGGGGTTTATTTCTATACACTTTTTCTTTTCCTTTTTGGTGGTTGACTTGTACTATTTCCCGATCTTAAATAAATAAAAAGGGTAATGCCTCCCATATTTGTGAGAACTCATACCCTTGGTGCTAGTCGCCACCCCAGGGCCTACTGGAGGCGGGACTCGGGGGTCATTATCTCCCTTTCACCATTGCCATCTCAGGAGGGACATCTTTGGTGGGAGGGGGTCATGACAATATTGTTTTAAGGTTTTTCTGTGTTTTAATTTTATTTTTGGTTTTATTGGTTTTTTTGTTTTGTATGTATTTAGGGTTTTAGGGGTGTTTAGGGATTTAGTGCTTTTAGTGTGTCCATGGTTCTTTTATTAGTTTTAGGGTTTCTTAGGGTTGTTAAAGTTTTTAGGGTTTTCTTGGGGTTTTTAGATTTTTTTGGGGTTCAAAGGGGTTTTTTGGATTTTTAGGGTTTTATCGGTTTTATGATTTTTATAATTTTCATATTTTTTTAGTGTTTTTTGGGTTTTTAGAGGTTTTAGGTATTTTAAATTATTTAATGGGGGTTTAGTGTGTTTTATGGTTTTATAGTAATTTTTTAGTGTATTTAGTTGTTAGGGGTTTTAGTGTCTTATGGTTTTTAGGTTTTTAGGTTTTATGTGTTTTCATGGATTTTTATGACTTTTTATAGGTTTTAGAGTTTTTAAGGTTTTTAAATGTTTTTTGGGGTTTTGGGGTCTTTTTTTATTTTTTAGGATTTTAAGTTTTCTAGGTGTTTTTAAGGTTCTTATTATTGTAGGGTTCTAGGGGTTTAGGTGTTTTTTTTTCTAGATTTAAGTGATTTTAGGGTGTGGGTTAGGCTTTTTAAAAGTCTGTCGGGTTTTTAATGTTTTTTTGGGGTTTTGGGGTTTTTTAGGGATTTTAGGGTTTTTAGTGTTTTAGGGTTTTATATGTTTTTAGGGTTATTAAGGATTTTCGGGTTGGGGGTGGTGTTTATTGGTTTCATAATAAAATTTTAGGGTTTTTAGGGGTTTTAATATTTTTAATAGTTTTTAATGACTTCTTCAGATGTTTTTAGTGTTTTACGGGTTTCAGTGGTTTTTATATTTTTTAGGTTTTTTAATAATATTTTTAGGAATTTCATGTTTTTTATGGTTTCTTGGTTTTTATGGGTTTTAGGGGTTTTAGGCTTCTAGAGTATTTTAGAGTATTTTGGGTTTTTCAGTTTTTAGGGATTTTTTAATAATTTTTGGGTCTTTAATGATTATAGATACTTTTAGGGGTTTTACTGGTATTTTAGTGTTTATTTAGGGTTTTTCGGGTTAATAGGTTCTTTAGCATTTTTTGGTTTTTTTTGGGTTATAGGGATATTTATTTTTTTATGGGGAATAAGGATTTTTATATATTTTATGTTTTTTAGATATTTTAGAGGTTTTTATGATTTTTTAGGGTTATTGTGTGTTTTATAGTTTGTTTGGGTTTTAGGGATTTTATAAATTTTAGAGGATTTAATTGGATTATATTGTTATTTTTTGGTTTCTATGCCATTTTAGGCGTTTCATATGTATTTAATGTTATTTTAGTGTTTTAAGGGGTTTTTAGTGCTTTTTGATATTTTTATGGTTTTTCAGTTTTGTAGGAATTTATAAGGTTTTCTTGGTGTTTTATGTGTTTTGATGTTTTTATATTTTTCAGTGTTTTTAGAGTATTTAGGGACTGTTATGTTTTTAAAAGAATTTAGGGGTTTTAATTATTTTTTGGGTTTTTAGGGGTTCTAGTGTTTTTAGTGTATTTTATGGGTGTCGTAGGGTTTCTAGTGAGTTTTAGGGTTTCTAGGGTTTTTAGTATTTTTTAGGATTTTTTGTGTTTTTTAGATATGTTTTGGGGGTTTTATAGTTTTTATGGGGTTTTAGGGGTTTTAAGGGTTTAGGGTCTTCTAGGGGAATAGGTTTATTCAGGGTCTATTAGGTTTTTATGAGTTTTAGATATTTTTAGGGTCTATAGTGTTTTTAGATATATTTATGTTGTTGTGGTTAATTTAATGTTTTTATGGTATTTTTGGTTCTTAGGAGTTTAATGTTCTTATTTTCTTTTTATATTTTGTTATGATTTTAGGGTTTTTAGCGTTTTCTATTTTTTAGGGTTTTAAGGGCTTTAGTGTTTTTTGGTGTGTTACGGGTTTTATGGTTTTTATAGTTCGTTTAGTGTTTTTTGTGGGTTTTAATGGTTTTAGGGTGTTTTTATTTATTATATGGGTTTTAAGGGAATTTGGTGTTTTGGGGGTTTTGTAGATTTCTAGGGTTATTTTGGACTGTATTAGGATTTTGTTGAGTTTTTGAGTTTTTTGGGGGTTTTTATAGATTTTTGGATTTTGAGAGCCTTTTGGGATTTTTTACGGATTTACATTTTTTTATAGTTTTTGGGGATTTTTGAGTTTTAGAATTTTTAGGCTTTTATTATTTTTTGTGTTTTCATGGGTTTTATGGGATCAATGGGGTTTTTTTTTTGTTTTTTAGGGTTTTTAGGGTTCTTAATATTTTTATAGGTTTTTATGGTTTATAGGGTTTTAGAAGGTTTTTATTATTATTTATAGTGTTCAATTGCTTTTAAGGTTTTTATGGTTTTTAGGGGGTTATAGGGTTATAGGTTCTATTTTGGAATTTTTAGGTTTTTAGGTTCTTTTAGGGTTTCTTTGGTTGTTATGGTCTATCAGGGTTTTTGAATTTTTATGGGTTTTACTGATTTTTTATCGTTTTTGTGTTTTCTTAGTTATTTTTGGTTTTAGGGTTTTTATGTACTTTTAGTCCATTTATGCGTTTTATTGTTTTTATGGTGTTTTATGGATTTTTAGGTTTTTAGTTGTTTGGGGTTCTTTATGTTTTTTGAGGTTTTTGGACTTTTTGGGTGGTTTTAGGGTTTTTAGGGGTTTTAAGGGCTTTTATGGTTTTTTAATGGTTTAGGCAGTTTTAGGATTTGTAGGTATTTTTAGTGTTTTTAGGGGAATTAGGCGGTGGGGTTGAACGCTTTTTAGTTTTTTGAGGGATTTTTGGTTAGTTTATGGTTTTAATGGTTTTAGGGGATTTAGTGCATTTTGGGCCATTTAGGGTTTTACTATTTTTAGGATGATTTGGGTTTGTTATGGTTGTATGCGTTTTTAAGGTTTTTATGGGATTTTGGGTTTTTAAGGGTATTTTGGTGTTTTCAAATTCCTTTTTAGGGATTTTTATGGTTGTTTATGGATATTCTGTGTTTTTATAGATTTTAGATGTTTTTATGGAGTTTTTGGTTTTTTAGGTGTTTTTGGGGTTTTCTTTTATTTTTACGTGTTTTAAGGATTTTAGAATCTCTTAATGTTTTATTGGTTATTAAGTGTTTTAAATGTTTTTATGGTATTTCATGCTTACATGTTTTTTGTGGTTTTTGTGTTTTTATAGTTTTTATGGGGTTTTATGGCATTTTATGGTTTTATGGGTTTTAGGTGTTTTATTGGTTTTTTTGTGTTTTATGGTCTTTTATAGTATTTTATTATTTTTAAGGTTTATTTTTTAAGTTTTTTTGGGTTTTATGGGATTTTGACGTTTTTGGGATAGTGATTTGTTGGGTTTTTAGTGTTTCTAGGGTCATTTAGGGGTTTCATGGGTTTTTAGGGGTTTTAGGGCCTCTTAGAGTTTTTAGGGGGTCTTAAGGCCTTTTATGATTTTAAGGGGTCCTAGGGATATTAAGAGGTTTTTAGGGGGTTTTAAGGTATTTTTAGCATTTTAGGGTCTTTTAGGGTCCTTTTAGGGTCCTTTTACGGTATAAGATATTTTTAAATTTTTTTGGGTTTTTATGGGGTCTAAATGGAATTTAGTAGTTTTTCTAGGTTTTGGAGGGTTTTAAGGATATTTAGGGATTTTAGGGTCATGCAGGGATTTTTTGGGGTTTTTATGGGTTTTAGGGTTTTTTGTATTTTTAATTATTTTTCAGGGATTTCTAGGGGTTTTGCTTTTGGGTGGTTTATGGGTTTAAGGATTTTTAAGGGTTTTGTATTTTTATTTTTTGGGTTTTTTATTGTTTTTTGGTGTTGTTTGGGTTTTAACAGTTTTTGGGGGTTTTACCTTTTGTAGTGTTTTGGGGATTTATGCTTTTTAGGGGTTAGGGGATTAGATTTTTTAGGGGTTTTAGGGTTTTATATTTTTATGGCCTTTTAGGATTTTAGGTTTTTTATGGCCTTCTATGATTTTAGGTTTTTTATGGTTTTTAGGGTTTTATAGACTTTATGTTTTTTTGGTATTTTATGGTATAATAGGGTTTTTAGGGTTTTTAGGCTTTTTGTGGTTTTGGAGTTTTAAAGGGTTTTTAGGTAATTTTAGGGGGTTTATGGTTTTTTATGGTTTTATGTATTTTCTAGGTTTTATTATATTTATGGTTTTGAATATTTTTTAAGGTTGTGAGGGGTTTTATGGGATTTTTGGGTTTTTAGGTGTTTGTGGGGGCTTTTTGGGTTCGGTGAGGGGGGGGGGGTTATGTGGTTATTATGGATTTTTCATGTTTTTTAATCATTTTTATGGTCATTATGGTTTTTAGAAATTTTAAGCGTTTTAGGATTTTAAAGGGGTTATAAGGGTTCTAATGGTTTTATGTTTTTTAGTGTTTTAGGATTTTTATGGTCATTTAGTATTTTTTGGGTTTTTGGTTTTTTCAGGTTTTTTAGGGGTTTCAATGGGTTTTAGAGGTTTTTAGGGATTTATGATTGTATTATGGTTTTTTGAGGTTTTTATTTTTTATGGGTTTTTATGTTTTATTGAAATTTTAGGGTTTTACATGTTTGATGTTTTTTTTATGATTTTCAGTTTTTTAAGGTTTTAGGTTTTTTAGGGTTTTAGTGGTTTTTAGGGTTCTTTATGTGCTTAAGGGGTCTTAGGGTATTTTAGTTATTTTTATCGTTTTCATGGTCTTTAAGATATTTAATATTTTTACCTGTTTTCAGGGTCTTTAGGGTCTTTATGGGTTTTAAGGTTTTTAGGATTTTATGGTCTTTAGGAGGTTTTGGGGGTTACAGGATTTTTATAATTTTTTTAGTTTATTTAGGGTTTTTGGGTTATTTATAATTTTTAGGGGGTTTAGGTGTTTTTGGGTTATTTGATTTTTTTAGTTCTTAAGCATTTAGGGGGTTTTAATATTTTCTTTTCTATTTTTAGGGTTGGGGGTTATAATTATTTTATTGGTTTTATGTGTTTCAGTGTTCTATTAATATTTTTATGGTGTTTAGGGGTTTTATGGTTTTCTAGGGGTTTTAGGGTTTTCTAGTGGTGTTTAGATTTCTTTGGGGTTTGTGGGGTTTTATTGCGGGTTTTAGAGTCTTCTTGGGGTTGAATGGTTTTAATGTATTTTTAATGTTTTTGTTGTTTTAGGGTTTTGTAGGGGTTTTATTTGGGATTTTCGTGTCTTGGGGGTTTGTATTGTTTTAAGGGGTTTTATGGTTTTTAGGTTTTTAGGGGTTTTAATGGTTTTTCTGTTTTTTGTGGTGTTGATTAGGGGCTTTGGTTTTTCTTTTGATTTTTAGTGTATTTGGGTTTTTTGGGGTTTTAGGGGGTTTAATGGTTTCTCGTAGTCTTTTAGTGTCTGTATAATCTTTTTGGAGTTTTTATGAATTTTATGTTCACTTATGTTTTTCGTAGAGTCTATTAGGGTTTTAGGGGTTTTAGGGTTCTTGATATTTTTTAGGGGTTTTAAAGGGTTGTTTTAGGGTTTTTAGGTTTTATTTTATTTTTTTGTATCTTTAGGGGTTTGAGGATTTTTAATGTTATTTTAGGATATTTTATGGTTGTTTTGGTCTTCTAGTGTTTTTTTGAGTTTTTAGGGATTTTAGGGTGTTTTGGGTTTTTAAGAGTTTTAGGGTATTTATTGCTTTTAGAGTTTATTGGTTTTTATGGTTTTTAGAGTATTTAGGTTTCCTATAGTGTTTCATGGTTTCTAGGTTTTTTTATTATTTTAGTGGGTTCTAGGGGTTTTAAGGTATTTCAGGGTTTTTTGATTTTTAAGGATATTTTTAGGGTTTTTTAAGGTCTTTTTGGGTTTTAGGGTCTTATAGCGTTCTTAGGGGTTTAGGGTTTTTATGGTTTTACGGTTTTTAAGGTTTTTGGGTTTTTAATGTTTTTAAGAATTTTTAGGGGTTTTTGGGTTTTTGGGTTTTTGGGGTTTTGGGTTTTCTGGTTTTTAGTGTTTTTATGGATTTATTATTTTTAGTATTTTCAATATTTTTTGTGGTCTTAGGGTTTTTAGGGGGTTTAAGGGGTTTAAGGGGGTCTTTGGTCGTTTAGACTTGTTTTGGGGGTTTTTGGGTTTTTGGACGTTTTAGGGATTTCTAGTGTTTTATGGTATTTTTGGGTTGTTTAGGTTCTATTATGGTATTTGGGGGGCGGGGTTGGTTATTTAATGTTTTTTATGTTTTTTATGGTTGTTTTTGGTTTTTAGGGGTTTAAGTGTATTTTGGGGTTTTTAGTATTTTAATGTTTTTTAGGGTTTTTTTATTTTATATGGTTTTTATGGGTATTGGGTTTTTTTAAGGCTTTATGGTTTTAGGGTTTTAGGATTTTTTGGGTATTTTTAGGGTGTTTTATGGTTTTTAGGATTTCTTAGTGTTTTAATGTTTTTAGGGTTTTTGGTTATTTCTAGTTTTATGGTTTTTAGTGATTTAGGGCCTTTTAGGGTTTTATTGTTTTTGGGTGTTTATGGGGGGTTTATATTGTTTTTGAGTTTTTATATTGTTTTTATTGGTGTTGGTGTTCTAGAAACAACTGTTTATAATTTGGATTACATTTGTATTCAAATATTTGAATATTAATTAAATATTTTATAAAATGTTGTTAATTATTTTACAGGAATTTTATGTAATAATTTATTAGGGTATATATCACCTCTGGCATATTTATAAGGTGATAATAGTTCCCTGGTATGATGAGAACATTGAAATTTCATGATGATATTCTTAATACAATATTTTTGTTGGATAACATTCTATTATGGAGCACATAGTATGTTTACTTCCAGATGCGATTACTCATAAGTGGATGAGACTTCTTCTCATAAAGTTTTCACTTGGTAATCTCCAAGACAAGTTATTTTGAGAACATACCTTGCAGTATGAGATCAACATGTTTTCCTGCCATTGTATATTCCTATCTGTGAGCATGTTTAATGGTCCTTAGACATTAATATTGTCATTAATCCATTTCATGAGTCACACACCTAGATTTATTGAATAAAATAGTGATGTTGTATGGTTGTGGGAATTAGGGTACATTTGGTGCGTCATGAATGACATGTTATTAGTGGATAAGTTGAGGTAGGATTTTTCCCTTCAATCTTTATGGAAGTTTATATTTAATCCATTTTACTGTAATAAAACCATCACCATAAATTTCTGGTACATGGTTTAAGGAAGAACTTCTTTCATATAGTAAAATAAATATGCTTCTTGTATACGGTTGGATGACATGGGTGTGAAACCTAGTTAATGAGATATTGTGAAAAACATATTAAAATTTACATTGTGTGTTTTTATGTGGTTGTCATCATTGTGATATTAAGTTCTTTATCTGGGGTTCCATGACCAATTACTTGAAATTAATAATGGTATTTAGGTAATATTTCCAAATTACAATAATAAAGAATCAAAGAGGGTCACAAACTATATGTTTCTATTGATGTTGATTAAATTTTATTAGAATTCAATTATTAGAAAAAATATTATTCTGAAGATTGAGAAATATTTTCATTCATGTTTTATTGATCACCAAGACTCATAAGGTAATTAAAAATTATTTTTTCATTGATAAAAAATTTATCTGATTACATGAATATTTAATTAATATTTATTTACTAGATTTTCATTGAAATATATATTTTATTTTTTTGAATATTTAATTAATATTTGTTCGCCATATTTTGAATTAAATATTTATTTTAGAATAAAATATTTAATTAAATATTTATTGAGGTTTCCAATAAAATTCTAGGAGTTTGAGCAGACCAATATTGTGTCTAGTGATAAATATTAAATTTCAAACTAGTGAACTAATATTTATCATTGTGCTAGTTAGCATGCACCATAAAATAATAATAAATCATCATTATTATAATTAAAATTTGGAATGGTGTTTGATAAGTATTATAATATTATTTAATGGAAAACAAAAAAATAAATAATATTTTAACATAAACCCTAACTCAATAGATAGATGGTTATGTCTATTATGTAGGGTTAATCTGGAATTGAGAATAGTTGTGTTTAACTAATACCCCTCTAGAATTCCTCCTTTTATCCTCCTCTCAGTAATGTGATGAACTCCTTCAAGACTGAAAGAACTTCTAGTGATCAAGACCAAAAAACACAAGATTATTTATTTATAGAGCTAGCACCTGGGAATCAATCAATTTCATTCAAAGATCATAAAATAATGTGTGGATCATTACTTTATGGAATCTATAGTTGGATACTCCCAACCCAATGAAGGCATTCCATAATGTCTTTTCGGAAGATCAAAAACACCATAGAATAAAGATCCTAAGATGTGGTAATCATTTATTCTGATCATATATAAATTAAATATAAATTTTACATGAAATTTTCTTGCTCTGGGTTTCGATTCTATTATGTAAATATTCAGTGGAAAAAATTCATTCTTCATGATGTTTACACCTTGTACACTGTTTTAAATAATCAATCAAATAAAAAAACCTTCTTGGTTATTTTCGCACCCGGGTGCTTCTTTTATGACCAAAACACTAATTTTTAGCTCCATTTTAAGGTTTTGTGAGGTTTTAATAGTTTTTTTGGGTTTTAGGTTATTTTATAGGGTCTTTAGAGATTCTGGGGTTTTTTTGATGTTTTTTTGATTTTTATAGTTTTAGTGTTTTTTACAGTATATTTAGGGTTTTTCAGGGTATTTAGGATTTTTAGATTTTTAGGTATTTTTATGGATTTTATGGTTCCTTTGGTATTAATGGGTTTTAAGGTTTTTTAGTATTTTTTAGGGTATTAAGATTTTTTAAATATTTTTTAGGGCCCTTAAGGTTTATATGGTTTTCTTGGTTTTGTTATGTTTTTTAGGTTTTTAGGGGGGTTATTGGGATTCATAGGAAAATTAAGTTTTTTAATGGGTTTTAGGGTATTTTAGTTTTTAAAGGGTTTTTTGGAATTTGAGGTTTTTAATGGTTTTTAGGGTATTTTTGGATTTTTTAGGTTCTTTTATCATTTTTATAGTTTCTCTGTTTTTTTAGTCTTAGGTTTTGGGGTTCAGGGTTTAGGGGTTAGGGTGTAACTTTTAGGGTTTAAGGTGTAGGGTTCAGAGTTTGGGTTTTAGGGTGTATGGGTTCAATGTTTAGGGTATAAGGTATATGGTTTAGGGTGTAGGTTTTAGGGTTTAGGGTGTAGGGTATAGGGTTTATAATGTATGTTTTTAAGTTCAGAGTTTAAGCTGTACGAATTTTAGTGTAGGGTTTATGGTTTAGGTAATATGGTTTAGGGTATAGGGTTTAGGTTGTACAATTTTGGGTATAGGTTTTAGGGAGTATGGTTTATGGTTTAGTATATAGGGTATATGTTTTAGTATTTTTATGGTTTTTAAGGGTTTTAAGGGGATTGAGGTTTTTTTGGTCATTTGTGTTTTAGAGGTTTTATGGTTTTTTGGGGGTTTTTAGGGGTTTTATGTTTTAAGGGTTTTCCAGTATTAGGGTTTTAGGGGAGTTTAGTTTATTTTAGGGTTTTAGGTTTTTTATGTGTTTTTAGTATGTTTTTTGGTATTTTATGATTTTTCTTGTTTTTAGGTTTTTAGAGGGATTTAGTGTTTTAGGGGTTTTTTTGTGGATTTAATATTTTTTAGGTTTGTGGGTTTTTTTATTTTTTTAGGGGTTTTTATTACTTTTAGAGATTAATTTTTTAGTGGTTGTTTCGGTTTTATGGTTTTTAGGTTCTTAATTTTTATTTGGTTTTATTATTTTTATGCATTTTAAGATTTTTTTTTGGAATTTTTAGGGTTTTTATTATTTTAGAAGGTTTTATGGTCTATTGATCTATTTTATAGTTTTTAGCAGTTGTTTTGATATTTAGGGTGTTTTGGGGTCTTTAGTGTCCTTTAGGTTTTTAGTGTTTTTAGAACATTTTGGGGTTTAAAATTATTTTAGGGACTTTTATTGTTTTCTAGGTTTTTAGTGACTTTTTGGATTTAGGGTCTTTTTACATTTTAAGTGGTTTTAGGGTCTTTTAGGATTTCAATCATCTTTTATCATTTTTAGGGTCTTTTAGGATTTTTTAGGGTGTTTAGGACATTTTAGTGTTTTTATAGTTTTTAGTATCATATTGGTTTCTTTTAGTTTTTAGGGTTTCTTATGGTTTTTTAGATTTTATTATTTTGATGGTTTTATTTCAGTTTTTATGGGGGTTTTAGGTGTTTCTTGGGTTTTTAAGGGTTTTGGTGGGTTTTGGGGGGTTTATGTGTTTTTTTGTTTAATGGTATTTTGGATTTTTATATTTTATTTGTTTTCAAGGGGTATTTATATTTTTATGGGTTTTGTATATTTTTATGTTTCTTAAGGGTTTTGAGTAGTTTTTTTTGCCTTTTATGGTTTTTTGGGTTTTATATTTCAGGCTTTTTAATTTTTTCGAGTGTTTTTAGGGGTTTTAGGGTCTTTTAATTTTTTTTTCGAGTTTTAGTGTTTTATAGGTTTTTATGGTTTTTTGGGGTTTTAGTTGTTTTCTAGGGGTTATAATTGGTTTTATGTGGTTTTAAGATTTTTTATGTTTTTAGATTTTTTTCTGGTTCTGTTGGGGGGTTCTATTGTGTTTATGGATATTTAGTGTTTTCAAGAATTTTTAAATACTTTTTTTGGTTTTTTAGGTTTTTGGGGTTTTATCATTTTGAGGGAAAGGAAGGTGTAGGTCTAGGTTACCCCTGGTCACCCCAAAATGTATATAAAGCAATCAGACAACACAGATAATGGGAGGGGTAGGGTCAAATGACCCACACCTGAAATCCCCAACACACCTCCATCAAAACAAACCCCCAACAACACCCATAATACACAAAGAGTAACATGTTAGTCAATTTTGCTGCCAAAGTCAGACACCAAGCCCACACCAAAAGGGCCATCATCCACACCAAAACCATCAGCCACATGAGGAAAGAAAAAGTCTGAGTCCACCCCCATGTCTATAAATCCATATCTCGACTCAAAGTCCTCCTGCAATCCGAGTAGCGCCAAGTACTTCTCCCTAAGCCTCTTTTTCTCAGCAGAGTGTGGTGGCCTCTCTCAATTATTGTATTTTATCTTCAGCATCGCCACACTTGAGGTAACTCGGGTCTCCATGGGCCTATGGAGAGAAGAATAATCCCTCTTCTACCTCCTTTGGGGGGGGGGGGAACAGGTGAAACCATCCTCATGAGTTGACTTCTCGTATAGGATGTCATTGCTAGCCACACATGTGGCCTCTTGGTCACTATCGTTGTTCCCTTTTCTATAGAACACTCCCATGGAATAACATTGCTCAACTCTTTCCCTTCTGAATTGAGACATCTTGGTGTTTACCATGTGGACATCCTCAACAAAGATCTCCCCTAATCTTTTCTTCTCATCCTCAATGGGAAACCTAGGCTGTTCCACCACCACCATGTCATGCAGGACCACACAATGGTCTTCCACAGATGATGCTCCGTGAACCACTATGTCCTTATGAAAATATGGGACCAATCCTCCTTCACCATTTATGTTCTCCATCTCTGAAAGTTGAATTCCATCCAATTCCTCCGCATGATCTGCACCAAACTCTTCACTCGGGGATAGCGGCAAAGCCCTTAGGCCGGCCCTCCCAATTTCACTACTTCTAGTGTGTAGAAAAAAGGGGTCTTCCATGCCCCGACTAGAGGCCGCCTCTTTGAAACCAAGGGTTTTCCCCACCAAAATTACCTCCTTCCCAACCTTGATCATCTCTTGCATAGTCCAATCAATCTCCTCTTGCCCGACCCCCTCCCCCTGCTCGGACACCCCCTGGAACAAACATAATCCCGACTCACTCAACCTAAACCAACTCCCCAAAAATATTTTTCAGAGAAACATCAATCATATCCGTCGTTTGGATGCTATTGTCCTGCCCACTTCCCTTCTTCCATGCCACTACAATGTCTCTCAGGGACTGCATCGGGGGGCTCTCCTTGTACCCAGGCCCCGCCATGACTCCCTGCTCATCCACCTTCCCCTGCTCCTCCCCCCTTTCATCTCATCGCCTCCATCCAGCTCACTATTTCCAATCAGAGCCACTACTTCATCCGTACTCACCACTTCAGTGCCAACACCTCCCATTCGACAACAATTTCTAGCAATATTCATACTCAATCCTTCGGAAGCCACCACTACTACATCCAAATCACGGACATCTTTCAAGTCCATTTTTAGCCGCCGAAAAAGCTCAATAACCATTGGCTGAGTTGGAAATTTCATAGGCACTACCATGGAACCCTAAACCTCCACTGTTTTCTGGATGCTGTCATCAGACCTTTCCTATCCCAGAATCTCACCACTCCAATCCTTGACACCATGACCGCAATCCTGATCACTATGACCAAATTTATTGCAAGAATAACATAATTCATTCCACGATTCAAACACCACTATCTGCTTCTAGTGGATATCCTCACCCACATAAATCCACACAAAATCCACATGTTCTTTAGAAGCATCAACCTTGACAAAAGAACTTGGAGCAATGGGATGTCAGAGGGCCCACGTCTGACTATCCACACATAGAAATCTCCCCACTAGATTTCCTAGAATTGAAGTTATAGATAAAACTTTGAAAAGGGAGGTGAAGTTTGGGGAATCAAATCTAGGTCGCAAACATCAGGGAATCAGACTTCATATAAAGGTCAAAATTCCACAAAAAGAGGGATAAGCGAGCAACATTGTAGCTTTGGAGTGGTGCGGGCCATGAAAGAATGAAATCCTCCTCAGATGCGAAGGGAATGATGATATGATCACTGTCAACGATCCCCGCCATTTCTCCATCCTGTAGATCCCAATGTTCGAATAAAAACCTGTCAAAGACGTCCATTGGGGGGAACCACTTCAAAAATATCGCAACCAGAGATAGGAGATAAATCATTGAGGCTTCATTGATCTCCTAGATAGAGAGATAGAGCAGCATCCAACCTTCAAAATGTTCTGTCACCTTCGATCAAAGCTCTGTCCGTGGAAAATAGTGTAGTAAGTCCATAGATGAGAACGATATGAAGGTGTGGTCTTCATTGAAAACCAACAGAGGCCCCTCCCCCATAGGGGATGAGAAACACTGATACCACTATCATATTCAACCTAGAAGGGGAAGGGAGTAGTCATTGCACATGATTGGGAGAGGTTCCAAGGACACCATCCATCATGTATTTTCATTTTTAGGGGTTTTAGGGATTTTTTCAGATTATATTTCATTTTTTATGTTTTTATAGTTTTTCAGTGTTTTTAAGGATTTATTGGTTTTTAGGGTCTATAAGGGTTTTAAGTTGTATTTTTAATTTTATGTTTTTAGTGTGTTTAAGTGTTTTTAGGTTCTTTTAGAGTTTTATAGGGTCTTTTAGGGTTTTTTTGAGTTTTTTAGGGTCTGTAACAATTTTAATGGTATTTAGGGTTATTTTTTGTTTCAGGGGTTTTTAGTATTTCTTAGAGATTTTGGGGGCTTTAGGGTGTTTTAGGGGGTGTAGGGATTGTTTGTACTTTTAGGGGTATTTAGTGGGTTTTTGGGTTTTTAGTGTTTTAAGTGTTTTAATGGATTTTTGGGTTTTTATAGTTTTTAGTATCTTCTTAGGGTTTTTATTTTTTATTGGTTTTAGGGGTTATCATGGTTTTATGGGGTTTATGGTTTGTTAGGATATTTAGTGAGTTTTAAGGGGTTTAGGAGTTTTTGGATTTTTTTATTCTTTTTATTCTTTTGGTGTTTTTTGGTTTTTTGGCGATTTATATGTATTTTAGGATTTTTAGTATTTTTTTGAATTATTTTGGGGTTTTTAGGTGTATTTGGGTTTAAAAGTTGTTTAAATATTTTTTAGGGTTTTATGGGTTTTTAGGGGTTTCAGGGATTTTCTAGGGTTTTTAGTGTTTTTATGATTTTTAGGGTTTTTATGATTTTTAGGGGGTTTGATGGTTATATTTTAGTTTTTACGGTTTTTTCCTAGGGGTTTTAACAATTTTCAGTTTTTTAAAAGTTTTTTACGGTTTTATGTGTTTTTAGTGTTTTTATAGATTTTAGGGGGTTTTTTTTTAAAATTTTATGTGTTTTAGGTTTTTAAAGGTTTAAGGGTTTTATGTTTTTTATGGTATTTTAGACTTTTAAGGGGTTTTCTGGTTTTCAGGATATTTTCGAATTTATAGGGATTTAATGTGTTGTTTTAGGGGTTTTAGGGTGTAGTGTTATTGTGTAAGGTATAGGGTTTAGGGTGTAGGGTATAGGGTGTGGGGTGTTGGGTATAGGTTTTAGGATGTAGGGTTAGGGATTAGGGTGTAGGTTATAGGGTTTAGGTTGTATGATTACAGTTTTAGGTGTAGGGTATAGGGTATAGGGTTTTGGGTGTAGGTTTTATTATTTAGGGTGCAGGGTATATGGTATAGGTTGTATGTTTTAGGGATAGGGTGTATCGTATATGGTTTAGGTTGTTTATTCTAGTGTTTATGGTGTAGGTTATAAGGTATCGGGTGTAGGGTTTAGTGTTTAGGGTGTGGTATATTGTGTTTAGGGATTATGGTTTAGGGATTTGGGTAGAGGTTATTGGATTTAGCGTGTAGTGTTTAGGGATTATGGTGCAGAGTATAGGGTATAGGGTGTAGGGTTTAGCGTTTAGTGTGGAGGGTATAGGGTATAGGGTGTAGGGTATAGAGTTTAGGGTGTAGGATATCTATTATAGGGTATATGGTTTAGGATATAGGGTGTAGGGTATATAGTTTAGGGTTTATGGTTTTTGGTGTGGGTTAAAGGGTTTAAGGTGTTGGTTTTATGGTTTAGGGTGTTGGGTGTATGTTTTCAGAAGTAAGGTTTAGGTTTTTAGGTGTAGGGTTTAGTTTTTAGGTTTTAGTGTTGAGGGTTTCTGTTCACAGGGTGTTGGGTTTGGGGTGTATGGTAAAGAGTTTAGTGTGTAGGTTTTATGGTTTAAGGATTACTGTGCAGTGTTTTGGGTGTATGGTCTAGGGTTTAGGGTACATGGTTTGGCATTTGGGGTTTTGGGTGTAGGGTTTAGGGTTTAGGGTTTAGGGTATAGAGTTTATAGTGTATGTTATAGGGTTTAGGATATAGGGTTTAGGTTTTTGGGTGTAAGGTTTATGGTTTTCAGTATAGGGTATAAGGGTTAATGTGTTTGTTTTATGGTTTATGGTGTAGAATATTGGGTTTGGGGTGTAGGGTTTTGTCATTTGGATATTGGGTTTTGGTTTTAGTGTGTAGGGTATATGGTTTAGGGTGTAGGGTATAGTTATTGGGGTGTAGGTAATAGTGTTTATGATGTATGGTAAAGGGTTTATGGTGTGTGGTTTGGTGTTTATGGTGTAGGGTTTAGGGTTTAGGGTTTAGAGTATATGGTTTAGGGTGTAGGGTTTTGGTTTCAGGGTGTTGTGTTTTGTGTTTTGGGTATAGGTTATAGGGTATTGGGTTTTAGGTGTAGGGTTTCAGGTTATGGGTGTAGTGTATAGGTTTTAGAGTGTAGGATATAGATTTTAGGGTGTATGGTTTAGGGTTTATGGTTTAGTGTATAGGGTTTAGGGTGTAGGTTTTTGGGTTTATCTTGCAGGATGTTGGGTTTAATGGGTAGGTTTTTGGGTCTTGGGTGTAGTTTTTAAGTATTAATATGTAGATTATTATGGTTAGAGATCATGGTTTAGGGTTTAGTGTGTTGTTTATTGTGTTTAGGGTTTTTAAAGGTTTTATGGGTTTTCAGGGTTTTTATTGGTTTTTGGTGTTTTAGGGTCTTTTTGGTGTTTTAGGGTTTTTTGTTTGTTATATATATGTTTTTTATGTTTCTAGGTTTTTTTTGAAATTTTCGGTGTTTTCAGAGTTTTTAGGAGTTTTAGGGTTATTTGGAGTTTTAATACTTTTTTGGGGTTTTGGGGTTTTGAGGGTTTTATGGGGTTTTATGGTTTTTTGTTTTTTGTTTTTTTAGGAATTTAATGGTTTTAATGGGTTTTTTTTGGGGGGGGGGGGGTTAGGGTTTTTATGTTTTTGGTGTTTTGGATTATTATTATTTTTTATTTTTTAGGTTTTTTTTATGTGTTTTATGGTTATTTTGGGTGTTTTAGGATTTTTTTTTTGATTTTTGGGGGTTTTAGTGTTTTTATGATTTTTAGGTATTTTTAGTGTTTTCATGGGTTGTAGGGTTTTTTGGGTTTTATTGAGTTTTTATGGTGTTTTTTGGTTTTTAAGGTAATTTTAGGTTTCTATAAGGGATTTAGGGTCATTTAGTGACTTTTAGTTTCATTTCAAGATTTAGGGGTTTTGGGACCTTTTTGGGTTTTAGGGTTTTTAGGCACTGTTTTGGGTTTTTAGGGGTTTAGGGTATTTATGGGGTTTTATGGTTATTGGAATTTTAATTTTTTGGGTATTTAAGAGTTTTTAGGGATTAAGAGTTTGTATGGCTTTAATAGGGTTTAGGGGTTTTTAGGGTTTTTAAAATTTTTAAGGGTTTTATTGTGTTTTTAAGAGTTTTTAAGTTTTTTAGGTTTCTAGGGTGTTTTTATATTTTTTTTTGGATTTTTAGGGTTTTAGGGGTTTATATAGTTTTAGGTATTTTTTAGTTTTTAGATGTATTTTTTGTATTAGTTTTTTGGGGTTTTATGGGTTTTAAGGGTTTTCTGTGGTTTTTTTTGGGTTTTTATTGTTTTTATTGGTGTTAAGGTGTTTTTAGGGGTTTTTATGGTTTTTTGGGGGTTTATGGGTTTTAGGAATTTCAGTAATCATTAAGGATTTATTATTCCTATGGGTTTTATGGTTTTAAGGGTGTTTGAATGTTCTTTTGGGGTCTTAGGGTCATTTATTAATTTTTAGTGTTTTTTTTGGTTTTTAATGTTTTTAAGATTCTTACGTTTTTAGGGTATTTAATTGTTTTAGGGGTTGTAAGGACTTTATGTGTTTTTATGGTTTTTAGGGGTTTTATGGTGGATTTATGATTTTGGGGTTTTTATGTTGTTTGAGGATCTTTTGGGTGGTTTTTGGGTTTTTAGAGTCTTTTAGGGGCTTGAGGTTTTTTTGGGTCCTTTAGGGGATTTTAGGGTTTCAGGGTCCTTTGGTGTTTTAGGGTCCTTCTAGTTTTTTCTTGTTTTGGGGTCCTTTTTTATTTTTTTGGGTTTTTAGGGTCCTTTAGTGTTTATATGGTTTTTATTTTTCTTTTTGGGTTTTAGTTCTTTTAGAATCTATAGGGATTTTTTAGTTTTTTAGGGTCATTTATGGTTTTTAGACATTTTTAGAGTCTTTTTTGGATTTTTATGGTAGTTGAAGGTTTTTAGGGTTTTTAGTGACTTTTATAATTTTTTTTAGGATATTTTAGACGGTTTGGGGTTTTTACGATATTTTATGTGTTTTCAGTGTTGTTATGGACTTCTAGGGTTCTTAGGATTTTTTGCATCTTTCCAGGTTTTTAGGATATTTATCTTCGTTATTGGATATTGGGTTTTTTATGTTTTTAAGGTGTTTTTTGGGGTTTCCATGGGTTTAAATGATTATTTAGAGTTTTGGGGGGTTTTATGGGTTTTTAGTTTTTTTAGGGTTTTAGGGATTTTAGAATTTTTATGATTTTAGCATTTTTAGGAGTTTTAAGGGATTTTAGGGTTTCTAGGGTCTCAGTGATTTTAATGGTTTTTAGGGTTATTAGTGTAATTATAATTTTTTGGGTTTTTTGGGTTTTTAGTATTTTTATGTTTTAAGGGTTTTTAGAGGTGTTTACAGTTTTAAGGGTTTTTAGTGTCGTTTTAGGATTTTTTGGGTGGTTTTTTTTGTATTTAGGGGTTTTGTATTATCTGTTGGGTTTTATGATTTTTAGGGATTTTATGTATTTTGGTATTTTAATATTTTATTTATTTTTTAGTTGTTTTATGGGTTTTATTTTTTTTTCTTTTAGGGTTTCTTAGAGTTTTTCATAGATTTTTTGGGGTTTTAGGATTTGATTTCTTTTTTGGGGGTTTTATGGTTTTTAGGGGTTTTAGGTTTTTAAGGTTTTAAGTGTTATTATTGTGGTTTTAAGGGTGTTTTTATTTTTTGGTTGTAAGGGTTTTAGGGGTTAATAATGTTTTTAGGGTTGTTTGGTTTTTATTTGTTTTTAGTATATTTTGGGTTTTTAGTGTTTTTTGGGGTTTAGGGTGTTTAGGGTTTTTAGGATCTTTTGGGGGTTTTATAGTTCTATGTTGGGTCATTTAGTGTTTTATGATTTTAAAGGTCTTTTATTATTTTTAGGGGGTTTATTGTGTTTTTTGGGTTTTTGGGACTTTTATTGGTTTTTATGGTTTTAAAGTTTTTCATGAATTTTAATGTGTTTATATAGTTTTTATGGTTTTATGGAATTTATTATTTTATATGTTTTTTGTGATTTTAGGGTTTTTATTAGTTTATGGGTTTTATGATTTTTTATGGTTTTGAGGGTATTTTAGGGTTTAATTGTTCTTAATATTTTTATGGGTTTTAGGGTTCTCTTTGGATTTTTACTCTTTTTCAAGGTTTTTAGAGGTTTTATTGGTTAGTAGGTGTTTTGGTAGTTTTTTTGGGGTGGGGGGTTCAATGTTATTTGGTTTTTTTGAGGGTTCTATGTTTTTTAGTGTTTCAGGGGTTTTTAAGGGGTTTTCTATTTTTCTGGTTTTTATGGGTTTTTTTAGTATTCTAATGGGTTTTAAGGTTTTATTGGGTTTTTAGGGGGGGTTGTTATTTTTATGTTTTAGGGGTTTTAGGGTCTTTTATGGTTTTTAGGTTTCTAGTTTTTTTAGGTTTTAGGGTTTTAAAGGGGTTTTGAAGTTGTATAGAGTATTTCATTGTTTTTTGGATATTTAGGGTGTTTTATGGTCATTTAAGGTTAGTATTATTTTCTATATTTTTCTACCGTTTTTAGGGGTTTATGAATTTTTTGGGGTTTTTGGGTTTTAGGGTTTTTAGGTTTTTTAGGGTTGTAAGTGTTTTTATGGTTTTAGTGTTTTTAGGGTTTTTTTTGGTGGTTTTAGGGTTTTATGGGGTTTTGGGTTTTTTTGGGTTTTATGGGGTTTTATGGGACTTTTAAAGGTTTTAGAGGGTATATAGTGTATTTTAGGTACTTTTATTGGGTTTAATGGTTTTTAAGGGTTTATGATTTTTTATGGGTTTGGGGTTTTAAGGGGATTTTAGGGATTTTTGTCCTTAGGGTATTATGGTTTTCTATTTTAGTTTAGGGATACTAGGATTTTAGGGTATTTATATTTTGTTTTGATTTATTAAGGGTTACTAAGGTTTTAGTGTTTTTACTGATTTTATGGGTTTCTGGTGTTTTTTTGGCTTTTTTGTGTTTTTAGGGATTTTAAGTGTTTTTATGGGTTTTAAGGGGGTTTAGGGTTTGGGGGTTATAATTTTTTATAGTTTTTATAGATTTTATGGGATTTTGCGGGCTTCATGTGTGTTTTGAATTTTTATGGTCTTTTTTGATGTTTTAGGGTTTTTCCGGTTTTTAGGTATTTTTTTATGATTTTTAGGGTTTTTTTGGAAATATTAGGTGTTTTTTGGGTTTTAAAGGTTTTTTGTGGTTTTTAGGTTCACTGTGGGTGTTTTAGGTGTTTTTATGGGTTTTTGGGTTTTAGAGTTTTTAGGGGTTTTCAATTTTTTAGGGTTTTTATATTTCTTAGGGGTTTTATGATTTTAAGGTATTTTAATGGTTGTTAGGATTTTTAGGGTTTTTTGGGTTTCTTATCATTTTTATGGGTTTTAGTGAGTTTTTAGGGTTTCATGTGTTTCATGCTACTTAAGGGGTTTTAAAAGTAATTTAGGGGTCTTATGGGGGTTTTATGGACTATTATAGTTTTTTGGATTTTAGATTATTTTAGTGATGTTCATGGCGTTTTGGGATCTTTTATGGGGATTTAGATATTTTCAGGTTTTTAGAGTTTTTTATGGTTTTTATGCATTTTTTTATTTTATCTATTTTCGAGGTTTTAGGTTTTTTTTATTTTCTATGGTCTTTAGGTGTTTTGGGGTTTTGGGTGTTTATGGGTTTTAGTTTTTTAATGTTTTTTGGGGGTTTTGGGTCGTTTAGAAGTTTTAAGGATTTTAGGGTTTTGAGGGTTTTGAGGAATTTCTAGGTTTTTTTGGTTTTTAGGGGTTTTTTGGTTTTTATGGTTATTTAGCATGTTTGGTTATTTAATGGTTTTTAGAGTTTTTGGGGGGTTTTAGGTTTTTGGGAGTTTTATGGGTTTATGGTATTTTGAATGATTTTAGGGTTATTTTTTTTAGTGCCTTCTTAAGGGTTTTTATGTTTTACAGGTCTTTATGGGGGTTTTAGTGTTTAACACATTTTAGTGTTTTAGGTATTTTTTAGGGTTTAAAAGGATTTTTTGCATTTTCTGGGAGGGGGTTATGTTTTTTGGGGTTTTAAGGTTGTTTTGGGATTTTAGGGTTTTGAAGGTCTGTTATTTTTTTTAGTTTCTAGGGTATTTTGGGGGAATTAGAAATTTTAGGGGGTTTTCATGTTTTTAGGGGTTTTAATTTTTGTACTGTGTGTTTGGTTTTTTAGGGTTTTTTTGTGGTTCTTAGAGATTTTATGGGTTTTAGAGTCATTAAGGGGTTTTTAAAAGTTTTTATTGATCTTTTGGGTTCTTTGACATTAGGGTTTTTAAAGTTTTTTTTGGGTTTTGAGTTTTTTGGGTATTTTAGGGGTTTTATAGTTTTTAGGTTCTATTAGTGTTTTTTTTATTGGTTTAATGAATTATGAGTTCTTTTAGTTGTTACAGGGTTTTATGGGTTTTTTTTAATTTTATGGTTTTTAAATGTTTTTAGGGTTTTTAATGTTTTTAGGGTTTTAGGACGTTTAGGGTTTAGGGGTTTAATGGGTTTTTTGGGGTTTTATTGGTTTTTAGGGATTTTAGAGTCTTTTAGGGTTTTAAGGGTTTCTATGGGTTATTACAATTTTTAGGGTCTTTTAATATTTTTAAGGACTTTTAGGGACATTAAGGGTGGTAGGGTTCTAGGGGTTCTTAGAGTCATTTAGGATTTTATATGGTTTTTATGGTATCTAAGGCCCTTTAAGGTTTTTAGGGTTTTTAAGGTCATTTAGGAGTTTTGGGGTTTTTAGGTTCCTTGGAGGGTTTTAAGGTTCCATATGTGTTTTTTTATTTTCAGGGACTTTTAGGGGATTTTTTGGGTTTTATGGTACTTTTGGCATTTTGTAGTCTTTTTTGGGTTTCTAGGGGATTTTATGCCCATTTAGGGTTTCTAGGGGGTTTTGATGTCTTTTATGTTTCTTTGCGTTTTTTAGGGTCATTTAAATATTTTATGGTTTTAAGGTCTTTTAGGGTTTTGGGGGTTTTTAGGATCTTTTATGGGTTTTAGTGTTTTAAGGGGTTTTTATGGTTTTTATGGTTTTTTAATTATTTATTTGTGTTTAGGGTTTTTAGGTTCTTTTGGGATTTTTTGGGATTTTATAGTTTCTAGGGTTGTATGGTTTTACATTATTTTAAGGTGTTTTTTTGTTTTAAGAGTTCTTAGGGGTTTTAATTTTTTTAGGATTTTTTCTTTTGTAGGTTCTTTATGGTTTTTTCCCTTTTAGAGTTATCATAATATTTTAGCATGTTTAGTGGATTTAAGGGATTAAAGTATTTTGATTGTTTCTTTATTGTTTTTGGGGTGTTTTCGGGTGTTAAATGGTGTTTTAGGGGTTTAAATCCTTTTTTTTGGTATTTGAGGGGTTTTTAGGGGTTTATGGTTTTTTTGGAGTTTTAGGGGGCTTACAATTTTTATGGGTTTGAGGGTTTCTTTGAGTTTTTATGGGTATTTGGGTTTTTTATGGATTTTTATCGATTTTAAGGGTTTTCATGGATCTTTTAGGGGTTTAGGGTTTTAGGTGATTGGGTGGGGGTGTTCATGGATTTTTTGGAGTTTTTAGTGGTTTTTAAGGGTTTTCAAGGTTTTGAAGGATTTTTTATGATTTTTTAATCTTTTAGTTTTTTTGGTGGTATTATGTGTTATAAGGGTTTTTGTTCATTTCTTAGGGTTTTATTATTTTTATGGGATTTAGGGATTTTCGGGTTTTTACGTTTTTAGGTTTCTATGTTTTGAGTGGTTTTAGGGTTTGTTGTTTCAGGTAGGGTTTTTATAGGGGTTCAAGGTCTTTAGGTTCTTCTATCATTTTTAATGTCTTTTAGGATTTTTAGGGGTTTTGGGTTTTTAGGTTCTTCGATGGTTTTTCATGGTTTATACAGTTTTAGGGGATTTATTATGTTTTTGGGATTTTAGGCTTTTTAGGATTTTAGTGGGTTTATAGTTTTGTATTTTTTAGGATTTTTGGGGATTTAAGGGTTTTTAAGGGTTTTATGGTGTTTATGGTTTTAAGGGGTTTTTGTGTATTCATTTTATTTTGGGTGGGGGGGGGGGGGTTAGAGATGTTAGGGTTTCATTGGCAGTTTTAAGGATTTACAGTTTTAATGGTATTCTTACTAATTTTAGGGGTTTTAGGGTTTTTATAGGTTTATGTGTTTTTTGGGTTTTCTATGGGTTTCCTAGGGGCTTTAGGGTTTTTATTCATTTTTAGGGATTTCTTGGTTTTTTATGTATTTTTACAGTTCTCAGGGGTTTGATGGTTTTTAGGTTTTTAGGGATTTTATGGGGTTTTATGGATATTTGTTATTTTTTGAGTTTTTAGTGTTTTTTGGGTTTCAATGGGTTTTTAGGGTTTTAAGGGTTTTTATAGGTATTTAGGTTTTTTAGGGTTTTATGGGGTTTTAGAGTTTTCTGAGTGTATTTAGGGGTTTTAGGGGTTTTAGGGTCTGTTTATTGTTTTTAGAGTTATATGCTTTTTTAGTGGTTATATTTATTTGTAGGGTTTTAGGTATTGTTATGGATTTTTAGTGTTTTCAGGGGTTTTAGTGAGTTAATACTTTTATAGGTTTGGGGGGGGGGGGGTTAGGGTCTATTTGGGTTTTAATATTTTCAAAGTTCTCATTAAGGGTTTTAGGTGATTTTTGGTTTTAGGGGGTTTTAGTGTTTGTTAGGGGTTTTGTGGGGTTTTGGTATTTTTTTAGGGTTTTATTTTTTTAAGGATTCTTAGGTGATTTTTTAGGGTTTTAGGGGTTTTTATGGTTCGATTAGGGTTTTAGAGTTTTATGGGGTTTTGGGTTTTATGGGGGGTTTTCGATTTTTTATGTTTTTTTATTGATTTTAAGGTTATTTTGGGGTTTTAGCAGTTTTTAGAGTTTTGTAGTTTTCTTAAGGTTTTGTTGGGCTTTTGGGGTTTTATAGGTTTAAGGTTTTTCATAGAGTTTCTTAGATTTTTTCAGGTTTTATAAGATTTTATTAGACGTTTAAAGGTTTATAATATTTTTAGGTGTTTTTTTGGTTTTTGGTTTTTAATGTTTTTTAGTTTTTCGTAGTTTTTATGTGGTCATTTATAGATTTTATGGATTTTATGGGTTTTAGTGTTTTAAAGGGTTTTTATCTTTTTTAAAAGGTTTTTAGGGTTTATATTGTCTTTTAGGGACTTTATAGGGGTTTGTGGTTTATTTATTTATTATTTTTGGAAAATTTAGGGTAGATTTTGGGTTCATATATTTTTTTACTGATTTTGGGTATTTTAGGGTTGTTGATTTTTATTGTTTTAGGGTCTTATAGAGTTATAGGGGTTTTAGGGACTTTTAGTGTTTAATAGGGGATTTTAGAGTTAAAGGGATTTTCATAGTTTTCATGATCTTTTAGAGGTTTTATAGGGTTATAGGGACTTTTATGGGATATAAATTTTTTATGATCTTTTATGGTTTATAGGGTTTTTGGGTCCTTTAGGTGTTTATAAGGAGTTTTTGGGTATTTTAGGGTTTTATGTGTTTTTTCTCATATAGGGGTTTTATGCATTTTGGGGACTTTTAAGGGTGTTTTGGGGGGTTTATGGTTTTCTGTGTACTTTTGGTTTGTTTTTTTCATTTCTATGGTTTTTAGAGAGATTTACCACTTTTTTAGGGTTTTTTGGGTTTTTTGGGTTTTTACAGTCCTTTAGAGTTTTTAGGGTTTTAGTGTTTTTAGAGTATTAAATTGTTTTTTTGGTTTTGGGGGTTTTGTTGTTTGTAAAGATTTTTTTTGTGTTTTTTAGTTTTAGAGGGTTTTAGGGATTTTTGGAGATTTTTTTGGGTTTTAAGTGGTTTTAGGGTTTTAGGATTCTTAGAAGTTTTTAGATTTTATCATGGTATTTACTCAGTTTTAAAGGATTTTTGGGGATTTAAAAGGTTTTTTGGTTTTTAAGGTTTTGTGATTTTTAGTGGTTTTAAGGTTTTAATTTCTTTTTATGATATTTAGGGGGTTTAAGGTATTTGGATTTTTTTTCTTGTTTTTAGAGTTTTTTGGGTTTTTTGGAGTTTTTGTGTTTTTTAAAATTATTTGGGTTTTTATGGTTTGTAAAATGTTTTTAGGGTGTTTTAGTATATTTAGTGTTGTTTAGTGGGTTTTATAATTTTGTATTGTTTTAATGTTTTAGGGTTTTTAGGTTTTTTTTACATTCTTTATGTTTTTATGTGTTTAATTTTTTTAGTGTTTTTAGGGGTTTAGGATTTCTTATTTTTACTATTTTTGGTTTTTTATCCATTTTAAGGGTTTTAATGTGTTTTATGTTTTTTAGGGGTTTAATGATTATTTTGGCGGTTTTAGTGTTTATAGGATTGTTTATGGTTTTTAGGGTTTTATATGTTTTATTATTT
Organism: Viscum album; assembly: GCA_963277665.1. NCBI lineage: Eukaryota > Viridiplantae > Streptophyta > Magnoliopsida > Santalales > Viscaceae > Viscum > Viscum album. The sequence continues at coordinate 1,129,068,415 of OY728152.1, read as the reverse complement.
TTATGTTATTTAATATTATTTTATCGTTTCTTATTGGTTTTAGTTTTTAGGATATTTTAATGTTTTATAGGGTTTTAGGGTATTTTAGGTCCGGTTTTTGTTTTTTGGTGTTTTAGGGGATTTTAGGTTTTTTAGTTATTTTAGGGTTCTAGGGTATTTTATGTTCTTTATGGTTTTTAGATGGTGTTAGGGGAGTTAGTGTTTTTTTGGTTTTTGGGGATTTAAGGAATGTTTAGGTTATTATGGTGTAATAGGGTTTTTGTAGGTGTTTCTGGGACTTTAATGGTTGTCAGGGGTATTAGTGTATTTTTTTAGTGGGTTTTACGGTCAATTAGGTTTTTTAGGGTTTTTAGGACCCTTAAGGGGGTTTAGGGTCCTTTAGGGTTTTAGGGTTTTTTGGTTTTAGGGTCTTTAGGGGTTTTAGGGTCCTTTTGGGGTTTTAGGGTTGTCAGAATCTTTTATGAGTTTAGTGTATTTTTTGGTATTTGTGGAGTTTTAGTGAATTTTTATTGGTTTTAACGGTTTTTTGGTCTTTTAAGGGGTTTAGGTTCTTTTAGGGTTTTTATAGATTTTAGGTTATTTTAGTTGTCATTAGGTTTTGGGGGGGTGTTCGGGTCTTTTAACATTTTCAAAACTATTAAAGCTCTTTTAGGGGTTTTTCTATCTTCTAGGGCCTTTTGGGGTTATAAAAGTTTTTAAGATCATTTATGGGTTTTATGGTTTTAGGTTCATTTCAAAAAATTAATTTTTTTTTTGTATTTTAAAGGGATTTTTGAATTTTTTGCGTTCTTATCATTTTTAGCATTTTTAAGGTCTCTATGTGTTTTAGGGGGTTTTGAGGAATTTTGGTATTTTTAGTGGGTTTTTATTTTTGGTAACTTTAGGGTTTTAAGGTATTTTATTGTATTTTTATGTTTTTTGGGTTTTTAGGTTTTTTATGGTTTTAGGAAATTTTATCGGTTTTAGGTGTTTTATGGATTTTTAAGGTTTCATATGTTGTAAAGGGTTATGTTAAGGTTTAAATGGTTTTTGAAATTTTTAGTATTTTAGGGTTTTAATGCGTTGAGTGGGATTTCGGATTATTTAGGGTTTTTCAATAATTATTTTGTGGATTTCAAGGTTTTAAGGGAAAGGATGGTGTAGGGAAAGGCTATTCCTAACCCCCCCCCCCCCCAATATTATAAAAAAGACACAATATACAATGGAGGGGCAGAGTAAATCGACCCACACCCAAAAACCCCGAAAAGAGAAACAAGTCAGTCAACATCAATGCCGAAGTCATAATCAGGGGATAAACCATATGGATCTCCATCCGCACCATAACCATAAGCCACGCCAGAAAAGGAGAAGTCAAAGTCCGCACATGTGTCCATCGAATCCCATCAATATTCATGAACCTCTTGAAGTTTAAAGTGCACCAGATACTTCTCCCAAAGTCTTTCTTACTCCGAGTTGTTCTGAGGCTGCTCCCACTTGTTGACTTTGATTTGTAGTTTAGCATCATTTGAGGAATCCCGTGTTGCCAAAGGTCTAGGAAGAGTGGAATAATCCCTCCTTTGTCTTCTTTTTGGGAGGGAAGAGGTGAAACGATCAGCTTTAGCTTCATTCCCATATAAGATGATGTCACTTGCCACACTTAGGGCCCCCTTGTCACCAGAACTAATCTCAGAACTTGTCTACAGATAGTTGAAAACATGTCCATTAAGCCCAATGATTTATCACCTCAAAATCATAGACTTTTCAAATCCATGCCCTGTTATTTGTTCATGCCTTCCCATGTCGAAAAATACCATCTCTTCGAGTATGGGGAATTTTTGACTAACCAATTTAGCTCTTGAATGTGTAAATGTGACCAATTTCAGCTCTGGTTTCTCATTATCATGCCAACCTGCATGTTACTTCCCCAAAGGTTTTCTCCTCTGCTAAAACCTTGGACAAAGATCCTAATTCCTAGGGCAGCCCAACAGAACCCATCGCTTGTCTGTATTCCCCTCACTTGGGATTGGGCAAGGCTGTTTTCAATCTTCCCAGGTCATCTGCATCTCCCTAACCCCATGAATAGTACTCAAAATACTATACACAGGTTCACAAGATGCAGGCATTTTCCCTACATTATGTACATTCCCAAAACTAGTATTCAAGTTCATCACTTGCACCTCATTATCTTTTTTATTTTGAATTTGTATATCCTAACTCATCCCCAAATTAGATACCCCATCAGCTCCCCTACGCTGATAATTATCTTCCCCTAATACATCTAGGTCACATCTCAACTGATCAAAGACCTCGTTGAACTTTGGCTCTAGGGGCAAGCGGGTTTCCTGCTTCTGAATCCTGGGAACACTCGTTGCATCTTCTCAAGGCTCCCAAGCCAAATGAAGCTCATCCATAAAACCCTCCTTGTATAAAGGCCTACTAAAAATGTAATAGGATAGTTCCAACCCCTCCGAGCAAGCCTCTGGGGGAGCAGCCATTTGTTTTTCTAGCCTTTTTCTTCTCACCTTCTAACATTCTTCTTTTAGGGGTTTTACGTTTTAGGTGTTTTTTATATTTTTTTGGTTTTTAGGGTTCTTAGGTTTTATACGGGTTATTTAGAGTCCTTTAAGAATTTATAGAGTTTCATTGGAGTTTTATAGTATTTTAGGGGTTTTTTTTGGGGGGGGGGGTGGGTTGGGTTTTTTGTTTTTTAGGTTTTTATTAATTTAAGGTTGTTAGGGTTTTTGGGTTTTTTAGGACATATAGGGTGTTTATGTTTTTTTAGAGTTTCAAAGTTTTTTTATTTTTATGGTTTTTTAGTATTTTATGGGTTTTTTTGGTTTTTTGGATATTTTAGGGGTTTTACCTTTTTAAGGTTTCTTTTGTGATTTATAGGGATTTTTAGTGTTAACAGTAGTTTTCCGGGTTTTTTAGGGTATTTTTGGATTTTGGGATTTTAGGGTTATTAGGTTTTTTGGGTTATTTAGGATTTTAGAGGCATTTTTAGGGTTTTAAGGGTTTAAAATATTTTTATGGTTTTTATTAATTTAAGGTTGTTAGGGTTTTTGGGTTTTTTAGGACATATAGGGTGTTTATGTTTTTTTAGAGTTTCAAAGTTTTTTTATTTTTATGGGTTTTTAGTATTTTATGGGTTTTTTTGGTTTTTTGGATATTTTAGGGGTTTTACCTTTTTAAGGTTTCTTTTGTGATTTATAGGGATTTTTAGTGTTAACAGTAGTTTTCCGGGTTTTTTAGGGTATTTTTGGATTTTGGGATTTTAGGGTTATTAGGTTTTTTGGGTTATTTAGGATTTTAGAGGCATTTTTAGGGTTTTAAGGTTTTAAAATATTTTTATGGTTTTTATTATTTTTAGGATTTTTATAGTTTATAGGTTTCTTAGAATTGTTTTGGGTTTTTTTGAATTATTTGGTTTTTGGGTTGTAGTAGTTTTAACGGATTTTAGTGTTTTATGTATTTTTTGAGGTTTCTAGGTTTTTTTATGATTTTTAGGGTTTTTAGAGTTTCCTGGGTTTTTATGTTCCTTTTATTGACTTTTAGGGTTTTTGGTGTTTTTGGGTCTTTTAGGGCGTTTTTAGTTTTTAAGGACTTTTAGGGGTTTTAGTGTTTATAGGGTCATTTAGGGGGTTATATTGTTTTTAGTGGTTTTTATGTTTATTAGTGTTTTCTATGATTGAGTTTTTTTAATGTTTATGGAGATTTTAGGGTTTTTAAGGGTTTCTTGGTTTGTTGGTGTTTTTATGGTTTTGGGAGTTTTTTATTTTTTTAGGAATTTTAGAGTTTTTATAGGAATTTTGGGTTTTTAAGGGTCTTATAAGGGTTTCATGGTTTTTATAGTTTTTTTAGGGGTTTTAAGGGCTTGGTAGGGTTTTAGGTTTTTTACAAAATTTAAGGGGTTTTCAGGTTTTTTGGAGGGATTTTTAGGGTTTTAAAGAATTTTATTTTATTTTATTTTTTTTGGTGTTTGTTAAGGTTTTTTATTTTATCTCATTATATAATTTTATGTATTTGTATTGTGTTTAGGGTTTTTGTGATCTTTTATGGATTTTTGGGTTTTTTGGGTTTCTATGGGTTTTATGGGTTTTTAGGAATTTGTTTTTTGGGTTTGGGGGGTTTTAGTTGGTTTTTAGGGGGTTTTCAGTTTTTAGGGTCTCTTGAATTTTTAGGTAGTTATAGGGTCTTCTTGATGTCTTTTTACTATTTTTAGGTATTTAAGAGTTTTAGTGTATTCTTAGTGGTTTTAATGTTTTTAGTATTTTTAGGGATTTTTAGGGTTTTTTGGTTTTTTGGGTTTTTAGATTTTTTTTTGGTTTTGGTGGTTTCTTAGGGTTTTAGGGTTTTTAGGATTTTAAATGTTTTTTGGGCTATTTTCATGGGTTTTTAGTGTTGTTTTAGGGTATTTAGGATTTTTATTGTTTTTTAGAGTTTTAGAATGTTTTACGTTGTTTTAGGGGTTTCTAGGTTTTTGTATGGTTTTTTATTTTTTAGGTTTTTTGGGTTTGATAAATTTTTTTATGGTTTCTAATGGTCTTTTGGGTTTTTATCATGTTTTATTATTTTCATTGATTAATAGGGTTTTTATGGTTTTGTTAGGTTTTTAATGGTTTTTAGGGCATTTAAGGGTTTTATTATTTTTATTATTTTAATGGTTTTTATTTCTTTTTATGATTTTTAGGGTCTTTCATGCGTTTTGGGTGTTTTGGGTGTTTTATGGGGTTTTAGGGGTTTTAGGATCTTTATGGTTTTTAGGGGATTTTAGGGGATTATCATTTTTAAGTCATTTCTAGAGGATTTACGAGTTTCTATAGAATTTTCAGGATTTTTAGGGGTTTAACAGGATTTAAGGGGTTTTCAGAGTATTTTACTATATTTTTAGGGTTATTATGTATTTTTAAGGATTTTTAGGATTTTTAAGTTTTTTCTATGTTTTAATGGTTATTAGGTTTCGAGTTATTTTTTTGGATTTTTTGGGTTTTAGGGTTTTTTTGGTTCTTTGGGATTTTTTGATATTTTAGGTTCTTTTGGTTTTGAGGGGATTTATGATTTTATTGGATATTTATGGTTTTATAACTCTTTAATGTTTTTAGGGTTTTTTGGGGTTTTTTGGGTTTCTTGGGGATTTTTATTTTTTATTGTTTTTTGGGTTTTTTAAGGTATTTTGGTTTTTAAATTTTTTTGGGGGTTTTAGATATTTTAGGTTTATTAAGGATATTTTATGACTTTTGGGGTTTTGGGGGGTGTTTTAGTGGTTTAGGGTTTTAAGGGGTTTTTATAATTTTTAGGGATTTATGTGTTTTTAGGGGGTTTATATTTCTTATATTTTTTACTATTTTTATAGGTTTTAGGGGTTTTAAAGGGTTATTTATGTTATTTGTGGTTTTAGGATATGTTTTGTGCATTTTAGGATCTTTTAATGTTTTTATGGTCTCCATAGGTTTTTTGGGTTATAGGAATATTTATAGGGGTTGTAAAGGTATATCATGGTTTTTGTAAATTTAAGGCGATTTATTATTTTTTGGGGTTTTTAGGGTTGTGTGGGTTTTTAGGGGGTTTTAGTGTTTTGTATGATTTTTAGGGGCTTTTAATTTTTTTTTGTTTTTTGGGTATTTTTAGGGGATTTGGGGTTTTTATGTTCTTCTAAAGGTTTTAGGATTTTTAGAAGTTTATTGGGTTTTAGGGATTTTATGATTTTGTATTATTTTTAGGGGTTTAATTTTTTGGTTTTTAGAGATTTTAAGGGGTTTTAGGGGTTGTAAGCAGCATTTGGAAATTAAATGTTTTTATGGTTTTTTGGGGAATTTTATGGTTTTTGTGGTCTTTTAGTTTTTTGGGTTTTTAGGATTTTTTAGGGTTTTTGTGGGATTATGGTTTTTAGTATTAGTAGGGTTTTAACGTTCTTTTGTTTGTGTTTATGGGTTTTTAGGTCCTTTTAGGGTTTTAGGGTTTTAGGGTCATTTATGGTTTATAGTGTTGGATTTAGAGTTTAGGGTGTAGGGTTTAAGGTTTATGGTGTCAGATTTAAGGTTTAGGGTGTAGGAATTATGTTTTATGGTGTATTATATTGGGTTTTGGGTTTTGGGTTTACAGTTTAGGGTTTAGGGTGTAGTGTTTAGGGTTTAGGGAGTTGTGTATATGATTTAGGGTGTTATGATTGGGGTGTAAGTTATAGGGTTTAGGGTGTGAGATTTATATTTTAGCATATATAGTATTGGCTTTAGGGGTTTTTATGATTTTAATGGTTCTATGGGTATTTTTGTGATTTTTATATGATTTTAGTGGTTTTATGGGTTTTTATGTTTTTTTATTTGAGGGTATTCTTAGGGGTTTTAGGGTTTTAATGTGTTTTTATGGTTTTTAATGTTTTTATTGTTTAAAGAGATTTTTGGGTATTTTAGGATATTTTAGGGTTTCAGTTTTTTAGGGTTTTTTTAGGTTTTAGGGATTTTAGGATTTTTAGGTGTTTTAAGTGTTTTACAGGTTTTAGGGGTTTTTATAATTTTTGGGGTTTATGGTGGTTTTGGATTTTTATGTTTTTTATATTTTTTGGGTTTTTTAAGTTTTTTTCCGGTTTTATGGTTTTTTAGAATTTGTAAGGGTTTTGTTGTTTTTAATTGGTTTTTCAGTTTTTAGTGTTCTTAGGGTTTTAGTGTTTTTAGGGTTTGTATGATCATTTTTTTAAAAATATTTTCTTGGTTTTTTAGGTATTTTAGGGGTTTTATGGTACTTTTCGGGACTTTCATGGACTTTTAGGGTTTTTCTCCTTTTAGGTTGCGTAGTGATTATAGGGTTTTATTGGAGTTTTGTGATTTTAGTGTGATTTAGTAGTTTTTAGGGTCTTTTGGGGGTTTTAAGGTGTTTTTGGTTTTTGTGTACTTTATGAGGTTTGATTTTTTAGGGTGTTTTTATGTTTTTATTAGGTTTTGAAGTTCCATTTATAATTTTTAGGGTTTTTATGGTAATTTACAATTTTTTTTTTTATTAATTTTCTTTTATGGGTTTTACTTTTTTTGGGTTTTTAGGTAATTTTAGGGTCTTTTATGGCTTTTAGAGTTTTTATTGTATTTTATATTTTCCAGTTTGTTTTTTGAATTTTTCAGGTTTTTAGGCTCTTTTAGGTTTCGTAGGATATTTTATTAATTTTAGAGTCTTTTAGATTCATTAGGGGTTTTGGGGTTGTTGGGTCTTGAAAATTATGCAGTCTAGGAGAAGATAATTCCATAAAATATTGAATACGGTAAAATAATATAATCGAGGAAGAATTTGAAGAGAAGTGTTTGAAAGAGGTCAAATAGGTGGAGGATTAATTGATTTCCCAAAGTAAAAAATAGTTCCCCAGACCACCGCTATGGGTGGAATTCTGCCGTTTTCACGAAGCACCCCATGACCAAAGATAGTCCCCATAAACTAAACAGTTCATAGGATGAGGCAGTACCATCGACACCCATGAATGAATAATCAAACGTCTTGTGGGGACGGACATTGATTTCAGTCATTAGAAATCAGCATCTCTAGGAACTAATTAGTTCGTCGGGTGAGGAGGCATCTCTAACACCCTACAAAGGATGACCCCCTCCCAATGACTAAGTTATTAACGGGTCATGCACCCTTTATTGGACCCCCAAATAAATATTCTCCATGGCCCACTCTGATCCTTTATAAATTGATTATTTGGGGGATAAAAAAGGGGATGGAGGAAATAGGGGGTTTATGGATGAATCATGGAGAAAATGATTAAGAGGAGGTGTGGGAGATATCCCTATTTTACTCAAACCACTTCACAGATTCCATTCCATGAACCATATATAGAAGAACCTCCATAGATGATTCTATGTGATGGTAGTTTCATTTTTTGATGGGTATGTCATTTTATAACCCCAAGAATGAAAAAAATTCCTCACAAACTAAACCTTTGTGGAAACCCTTTGCGAGAATCCCATTGTTGTTAGATCCTATGTGGACAACCCTTTGAGGGAAACACTTTGGAGACATCCCTTTGCAGACAGTCCTATAGGGACAAAACATATTAAAAAAAACATTTACCCCAACTTGTCCATATTGCGGGGGCTATGCCCCCATAGCCCCTCTCAAGATCACTGTCGGCCTATGATCCCAGTCCAATGGCCTGGTTCCTTCACTAATGTCACTGACCCACATAAAATTGGAGAGTTTTACCACCGACCTTTCAGGCCAGGTTTAGGACATGTTTGGTTTCACTCTTATGTTACCCCAACATTCGTCCCTAAAATTCTATGATTTGATCTACTGCTCATGAGACTCCTAAAACACCATCACCTACTTCCTATAATAGGTTCCCCCAGAACTCCACATACAATCACCGTATTAATGTTTTCATTTCATTCCTAGAAACATAATTTCCATTAAACAAACTTTGTGTCCTGGGTGATTTTATGTCTTCATAATCTCCCACATCCATCGAAAATTGATATTCATTATCCCGATGACACCTTTTCTTGACTATGATCAATATTCCCCTGTTTTCTCTACATTAGTTTTCCACAAAAAAAGGCCTATCAAGAAGAGAAAAATTCATTCTCTGGAGAAGATTTTTCAACCCCTTTACACCCTAATGGATTCCATGCCCCAAATCATTTCTCCTCATCCGAGAATCCCCAGAATCATGGTTTAAACTTTCCTCCCCTATCAGGTTTGAGGTATATCAGAACATACCAACCTGATTATCCTCCGGTTAATCATGGATTATATAGAAAGTTATCCTCTATGTATGAACTTAAACCACAAGACCCAAATTTCTCTTATCTGCATGACTTTAAATTGTATTTAACTATTCCTAGCAACATGAAATTAAACTATTGTATACCCTATTTTAAAAGTATAATATGCTTCATGTGACAAGCATTATATTCCATATATTATAATCTTAACATATCAAATGTAATAATAATGAGATGACCATCAACCACCAGGGCACTCTCCCTTACTCCACTTCGCCTCATCTTGAGATGTATTTGGAAAGATCCCCAAACATTACTATCCATGATACTAAAGAGTGAGAGGAAATGATCACACTCAAATCCCCTCTCTTCACCCCTTTGGGCTCCAACACCATCCATTCTTGGATGGGGAGGGTTGTCGATCATCAGATCTACTGCTTCGTCTTGTTTCTCAAACCAAGAATGACTCATGTGGGTTTAGAGATTAGTGGATATCATGACATATGTAAAATCCAAAACATAAGTTAGGACTTTTCTACATATATAATCCCCAACCATAGACCAAATTGGAAGCTCCCATGCATAATATCCAATCATCGATTGTCCATATCCATAGATATAAGCCACAACCGTAAGTCAAATGGGAATATCCAATGTGTAATCCCCCATCTTGCCACCTTTAATAGGATTCTTTTAAAAGTATAAGTCCCAATATTTTAGATCTATGTGGACTTTGATTCCAAAAAAACTGGGATATATAGGAAATATCCCAAAGGTGCAAGCCTAATACTTCACATATCAAATCCATTGTATCATTTTCACAACGGTTCACGCTCATCCTTAGTACGTGATATTAAAATACATGGGTCTACCAAACTATGAGATCTTGGATTCCTAGACAATTGGGATACATAGGAAGCCTCCTTGAAGTTCAAATTGAGTTCTAAAATCCACCCTAATGTTCTCCATTCCATATCCTTGATTGGTTCATTTCTACCCAGAAGACCAAATCTATTATAGTTCCATTGGGTTGCCTTGACATAAGTCCAACATCAAATATTGACTAAGAGCCTCCTTTCTAGACATCTTTACCATATGATGTTATACTGCATGTTTGGATCCTCATCACATGACCTTAAAAGTTAATGAGTCCAGTTATTTGGCCCCAAACTATGTTGGTTCCAATTCCTCTCTTGGGGATACGTAGGAAACCCATATTATGGGTTCAATCCCAAAAAACTAACAATTACCTTCCCCTTGGATGATTATAATCTCCAAGCGCCTCATCTTGTGGATTAAACAAGAGTTTTTTCAGTATGTGGATGAGGAATCCATGATTTATCCATAAAAGGGGTGACATTGATAGAGAACCTCACAAACATATATATGATTCTGAACCCATGCATATTTTTCATCACTTGAGAACTGGCGGTAATATGGAGAATCATTATTTAGAATAAACCAAGGATTAAAAAACATATAAAAATGGATTAAATATATAAGAGTGTCCCAGCATAGGCAATATTTCCCCTCAAAAGGTTGCGATGTTCCCAATTTACCATCCTCTTAACAAATGTGAGTTCTTACGTGTATTGGGAAAATCATCCAACAAACTCCTACCTTTGGAAAGTGTGTCCATAAATCTTTGATATGAGAGTCATTGGATATTTCTGGATACACGAAAAACACCCATTTGAGACCATCTAAAGATCATGTACCAAAATTCAGTGATTTGACACTGTTCAACCCCTACAGTAAATTGTTTAGGCCACAAATGAACTTTTAGTGGATATAAAATTGTAACCCGATGTGAATATCTTGAATATGTCACCTCCTTTATAAAATAAAAAGGATACATTGGGAAGTTTTTTTCCAGCCATTTCATTCCAAATGCTGGACCATCTCGTCCATCGGTACAAACCATCATTGATAGAAACAAGGTTTTTAGGGGTTTTAGGGTTTTTAGGGGTTTTAGGTGCTTTTAGGCTTTTAGGGTTTTTAGGGGCCTTTAAAAGTATAAGTATCCTTTTTTGGTTTTAGGGTTTTTAGGGTCTTTTAATTTTTTAGGGCCGTATATGGGGGTTTATAGTGACTTTTTGGGTTTTAGGGTATTTTATTGTATTTTAGTGTATTTTAATTTCTTTTAGGTGTTTTTTAAATTTTAGGGTCCTTTAAGAGTTTTTGTATTTTTAGGGTCTGTTATGGTCTTTTAGGTATTTTTTATTCTTTTATGGATTTTTAGAGTGTTTTTTGGTTTTATGGTTTGTTCAGGCTTTTAAATGTCTTTTATTGGGTTTTTAGGGTTCTTTTTTATTTTAAAGAGCTTTTAGGGTTTCATGGTTTCTTGGATTTTTACGATTTCTAGGATATTTTAATGTTTTTATGTTTTTAGGGTATTTTGGGGGGGTTTTAGGTTTCTATTAGAGTTTTTGGGTTTTTATGGTTTTAGGTTATTTTATGGTTATTAGGTGTTTTTAGGGTTGTTTGTTTTTTTAGGATAGTGTAGGGTTTATTAGGGAGTTTTCTGAATTTCATTATAGGTTCTAAGAGTTTTAGGGTCATTGGGGTTTTGAAGGTATTTTAGGGTTCTAGGGTGTTTTAGGGTCTTTTAGGGATATTAGGGGGTTTTAGGTTTTTAGTGTCCTTTAGGGATATTTTTGGTTTTTTTGATCCTTTACATTTTTATGCGCATTTAGGGTGCTTTGGGGTTTTATGTTTTTTAGGGTTTTTAGGGGTTTTTGGGTGTTTTAGGGATGTTAGGGTGTTTAATGTCATTTATTATTTTAGGGATTTTTAGAATCTTTTAGGGTTTTTAGGGTATTTGGGGCCTTTAGGAATTTTAGTATCTTTTAAAGTTTTGTATGAATTTTAGGCCCTTTTTTGTTTTTATATATTTTAGGGTATTTTAATGTTTTTAGAGTTTTTATGGCCCTTTAAGAACTTAGGGGTTTTTAGGATCTTTTATGGGTTTTAGTGGTTTAAGGAATTTTATTGGTTTTTAGGGATGTTATTGGTTTTAGAGGTTTTAAGGGGGGTTTTGGGTCTTAGGGATTTTAGGTGGTTTTAGGGGATTTCAAGGGGTTATAATGTCCTTTAGTGATTCTAGGGTCTATTAGGGTTTTTTAGTTTTTAGGTTTTTATGTTTCTTTAGTGTTTTGAATGCGGTTTTAGAAAATTTTAAGGGTATTAGGGGTGTTTACGGTTTTTCAGGTTTTCAGGGTTCTATGACTTTAATGTATTTTTAATATTTTTAGGGTTATTAGAGTATTTAAGGGTTTTCGGGTTTCTAGGGTTTTAATGTTGTTTTTAGTTGTTTTTGGTTTTTTAGTGTTTTTAGGGTGTTTATAGTTTTTAGAGGGTTTGTTATGTTTTTTTATTGTTTTTAGGGTTTTTTTTGGTTTTTTGGCGTTTTAATTGTCTGTAGAGTTTTTATGAGTTTTCATGTTTTTTTATATTTTATAGTTTTTCATAGGGTTTTTATTGTTTTTGGGTTTTTTGGGATTTTAGGGGTTTTAGATCATTTAAGTGGTTATAGTGGGTTTTATTGATTTTTAGGGTTTTAGCGTATTAAAAGTGGTTTTAGGTGTTGTTAGGAATTTTCATTTCTTTTTTTTGTATTTTTAGGGTTTTTGTGACTTTTAGTGGTTTCAAAGGGTTTTTAGGGATTTAAAGGGATTGAGGTTTTCAAGGATTATTTTATAAGATTTTAGTGTTTTAATGGTTTTCAAGTTATGTAGGCTATTAGGGGTTTTTGTGATTTTATGGCATTTAGGTCTTTTTTTGGTTTTTAGGGTTTAAATATATTTTAGTGTTTTTTGATTTTTAAGGGTTCTTTAGAGTCTTCTAGGGATTTTATATTATTTTTGGGATCTTTTATATATTTAGGGTTTCTAGGGTCATTCAGTTTTTTAGGGCCGCTATAGGTTTTTAGGGTAATTTAGTGGTTTTGTGGGTTTTAGGATTTTAAGTGGTTTTTCATGTTTTAGGTCTATTGGGGTTCATTTAGGGCTTTAATGGTATTTAATATTTTAGTATTTATAGTTTTGTTAGTGTTTTTTGGTCTTTTTTATGTTTTTTAAGGTTTTATTTTTTATATATTTTTTATGTCTTTTATGTTTTAAGAATTTTTAAGGGTTTTAAAGGGTTTCTAAGGTTTTTTTAGGGTTTTAGGGTTTTCATAGTTTTTATATATTCTTAGGGATTTTTTTTGGGTTTAATGGGTTTTACGGTACATTGGTGGTTTTCATGGTTTTTAGGGGCTTTTAGGTTTATAGAATTTTCTTAGTGGTTTTTTAGGTTTAAATGAATTTTTAATTTTTTAGGGGATTTTCGTTTTTTAGGGTTTTAAAGGGGGTTTAAGGGATTAAGTATTATTTTATGGGTTTTAGGTATTTAGATATTTTTATGGTTTTTATATTTTTACTGGTTTTATGGCTTTGGGGATTTTTAAGGGTTTTAGGGTATTTTAGTGTTTTTAAGGTTTTTAGAGATTTTACGTTTTAGGTGTTTTAAAATTTTTAAGGGGTTATGTTTTTTTAGGGTTTTCTAGGGATTTATGGTGCTTATGTTTTGTAGTATCTTCTAGGGTATTTATATAAGTTTTATGGTCTTTTAGGTTTTAATGGTTTTTAGAGGTTTTTAGTGTTTTTAGGGTTTTTCATTTCTATGTGGTTTTTGGGGTTTTATGGGTTTTCATGGGTTTTTATGGTTTTATGGATCTTTAGGGGGTTTTTAGGCTATATGGGTTTTTTTTATTTTATGTTTTTTAGTGTTTTTATAGATTTTATATTTCTTGAGATTTTTTTTGATTTTTAGGTGTTTATGGATTTTAGGGTTTTTAGGGGTTTGAGGGTCTTTTAGGATTTTTAGGATTATTTAGGGGTGGGGGTTACAGTTTTTAGGGTATCTTAATGATTTTATGGGTTTCAAGATATTTTATGGGGTTTTAGTTTTTTCTTATGTATTTATCATTTTTAGAAACTTTTAGTGTTTTTTAAGATTTTTTGGGTCATTAGGGTTTTAGGGTGTTTTAGGGTATTTTAATTTATTTATTCAGTTTTAGGGTATTTAATCATTTTTTGGATTTTTTGGGTTTTATGATTTTTATGGTCTTGAGGGTATTTTAGTATTTTTAGGATGTTTTACGGTTTTAGTTTGTTTTTGAGTCTTTTCTCGGTTTTAGGTGGTTTTAGTTTTTTGGGATTCATTAGATACATGTAGGGGTTTTTGGGGTTTTAGGGCCTTTCAGGGTTGTCTGTGGGGGGGGGGATTAATTCCCCTTAGGATTTTTATTGATTTATAGGGTCCCCTAAGGTTTTTAGGGTCCATTAGGGATTTTTTGGTTTTTAGGGACCTTTAAGGTTTTAGTTTTTTTATTTATTTAGCAGTTTTTGGGTTTTTAGCCCCTTCAGGATTTTTAGGGGTTTTGTAGGTTTTTTAGGGTTTTAGGGGTTTTAGGTTTACATAGCATTTTATGATTATTTTTTAGTTTTATATTATTTTATGGTTATTATGTGTTCTTAGTTTATTTTAGTTTTTTTAGTTTCTTTTAGGATTTTAGTGGGTTTTAGGGTCTTTTGGGGTTTTAGGGATTTTAAAATCTTTTTGAGCCTTTAGGGTTTTTATTTTTTTAATGGTTATACAGTCTTTTATGGATTTTTTTTTGGTTTTTAGGGAATTAAATTTTTGTAGGTTTGTTAGTGGTTTTTATGGGTTTTAATTATTTTAAGGGGTTTTCTTGTTATAATTTTTTAGGGTTTTATGGGATTCTTGTGTTTTAACATATTTTTATGTTTTTAGGTGTTCATGATATTTTGTGGATTTTAGAATTTTTTTGTGGGTTCTAATATTTTTTGGGTGTTTGATTTCTTGAGGATATTTTGGGTTTTATATATTTTTAAGTCTTTTTTTATTTTTTAGTGATTTTTACGATTTTTGGGGTTAGGAAGGGGTTGCATATTTTTAGAGTTTTTCTTGTATTTTTAGCTTGTTTTTATAGGTTTTTAAGGTTTATAGGTTTTTTAACATTTTAATGGGGGGGTTAGGGTTTTTAGGGTTTTTAGTGTTTTTTTTATTTTTGGAATCTCATGGGGTTTTTCGGGTTTTAGTGTTTTTCGGAATTTTAGAGTGTTTTTTGGTTTTAAGGGTTTCTAGGGATTCAGTGTTTTTAATGTTTTTTTGCGTTTAAGGGTTTTTTTGTTTTTATGCTTTTTAGGGATTAGGGTGGGGTTTAAATGGTATTCTAGGTATTTTATAGGTCTTGTGTGTGTCATTTAGGCTTTTTATTTTCTATCAGTTTTTATAGTTTTTTTGGGTCTTTTGGTTTTTTTGGCTCTTTTTAGGGGTTTTTTGGGTTTAATATAGTTTTTTGGTTTTTGATATTTGTTTTGGTTTTTTAGGTTTTTTAGTATTTTTAGTGGTTTTAGTGTTGTTAGGGGTTTAGGGTTTTAAAGGTTTTTAACATGTTTTTCAGGTTTTTTGGTCTTTAGGATATTTATTTGTATTTTTAAAGGTTTTGGCATTTTAGGAGGTTTTAATATTTTTAGGGATTTTGGGGTTTTAGTATTTTATGGTATTTCTTAACTTTTTTGGGGGTTTTATAGTTTTTAGTGTTTTTAGGGTTTTTTAGTGTTTTATATATTTTTATGGAATATCAAATTTTTTTTATTTTTAGGGATTTTAGATTTTTTAGAGGTTTTTTGGGTCATTATGCTTTTTATGTTTTTAAGGTTTTTAAGGGTCTTAATGTTATTTAGGGTTTCAGGGTTTTTAGGAATTTTTAGGGTGTTTTGAGAATTTTAGTGTTTTCTAGGGTTTTTAGTGTTTTTAAGTTAATATTGGTATTTGTGGTGTTTAAGGGGTTTTAGGGGCTTCTTGGAGTTTTATAGGGTTTTAGTTTCTTATTGGGTTTTTAATTGTTTTTCTATTTTTAGGGGTTTTAGGGCCCTTCTGGGTTTTTAGGGTTTTATATGGTCTTTTTGGGATTTATTTGGATATTTTAAGGGGGTTTCAGGTCTTTTAGGGGTTTTAATGGGTTTTTATGGTTTTCTATGGTGTTTTTTTTATAGTTTTTAGTGTTTTTAAAAGGTGTAAAGTGTTTTTAGTGTTTTAAGGGATCTTTAGGTTTTTAGGAGTTTTAACTGTTTTTCTGGTTTTTTGGGGTTTGGGGGGGGGGGGGTTGGGATTTTCATGTTTTTAGGGGTTTTAATGGGTTTTAGGGTTTTATTATATTTTTTGAAATTTAGGGTTCTAAGGGTTTTAGAGTTTTTTGAGTTTTTAGGAATTTTGAAGGATTTTTATGGCTTTTATGGTTTTTTGAGTTTTTTATGTATTTTTTAGTGTTTTAAATAGTTCTTAAAGGATTTTATGGGGTTTTAGTTTTATTATGTTTTTTTTGGTTTTTCTGGGTTTTTAGGGTTTTAGAGTTTTCTTAGGGGTTTTTAGGGTGTTTTGTGTATTTTTTGGGGTTTTAGGGTTTTAAGTGTTTTAAGTTGTTTTTGAGTTTTTGAGACATTTTAGGGTTTTTTGGATAATTTTAGGGTTTTAGGGGTGTTTATTGTTTTTATGGTTTTGTATGGGATTTATTATTTTAAGGGTTTTTAGGGGATTTTATGTTTTTAGGGGTTTAAGGGATTTTAGGGGGTTTTAGGGATTCATTATTTTATTATTTTTGGGTGTTTAATGGTTTTCAGGGTATTTAAGGGTTTTTTAGTTTATTTAGGGTTGTATTGTTTATTTAGGGTTTTTATGGTTTTTAACATTTTAAAGGGTTTTTAAGGTTTTTGGTTTTTTGGGTTTTACGGTCTTTTTTAGGATTTTAGGGATCTTAGTATTTTTAGGGATTTTTAGAATTTTTAGGGGTTTTAGGGATATTCGGGTTTTTAGGGTTTTCTTAGGGTTTTCAATGTTTTTCAAGAGTTTTAGTTGTTGGATACTATTTTTTCTTTGTTTTTATATCCTTTTATGTGTTTTATGGTTTTAGGATGGTTTTAGGGGTCTTCAGGCTTTTAAGGGTTTTTATGGATTTTAATAGTTTAAGGTTTTTTAGTGGTTTCTAATTGTTTTAAGTGTTTTAATCGTTTTTTTATTTTTTAGATGTGTTTGTGTTTTTAGGGGTGTTAGGTATTTTTTCTGGAATTTAGGGTCTTTAGGGGTTTGGGGTTTTCAGTGTTTTCTAGGGTTCTTAATGTTTTGTAGGTTTTTGTAGGGTTTTATGTTTTTTTTGGGTTTTTTGTATTTTTTGGGTTTTAATTGTTTTTAGAGTTTTCTTGGGATTTTTTGGATTTTAATTGATTTTAGTTGATTATTTGGATTTTTATTGTTTTATTATTGTTTTTAGTGATTTTTATGCTATTAAAGGAGTTTTAAGTTTTTAGGGTTTTAGTGTTTTGTTCAATTTTTATGGGTTTTTTGGGTTTTATAAGGGTTTTTTGTGATATTTTAGGATTTATATGGTTTTATGTTTTGTAGTATTTTTATGGATTTCTAGGGTTTTAGGTCTATTTTTCATTTTTATGGGGTTTAAAGGTGTTTCTTGTTTTTAGGTATTTTTGTTGTTTCAAAGATTGTTTCGGAATTTTATGTTGTTTTAATGTTTTTTGTGTTTAATAGGCGTATCTAAGGCTTTAAAAGAATTTTATGGATTTTATGGCTTTTATTATTTTTAGGGTTTCTTGGGTTTTGGGGTAATTTTAGTATTTTTATGGTTTTTCATATTTTTAGGGGTTTTAGGGGTTTTCGGGGTGTTTCTAGGTTTTCAGGGTGTTTTTATGTTTTTATTACTATTATATAGGGTTTTAGGTGATTTAAGGGTTTTTATAGTTTTTTAGTTTTTATGTTTTTTAGTTTTTATATGGTTATTAAGAGTCATTATAGGTATTTTGGGGGTTATTAGTTTTTTTAGTGTCCTCTAGGGGGTTTTCGGTGCTTGAGATTTTTTATGGTTTTTATGGTCCTTTATGGTTATTAAGGTTTTTAGGATATTTTGGGTGTTTTTTGGGTTTTTGGGTTTTATGGTGTTTTACAGGTTTCTAATTTATAGTGTTTTATTATTTTTATGGGGTTTATTGGTTTTATCTATTTTATTATTTTTAGTTTTTTGGGGGGTGGGGTTTATTTTTTTTAGGTGTTTTTAGGGTTATTGGTCAGTTTTATGGGTTTTGATGTTTTTTTGGTGTTTTAATTTTTAGGGGTTTTTCTATTTCTTTTGGTTTTTATGGTTATTTAGGGGTTTTAAGTGTTTCAAATGTTTTAGGGGGTTTTAGTGTTTTAGGTATTTTTATGTTTTTTTTTGGTTTTAAAGGCTTTTAGGGGTTTTTTGGTGGGTTTTATGGTTTTCACTAGGGTTTAAAGGTTTTTATGGATTTTTGGATTTTTTGGGATTAAGGTTTTTAAGGGATGTTAAGGGTTTTTATGTGCTTTTAGGGTTTTAGGGTTTTTATGCTCTTTTAATGTTATTTATGTAATTTTAAGGTATTTTTATATTTTTAGGGTTTTTATTTTTTTTATGGTTTTGATGTTATTTTTTGTTTTAGAGGTTTAAAGATCTTTTGGGGCTTTTAGGGTCTTTTAGGTTTTTCAGGTGGGGGGAGTTAAGGTTTTTTAAGGTTTTTCGGTTTTGTAAGGCCATTTTAGGTTTTTAGACTATTTTAGGGTTTCTTTGGGTTTATAGGTTCCCTTATATTTTTAGGTTTCTTCAATTTCTTTTTCATTTTTTAGTGTCTGTTAGGGTTTTAGGGGTTTTAGGGTCTTATAGGGGTTTTTAGTATCCTTTAGGTATTTTTAGGGGTTAGGGGTTTTCTATGGTTTTTAGGTTCTTTTGGGATTTTTAGGTTTTTTTGGACACTTTAGGGTTCTCTGGATATTTTAGTTTCTTTTGAATGTTTTAGGGAATTTTATGGTATTTTAGGGATTTTTTGGATTTCTAGGGTCTTTAGGGAGATATTTTAGGGGTTTTATGAGGTTTTATGGTTTTTAGTATTTTAATGGGATTTTGGGTTTTAGGTTTTTTAGGGTTTTTAGTATTTTAGGGGTTTATGGGGTTTATGATTTTTTATGGTTTTAAGGTTTAAGGGGTTTTCTAATTTCTATTTTTTCTTGATTTTTTACATTTTTTGGAATTTTTGGGGCTTTAGGGTTTTTTGGTTTTTTGGATCTTTTTAGGTCATTTAGGTATATTTGGATTTTTAGTGTTTTTAGGTTTTTATTGTTTAAGGGTTTCATGGTTTTTAAAAAGGATTTAGGTTTTTTATGGTTGTTATGATTTTTAGGGTTTTTAGGGTTTTGGGGGATCTAAAACGGCTTTTAGTGTTTTTAGGTTTTTTAGTGTTTTTAGGGTTTTGGGGTTTTTTAGTGTTTGTAATGGTTTTTAGTGTTTTTTAATAGTTTTTTGGGTTTTTAGGTGTTTAGGGTTTTATGGTTTTATATATTTTTATGGTTTTTTCGATTTCATGGGTTTTTAGGGGGTTTTAGAGTATGTTAGGATTTTTGTTGCGTTAAAAGGGTTTTAGGGTTTTCAAATTTTATTATGTATTTTTTTACGGTTTTTTGGTTTCTTATGGGTTTTTTAATTTTTGTGTTGATCTTAGGGTTTTAGGGGCTCTTTTATTTTTTTCGGTTTTTTGGTTTTATGGTTTTTATGGGTTTTAGGGTTTTTTAGGTTTTAGAGTTTATTAGAGGTTTTAATGTTTTTAGGATTGATATATGGTTTTGGGGTTTTTAAGGTTTTTAACGTGTTTTGTGTTTTACGGTGTTTTTGGGGTTTTTGGGGGATTTGGGGTTTTTTTATGGTGTTGAAGGGATTTTAGGTACTTTTAGTGTTTTTATTAGGTTATTTAGGGTCTTTTAGGGTTTTATCTATTCAGGGTTTTTTATGGTTTTAGGGTCTTAAGGATTTTTAGGTGTTTTATGTTTTTTATTTTTTTTTTGAGTTTTTAGGGTTTAAAGTCTATTTCGGGGTTTTAGGGTTTTCAGGGTTTTGAGGATTTTTAGGGTTTTAATGGTTTTTAGGGTTTTTGGTGTTTTTACTATTTTTGGGTTTTTTTTGGATTTTAGTCTGTTTTTTTGTGTTTTAGGGGTTTTTTTATGTTTATAGTATTTTAGTGTTTTACGTATTTTTTGGGTTTTTAGGACACTAAATGTATTTTTTAGGATTTATAAATTTTCGGGTTTTATGGTGTTTTGAGGGTTCTTTATGGGTTTTAGGGTTTTCATTGGTTTTGGGGGTTTTTAAAGTATTTTTAGTGGTTTTTGAGGTTTCTATTGTTTGTAAGGTTTTTAGGGTGTTTAAGGGGTTTTTAGGGGTTTTCGAGGTTATTAGGGTTTTAATGGTTTTTAGGGGGTTTTATGTTTTTCACGTTTCTATTGATTTTTAGGGGTTTATGATTTGTTAGTGGTTATAATGGTTTTAAGGGGGTTTATTGTACTTTAGTATTTTTAGATTTTTTAGGCTTGGGGGGAGTTATGGTTTTTAGTTTTTTAGGGTTTTTATAGTTTTTACGGATTTTTTGAATTTTATAGGGGTCTTGGGGTTTTTTGATTTTTTGGAGATTTATGTTTTTTACAGTTTTAGATGTTTCTTTGTGATTTTTTGGTTTTAATGGTTTTCATGTTTTCTTGGATTTTTTAGGGTTTTAAATACTTTTTGGGATTTAGGATTTCATTTGTTTTATTATTTTAGGGTTTCTAGGGTTTTATAAGTTACATGGATTTTAGTGTATTTTGGACTTTTAGTGTTTTTATGGTTTTTAGAATTTTAAGGGAAATATGGATTTTTGAGGGGTTTATTCTTTTTTTATGGTTTTAGTCTTTTAGTGGTGTTTATGGTTTTTATGGGGTTATATGGTTTTTAGGGGGTTTTAGACTTATTATGTTTTTAGGATTTTTAAGAATTTTATAGTTTTTTTATATTTTAGGGGTTTTGGGGTTTTTTGGGGGGAGGGTGGAGGCTTATGTTTTATGGTTTTTGTGCTGATTTTTGTTTTTTGGGGGGTTATTGGTTGTTTTTTGGGTCATATCCATTTTTGGGTTTTTAGGGTTTTAGGTGGTTTTGGGTTTTTAATGTTTTTACTGGGTTTTGGTTTTTGGGTAATTTTAATGTTTTATGATTTTTAGAGGCAATAGAGTTTTTAGGGTTTTTATTGCATTTAGGGGAGTTTTAGGGTATATTATGATTTTTATTTTATTTTAATATTTTCTAGGGCCTTTTAATTATTTTAGGGTCATGTAATTATTTTATGAATTTTTGGGTTTTGTTGGTTTTTGGGAATTTTAGGATTTTTTGAGTTTTGGGTTTTATGAGGTCTTTTGGTTGTCATAGGTTCTTTCAGGTTTTATGGGGGTGGGTATTGGTTATTTTATGTTTTTAATGTTTTTTTCTATTTTAGTGGTTTAATCCATTTGGGGTTTTTAGGATCCTCTTGGTGTTCTTAGTATTTTTTTATACTGTAGGTTTTTAGGGTGTTTAGGATCATTTTGGGGTTTTTAGTGTACTTTAAGGTTCTATTGGTCCATAGAATACATTAGGGGAGTTAGGTTGCTTTAGGAGTTTATAGGGTTTTTTGAGTAGTTTATTTTATTTTGGGTTTTTTCATTGTTTTTAGTTCCTTTTAGTGGTTTTTAGGGGTTTTAGGTTCTTTTTTTGTGTTTTTAGGGGTGTTAGAGTGTTTTAGGGGATTTTACGATTTTTAGGTTATTTCAGTTTTTTCATGACATTTAGGATTTTTAAGGGTTTTAAGATTTTAAGGGGGTTTTATAATTTTTAACTTTTCTTATGGATTTTATGATTAACTATTAAGGGGTCTTGGGTTTTTGAGGTTTTTGTAAGGGTTTTTTGGGTGTTTTTAGGGGTTTTCTGGTTTTTGTGTTTTTTTGGGTTTTTTGTTGTTTTCAATGTTTTTAGGGGTTTTACAGTTTATGAATTTTTAAGTGGTTTTTGGGGTTTTTGGGGTTTTGGGGGGTTTGGGTGTTTTAGGCTTCTTAAATTTTTTTAAGGTTTTTAGGTTTATTAGGGTTTTAGTGTTTTTAGTGTTTAGTGTCTTTAATAGTTTTAGGGATTTCGTTATTTTTAAGGTTCTTAGGGTGCTTATGGTTTTAAATGGTTTTATTGTTTTTTGGGTTTTTAGGGGGTTTTAGGGTTTTAATATTTTAAGGATTTTAGGGTTTTTTGGGTTTTGGGGGTCATAAGAGTTTTTTGGGGTTTTCGGATTTTTATTGATTTTTAGGGTTATTTATGATTTTTGTGTTCATAGGAGTTTCTAGTGACTTATTGTGTTCTTAGAGATTACTTATGATTATTAGGGGTTTTCAGATTGTTTTATTTCTTTTATGGGGTTTTATGGGTTTTTGAATTGTTAGTATTTTTTTGGTTTTTCGGGTTTTTTTAGTTTTATTAGGGTTTTAGGGTTCTTTATAAGTTTTATGTGTTTATAATTTTTAAGGTATTTAATATTTTTTAGGGCATTTTGGGGTTTTGTTGGGTTATTTTGGTCATTTAGGTTCTTAGGGATTTAGGTCCTTTTATGGATTTTAGGTTTTTTAGGTGATTTTTTGGGCAAGGAAGATGCGAGGGTCGGGCTATTCCCGTCCCCCCCAAATTTATTAGAAAGAAAAAAAGGAGACACCAAAGACAGGGGAGGGGAGGGGTCAAACGACCCACACCCAAAAACCCCTTACAACCCACGCCAAAAAAAAAGAAAAGAAGAGAAAGAAAAAGACTGAAAAATAGACACAACAATGGTAACATCACATCACATCCAGCCAGTACCAGCATCCAGCAGCACCACATCCAGTCATTACAGCCACACAACAGCAGCAACCCATCCAAACCAACTAGCCCCAGCAACCAACAACACCAAATCCAACATCACAGCCAATCACAACCAGCATCATCAAACCACAGCACAAGCACCGCAACCAAATGCATCCATCACACCTCTCAACAAACAGAAACCGGAAACGAGCAGCACAACAGCAAACTCATCCACAGAAGCATCAAATAACTTCAGTACCAGCATCTCCTTCAACACTTTCCAAGACCAGGATATTCCCCCCAGCCAATTAGCAACCAGTATCCAGTAACTCAAACTCCAGCATCCAGTACCATCTAAACAGTCGTCTTCCATCATACCACTACTCACCATCCAGCAACCAACATCACCAAACCAAGCATCTAGAGCCTCCCGACCAAACATCTCAAGCAGGCCAATCACAACCAAATGACAGCTGCACCATCCATTCATAACTGATTCAACCACATGCCCCATCCACCAGTCAAGAAAGGCAGCAACCCCACCACCTGCACCGCCTCTAACAGTATCCCTTCCAGCGACACCACCAAACAAAACCAACATGTAGCAACAACCAGCAATTCCTTCACAGCAAGAAACACTTCCCAGCCATTCAACATCCAACACACGATATCATACCAGCAACATTCACATCTTCCCCCAGCGACCTCAGTAGACTCATCCAAATCCATTATCACCAACAACAATATCTTCTCCAAAGAAGCATACACCGATTCATCCAACACCAGCAGCAAAATCATCCAAGAGCAGAGCACGCGCATCAGAAAAAGGAAAGACCACATACTGACATCTTTGACAGCTACCTAAGAACCACCATGCGGCCCACCCCTGGTGGCCTCCAAGATTGTTTGCCGCAGCCAGGAGCTGCATGCCATAGTTGAGACCGTCATGTAGCCCACCATCAACCATCCCAGAATAATGCATCCCGCCAACCACATTTTCTACCATAGGAACTAAAGAGCCACTGCTCCTCACACCCTATCCACAGAAGAAGCTTCACGCGACAAAGAAAAAACTGTGAAAAAACCCCTGCCATCCCAAGCCAAGAACAAAACCGTCACGCCTGAAGCCATCCCACGCAAACACTGAGACCACCAGACGAGCCAAATCCAGAGATCCACCCCACCGCCAAAGCTCCACACCTCTCCAGATCCCCTCTCAAGCCACGCAGATCTGGGTAGGAGAAGCCCGAATCTATCCATGTCGGTATAGACCAGACACGCGGACAAGCCGAAAACTCCCAGATCTGCCAAACCTGAAGAAGAACGCCTGCCGCCATGGACCGTATCACTGTCGAGGACCGACACCACCGATAATCTCTTGAAAACACCACTGCCAAGGGTAGGACTCCCAATCCCAGATCTGGAAATGTGATGGTCGTGTCAACCAGAATCCTGCAATGCCTCTCCTTGCTAGGAAACTTCAAAAGCGTCTAGATCTGCCAAGGAAGAGTCCTTCCACCACAAAAATCAGACCAAACCATCGAAGCCATTTCCCAAACAGAATCGATATATCCCTTCACAACCAGGCATCCTCCTCGTCACCCGCTAGCACAACACCAGAGTAAGGACCGTGCGAGCAAGATCCCACCCACATCACCAAGCTCGAACAAAACAACAACGCTGCCGAGGGGAAGAGAAAGTCATGGATATCGCAATGCCAGGAGGGAGAAACCAGAAGAGAGCAGTGACATCTTTTCATAAGGGGTTTTAGGTGATTTTTTGGGGTTTTAGGGTATCTTAATGGTTTTTATGTGTATTAATGATTTTTTTGTTTTTTTAGGTGATTTAATGATTTTTATTAGTCTTTTGTGGTATTTAGGGGTTTGAGGGTTTTTATGGGTTTTATGGGTTTTGTTGTTATCATAGCATTTTTAGGGTTTTTATGATATTTTGGGTTTTTAGGGGTTTTTAGTGGTTTTTGGGATTTTTTTTAAGGATCCTTAGGGTTTTTAAAGTTTCAATGGATTTTAGGGTTTATCAGAGGTTTTCAAGGTTTTATGGATTTTAGTGTTTTTAGTGTAATTAGGGTTTTTATGAGTTTTTCTATTTTTAGGGTTTTCAGTTTTTTAAGGTTTTAGGGGGTTTAGTGTTATTATACATTTTAGGTTCTTTAATGGGGTTTTGGGTACGTTTTTAGAGTTGTTTGGGTTTTTTGGGGGTTTTTTGGGTAATTTGGGATTTTCTGTTTTTTAGGTTTTTTAGTGTCTTAGTGTTCTTTTGTTTTTTTGGTAAAGGTTTTTAGTGGTTTTAAATTTTTTTAGGGGTTTTGGGGTTTTATTTAATTTTAGGGGTTTTAGGGGTTTTTGATATGTCTTTAGCATTTTTAGTATTTTTATAGTTATTTTAGGGTTTTTAGGGTTTGGGGTTAATGTTTTAGGGTATGGGGTTTAGAGTGTAGATTTTAGGGTGTATGGTTTAGGGTTTAGAGTTTAGGGGATAGGTTGTAGGGTGTAGGGTATAGGGTATTGGGTATTGGGTTTATGGTGAAGGGTATAGAGTTTGGGTTATAGGGTATAAATTCTAAGGTGTACGGTAGATGATTTTAGATCTGGGATTTAGGGTTTAAGGTGTCGGGTATAGGGTTTAGGGTGAAGTATCTTGGATTTAGTGAGTAGGATATAAGGTTTTGGGTGTAGGGTTTAGGATTTAAGGTGTAGTGTATTGGATTTTGGGTGTAGGGTTCAGGGTTTATGCTATAGGGTTTATGGTTTTAGGTTTAGGCGTTAGGGTTTAAGGTGTAGGGTATCGGGTTTAGGGTGTGGGGTTTTGGGTTTTGGGTGTAGGGTATTGGGTTTTGAGTGTAGGGTTCAGTGTTCAGGATATAGGCTATAAGTTGTTGGGTGTGGTTTTTAGGGTTATTTGGTGCAGGGTTTAAGGGGTATGGTTTAGGGTTTAGGGTCTAGGGTATTGGGTTTATTTTGTAGTGTTTAGGGTTTTGGGTTTTGTGTATTGGGTATAAGGTGTAGGTTTTAAGTTTTAGGGTGTGGGGTATGGGGTTTATGATTTAGGTTATAGGGTGTTTGTTTTAGGGTATTGGGTATTGGGTTTTGGGTGTAGGTTATAGGGTTTTAGGTGGAGGGTATAGGCTTTACGGTATGTGGTACATGGTTTAGGGTGTTGGGAATAAGGTTTAGAGTGTATGGTTAATAGTTTACAGAGTTGGGTATGGGGTATTTGGTGTAGGGTTTAGTGTTTAGGGTGTATGTTATATGGTATAGGGTGTAGTATTTTGGGTTTAAATTTTTAAGTTAAGTGTTTAAGGTCTAGGGTTTAGGGTTTAGGGTGATGTTTCTAGGCTTTAGGTTGTTAGGTTTAGGATTTTTGGTGTAGGGTATATGGTTTTGTGTGTAGGGTTTAGGGTGAGAGGTTTAAAGTTTACTATCTATGTTTTAGGATGTAGGATTTAGTGTTTAGGGTGTTGGGTATAGGGTTTAATGTGCACGGTTAAGGTTTTGTGGTGCAGGGCATAGGGTTTAGGGTGTTGGTTGAATGGTTTAGGGTGTAGGGTTTAGGGTGTAGGGTATTGGGGTATATGTGTGGGGTTTAGGGTTTTCATTGTATGGTACATGGGTTTTTAGTTTTTTTGTGTTTAGTGATTTTTAGAAATTTTAGGTTTTTTATAAATTTTTAGTTGATTTCATGGGTTTTTGGGGGTTTTGGTTTTTTAATGGGGTTTAAGGTTATTTATGGTTTTTTTGAGAATTTTTTATATGGGTTGTTAGGAGTTTTTTATTGTTTTTAAGGGGTTTTTGTGTATTTAAGGGTTTTATTTATCTTTTAATGGTGTTTAATGTTTTTCTTTAGATTTTTTAGTGTTTTGATTTTTTTACGGTCTTATGGGTTTTAGGGGGTTTTAGGTATTTTTAGGATTTAGTATTTTTTTGATTATAAGGTTTTTAGAGTTTTTAGAGTTTATTAGGGGGTTTTTAGTATTTTTGTATTTAGGGGTGTTTAGGGTTTTTAGTATTTTTCAGTTTTCTTTAGGGTTTTATTTTTATTTTTATGGGTTTTTAATATTTTTATGGTTTTTTACGATTTTTAGGGTTATTTAGGATTTTTATAATATTTATAGATTTTTTTGGGTATTTTTGGGTTTTTAGGGGAGTTTTGGTTTTTTGGGTGTTTAGGGGGTTTAAGGGAATTTTAGGGTTTTTGTAGCATTTTAGGGTCTTTTATAGATTTTGGGTTTTTCAGATCATTTAGGGTTTTAGGTTTTCAAGGGATTTTAGGAAATTTTACTTTTTATGTCTTTTTGGTTTTTATAGGTTTTCAGGGTTTTAATGGTTTTTTACAATTTGTAGTGTTTTTAGGGTTTTATGTACTTTATTGGGGCTTTGATGGGGTTTTCAGTTTTTAGGGTTTTAAGGGTCTTGGGGTTTTCAAAGGATATTAGGGGTTTTTTGGTTTTATAGTGGTTTTAAGTATGTTTATGTTTTTAGGTTTTTAAGGGGGTGTTCTAGTTTTTAGGGGTTATGGGGGTTTTATGGATTTTAGAGTTTTAGGGTTTTTTTGGACGTTAAGTGGGTTTTTTGGACTTAAGGACTTCTAGGGATTTTATAGTTTTTTGGGCTTTATTGTTTTTAGGTATTTTTAGTGTTTTAGGGTTTTTTTAGTTTTTGGGGGTTTTAGGGTTATTTATGGGTTTTTATGGTTTTAGGGTTTTTAGGTTCTTTTTGAGTTTTTAGTGGTTTTTAGGTTTTTAAGGTGTAATGACCCAACCCCAGTTACCCAAAGTCAGTGCATTATTTTAATACATTGTCATGATTACAAGGAATCAAGTTCCCAAAGACCGATTAGTTTAGCAGTCTTGAAAAGTAGATTACATACATGGACGTAACATTGCACTTTAGAAAATGAAACACAACATAAATGATCCTTTGAGAATGCCATTAATCCCCTAGCATAACCCTGCTTATCAATCATAATACACTTCTTGAATCCTGAAGAAATTAAAACATATAAAGGGGTGAGCTCAGATGCTCAGTAAGGATAACAATATAGCGGAAACTTTCATAAATAATCACAAACATTTAAGGAAATGCATAAGAATAAAACAAAAGGCTTTCTAAACTACACTTCAACATAATATGCAAAAGATATAATAAAATAATGCCATTTAATTATTCACATGGATATTATACTAGTCGAATAATCACAACCAATATCAAATGCCACTTTTATAATGATGGAATGAATAATGCGAGACTATCATAACCACATAGTCAAGGCCTTGTGCCAAGACTAAAAATAATATTTTGTCAAGGCCTTGTGCCAAGACACTAGTTTGTCTCATGAGATCTTCCGATGCATCGAGGAGCTATAGCAGGCTCCACCCGTCACTTACTAAGTCCAATGCATTCTTCATATGAAAAGGTTTAAACATAACATAAACATTTATATTAAAACTGGAATACAAAATTTCAATACTTAACCCATAAACCATGAATGGTATAAAAATAACACATCCACAGTCAAACAAATCACAAAACCTTCAATACAATACGGAAGATTTGTATCATAATAAATCAACTTCAAACAATTTTTAAAGCCATTAAATGATTTTGACATAGATGAAAATGATTTGTAAAACTTTTTGAGAGAAATATCCCCTTTTTATGAAAACATTTAAAAGTCACACAATTTAGAAATGAAGACAATTAAATACATTTTTGAATCAAAGTGTCCCATACCACTTTGAAACTTTAGAAAGTAATTAACATTTTAAAACATTCATTTCCATTTAAATAAATCCTTAAAACCATTTTGAAAACATGGAAATTAATGAGAATGGTTTAGAAGAATAAATCATTAAAAAATTTAAAATGATGATTTAGTAAAAAGTACCTTAATATATTCCCTTTGAAAACTATTTTATGAAACATGGAAATGGATAATAAATATGTAACGGTAGATACTTGTGTAAAAACAACATCGGATAATAAAGAGATTGTGAAATTAACCCTTACCTTGCACTTTACTTTGGTCGAGGGTATGTTTAACCTCCTATATAAATATTTTATTATGTTATTAAATTATACCAGAACCGTGTTAATATTTATGATATCATAAATGATTCATTTATGACTCTATTCTACCAATTTGATAATAATTTCCATTTTAAATTAATATTTTGGTTAATGATCGCTTTCTTTATCGTATGTGTTTTAACATTTTACTCTTGGTTGTATCATTTAGAACAAGATTTAAATACTTCCAGAATATAAAAAATTATTTATATATCATATATATTTATAATATAAATATTGGTAAAATACACATATATGAAATGAAAAACACTGTTTATGGAGACGGTAGTCCGTATGTACGCATAAACGTTGTTTCCGTTTTCATATCGTATTGAATGGAACTAAGTGAATAAGATATATGTAAGTACATATATATAAATATATATATATATATATATATATTTATCCAGTAGCATTATTATTTCATATATTACATACATATTAGTAATATATATTTTAATAATCGTCGATTAATAGTGATCATGGAAATGAATCTCATTGCGTCATGGAGACGGTAATCCATACTTACGCATGAGCGACAATATCATTTCCTTAAAGGAGTGGAATTGGATGGTAAATTAATTTTATA
This sequence comes from Viscum album, assembly GCA_963277665.1. Taxonomy (NCBI): domain Eukaryota; kingdom Viridiplantae; phylum Streptophyta; class Magnoliopsida; order Santalales; family Viscaceae; genus Viscum; species Viscum album. The sequence continues at coordinate 1,129,039,306 of OY728152.1, read as the reverse complement.
GATACATTATCATGTTATTCTAATTATTTATATACATATTACTCATCATTATATCCATCCAAATTAGATAGTGTAGAATAACAAATTACACCACGACGTGGAGACAGTAAGCCGTACGTACGCACACATGGTGACATTATCATTCATAATATGGATAGAATAATGAATATAGTTGTGAAATATTTATAATAACATCATAGTATATATAAGATACTAGAGTTATTAATTTATAATGGAAACAAAAAATAAAGAGTAAGTGGAAGAATACGAGAACTTGAATGATGGTGGTGAAATCATTACCTCTTCTTTGGGTTATTCTTCTTGATTTGATAAAAATGTCTCCTTAAGATGGATTTCTGACCAAATGAAGGCCTATATTATTAAGGTATGATAGTTGGGAGGATATTTGGGTAGGTTTTCGCCAAGAAAAATGGCTTTGGAGTTGTGATTTTGAGAGAAGGGGAAGTGCCCTTTTATAAGATGGGTGAGGGTCACTTTAGGAAAAGATTAAAGTATTAATTTATTATACAATAATTTTCGGTTTATAATGGTTCCCAATTAATTTATTTCGAGCCTTAGGTAATTATGGGTCTAAATCCACTCAACAAATAGGTTTTATAGAAGTTTAGGTTACCATTTTAACCTTATATTTTAGATTTAAATCTTAGTTAAATAGTTTAACTTTTACTGTGTCTTCTTGTATTCTTACTTTATATGGTTAGTGAAATAACTCTAAAATTACAAGATAACCTCTAGTGTCTCATTAATTACATATATAATATTATTTATGCTCTTTGGATTAACCTTACCTTTTTAGGAATATTATATCAACCAATAATATAGTATCTGTTTAAAATATTAATTTATGTCAATTTTAACACTATTTGTTATTTTGTTTTTTTGAAATTTATCACAACTTGATTAATTCAAACAAGATACTTTGAATCAGGACTAAAATTTCATAGTCACCTAGAAAATTCTTCAATGTCATAAAAAAATTTAAATTATATTTATTTTTATATTTATAATACCATTTATTTGATTCTATCATTAAAAAGGTAATTACTGCAACATCATTGTGTCATTAATAAATTTAATTATTTAATATCTAAAAATTATAAATAAAATTACATTATGTATGAAATCTTTTTATAATTCTAATTAATATTTATAGTTGATTTTATCTTATGTATAACCCTATATTAAAAATGGTTTAGTTATTATCCTTTGATTTTAACTCCTTTAACTCTTCTTTAAATTAAATAATAATAAATGTCTTAATCTAATCAAAGTATACATAAAGGGTCATATTTTAATCCTAAGGGTTTTTTTGGTCTAATTAAATTTATCCAATATAATTATGACATGTGTTGGGGTAATAATAATATCATTTTTACCCGTAATTACCCAATTTACTTTTAACCGTGGTAAATAAATGTAAACAATTAACATTCGCCAAAAATTATTTTTATCTTATTGAACCACATTTTACTCCTTGATATTAACCGTGTCTCTCATATTGTAAAAATTCAACTCACAGAAGTTGTAAAATTAAGTTTTATGTGAATTAACAAATTCTCCTAGGAGGTGGGTAAAAGACGGTGAAAAGTTGAATAAAATTTTTATATATCTAAAATTATTATAAACTGACTCCAATTAATTACATTTAACTTATATAGGTATTATGTATCTATTTTGACCTAAAATAAATTTAAATAAAATAAATAGTTATTTAAATAAAAATTTGGTTTTAAACTATAACTCAGTGTTTTTCGCTATTCATAAAAAATTAAAAGTTTTTAGAAAAATCCCAAAAAATCACCCTAAGATAATTTTGATATTAATAATTCAATAATGAAGTCTAATTTACCAAATTAAAAACATTGAAGTATCATTTATTAATTTAAAATTAATTCCCGCTGTCAAAACCAAAAGGCGTATTTTTAAAAATAATAACTATCAAAAGTTTGACACTTGTTTATGTCCAATTTCAAAGTGAAATTACTTACAATGACCATCATTGGATTAAATGGTAAAAATATAATCTATTTATACTTCCAAACCATTAAAATTAATATTTTAACAGTATAAATTATTTGGATTAAAAAAGTTGTTTTCAGTTAAAATGTAGTATTTTTCACTATTCACCCAAATATGAAAGTTATCAGAAAAACACCAAACATTTATTGAAACTAAATTCTTATGTCTCGATTATAAAGAAGAAGTTTATTTTTTAAAATTGAATATATAAAAGATTCAAATATTGGATTTAAAATGGGTTCACCATTAAAATACGGTAAAAGTATATTTTTTTAAAAATACTTCTTTTATCTGAAAAAAATGAATTAGTTCTTACATTAGGTCTAAGAAACTCATAATATGTATTATAAAATTATAAGGATTATATATATTTAAAAATTCAGTTAATACTATTCATAACCACTTTTGAACATTTAGTTTGGTAAGTCATGGTGCGCTTGAACTCGATGTTGCATGTAGTGTAAGTTATTGAATTACTTTGAGAAACTAACGTAATATGAAATATTGGGGTGTTACATTCTTCCCTCTATCAATAAATTATGTCCTCGCAATTTGAAATTTTTCTTTGAAAATAAAAGGTTGAAAATAGAAAATACCGTTGTGGGAAAAACCCCATCGTAAATTGGGTTAAAAAAATTTAGTCTTAATAAGAGGGGAAAAATTATTTATATACATACTTGACAAGTAGAGTTTCATCCTTCAACTAATTCCTACCACAAACTCATCTTTCAATCCAAAAGATTTCAAAAAAAATTATTTATCCTAATCATATTGGGTTCCAAAAATATTGAATTTATAATTCATTTATCAGACTATTTAAAAAGAGATAAATTATACAAACCAATACATCACATAGTCAAATCGTAGGTGATGCACCCTTGTCACTCTTCAGTTGCGGGTTCAAGTCTCGCGGCCTTGCCGGACGTGACTAGTAGTCGCCTGACCTCTAGGTTGTCCTTTTTATAACAATCGAAAAATAACCTTAACAATAGCATCCAATTACAAACTTAATCCATTCCAACCTTTAGACTTATCCAAAATACATATATCCAAACTCTCTCTCCAAAATTTATAAGGAAGTTAAACACAATGATGATCCTTTTTCTAGGTAATAACATATGAATGCCTTCATCATGTATTATTTTAAAAACACCGCAACATCTTGAATTACCATAAAACCTTATTGATTATATTCATGCTCCCTTATTCCTTATAGAATACTGGATATACTCCTTCTATCCAAAAAATGTTGTAAAATCCAACAATGATGGAATATACAAATCATAATCAATTTCAAGGAAGTCAATAATATCCAATATAATTTATCTAAATCAACCATCTCTTATTCCAAAATCACTACCTCTTTATCAACACCATATTAAGGATTACCTTTCCTTCAACCATGTATTTTCCAAAAAGAGTAGCTTACTATTAAGTCACTTTTCTTAGAACCATATAATCTCAAATCCTCAATAAAATAGTACTTCAGTACAATCCTTATTTATCTCCATAATTCATATAACCAGTATATTGTTGATACAACACTCAAATGAATTATTTCTATATTAACAACATAAGAAAACTAGTCATTCCTCTTCACATGAGGCTATATCATTACATTATTATCCAATAGCATCATTTAAGGTATACTCTAATGACTTATACATTGATTCACGTAGTGTCCCAATGCCTTGCAGATGAAGCATTGTACATTTGATATTTTTCTTACCCTTGAAATCCTGTACTTGGTGTCCTCTTTATCTACACTTATATCAAACTCCCATTACCTTCAATCATTTACCATGGTGATTTTTTCCACAGTTATCACGTATGGGAAAATCCTTCTTTTCCCACTTCCCTTTATCCATATTTCTCTATTCCATCCTTTTCTTGTCTTGCTTCCCATCAAAGCCATATGACTTAGAGAATTCATTACTTATCTTATTAACACATGATATTATTTCTTCATATTTTGAGAATACATTAGAGGCTATTTCCCTACTAAATGTTGGCTTAATACAATGAATGATATGGTCCTTCTTACTCTTTGGATCATACGTATTACTGGAGTTCACATTCCTTCTATTGGGCGCCATTTAAATACAATAGAATACACTAGGTCACTTTATGAATCACAATTCATAATTCTAAACATGTAAAATACCTAATGTAAATTGAACATTTTATGGATATAATCTATAATCAAAAAATTGTTTTTTGAGGAGGTATATACTCATAAACCCTTCATAGTGGTTTGTAAAGAAAACGAGAATTATCCTAAGCATATCCCCCGGGAGTGTCGTAACCAAGAGTGCAGTAAGGCCCATTGTTGGGCACCAGTTCCCATTCGATTCTAGCTCAAAGTGGTGTTTTCGAGTTTAGCCCTAGTTAAATCTATGCCAGAGCCACCTCTACCTAGTCGTATCCAGATATTGATGTATTTTCTTGGGAAAACTCACAAATTCATTACATTACCAAAATTCTAGGAAGTTCTTCTACACTAATCATCAAAGTCTATCTTACGGTAATGTTCTCTAATCAGAGTTTATATAAATCTAGTTTCCAAGGTTATTTCTAAACTTCCTATGATACCAACTGTAATGCCTCAACCCCAGTTACCTAGAGTCAGTGAATTATTTTAATACATTGGCATGATTACAAGTAATCAAGTCTAGAAAGACCGATCAGTTTAGCAGTCTTGAAAAGTAGATTACATACATGGACATTACATTACATTTTAGAAAATAAAACACAACATAAATGATCCTTTGATAATTACATTAATCCCCTAACTTAACCCTGCTTATCAATCATAATACACTTCTTGGAATCCTAATAAAATTAAAACATAGAAAGGGGGAGATCAGAGGCTCAGTAAGGATAAAAATATAGCGGAAACATTCATAAATAAGCATAAACATTTAATGCAATGTATAAGACTAAAACAAAAGCCTTTTTAAACTTACACTTCATCATAATATTGCAAAGATAAAATAAAATAATGCCATTTACTTATTCACAGGGATATTCTACTAGTTGAATAATCAAATGCAATATCAATAGCCACTTTCAAAATGATGGAATGCATAATGCCAGACTATCATAACCACATAGTCAAGGCTTTGTGCCAAGAATAAAAATATGATTTTTTCAAGTCCTTGTGCCAATACACTAGTTTGTCTCAGGAGACCTACCGATGTATCGAGGAGCTATAGCGAGCTCTACACGTCACTCACTAAGTCTAATGAATTCCTCATATGAAAAGGTTTAAACATAACATAAACATTCATATTTAAACTGGCATATGAAATGTCAATACATTACCCATAAACCATGAATGGTATAAAAATAACACATCCACAGTCAAACAAACCACAAAACCTTCAATACAATACAGAAGATTTGTATCATAATAAATCAACTTCAAACAAGTTTAAAATCCATTAAAGGATTTTGACATAGATTAAAATGATTTGTAAAACTTTTTGAGATAAATATCTCTTTTTCATGAAAAAATTTAAAATTCACACAATTTAGAAAAAAAGACAATTAAATACATTTTTGAATCAAAGTGTCCCATACCAATTTGAAACTTTTTAAAGTAATTAACATTTTAAAACATTCACGTCCATTTAAATAAATCTTTAAAAACCATTTTGAAAACAAGGACATTAATGAGAATGGTTTAGAAGAATAAATCTTTAAAACATTTAAAATGATTTCTTAGTAAAAAGTACCTTAATATAATTCCTTTGAACACTATTTTATGAAACATGAAAACGGATAATAAATATTTCATAGTAGATACTTATGTAAAAATAACCTTGGATAATATAGAGATTGTGAAATTAACCCTTACCTAGCACTTTCCATTAGTCGAGGGTATGTTTAACCTCCTGTATAAAGATAATAGTATGTTATTAAATTATACCAGAACCATATTAATATTTATGATATCATACGTGATTTATTTATGACTTTATACAACCCATTTAAAAATAATTTCCATGTTAAATTAATATTTCGGGTAATAATCGCTTTCTTTATCGTACGTGTTTTAACTTGTTACTCCTGATTGTATCACTTAGACCAATATTTAAATACATCAAGAATATAAAACATGATTTATATATCATATATATTTAGAATATAAATATGTATAATAGACATATATATGAAATGAAAAACACTGTTTATAGAGACGGTAGTCCGTATGTACGCATAAACGTTGTTTCCGTTTTCATATCGTATTGAACGGAACTAAGTGAATAAGACATATGTATGTAAATATATATATATATATATATCTCCAGTTTCATTATCATGTCATATATTACATACTTATTAGTAATATATATTTTTATAATCGTCGATGAATGGTGATCGTGGAAATGAATCTCATTGCGTCGTGGAGATGGTAATCCGTACGTACGCACGAGCGACAATATCATTTCCTTTAAGGCGTGGAATTGGATGATATATTAATTTTATATAGACATTAGAATGTTATTTTCATTATTTATATACATATTACTCATCATTACATCCATCCAAAAAAGATAGTGTTGAATAACAAAGTACACCACGACGTGGAGACGGTAAGCCATAAGTATGCACACATGGTGACATTATCATTCATAAGATGGATAGAATAATGAATATATTTGAGCCAAATTTATAATAAAATCACAGTATTTAGATGATACTGGAGTTATTATTTTAGAATTGAAACAACAATGAAAGAGTAAGTGGAAGAATAAGATAACTTGAAAGAGGGTGGTGAAATCATTGCCTCTTCTTCGGGTTCTTTTTTTTGATTTGATCAAAATGGATCCTTAAGTTAGCTTTCCGACCAAAGTAAGGCCTCTAGGATGAATTTAGGATAGTTTAGAGGATATTTTGGCAGGGTTTGGCCGAGAAAAATGGCTTTGGAGGTGTGATTTTGAGATAAGGGGATGTTCCCTTTAATAAGAGGGGTGATGGTCACTTTAGGAAAAGATTAAAGTATTAATTTATTATACAATAATTTTCGGTTTATAATGGTGTAAAATTAATTTATTTATAACCTTATGTGTATATGTGTCAAAACAATATAAACCAATAGGTTTTATATAGTTTTAGGTTACCATTTTAACCTTATCTTTTAGATTTAACTCTTAATTAAATAGTTTAACTTTTACTGTGTCTTCTTGTATTCTTACTCTATATGGTTAATAAACTTACTATAAACATCCAAGATAACCTCAATTGGCTCATTAATGAAATATATAATATTATTTAATCCCTTTGGCCGAACCTTACATTTTTAGGAAGATTATATAAACCAATAATATAGTATTTGTTTTAAATATTAATTTATGTCAATTTTGACACTATTTGGTATTTTGTTTTTGTGAAAGTCATCACAACTTTATTAATTCAAATAAGATAAATTTAATCTTCCCTAACATGTCATAGTCACCTATTAAATTCTTTTATTTCATAAAAAAGTTGAAATTATATTTATTTTTATATTTATAATACCTTTTATTTGATTATTCCATTAATAAGGTAATTACTTCATCATCATTGTGTCATTACAAAATTTAATTATTTAATCTCTAAAAATTATAAATAAAATACAATTATGTAGGAAATATTTTTATCTTTATAATTAATATTTATAATCTAATTTATCTTATGTAAAAACCTATATTAAAAATGGTTTAGTTATTAAGCTTTGATTTTAACTCTTTTAACTCTTCTTTAAATTAAATAATAATAAATGTCTTAATCTAATCCAAGTGTACCAAAAGGGTCATATTTTATTCCTAAGGATTTTTTGTGGTAGAATTACACTTATCCAATAGAATTAGAACATGTGTTTGGATAATAATAATATCATTTTTACCCTTAATTACCCTATTTACTTTTAACCGTGATAAATAAAAGTAAAAAATTACTATTCACCAAAAATTATTTTTTTCCCTTATTGAACCACATTATACTCCTTGATATTAACCGTGTCTCTCAGATTTTATAAATTCAACTCATATAAGCGGTAAAGTTATGTTTTATGTGAATTTACAAATTCTCCTATGAGGTGGGTAAAAGACGGTGAAAAGTTGAATAAAATTTTTATATATCTAAAATTATTATAAACTGACTCCAATGAATTATATTGAACTTATATAGGTATTATATATCTATTTTTAACTAAAATAAATTAAAGTAAAATAAATAATTATTTAAATAAAAATTTGGTTTTAAACTATAACTCAGTATTTTTCACTATTCATAAAAAATTAAAAGTTTTCTGGAAAATTCCAAAAATTCACCCTAAGATAATTTTGATATTTATAATTCAATAATGATATCCATTTTACCAAATTCAAAACATATAATTTTCATTTATTAATTTAAAATTAATTCCCGCTGTCAAAACCAAAAGGCGTGTTTTTAAGAAATAATAACTGTCAAAAGTTTGACACTTGTTTATGTCCAATTTCAAAGTGAAATTGCATACAATGACCATCATTGGATTAAATGGTAAAAATATAATATATTTTTACTTACAGACCATTAAAATTTATAATTTAACACTATAAATTATTTTGATTAAAAATGTTTTTTTCAGTTAAAATATAGTATTTTTCACTATTCACCCAAATATGAAAGTTATCAGAAAAACACCAAAAATGTATTGAAACTAAATTCTTATGTCCCGATTCTAAAGAAGAAGTTTATTTTGTCAAATTGAATATATATAAGTTTCAAATATTGGATTTAAAAAGGGTTCACCATTAAAAGGCGGTAAACATATATTTTTTGAAAAATACATCTTTTATCTGAAAAAAATGAATTAGTTCTTACATTAGGTCTATGAAACTCATAATATGGAATCTAAAATTATAAGGATTATATATAGTTCAAAATTCAGTTAATACTATTCATAAAATCTTTTGAACGGGTAGTTTGGTAAGTCGTGGTGCGCTTGAACTCGATGTTGCGTGTAGTGCAAGTTATTGAATTACTTTGAAAAACAAACATAATATGAATTATTTGGGTGTTACATAAGGTTTGTGTAGACTTATAATTTTTTTATTATTCATGGGGTTTTTAATGGTATTTTAGGGTATTTTAGGGGTTTTAGGTGTATTTTGGGTATTTTAGGTTTTTATGTTCCTTGGGGGGGTTATGGTTTTAGGGTATTTTATCATTATTAGGGTGTTTTGGGGAGTTTTGTTTTTTTAGTATTTTTAGGGTCATTTAGGGTTTTGTAGGATCTTTTATGGATTTTTAGGGGTTTTAAGGGACCTTTAGGGGTTTTATTGATTTTTTAGGTTAATTTATGTTTTTAGGTATTTTAGGGTTTGTATCATTTTTTAGGGCCCCTTAGGTTTTAAGGGGCCTTTAGGGTTTTTAGGGTTTTTAGGGACCTTTTGTATTTTTTTAGGTTTTTAGTGAATTTTATGGTTTTTAAGTTTTTCATGATCCTTTAGTGTTTTTTATGGTTTTTAGTTCTTTATGGATTTTGGGGTTTATAGACACTCCATTTTTTCAAGGATCATGAAAATATTATGAAGAATGTCTTCAGCATGTTAAAATGATTGAGAGCCTTGAGGAAAAAACCAAAGGACTTGCCCAAATCTAACTATGCATGTAAACCCCTACATGTTACAAAGGCTTTGTAGCTACCCAGTGTAGACCAAAGCAGCTAAACACCCCTAATCCAGACACCTACACCATGGACCTTCAAGGAAAACCTCCTTCACCTAAGGTCTAATATTTTCCTAAAAGAAGACCCTATGGATCCTTATTCGAACAACAGAGAAATAAGAATAACCCTCAGAGCCCTATTAGTGAATCACATTCACCCAATTCCCCTGAAATATCATAGTTATCTCTCTAAAACACAATAAAAGATGTAATTAATGGGGATAATTATGATCAAAGTCCCTTCAGGGTCCCAAACACAAGACACCTACATAAGGATAATTCTCCCCTAAAGAGAAACCACATGTGCAAGACCCCTCTCCCTACTCAAGAATCAGTGCGAGACCCTTCTAGGGACAATATAGGAGGCCCATGGTGCCTAGGAAAAATCATCACCTAAGTGTTTTTTTATCAGTGGTCTATTTCCTGAGGAATATACAGTTCACATAGGCTTATCCCCCCCTTGCATGGTACATTTTCAATTCATTCCATAACCTTCATGGTACACCAATGCGGAACAACTTTTCCAAGAATATATGCATAGGACCAGTATTAGTCACCCTTTGGTCCCTCATTTGATCCATCTATGGTAGGGATCCTCTCCCCTTGGACCCCTTGTCGGAAAAGGACCAATTGAAACCTCTATCGAGACCTCCATACTTGCAATTACATGGAAAAAGGCACACCAGTGTGTCTCCCATTTGTATTTTTATTTCTATGGTCTGGTATTTCCCACATTTGTCCTACCATATGGCATGGATCCTCATGGAACATGTGGATTGGTATATCTACAATCCCATGTACCTCTACTCTAGGGACAGTGTTATGGAGTTACCGGTCTTAGAAATATGGGTTAAGACCATGTCCTCCCCTTCATCTCTCTATGACTCAGATCCTCCAGTTCCAAGTAGGGAGGATGAGGATTACACTTGTGTTTCCTTTTGACAGGGAATTACATCCTTCTACCTTTCTATAGAACCAATTTCATGTCATCCCTCTTAGAATATGCCCCTATAATTTCATGCATGAGGTTTCACTCTTGCTCGTATCTTCCTCATGGCCAATGGGACAGAGAGGGGATGGGCACTCGATCCCTCTCCACCCTCTCCTGCTACCTTGCCTCATTTTTCTCTGTACCCTGGACTCATTCTAGGGTAAAGTGAAGATAGGAAAGTTCTGTAACCCCATCCTCTTCCACCATCATCCTCCTCCTCTTCCATTGGAAGATAAAGGTTAGTGGAAATGGGTACACTAAAGGCCCCATCCCTCTACCTTTGTGATTTTTCACCATGTCCACCAGTTGAAAAAGGAATTTTGTGTGGTTTAGAGAATATTATGCTTCATTTTTTTCCTCACACCAAGCATGAATCACTTTGTACTAGAGGTTAGTGGTTATCATGGCACGCACATGATCCATGCACTAGAATGAACTATGAGAACTATGATTCTTTCCATAACTAGGATATGTAAAATGATTTCCTAAGTCCTGATCTCTATACTATATCATCCATGAGATAGGGAACTATACCCCTCAATGAGAATCATTATTAATAGTAATCCCCAACCATAATTCCTGTAGTATAGTCATCCAACTCAAGAAAAATCCCTGAAAAGGCCTCCAAAATATCTTGAATTGCGACATCTCTCATGGTCTCCTTTCAGGTCATCCTTTTTAGGGGTAATCCATAACTCATCCATCTCAGAGGTCCATACTCCCCTATAAGATAAAGCTTTTAGGGCCTCTATAGTTATTGGTTCTAAAAAATGAACTACGTGGGATTTGATTCCCATCCAAGTGGGATACATAGTAAGACTATCTGAGGTTCAAATCCAATTATTCAAAGTAAACCATGTTCTTTTTGGGCTACATTCCTAGTAGGGTCTAATTTAACTTGGGAACCCATCTTCTTTCTAGGTTCCCTAGGATTCTTTAAGATAAGTCCCACACCAGACATTGACTAGGCATCATTTCTCTAGACATCCTTTCCACACAACATTAAACTGTACCACTGGGTCCTTATCACATGACCTTAAAGGTATGATGTGCCCCATTAAGTGGCACCGAACTATGGGGGTTCTAGTTACATTCACAAGGATACATGTGAATCTCATTTATGGGGTTGATCCTGAAATCAATTCAACTCGTGTCTCCCAAGATGATGATAAAATCTAGAGTGCCCCACTTAGTGTCTGGGAAACCAACATCATCATAAAAACGACCAAAGAATTCCTATGTAGTATATAGGAGTATACCGTCGATGGAGAACCTCATATACATATACATATCTTTATTTATAAAGAAACACAAATACATAAAGATGATTATAGGATATATACATGAAAATTATTCATTTTTAACTCTGGAATAACCCACATCATACTTGTAAATTAATAAAGGATTCCTGAACATATCTTAAATCTATATGAGAGTCCCAAAGTAGGCAATAATCCCCCCAAAATGGTCTGATAAGGCCAACCTCCCAACCTCTCGACCAATGTCAGTTCTAAATAATCATTGGCCAAAGTCCCTAATGATCACCTACATTTGGAAAGCAGGTCCCTTTGGATATAAAACCACTGGGTGTTTTCGGTTCAATGAACAAACCTATTGGAAACCATTTAGAACTAGAAAATTTTCATGTGGAGTGAACTCTGAGGAGAAAAAATTGTGAAACTGATGTGAATCCTTAACCAAGATGATAGTGTCACCCATCATTCAATCCTCTTTTACTTGACAAAATAGGGCCATATCGGGAAATTAATTATGCATGTGTTCATACAGTTGATATGTTTCTTTAATAGGGTTTTATAATTCATGGTTGTTATATAATCTCAAGCACTTACTCTCATGGATCCTTTAAATCCAATTAAATCATTAAATATTTCACCAATAAACTCCTTAGTTGTTGAATGAATCAGATATTCTTCCACATAGAGGATGAAATCACCAAACCAGTATCTTCAATTCTAGTTCTCAAACTCGTTGGTCTAAGAATACCAACAACACTATACAATCCCGACCCTGTATTTCACCCAAAAAGAACCCCAATCCATGAAGCCCCACCAATCATCCAATCAGCAAAAAATGGTGGTCATGTTGTAGATAGAACCAACCACCATCTTCAACCATTTCCTGAGCTTGTCCCTGAAAAAAACAACAAATCCCTCCCTTATCATAGGTATGTGGATCAAGAGCCAACATATGGCCTCATCTAGGAGAGATAAGGGTAATTCTCAATGGATCCATCTAGAAATATCCACCACCAACACCACATGGTATTGAACCCTCAACATGATGAGGGTGTTTTCCTTGGTTATCCGGCCCAGGTCCTTCAAACCCAATCATGCAAGATGGATAAATAGGTATTAAAACCGATCAACAGGGGGTAATGAAACACCTATTACTCCTAAATATAATCCAACCAACCAAATTTGGTGGAAATTGATAATGGGTACATGAAATCATTTACATTCATTCATCCATTCAGAAGACTAGTATAGATAAATTAAAGTAATCCATTCATTCAAATACAACGAGAACTCATGAGAAATAACATACACCCGCCTACACCCACCAATCCTATTAGCAGCCTTGTTTGGCAGCACCTAGAGAAGTCAGTCAAAAAATCTTGATGAAAAGCATGGTTAAGACCCAACTCTTAGCCCCCAAACATGAGTACTGACAGTACCCACTGAAAAGAATGGGAATATAGGAGCAGGCACACAAACCTACTCTAGATTTGGAATGGGTATATATCCCCATTCCAATTGATTATATCAACAAGAATATCGTAGAAATGTGAAAGGGAAGAAAAAAATCCATTCCCACATCCTACAGACATTCCAAGACATCATAATGATGATGAAAGTAGTTCCCTATGGATGGACACATAACTATATCCTCACAAGTATAGAGGATCATCAATATATCACCCAAGAGAAGACACACACCTCTACTTCCGTATAGGAGAATTATGGGGAAATATCCCCTATATTAAATGAACCACTAGGTCAGTAACATACACCTACTCTAATTGGATATAACCATCCCATCCCAATGGCCACTCAAAAGTAGGAACAAACACATGTCTATGACAAAAAATTCTCAATAAAAGTGGCCCCAATCACTCATAAGAAGGAATCTAAGAAGAATCCTCATCAAACATGACTGAAAAATCAAGAACCGATCTACGATCTATCTCTACTTAATATTGTAGTTCATAAATACCTCATGGAATTATCTATCACATCTCAAGATCTTTCAATCTTATCACCAAATTTTAGGAGTAGTAGCAGTAATTATGAAGGTCCTCTTTGTACACTTCACTATGAAATATTTATTCATTCATACAATCTGATTGACCTCAAGAGGCCATCTCCTGATGAGAGTTGTGGGAGCCCTCTACATGGATAGAAGATGAAGGAGAAAGAGGGTATCACCCTTGCTATCATCCACCATGGTTTTCCTCCCCCTGATGATATTTTCCTCGAAAGTTATCTATGTGGTATCATTTTGAATTATCAATAAAATTATTCAATTGGTAATGTGGTGATGATAAATCCCTCCTATCTTGAAGAAATTGCAAACACAAGGCTATTCATTTCCGATTCCTTGTCACTGGTAAGTGAAATACTTTCTCAACAGAAAGATATCCCAAGGATACAGTCATTATCTGAACCACCCTTGGGTTATTTTCATTTTGAAATAGTAGAGTAAATATCAAATAATACTATTACGTGTGGTAAAAAACTCAAGAAGTGTCTATTGTAGTTAGACCAAGTAGAGAAACCTCTAATGAAAGAGGAAGAGAATATGCTATACATGAGAAAGAAACTGGATAAAGATGATGTATCGGTCATGATCTTGAAACTGGCCACCCCTCAATACAACATTTTAAAGGAATTGTTAGAATATTGTATTCATGAAATATGCCTCAACATATGGAAAAATATTGTTCATTTAAAAGAAAATGTATTAAATTATGATGAGTATCAAACTCACATCAAGGTACTAAAAGGGTTGTAGTGCCAAATTGATGTGGCATATCACTTGACTTCATGAAAGCCAATGATAGAGATACAATAAGTATCCCTTAAAAACACATGCCTTAATGCATTAATGAGGTTGCGAAAACTGATTACTGATACCCCATCTGGTGTTCTTATTAGAGGATGGGGTGCACATGTTGCATTGTATTTCACTACACTCCCTAACCAACAAATCCCTCCAAAGGTGGTATCATGAAATTTCATAGACCTAGGTAGGATCAAATAAAATTAATCAATTCATGAATGAGGATATACTCATCAGGAATAGGAGTTAACCAAATCTCATCAACATCAGGCCAGAAGAGAGCTGACTATCTAAAGACTTTTTTGTCAAGAATCTCAGAATATCAAGTAATCATACCTCTTATATAATGTTAGCCTTTAGATAGATAAAATTTCATTAATAGCACAAAGTTATTTCGAAATTGGTGATTTAAATGTGTTCTGAATGATTCACCCAACCCATAATTGAAAAAACTCTACAAAATCAGAAGAGAAGTTGTAGTGATATTATGAATAGTAGTTAGGGAACAACACTAGACCACATGGATAGGGAATTTTTTAACCCAACCATCAATGTTATCCAATTAGGACTAAAGGGTTGTGAAATCACAATAGTAATAGACCCATCCCTCAGGGAAGGGTGATTTTTCACCTCATTAATCACCTCCTCAATGGGAATCGATTTTCTCCTAACTAGGGATGATACCGCAGAATGAATCCTCTTAGTTCGTCCTACCCTATGATCTAGTATTTTCACTTGTAACACGCATGAATGAACTATATAGAGATTCCCTTCAGGTTACTATCCACCAAACAATTCCTATAGAATCCAAAAAGGAGTGGACTAGGCCTTGTGGAGGGTGCTGAAGAAGGTGGTCTCACAAAGACATTGATAGAATTCCCACAATGAATTTCACATTAGTAAACATCATCAATGTCACCCTCCTAGATTAATAAGATCATGAGTCAAATTCAAGGGATTTTGAAGAAGTTTTGATTAACAATGTGGTCTGCACCGAAATAAAGTAAGGTGGTGTGTGTACCTAGAACATGTTGCTTGCCATGAATTTAGGCACTCCCATGAACAGTCCACCATTACCCTATCAAAATTCACCCAATAGGGAAAAGGTAATGGTAAAATCATGTATCACATCCATCCCAGAGAGGCTATGTCCCATTCAATATAGGAATGATTTGATTTTAAATAGGAAGAGATGAAATAATTTATGAGACTCTATACAAAATTACTCTAAGGTAGTATTCCTGTTAGGTATGTTCTATAAGAAGATCGTCAACCTGCACTTCCTTTCAGCACACCTCAACAAAGAGAGTTTTTTATGACAACTGAATGATACGTGGAACATTTTCTCAATGCAGGATACCAGCAATCAATATATTTGGACCCTGCAGCTATAGATCATGAATTCCATCCATTTCATGTGCAACTAGATTATGTTTAGGCACATACTTATCAACCTGTCCCTATGGGTTACCCTTGGAAGATACCAATAGTGTCTCCACTAGTGTTCTTACCAGCCTCTTCACTCTTTCAAGAACCCATTATTGAACCTATAGAGGCTATGACTCATCTAGACACTCATAAAATTCTTATAAACACCATTGAGTCACTCACATATTGATTGGAATCCATGGAGGAGAGGAAAGCGCCGATACAGCAGGAAAAAAAGACTTACCATGAATGGGTAGATCCAAATCTTCCCCCTCCAAACATATGGAATCCCATATTTCAAATCATCAATGGCTCAGAGATCCAGAGTAGCACTTGATGCATTTCATCTCTTGTGGTGATCCCACGATGGGTACACCTGAACAAAAGCAGGCAATGAAACTCATGTGATTCATGCAATCACTGAAAAAACCAACCTTTTTCTAGTACACAAGTTTACAATCTCAATAAATTATTGGATGGGAAGATATCCATCTGAAGTTCCTTTTCCAGCTCATCTCAATGATATAGAAGAAAATAGTCTTTTTTCTCACAAACTTCAAACAACAGAAGCATGTAATGATCTCATATTTCAATACTCAGTGGAAATTATTGACATGCTCCTTAAACCTAACACACCCTCAAGAAGTTTTGTTGCCTATTTTTGTAGTGAATCTTCATGAAAAATTGTGAAAACTATTGATCCATGTGAAGTACATAGGGGGTTTTGGGACCTTTCCTCAATTGTTCAATAGGTGGAAAACAAAATCATAGAGACCAAAAAAAGGTACCATGTAATTCCATCAAGTCAGGGAAGGAGAACAGGAAAAGTAGAGGTTGATATAGTTACACTAATGTAGGTCCCAATAACTACTCTCACCTCAATGTTTTCACTATATCATACGACTAAACATAAAAAGAATCATTGGAAACTCCCAACCTATTAGAATGATCAAAGTGATTAGAGGTGGAAATAGTTTTAGGAGATGAAAAACATAGTCTATTCTTTTTGAAAGTAACATGTCCCTATATACTTCATCTCAGCATTGGAAAAAATCATAGTCAAGTTTCTAAATCCTAAGGATCCTAGTAAATAAGGGGAATAAGATATCCCCAATTATTTCTCCTACCTCCAAAAACAAGGGCACCACATCCAGATATTTTTTTGTTTTCAAATACCTCCTACAAAAAGATAGTGGACTCTTGGTAGGTGAAACTGAAAAGTTCTCCTGACCAAGTAGTAGGTTTTTTTCTACCAATCCGGAGGAGGAAAATGAGTGGAAAGATATTAAGATAAATAATACATAGAATTTTGGTGATTGTATGGTTAGAAAAATTATAAAATAGACTCCCTATGTTCTCTGAGGATAGGTAAAATAGACCACTATGCCCTCGACTGCTTCCAACATAGCACAACCATATTCACTAGAAGTTCAATCATCTGAAGTCCAATGCTCCAAGAAGTGACGTAGCCATAAGGATAAGAATAAAATGAAAGAATATGATCTTTTTTTAAGGAACATTTTAGCTTTTACATTATCCAAATTTGTTTTGGAAATCCCCAAAGTTTGTCCACTACCCCACTAAATGGAAAACCAAGATTCAACTCGTTATAAGGAATATTAATCATATGGGGAGTTGATCTTTGGTTACGTTAACATTATTCAATTAAATAATCCCATCACACATAATGATTCTAATTATGAACCTGATTCCCCTACACATGACTGGGGAACAAGTGGACAAGGCCATAGAGGTCGGGGATATAGGGGAATATGTGGTCATGCTAGGATCCACTACATAAACCAAACCCCTGGTCGTACTTTCTACTTGGACAAAACTTATGGGAAAGATCTACATCAAGCTCAACTCAAATAGGAGAGTTATTCCTTCACACATGATAGGGTCTTCTGTGTCATGATCATCTTGGATGATCAGTTAGAGGATATGCCACCTCCTCCTTAGTGGGTAGGCCGACCCAATTGGCATAATACACCAAGAACGGAGCACTACCATCTCCTACCCTAAGGAATGACCCATAAAAATCATGAAAATTGGATCCTAAAGTTCCTTGAAAAGTGCATCCCCATGATGGGAAGTGCATTATGTTAAACCAGAAATATGATGTCTTGAAAATATTATCCCAAGTCTCATCTATGTTAATAATCCTGGATGATTTTATTTGATCAAAATATCTCTGGGAAGCACTTATCGAGGCCTTATGTATCCATCATGAGTTTGAAGTTGAGGTTGCACCTTCTGGAGTATATGATGTAGAGAATGATCCTACAGAATTTCATGTGGTCATTTCCATCAATGACCAGGATGAGGATGTTGTTATACAAGGACACAACATACCCTTGTATATATCTAGAAGGATAAATGGCATTGATGTATAATGAGACATTATTGACAATGCCTCAAGATTCAAGAAAATTTTAAATCTAGACACATTGAAAACTGGGTCTCAATGAGTATCACTTGTGTCCTTCCACTCTAATGTTAGAAGGTTGTGATAACAATGAACAAGAGGCTCTTGTAGGTATCCCAGTCAGAACATAGTTTAGGTATATTATTTATAACTTAAAGTTCATGGTTTTTCAGTAATATATAGCTTTCAATGTTTGGCAAAGAATACCTTGGATACATCATCATGAAGTTATTCCTTCATCATACCACCAAGGCCTCAAATATTATATCAATGGTCAAATTTTGACATTTCATGGTAACATTCCCATTCAAATCATGCGAGATGCAATAAATCGATGTAGTATTCTACCACAATGGAGGGGAAATCCATGGCTAATAATCGTTCTTGGATAAATTCCCCAAATGTCTTGGAAATGATCCCATATAACCCTTTCAAATAGCTTAGTGAAGATTATTAGCTTCCCATTAAACAAATTGAATGGGTATACCCAAATTATTACACTCAACTATTGACTTCCATGTTTTCAATTACGATAGATGAGCCTAATGGTGCTAAAGAATTTATGGCCTCACTAAGTGATAATGAAAGCTTGAATGAAAATTTATTCATTTCGTCCTCTAATCCTAAACAATGAATGGTTCCATCATCTATCAATGAATAAGTTACCATGAAAAAATGAGAACATGAAGTGGCTCATTCTCAGTCCCTTGTTTCCCCTTCTGGACTCTAATATAGTTTCATGCTAGTAAGTGAGCCAAAAATTATTTCCTTATCCTATGGATGTCTAAATGGTGACTCCCCTATTCCCTTTGAGTAAATTGTTTCATCATTTCTTCCCCAGGTAGAGGAATAAGTAGGGTGGAATGAGGAAGTAGAAGAAGATGAAGATCTAATGGATTCCCCTACAACATTTGAGGAAGGTGTATCTGCCACCATGGATAAACTCAAAGAGATATGTCTAGGTATAGAAGAAGATAAATGAACCACTATGATTAGTATCACCATTATTCTTAAAGAATATGAGGTGTATAACTCCTTCTTGAAACCTCACCCGAATGTGTTTTCCTATAATTACACAGAGATTATAGGCCTTTAACCCAAGGTGGCCACCCATTTCTGGGGGTTTATTTAATATCATCTGGGATACAAGAAGGTAATTAGAATGACACATCCAACTATTGCCTCCAAAATTGAGGTTTAAGTGGAAAAGATCGTCAATGATGACTTTATCCAAGAGGTATTGTATCCAAAATTTGTACCCAACAATGTCCAAGAAAATAAGAAGAATAGAAAAATCATAGTTTTCATCAATTTTTGAGTTCTAAACTGGAATTTTACCAAATAGTATTTCTTGGATCCAATCATAGACCTCCTGATTGATGAAAAAACTTGTTATCAATCCCTCTCCATCATGGATGGCTATTTTCGGTGCAACCAAATTTGGATTTCCCTTGAAGATAAAGAAGACATAGATTGTAGAGACACATAGGGATTATTATATTATCAAGTAATGTGCTTCAACATAAAGAACACTGGTGCCATATACCAACATGCCTAGTATAAAATCTTCAAACCCTTTTGGGGGAAGTTTGTTGAATGCTATGTTGATGATCAAGTGGTAAAGTCCTAGAAACATTCTAACCACCTAGATGACTTGGAAACTATCTTTATCAATCTTTGTCAACATATATTAAAGATTATCCCCTTGAAATGTACTTCCGGGGTAATTACAGAGATACTTATCATCTTTGTTGTATGCCATCAGGACATCAATGTTGGTCCTAAGATGACTAAAGCCATCATTGGAATGTTGCATCCTCAAAACCTGAATGATTTAAGAGGAATTCAAGGACACAAGGCCTACATGTGGAACTTTATAGACATATTTGTAGGAAAGTGTTTTCCCGTTACAAAATTGACAAAGAAGGGAGTCACATATCATTGGACCTAGGAGTTTAAAAAATAATTTTACACCATTAAGAAATACCTCTTGATTCCACTAGTATTTATGCCATATGTTGAAGGAAATCCACTAATTATTTATGTGAAAACCCTTTAATGATCACTGGGAACCTTCCTCACATAGAAGAATACTGTTTGGAATGAAAGTAACCTCAATTATCTTAGTCAAACCATGCTTGAAACTAAGACTCGTTTTTCAGATATAGAGAATAGATACATGGAATTAATCTTCGTAGTTCATAAATTGAGGTACTACCTATAGAACCACGAGATCCACTTATATTCCAATAATAACATGCTAAAATTTATCCTCCATTTTTCTTATGATGAAAGGATGTCTAGAATAGTGGGAAGTTATTCTATAACTGTTCAACACTTAGTCTGTGCTTTAAAAATCTGTGAAGGTTCATGCCTTTATAGATTTCCTCACCAAACAACTATCTAAAAATGATAAATCCATAAATACATAATTTTTAGACGAGTATATATTCTATATTAAAGTAAATCTCCAAAGGTGGGAAATGTATTATGAAATTTCATCCATAATCCCAACATGATAGATAATGGAAGACCCTATGCTCAACAAGGTAGGGTTAGGTACTGTGATTATTTCCCCAAAATGGTAGTGTATCCCTAATCCTTCTTGTTATTAGAGGGTTGTACCAATAATGAGGTAGAATATCAGGATTTCATTACATGCTTGGAATTGGAACGTCAGATACCGATGAACCACCTAATGGGGATATGTGACTCATAGTTGGAAATCAAGTACATCAATAGGGATTACACCTTTATAAAAGAGGAGTTAATTAACCTGTTTGACTATGTCTGAGGTTTCATGGAAGAATTCCCCTTATAATCAATAATAAATAACATCCCATGATCACGAGACACCTAGGTTGATGCATAGGAAAATGTTTCCCAAGCCCTGGCAGATACAGATCGTGATAAAATAGTTATCAACATTCCCATCTCCATATGGTATCACCTTTTGTTCAAGTCAGAATGGAGAATATCAACAAAATAATCCCCATCCCTGTTCCATATGTACCTACCACTATATGGATGATTACAATCATGGACTACTTTAATATGGGGTTATCCCACTGAATAGAACTAGAAGATAGAATATCTGATGGTGAAAACAATTTCATTCTTTATTATAGCCCAAATCACTAGAAAGTCCTATAAAATGAGTCTTTTATGGAGTTATTATCAGATGTGTTGATCGAGAAGAGACTAATACTATTATATAAGGTGTACATTTTAGATAATTTGGTGACCACCAGTTAGGGTACAATCTTTATAATCAAATCCGAAGGCTTGGATACTTCAGGCCGTCAATGATTCTTGATTTCATAGAATTCACCAAGAAATGTCATTCCTTTAATGTAAATTCCATCTTTATCCATCAAACCCCAATGTTTCTACATATATCTAAATACTCCTAGACATTTTCTACCTGGGGAATTGAGGTAGAGGGAACATACCGTCTAGCTACATCCAAATAGGTCAAATACATCTTGATTGCTACCAATTTATTTTATAAATGGAATAAGGGAATAACACGAAAAAATATGGGTCCAAAATCATTATTATCTTCATCAAAGCGATCATAATTACAAAAATTGGTGTCCCTCATACCATATTGTTGGAAACTTGAACCATTTTTTTCTATCAAGTTAGAAAATCTATATCATGAATACAATATCAAATCCAACCATTCATCCCACTATCATTCATCAGCTAATGGACAAAAAGAGGATTTCAATAAGACCCTATCATAAATAATATGGAATATGGTGGATAAAGATATTAAGTCTGGGAATAATAATCTATTCCATGAATTGTGGGCTTACCAGACTATGACACGTACTGCTACAAAGGAAACCGCTTATCTAATGGTATATGGGACCAAAGAAGTCCTTCCCATTGAGGTTTAGTTTCCATCACTCCATGTAGACATCTATGATAAGATATCTACACATGAACAATCCCAAAAATTAATGGATGGATTTGAGAAATTGGATGAAAATGATATACACACCTTGCATCACATAGAGGTCTACCATAATCGGATAATGCGAGCATTGAACAAGAAAGTCTGCCTCCACTCATTCCTCTAATGAGAGTTTTCTTGGGTCCTTAGGACTCTAATGATACTAGGAAATAATCCTCCAAATCACGACCCAAAGTGGGAGGTATGTTATTTCATACAAAATTTCCACTCTAATGAAGCTTATTACTTAGTATCAATGGAAATATAACTCATTATGACACCAACCAATACAAGGTTACTGAAGAAATATTTTAAGTAATATCACCACATTCATCCAAGATGAAATACATTAAACTATATAGTTGGTCTTTATTGCATGAACATAAAATGAATTAAATAATATATTTGTCACATGGACCAAAAATTTACAACATATTGTCATTTTTTCATGATAATAAACTACATGAATTACTGTCCTAGTCGTATGACATAAAAATGAAAGAAACCCATTTTCCATACTACATGACATTAAACCGCATAGTTAAGATCCTTTCCATTTGATGTTAAGAAATCCCTAGAGTAACATGAGTGGAGATATCCCTTCACTTTTGTTTCCATTGCACTATAAAATAAACTATTTCCATGCCTTTTTTCTCACACCAAGAACATATCACAAGGGATTAAGAGTTTGATAAAGGATTTCCTCATATGAGTAAGGGATATCAATTCACATTGGGGCTATCATGGTCTTGGCTAAAAGACCCTAAAAGGAACACTATATGTCCTCATCACATGGAAATAAACTGCATGATTTGGTTAAGAACTATGTGTGGCTTGATTCTTTCCCTAGGAAGATATGTAGTGACTCCTAGGTTTTACACCTTAGTCCAACCGCAATATTCCTTGTCATGTTGGAATCACCCACATCCTTGTCGCATAATGATAAAATACATGGTTATTTAAGCACTACATGTGGTTTCATTCTTATTTCATTGATATACGTAGTAATTCCAAAGAACCGAGTCCTAGTCCTAGTCATAGGGTAAATAAAAAATCCCCCATATTGTACATAAGAAAAAGGTCCATTCAGGAGTTAATATCTTCTTAATATTTCCTCATCTTCTGGTAGAAAAAAAATTTGATATGTGAGAGCTCTTTTTAATGAGTATGTTTTAATACACCCCAGTTGTTGTCTATACATAAGTTTCTCACATATTTTAGTGCCTGTCAGCCAAAATATTCCACTATTTTACTATGCAGTACATGACTTAGTTGGCCTTGTATAAAACATCCCTTAAAATGATTTTTTCAAATAGAGGTAATTTCTCCTTTGGGAGAAGCCTCTTATTCCCTTTTAAGCTTTGATGATGGTGTGGTGGAACCTGAGATTCAAAGTCATTGGTCATCCCATTCATATTTGTCTCATGTCATATCTCAAGATTTCAAAGCCTTTGAGACCATGGTTTAAAATTTCCCCCTTCATCTGTTCAAATAATACAAGAATAACCTTGGGATATTTTTCTATATATCATCTAACATTTACATATTATCATGGTCCTAGTCATATGACCTAAAACTACATGCACCATACATCCTGTGATTTGGTAATACTTGCGTAGAGAGAATATTCATCCAGTTCCTTGGAAATAATTACTTGAAATACCCCTTATATCTTCAGTTACATTCCTCCACATACCAAACTCTATCCTTGGGGAGATCTGAATATATATAAACTTTCATCATCTTTTAGTGATATAATTTTGAAATTCTTGAGTACTTATTTTCGTGACTATGCTATAATATATCCCATTTGTCTTCGCATAAGTTTCTAACAAATTTCAAAGCCTATAATTCAAAGGATTCCACAATTGACTATGTAGTATGTTCTATAGTTGTCCTTTTATAAAGAAATCCACAAAATGGGTTTTTCAACTAGAGGTAACTTCATCATTAGGAGAGACCTCCTCTAATGTCATAAGTCCCTTTTCCGTACCACTCTTTGCATCCAAAAATCCCCAAATCACAGCATACAACTTTATCCTCTCACACCCAAATATGGTAGCACATTTCCAGAAAAATTAAAAATAATGGGAGAATCATCAAACTTTCAGTCAAAGATAATGACCTTAAATTATATCACCTAAATGTTCTTGTAGTATGATTTTAAACTACATATCATAAATCCCCTATTGTAAGATGTTAAACTACATGGTCAATCTCTTAATCACTTGACATTAAAATGACTGATTATTTAACCCTTTTAAAAATGGGTCCTTCCCCAGTTACATTATCCATCTAACAAAATGTACCCTCCTCCACTTGATTCAAAATTTTGAATAAGAGTTTTTCAATTCACTGCCAATGCCAATACAAATATTCCATTCATCCTGAAACACCCCCTTTGAAAAAACCATCCACCAGGGTCTTCAACTTTCAAATATTTAACCTCAACCATTAGAAATAGAATTTCATAATTCTTAAGGACTAATTCACCAGAATATGCAGTTTATTCCATAGTGGTCTCTGTATAAAATGTCCCTCATAATGGGCATATCATCCAAAAGGCTGCCACTATTGACCATGAAGTAAGAGAACTAGTTTAACATGTATAAAACAAGGCCACTTTGTTCTTATGAGAGACCTCATCTATTTATTAATATCATGTTTTAAATTTTTTAACCAAAAAAACGTTTCTAAAGATTCCCCATTGAATATATGAAGATTTTTGAAACATTCTCATCCTATAAGCCATGTATGGGTAATTATTTCAAAATATATGTTCAATGTTATTTGACCTTAAACACCATCTTTATTTGTCCAAAATTCATGAAATTAAAAATACAAAAGAGAAGAGACATATTACTCAACTGATTGAAATCCCACAAAGGAAAATATTGAAAAAAGTCTCATCTCATCTTACTACACCTTCACTCGGTATGGTTCAGGAAATATTGAGCAATAAAAATTTAAAAGGTACCAAACTTGTTAGGATGAAAACCTAAAAATAGAGGCCTAATAAAAAGCCGAGTCTCACCAACTAATTATCCTTCGTATTGATCTTAAGAAAAATTTGGGTGATTACATCAAAATAAAAAAATCTTATAGGGTTTTCATATGACCCTAGAAACAATCGAACAACGCTCACTAGTCCCCTTGGATTATATAAAATTAGACTGTTTACACATCCTTGTCATTGTGGTTATAACTATCTTGAAAAAAGAGTTTCTGTTATGAAAATTAGTCTCAATGTTATTCTGAAATCCCCGAAAGGGAATAGGGGTGATGGCACAAGTGATCTAGAAAAAAATAATCCTTTTCATAAATGTTTTGAAATGAATAGGAACTTCTACATGTTAGAGACTCTCATCAAAATTTTACATTTTATCCTCAATATAAAATTTGATATGTTTACATGAGCCCCAAGTAGCTAGTGTAGCTTCATAAAGCACACCACTTTGTGTTGTGATATCCTACTTAGCCTTACGAAGCTTCTTTCACTTGGCATCGAGAGATTCTCACCTCAATGTTGAAGCCTCCTTAATGGATTGATGAAGTTGAAATGCATATTCCCTAGAAACATGTAATTATTATTCAAGGTGAATTATTTATAGATACCTCAAATCGAGGTGATCTTGCTACTCTTCCACCTTTTTGAAGTGACTGACATTAGCTTGGATCACATAAGCTCTATGTTCCTCAAACTAGTCCACCTATTTCACTTCATCCTGATGTACCCTTCACACCTCCTCCCTTTGATAGATGATATCCTTCACCATACCGTGGATCTATGGATAGAAAAGCCTTCCATATAGAAACATGGAAATATTGAATGGAAGGTAGTTAAGTCACAATGTCATATCTTTAGGAGGTATATCACCATCTATCTTCTAAATATCTATCCATAAAAGAAGTTCTGTCGGGAAACAATCTTCATGCATATCTCAGTCAGGCTAAGAGACACTTTTTTAAGGACAAACATAATCTTGGATCAATACACTCAATGATCCATCTTGATCCAATCCCTCCAATGTACCTTTAGCATCCCCTACCAACAATGGTAGAGTGGGCATATGATCCCCCATATCAAGACAAATTATTGAATTAGATGACACTGAAGATAAAATGGATCTTTTCGTTAACATCATAAAACCAAAAAGTAGCATGGGTGAAAAAAAATGGAACAGTTTAGGATATTCACCCATTGTTGGATCAACCACCAAAACCAGTACCTATCCAGCTCCCCCCGCTTAAAATTTGAAGGCCAAGACAACCTAATGAGGATAATCCTCTTGAATCATCTCAATAGCTGAAATCAATGACCCCCCTAGAGTCCCCCACATTAGGATTCTAAACAAATTATCCTTTGAAAATAGGATTAGGGTGGATTTTAATTCCCTATTCTTGAATAAACTTGGAAAAATTCTTTGTACATAATGTTATACATGTTTAGACTTGACGTGAAACCCCATGTGAATAAAAATCGATTGTTTTTAAAAATTCAAGGATGAAAAAAATAATTTCCATACAATTCCTTGTGTAAGACATGAAACTCATTAATGGAACCCATAATATAAATTTATGGATTAAGTATACCCTTAATGTCATGATAAATGGTGTTAAGCCTTGTAGAATCCTCACCAGAAAGGGTATCCAAGGAAGGTTTCTCAAAACCCAAATTGGATCTGGCAATGATCCCCTGTACTGAAAAATCAATAATAATGACATTGTTAGGCTCCATAGAGTCATGGTCAGCATCAAAACCGTCATCATACCATCAAATATTCCTATCATCCTCTTTCGGGGAAACAATGGGGTCAACATTGGTTACCATAGGGCCCTCTAGTATGGGTAACTGACCAAAAATAACATGATGATAGGAAAGTCAGAAGTGTTACATGACACTTAAGGGAGTGTATTTGACAATAACGAGATCCTATCACTTTTCTACGGAAGTGGGGGAAGACATAATCGATCATCTTATGTTTCTTCCATTAGGTTAAAAGATTCATCATCATGGATCTGTACCTCCCCTAAAATATATTCCTCTATCCTTTAAGGACAGGTACTAGATCCCTTAAGGGAGTAATGTAAGGAACATTATGAAAAATATAATCAAAATTAGAAAAGTGTGTTAAGAAACTCATAATATGGAATGACAAAAAAATACATATTACAACACATACGTCAGGAAAACATTATTACCCTCTTTATCTTCCTCTTTTGAGACAACTGAAGACCCAATTTGGCCTTCTTGGCATTAAAATACCATGGTGATGGCTGAGGAGTTCCCACTTCCATCACCTCCCCCATGATCCTGTGACCTGTAGGTAGTTCTGGGGACCCAAGGGCCTCATCCATTGCATTAATGGGGGTACCCATGGGACCTTACTTTAGTGAACCAGAAACATATACTATTGTTTCTTCTCCCCCTTATCCTCTTCCAATAAACAAAATAAAACCCCCTAGAGATTCATGACGGTTGTTATAAGAGAAGGAAAATGAAACAAGAAAAAGGTAAAAATGTTGGCAGGGTTAATTTAATTTTCTCATTCCTCCCTAGGTTGAAATGTTACCCATTAAATCACCCCTCGTTCCAACATGTTGTATCGTCTATTTGAGTTTAGGACTTGATCATCAGTCAGGTATATGAAATTATCAAGCTCCTGGAAATACTTTATTACCTCATCCAAATTATTTTTAGGATAAAGATCATAGGGTGATCTAATATCACCTAGCTCTAGGATTTTTAGGAAGGCCTGTAGTAACTCACATGAATCCTTGACATCATGAGTCATGCTCTCCCAGAATTGGATCGCAAATATTCACATGTAGTTTGGCTCGGATATAGACATCCATGAAGAAGAATCATCACCCTTCAATTGGAAAGATTATTTAGGCATCCTTTATCTTTTAGAAGAATAAAGAGATGGGACATAGACATCCTTCTAATGGTGAAAGATAGACCACCTTGGTACTGAGGATGTTGTCTTCTCCACCCAAGCATGCTTGGTGGTATTTGTTCGAGAACGTTTTGAAGGCTCTTGAGTCATTGTATCATCATTTTCTTGAGCTTTTTACCACACATACCATGACCTATAGTTATTGTGGCCTCCACCTAATAACTAATTTTTCATCATCCCATGAGGGTATGAAGATGTCAAGACATTAATATGTCTGACCTCTGGCCCGATTGATGCCTCTCATGGAGGCAACATGATTGACATTTTGGATACCTATACTTCCATCAATATCCATATCTTCTTGGCTACCATCGAATTCATATAATAAATAACATTCATAGGAGGAAATGTTCTTGAATGTTGATGAAATTTAAATAGGTGATAAAATTGATAATAATAATAGGCCTCACAGTTGATCTCATTGTCAATACGAGCTACCAATCCACTGTCCCTGAATGTGATCATGTACAATTTCAGCTTTTAATTATTCTGCTTACCGTCATTAGTAATTGTTTCAGTTGGTGGGTTACCATAGGAAAATAAATTAAAGTCTCTAGATATATTCATCACCCTCATCACATCATCATACTTTAGGTTCATAGGCTAAATCCTAGATACCATTTGAAGAAATGGGAAGAATCAGATGTCAGGGATTCTAACTAAACTCACCATTGAATATGAGACAAAATTTACTACAATATACCCCCACATTACTTCAAATGGCCATGAAATTCTAAAATTGTTCTTCATGTTGTATGTGTGAAACAAACAATAATAAATCTATTCCTAAACAAGGGCATCCAACCCTGTGTACTTCCATTCTAGTAATTTGGCCATGATAAAAAATTCCCCTAACATCACACCACCACCTAACTCATAGAACGAGAGTAGATAAATGTTTATCCACATAGTTAAGAAAATATCCAAGATAATATTAACATAAATCTTGTGATTAACTATATAACCCCAATGGGTATATTGTCCATTTTCTAGTGTGGGCCAAAATGTTCCAGAAGCACCCCGATTCACTACAGTGGAAAAAATGGTAGGGATCCTGCATGCAGGACCCTCCTTTTATTGTTCTAAGAACATCTTCATCCATTTTCCCACATGGATGTCAGCCCTGGGTGAGGATCTTCATATTTCTAAAATTTATTTGCTATATTGAAGTGATCGTGGGCCAATGGATGCATCCTCTCAATGACATACCACATTAACTATAGTAGGATTACCTCATCATACATATCCTTAATAATAGGGGACTAAGAGATTTGGTAAAAATACTACAATCTAATTCCAACATCACCATACAACATGTGAAATCATTTTCTCTGTGGACATAATGGCTTAGAAATTTAGGGTTGATTTCTGGGTTCTTATAAACATAAGTCTACCCTACCCAAATAGCCTCCAAAACATGAACATCATTTAGCTCCTTTTTTAGTTATATACAATTTTGGCGCACCTAGAATTCCCACATACACCCATGCCTAACTCCTCCCCTAGATCAGAAGTACCAGTATTCATTCTAGCTATAATATTGATCTATCTTTGAACCATGGAAGGGTGATTCATAACAACGAGGCATTGACTCTTCGATATGGGGCTTTATATTTTGAGTGGATCCATTATGATGCATAATATATCCAATGGGGATCGTTCCTTCAATGATAATAGAACCATTTGAAGAGATGTTAGAAATAGAGAAGTTGATGTGATTTAAAAACCCAGACATCGAGAAGTATTTCTTAAACATTAGAATATCAGCATCCCTCAGAATTCTTTACCTGTATAGAGGAAGGTAGTCATTTAGAGGGTACTCGTGTTGATATAGTATCAAAGAATTTTCCAAATCCAAAATATTGGATTTGAAGGAATCATAATAATCAATAATGATGTCTTTGATCATTTCATATGGAAGCGAAACAACTTTCTTAATTTCCGTCATCAAAGCAGCCATTGAAAACCTGCATGAATGCACTGAAATCTCCCATTATGTTCAAATATTGACTTCATAAAGTTTATATTTTAACTTAAAAGGATTCCCAAAAATTGGAAAAAGGAATAACTCACACATTTCCCTCAACAAGGGTTCCCATGCATGTCCCTCAATAAGGGTTCCTACGCATGTCCCTTGGTAAGGGTTCCCGTACGACCCATTTGACCAAGTCCTTTATGCAATTACTTTGATGAGTTGCATTTACTAGGATCCTCATGAAGGTAAATCCACATAACCACATCATACATGTGGTTTTAACTTGATAGAACCTTCGAGAAACCTTCACAAAAGAAAATCAAGATGTAGTTGGGTAGATAACCAATGTGGAGAGAGAATAAATCCAAAAACATGGAATGAGAGGAAAATGATAGGGGTATTTATAGACACCCCTGATATATGTCGTGTTTCTACTTTTATGCCCTAAATAAAACACTTATGCAGTGACACATTCTCTATTGACTCGCTCAAATACCCTTCATGATCAACCTTTCCATGGATTTATAATCATTACTCCCATTTTGGTTTACCTAAGTACTAGACCCTCCTCTTTCATTTGGATCCAATCCTAAGGGGGGATTTTATAGAAATTCATTTTTATCAAGGAGGATGAAAATATAATCAATAATTTATTGATAATTTTAAAATTATAAATATCCTTAACAAAAAACTAATGGAATCACCCAAATCCACCTACACGAGTATATACCTACGTGTTACAAAGGTCGCACAACTACCCTGTGTGGAAAAAAGAAGTTTAACACCCTTATGTTGGACACCTATATAGTAAAACTATGCCTTTTACCTTCTAGGAAAACCTCCTTAACCTAGGGACCCATATTTTCCTATAAATAGGACCCCATTGAACCTTATCTGAAAAACCAATAAATCAAAAGAAGCCCGGAAGCTCTGATAGTGAATCACATTTTCCCATGTCCAAAAAAAAATTTCAGGTAGCTCTATGAAACCTAATAGAAAACTTAATTAAATGGGTAAGTGATATCAAAGTCCCTTTAGGGTCCTAAAAAAATACACCTACATGAAGACCATTATCCCCTAAAGAAACAACCACTTGTGTGAGGCCCCTTTCCCTAATCATGGACCTGCATAAGACCCTTCTATAGAAACTAAAAGAGACCTAAGGTGCCTAGGAAAAAGCCTCACCCAAGTGTTGTTTCCCCGATGGTCCATTTCCCATGGAATATACAATTATTTTAGGCTAATCCCCCCTAAGAAAAACATTTTTTGTTTGTCCTAGGCCCTACGTGACACACCTGTTCCAAAAAACCTGCATCGAGGACCTATGCGAGTCACCCATTGAGAACTTGGTCAACCCATATACGGAAGGTATCATATCCCCTTGGATCCAATATCTGAAATGGAAAAAGTTAAACCTCCACTGAGACCAAAAAACTTTAAAAACTAGAGGAAAAGGCACACTGGAGTGTCTCCCATTTGGATTTGTATATCTACGGTCAGATGTTTCCCAAACCGGTCCTACTAGACAGTTAGGATCCTCAAGGAACATATGGATTTTTATATCTATAGTCACATAGAACCCTACCCTTGGGACAATGTTAGGGATTTCCCAATTTCAGAAACAACAGTTTGGACCATGTCCTCTCATTCTCATCTCTGAGACTTGGAGCATCTACTTCCAAGTAGGGAGGATGACGATTACACTTTAATTTCCTTTTGAAATGGAAGGACATCCTCCTACATCACCTCAGAAAAAAAAATTCAGGCATCTTTCATGGAGTAATAACCTATATATTCTTGTATGTGGTTGAAATCTTTCTCCTCTCTACCTCCTCGAAACTAATACCGAGAGGGGATTGGAACCCGATCCCTCCCCCTCCCTCCTGATACCTTCCCCCCTCCATCTCCATACCCTAGACTCATTATAGGGTAATGTGAAGAGAGGGAAGTTCAATAACCTATGAATCTTCCACTTTCTCCCCCTCCTCTTCTATTGGTGGAGAATTGTTAGAGAAAATGTGAACACTCAAAACCATATCTCTATGCCTTTGGGATTTGCCTCCATATCCACCAGTGGATAAAGGATGATTGTGTGTTTTTTAGAATCTTCTTCCACCTTTTGTTTCTCTCACCTAACATAACTCACATGGGATTAGAGTTTAGGGGTGATCATGACACCCACATGATCCATGAACAAGAAAAAACAATGATAACTATGATTCTCACCATAAATAGGATACATAGAATTCATTCCTAAGGCTCGATCTCCTTACCATATCATCTATGTGATGGGAAACTGCACGCCTCAATGGAAATCCTCCATAATATTAAGACCCAATCATATTTTCCTTAATATGGGAATCCCAATTAGGAAAAATACTTGAAACAAGCCACACAACCATCATGAGTTGAGTCATCTCTCATGGTCTTCTTTCAAGTAATCCTTCTTAAGAGTAATCCAAAACTCCTCCACCTCAATGGACCATAATCCCCTATGAGATTAACCATATAGGGCCTCCATAGGCGTAGGTCCTCATAACTGAACTATGTGATCTTTAATTCCCATAAAAATGGGATATGCAAGTAGATTCACTGAGTTCCCAATCCTATTATCCAAAATTATCCTTGTTATTTATAGGCCACATTCCCATTAGGGTCTAATTCAACCTCAGAATCCATCTTCCTTCTAGGTTCCCTGGGCTACTTTGGCATAAGTCTCACACCAAAATATTTGACTAGTAACCTTTCATCTAGATGCCCTTTACACAAGACATTAAACTATTTGGTTAGGTCCTTATCTATGTCTTCAGAGGGATGATGTTCTCCATTAAGTGGAACCAAACTATGTGGGTTATAATTCATTTCATAAGGATACTTAGTAATCCCATTTATCAGTTCGATCTTGAAATTAAAAAAAATCTCTTGTCTCTTAGGATGATGGTACACTCCAGAGTTCCCACTAAGTGGCTAAAAACCAACATCATCCTAATAATGACCAAATAATCTCTATTTATTATATAAGAGGATACCATCGATGAAGAACCTTATATACATACAGATATCTCTATTGATGAAGAAACTCAGTTAAGTACACATTATTCTATGATCTATACATGCTAATATTTGATTTATAACTCCAGAATGACCCACATAAAACATGGGAATTAATAAAAGATTAATGAACATACCATAAATCTATAAGAGAGTCTAGAGTAGACAATAATTCCCCCAAAAAGGGTGTGACGAGCTCAACCACACATCCCCTCGACCAATGTGAGTTCTTAATCATCATTGGATAAAATCCCTAATGAGTGTCTACATTTGGAATGTAGTTCCCTTTGGATATATAACCACTGGGTGTTTCTGGTTCCATGAAAAAACCCATTGGAAAGCATTCAAAAATAGAAAATCATTATGAGGAATGATCCCTAAGGGGAACATGATATTTAATATTATTTTATGGGTTTTAGGGTTTTTTGTGTCTTTTAGGGTTGTATGGGGTTTTAGGGTCTTTTGGGGTTTTTATGGATTGTTGGATATTTTGGGGTTTTTAGAGGGTCTTTTCGGGTTTTATAATGGATTTTAGGATCTTTTGGGTTTTTATGGGTTTTAGATTCTTTTAGGGTTTTATGATAATTATGAGCTATATGGGTTTAATTTGGGTTTTAGGTTTTTAGGGTTTCTAATGGGGTTTTAGTGTTTCTTAGGATCCTATAGGGGTTTTAAGGTTTTAGGGAGTTTTTCGTGTTTTGAGGTTGTTATATTTTTTAGGGGTTTTATGATTTGTTTGGTTTTTATGATTTTTAATGAATTCTATTTGTTTTTAGAGTTTTTTTGGGTTTTTAGTATTTTAAAGGCATTTAGGTTTTTTATGGTTATTGGGGTATTTTATCATTTTTTTGTTTTAAGGAGTTTCTAGTGTTTTTATGTGTTTTTAGGTCATTAAATAGTTTTTAGGGTCATTATGTTCATTTAGGATTTTTTATGGTTTTATTTTTTTATTTTTTTAATGTTTTTTATGGATTTTTTTGGGATATAGGGTTTTTTTTATGTTTTTATGGTTTTAAGTGATTTTTAGCTGTCTTTATGGGTTTTGGGGTGTTTTAAGTATTTTTTTTATCTTTATGAGTTTTATAGTTTTTAAGGTTTGAGGGTTTTCATGGATTTTTATGGGGTGTTAGGTTTTTTGTGTTTTTAGGGGATTTAGTGTTTTTATGGGTTTTCATAGTTTTTTGGGCATTTTAGGGGTTTTATGGTTTTTTTGGGTTTTATCATTATTTAGGATTGTTTTATTGTTTTTATGTTATTTATGGGTTTTAGAGGTTTTAGGCATTTTAAGGGGTTTCAAGTTTTTAGGGGTTTATGGTTTTTAATTATTTTTTAATGTCATTTAGGTTTTTTATAGGGTTATTAGGGTTATTTATGGGTTTTAGTGTTTTATATTATTTTTAGGATCTTTTAGGGGATTTTTTATTTAATGGTTTTTAGGGCTATATGGTTTTTACTGTATATTATGGTTTTTATGGGTTTTAGGGGTTATATGATATTTTAGGGTTTTTTGGGTTTTAATAGCTTCAAAGGATATTTTGGTATTTATGGGTTTCTAGGGTTTCTAGGTTTTAATTATTTTAATGGTCTTCCGGTATTTTAAGGTTTTCTTGTTTTTTAGGTGTTTTAGTTGTTTTAGGGTATTATTATTGTTTTCATGTTTTTAAGAGTTTTATGGTTTTTATGGGTTTTAAAAAAAATGGTTTTAAGGTTTTTTTATTTTTTTGATAGATTTTTTGTTTTTTAGGATTGTTAGGGTGTTTTTTGTTTTTAGGTATTTTTGATTTTTTAATATTTTTAGAGTTTTTATTTTTTTTTGTTGATTTATAAGGTATTTATGGTATTTAATGGGTTTTATGGTTTTTTTGGGGGTTTTTGGGTATTTTAGTGTTTTTTGTTCTGTTAATGTTTTTTTTGGATTTATGGTCCCACTTGGGTTTTAGGGAGTTAATGGTTTTTTTGTGTTTTAGGGTCTTTTATAGTTTTTAGATGTTTTCAGGTTTTTAGGGTTTCTAAGTGTTTTTAGGGTTTTCATGGGGGTTGTGGGTTTTATTTTTCTATGGTTTTTTAGGTTTTTATGGATTTAAGGGGTTTTTGGGGGGTTTATGGTCATTATGGTTTCGAGGTACCTTAATTAGTTTTTTGGGTTTTTTAGGGTTTTTTATATTTTGAGGTATTTTCTTCAATTTTTGGGGGTTTTATGTTTTTTAAGAGGTTTCAGGGGTCTTTTAGGGATCTTTTTAGGTTTCTATGGTTTTTTGTCATTTTTATTGATTTTTTGGGGTTTTATGGGATTTGGGTAATTTTAAAGGCTTTCATTAATTTTTTAAGTGTTTTTTTAGATTTATGTGGGTTTTAAAGTTTTTCATGGTGTTTTAAGGTTTTTAGACTGTTTTTTAGGTTTTTTGGGTTTTATAGTTATTTTTTGGGTTTTAAGAAGTTTTAGTGTTATTTTGTTTTGGGTTTTTATATTTTTATAGTGTTTTATGGGTTTTAGCGTATTTTAGGGTTTTTATGTTTTTTAGGGATTTAATATGCTTTAATGGGTTTTGGGGGTTTTAGGGTTTTTAAGGGTATTTTGGGGGATTAGGGATTTTGGATTTTTTTAGTTGTTTTTAGGATTTTTATGGTTTTTAATTAGTTTTTGGGGATTTTTATTTGTTTTAGGGTTTTTATGGTTATCTTAGGGGTTTTTGGTTTTTATGTTTTTAATGATTTATCTATTTTTATGATTTTTGTCGGATTTTTTTAGTTTAATAGGGGTTTTATGGATTTTTTTAGATTTTTGGGGTTTTTAGAGGTTTTATCTTTTTGGGGTTTTTATTCCTTTTCTTGTTTTTATGGGTTTTTATGGTTGTTTAGGAACTTCTAGGACTTTATAGGGTTTTTATTGTATCGTAGGTTTTTTGGTTTTTAGTCTCTTTTATGGTTTTTCAGTTTCATGGGTATTTGTAGGGGTTTTGGGGACATATAGAAGTTTTTGGGGTTTTCATGGGTTTTATTGTTTTTATGGTTTTAGGAGTTTTATGCTTACTAGATTTTTTTTGTGTTTTAAAGATTTTATGGGGGTTTTAGTGTTTTTAGGGTTTGTCAAGGTTTTTATTTTTCTAGGTTTTTAGGGTTTTTAGTGTGTTTATGGATTTTATGGGTTTTTTGCGTTTTTATGGGTTTTAATGGGTTTTAAGATATTAAAATTAGTTTTAGGGTTTTCAAGGTTTTTAGGATTTTTAGTGTTTTTTGGGTAATTTTTGATTTTAGAGTTTTTAGGGTTTTTGGGTCTTTTATGGGTCTTATGGATTTTAGTTTTCTTTAGTATTTTAAGGGGTTTAATTTTTTTATGATTTTAGGGTTTTGAATTGGTTTTATGAGTTTTAGGGTTTTACAGTTTTAGGGTTTTTGATGTTTTAAGGGGTTTTGGGGTTTTGGGGGTTTTATAGGGTTTTAGGGGATTCTAGGATTCTATTAGTGTTTTTAGGGCCTCTAGAATTTTTAAGGGTATTTTGTATTTTTAGGAATATTATTGGTTTTTAATGTTTTAGGTTTTTTTAGTGTTCCTAGGGTTTTTTGGGTTTTTTGGGTTTTAGGGTTTTTAGGTTTCTATATTCCTTTAGGGTTTCAGGGTCTTTTACGGATTTTTTGGCTTTCTAGGGTGTTTATGTGGTTTAATGGAACATCTAAGGTGTTTATAGATTTTTAGGCTCTTTTAGGGGATTTTAGGGTTTTTTGAATCTTTTAGGGGTTTAGGTGTTTTTTTGGTGTTTTGAGGGGGTTTTGAGGTATTTTATGTTTTTATGGAATTTAGGGGATTTTAGGGTTTCCATTTTTTTGTATTTTTTTTATTTTTAAGTTTTTTTTAAGTTTATTAGTGGGTTGGGTTTTTAGGGATTTTAATGATTTTTAGGGATTTTATAATTTTTATGGTTTTTAGGGATTTAAGGGATTTCATAGGATTTTAATGTTTTTTAGGGTTTTAGGGTTTTATGGATTTTAGGGGTTTTAGTGAATTTTATTATTTTTAGGCTTTTTAGGTTCATTTAGGGTGTTTTGGGTTTTTTTGGAGTTTTTAGGGTATTTAGGGGGAGGGGGTATCAATTTTATGTTATTTTTGGGTTGTTAGTGTTTTTAGGAAACTTTATGGATTTTTGGAATTTATTGTCCACATTGTTTTTTCAGATTTTCAGGGTCCTTTATGATTTATAGTGTTTTTAGTTCTCTTTACGGGGTTTAGGGTTTTTAGGGTCCTCTTGTGTTTAAGGGTTCTTTAGTACTTCTTAGTTTTATTTAGGGTTTTTTAATACCCATTATGTTTTTTAGGTTTTTCTATATTATTTAGGATATTAGGGGATTTAAAGAAATTAACTTTTTTAGGGTTTTTAGTTCCATTTAGGGTATTAGGGTTTTTAGGAATTTTAAGGTATTTTTGGTATTTCAGGAATTTTTAGGGTCTTTTAGGGGTTTTGGGTCTTTATGGGTTTTTAGGGGTTTTATGGGGTATAGGTTTTCATGTTTGTTCTGTTTCCATGAGTTTTAGGTTTGGGGGGGGGGGGGGGGGGTTAGTGATTTTAGGGGTTTTCTTGGGAGTTTTTAGGTTTTTGGGTTTTTGAGATTATTTTAGTGTTTTTTACAATTTTAGAGGTTTTAGTGTTTTTTTAATTTTAAGGAGTTCTAAAGGTAATTAATTTTTTTGTGATTTTTATGGATTTTTGGTATTTTTATTGTTTTTATGTTTTTTCTATTTTTTTATTATTGAGGTGTTTAGGGGTTTTTATTGTTTTATAAGGATTTATAAGAATTAAATGTTTTTTTTGGGTTTCATAGTGTTTTAAAAGGGTTTAGGGTCATTTGGGGATTTAGGATCTTTTAATATTTTTTTAGGGTTATATGTTTTTTTTTTGAGATTTAAATGTTTTAAGGGTAATTTTGTTTTTTCTAGGTTTTATGAATTTTTAATGTTTTTATAGTTTTTTAGTGTATTTGGGGTTTTTTTAGGTATTTTGGTGTTTTTAATGGTTTTTAAGGATTTTAGGGATTTTATGATTTTAGGGAATTTTATGGGTATTTAGGGTTCTAGGGTTTATAAGGGTTTTTAGGTTATTTATCATTTATAGGGGTTTTAAAGGATTTTAGTGTTTTTATGTTTTTTTAGGTTATAGAAATTTTTGGGTTTTTTAAGACATTTAAGGGGGTTTTAGTGTTCTCTGGTTTTTAGGAGTTTTATGGGTTTTCGATGATTTTTAAGTGTTTTTTTTGGGTTTTAAGGGTTTCTTAGGTTTTTATGGCTGTTATGTGATTTTGGGATTTTAAATTTTTTTAGGGTAATTTATGCTGTTTACTAATATTTAAGGATTTTTATGGTTTTTCAAATTATTTTAACAGTTTTGGAGTTGTTAGAGTTTTTGGGGTTTTAGGGATTTTAGAGGTTTTAATGGTTTTTTTGTTATTTTTTAGGAGTTTTATAGTTTTTAGGTTTTTTAGTTTTTTTAACGTATTTTAGGATTTGTAGGGTTTTAGGGTTTTTTATTTTGTTTTAGAGTTTTAAGGTGGTTTTGGGAGTTTAAGGGGTTTTAATGATTTTCTAAGGATTATTTATATATATTTTGGGTCTTTTTGGTCTTTCTGGTTTTTAGAGTCATTTAAGGGTTTTGGGGGTTTTATGGTTGTATTGGGTTCTTTAGGGTCTTCTGGGGGGTTTTTAGGGTTTTAGGGTTTTTAGTGGTATTTATAGTTTTTAAGGTTTTATATTTTCTTATGGTTATTAGGGGTTTTTTGGGTATTAAGGGTATTAAGGGTGTTTTATTGTATTTAGAATTTTTAGATGTTATGGATTTTTTGGGATTAACATGGTTTTTAGGGATTTAGGGATTTAGGGTTTTATAGGGGTTTTATAGTATTTAGTGTTTTTAGATATTTGTAGTGTTTTTAAGTTTTTATGGACATCAGGTTTTTTAGTATTTTTTAAGATTTTGAGGACCTTTTAGGGTTTCATAATGATTTTTTGGAATTTTTTGGTTTTTGAGGGGGTTTAGGATATTTGTTTTGTGTATTTTCATTGTTTTAGGGGTTTTAGGGTTTGAGGGATGTCTTATGGGTTTTTAGTCTTTTTAGGGTTTTGAAAGGATTATTTAAGGTTTTTCAGTGTTCTTTTTCGCAGGTTTATGGTTTTTATTATTTTTTTGAATGTGTTAATGGGTTGTATAGATTTTTATCAATTTTCTGTTTTTTGGATTTTTAGGGGTATTACAAGTTTAAATGTTTATAGGGTTTACATGTTTTTCTAGGGTTTTTTATTTTGTATGGTTTTTTGGGTTCTTTATATATTTTTACGTTTTTAAGTATGTTCACGATTTTTAGGGTTTCAAAAGTGTATAACAGTTTTAGGGTCTTTAATTGATTTTATATGGTTCAGGGGTTATTTTGGGAGTTTTAGATGTTTTGGGCCTTTTAGTGTTTCTATATTTTTTAGGGTTTATAGGGAAATTTAGGGTGTTGTGTTCTTTTTATGGTTTTTATGGGTTTTTAGGGTTTTTTATATTCTTTATATTTTCTATAGTTTTTTGGGTTTTTAGGGGATTTTGGGTTTTAGGGTTTTTTGAGGGGTTTAGGGGTTTTATGTTTTTTTTCATGGTTTTATTTGTGTTTTTAGGGGTTTTAGTGTTTTTAGGGTCTTTTGGGTTTTTAGTTTATTTAGAGTTTTTATGGTTTTTATGTGTTTTTATGGGGTTTAAGGGGTTTTAATGTTTTTTTGGGGTTTTACAGTTTTTTTGGAGTTTTAGGGGTTTTGGGGTTTTATGGTCTTTTAGAGGGTTTTGGTTTTTTCAGATATTTTTTGGAGTTTTAGGTGGTTCAAGGAATTGGAATATTTTTTGGTTTTTTGTAAGGTTTCTTGGGTTCTAATGGGTTTTATGAGTTTTTTAGTGTTTAAAGGGACTTATTTGGATATTTTTGTTTTTAGGTGTTTAGGGGTTTTTAGTGTTATAAAGGCATTCTTAGGATTTCTTTTTGATTTTAGGGTTTTCTCAGTGGATTTAGGGTTTATTTGGGTTTTTATTATTTTAAGGATTTTTATGGTTTTAATGAATTTTTAGGGGGTGTAAGGACTTTTTTTATAATTAGGGTTTAATAGGGTTTTATAGGGGTTTTGGGTATTTTAGGGTTTTTTCTATATTAGGGTTTTCATAATTTTTTATTTTATTATGGTTATCAGGATTATTCGGGTTTTTGGTAGTTTTAGGTTTTTATATTTTTAAGGTTTTTAGTGTTTTTAGGGTTTTTAGGTGTTTTAGGGTTATTGGGATTTTAGGGTTGTTTCAGTTTTTTAATATTTTTTAGTGTTTTTGAGGTATTTAAAGGTTTTTTAAAGTTTTTTTTGGTTTTAGGGTTTTTTCGGTTATAGAGTTTTAGGGATTTTAGTATTTTTTTGGTTTTTATGGTTGTTTTAGATTTTTTATGGTTTTGGGGTTTTTAGCATTTTTAGGGTTTTTATAGTATTTTATGGATTTATCATGTTTTTAGGGTTTTTTACGATTTTTCAGGGGTTTTAACTATTTAAGGGGTTTAAGGGTATTTAAGGTTATTTATAGGGGTTTTAGAACCATTTAGGGTTTTTAGATTTTTATGTTTCTTTACGGTCTTTATAGTTTTAGGGTCTTTTAGGGGTTTTATTGTTTTTAATGGGTTTTAGTGGTTTTATGAGTTTTTTTGGTTTCTTAGGGTTTTTACGGGGTTTTTTATTTCATTAAGGTTTTAATGTTTTAGTGTTTTAAGGGTTTTATGGTTTTATGGTTTCTTATAGGTTTTAGGGGTTTTTGTTTTTATTTCCTTTCTCGGGTTTGAGGGGGTTTTATTGGTTTTTAGGGTTTTTTGTATTTTAGGGGAGTTTAAAAGTTTTTTAGGATTGGGGGGCGGGGGTTCATGATTTCTTAATTGTTTTATGATTTTTAGGGTTTTGTTCATTTTTATTATGTCCTTTTAGGGTTTTTCTTGGTTTTTTGGGGTTTTGCGGTTTTTAGGGTTTTAGATGTTTTTTGAATTTTAGGGTTTTAAGAGTTTTTAATGTTTCTTACATTTTTCTAGGGTTTTCGATATTTTTAACGTATTAAAGATTATTAATGGGTTTCAACATATTTTGTGTTTTTAGGGTTTTATGGTCTTTTAGGCGTTTTGGTAATTTTATATTCTTTAGGGGGTTTAGGTTCTTGTAAGAGTTTTAGTGGGTCTTAGTTATTTTTGGGGATTTTCGACTGTTTTAGAGTCATTGAGCGTTTTGTGGAATTTTGGGGTATTTTTTTGGTTTTATTGTTTTTAGGTTCCTTTAGATTTTTATTCTTTTTTAGGATAATTTTTGGAATCATAGGGCCCTTTAGGGTTTTATTTTTAGATTTTTTGGGTCCCTTAATATTTTAGGGTGATTTAGTGTTTCTTAGGGGGTTTAGGGTTTTTTTCTGACCCTTTAAAAGTGTTTATGGGTTTTAGGGTCTTTTATGGTTTTTTGTATTTTGGCCCCTTTAGTGTTTTAGTGATTCTATTGTCTTTTAAAGGTTTTTAGGTTATTTTATGGCCATTTAGTGTTTCTAGTCTCTTTTAGGATTTTAGTTGTTTTTTGGGTTTTTAGGTTCTTTCCAAGGTTTTTAGTATTTTTAGTGTCTTTTAGGTGCCTCAACAATTTTTATGGTTTTTTTTTGTTTTTTGAAGGTTTTTGAGGGTTTTAAAACTTTTTAAGGGATTTGTAGTGTTTTTTTGGGGGTTTAGGGATTTTCCGTTTTATGGGGTTTAGGGTATTTTAGGGGTTGGAGGAGTTTTTCTAGATTTTTTTGGGTTTTTAGGGTATTTAGGGGCGCTTAGGGTTTTTTTTTGATTTTTATGGACCTTTAGGGTATTTATGTTTTCGAAGGGTTTTTTTGTGGCTTTTTAGGGGTTTAAATGGATTTCATTGTTTTTAGGGTTTTTAATGTTTTATGGTTTTTAAGGATATTATATTTATATGGGTTTTATGGTTTTAGGGTTGCAATTGTTTTTTTATTATTTATACAAATATCAATGATTTTTGGAATTTTATGGGTATTTTTTTTGGTTTATGTGTCTTTTAGGTGTTTAGGGTTTTTAGTGATTTTATTTTTTAGGGGTTTTTGGGTTTTAGATTTCTTTTAGGTTTTTAGGGGTCTTTGGGTTTTTATGTTTTGTTGGTTTTTTAGGGTTTTACAATTTTAGTGTTTTTAGAGGTTTTAGATTTTATTAGGGGTTTCAGGGATTTTTATGTATTTTTATGGGTTTTAAGGATTTTTAGGCCCATTAATGTTTTTAGTGATTTAATTGGTTTTAATGTTTTTTAGGTATTTTAAGTGTTTTAGGGGTTTTAGGGTTTTCATGGGTTTTTAGGGGGTTTTATGGGTTTTTAGTGTTCTTAGCATTTTATGGTTTTTATTGATTTTTAGTGATAAAAGGATTTTATAGGTTTTAGGGGTATTTGGATTGATTAAGGGTTTATAAGGGTTCTTATTGTTTTTAGGGGTTTTAGGGATCTTAGGGTTATTAGTGTTTCAAGGGTTTTTGATGTTTTTGAGGATTTATGATTTTTGGGGTTTATTTGGGCTTTTTGGTTTTTACGATTTTGGGGTTTGGGAATTTATGGGTTGTTTATTGGGTTTTGGGATCTTTTATGGATTTTATAAAGTTATTTATGGTCTTTTTGGGGTTATATGGTTTTATTTAATTTTAGTTTTTAGGGGCTTAGGGGTTTTAGGTTTTTTAGGGATTTTAGGGAGTTCTTTCGGGTTTCACGGGGTTTTTTTGGGGTTCTAAAGGTTTTAGGAGGTTTAAGTATTCTTTAGAGTATTATAGGGGATTTAATATTTTCTGGGTTTTAGGGGTTTTAGGGGGTTTTGGGGGGTTTTAGGCTTTTAGGGTTTTTAGGGTTTAAATTTTTTTTATGGTTTTAGGGTGCTTAACGGGTTTTAGGGAGTTTCATGGGTTCTAAAGATTAATTTATGGTCTATCATATTATCTTGGATGCTTTAGGGTCTTTTATGGGTTTTAATGGTTTTTAACATTTTTAAGGGTATTTGGTGTTTTTATGTGTTTAATGGTTTTTAGGGTTTTTATATTTTTTATTACTTTTAGGGTTTTGGTTTTTTTATTTTTTTAAGGGTTTTAGTATTTTTATGAATTTTTAGGGTTTTTAGTGTTTTTATGGATCAGAGGGTTTTATGGGTTTTTAGGGTTTTGGGGTTTTTGGAGTTTTAGGTGTTTAGTGTTTTTATGGATTTTATGGATTATTATACTTACTAAGTATTTTGTGATTTTATGGGATTTTTTATGTTTTAGAAACGATTTTAGGTCTATTTAGTGTTGTAGGTGTTTTTAGGGGTCCTTGATGGATTTTAGGGGTTTTAAGTTTTTTTTTCATTTTTTAGAGTTTTTATGGTTTTTAGGATTTTTTTAGAGTTTTTCTCATTTTTGGTGTTTTTGGGTTTTTAAATTTTTGGGGATTTTAAGGTTTTTTTGGTTTTTTGGATATTTTTAGGTTTTTTTGTTTTAGGGGTTTTTTTATGGATTTAGGTGTTTTATGGTTTTCAGAGATTTTTCAGGTCTTTTGGATATTTATATGATTTTAGGGTTTTTTCGAATAAATTATGTTTTCTAGAATATTTTAGGTTCTTTAGGTTTTTTAGGGTATTCAAGAGGTCATTTTGGTTTTTGAGGTTTTTAGGGGTTTTTATTTTTTTTATAGTTTTATGGGGTTGTTAAGTTTTTAGGGTTTTAATAGTTTTTAGGGCTTTTTATGATTTTTGGGTTGTTTGGGTTTTTATATGTTTTTAGGTTTAAGGGTTAATTTATTATTTTATGGTTTGTAGGGTTTTAAATCTTTTTATTTTTTCTTTGGGGTTTGAGGGTTTTTAGGGTTTTATTATTGTTTTTAGTTTTTTTTATGATTTATGGTTTTTAGGGATTTTTGGGATTTTTGGGCTTTTTATGGGGTTTTAGGGATTTATTGTTTTTTAGGTGTTTTATAGTTTTAGTGTTTTCTTAATTTTTAGGGGTTTTTTGGATTTTAATTGGATTATGTTTTTCCATGATTTTTATGTTTTTACAAATTTTTAGGGATTTTATTTATTTTGGAATTTATAATTTTAATGGTTCTTAGGTGTTTTGGGTAACAATAATGCTCAGAATTTTTATGTTTTATGGATTTTGTGATATTTTATGGGTTTTATGATTTTTATGGCTTTATGGATATTTATTGGTTTTATGGGGGTTTTAGGGTTTTAGGTATTTGATTGGGAGAGGGTTTGTAGA
Organism: Viscum album; assembly: GCA_963277665.1. NCBI lineage: Eukaryota > Viridiplantae > Streptophyta > Magnoliopsida > Santalales > Viscaceae > Viscum > Viscum album. The sequence goes on along the minus strand of OY728152.1, from coordinate 1,128,994,405 downwards.
GTTTTTTAGGTTTTGAGGGGTTTTTAGGGATTCTAGTGGTGTTAGTATTTTTTTAGAATTTTAGGGTGTTTGTGTTTTTAGAGTGTTTTGTGGGGTTTTTTGATTTTTTTTTAGTTTTAGATGTTTTATGGACTTTTCGGGTTTTTAGGGGGTTTGGGGGTTTTCAGGGTTTTTAGGGTTTTTTTGTGCATTTGATGTGTTTTTTGGAGTTTTTTTGTTTTTAGGATGTTTTTTGGTTTTTTGGTATTTTTAATGGGGTTTAAGGTTTTTCAGGATTTTTATGGGTTTTATGGTTTTCTAGGAAAATTTAGGATTTTTAGGATCTTTAATGGTTTTTAGGGTATTTTAAGGTTTTAAGTTTTATTAATGTTTTTATCAATTTTAGGGTCTTTTATGGTTTTTAAGTGTTTTAGGTTTTTTTATGTTTTATAATAATATAGGTTTTTTGGGATTTGGGTTTTTTTTATATTTTAGGGGATTTAGGGACTTTGTAAGGGTTTCAAGGGGTTTTAATTGTTGTTTTTGGTTTATGAGGTTCCTCTAGTTGTTTTAGGGTTTTTAGCGTCCTTTAAGGGGTTTTAGGTTTTTTTTATAGTGACCCTGATTTCCTATCATATATAATTAATTCATTTTAAAGACAAAAAATATATAATCATTACACAATAAGGATCCAAAGGTTTACTGTCTTGAGAAAATTTGCACCACAGAGAAAATTTAAAAAATAAATCATAAAAATTTATTTAATTCCTTCTTCTATAGCTTCTTATTGTCCATTGAAGTCTCCTTAGTACATGTAATCACATGTGGATATACATCAAAATGGGGTGAGCTAAAATCCAATTAAGTTGATAGATAACAACATGAAACAACATAACAAGGGGTGATCATAATCATTATCATCATTACATAGGCATAAGATCATAATCATGAGAGTAAGCGTTAAGAAAAAGAATGGAATGTGGAAATTCATAAAAATGAAACATCATGTTTTAGTGGTAAACTACCAAACATATTTGTAAAAAAATATAGCATCATGTTCACACATATTTCACTTTATCTCATGAGGTTCTTCACATTACCCAATTCATTGGAGCACTATATCAGTCCAAGTGAACCCATCACATCATAAAATTAAAATTATCATGCATACCACATAGAACATATATCAATCATAAACATAAAATAAACCATTGAATGGAATGGGTTTCATTTCATAATAATACATTAATAAACATTGGGTTCCCAAATGAAAGAAGGAATAACATACGTGAATCATCCACCATGAGTGAAAAAGAAACAATATCACGAAGTAAAAGGTGTGTTTTTTTAAAGAAGAGTACTTTTAGAAAACATTTTGTTTTTCATAGACTCATGTAGAAAAAAATTATATCCAAAAAAGTTAATATAATGATGATGAAATTATATTTATGGGATATCCACACTGAAAATGGGGTGAAATAAGGAAAACCCAAAGAAAGAGTGTTTGGTTCGAGAATTCTGCTTACCTTCAGTCTGAATGATTCCTTCACTTTAATAAACTATATAATCAAATTATATTAATTAATTACAAATCCATAAAAATTTATACATGTATTGTATTCATTTTAGTTTTATTAGTTTTATTTATGGGACTTTCAATGAGTTATAGAGTTAAATTTCATCATTCGAGAGCATTCGTTTTAAGGTCTTTTATGATCGGTTCACCTGTATACATGAATGGAAGCTTGTATAAAATACGTATAAATATCCATAATTGTTAATATATGTTTTTAATTATATTAAATAAGTTTATATGATATTATAAATAATTTTTTGAGGATGAATCATTATATAATAGTTAATGATGATCGTTCTAGGTTAATTTTAGTGGGTTTTAAATAACAAGGAACTAATTTTTATTTATAATTTAGTATTATGAGTATAAGATAGTAAAATAACATAAAGAGGCAGTTAAAATAAAATTTATAATATATTTCAACCATTATAATCGTTTTATTAACATCCTTTATGGCATAAAAGGAAAATGAAAGTGCATCAACCACAATATCTGTAAATTGGCACATCATGGGTGACGATTTCATTTTTAGATTTAAAGAGGTAGAGGGAATATGTTTAATGATAGATATTAAAATAAAATGATATAATTATATTATATAAACATACTAGAGTTATAATTACTTTTTGATAAGATAATTTGAAGATAATAGAATAAAATAATTGAAAATATATTAAAAGAAAAAGGATGACGATTTTACCTCTAAAATATATTCTCCTTGAGACCCTCCTTAGGGAAAATGTTTTTGTGTTCTGATGATACCAAGAGATCCTGGATTTGGGAGAAGGTATTAGGGAGATATTTGGTAATAATTTGGGAAAGGTTCAAGGCCTGAGAGGTGCGAGGAGAAGAGGGTTTGTGGGGTGGTATTTATAGTGGAGGAGAGGGGTGTTTTATCATTATTTAATTCATTAGTTTGTTATTTTCCTCATGACAAGAAATAGTGTTGATTCTTGAGACTAAATATAGTAATTATATCATATTAGTTCTAAATAATGGTTCTTACATCATCTATTACTCATTGAATATTGTATTTATCTTGTAATGTATTTATATCATAAATTATCGTATTTCACTATTCACCAAAAACTCAAGTAATTCATAAAAATACCAAAACTTCCCCCAAACCATTTTCAACATTTAGAATTAAAAAATTTACTCCATTTTATGAAAGTAGTTTTATAAATATGAGTAATTTAATTTTTAATAAAAATCATCATTTACTTTTAAAATATAGATTTTAAAATTATAACTAATTTTATAACACTTTAAAAAATTGCTTAATGTATCATAAAATTATATTAAAATCCCAAGAAATAAAAATATTAAATTCTGAATAATTTTTTCTAAAATAAAGTTTCTTTTAAATTGTTATATTAATCATATAATTGTAATTAAATATTAGTGACTTATAAAAATGCCAATACTTAATTAATAATTTTTAAAATATTTACTTATACCAAGATATAATTATATCATATTTTCACTTACATGATACCAAAATTTTATTTATACTTTCATGGGTGAGGTTACTATACATTTGACCAGTTTACTATTTATAAGGGTCATATTTCTATTCCTAAGGTCAAGTTACTATTTCCCCAGTATTGGTTCCTTAACTTCTATAAATACTTTTATTTCATAAATTCTTCATTTATAAAGTTTTTATTATGGTATATATGTGATTTTATGTTATTTATACTACATGAAATTACTATAATAAGGGATAAATTCCATTGATAAAATTTTGGGTTGTTACATTCTTCCCCCCATTTGATATTTCACCCTCAAAATTTCATTTTTCATAAATAATTTAGGGCACATCTCATTCATCTCCTCCTCCTATTCCCAAGTTTCTTCTTAATTCTTTTGGTTCATCCATCGAACTTTTTCAAGGTGGTTTGTCTTGTTGAGTAGAACCTTATATCTCTGGTCCAAATTATTTATTGGTTGCTCCTCATAAGAGTGATCATCTTCCATCTGTACCACCTTAGAGTTCAGTACATGTGAGGGATCTGGTATGTACTTCCTCAGGAGTGATACATTAAACACATCGTGAACTTGATCAATATTTGGTGGAAGTGAAAGTTGATAGGCTATAGCTATTATGAAATCAAGGATCTCAAAGGGGTTAACGTACCTTGTAATTTTTATGCTTTTCTTTCCAAACCACATGACTCTCTTCAATGGTGATATTTGAAGGAAACATTATATCCAACATCGAAAAACAATTCCCTTTGATGATTGTTAGTATATCTTTTTGATGATTCTATGTAGTTTTGATATTTTTCCATATGGAATGAACCTTCTCAATCATTTCTTGTGCAAGATCAGGTCCAAGTAGCTTCCTTTATCCAACTTCATCCCAATTGGTTGGAGTACTACATCAATTTCCATACAGTGCTTCATTTGAAGCCTTCAAAATACTCGAGTGGAACCTATTTTTGTATGAAAACTCATCCAATGAGAGATTATTATTCTATCGAACATTTAATTTTAAATAGTGTACTCTTAGCATATATTTGAGAATATAAATAGTTCTTTATGATTGACCATCGGTTTGGGGATGATGGGTCATGTAGAAATGTAATTTAGTACAAAAAGCATGTTGAAGGCTCCTTCAAAATTTAAATGTGAACCTTAGAACACGAACCAAGACAATTGAGAGTGGAACCCCATGCAGTCTCACCAATTCCTTCACGTATATCCTAGAATTTTTTCCAAGAGATAGATCTTCCTGAATAGTGATAATTTAGGTATCCACAGTGAGTCATTCCACCACAACCCATATCTCATTATTCCCCTTGGTTGCCTTTTGGAGACACATGTCAAAGTCCATAGTAACATTCTCTAATTTCCACATGGGTATAGGAAATGGTTGCATCATACCTTTGGGTTTATATAACTTAACTTTAACTTTATTACATATAAATAACTTTGATATATATTCCACAATCTACTTCTTTATGTTTTCCCACTTGAAGGGTTATCGAAGATCAAGGTATATCTTGGTACTCCCATTATGAATAGATATTTTTGAGCTAAGTGAATTATCCAATAGCTCCTTCTTTATCCGAGGTGATGAAGCCACAAAAATCATTGTTCCAAAATAAATCATACCATCATCATTGATATGGAACTCATGCATCTTTCCATTATTTATTACATTCACCTTATTTTGTAACTTCAGATCATCCCTTGGTGCCTCCTAAATCATACCTTGGATAGATATTTGGTAAATAATTTGAGAAATATAGTATGTATTCCATACCGTTATGATTTCAAAATCCATCCTTTTCATATCCATGAAGATAGGATCTTTCTAAAATGGTAACATGGATAGAGTAGAATGTTCTTTTCTACTATGATCATCATCTACCTTGTTTTCCTTACCAGGATTATAGTGAATAGAGAAATCATATTCTTTAATTAGCTCTAGCCATCTACTTTGATTCATGATGATCTAATTTTGTCTGAATATTTTCTTTAGGAAATTTTGGTCATTATATATGTCATAATTCTCACCATAGAGGTAGTACTGCCAGATTTTTTAAAAAAATAAGAGCTTCTAGCTCCAGATCATGCATCAGGTAGTTATTCTCATGGATCTTCAATAATTGTGAGCAATAGGATATCACATTATCATTTTTCCTGAGTACACAACCCAATACATTCTTTGAATCATCAATATATATCACAAAACATTCTCCAATTTTCCGTAATGTGAGTACAGGTGTAGTGATCAACCTATTATTTATCTCCTTAAATATTTCCTCACATTATTCCATCAAGACATACTTTACCCCTTTCCTGGTTAACTTTGTTAGTGGGCATGAAAATTGTGAGAAAATTCTCACTAAATGTCCTTAGTACCCTGTTAATCCTAGAACACTTTGGATTTCCTTGACACTAGAGGGTCTGGTCTATTCCTCAATTGTCATTTTTAAGGATCCATAGAAATTCCATCACTTTTGATCACATGTCCCAAGAATGTGACTTGTTCCAACAAAATGTAACACTTTCTAAACTAGGTGTACAAATTCTCCTTCCTAAATTTCTCCAACACAATCCTTATATGTTCCTCATGTTCCTCTTTGATCTTGGAGTTGATGAGAATATCATTGATAAACACTACCACAAATTTTTCAAGGTAATACATAGTGTTTCTATTCATAAAATCCATGAATATTGTAGGTTAATTTGTAAGTCCAAAGGGAATCACCAGAAACTCATAGTGCCCAAACCTTATACAGAAGGAAGTATTCTGAATATATTACTTCTTCACCTTTCCCTGATGATATCCAAAATGAAGATCTTCCTTTTAGATGTACAGTACTCCTCACAACTGATTGAATAAGTCATGAATTCTTGGAATATGACACTTTTTCTTTAAGGTGATCTTGTTGAGTTACTGATAATCAACACACAACTACATTGATTCATCATTCTTCTTGAAAAATAGAACTGTTTCACCCCAAGGTGACACACTAGGGCATATGAAACCTTTTTAAAAATTCTCTTGCAACTACTTATTTATCTCCTCCAGTTTGATAGGTTCCATCCTATAGAGACACCTTGAGATAGGATTAGCTCTCAGTATGAGTTATATTGAGAACTCTACCTCATGATCTGGGGGTAGTTTGGGAAAATCATTAGGAAATACATCACTCTATTCCCTCATGATGAGTATTGCCCCTAGTTTTATAACTTCCTTTGACTTAACCATTTTATTAGGGTATTCCTCTTTACATCGAATCACTACCCACACTGTAGAAGGATTTTCAAAAGTAGATTGATGATATTAAATTCATTTGTGGAGGATCATAGGATGGTTATAAATATTAAAAGATATTTCCTTTTCCCGAAATTTGACATGTGTTATATATAACAAGATCCAATTCATCCCAAGTATAGTTTCAACTTCCACCAAGGGAATTATAATGAGATTCATTGGAATAATATTCCCACAAACTCCAACAATTGAATATTCCTACGCATGGGTTGAAATGATTGCACCACTAGGTGTTTTTATAGATATATCTTCTTCAATATTTTGAGGTATCAACTCAATAGATCAGGAAAACTTGCAAGATATGAATGAATGTATAGAAATAGAATAAAATAAGATTTTTCCAATTATTGAGTGAATAGGAAGTGTACCCTGTATGACATCATTTTATTGGTCAATATTAATTGTAGTGATGGAATAAGACTTTCCTTGAAGCATTGGATTTGGTGGTTGATAACACTAACTATGCTCGATGACTTGAGGTTCAGTGCATTGTCTTGCATAGTTCCCTTGATCCCTACAGTTGCAGCATTGGACCACAGGCAGGGCTCTCATTTCCTCAACCACATTATCCATCTTCCTTATGTATTTTCGATGATTATTATCTTACTGTAATTCTCTCCTAAACTTGACTAATTTACCTATCCCTTTTACATATTTCCTAGGATGATTCTTCCCACATTTTTGACATGTGGGTGGTTGAGTTTTCATTCCCCCTTTCTTATTAGATCCTCCCACTTGAAACCCTTTTTTTCATTTCTTATCACAATAGCCATGGGACCATTATCCAAAATCTATCTCCACTTGGAGAGAACATCAGATAAATTCTTCATCACTCCCAATGTCTCTAATTTTCAGAGCCTTTTGAAGGTGTGGTTTTAAGCCACTAAATAATCTATCCTTTTTTCTATCATTTTTTATAACTAAACTAGAAGCATACCTTGAAATCCTTATGAAATTTTCTTTGTAGGCCATGAAAGATTCACCTTCATTTTCCTTAAACTATATGAGTTCTCTCTCAATATTTGTATCAAGAGTTTGAGGAAAATACTTGTTAAGAATCATTATATTAAAGTCTTCCCACTCCATGTCAAAAATTTCATCATTTTTATTGGTGCTCTTAATAAAATCCTACCATTGATTTACCTCTCCATCTAGATGGTAAACGACAAGATTCACCTTCTCCATCTTAGAATAGTGAAGAACATAAATGAACTTCTTCATCGAGCTGACTCATAGTTCCACAAATAGTGGATCGGAAGATCCACTAAACATTAGTGTTCATTTCTACATAAAACACTTGATATACAGTTTCTCCCTCTTAGGTAAAGGATAATTTTCCACATTATTCTGGTTATTATTCATAACCTGAGATAGCTGGGTAAGAATCGCCATGAAATTATGAACTGCACTACCCAAAGAATTAGAGATTTCATTCAAGAAATTTCCATATTATCCCTCACAAGGGTTGTTGTCCTGGTTTTTCTGGGTTCCCAACATTTTATAAAATATAAAAGGATAGATAAACACATAAGTAAAAAAGCCATCAATAATGTATACCTCTGTAAAATTAACCCTAAAGGAAAATATTCTTGGATCCCTACGTTTATAATGTTCTAAAATAAATCTTCATGGGTGATAACTTATATTTAGTCCCATACTAAATGTTTTTACTGAGGTTCTCTAATCCTAATTCCCTAATTTACTTAACCATCCTCTCATACCAACAATAGAGACCCTTATTTTCATACATATATTATCACCTCATTTTAAAGGTAAACAAAATAAAATCAATACACAATTTGGATATAAAGGGTTAGTGTCTTGGAAAAATTAGTACCATACATAATATTTACAAAATAAAACATAACCATTTATTTAATTCCTTCTTCTACAGCTTCTTATTGGCCCTTGAATTCTAATTAGCACATGTAATCACCTAAGGATATACATCAACAAGGGGTGAGATAAAAGCAAAGTAAGAGGATATTTAAGAACATGAAACAACATAACATGTTGTTAGTATAAACATTATCATCAATATATAGTAATATGATCATAATCATGAGAGGAATCATTAAGAAAAGTCATGGAATGAGGCAATGCAAAAAAATGAAACATCATGTCTTAGTAGTCTACTACCACACATAGCTGTTAACTAACATTGAATAATGTTCATCCATATTTTACTTTATCTCATGAGTTTCTTCACATTACCCAATGCATTGGAGCACTATGTAATTCTGGGCATACCCACCACATCATAACATTTACATTGCACTGTATAATCCTAGGTGCACCCGTCATAACATAACATTTACATTATCAAAAATGACACAATGAACGTATAACAATGATGAAAAAATAACCCATATAACGTAATGGGTTTTATTTCATAATAAAACATTAATAAAAGTTTGGTTCCTAAATTAAATAGTGAATAACATACTTGAATCATAAACCTTGAGTGAAGAAGAGACAATCTCGAGAAGTAAAAGGTATTTATTTTGAAAGGAGAGTTTATTTAGAAAACATTATGTCTGTCATAAACTCTACTATAAAACATGTATATCCAATAAAAGGTAATATAATAATTAAAAAATTATATTTATGTGATATCCATAGTTAAAATGTGGTGAAATATGAAAAACCCATAGAATGAGAGTTGGGTTCGAGAATTCCCCTTACCGTGAGTATGAATGCTTACTTCACTTTAATATCCTATATAATCACAATAAAACCATTAATTAAAAATAAATATCCATTAATACATTTATTTTATTCATTATAGTTTTATTAATTTCATTTATGGGATATTCAATGAGTTATAGTGTTTGATTTCATCATCAAGAAGCAATCTTTTTCATGGTTTTCACGATAGGTTCACCTTTATATATGAATGGAAGTTTGTGTAAAATGAGGATAAATATAAATAATTATTATTATATGTTATTAATTATTTTATATAATTTTAAATTACCTTATAATTAATTTGTCTACAATGAATCATTAAATAAAATTTAATGATGATCGTTTAAGGTTAATTTTGGTGCTTTTTTATCACAACAAACTTGTTTTATTTTATCATTTAGTATTATGTGAATAAGTCAGTTACAGAACATAAAGAGGGTTTTAACATACACTTTATAATATTTTTGAACCACTATAATGGTTTTATTAACATGTTTTAAGGCATAAAATTAAAATGAAATTGCATCGTAGATGATGTCAGTAAATTGACACATCATAGGTGACAATTTCATTTTTAGAATAAATGATGGAGTGGAAGTAATTTTATGATGGAATTACATTAACATGATATAATTATAGTATATAAAAATAATGAAGTTATCATTCCTTTTTTATAATATAATGTGAGTATAAGATAAGAAAATAAATAAAATTGAAAAGAGATTAAAAGAAAAAGGAATATGATTTTACCTCTTAAATATCTCCTCCTTGAGAACCTACTTAGGGAAAAGGTTTTGGATTTTTGATGAGACCAATAGCTCCTAGACGTGGGAGAGGGGCTTGGGGAATGTTTTGTTTATAATTATGACCACCATCAAAGCTTTAAAGGTGTTATGAGAAGAGGAGTGTTTTCTCATTATTTAATTCATTGGTTTATTTTTTTTCTCAAGACAAGAAATATTGTTGATTTTTGAGACTAAATACAGTAATTATATCATGTGAGTTAGAACCAATGGTTCTAAAATCAGTTATGACTCAATTAATAGTGTATTTATCTTATAATTTATATATACCAAAGTTAACGTATTACACTATTAACAAAAAATTCATGTAATTCAGGAAAATATCAAAAATTCACCCTAACCTTTTCTCAACATGTATAATTCAAAAATGAACTCCATTTTATGAAAATAATTTTCTAAATATGAGTAATTCAATTTTTAATTAAAATCATCGTTTACTTGGAGAATACAAATTTTAAAATTATAACTGATTTTATAACACTTATACAAATTACATAAAGTCTCATAAAATTATAGGACATTAAAATATTATTTTATGAATAAATTTTAGGGAAATGAATTTTATTTTAAATTATTAAAGTAATCATAAAATTTTAATTAAATAATTATAACTTATAAAAATACCAACAATTAATTAATAATTTTTAAAATATCTACTTACATATACCACGATATAATTATATCATATTTTAACTTATAATATCCCTAAATTTTGTTTATACTTTTAATGGACGAGTTAACTATTCATTTGGATAGTTTAATATTCATAAGTTTTATATTAATATTTATAATTTCATGTTACTATTTTCATTAGTATTGGTTACATAAATTCAATAAATACTTTTATTTCGTCAATTATTCTTTTCTAATGCTTTTAATATGGTATTTATGTTATTTTATTTTATTTATACTTCATGACATTACCATAAGAGGGGTTAAATTTGATTAATAAAAGTTTGGGTTGTTATATTTTTAGGGTCCTTATGGATTTTTACAGTTTCAAGGCCCTCTAGGGGTTTTAGGGTTTTATAGGACCCATTAAGGGGTTTTTAGGATTTTCAGTTTATTTTTGATTTTTTACGGTTTTAAGGACATTTGGGGCATTTAGTTTCATGTAGGGGTTTTAGGGTATTTTATGGTCTTTTTTAGGATTTTAGGGTTTTAGGTTTTTAAGATATATTTGGGGTTTTTAAGGTTTTTAAGGTCTTTTAGGGGGGTTTTAGGGTTTTAGGGTCTTTTAGGGTTTTATAATTTTAGAGACTTTTATGGGATTATGGGTTTTAGAGTCTTTTAGGGGTTTGGGGGTTATTTAGCTTATTTTGGTAATTTTATGTTTGTATGGGTTTTAGGGTTTAGGGTTTTTAATGTTTTTTTGGGTTTTTAGGAATTTATAGGTTTTTAAGGTTCTTAATGTTTTCATAGTTTTATTTATTTATTTTTTGTATTTTTAGGGATTTAAAGGGGGTTTTAGGATTTTTAAAGAATTTTGGGGATTTTTGTGGTTATTAGTGAATTTTTTGGAGGTTTAAGGGTTTGGGGGGTTTTAAAGGTTTTTATTTATTTTAAGGTTTTATAGTGTTTTTTTGTTTTTTAAGGTTTTTAGGGTTCTAATTTTTTTTGGTTTTTTTTGGTTTTTTTTGGTTTTTAAGTGTTTTCATAGTTTTAGTTAAAACTATGGTTTTTTGGGATTTTTTTGTTTTTTTTGGTTTTTAGGATTTTTTGGGTTTCTTGGTTTTAAGGTTTTTTAATGGTTTTTAGTGTTTTTATAGTTTTTTAGGTTTTAAGGGTCTTTATGGATTTTGGGGGCTATTTTTGGTTTTTAGAAATTTAGGGATTTTAGGGTTTTAGAGATTTTAATTACTTTTATGAATTTGGGGATTTTTTTCAGTCTTCTAGGGTATTTTAGGGTTTCCTAGGGTCTATTTATGTTTTTTAGGACAGTTTTAGGGTTTTTAGGGTTTTAGGGGTTTTTTGGAGTTTTAGGGTTTTAGGGGCTTTTAGGGTTTTAAGGGTTTCAATGGGTCTTAGGGGTTTTAAATGTTATTATGGTTATTGGGGATTTTTATGGTATTTAGGTGGTTTTTGGGGTTTTTGGGTGTTTATAGTATTTTAGGGACTTTAAGTATTTTTCTAGGTTTATCTTGTTCAATTGAGTTTTTGGGGGTTTTTTGGTTTTTTTCTACTTTTTTTATTTTTAGTATCTTTTATGGTTTTTATGGTCTTAGGGTTTTTATGGTTTTTAGTGCTTTGTATGTTTTTTATCGTTTTTTGAGATTTTTAGGGATTTTTTGTTTTTCTAACTTTTAGGTATTTTTAAGGGTTTTATGAGTTTTAGAGTTTTTTGGGGTTTAGGGGGTTTGGTTATTTTTTTCAGTTTTTTGGGTTGTTTTTTTATGATTTTACATTTTTATTAGGGTTTTAGTGTTTTTAGGGTCTTTAGGAATTTCTAGGTAATTTAATTACTTCTTAATTACTCTTAGAGTTTTTAGTGTTTATTTGTATTTTTCTTCAGTTTTAAGGGTTTATGGATTTGCGTTTTTAGGGTATTTTAATGGTTCATGGGGGGGTAGAGTATTTTAGGATTGATGTTTTTTTAGATTTTCAGGTATTTCTTTGTGTTTTTTGGTCTTTAGTGGTTTTAGGATATTTTATGATTTTTAGGGATTTTATGGGGTTCTAGGGATTTAAGCGATTTGTTGTGGTTGTTTGGGTTTTAATTGGTTTTATGGGTTTTCAAAGGTTTTCATGGTTTTTTATATTTTCAGGGGATTAATGTATTTTATGGTTTTCCTGAATATTTTTTAATGTTGTTAAGGTTTTTAGGGTTCTATTTAGTGTTTTTTGTTTTAAGGCTTAGGGTGTAGGTTGTAGGGTTTACGATGTAGAGTATAGGGTTTTCAGTGTAGGTTATAGGGGTTAGGGTGTAGGGTATATGGTTTATGGTGTCAGTTGTAGGGTTTGATTGTTGGGTTTAGGGTGTATCTATAGGGTTTAGGGTACAAGCTTAGGGATTTAGGGTGGATGGTATAAGGTTTAGGGTGCATGGTTAAGGGTTTAGGGTGAATGTTTTTGGGTTTAGGGTTTAGAGTTTATGGTTAGGGCATAGAGTATAGGGTTTGGGGATTAGATTATTTTTTTTATCCTATAGGGTTTGTGGTTTAGTGTGTAGGGTATATCGTTTAGGGATTAGGGTTTATCGTTTTTGGTGCTGGGTATATGGTTTAGGGTGTAGGGATTAGGGTTTAGGGTGTAGGGTGTAGGGTATAGGATTTAGGTTATAGGGTGTACGGTTTTGGGTGTTCGTTTAAGGGTAAATTATTAAGGATCAAGGTGTATATTTTACGGTGTATGGTATAGGGTGTATGGTGTGGGGTATAGGGTTTAGTATGCAGGGTTTAGGGTTTAGGGTTTAGGGTGTCGGGAATAGTTTTTTGGTTTTAGGGTGTAGGGTATTGGGTTTTGGGTCTATTGTTTACACTTTACAGTGTAGGGTGTGGGTTTTATCATTTATGGTGTATGGTATAATGTTTAAGGTGGAGGGTATAGTGTATAGGGTGTATGATATTGGGTTTTGGGTGTTAGGTATGTGGTTTAAGTTATAGGGTTTAGGGATTGTGGTGTAGGGAATAGTACTTATTGTGAAAGGTTTATTGTATATGGTTTAGGGAAAAGGGTTTATGGTATAGGGTTTATGATTTCTTTTATGAGGTCTAGGGTTTAGTGTTTACTGTTTACAATTTATAGTTTATGGTTGCTAGTGTAGGCTATGGGGTTTCTAGTGCAGGTTATTGGGTTAAGGTTTTAGGGCGTAGGGTTTAGGGTGTATGGTTTCTGGTATATGGTGTAGGGTATGGGGTCCATGGTGTGGGTTTTAGTGTTTATATTGTTTGTTATAGGATGTAGGGTTCTGGGGGTAGGGTATATCTAGTTTTTAGGGATTTTAAAGACTTATAGGGTTTGAATGGTTTTTTTGGGTTTTTTGGAATTTTTTGTGTTTTATTGTTTTCTGGTATTTTTATAGATGGTAAGGTTTTTTATTTTTTGGGATTTTATTAAGGGTTTTAGGATTTTTAAGGATTTAGGGTTATTTAGGGGTTTGGGTGGTTTTTACGGTTCTTACAGTCTTTTACGATTTTATGGATTTTTTTTCAGGTTTTATGGATTTTTGTGTCATTTGATGTTTTGGGGGTTTTTAGGTTCAGTTTCGGTTTTTAGGGTTTTAGGGTTTTTATTGTTTTTAGGTTCTTTAGGTTATTTAATGGTTTCATTCTTTTTTAATATATTTTATGGTTTTTAATGTGTTTTTTGGTTTTTTAAATGTTTTTATAATTATTGAAGGTTTTGGGGGTTTTGAGGGTCTTTTAGGGATTTTGGGTTTTCAGGGTCCTTCATATTTTAAGGGATTTTAAAGTTATATGAGATTTATAGGGTTTCTATGTTCTATTAGGGGCTTTAGGGTAATTATGATACTTTTGGACTTTTAGGGTTCATAGGGTCCTCTAGAGTTTTTATGGTTTTTAGGATCCATTTGGATTTTTTAGGGTTTTGAGCACCTTTTAGGGGTTTTATGGATTTTTAGGGCCTATTAGGATTTTAGGGGTTATTATTATGTTATGGTTTTTAGGGTATTTTATTCTATTTTAGGGGGGATTGGAGTTTAAGTTACTTTTAGGGTTTTAGGGTTTACGGTTTTTAAACTTTTTGGATTTTAAGTTATTTTATGGATTTTTTAGGGTTTTAGTTCTTTTTTAGTGTTTTTATAGGTTTCTGGTTTTTTGGTTCCATTAGGGGTTTCTTATTTTCTTTTATGGGATCCTATGGATTTTAGGTGTTGTAAGGTTTTGTTGGGTTTTTTGGATCTTTTAGGTGTTTTAAGGTTTTATATGTTTTTTGGGTTTTCAGGTTCGTAAGAGTTTTTTTTTGTCTTTAGTGTTTTTAGGGTTTTTATTTATTCTAGGTATTTGTAGGTGGATTTAGGGTTTTTACGGTTTTTGGTATTTTTTTTAATTATTTTAGGGTTTTATGGGGTTTTAGTGTTTCTGAGGGTTTGTCTTGGATGTTTATGTGCTTTTATGGGTTTTAGTATTTTTAGGTGTTTTAGGGATTTTATAGATTCTTGCGTTTTTTAGGGTTTTAGGGATTTTAGTGTCCTTTAATGCTTTAGGTTTTTTTAGGATTGGTTTAGCATTTTAGGGTTTCTTTGGGTTTTTAGGGGTTTTAGTGCTATTAGGGTTTTATGGGATTTTTAGGGTTTTAGGGTTTCCTATTAAATTTTTAGGGTTTTTGGGGATTTATCTTGTTTTTAGGGGGTTTTGTGGGTCTTAAAGTATTTTTTCTGAATTTTATTGTTTTTAGTGTTCATATGGGTTTTTTGGGTTTTTTGTTTATTTGGAGTTTTAGGGGTTTTCAGGTTTTTAGGGATTTTTGGGTTTTTAGTATTGTTGGAGGGTTTTTATTGTTTTAGAGGAGTTTTATGGGTTTTAGGGGTGATTAGGGGTTTTAGGGATTTTATTTTTTTAATGGATTTTTAGATTGTTTAAGGGATTTTAGTATCATTTAGGGTTTCTATGTAGATATTTAGGGTCTTTTAGGGTTTTCGTGGGTTTTTATTAGTTTTTAGGGGATTTAGGGTCTTCAAATATATAAGGTTTTTTGGGATTTAAGGGTTTTTAGGGTTTTAGTGTTTTAGGAGTTTTTAGGTTTTTTATAGGGTTTTATGGGGTTTTATGGGGTTTTAAGTGGTTTTATGGTTTTTATGGTTTTTAGAGGTTTTTAGGGTTTTTGATTTTTTGGAGTTTTTTGGGTTTTTAGAGATTTTATGGTGTGTATGGTTTTTATGGTTTTTAGAGATTTTAATGGTTTTATGGTTTTATGTGTTTTCTTGGGTTTTTAGTGGTATTCTTGGGTTTTTAGTTTTTTTTTTGTAATTTTAATGGGTTTTATGATTTTATGGCGTTTTTAGTGGTACTTTAATTTTAATGGGTTTTTAGGTTTTTTTAGGTTTTTAGGGTTTTTATTGTTTTTTTGTTTTTATGTGTTTTAATGTTTTATTTGGTTTTTTAGTTATTTTTTTTTCATTTTTAGGGTTTTTGGGGCTTTATGGTTTTTAGGTTTTTTAGGAGTTTTAAGATTTTTGAAGGTTTTTTCTTATTTTTAGGGGTTATGGTGTTTTAGGAGCAGTTTTGGTTTTTTATGTTTTTTCTAGTTTTAACGTGTTTTAAATTATTTTACGGGTTTTATTGTTTTTTCAGGATTTTTTGGGTTTTAGGGTTTTATAGAGGGTTATGTTTTTATAGGATATTAGGGATTTTTTCACATTTTTAGGATTTTCATAGGGCAATAAAGGTTCGGGACAGGAAATTCTTGAACCCCCAATTTATGGATTTATTAAGGGTTTTAGGGGTTTTAGGGTTTTATGTTTTTCAGTGTTTTTACTAGGTTTTAGGGTTTTCAGGTTTTGATGGTGTTTTCGGGGTTTAATTTTGTTTTCTATATTTTTCAAGATTTTTATGGTTATTTTATGGTTTTTATCATTTGGGTGTTTCAATGTTTTTAGGGTGTTGAGGTATTTTTGGGGGTGTTATGGGTTTTTAGGATTTTAGGAGTTTTATGATTTTTAGGGTGTTTTGGGATTTTTTTCAGATTTTAAGCATCTTTAGGTGTTATAGAGTTTTCAAGTTTTTTTAGGTTTTATATGATTTTCTGGAAAATTATGGGTTTTTAGTGTCCTTTATGGCATTTTTTTGTTTTCAGGGTGTTTTATTGTTTTAGGGTTTTAGAGACCTTTAAACTTTTTTAGGGTTTTAGGGTCCTTTAGGGTCCATTAACATTTTTAGGGTTTTTTGGTTTTCTAGGGTTTTATGAATTTTTAGAGTTTTTAGGGGTTTTTTTGGGGGGGGGGGGTTTAAGGGAATTATCTTGGGGGTAGGGTTTTTTTGGTTATTTTATGGTTTTTAGGGTTTTTAGGACTTTATGGGTTTTATGTTTTAGGTTTTTTTTAATGTCGTTAAGGGGTGTTAGTGTTTTTTGGGTCTTTTTGGGTTTTTATGCTTTTATATCGTTTTTAACAGTTTTCAAGGTCATTTAATGTTTTTAGTGTTTTTAGTGTCTTTTAAGGTGGTTTTATATTTTTATAGAGATTTTATGGGTTTTAGTGGGGGTTAAGGTTTTTTTTTGTGTTTTTAAGGTTTTTAGGGTTGTTTTGGGTTTTTAGGGGTTTTAGGGTCTTTATGGGTTTTTAGTTTTTTTATGGAAATTTAGGGTCTTTTATGGGTTTTTATGTTTTTAGTGTTTTTGGGGTTTTAGAATGTTTTAGGTTACTTTAGGGTTATTAGGGAATTTAGGACCCCTTAGGGTTTTAGTGTTCTTATAGTGCATTTGGATTTTTAGGGTTTTTGGGTATTTGGATTTTTTTGGGTCGTTTAGTGTTTTTAGGTTTCTTTATGGTTTTTAGGGTTTTTGGGGTTTTTTAGTTTCCTTCTAGTTTTATGGGTTTCTATATTATTTTATGGTTTTAATGTATTTTATGGTCTGTTGGGGGTTTTACGGCCTTTTGGGTATTGTGTTTTGTTGGTCTTATAGAGTTTTAATGGTTTTTAGGGTCGTTTAGTGTTTTCGGGCATTTTAGGGGATTTTAGTATTTTTAGTGTTTTTATTGTCTTTTAGGGTTTTTAGGGTATTTTGGGAATTTATGTTTTTTAGGTTGTTTTGGGGTTTAGGGGTTTCATGTGATTTGAGGGTCCTTTAGTGTTTTAGGGTCCTTTAGGGTTTTTTCTGTTTTTGGGTTATTAGGTTAATACAGATTTTTAGGGGTTTTAGGATGTTTAGTTTCATTAATATTTTTTAATGATTTTTGGGTTATTATTATTATTTAGGGATTTATGGGTTTTATGGGTTTTAAGGGATTCTTAGCGTTTTATGGGAGTTTTAGTGATTCTTTGTATTTGAGGGTTTTTAATGTTTTTAAAGTGTGTTTAGGGTTGTTTATGTTTTTTTTGGGTTTTTTTGGGTTTTTTGGGTTTCAAAGGTTTTTAGGGTTATATATATTTTTTAGAAATTTTGGGCTGTTATGATATTTTTGGTTTTTAGTTGGTATTATGATTTTAATGTATTTTTAGTGGTTTTAGGGAATTTTATGGATTATAGGGTTTTTAGGCATTTTAGTTGTTTCAGGTTTTTTTTGTTTTTTAGGGTTTTTAGGGTTTTTATGGTTTTCAGCGTGTTATAGGTTTTGTTAGGGGTTTTCATGGATTATTAAGGAAATTAGTGTTTTTAGTGTTTTTGGGAGATTCTAGGGTTATTAGGTGTTTTAAGGGTTTTAGTGTTTTTAGGGGTTTTATGATTTTTTATGGTATGAAGGGTGTTTTTGTATTTTTAGTATTTTTTTGAGTTTTTTGGGGGTTTCTGGGTTTTTAGTGTTTTAACAGGGTTTTAGGTATATTTTTCGATTTATGAATTTTTTATGGTCCTTTGGGTATTTTTTTGGTATTTAGGGTTTTGAGGGCAAGGAAGGCTCGGGGCCAGGTTATTCCTGGCTCCCCCAAAAATTTATTATACAAAAGACACGAAGGAAACAAAAAAGAAAAAAGAAAAAAGACACACAAAAGAGTCCAAAAAGAAAGGTACACAAAGGGGAAAATCAGTCCATGTCGCCACCGAAATCATCCAGCTCTACACCAAGATAACCGATTCCCACACCAAAGCCAGCACCCACATCAGCAAAGTTGTAATCTGACTCAGCATATGTGTCCATAGAACCCCATCCGGACTCATAATCCTCCTGCATTCCAAGCCTGGATAGAAGCTTCATTCTGGCCCTCTCTTGCTCAGCAGATCCTGGAGGCCGCTCCCACTTATTAACTTTTAGCTTTAGTCTGACTGCCCTTTATGTGGCCCGGGTTGCAATAGGTCGTGGGAGGGCAGAATAATCCTTCTGCCATCTTCGCCTCAGGGGGGGGGGGGGGGGAAGGAGGAGGTGGATCCAGCTTCATAACCTCGTTTCTCACAAGTGACTCCATCACTGATAGTAGATGGGCCCTTCCCTTTCTTACCTTTGGACCCAGGAGTTTCGGTACCTCTTTTGTTTTAGCAGTTTTTATGGATTTTATTTTTTTATTTTTAGGGATTCATGGATTTTAGATGTTTCAAATAGTTTTATAGGATTCTTTGGTTTTCAAGGGTTTTTTTAATTTTTAGGGGTTTTAATTTTTTTAGGGTTTTATATATTTTAAGGGTATTTCATGGATTTTCAGTTGGTAATAGGGTTATTAGGGTTTGTTAGGGGTTTTACTATTTTTATTTGTTTTAGGGACTTTTCTGGGATTAGTGTTTAAGAATTTTTTTCAGGATTTCTTTTATATGATTTTTAGTTTTTTTATTGTTGTTTAGAATGAATAAGGGGTTTTAGTCACTTTTACTGTTTTATAGGCTTTTTAAGGATTTCACTATTTTTGGGAATTTTGGAATTTATAGAGTTGTTTAGTGCTTTCATGGTTTTTAAGGGTTTTATTGTTTTTTAGGGATCTTAGAGTTTTTTTTGGGGATTTAAAGATTTTTAAGAGGCTTTAATTTATCTAGAGTTCTTCTAGTGTTTAATAGTTATTTATGGTTTTTAGGGGTTTTAGGGGTTTTAGGGGTTTTAGGGTTTTTAGGGTTTAGATTTTTTAGTGTTTCTTAGGGGTTTTCACAAGTTTTATATTTTTTGTTTTATTAGGGTTCTTTTTTGGTTTAGAAGGGTTTTTAGTGGTTTTCAGGGTTTTTAAGGGTTTTGTTTCTTTTATGGTATATGGGTTTTAGTGGTTTTATGGGTTAAAGGGTTTCAGAGTTTTATTTTTTAATGGTTTATTTGTTTTAATATATTTTTAGGGTTTTAAGGGTTTTAGGGAAATTTGGTTTTTTAGTTTTGTTTTTTCATTTTTTGGGTTTTCAATGTTATTTCATATTTTAGTTTTTTTTGTGTTTTTAGGTTATTTTTTGTATTTTTAGGTTTATTAAGGGGGTTTGTGGTCTATTATTGTTTTTATAGGTTTTTATGGTTTTTAGAGTTTTTAGGGCCTTTTTGTGTCTGTAATGGTTTTTAGAATTTTGTGGTTTTTTTTAGGTTCTTTGAGGGGAATCTATGGGTTTTTAGTGTTTTTAGGTGTTTTATGGTTTTAGGAATTTTTGGGATATTCATGGTTTTTATGGGTTTTTAGGATTTCAAGGAATTTTTTGGATTTTTAAGTATTTTTAGTGTTTTAGGGTTTTATGTTTCAGGGTTTTTTGAATTTTTAGGGTTTTTAGGGTCATTAGGGGTTTTTAGGGTTTTAGTTTTTTATGATTTTTTTTTGGTTTTCTTAGTAGTTTAGGGGTTTATAGTGTTTTTAAGGATTTTAGGGGTTTTATTTATTTTTATAGTCTCATAGAGTGTTCAAGGGGTCTTGAGGATTATTAGAGTTTTTAGTGGATTTCATAGTTTTCCGGGGGGGTGGGGATTTTCTTGGGTTTTATGGGTTTTCAAGGGTTTAGGGTTTTTATAGTTTTATGTTTTTTATTGTTATAGGGGTTTTTAGGGGTGTTCAGTTTTTTTAATGATTTTTTATAGTGGTTTGGGGTTTTTAGGTGTTTTAGGTTTTTTACATTGTTTTTGGGTTTTTAGTTTGCTTTGTTGGTTTTAGGGACTTATTGTGGTTTTTTATGATTTATAGGGGTTTAAAATTTGTTTTGGGATTTAGGGGATTTATTTTTTTTAGGTTATCTTAGGTTTTTATGTATTATTAGGGTTTTTGGGGTTGTGGTATTTTTACAATCCTTTATGGGTTTTATGGGGGTTTAGGGTGTTTAGGGGGTTTTATGGTTTTAAGATTTTTTTTGTGTTATTTTGGTTTTTTTCTTTTTTATGGTCTTTAGTTTACTTTAGGGTTTTTTGATTTTATAAGGGTTTTTAGGGTTCATTTAAGGTATTTATTTTTTAAATCAGAATTTATGGGTTTTAGGGATTTCATGGTTTTGTAGGGTTTTTAGGATTTTTTAGTGTGTTTAGAAATTTTGGGGGTTTTAGGGTTTGTTTGTGTTTTTATGCAATTTTGGTGTTTTTAGGAATTTGGGTTTTTTATGGGTTTCAAAATGTTTCTTATGATTTATTGAATTTGTTGTATTTTCTTAGGTTTTTAGGGTTTTTTGAGTTCTTTTCGGGTTTTTTGAGCTTTTAGAGTTTTGGATATCTAGTGATTTTAGGGTTTTTGGGGAATCTAATGGGTTTTGGGTTTTCAAGTTTTTTTTTCTTTTCATTTTTAAGGATTTTACGGATGTTATACTATTCCTAGGGTTTTTTAGGGGTTTAGAGTTTTAAGGTGTTTAGGGTTTTTAAGGGTTTTAGGGGTTTTAGGGTCTTAAGGGGCTTTACGGTTTTTTGGGGATTTGGTGTTTTTAGTGTATTAGGGTTTTTAATTGTTTTCAAGGGATTTTAGGGTTTTGATTTTTGTTTTGGGGACATTTAGGTTTTTTTTGTTCATTATGGCTTTTTTAGTTTTTAGGGTCTTTTAGAGATTTTTAGGGGTTAGGGATCTGTTAGTGTGCTTGTAGATTTTTGGGTGTTTTATGGTTTAGGGGGGTGTGTCTTTTTAGGTTTCTAATGTTTTAAAGGGGTTTTTTCTGATATTTTTTGATTTTCATCATTTTTATTGTTTTTCATCATTTTTAGGGATTTGGGTTATTTTTTTTCTTTTAAGGGGTTTTAGAGTTTTGTTGATTTTAGTGGTTTTAGTGATTTAGGGTTTTTAAGGGATTATATGGGCAAAGAAGATGCGAGGATCGGGCTATTCCCAACCCCCCCCCCCCCCAAATTTTATTAAGAAAAAAAAGACGCAACCGACAAGGGGGGGAGGGGTCAAACGACCCGTACCCAAAAACCCTTTACAAACCCAAGATAGAAAAGACCCCAAAAAAATAAAAATCGAGAAAGAAAAAAGACACAATGCCAGGAATGAAAGATCCCAGTAGCAGTTCCAACCAAGCAGCAATAGATTTTATCATGTCCCGAAGTCTAGTCAATGTCTGCACAACATGGGTCTCCATCCACACCATAGTTGTTAGCGGCATCAGTATCCACCAACTCCCACTCATATGATTCACTTAGGAATTTAGTGTAATATTATCTTAGCCTTTGCTGCTCTACATTCAACTGAGTCTTTACCGACATCCCACCATTGCTTGAGGGTTTATTCTTCACAGCTTTACTAGATTCCCTAGTAGACACTGCCTTTGGCAGGGAGGGATAATCCTTCCTCAGCTTCCTCTTTCGTGGGTTAGATGTGACATTAGCAGAAAATTTATCCTGAATGGGGATAATAGTGTCCTATTTATTTAGAGATCAAACAATGGTGGTTGACCCCTCAATATCCCCCTCACCAGATGAACCACCTATGATGTTCTCTTTCCTGAGAGGGAATTCATTCCCAAGCATAACCCTCTCCTTCATTATCTGTTCCATGTTGAAGTTCATTCTTAATTCATCATCAGAACCCTCCCCCCAATACATTGCTCCATATAGTTCCATTTAATCTTGTGAGATGGGTTTATGCACTGCTGTTGGCATCACATTGGAGACCTCCGAAGTCATGTCCTTTAGTATCTTGGTTGGGAAAGAAGCTCTCGTTTGACCAGATTTATCAATCCAGGCATTGAATATCCCTTTGGGCACATGCGCATTTGAAAAATCCACTGCGACCGGGACCAGATGCCCATTATCAGTATAACTTGAATCACGAAAATCAGAGCATGCCACAACAACACATGTCAGATCCTCAGCACAAGCAGGCCAAGTAGCATGTAGGCGAAGGGTTTCTTTGGATTTTAGGGTGTTTTTAGTGTTTTCAATGGTTTTATGATTGGGGGGGGGGGGGGTTAAGGATTTTCTATGATTTTTTACAGTTTTTACAGTTTTATGTTTTTTAGAGAATTTAGGGATTTATGTGGGTTTTTTAGATTTTCTATTTTGTTTAATGGTTTTATGATTTTTTTTAGATATTTTTTGTGTTTTAATGGTTTTTTTTCGGTTTCTTCTGTTTTTTGATGTTTTTTGGATTTTAATGGTTTCCTAAAGGGATTTTAGGGGTTTTAGGTTTATTTAGGTTTGTTTAGGGTTTTTAGTTTTTCATGGGTTTTAGGGTATTTTTGAAATTTTATAGTTTTTTCGGTTTTAAGGGTTTTGGCGGTTTTTGGGTTTTTAGGATATTTTATCAATTTGGGGTTTTAATATTTTTAGGGGTTTTATATTTCTTAACTGTTTTGGGTCTTTAGGGTTTATATTTTTTTTAAAGGATTTAAGGGGTTTTTGGGTTTTTTGTGGTTTTAAGGATTTTAGGATCTTTTTAGTGTTTTAGTGTTTTTAGGGTCATTTTGAGTTGTAATGGGGTTTTTTTGGGTTTCAATAGTTTTTATGGTTTTTAGGGTCTTTTAATATTTTTTGATGTTTTAGGGTCTCTTATAGTGATGTTGGGGTTTTAGGGTTATTTTCAGAGATTTTAGGCTTTTGGGTTTTTATGTTTTAGGGGTTTTGGG
Source organism: Viscum album (assembly GCA_963277665.1). Lineage (NCBI taxonomy): Eukaryota > Viridiplantae > Streptophyta > Magnoliopsida > Santalales > Viscaceae > Viscum > Viscum album. The sequence goes on along the minus strand of OY728152.1, from coordinate 1,128,971,028 downwards.
GTTTTTGGTTTTTATGGTTTCTAGGGATTTTTGGTTTTTAGGGTCTTTTATGTTTTTTAGGTTTCTAGTGGTTTTAGGGTTTTTTGATTTATATGTTTTTATGTGTTTTTGGGATTTTTGGGGTTTTATGGTTTTTAGTGTTTTAAGGTTTTTTTGGGATTAAGGGTTTTTATGGTGTTTAAAGGTTTTTATGTTTTTAATTGCTTTTCAGCAAGGATGATGTTAGGGTTAGGCTATTCCCACCCCCCCCCCCCAAATTTATTATAAAAAATACGCAGCAGACAAGGGAAGGGAGGGGTCAAACGACCAACACCCAAAAATCCCTTAACAAACCCAAACCCAAAACCCCCAAAAAAATCTAAAAAGTAATCAAAAATACAATCAAAGAAGAAATTCAGAATTGTCCCCATCATCTTCTCCCGGCCAATCAACAATAAGCATCCAACAGCACCATAACCACATGCATCAAATTCATCAGAAATCATCAGTACGATATGAGTAGCACCACAATAAACCCTCCTTACCAAGCATATCCACTGTTAGCAACACAAAACCTCCAACGCCAACAGTATAAAGATCACCTTCATCAAATCATAGCCTAGAAGCACCCATCACCATCATCCAACCTCCTTCAGCACTATTCCCACTATCCATCACCTCCTTTCCATGCAGATCACCCAAAACTCCTGGTTCAGACCCATATCCATAAATCCCTTCTGATGACCCATTCCATGGTTGGACAGCTTCCAACACCACTCAACATAGCCAAAAACCAGCACCAATAACAACTCACATCCAAACAAGGAATAACACAGGAAATCACAGCCCAACATAGCAGCCATGCAACATAGATTAACCAGCCTTTCATCAATAGCGTAAAGAAAAAATGAAACTGAGGAACTAGAGACACAGAACTTCTTGTTCTGGGAAAACCGATGCCAAGACGATTTGGTATTCCACACCAAAGAACTGATCATGCCACCACCAATCTAGTAGAACTCCCTCTGCATCTGCCAAATCCTCCACCAGTACGCCTGCCACTGAGACCGTCGAACTTCTAGAAAGATAACCCAACACATCCAAACATCCTTCCGCACCAGCAACCATCATCTAGTGACCCAAACCAGAAAAAATACTAGGTATCTTCGGCTCCACTCCAAACACTTGAAAACTTCAGAGCACAACTATAGAAAAAATCTGCATCATGACCAAGTCTAGATCAATGTAGAGGTTCATGAAGCCCATAGGAGATCTCTAAAGCCAAAGAAGGAGTCGTTCCCGAAGCTGATGATCCATAGTCGAGACCAAGGTAGTCAGATCTTGAAAACTCCTCCATAGAACTGCATAACCATGAGAACGAAAGATCAAATCGACCCAATGCCTCCAAAGGAATACAAGGCCGCACAATGGCAGGTCATTCAGCCCCAATCATCTGAGAAACTGCAAAGCCGAACTCTAAAAAATCCTAGCCTGGCCATCACCTCCATGGATCTAAAGCGCCACACAGAGGAAATACTGTATCTATCCCACCCCACCAAATCTCTACAACGCCGCACACAAAAAAGGCCAAATCTGACTCGCTCGACCTTATAACAAGCCTTCAACCGAAGCTTCAGCCAGAGAGGTTCTGCGAGGGCACCTTCAAGATATATAAACTGCACCTCAAGAGGAGGGAGCAGTAGTGTAGAGAAATTCGACGACTGAAAATCCACTATCGTGCTGAGGAAGAACCATGAGATGAAGGAAGGACGCCGCCAGAGAACCAACGTGAGAGGATCCATGTGACTTAGGAGCCAGCAGATTTTTTCTTAAATGTGTTTTTGGGTAATGAGGTATTGGGGTGGCCTCCCCACCTGCGCACCACACGTCCTCAGTGAGGCCCAAGGTGTCCAACCCTTTGGATTAAATGTTTTTCAGGTTTATAAGGTTATTAGGGGATTAAAGGGTTTTAGGGTTCATTTTATTTTTGAAATTTTTAGGTGTTTTACTGTTTTCAGTTTTATGGGTTTTAGTATTTTTAGAGTATTTAGGAGTTTTGAATGTTTTTATGGTATTTAGGGACATTAAGGGTTTTATGTATTTTTTAGGTTTTTTTGGGTTTTTTGGTTTTTTGGGTTTCTTGGGAATTTAGTTTTTTTAGTTTTTTTAGTTTTTTTTGGGTTTTAGGTATTTTTTCAACATCCAAGTGGTTTTTTGGTTTTTAGCTATTTTTTGGGGTTTTATGTGTCTTAAGGGTGTCTAGGGTTTTTAACAATTTTAGGGGTTTTAGGGGTTTTCATTTATTTTTTAGTAGGTAGTTGTATCTTTAGGTTTTCCTAGTGTTTTAAGATTTTAGTGGTTTAGGGGGGTTGACAGGATTTTACTATTTTTGGTTATTTTTTGGGTTTAATGTGGTTTATGGGATATTTGAGTTTATTGGTTTTTGGGTTTTTGTAATTTATTTAGTTTTTTTATTTTTTAATGTGTTTTCATGTATTTAGGGTTTATAAAATGTTTTAGGGTTTTTAGTTTCTTTTTCTTTTTTCATGTTTTTTGGGTTCTGTAGGGGTTTTTGTGTCTTTTGGAGTTTATTGTGTTTTTCCGAGTTTTTCGGATTTTTTGAGATTTTTTTCAGTTTTAGGGGTTTTAATGATTTTTAGGGGTTTTAGGGTTTTTAGGGGTATTAGATTTTCTAAGGTTTCTTAGGGGTTTTAAGGTGTTTTAGTATTTTCATGGTACTTCTTCATTTTTAATGTTTTTAGTGTTCACAGGGGTTTTTTAGGGTATTAGGTTTTTTTTAGTGTTTGTAGGGGTTTTTAAGTTTTTCTTGTATTTTATGGTTTTGAGGATTTTAAGTATTTGAGGTGTTTGTAGGGGTTTTCATGGTTATTTAGGGATTTGAGGAATTTTTTAGTATGGGGGTTCTAATGATTTTTTTTGTTAAGGGGGTTTAGTGTTTTAAAATGGTTTCATGGGGCTTTTAGGGTTTCTGGGGTTTGGGGGTTTATGGTGTTTTTAGTAGTTTTAAGGATTTTAGTGTTTTGTTAGTTTTTATTTTTTTCTAGGTTATTAGGTTTTTTATGGTTATATATGATAGTTTATGGGATTTATGGAATTTTATTGTTTTATATAGTTTTAGTTTTTTTAGGTGGTTTATGAAATTTTAAGTCTTGTTGGTGTTTTTTGAGTTTATGGGGTTTTAGGTTCTTTTTGGTGATTTATGATATTTTTGTATTTTGAGGGGTTTTTATGAATTTTTTGTTTTAAGGTTTTTAGGGGTTTATGGATCTTAGGTTCTCTTAGGGTCTTCTAGGTTTATATGGTTTTTAAGGGTTTATAGATATTTTATATTTTTTAGGTTTCTTAAGGGTTTAAAGGTTTTTAGTAGTTTTAGGGGCTTTTATAGTTGTGGGGAGTATATTGGTTTTTAAATGGGGTTTAGTGGTATTCATGTGTTTTACTGTATTTTATGAGTTTTAGGGGTTTTTTGGGTTTCATTCAGTGTTTTAGTTATTTTTAAAGGATTCTTAGTGTGTTTGATGTTTTTTGGGGTTTTATAAATTTTTTGGTTTATTGGGGATATTTTTGAGTTATACGGTTCTTTTGGGTTTTTAGTGCTTTTTCTATTTTTTATATTTTTAGGTATTTTTTCAGGTTCCTATGGTTTTAAAGGATTTTTTGAGTTTTTAGGTGTTTATTTGGTATTTTATGTATTTTAGGTGGTTTTAGGGTTTTTAGAGTGTTCCTGGGGGTATGTATTTTAGGGTATTTTGAATTTCTTAGGGTTCTTTGGTATTTTAGGTTTTCATGGGTTTTTTGTATTTTTCTAGGGGTTTTAAGGATTCTTTACAGTTTTAGGAATTTTTATGGTTTTTTAGGGGTTTTAAGGGTTTTTGGTGTTTTAGGTTTTATTTATTTTTTTGGCTGTTACGGTCTCTTTAGGGGGTTTAGTGTCTTTTTAGATTTTTTTAGATTCAAGGGTTTTTGTGGTTTATTTAGGGGTTTTATGGTTCTTTTAGGAATTTTAAGGGTTTTTTTAGGGTTTTTTTGGTTTTTTAATTTTATTTATGGATTTTTGAGTTATTTAGGTGTTCTTAGGGGTTTAAATAGTTTTTAGGGGTTTTAAGGGTTTTAGTCTTTTCATAAGGTTTATTAGGATTTTGGGGGGTTTTATGATTTTCCTAGGAGTTTTAGAGTTTTTTCTATGTTTTGGGGTTTTTGTGATTTATTGTTTTTTTGGGATTTTGGGTTTTGTATGGGTTTTTGAGATTTTTTAGGGTTTCTGGGGTTTTTAGGGTTTTAGGGGTTTTAAATGGGAATGAGGATTTTTATGTTTTTCAATGATTCTTTTTCAGTTTTTTGGATTTTTAGGTTCATTTTTATTTTTTTTTTATTTTTTTAGGTTTTAAGGGTTTTTATGAGTTTTTGGAAGTTTAGTTTTTATGGGTTTTTAGGTTGTAGGTATGTTCTGGGATTTAGTTATTGTTTACATGTTGTAACCATCATTTATCTCTAAGCCCATGTGAGTTATGCTCGGTGTGAGAAACAATAGGATGTGAAAGTTTCAATAATGACACATCACACTTTTCCTCCTTTGCTGATGGAAGAGGATGCGTCGATGGTAGAAGATGGTGAGGCGACGGGCCTTCCCTATGTTGTATTTACATTGGACAAGGGTCTAATGTAGGGAGGAAGGGAAGAAGGTGAGGGTATTATTCTAGGTTGGATTCCCTAAAATTGATCCTGGTAGGAGAAGGAGATTACTCCTTTATTTATAAGAAAGAAATGTTGGTGTGGACCATACCTTCCCTACCAGAATTTGAGGTTTCCCGCTCTTTAAGAAGGGTGAGGCTATGGCCCAAACCCTTATTATCAGAACTAGGAACTTCCCTTCACTGCTTATGTGAGAAAGGTCCATGTGACTGTGGATATATAGAACCAAAGACACTCTATGAATCCTAACCCCATTATGTATCAAATGTGGGAAACCTCTGACTGTGTAAATACAAACCCAAATTGGAGACACGTAGAAGTGCCTTTCCCAAAGGTTTAATAAGTTAGGAGGTTTTGGTGGAGGTCTCAAAAGAATCTCTTTCATACAAGGGAGCCATTGAAGAAGAAGCCTTGCCATTAATGGCTGAGGAATGCTTTATGGCTTGTAGACTGAAGAGAGTGAAGAGAATAATTGAATCAAAGAGGGGTGCCCAAGTAGAGAAGGGTGCACAAGTATGGGCACACTAGTAAACTTTGAAGACCTGATGTTCACTTAAGCAGTGAACAACCTGTATGGTAATACTTGGGCAAGACATTGATCAATCCTTCAAGAGTATTCATAGGTGATCCAAGAAGTGGGGCGCTCAAGTTTCTATGAAAGGAATGGGAGGAGTGTAAGTATTTCTGACTTAGGGAGGTTGTGTGCTTTAGGCACACAAGAGTTATGGTTTTCATACACTAAATGGACTTATGTCCAATGATCCCCCCTTAAATCCTCCACTCAAGGTGTTGAAGAACTACCTTGAAAGTTTTGGAAGACTGGGGCGAAGTACTAGGGTGACCAGAGAAGTAATTGGGCTTCAATGAAATTATCCCATACAAATGGGGGCCCTAAGGGTCTATTTATAGGAAAATAAGTGTCCTTTGACGAAATGAGTTGGGCGCTCAGGTGACTTATGCTCCAGATAGGGTTGTGCAAGTAGGTTGTGTGACCAATGGGGGTGTTCAAGTAGTCTATGAGACGCTGGTGTTTTGGTTTGACTAAGGCGATTCCAAATTCATGCCTTTGAAAATCTAGATTTTACTTCTTGTATTTTTTCCATTTTCATTCTAAGGGGATTTCATTTTTCATTTTTTAGACTTTTTTATGGTATGGAGTGTCAACAAAAGAAAAATGGAGTCTATTTAAGGGAGAGAGTACTCTCCACGAGTGTTAGAGTATATCCCCTAAAAGTAACCGACCACAGTAGTGGATATGCCAACCTCAGAGGTTAAGGTATACCCATGAATGCAGACAACATTCATGCATCTCTTAGAATTATTTTCCTTAAGTAACCAGTGAATGAACCCGGAATTCCAGTCCCCATCCTTGAGCCACCTAATGTTGAATAGGATCTTGGCCAGTTTCTCGTTATGATCCAGAAGGTCATCCAATTTTGCAAGAGCCTAAAAGTCTTCCCGAGGGGAAATGGGTAGCTACTGATTGGAGTGTTACAGGGACAAAAATAGAATCTCAATAGACTTAATATCTTCATCCATCCTAGAAAAAGACTTCCTACTCCACTAATTAAGAAGATTTTTAATTTTCTTCAGTCTGGAGAGCAGAATGAAATACTGAATCCCTTGAAAATGGCTATTCCCCCCATCAATAACGATTTCCCTACAACCTGGGATCGTGATCCAGGAATTATTAAATTTAAAAGTCAAGGGAGATGACCTTGGAGAGAACCTAGAGAGGTCAAAAATATGGGGATTGTGGTCCAAATTGCATTTGGGGAGGGTAGACCCAGAGATATAGAAGAGCACACTTCTGTCAATGATCTGGTAGAAGCACTTGTCTAGCATACTTTCTTGTCATCTATTAATTATGAATCTTTCCCATGTGAAGGAGGCTCCAGTAATGGGGACTTTAGTGAGATCAAAAGAATCAAGGCAATGAGGGAAGTCCTCGGCAGATGATCAGCGGAAATTGGAACCAATCTTCTCACCCGACCTCAAGATGGTGTTAATGTCACCAATGAAAATTTAGTTGTGATCCATGGACTGAGAAAAATATTCAATTTTCCTCCACAGGACACTTATTCTAATGTATGTGTAGGAAGCATACTCAAGGGAAAGAGAGAGGGGGACATTGCTAAGGCTGATCTCCAAGGCAATGGATTGAGGACTCACTTAAAATGTACAAACCTAGACATCATCATGTTTTAAGACCCACAATGTGTTCTTGCGACTCTCATTACAATATTTAGAAATAAAAGAGTAACCAAGGCTGCCCCACATGAAACCCATCCAGTTGTCAAATGAAATAATAGGTTTAGTAATTACTATAATCATCGGCCTCTGGGAAGTGATAAAATGCCAAAGGACTAAGGCTGTGGGAGGGTTCCCAAGCCCATGGAAATTCCAGAAAATGATACTCATTAATTAAGTTCGGCATTGCTACTCTCAAGAGGAAGGTTCTTAGAGCTAGAGACAGAGTTTGAGGCATTCAATTTTCTTTTCTTCCCTTTATCCTTGGTCCTTCCATTGTGATTCTTCTTTTAAAAGATTCAGTAGCCTCGATGATCCGATACTTGGAGGTAAGGTCATCCACCAATTGATTATAAACCAACTGGGGATGAACCTCAACAGGCCTAGCCGAATCGGGATGATCCGCAACCTCATTAGACCAGAAGCTCCCGTTGAGGGGGGTGAACCTGTCAGGGAAAAAATTTGTTTAGAAACTTCTCTTGATAGGGTCCTCCTCGCAGCCTTTCTTGAATATACAACCGTAAAGGAGTCATCACTTGTAGACAAGTAAACCCCAGGTATGAGTTCCATTGGATCTACTATAAGGCCAGGTGAATTCACCGACACCTCCATAGAAAGATCCACCTAAGAAGGGGTGGTGCCCCTCATAGGAGATCCCAGGGGAGAGACAGGGGTGAAATCTGTTGTACCTCTCGTACCCCTCAAGGTTTTATTTTCATGATCACAATCACCCTCATATTTATCTAATCCTCTTTTAAGTGTTTTTTGATGATAGGAATCATTTCAGGTTACCAAGGAATTGGTCCAAGAAGGCCAAGAAGGCAAAAAGCCAAAAGTGGACTGAAATTCAGTCCACCGGCCAACCGGTGGCTTCACCACCGGCCAGCCGATGGACCCTGGACAGAAGGGGTAGCTACTGCCTCCTCACCGGCCAATCGCTGGCCTCAGCACTGGCCAGCCGGTGGAGGCTGAGCCTGAGCCCTCTGCCATTTTGCACACACCGGCCAACCGGTGGCTCTGTACCGGTCAGCCGGTGGAGCCAGTCAAACTAGCCGTTGGGCTTTTGACCAGCCTGTCCACTTGGCCTCCAACGGCTCCGAAAGCCTCTCCAACGGCTCCAAAGACCTCCAACGGCCATATGAGGGTTCCCCCTCTATAAATAAAGGACCTTGAACCCCCGGAAGCCTAAGCAACATTGCTGGAACTATTGTGAAGCCAACGGACACATTTTCCATCATTTGGCGAACCTCCGGCGGATTCCTCCAAGGGAACCCCACTTGCTCCAGCACACTTCCACATCCAAGGAGCACCTCCAAAGAAGCTTGAAAGCGCCCTTCATCAGCTCCATCAATCCATTGGCGCCCAAGTCTTCCTCATTACGGTTTTTATTTCATTATTTATTTTGAGCTTAAATTTGGGTTTGTGCCTACAAACCCCTCTCTTTCTCTCATCCTCTCTCTTGGGTTCTCACACCACCTTTAAGGTGTGAAGAGGTTAGACAAGCCTTCCCTTTAAAAGGCTTGTGACAAAGGTGAGCTAGCCTTCACCCGTAAAAAGGTTAGTGGGTTCTTACTAAACCATTAAAAGTAAGTGGGTTCTTGCATTACCATCAAAAGCAAGCTGTAATAGGTGAGCTAGCCTTCACCTGTAAAAAGCCTAGTGGGTTTCTTGCTACAACCATTAAAAAGCAAGCGGTAGTAAATCTCTCAACGGTTGAGTTGGGAGCGGAGACGTAGGCCGGGTTTTAGGCCGAACTCCGTTATCAATTTTGTGTGTATTGCCTCTTTTATTTCCGCTGCATTTTTACTTTGATTTTAATTTGTTCAATCATTTTTTAAAAGGCAATTCACCCCCCCCCCCTCTTGCCATCACTTCCCATTTTTCTCCGCCCAACAATTGGTATCAAAGGGAAAATTTGAGTAATACCTTAACCGGTTTCAAATTCAAGATCCATTGTGATGGCATCAACCTCTTTCACCCCCGAAGGCTATTCATTGGGTCGTGCTCCATTTTTTGATGGAACCGACTACACTTTTTGGAAAACCCGCATGACCACATTTCTTAAAAGCATTGGTTATCCTATTTTTAAAATTGTCATGCATGGTTATTCACTTTCTTCTCCCGATGAATCCAAATGGACCCCCGAAGACATTGCAAATTTTGAGCTTGATGGAAAAGCCATGAATGCTCTTCATTGTGGGTTAGACCGTAATGAATTTAATTGTATTTCTACGTGCTCATCTTCTTATGAAATTTGGAATCTTTTAGAAGTAACCCATGAAGGTACTAAAGGCCATTACAAGCCCGATTTTCCACTCAATAAGAAAAAGGCCAAGCAAAATGAAAAGAAGAAGGCATTCAAGGCCACATGGAGTGATAGCTCCACGTCATCCTCCTCCTCCTCCTCAAGCGACAACGGTAACAAATGCCTAATGGCATTTCATGAGGTAACTTCTTTCGACTCCTCTTCCTCTAGTACTTCAAATTCTTTTAATCATTTATCCTACGAGGATCTCCAACATGCTAGAGATCAATTGGAGGAAGGTTTTCACGAACTTTCTTCCAAATTTGTTGCTTTAAAAAAGAATTTCAAAAAACTCTCTTCCGAAAAAGAACAACTTCTCAATGAGAAGGAAGAGTTGACCCTCAAAATCCAAAACCTTCCCGATGTTGATTCCATGGAATCAACTATCAAAGATTTAAGGGAATACTTAGCCAAGTTCACCCAAGGGGAACAAAATTTAACCAAATTGCTTGGTTCCCAACATGTTTCTAGAACCACCCAAGGGCTTGGCTATTCCAAGCAAGCTTCCTCTTCCCATGCTCCAACTATTTTCGTAAGGGGGAGCTCTCAATTTAAATTTTGTAATTATTGTAAAAAACCCGGGCACTTAATTTATGAGTGCAATTGTAAAAATGCCCGGTATGGTAGGCCCAAAACCATTTTCTTCAATGATGAATTTTATAGGAGAAGACCCGCCGCTAGACAAGTGTGGATTGAAAAATCCCTCTTAGCGAGTCTCACCGGACCTAAATTTGTCTCGGTTCCAAAATCCTCTCCCCGGTGATTTATTGTTTTTATTTAGGGGGAGTTAGGATCGTTTAAGCCTTTTTGTGTATTCAAATTCTTATTAAATTCTTTCTATTCAAACTTTCAATTTCAACACTTGGTAAAAAAATTTTCAATTCAAAATTTTCTATTCATTTTTGATTCAAAACTTTCAATTCAAACTGTTATTCAATTTTTCATTTCAAAATTTTTGATTCAAAACTTTCAATTCAAATTTCAAAAATTTCAATTGGTTTATAATCTCTTTTTGTTTTTCAAAGTCTATCCCTCAATCAAGTTTTATGCCCCGTGCTATTTTGATAATCACAAAGGGGGAGAAATTCTTGATTGATTGGGGGAGAAATATTTTAAAGCATGCCTCTCATTTAAATATTTTACATTGTTTGTTTCGGTGATTGTGATCATAAAAATTGGGGGAGATTGTTGTACCTCTCGTACCCCTCAAGGTTTTATTTTCATGATCACAATCACCCTCATATTTATCTAATCCTCTTTTAAGTGTTTTTGGATGATAGGAATCATTTCAGGTTACCAAGGAATTGGGCCAAGAAGGCCAAGAAGGCAAAAAGCCAAAAGTGGACTGAAATTCAATCCACCGGCCAACCGGTGGCTTCACCACCGGCCAGCCGATGGACCCTGGACAGAAGGGGTAGCTATTGCCTCCTCACCGGCCAACCGCTGGCCTCAGCACCGGCCAGCCGGTGGAGGCTGAGCCCGAGCCCTCTGCCATTTTGCACACACCGGCCAACCGGTGGCTCTGTACCGGTCAGCCGGTGGAGCCAGTCAAACTAGCCGTTGGGCTTTTGACCAGCCTGTCCACTTGGCCTCCAACGGCTCCGGAAGCCTCTCCAACGGCTCCAAAGACCTCCAACGACCATATGAGGGTTCCCCCTCTATAAATAAAGGACCTTGAACCCCCGGAAGCCTAAGCAACATTGCCGGAACTATTGTGAAGCCAATGGACACATTTTCCATCATTTGGGGAACCTCCGGCGGATTCCTCCAAGGGAACCCCACTTGCTCCAGCACACTTCCACATCCAAGGAGCATCTCCAAAGAATCTTGAAAGCGCCCTTCATCAGCTCCATCAATCCATTGGTGCCCAAGTCTTCCTCATTACGGTTTTTATTGCATTATTTATTTTGAGCTTAAATTTGGGTTTGTGCCTACAAACCCCTCTCTTTCTCTCATCCTCTCTCTTGGGTTCTCACACCTCCTTTAAGGTGTGAAGAGGTTAGACAAGCCTTCCCTTTAAAAGGCTTGTGACAAAGGTGAGCTAGCCTTCACCCGTAAAAAGGCTAGTGGGTTCTTACTAAACCATTAAAAGTAAGTGGGTTCTTGCATTACCATCAAAAGAAAGCTGTAATAGGTGAGCTAGCCTTCACCTGTAAAAAGGCTAGTGGGTTTCTTGCTACAACCATTAAAAAGCAAGCGGTAGTAAATCTCTCAACGGTTGAGTTGGGAGCGGAGACGTAGGTCGGGTTTTAGGCCGAACTCCGTTATCAATTTTGTGTGTCTTGCCTCTTTTATTTCCGCTGCATTTTTACTTTGATTTTAATTTGTTCAATCATTTTTTAAAAGGCAATTCACCCCCCCCCCCCTCTTTCCATCACTTCCCATTTTTCTCCGCCCAACAAAATCTAGTGGCCCAATAGAGATAGCAGCTACCAATACAACTAGAGAGGGCCATAGGGAGTCTGCTGCCTGGGGGTCACCCATATTCACATGCCCTTCAGTGTCCACAATCAACGTGATCTGATGGGAGACTTTCGGGCCAGCAATGACTCCTTGTAGATGATAAGGCATCTCCAAAACAATTGCCTCCACAACCTCAGACGACGGGGGGCTTGTAACAGGGGCACCACATTATCAGGTCCCAAAGTAGGCTCCTCGGGAGCCATAGTCGTGAAATCTGAGAGCTGTCCAGGCACAGGGACAGAGGGACCCTGAGCCTTCGCAATCCCAGTACCATGATTCTTCTTACCTGACAAAACATCATGACCCTTAAGATTACAGTAGAATCACACCTTCAACCTTTGACAGTTAGAAACTAGATGGCCATGGAGATTGCAATGATAGAAGTGTTTAGTTCTCCTTTCATACTAAATTTACAGTGTGAAGCTATCCTCAATAGTGTTAAGAACCACCTCCTCAACCAATGTGGATTCTAAATCAACTTCCACGAGGACACGTACATAGTGACCATACCATGGATTATCCGTCTCCCAATCAATGTGAATAGGGAAATCCATAGAGAATTCAATGTCCCAAAGGATCTGGGGGTGCCAGTAGAGCCAACTCAGCTTACATATCGGGATCCATACCTACACAGAGGTGTTTTTCCCATTCGAGGGATCAACGTTATAGTCCCAATCATGAATCTGTGGGAGCCCAGGACTAAGATTAAGAGTTCCAAAATTACAAGACCTTCTTTTCCAATCATCTGATGGGAAGAAAATGTGGCCGAAACCCTTTCCCATAAAGATCATCCTCCATTTAGAGAATCCCCAAATGGCCATGATCCATTTAGTATGATCAGAAAATTTATATAGTCGTTCTCCCATCTGAATCAATACCCTTGAAATAATGGATGAATGGTATAGATTAATTCTTTCTCGGAAATCCTCACAATTTTCCAAAACATGAACCACCTGCCCTTTCCGAATCACTCAACTAGGTGAGGGCACACCGTAATAAGAGAAAGTGAGAGAATCCGTAGATTAAACCATCTCTGGAAATATAAGCTTCAAACTCAACACCTCCAGAGCCTCACGATGTTCCTATACCATTGGGGATGGATTCTTATAAAACTGAAATATTTCCTTGTGACCACACTGCTCCGGCCGATCTAGAGACGGATCTGTAATCTATCCACCAGAGGACAGCAGGGCCTGAGGTCGTGCAGAGCTCCCATTTTTTCCCAACTCCCTTCCTTGTTGCATCTTTATGGTTTTAGGGGTCTTAGTGTTTTAGTGTTTTTGGGGTTTATTAGGGTGTTTAATATTTTTTTAGGGTTTTTAGTGTTTTTAGGGGTATTGGGGTTTTTATGGGTTTTTGGATTTTTTAGGGATTCTAGGGTATTATGGGTTTTATTGGTTTTGAGGACTCTTAGTGTTTTTCAATTTTTCATTATTTTTAGGATATTTTAGGGTTTTTTTATTTTCTTTGTTTTTATAGGGTTTTAAGATGCTATTAAGGTTTTTATGGGTTTTTAGTTTTTTTAGGTTTTTATTATTTTTAATGGTATTTTTGTTTTTTAATGGTATTTAGGATTTTTTAGTTTCTTAGGGGATTTTCAATGTTTTTTGAGGTTTTTTAGGATTTTTATTTATTTTAGGGGTGTTTCGACTCTTTAATGATTTTTTTAATTTATGGTAGTTTAGGTTTTTAGGTTCTTTTATGTTTTTGGGGTTTTTGGGTCTTTTAGTGCTTTCAGGGTCTTTATGTATTTTTTTTATTCCATGATAATTTTGGGTTTTTAGGGTTAACAAGGTCCTTTGAGGTTTTTGTTTAATTTTACTTGGTTTTAGGATTTTTTTGGTTTTGTATGGTTATTTGGGATGTTTAGGATTTTTAAGGTTTTAGGGGTTTTAATGGTTTTTATGTTCTTTTAAGGTTATTTTGGGGTTTTGAGGTCTATTAGGGTTTTAATGAGTATTAGGTTATTTGGGGTATTTGAGATTTTTTAGGGTTTTGAAGTGGTTTTAATGGGTTTTAGAGTTATTATGGTTTTTTGTGGCATGTGTGGGGGGCAGATTAGGTTTTTTAATGGTTTTCAAGTGTTTTAGGGGTTTTTAATATTTATTGTGTTTTGAGGGAGGATTTTATAGTATTTAATGTGTTTTTTGTAATATTTTAGTGTATTTATGTTTTTCTTTGGGATTTTTTTGGTTCTTTAGGTTTTAAGGGTTTTAAGGGTTCTTTGGATTATTATGGTTTTATGAATTTTTTATTATTTTATTGTTTTTAGTGCTTTTATGGTTTTTATAGTTTTCAGGGTTTTTCAAATTTTTAGTGTTTTCTGGAATTTTTAGGGATCTTATAGGCTTTAGAATTTTTAGAGATTGTAGGGGGTTTTAGGGTTTTTAGGTGTCTTCATTTATTTTTTAGTGATTTTAACGATTTTTGAGTTTTTACGGGCACATAGTGGGTTTTATGGAATTTAAAGGTTTTTTGGGCTTTTTAGAGTCTTAGGATTTTTTTAGGTTTTTTATAGTTTAATGGTTTTTAGGGTTTTCATTTTTTGCGGGGTTTTTAAAGGTTTAGGTTTTTTAAGTGTTTTAGTGTTTTTTAGTGTTTTTAGTCTGTTTGAGGGTTATTTCTAGTATTTTAGGCATTTCATAGGGATTTATGGCCTTTTAGGTTTTAGTTTTTTTTATGGTTTCCAGGGTTTTGGGGTCGTTTGAGTTTTTGGGTCTTTAAAGGTTTAATGGGGGGGTTTTAGTGATTTTTTAGTTTTTAGGGTTATTATAATTTTTTCAGTCTTTCTAGGGTATTTAGTGTTCTTAGGGTTTTAGTGTTTTTAGAGTTTTTAAAATTAATTTTGTTTAGGGTTTTATGGTTTTTGGAGTTTTTAGTGTTTTTTATGATTTTAAGGTTTTTATGGGTTTTAAGGGTTTTTTAGAGTTTGGGTGGGGGTGAGGGTTTTTTTAAGCTTTTAGTGGATTTTGCGGTTTCTATGGGTTTTCATTGTTTTTTAAGGTTTTATGGTTTTTTTAGGGTTTTATAGGTTTTTATTTTTTTTATATTTTTTCGGTGTTTTTTGGGATTTTAGGGCACTAGGTTTTTTAGTATTTTTATGGTTTTTAGTGTTTTCAATGTGTCTTAGGGGTTTTTTATTTTTTTTTATGTTTTTGATGGGTTTTTAGGGTTTTATAGATTTTAGGGGGTTTCAGATGTTTTGTGTTTATAGGATTTTTATGATTTTTTAGAGTTTTTATTAGTTTTAGTTTTTTAGGGTTTTTAGGATTTTTTGTAGTTTTTTGGTTTTTATGGGTATTATAGTGTTTTAGGGGTTTTAGGGTTTTTTGGTTTCCAGGGATTTTTAGGGATGATTATAAATTTTTAGAGATTTTTAAGGTTTTAGGTTTATTAGGATTTTTATTGTTTTTAAGGGTATTCAGGGTTTGGGGGATTTTATGGTTTTTTTGGGTTTTTTGGGGTTTTTCTATGATTTAAGGATTTTAGGGTTTCTAGAGTTTTTAGGGGTTTTATGGTTGTTTATTGTTTTTAGGGTTTTAAAGTTTATTAGGGTTTTGTGTGTTTTTACTGGATTTAGGGATTTAGAGTGTTTTTACTCTTTTCTAGATTTTAGGTTTTTATATTTTTCTAGATTTCTGGTTTTTGGGTATTTATGGGATTCATGGATATTTTTTTTCTTGATTGGGGTTTTGGGTATTTTTGGTTTGTTTGGGTATTTATAGTCTGTTAGGGTTTTTGGGGATTTTAGGGGATTTTAGGGTTTTAGGACTATTTAGGTTTTTTATGTGTTTTAGGGTTTTAGGGTTTTATGGTTTTAAGGGTTTTTTGTCCTTTTGGTGTTATTATGTTTTTTAGGGTTTGGGGGGGGTTGGGGTTTTTGATTTTTTATCTTTTTTGGGATTTATGGTTTTATAGGGTTTTTTGGGGATTTTAGGGATTTTATGGATTTCATGGGTTTATGGATTTTATGGTTTTAGAATGTTTCAGTATTTTTATGGGGTTTTAAGGGTTTTTAGGGTTTTTAGGGGGGTTCGGTTTTTGGGTTTTTAGGGGGTCTAATTGGTTTTGGGTTTTTACTGTTTTTAGGGTTTTTTGGGGGTGTTTAATTTTTTTAGAGTTTTTTTATGGTTTTTAGATTTTTAAGGGTTTTTTTGGGTTTAGGGATTTTTTTGTTTTTAGGATTGGTGGGATAATTTTAGGGGTTTTTGGGTTTTTAGGGGTTTTAGGGTTTTATGGATTTTTATGGTTATATGGAGTCTTTTATTGTTTATGGTTCTTTAGATTCTTTTAAGGGTTTTATATTTTTTTAGTTTTTCACTGGGGTTTTATGATCCTTATGGGAAAGGAAGGCTCGGGGCCAAGCTATTCCTGGCACCCCCCAAAATTTATTAAAAGAAAAGACACAAAGACACTGCAGACAAGGGAGGGGAGGGATCCACTGATCCACACCCAAAACCCCTTATGACCTCAGCCCGAAGGCCACAAAAAGAAAGAAAGAAAAACAAAAGGCAAGAACAAAAAGTCATGAAAGTACAAAAGGGAAAGCACACAAGGGGAGGATCAGTCAACATCGCCACCAAAATCATCCAACTCCACACCACGATACCCCATGCCCACACCAAAGTCGTCGCCCACATCAGCAAAACTGAAATCTGACTCAGCACCCATGTCCATTGAGTCCCATCCAGATTCAAAATCCTCTTGCATGCAAATATGGATAGCAGCTTCATCCTAGACATATCTTGCTCAGCAGAAATTGAGAGCCGCTCTCTCTTATTCACCTTTATATTAAGTTTGAAATCTCGTGAAGAGGTCCTAGTTGCCATGTGACGATGGAGGGAAGAATAATCCCTCCTCCGTCTTCACCTCGGAGGGGTGGAAGTGGATACGACTTCAAAACCTAACTTTACACAATTGACACCGTCACTCACAGCCGATGGTTCCTTCCCCTTCTTACATTCTGAACCAGGAGTTTCAGCACCTCCTCTGGTTCTTTCCTCCTATAACCTAACCATAGCAGCGTTTATCTGGAGATCAGCCTTAGAAAACCTCTCCCCAATCCTCTTAGCTTCACCATTTCATGCAACTGCACACAATAATCTTCAGCAGAGGGAACTCCATGAAGTACCATAGCCCTCTGTAGGTTCATGGACGGATCACCAGCATCGGCAGCATTCACTAGCAGAGGGCTCAAAAACTAGGCCCTGGGAAGATACTCAGTATCGCTAGTTCTATCTGAGGGAGGAGAAATCCCAATCCCCATGTCAGGTCCCCCCATGCCAGGACATCCGGACAGAACCAGAGAGGCATCACGCCATTTCGTATATTTCACCCTGGGGATCCAGGTTTCCTCTTCCGCCAGAGACCTTTACTCAACTGAAGACAAGCTCCACTCATCCCATATCCTCGGGCCCTGAGCAACCACTACCTCCTTCACGACATCTACCACCAGCACATCCACCACAGTAGGCTCATCCAATGCTGCAACCTGGGAGTTGTTTGGAGCACTCACAACAACCTCAACTGTTGGAATGGATCCATCGGTGCTCTCATTAACCTTCAAGCCGACTAAATCATCTCGTCCCAGTTCCAGATCATAGGGATCCTCCACATTTTCTTTCCATACGCCCATCACAACAGCCTTCTCTGACTGCCTCCTAGGGGGCTTTATGGTGTTTTAGGATTTTTTCTCTTTGGGGTTTTTATTATTTATAAGGTTTTAGTGTTTTTAGGGTCTTTTGGGGATTTATGGTTTTTAGGATCCTTTATGTTTTTAGTGGTTTTAAGTTTCACATGTGATTTGAGGGTCCTTTACGGTTTTTTGGGGATTTTAGGTCTTCTAGGGGCTTTATGGTTTTTATGGTCCTCTGTGGTTTAATTTTTTTAGGACCCTTTAGTGATTTTAGAGTTTTTATGGTCTTTTATTCATTTTAAGTGTTTAAGGATTGTTTAGTGTATTATGGGTTTTGTAGTTTTTTTGGTGGTTTTATGGAATTTTTTTGTCTTTTGTGTTTTATGTGAATTTTAGGTATTGTAAAAGTTTCAGGGACTTTTTAGTATTTTGGGATCTTTTGGTGGTGTTTAAGATTTCTCGAGAAATTTTGGGGGGTTTTAGGGTTTTAGGATCTTTTCGTGATTTTATATGGTGTTTATTTTTTAGAGGTTCTAGGGTTTGTTTGGTTTTTGGGGTCTTTGGGTTTTTATGGTTCTAATGGGTTTTAGGGATTTTTAGGGGTTTTAGGGATTTTTAATAATTTTTTAGGTTTTAGGATTATTAAGGGTTTTTAGGGTCTTTTTTGGTTTCATAGGGCATAATGGGTTCAGAGCTAGGCAAGCCTAGCCCCCCAAAAATCAATAAAACACAAAGAGACAATTACAAGATGGGTCGAAAAGGGAGAGAGTGAATATCACCCTTCATATCCGAGTCAAGTAAGGGAGAACAAAAATATGGGGACACAAAGGACCACATCGAGCATCTTTCATCAATCTCCCTTTTTGAGAGAGCATCTGCCACCGAGTTGGCCTCCCTTTAAACATGAGAGACACTGATGCTTAGGGACCAAGAGATATCAAGGCACTTGATCCAATGTGAGAGTTGTCCCCATTTTTAGGGTTTTTATGTTATTTTTTTGGGTTTTAAGGTTTTCTGGTGCTTTTATAATTTTTAGGGACTTTAGGTAATTATGTGTTTTTATAGTTTCTAATGGTTTTAAGGTTTTTTAATGGTTTTATTTTATGTTTTTTGTTTTTGGATGGTTTAAAGGGTTTCTAGGTATTTTACCATTTTTACAGTTTTTATGGATTTGTATGGGTTTTAAAGTTTTAGATTTTTGAATGGTTTTTAGAGTATGTTAGGGTGTTGGAGGATTTTGAGGGTTATTATGACTTTTAGAGTTTTTTGGGGGTGGGGGTTCGGTTTTTAACGGTTTTAAATGGTTTTAGAGTTTTTCAGGTATTTTAGCATGTTTTTTTATTTTTTTAGGTGTTTTACTTTTTATAGGTTGTTATATGTTTTAACAGTATTAGGGTTTTTTAGATTTTTAGGGTTTTAGGAATTTTTAATATTATTTTACAGTTTTTGGGGGGTTTCACTGTTTTTGGGGATTATAGGGTTTTATGGTTTGTAGGATTTATTATTATTTTTTACATTTTAGTGTGTTTAACAGTTTTTGGATATATTAGTTTTTATAGGTTTATTTAGGGTCTTTTAGGGACTTAAGGTCCTTTAGGAGTTTTAGATTTTTAGGTTATTTAGAGACTTTTGTGTGGATTTATGGGGTTCTAAGTTGTTTAAAGGGGAATTAGTGGTTTTAATGGGTTTTTGTGGTTTTGTAGTTTTTAGGGTTTTAATTTTTCTTAGGGGTCTTTTGGGTATTCAATGTTTTTATGGGTTTTTAGGTTTCTTATAAGGTTATTTATGGTAGTTTAGTGTTATTTTTATTTTTGGGGACTTTACGGGGTTTTAGGGTTTATTAGATAATTTAGTGTGTTTTATGGTTTTTTTGGGGTCTTTGGGGTTTTAGGGATTTTAGGGTTCTTAGGTATTTTAATGTATTTTATGTTTTTTGTGATTTTAGGTGTTTTTTACTATATTTAATGTTTTTTTACGGTTTCTAGTATCTTTAGGGTTTTAAGAATTGGATGTTTTTTAGGGTAGGGATTTTATGTTTTTAGGTTTTTAAGTGGTTTTACAGTATATTAGTTTTTAAGTGATTTCTATGGATTTTTTAGGATTTATAATTTTTTTGGTATTTTAAATATTTTTGGGGGTTGAAGGTTTTTATCATGTTTTTCAAGGTTTTTATGGTTTTGTTGGGTTTTTATGGGTTTCAATGTTTTGTATAATTTTTAGTGTTTTATATGGTTTTAAATGTTTCATAATGGTTTTATGGGGTTTGTGATTTTTTGTGTTTTTAGGGGTTTTAGGGTCTTAGGGCCTTTTAAGGTTTTATTGGGTTTTTATAGACTTTAGGATATTTTTGGGTTATTAGAATATTTATGTGTTTTTAGGGTTTTTGGGTGTTTTGGAGGTTTTTTGGGTTTTTTTGAATTTTTATGTTATTTTTTGGGGTTTTAATTGTTTTTAGGGATTTTAGAGCTTTTCATATTTTATGGGTTATAGGGTTTCTAGGGTTTTTATCAGATTTTTAGCAGTTGGGGGGGGGGGGTTATGTGTTATTTTTTTTTTCTTAGGTATTTAGGTGTTTCAGGGTTTTCTATATGTTTTTCGGGTTTTAAGAATTTAGGTTTTTTAGTTATTTTAGGAATGTATGGTTTTTATGGTTTTTAGGGTATTTAGGATTTAGTATTCTATTTAAGGTTTTTAGGGGTTCTAGGGTTTTTTTGGATTTTTAGGGATTTTATGGTATTTTGGGTATTTTGGGTTTTCATGATTTTTTGGGGATTTAGGGTTTTTTCTTATTATTTAGTTTTTGAAGGGGTTTCAGGTATTCTTATTGATTTTAGGGTTATTTTATGGTTTTTATCATTTTAAGGGGTTTTTTGGTTTAGAGTAATTATGGTGTTTATGCTTTTATACGGTTTTTGGATTATTATGGGTTTTATGATTTTAGATATTTTTAGGGGATTTAGGGGTTTTTAATGTGTTTATGTGTTTTAAGAGTTTTTTTGGGTTTTAGGGGTGTTAGGATTTGAAGGATTTTATTTGGGAATTTAGTGGGTTTAATCTTTTTTTAGGTTTTTGTGAGATTTTAGGGTTTTTAGGGGGGTTATAGGTTTTATTCTTTTAAGTGGGTTTTATGGGTTTTTAGGTATTTAGGGGTGGAGGTTATGTTTTTAATGGTTTTTAGCATTTATGGGGTTTTAATGGTTTTAGATTTTTTTTGGTTTTTATGGACATTAAGGTTTTTGGGGTATTATGGGTTTTAGGGGGTTTGGGGTTTTAGAGTTTTTTAGTGTTATTTAGAGTATTTTAGTATTTTTGGGGATTTAGGTTTTTTAGGACAATAAATTTTAATAGGCGTTTAAGGGTTTTTTATGTTTTTATGGTTATTATCATTTTAGGGTCTTTTAGTTTTGTTATGTGTTTTATGGGTTTTAGGGAATTTTAGGGTTTTTAGGGTTTGGGGTGGGGGTTTTAGGGTCCCTTAGGGGTTTTTAGGTTCCCTTATGCCTTTTGAGATTCTAAGTTCATTTAGGTTTTTAGGTTTTTTAGGTTAGTTTGGGTTTTTATGGTTTTTATAGTCTCTTACGATGCTTTATGGTATTTTATGGTCTTCTATGATGTTTTAAGTTTTTCAGTTTATTTTAGTGTTTTTAGGGGTTTTAGGTTATTTTATAATATTTAGGTTCATTTAGGGGTTTTAGGGTTTTAATAGTATTTTATGGTTTATTAGGGTTTTAGGTCAGTTAGGGTTTTTATGGTATTTAAGGTCTATTAGGATTTTTGGGTTATTTAGTGTTTTTATTATTTTTAAGGTTTTTTATTTTTTATTGTTTTTACAGTTTTGGGTGTTTTATTATTTTATGTTTTTAGTTTTTTAGTTTTTTATATGGTTGTTTATGGTTGTTAGGTTTTCCAAGATTTAGGGTTTCTTAGGGTTTTGGGGGGTTTTGGGGTTTTCAGGATTTTAGGGGTTTTATGTTTTTATTGTATTTTTGGTGTTTTTATGTTTCTAAATGTTTTTTGGTTTTGCGGGTAATTTTTGTTTTTAGGGTTTTATGGGTTTAAAGGGTTTTTAGTGTATTATTATTTTTAGTGTTTTTAGGTTTTTTATTTCTCTTTATTATTTTTAGGGATTTTAGGTTTTTATGGTTTTAAGGTATTTGAGGGTTTTTTGGTATTTAGTGTTTTTATGTTCTTAGGGGTTTTAGCGTTTTATGGGGTTTAGATTTTATTGGGTTTTGGGGTTTTTTTTACATTCCTTTGTTTTTAAGGGTTTATATGGATTTTAGTGGATTTTAGGTATTTTATAATTGTTTTTGGATTTTATGGTTTTTATGTGTTTAGGGTTTTTTTATAGTTTTTTGGGTTTTATTTTTTTAGTGTTTTAGGGTGTTTAATGGTTCTTAGTGTATTTTAGGGGTTTTATAGGATCATTTGGTTATTTAATGGCCTTTATGATCTTTCTGGGTGTTTCTTATATTTTTAGTGTTTTTTTAATTTTTTAGGGTGTTTGGTGATTTTTATAGTTTTTAGGAATCTTATAGTTTTTATGGTTTTAAAGGTTATTTGGGAATTAATGGTTTTTAATGTTTATTATTTTTTAGGGTTTTTATTATTTTTAGGGTTTTTGTATTATTTGTAGGGTTTTATGGGGTTTAGGATATTTTAGGGGGTTTTGAGGTTTTATTTGGTTTTTTGGAGTTTTTTAGGTTTTTTGTTTTTAGGGTTTTGAATGTTTTAGGAAAGGAAGATGTGAGGGTCAGGCTATTCCCGACCCCCCAAATTTATTAGAAAAATACACAGCAGACAAGGGAGGCGAGGGGTCAAATGACCAACATCCTAAAAAACCTTAACAACCCCAAACCCAAAAACCACAAAAAGTCAAAAAGAACACAAAACGATAAACAAAGCAGAAAAGAAGAACTATCCCCATCATTACCTCCCAGCCAATCAACAACAGCATCCAACAACACTATAATTCACAAGCAGCAAATTCATCAGTAATTATCAGCGCGATATCAATAGCACCACAATAAAACCTACCTCACCAACACCATATATCATCACCATACCAAGTTTGGCTACCATCAGCCTATACTCCAATCCTAGCTCCTCAAACCTACACCACAGAACAACGTCACCCCTCCGAGACATTCCCTTGATGCGAAAATGAACCACCAACACCATCCCAACACCACCACATGCACCATTATACCAAACCAAAATGGAGTTCAGTGTGATGGGAAGGGAAGCAAGAGCATAGGTGGGTGCATGAGTCAAGGGGGATAAAAACGGAGAACAGCCACACCACAAAATCCAATTCCAACAGTCACCCAACAGATCATCTAAACACTACGCATCAACAATATCACCCAAAGCCGACTTCCTTCAGCAGCAACCCAGACAGTACCAAACAAAAGACATCACATGCAAGCAACAACCTGCATTCCTCATCAAAGTGGAAAATCGAATCCATCTCCTTGAAATCCAGCAACCAGGATCTTCAAACCAGCCATCACAATCATACCACATTCCAAAGCAGCGAAAGACCACCTACGCCAATACTCATAACCATTCCGCAGCACCCGAAACTCCTTAATCAGACCCAGATCCAAACAACACCTCACATCAAACCCATCAGGCAGCACCAGCAGCATGCAATCGAATAGGGGACTACCAGAAAAGCATTCAAGGAGAAGACACAAACAAAACCTTAACTGTAGGCTCAAGCCAAGACCATTAACAAGAATCACATAACCCCAAACCATATCACAACTAAGAAGACTTGAGCCACCATAAATAACCAAACCCAAGGAACAAGAATGAACATGCACCATCTACATCTTCTAATAAGATCCTCGATCTAGAAAATAAAGGACCGCGAAACCTACAGAAGCATCTTCAGATTTCCCAAAAGCAGCTCCTCGACAGAAAATGCCGCCCTAGAAAAAAGTGCACCACCACAGGGAAGCAGCATCCAGATCCACCGAACCCAAGCCATTCCACTATAATAACCAAGACAAGCTAAAGCCTATGAGGTTTTCTCAACCCCGCCAGATCTCACCCAAGCATGCAACCAGAGAAGAAGACTGAAGGATCTTGTGTCTTCCATATCTACCAAACCCAAGCCAAACCGCTACAAGGGACGATCTAAGCCAATGTCTCCATGAAAAGCACAACGCCGCCAAGAAGATACCTTCCAGATTCGTGCCTCACCACCAAATATCGCCACCACCAAGAGTCATACAAGTCCTCCTCGAGATCGAATACAAGGACTGCATGAACAGAGCCCCATCTACATCATGGTGCTCGAACATGAAGCTTCCAGAGAGGAATCCAATAGGAGGTGATCGCTGCGAGAGGCGAGAGGTCCCAGGTGAGAGTGGTAGTATCTTTTCTTGAATGTTTTATGGTTTATGAGGGTTTTCATGGGTTTGATATTTTTAATGTTTTTTGGGGTTCGAGGGATTCTTAGGGTTCATAAGGTTTTTTTATTTTTAGGGTTATTAGTGATTTTAGAGTTTTTTAGGGTTTGAGGGCTTTCTTTATTGGTTTTTATTTTTTTTAGGATTTTTTTGTTTTTATTGGTTCAATGAGTTTTGGGTTAATAGGGTATTTTAGTGTTTTAGGGTTATTAGGGTTTTTATGGGTTTTTAGGGTCCTATGTATTTTTAGTGTTTTAGGTGTTTAATGTTTTTTATAATTTTAATGGATTTTTTTGGTTTTAGGGTTCTTTTGGGTTTTATGTTTTTTTAGTGTTTTACAAAATTTATTGTGTTTTTATGTGTTTTAGGTTTGTTTTATAATTTTCGGTTTAGGTTTTATGTTGAATAATATTGAATTTAGGGTTTAAGGTGTAAGGTTTAGAGAGTAGGATATATGGTTTAAGGCTTACGATATTGGATTTAGTGTGTAAGGGATCAGGTATTAGGTGTAGGGTTTTGGGTGTAGGGTATTGGGTTTTAGGTGAAGGGTTTTGGGATTAGAGTGGAGGTATAGGATTTAGGGTGTAGGTATAAGGATTTAGGGTACAATATATAGGGTTTATGGTGTATGGTTTATGATTTATGGTTTAGGGTAAAGGATATTTGGATTAGGGTTTAGGTTGTATGGTATACAGTTTAGGGTTTAGGGTTTTTTTTGTTTTTTTATATGGTTTCGTTGGTAGATTTTGGTGTGTGTTTTGGGTGTATGGTATAGGGCCTAGGGTGTAGGGTTTACGATTTGGAGTGAAGGATATGGGTTTTAGGACTTAAGGTTTAGTTTTTAAGGTATAGGGTATATGGTTTAGGTTGTACGGTTTATGATGTATTGTATAGGGTTTAGGGTCCTGTGTTTATGGTTTTGGGTTTATGGTATCAGTTTTAGGTGTTACGATTTATGGTTTAGGTATTAGGGTTTTGGTTTTAGGGTTTAGGGTTTAGGGTTTAGGTTGTATGGTTTATCGCTTAGTATATGAGGTTTAGGTTCCTGGATTTAGAGTACAGGGTAAGAGGTCTAAGGTATAGAGTGTGGGGTTTATGGTATGGGGTATAGGGGTAAAGGTGTAGGGTATAGGGTTTAGGGTTTTGGGATTGGGGTTTAGGGTGTGAGGTTTAAGGTTAAAGTGTATGGATTTGGGTTTGCATTTAGGGTATATTGTTTAGTGTGTAGGGTTTATGGTTTATGTTTTAGGGTGTCGGGTATAGGGATTACATTGTAGGGTATAAGGTTTAGGGTGTTGGGTACAAGTTTTAGGGTGTATGTTATAGGTTTTATTGTATAGGTTACACGGTTTAGGAAGTAGGGAATATGGTTTAGGGCATTGGATTTTGGGTTTTGGGTGTAGGGTTTAGTATTTAAGGTGTTTGGTTTAGTGTTCAGTGTGTAGGGTGTGTGGTTTAGGATTTACGGTGTACGATTTGGGGTGTTTTGTTTATTTTTGGATTGTTTAAGGTTATTTAGTGTCCTTTAGTGTTTTGGACTTCTTAGTTAATTTTATGTGTTTTAGGTAATTTTAGGATTTTTACAGTTTTTATGGTTTTTATGGGTTTTTAGGGGTTTTAGCTGGATTTTTTGGTTTTTGGGACTTTTATGGTTTTTAAGATTTTTTTTGGTTTTTAGCGGTTTTTCGGGTTTTCAAGGATCATTTATGGGGTTTTGGGGGTTTTACAGTTTCATTCTAATTACTGGTCAATATGGATTTTTGGTTTTCATGGGTTTTTATGGACTTAATGGGATTTTTAGGTATGTTAGTGTTTTTAGATTTTTTATTATTTTAACTGCATTTAGGCGTTCTTAGGTTTCTTATTGGTTTTATGTATTTTTAGTGTAATTTATACATTTTAAAATTTTTATGTTTTTATAGTTTTTACGGTTTTTAGGGGTTTTAGGTTTTTTATATATTTTTAGTTTTTTAGAGTTTTTATGACTGTTTTGGGGTTTTAAAGCTTTATAAGGGGTTTTAGGGATTTTTATTTTTTGTTTTTATTTTTTGGGTTTTAGGGTTTGAAAATTCTATTAGGGTTTTCTTGTTAAATTTTAAGGGTTTTAGTGATTTTTGTGTTTTTATAGGTTATTAGGGGTTATAGTGTTTTGTGGGGGTTTTTGTGTTTTTATGGTTTTAAGGTTTTTAAGGTTTTATGGTTGTTTATGGGTTTTATATTCTTTATTACTATTTTTGGGTTTTAGGGGGTTTTTTTGGATTTTAAGGGTTTCAATGTTGTTAGGGGTTTTATTGATTTTTTGGGTATTTAGGGATTTTTGGGGGTTTATATTTTTTCATGGATTTTTTCGTATTTTTTGGGTTTTTTATATTTTTAGTATGCTTTAGGGTTTTGGAGAATTTAAATATTTTTAGGGTTTTAGTGTTTTTTATGATTTTTTAGGATTTTATGGTTTTTTATATTTTAGCATATTTTTAGTGTTTTAGGGTTTTTTACAGTTTTAAGGGGTTTGGGGTTTTTGGATTTTTCTAGAGTTTTTTGGGGTTTAAGGGTTTTTTGGTGTTTTTGGGTTTTTGAGTCATTTAGTGTTTTTATAGTTTTATTTAGAGTCTTTTAGGGTTTTAGGGGTTTTAGGGTCTTTATGGTTTTTAGAGATTTTAGTGTTTTTATTTTTTGTGTTTTTAGTGTTTTTAGATTTTTTGGATTTTTAGGGTTTTTAGGGGTTTGTGGATTTTTATGGGCTTTTAGGGTTTTTAGGGTTTCTTATTGTTTTCTGGGTATTTATGGTTTTCTATGGGTTTAGAATTTTTTGTGTTTTTATAGATTTCCTACGTTTTTCTTGGTTTTAAAGTATTATTATGTTTTTAGGGATTTTTATGTTTTTTAAACCGTTTTTATGGTTTTTAGATATTTTAGGGGTTTTAAGGGGTTTATGGATGTTTTCAAGGTTTTAGGGGTTTTTAGGGGTTTTAAGGATTTTAGGGTTTTTATAGTTTTTATGGTTTTAGTGTTTTTATTGTTTTTAATTTTTGTAAAGGTTATCAGGGTTTCATGGGTTTTAGATGATTTCTTTGTTTTTGTGGGTTTTTAGGCTTTTAGGGTATTTGGTGTTATTTAGGGGATTAGGGTTTTAGGGTTTTTAAGGGGTTTAGGGTATTTCTATGTTATTCATGGTTTTTAGAGGTTTTAGTTTTTTAGTATTTTTAGGGGGGTTTATGGTTTTTTAGGGTTTTAGTGGTCTTAAGGGTTTTAATCTATTTTATTGGATTTGTCATGATTTTGGGTTTTTAGGGTTATTTTTAGGTTTTTAGTGATTTATGGTTATATAGGGTTATTATGGTTTTTATGTATAATTCTTGTTTTTCTAGAGTTTTAGGGGTTTAAATGGTTTTTAGACGTTTTAGTATTTTTAGGGGTTTTAGTATTTTTAGGGTTTTTAGGGGTGTTATAGATTTTTACACATATTTATGGGCTTCTTATGATTTTTAGGGGACTTTAGAGTTTTCTTAAGGATTTTATTGTTTTTATTTTTTTAGGATTTTATTGTATTTTTTGGGTATGGAAGGGTTATTTATTCAAATTCTATAAGGGTTTTTTGTGTTTTATAGTTGTTTTAGGGTTTTTATCATTTTAGGGGGATTTATTGTTTTTAGTTTTTTTACAGAGTTTAGAGATTTTTGGGAATTTGGGGGGGGGGTTATGTTTTTATGATTTTTTGGAGGGGTTCATGCTTCTTTGGGTTGTTAGTTGTTTTTACGGTTTTAATGGGCTTTAGGATTTTAGGGTTTTTAGGATTTTAGTGTGTTTTACGATTTTAATGGTATTTAGGGAGGGATTTTGGTTTTTTTGTTAGGTTTTTTTATGGGTTTAGGGTTTTTATATTTTTTAGGGTTTTAAGTGTTTTTATGGGATTTTAGGGGTTTTAGGGTCATTTAGGGGTTTTTAGAGTTTTGTGGTCTTTAGGGTGCTTTAGGTGGTTTCAAATCATCTAAAGATTTTAAGGGTTTTTACTACCCTTCATGGGGTTGTCGGGTATTTTTGGAACCTTTATGGTTTTTAGTGTAATTTTGGTTTTTAGGGTTTTTGTGGGGTTTGTCATGTTTTTCATGTTTTTAGGGTTTTTTGGGGTTTGAGAGTTTTGTTTCTGTTTTTAGAGGGTTTATAACTTTTTATAGTTTTTAGGGGTGGTAGGCATTTTAAGGTTTTATGTTTTTTTGATTTTAAGGGGTTTTATGGTTTTATGGTTTTTAGGCGTTTTAGGGGTTTTAGGGGTTTAGGGTTTAATAATGGAGTCTTAGGGTTTTAATGTTTTTATGATTGGGGGTGAGTGTTTTTAGGGCCTTTTAGGGGGTAAAGGTTTTTTATTGTTTTTCTAGTTTTTTATTCTTTTTAATTATTTAGTGTTTTAGTGTATTTTAGGTTTTTAAAGTGTTTTGAGGGATTTTAGTGTTTTTATGGTTTGTGGTGTATTTTATGGGGTTTTGACGATTTTTATGGTTGTTTATGCGTATTTTACGGGTTTTATGATCTTTAAAGGTTTTTTTGGGAGGGGCTTAGGGTTTTTAATGGGTTTAAGATTTATTTTATGCATTTTATGTTTTTTGGGATTTTAGGGTCCTTATTGGGTTTTAAGGTGTTTTATGGTCCTTTAAGGGGTTTTGGGGGTTTTAAGGTATTTAGGTTATTTGTTTTTTGGGATCCCTTATGGTTTCTTTTGGGTTTTTGGAGTTATTATTAATTTATATGGTCCTTTAGTGTTACTAGTCCCCTTTACCGTTTTCGGGTGTTTTATATTCCTTAGGGTTTTTAGGGTTTTTTATGTTATAGGGTTTAGAGTTTCTTGGGTTATTTAGGGTTGATGTTATTTTATGGTTTTTAAGGGGGTTTAGTTTATTTTATGGGTTTTTAGGGTCTTTGGGGGATTTAAGGGTTCTTTATGGTCTTTTGGGGTCTTTAGGTTTTTAATTATTTTAATCTTTTTTAAGGTTTTTATGGTCTTATAGAGTTTTTAGGGTCTTTAGGGTATTTTATGGTATTTTAGGGTTGTCATGTTTTTTATAATTTTTTTCTGGGTTTAGGGGTATTTAGGGTTTTTGAGTTCATTTAAGGTTTTTATGGATCTTTAGGGGTTTAAAGGATATTAATATTTTTAGAGTTTTCTTACGGTTTTGATGGGTTTTTATAGTTTTTTGATTATTTAGGGTTTTCTAGTTTTAATGGTTTTTAGGGGATTTAGGGTTTTTATGGGTTTTAGTTTTTTAATTTTTTTACATTCTAAGGGTTTCTTAGTGTTTTTGGGGTTTTAGTATTTATAGGGTTCTTATATTTTGTAGGGGTTTAAGAGTTTTTAATGTTTTTAAGGGTTTTAGGGATTTTAGGGATTTTATGGTTTCTAATAGTTTTAAGTGTTTTCATGTTTTTATGGTTTTTAGTGTTTAAAAGTTTTTTAGTGTTTTTCCATTTTTTCATCTATTTTATTTTTTTTTTAATATTTTTTGTGTATTTTAGGGGTTTTATGTTTTGTTATAGTGGTTATTTTTTTAGGGTCTTTTAGGGTTGTTTTTCTGTCTTTTAAGAGTTTGTATGGTCTTTTAAGGTTTTTTTGGGGGGTTATGGTTTTAATTGTTTTAAGTTATATTTTGGGTCTTTTATTGTTTTTTAGGGTTATTAGTGTCCTTTTGAGTTTTTAAGGTGTATTAAGGTTCTTTATGGGTATTTAGGGTCCATTAGGGGTTATCTAGGGTTTTGGGGGATTTTTAGGCATTTTAGGGTACTTTATGGTTGTTTGGGATGCTAAGGGGTCTTATTATGTTTTATGGTCTTTTAAGGTTTTTAGAGTTCTTAGTGTCCTATAGGTTTTTATTGATTTTAGAGACTTTTAGGATGGTAGGTATTTTATGGTATTTTAGGGGGGTTTAACATCTTTTATGTTTTTATGGGTTTTTTGGGTTTTCACAATTTATTCGGGTCAGTAAGTGTTTTTAGGGTTTTTAAGGCCTTATAGTGGTTTTAGGGTCTTTTTGGTTATTTTATGGTATTTTAGGTATTTTATAATTTTTAGGTTTTTTAGTGGTTTTAGGGGTTTTAATGGGTTTTCGGGTCATTTTGGGTTTTTAGGGTTCTTTAGGGGTTTTATGGTTATTAGGGGTTTAAGGGGTTTCTTATAATTTTTAGTGTTTTTAAGGTTTTTAGCATTTCTAGGTTTGTTGGGTATTAATGGATTTTATGGATTTAGGGTTATTAAGGTTTTTTGGGTTTTAGGTTTTTTTGGGTTTTTGTGTGTTTCTTAGTGTTTTGTTTTTGTTTTTTATGTTTACAGGGTGTTTATGGTTTTTTTGGATTTTGCAAGGTGTTTTAGGGTTTTTAGGGTTTTAAGGGATTTAACGGGTTTTAGGAATTTTTATGGGGTTTTAGGTTTTTTTGTTTAGTATTTTAAGGTAGTTTTGGGGGGGTTTTAGGGTTATTTTGGTTTTTTAGGGTTTTAGAGTTTTTTAGTGTTTTTAGTAATTTTTGTAGATATTTATTGATTCTAGAGTTTTTTATGGTTTTTGGGGTTTGTTACGATTTTTCATGGAATAATATGGGTATTTAACATTTATTGGGGTTTTAGGAGTTTTTAGGGGTTTAAGGTGTTTAAAGGGTTTTTAGGCTCTTTATAGTTTTTTGAAGTGTTTTGGGTTTTAATAATTTTTGTTTTTTAGTGGTTTTAGGGGTTTTTACTGGTTTTTAGGGTTTTGATGGATTTTTATTGTCTTTGTGGGTTTGTAGGGTTCTATATTGTTTTATGTATTTTTTATGGTTTTTAGTATTTATATGGTATTTAGGGAGTTTAAGAATTGTTTAGCGGTTTTAGGGTTCTAAAGGTTTTTTTGGTTTTTATGTTTTTTTAGTGTTTTTTTTGTTTTTTGTGTTTTTAGAATTTTTAGGGTTTTTAGGGCTTTCAGGTCATTCTAAGGTTTTGGGGGGTCTTAGGTGTCTAGGGATTTTTTTGGTTTTGTTAGGGTTTTAAGGGTTTCTATGGGGTTTTTTGGGTTTTCATGTACTTTAAGTAGGTTTTAGTGTTTTTAGGGGTTTTAGGGGTTCTTAGGGTGTTTTAGGGTTATTGGGATTTGGGTGGGGGTGAGATTAGGGGGTTTATGGGGTTTTATAATTATTATATTGTTTTTAAGATTCTTATGGGTTGATGGAATTTTGGGGGGATTTTAATTTTTTTTAGGGTTCCAAGAGTTTTTAGGATTATTTAATTTTTTAGGGTTCCAGGTTTTACATGTTTTTTTAGGGACATTTATTTTTTTTGATAATTTTATTGGATTTTAGGGTTTTTTTTGTTTTCAGGGATTTTAGGGTTTTCAGAGGATTCAAGGTGTTTAGGGGTTTTAGGGTTTTAGGGGTATTTTGGGGTATTTTGTGTTTTTAGGGTTTTCAGGGTTTTTTCTATTTTTAATGTATTTTTAGGTTTCTTAGGAGTTTTGTGCTTTTAGGGGTTTCTCAGGGTTTTAGGGTTTTTAAACGTTTAAATGGATTTCAGTGTTTTGTTGTCAATTTTAGGGGTTTTTATTGATTTTTAAAATTTTAATGGGGTTTTAGGGTTCTTAGGGGTTTGGGGGTTTTGATGCTTTTTTAGGGTTTTAGGTGTTTTAGGGATGTTTTGGAGTTCTAGAGTTTTTAGAATTTTGAGGGGGTTTTTTGTTTATAGTGGGTTTTAAGGTGTTTTAGTGTGTTTTAGGGTTTTTAGGATTGTTTTATGGTTTTAGTTTTTTTATGCATTTCAGGGGGGTTTATTTTTTTTTTATTGTTTGAATGTTTTTTGGGGTTTTAGTTTTTTATGGTTTCTACATTTTTTGAATTTTGAAGGGTTTCAAATTTATTTTATGGTATTTATGTGAATTATATTGTTTTTTTTATTTTCTGGCCTTTGAATGGTTTTAATGGGTTTTTTGTTTTTAAGGGTTTTAGGATCATTAGAGGTTTTTTTTTGTTTTTAGTGTTTTAATGATTTTAAGGATTTTTTGAGGCTTTTAATGTTTTATGATTTTTTATCATTTTAGGGGTTTTAGGTTATTTTTGGTTATTTAGGGGTTTTAGGGTTATTTAGTTCATAGGGGTTTAAGGGATTTTTATCTTTTGTTAATGTTGTCAGGGTTTTCTATAGTTTTAAGTATTTTTCAATTATTTAGGGTTTTAAAAATGATTTTTAGAGTTTTGAGAGGTTTTCACGGTTTTCAGGGGTTTACGAAATTTATGGTTTTAGGGTTTTTATTGTTTTGGGGAGATTTAGAAAATTTTATGTTTTTTGGTGTTTAGGTTATTTAAGTTTTCTTTAGGTTGTCTTTAGGGTTTTTTCAGGTTTTAGGGTTTTTAGGTGTTTTATGGAATTTTTAGGGTTTTAAGGTAATTTCGGATCTTTCGGTTTTCCTATGTTTTTCAGAGTATAAGGATATTTTCGATATTTTAATGGGATTTTGGTGTCTTTTAGATTTATTTAGGTTTTTGAATATTTTTAGATTTTTTATGGGTTTTAGGTGGTTAGGGGGTTTTATAGTTTTTATGATAATTTCTGATTTTTATGATTTTTAATTTTTTTAAGGTAGCTGTTGTTTTTAGGGTTTTAGAAGTTTTCAAGGATTTTAGGGTTTTCAAAAAGTTTTTAGTTAGGGTTTTGAGGGGTTTTTAGGATTTTCTAAGGGTTTTTATGGGGTTTCCTAGTTTTGTGGAAATTTTTAGGGTTTTAAGAGTTTTCTAGGTTTTTTAGTGTTGTATAGGTTTTTTAGGTTTTAAGAGTTTTTTATGGATTTTATGGTTTTAGGGTTTTTTTTAAGGGTATTTATGGTTTTCAATGGTTTTTGGAGGGTCTCAGTTTATTATGATTTTTATGGTTGTTTTTAGGTTCTTATAGTTTTTAGGGTTTTTAGGGATTTAAAATTTTTAGGTTATTCAGGGTTATTTTTGGTGGTTAAGGGTTTTATAGGTTTTATGATTTTTTATTGTAGAGGGTTTTATAGTTTTTAGGGTGTTTAGGGGTTTTAGCATTTGTTAGGATTTTTATATGGGTTTTGGGGTCTTTTTGTGTTTTAGACATATTATGGTTATTTTTGGATTTTTAGGAATTTAGGATCTTTTAGAGAATTTCATGGTTTTAATGGAATTTTATGTTTTTAAATGAATTTTTGGGTTTTTTATGCATGTTTTAGGGTTTTTTGGGTTTTAATGTTTCTTTAGGATTTTTTCTTGATTTTTATTGTTTTTTGAGCCTTAAGGGTTTTTAGATATTTTTGATCATTTAGGAATGTTTTATATTTTAAGGGGTATTGGTGTTTTAGGGGGTTTTATGGAATTTTATAGGTTTATAATGTTTTATGTATTTATTGATTTTAATGGTTTTTAGGAATTTTAGAGTTTAAATGAGCTCAAGGGGTTTTAGGGACTTTGGGGGTTTTGAGTGTTTCTATGATCTTAAGGGTTTTTATTTTTTTTGGGAGTTTTTAAGAGTTTCTAGTGATTTTATGTGTTTTATAGGATTTTTCTATTGTGTTTAAAGGTTTGGTTATTATTTTTACTATTTTCCTGGTTTTTTAGGATTTAATGGTTTTTATGGGTTTTAGGGGTTTATGGGTCTTTTTGTTTTAAGTGTTTTTATGATTTTTAGTAGTTTTTAGGTTTTTGGTGTGTGAGGTGTGATAAAGGTTTTTAAAAGAATTTTTAGGCTTTTTCATCTTTTTATGGTTTTTAATGAAATTAGTGTTTCTTAGTGTTTTCATGGTTGTAGTCTGTTTTAGGGTTTGTTAGTTTTTAATTTTTTTTTGTTTTTGGGTCTTTTAGGGGTTTAGGTGTATAAGGTTATTTTAGGATCTTTAAGAGGTTTTAGGGGTTTTAGGTTTTGTTAATGTTTTTTAGGGTTTGTAGTGGGATTTTATAGAATTTTTTTGGTTTTAGGTTCTCTAGGTATTTTAGGGGGTTTTATAAATTTTATAAATTTTATGTTTTTTTATTCTTAAGGTATTTATGGATTTTTAATGGTTTTAGAGTTTTTATGGCATTTTACGGATTTTAAGAGTATTTTTAGCATTTTCAATATTATTATGGTTTTAGGGTCTTTAAAGGTTTTT
Organism: Viscum album; assembly: GCA_963277665.1. NCBI lineage: Eukaryota > Viridiplantae > Streptophyta > Magnoliopsida > Santalales > Viscaceae > Viscum > Viscum album. Next base: position 1,128,937,158 of record OY728152.1, on the reverse strand, counting down.
ATGATGTTTTAGGGTAATTTTAGGGTTTTATTAGTTTTGTTTTTGTTTTTAGGTTTTTTTCAATTTTTTTAGGGGTTTTTATGGTTTCACGGTTTTTATGGTTTGAAGGGGTTTTAAGGCATTTTTTATGGTTTTTTAGGGTTTATAGTGTCTTTAAAGGGTTCTCAGGATTTTTGGGGTTATTAAGGATTTCATGGTTTTTTGGGATTTTTATGTGTTTTATGGATTTTTAGTGTTTTTATAGTTTTTTGGGTATTTATTTATTTTTGGATTTTTATGGATTTTTATATATTTTAATGGGTTTTAGGGGTTTAATTGTTTTTTTTGATTTTTAAGGTATTTATTATTTTTTTAAAGCGTTTATGTGTTTTTAAATATTTTCTAGTTTTTTATGTTTTATTAGGGTTTTATTGTTTTTAGGATTTTTTATTGTTTTTGAGGTTTTATACATTTTTAGTGTTTTTATAGTGTTTAGGGTATTAGGGATTTTATGGATTTATATTAGTTTTATGGGTTTTAGTATTTTAAGGGTTTCCTTGTTTTTTCTTGGGGTTTTAGGGGTTTATTTCTTTATTCAGGGTTTATAGGGATTTTAGGATTATTTTATGGGGTTTAGAGTTTTTAAATGTTTTAGTGTTTTTATGGTTTTTTAGTTTTTAGGGTTGTTTGGGTTGCTAGGGTATTTAGGTATTTTATGGTTTTTATGGTTTTAAGGGGATTTGTCTTTTTTTTTGAGTTTTTAGGGTGTTTAAGGGTTTATAGGGTATTTTAGGGTTTTTATAGGATATTTACAACCTTTAGTGGTTTTAGGTACTTGTATGGTTTTATAGGGTATTTTGTGGTTTTAGGTTTTTATGGTCTTTTAAGGGTTTTTTGGGGTTTTAAGAGTTTTAGGGGGTTTAAGTGTTTTTGGGTGATTATAGATCTAGGGTTTTTAGGGTCTTTTTTATTTTTATGGTTTTTATGGTTTTTTAGGGTTTTTATGGGTTTTGTGGTTTTTTTGGTTTTTTTTGTTTTTAGGGGTTGTATGGTTTTTCTGGGTTTTAGGGATTTTAGGGTTTTAAATGATTTTACATTTTATTATTTTCTTAGGTTTTTAAGGTTTTAATTGTTTTTAGGGGTTTTAAAGGATTTAAGGGGTTTTAATAACTTTTTAACATTGTTATCAAATTTATGTTTTTTAGTGTTTTTATGGATTTTTAGGGTTTGTAAGATTTTTGAGAGGTTTTTTTGGGGGTTTTTGGTTTTTACTGATATTTTGGGAGTTTTATAGGATTAATTTTTTTTAGTGTTTTAATATTTTTTTGTATTTTTAGGGTTTCTGGTGGGTTTCTCATGTTTTTTAGGGTTTTTAGACTTTTCTAGAGGGTTTACAGGCTTTTAAGGTTTTTTGTGTTTTTTCAATTTTTTTCAATTTTATGGTTTTTAGGGTATTAATGGTTTTACGGGTTTTAAGGTTTTTAGAATATTTAAATGTTATTTATAATTTTTAAAGGCTTTTAGGTTATATTTTTTGGGGGGGTTTATGGTGTTTTTATGGGTTTTAGTGTTTGTTTTCAGAGTTTTTGGTGTTTTTTTTGGGTTTTTAGTGTTTTTTTCGGAGTTTTTTGGGTTTAGGGTATAAGATATAGGGTATAAAGTTTAGCATGTAAGGTGTATGGTTAGGGTGTCGAGTATAGGGTATAGGGTGTAGGGTATATCATTTTAGTGTAGGGTGTTGGGTTTTGGGTGTTGGGATTAAGATGTAAGTTATGGGGTTAAGGGTGTATGGTTTAGGGTTTAAGGTGGAGGGTATAGGGTTTAGGGTGTAGGGTTAAGGGTTAGAGGTGAGGGGTGTTAGTTTTAGGGGTCATGTTTTATTGTTTAGGGTGTTGGGTATAGGGTGTATGGTGCATGGTGTTGGGAATATAGTTAAGGTTACAGGGTTTAGGGTTTAGGGTGTATGGAATTTCGTTAAGGTTGTAGGGTTTAGGGTTTCGGATTTTGGGTTTTCTGTTTAGGGTTTAGGGTATCAGGTTTAGGGTGTAGGTTTTGGGGTTTAGGGTAGGGTTTGGGGTGTAGAGTGTAGAGTTTTGGGTATAGGGTATTGGGATTAGGGTGTATGGTTTATTATTTATGGTGTATGTTATAGGGTTTTGGGTGTACATTATAGGTTTTATGGTTTGGGTTTTAGGTTTTGGGTTTTAGGGTGTAGGTTTTGGGGTTTAGTGTAACACTCCTAGTTTCAGATACATGCCCCTTCATTCATTTATTTTGAGTCCATTTGGTGATCGGGTTAAGTTATTAGAGGTTCAAAGGCATTTTGGCATTTTATGGAGGCATTTCAGTTGGTTATTGATTTGCACCCTATTAATGGAAAGCATGAACCACCTCTTGGAACCCGTTCAAGGGAGGTAATTGGTCACAAGGTAGGTGCATGATTTTCTCAAACTATGAAAATTTCTAATGGAAATTGTGCATTGATCGATAGTAAGGAAAATAATAGTTAGCACATGGTTTTTATAACCATGCAATCCAACCATGTGTGGGGTGACCTTACGATATTAACACCACACAGTTGTCGCATGGTTTTTCAAACCATGAGGAATATAGTTGGAATCATAAAATTTTTTGTACTTATTTTAATTAAGTCACATTACCTTCATTTATCTTCAATTATCTCAAGATCTCAAATTAATTTTTCTTCATAGGTATGAGAAATTGTCCCCTTCAATCCAAAAGAGATTCTTAGGCAGATCAAAGTGTCCTGGATATCCAGATTCATTATTAGGAATTTGTTCATCCAAGAGAAATTATTCTTATCTCTCTATCATAACCATATATCTAGCTAGTTATGGATATATCAATTTTGTGTGATGTTAATATTGATAATATCTTGTTGGATCTAGTGAAGAGAAAATGGATTGTGATCAGATCTAAAAATTTTAAGAATTTTTCTTCATTTTTACCAACCTTTGAGAGGTAGTTGGATTATATCTCATCTCCAGTTGATTTAGAACTATAAGGAATTGTTTCCTTTAAATGAAATTGTTGAATTTTTTGTAAAATTATTTTATGATTCTTGATGACACCTATTTTGGGATACATATTTGAATTTGTAGAAATTGAATAGTTTCTTGGAAAAAAATATTTCTTTAAAATTTTAAAATAATGATTTATAAATTATGTTTTTTATACATTGAAAGTGTTTTTTGGAATTATTTTAACAAATAAAAGTTGTATGAGGAATTTTTTTCATGGGATTTGGAAAACATGGTTGGTGTGAGTGCATTCATCGACGTTACCTTATGGAAGAGGTGTGTACCATTAGGGAACCTTGTATTGGTAACTATTGATGAATTTGTGGATTGATGAGAGACGAATCATGATAATGGAACTTTCACCTGGGAATACATGGGTGGGTGTGTGGGGGGACATGTTTTTGAGTATTCAAAATAATTTAGAAAGGTTTTATGATTCTTTAAATTTATTCATTGGAAATTTTTTATTATTTTTATATAATCTAGTTTATCTACTTTTAAACTATTTTATCTAAAATGTGCTAACCTGTTATTTTCTTAGTGGTGTGAGTTGGGAAGTATTTGTGGAAATCCAACTAAATTTAGATGCAATCCCTACTTTGGAACTATTGTGTGTTTTCTTATGTCATCTATCGACACACGGGTAAAGGTATGGTATCTTAGTTAATTAGTGACTCTTCTTGATACCATAGACATAGCATGTGGAGTTGGATCTTGGAGTGGGTCAGGTTTTTCGTATATTTATTCCACTTGAGATTGTTCTAGTTTGTTATTCTTTTGGTTCTTTTTGTGCTTGTATGTTGGTTTAATATGTACTATGATAATGTTATGTTTTTTTATGGTTTGAGTTTTATTTTTTACACATCAATCATAAAGTATATTGGATGTTTATTCTTTATGTGGTCTAGGTGTTTCATCTTCCAAAAGGGAAAATCATCTCCCAATGTTCTTATATACCATAGAATTTATCAGCAGACATTGGTGTCTTGGGGATTCCACCTAAGGCTAGTATCACCCATCACTTCTCAAGATAATAAGGATGGGTGGGATGTTACAAATGGTACCATTCTGCTTTGATCCATCTATCTATTTGGGATAAATGGTATCATCTTCTTTAGTCCTTGAGTTGGAAATATTATTATTCTTTCTTTAGGATGGCTGCAAGGAGATTGGATCTTCAAAACATGAAATATACACCTTCAAAATATGTATCTTACCACATTATTTTCAACTGCATGTTACCATGGTTACTGGGTACATAAGTGTTTTAAGACACTTCTAGGTAGTGTCACCTCATAAGTGTGGGTTCAGTTGATGACAGATGCATTCAATGCATTAATAGTCTGACTTCCAACTATAACTGAATTTTTCATTTTGAGTTTAATGGTTTATGAGATAATGATTTTTTTTTAAATTAGTTGAAATGGTTTTATTTTGAAAAGAATGGTTGTATAATTTTAAAATATGATTAATTTGTTGAAAATTGTTGGATTTTGGAAATAAATGATCATGATATGTTTTAATGTCATAAATTTGATGTTTTACTCCCTATATTTCTAATGAGTGTGACTAAATAGGGTTTTTCAATGTTATAAATAATTTCATCGGGTAGGTGTCATATAAATAAAGTGGAAGAAGATGCTGAAAAAATAGTTTCACTTGAGCTATAGGTGAACCAATATCTATTTCATAGTATTGATTTTGATTTTCAGACCATGGATTGTTGTAATAAGAATAATGATCCACAAGAAGTTGGCATGTCGGCTCAATTCAAAAATCCAAACCCGCAAACATTTCTTTGGGATTCTGATCCCAAAAAATAAGAAGTATAATTGAATAGGAAGAATCAAATATTAAATTTCCTTGGGACACTAGTATAATTGAATGTAAGTTTGGCAACATATACGATGAATGATTTAGCATGCCAATGGTGATATTTATATTCTCAATATAATGTTGACCAAGGCATGACATGGGAGGATTTTTAGAAATTATTAACATGAAATTATATCCCCACACTTTTTAGATTACATGAACAACAGATTTATGTATCCTGAAGTAGTAGAATATCTCAGTAATAGATTATTCAGTTAAATTTATAAATTTTTTCTACTTCCCCCTAAAGTTATTGCAAGTAATCATTGAAGGAAAACATTTTAAAGTTGGGGTAATGACCATATAGTTTCTCAAAGATATTATTTATTTGTATTATGGACTATAAATTATTGTTTATTAGAGCGATGCTTGAAGAAAAAGATATCTAGGGAAATTTATTTGGAGAAGTCATGTTTCCTCCAACCGGAATATGTGGTAAATCTAATACTAGGAATAAAAATAAGAGTGACCCATACATCCAGAGTGTTGGGATATATCAAAATTATACCATGGGGTTAATAACTATTCCTCCTCAACCAAAAAGTAATCATGGATGTTTCCAATGTGGTTATTTGAAGAATATATAGTGATATTGTATGGCACCACCTAGAGCATGTCATAATTGAAATCCAATGGGACATCTTTAATTTTATTGTTATTGTGCTCCATGTTCAGGTGCTAGAGACACATCTCATTCTTCCCAAACCTCATATGCTTCAATGGGACAAGTGCGAAAGAATAATTATCATCATCAAAACCACATGATCCAGGAAGATTCTAGGAACACCATGAATCCTCATCCTATGTAATCTAATGTGGGTAATAAATGGAAAAGAACAGCGAGTAACAAATTTTAGGGAGCTAATAAAGTGATCATTAATGATCAATCGGGTCCCTCAATGATGATAGGTTTGATTATTTTGAATTTGAACCTAATGTAATATTTGTTTAAAATAATATCACCCTACTAGATTATTTTTTCATGTATTGTTGATCTTATGGGTTTTCATATTGATATGATTTATTTTGTTTTGAAACTTAAAACTCCACTTGTATAAAGAAAGTGTTGAGCCTTTATGTGTAAATTATTTTCGATAGAATTCAATGGGGTTGAGTTACTTTGGGATTTAAGTATTCTTTAGATGGATATCTATGTCTTAATTTGGGGTATGGTTTGGTGGACATCATTCTGTTCCCACATTAACTATTATGACTGAAACGATTATTTCAAATATCCAAAAGGCCTTGAGAATCTATTTAGCATAGATTACAAAATAAATGTAGGTATATTAGGACATTAGGCATCAGTCATTGGAACTATCTCATATCAATTGGAATAATTGGATTTTTCATCTATTGAGGAGATCAAAAATAGGGATTCTCCAAACATCATTGATTAATTCCAAAAAGTTTTTCCTAAAAAATTATCAGGTTTTCGACCAAAAGAGAAGTGTAGTTTATGATTTATCTCCTATTAGGGATAAGTCTGATTTCAATTCTACATTATAGGATAGAACAAATTGAAATAATGGAATGAAAAGTTCAATTTTAAGATTTATAAAATAAGGGTTTCATTCAACCGAACAAATATCTTTGTTTAGTTCTGGTTCTCTTTAAAAAAAATAAAAATGTAACTCTTAGGATTTTCACGTATTATTAATATATTAACAAAGTTATGATAAAGAATAGATATATTATTCCTTAAATCGAAGACATGTTTGATCAATTGATGGGATCAAGGTTGTTCTCTAAACATTAGTTACATTTCGGATATCACAAACAATGAGTATGGAGGGAGGAAATTCTGAATATAGATTTTAGAAGAAAATATGACCATTATGAATAGGTTGTTATATTCTTTGGTATTTTGAATGTACTATCTACCTTCATGGAATTTATGAATCAAATCATTCAAGGGTGTCTAGATTCATTTTTGGGGGCATTTCTCACTGATATTATAGTATATTCATGGAAAAAAGAAGATCCTGAATGACACAAAGATATAGTGTTGGGTATCATGTGGGATCATTTCCTTTAAGTTAATTTATCAAAGTGTGATTTTTAGAGACAAGAGGTGCATTTCATTGTTCATTTTAATTCTAAAAAAGGGTTTTCTATAGATAAAAAAAATATAGAAGTTGTTATCTCTTGGATACCACTAAAGAATGTATTTGATATATATAGTTCCCTTGGCTTATCAAGATAATATGGATTCTTTATTCTTGATTTTTGACATTTAGCCTCACCAATGAAATATTTGTTGAGGAATTGTGTTCCTTTCCAATGGAATGATAAATTAATGAAATACTTTTAATAAATTAATGTTATAGTTATATCATCACCAATTGTAATGATTACAATATCTTGAAAGGGATATGTAGTCTATTGTGATGTATCATGATTTGGGTTAGGATGTTTTCTCATGTAGGGAAATAATTTTTTTGTTAATGGGTCATGATAGTTTCATATTCATGATAAAAATTACACAGTACTTGATTTGGAGTTAGTTGTAGTAGCCCATTATTTGAATACTTTGAACCAATATCTTTTAGGGGATAAATTTAGGGGTTTTATGACAAATAAAATCTTGAAAAAAGTTTTTTCACAAATATATTTTAACTTAATGAAAATAATATGGATCTAATATATTCATATTTTTAACTTCAACCTATTGTTTTGATCATGTAAAAAGAAATTATGTTGTTGATTCCTTGAGCATGATGTTGAATGCTCAGTTTATTAGAGAGGCATCAGATCAGTGCATCATTATATTAGTTCTAGCTGATATCCATCTAGAATATACAGAACAAGGAAATGTTACCATTTTATTTAAAATTAATATTCTTCTTTATTTTGTTGATTAGGTTTTATTTTCAAAAAATTATGTTCCAAAATGTATATCTCTGAGCTCAATACTCAATGGTGGGTAGACCATTGATAGATGGAAGCTAGATTGGGGTTCAAAAGTTGTTTTAGATGTCAGATTGTGGTATGATTGTGTTATATGGAACACCTTATTTCTACCAACCACCATTCAAGATGGGTTTTCCATTCTCGAATTCAGAAGATGTATAAATATTTGAGTGCATAGTTTTGGTGGGATGGAATGAAAAGGAAATTAGAAAATTTTGTCTCATGATGCCTCAGATGTCAGCAATACTAGGAAGATAATTGGGGACATGCTGGTATGTTTCATTATTTACTAATTCCCATGTATAAATGGGAGAATATATACATGTACTTAATAAAATTTATACCAAGTAAGTTTAGTAAACATGATTCCATATGGGTGATAACAGATCTCCTCTGAAATTCATTTCACTTTATCACTATTAATGAAACTAACATAGTGGAATAATTTTCCAAAATCGATATTTAGGAAATTATAATGATTCATGGGGTTCCAGTCTCAATTGTATCTTACTGAGACCTCAGTTTAATGTCTCATTTTTGGAAATCCTTATAGAAATCCCTTGGAACCCCATTGACTATGATAATTTCTTATCATACTCAATTGGGTGGAAAATAAAAAAGGAAAATCCAATCATTAGAGGAAATGATTACAGATTGGGTGATGAATTTTGGTGGCTTCAGAGAGTAGCATATAACTTTAGTAGAGTTCCCAAAAAATAATATTTATTTTTCCATTATACATATGGATTCTTTTGAATCATTTTAAAATAATCTTTTTCATTCTCTACTTTATTGCAAGGAAAAACATCATACTTCATTGATTGGACCCAACCAAGATAAAGAGACGATGTAGAATGATTATTTTATTACGAGGAGGGTATAGATGGCTCAAAGTCAGCATAAGTCATATGTGGATAATCGTCTGTAACTACTGTCATTTGAGGTGAGTGATATTACCTTCATGATAATTTCTCCAAGACATGGGTATCATCGTATTGGTAAATATAGAATGTTTTATCCTTATTAGGTATGCCTTTTAGAGACACTTGAATGAGTTGATGATGTGGAATATCAGTTGAATTTTTAGGAAATGTTTAGTACAATCCACAATGTTTTTTATTTATCATAACTGAAGAAGTTCCAAATTAATCATTACCTTGTGATTTGGTGGGATCAAATTGACATAGGGATGGATGTTACATTGATTTATGTGCCAGTAAAAATTATGGATAGTCCAGAGAATATATTTCATGGGAAAATATTCATTCTACTATGAGTTTTATTGAAGGATTTTCTGATTTAGGAAGAAACTTGGGAGCGGTAAAAGAAAAAGTTAGGGTAGTGGCCCGAACTCTTCTAGGATAACACCATTTTATTCTTTATGTTAAATGAATGGAAATTGTTTGAGAGAATTTATCACCCCCAGTTTCATGTACATTAACCTTTATTCCTGCATTGTGAGTCTATTTAATAATGATTTTATGTTTAATCTAGTTATTATGGGTTTTGGAATGTTTTAGAGCAAATTAAATAGGTTCACATTTTGTGCACATTTAGTAAAAACCATGAACCTCCTCTAGGATACCATGAATTTTATTTGATTGGTCACCGAGTGGGCACAAAATTTATCCAAATTGGGGAAATTCAAAGAGTAATTTATGCATGCCTATAAAGTGAGTAAAAATATAGTTAGAACATTATTTTCCCAATTGTCTGTGCCAAATATGTAAGGGGTGACTATATGGTTGTAGCCCCACATGGTTGGCGCATAGTTTTCCAAAATGTGTTGCCTAAATATGAGGCGTATAGTTTCCAGCATAAAATTTTTTGGATATAATTTTAATTAAGTCATATAAACAACATTAAACTCATATTCTCTGAATATATCTAATTCTTTTTTCTTCCTCTGCTTCAGAGACAACCCCCTTTGATTTTGAATTGATTCTTTGGTGAATCAAAGTGCATTATAGATTTGAATTCACTAAAAAGTACATTTTCTCCTTATTCCTTACAATATTCATTATTGATCTCTATAAAAACAATATATTTAGTCCATTATGGATATACTTATGTTTTATGATGTAAATATTTATGATATCTTGTTAGATATAGTAAAGGGAAGATGGTTTGGGGTTGGATCAAGATATTTTATATTTTTTTCGTTTTTTCCAACCGTTGAGAGGTAGATGAACTCTCTCTCATGTCCAATTGATTTATATTAGGAATACATAGTTTCATTTAAGTGAATAAATTAAAATTTTTATGAAATTATTGTTTTATACTTGAAAAAACCTATTTTGGGTTTTGGATTTGAATTTTTAGAAAATGAATTTTTTATTGGATAACTCTCATTGCTAATAATTTTAAAATGATAATTTAAAAAAATATGGTTTTCTTTTGATGAGTATAAAGTTTTTATTGATTTGAGTTAAATAAATAATGGATTTATGTTTAAAATTTTTTATTGGATTTATTATACATGGTTGATGTTAGTGCATTCATAGTCATGGCCATGTCGAAAGGGAATGTGCCATTGGGGAACCTAGTATTGGTCACCTTGGGCTGACTTTGTGGAATGATGAGAGACCTCTATTGTGTATGTAATTTTCAAATAGGAATGTATGGGTGGGTGTGTGAAGACATGGTAATGGATATTCCATATAATTTAGAAATGTTTTATGTTTTACAAAATTTATTCCTTGATACTTTTTTATTCATTTGATATAAACTACTTTATCTACTTTTAAACTATATTATATAAAATTTGATAACTGGTTCTTGTCTTATATGTGCTATTTGGAATGTCTTTGGTGAAATAAAACTTAGTTTAGACTCCCCCCTATTGAGACCTAGTGTGGGATTGCATATTTCATCTATAGAGACATTGGTAAAGGAATGGTATCTCAGTTATTTAATGACTCTGCTTGATACCATGAGTATAGCATGTGGATTTGGATTTTGGAGAAGTTTGGGTGATTCTTGTATTTATACCACTTAGGAGACTTTGATTTTTTGGTATTTTGATTCTTTTTTATTATATCTGTTGGTTTCTACTATATTATGATAATTTTTTATGTTTTGGTTATGTTTTTTGTTATATTTTTTATACGTGCATCAAATATAAGATTTTATGTTTATTATTTACCTTGTATGGGTGTTTAATCTTCCAAAAGGAAAAACTATCCCTTAATGTTCATGAACCCATTGAATTTTTTTTCTAGACATTGGTGTCTTGGGGATGTCAAATAAGGCCAATAACACTAGTCACTTCTCAATATAATGAGGAGGGTTCAGATGTTACATTTAGGGTATAGGGTGTGCGGCTTAGTTTTTAGGGTATTGGGTTTGGGGTCTGGGGTATAGGGTTTAAGGTTTAAGGTGTATGGTTTAGGGTATTTTGTTTATAAGGTAGTGTATAGGGATTATTGAGCAGGGTTTAGGGTTTAAGGTGTATGGTATGTGGTTTAAGGTCTACTGTTTTGGATTTATGGTTTAGGGTGTAGGGTATAGATTTTAGGGTCTAGGGTATAGGGTTTAGGGTGTACAGTATAGGAATTAGGGTGTTGGGTTTGGGGTACTAGTTGTATGGTACAAGGTTTATGTTGTAAGCCATAGGGTATAGGGTTTAGGGTTTAGATTTTATGGTATAGGGTCTAAGGTTTAGAGTTCATGGTGTATGGAATATTGTTTTTAATTTAGGTTCTAGGGTTTAGGGTGTATGGTCTTGTGTTTAGGGTGTATATTTTAGGGTTTAGGGTATAGGTTTTGGGGTGTGGGGTTTATAGTTTAGGGTGTAGTGTACATAGTTTCAGGTATAGGGTTTAGGATATAGGGTTTTGAGTATGGGGATCATGGTGTGTGGTTTTTGGTTTTGGGTGTAGGATTTAGGTTTTATGTTTTTTTTGAGTTTTTTGGCTTTTAGAGTTTTTTGGGTTTTTAATGGTTTTTAGCGATATTTTTCATTCTTTTGGGTTTTTATAGGATTTTTTGTTTTCAGGGTTTTATGTTTTTTAGGGGTTTTTGGTTTTCCAGGTGTTTATGGGTTGTAGGGGTATTATTTGTTTTAATGTATTAGGGTTTTATGGGTTTTATGGGTTTTTTAGGATTTTTAGGATCTTTACAGTTTTAAGGGTTTTCTTAGAGTTTGTAGGGGTTTAAAGGACTTCTAAATTTTTTTTGAAGTATTTTTAGTTTTTTATGGTTTTTTTAGTTTTTAGGGATTAATGGATTTTGGTGGTTTTAGGGGGTTTTCAGATTTTCTGGGGTTTTCTTGGCTAGTTGGTTTATTCATGTTCTTTAAGTCTTTAATTTTTTGGGGGGTTTTAGTGTATTTTATAGTTTTACAGTGTTTTAGGTTTTATTTAGAATTTTTTGAATTACATAGGTTTTGTTTTGGGTTTTTAGGATCTTTAAGGACATTTTAGGGGTTTTAATGGTTCTTTGGGGTTTTTTATTCTAGGGTTTAGGTTTTTTAGGGAGTTAAATGGTTTTAATGGGTATTTTAGTATTTTTATATGGTTTTTAGGGTATTTGAGTGTTTTTATTTTTTTAGGGTATTTTAGTTTTTTCAAGGGGTTTAGGGTAATTCAAGGGTGTTTAGTTTTTTAGGTATTTGATGTTTTTTAGGGTTTTAGAAGGGTATTTTTCATTTTTTTGGGGTTTTATTTTTTTTAGTGATATTAGTGTTTCTTGGGTTTTTTATGGGTTTTTAGGATGTTATCGTTTTTTTGGGGTTTTGGGGTTTGGGTTTTTTAGGGTTTCCATGGTTTTCAAGATTGGGGGATATGATTTTGGGGGTTTAAGGGTTTTTAATGTTGTTTGTGTTTTTAGGGTTTTGGGTGGTTTATGGGTTTAAAGGGGTTTTAGGTTTTTTGGTATTTTGAGGTTTTTAGTTTTTTAGTTATTTTAGGGTTTAGGGGGTTATGTTTTTATATTTTTAGGGGATTTTAGGGATTTTGTCCATTATAGGTTTTGTAGGATTTTTATTGTTTTCATAATATTTTATAGGGATTTTTAGGGGTTTTGGATTTTAGGGTATTTAGGGGAGGTTTTTTTTTATTTTGGGGATGGGGGGGTTTAATGAATTTAGGGTTGATTGGGGTTTTTATAGTTTTTACATGTTTTATAGACTTTTAATGTTTTTTTTCTTTGGGTTCTTTGAAGGTATTTTATCATTTTTATGGTTTTTAGTGTATTCGGTTCTTTTATGATCTTATTGGTTTTTTTGGGAAATGTAGGGGTTTAGGGTATCTTATTATTTTAGGTGTATTTTTGGATTTACGGTTTTTTAGTGGTTTTTAGGGTCATTTTGGGATTTTATGGATTTTAGAGTTTTTAGGGTCCTCTACGGTTTTTAGGATTTTTAGTGTCCTATAGGGATTTCATGAATTTTACGTTCCTTTATGTTTTTTGGGGTTTTATGGTCATTTGTGGTATTTATAGACCCTTATGGTTTTTATGGGGTTTAAGGACCTTTTGGGTATTTTGTATTTTTAGGGTCCTTTATGTTTTTTTAGATTTTTTAGGGAATTTTAGGTTTTTTAGGTTCCTTTAGGGTTTTATGGTTTTGTAGAGCCTTTAGGAAATTTGGATTATTTTTTGGAAATTTAATGTTTCTTAGGGTTTTTAGTGTCACTTAGGGTTCATTAGGGTTTTGCGTATTTGATATGGTTTTAGGGAATTGATTTTCATTTAGGGACTTCTATGGGGTTTAAGGGTCTTTTAGGTTTTTAGGGTCGTTTAGGGGTTTCAATGGTTTTAGGGACTTTTTTCGTTTTGTTTGGTTTTCATGGGTTTTAGGGGTATTATGTGTTACTAGGGTTTTTAGGGTTTATATTTTTTTAGATGTTTTAGTGGTTTTGGGGGGTTTAGGGTTTTTAGGATACATGAGGGTTTTAGGGTTTTTAGAGGTTTAGGGTTTTTAGGTTTTTAGTATTTTCTGGCCTTTTATGGTTTTAAAGATTATTTTGGTGTTTTAGGGTATTTAGTGTTTTTATGGGTTTAACGGTTTATCATTTTTAGGGATTTTAAGGTTTTTAATGGATTTTTGGGTTTTTATATATTTAGAAGCTTTTTTATATTTTTGGAGGGTCTTAGGATTTTTTTTTTGGATTTTTAGCATTTTAAGGGGTTTTAGGGATTTAGAGTGTTTTTAGGCTCATTAACGTTTTATAGAGATATTAAGATCTTTTAGCGTTTTTTGTTTTTAGGTTCTTTTACTCTTTTTGGGATTCTTCGGGTTTTTTTGGGTATTTAGTATTTTTAGTTTTTTATGGTTTTCAAGGTCTTTATGTGGTCTTTATGGTATTTAGTTTTTTTTGGGGTTTTAGGATTTTTAGGATTTTTATGGGTTTATAGGCGATTCCAGGTTTTTTAGATTTTTTTTGATTTTCAAGTATTTACTATTTTTAGGGGTTTTCTGGTTTTAGGTTATTATTTGGGGTTTAGGGGGTTTTGTGTTTTTAGGGTCTTTCATTTTTTAGTGTTTTGGGTATTTTATTTTTTTAGGGGTTTTATCCTCTTTTTGGGTATTTAGGCTTTTAGAATCTTTTATGGGTTTTATGATTTTAATGTTTTTTAGGAGGTTTAAGGGTTTTCGGGGGTTTAATTGATTTTATTAGGTTTTAAGATTTTCTTTAGGGTTTGGGGGTTTTATATTTTTTTGGGTTTTTGGGTTTATAATGGGTTTTTAGGGTCCTTTAGTGTTTTAACACCCATTAGGATTTTCATGAATTTTTATGTATTTTAAGATTTTTATCATTTTAAATGTTTTATAGATTTTAGGGGTTTAGGGTTTTTAGGTTTTTAAAAGGGGTTTAGTGTTTTTAAGGATTTCGAAGGTTGTAAGGGTTTTTAGTGTTTTTTTGGGTTTTAGGGTTTTCTGGTATTTTTATGGGTTTTAGAGGATTTAAGGGTTCTTTCTATTTTATGTATTCTTTTAATATTTCAAGGTTTTTGGGGGGTTTTTTATCATTTTTATGGTTTTCTTGGATTTTGTTAAATGTTTTTAGAAGTTTTTAAGGTTTTTGAGGGGTTTTAAGTGTTTTCTATGTTTATTACAGTTTTTTAGGTTAGTAGGAATTTTGGTTTTTTAGTGTTTATTTATTTTTTTTATTTTTTTATGGTTTCATTATTACATTTGAGTTTTTAGGGTTATTTATGGGATTTTAGGGGGTTTTAGGGTTTCTAGGTTGTTTTAGTATTTTTATGGATTTTATGGGTTTTTAGTGTTTTTTATGGTATTTCATGTCTTTTAGGGATTTTTAGGGTGTTTCTGGATTTTTAGGGGAATCTTGAGTTATTAGGGATTTTAAGGGGGTTTTAGGGTTTTAGAATTATTTTATGGTTTTTAAAGGTTTTTGGATTTTTAGGATTGTTGTTGTTTTTTAGGGTTTTTTGGGATTTTTGTGTTTTTAGGGTCTTTATGGGTTTTTAGGGTCTTTTTGTGAATTTATATGGTTTTTAAGGTCATTCAAGGTTTTTATGGGGTTTTAGGGCCTATTAAGTGTTTTAGGGGTTTAAGGTTCTTTGGTATTTTTACTGTCATTTAGGGATTTTAACTATTTTATGGATTTTAGGGTTTTAGGTTTATTAGTATTTTTTTAGGTCTTTGAGGTTTTATGGGTTTTTTAGTGTTTTTACAATTTTACAGTGTTTATGGGTTTTAAGGGTTTTAGAGATTTTAGGACCTTTTTTATATTTTTTGGGTTTTATGGATTTTAAGGGTTTTTAGGATTTCCAAGGTTTGTATGGATTTTTTCTATTTTTGAGTGTTTTTTTAGTTTTTAAGGGGTTTTAGGGTTTTTAGTATTGTTTTTGAGTGTTTTAGGGTTTTTAGAGTTTTTAGGTTTTTTAGTTTATTTAGGGATTTTTAGGGTATTTATGGTTTCTAGGTGGTTTATGGTTTTAAGTGGATTTAGGGTTTTTATGGGTTTTTTGGGTTTTTAGGTTTTTAGGGTTTTTTGGGATTTTATGGGATTTTTGTTTTTTAGGGTTTTTAGTGTATTTGTGGGTTTTTAGCAGTCTTATATGGAATTTATATATTTTTTAGATTCTTTTAGGGGTTTTGAATTTTTTTGGGTTATTTTCTATGTTTTTAGGGTTTGGGTAGTTTTATGTGGTTATTGGGATTTTTATGATTTTTAGGGTTTTTAGGGGGAATCATGGTTTTTTGGGGGGTTTCAAGATTTTAGGGGTTTTATGGTTTTATCGTTTTATGCATTTTAAGGGGGTATTGGATCTTTTTAGGGTTTTTAAAATGTTTTTAGGGGTTTTAGGGGATTTTATTATTTTTAGGGTGTTTAGAGTCTTAGGGACTTTTTGTATTTTTATGGGTTATTTGGGTCTTTAACGTTTTTATGATTTTTAGGGTCTTTTATGGTATTTGGGGATTTTTATGATTTTTAGTTTCATTTTAGATTTTTTGTTTCTTTTAGGTTTTATGGTGTTTTAGGGTCTTTAATGGATTTTTTTGGGGTTTTAGGGTCTTTTAGGGTTTAAGGTTTTTGGGGGGGTTTATGCTCTTTATTGTTTTTTCAGGAATTAGGGTACTCTAGGGGTTTTTGGGGTTCTAGGGGTTTTAGGGGTTTTATGGTCCTTTAGGTGTATTTAGGGAAGAAGAGGTTCAGGACTAGGCAAGCCCATCCCCCAAAATATCAAAGGAAAACAAGTAAAAGACTAGGGGAGGGGCCGGGTCAGTCGACCCATACCCAAAAAACAATCCCCAAAAGGAAAACAAAAAAATAAAGGAATAGAAAAAAGACACAATAGACCGAACAACCCAGCACTGCATCATGCATCCTCACATCCATAGGGATCCTCATCTGCAACATACCTAGAGGAGGCATAAAAGTCCACTGACTCCCATTCAAATGACTCATATTTCTTGAGGAATTCAGTACAATACCTCTTTAGTCGCTTCTTCTCGAGCTTCCATTCCAATCGATCCTTGTAAAGAGCATCCACCACGGCTTTGGAAGCCTTCTAGGGGGCCCTTGTAGCCATTGGTTTTGTAAGGGAGGTATAGTCTCTCCTTTCCCTCCTCTGGGAAGGGGAGGCACTCCCCCTCCTCCTACTTTGAAGAACATCATCAGAACTCACCACTTTGGGGCTCCCCTCCTGCCTGGAACCAATAGCCGCAGGCTCAGACCCTCCTCATGGATTCCCGGGGTCCGAGTCAGGATGAACTGAGCCATCCATCAACATCCTAATCCTACAATTATTAGGCATGTTCACATTAATGAATCCATTACAGTCCTCAATGACAAAATCATATTTGACTTCTTCATCAATTTTATCCCATTCAAACATCACCTTCAGTTTACGCTGTTGTAGAATCTCTCATCGGTGTTGCTCAAAGGGGATTTCAGAATCGTCCAACATGATCATATCCACGAATTCAACATAGGGAGGTAGCTTTTCAAAGGCCACAAGCTCCGTTCTGGAACTCTGTTGCACCACAGTCTTCCCAACAGCAAAAGGGGCCGCATCACACAGCTCCTATTCCAGTAAATGATCAGATGGGGTGGCCTTGGCACCACCTAAATCATCACCTGGGGTATTTAAGGTTGTCTCTTCTAATTTTATGTCAGAGACCTACCACTCCTCATCAACCTGAGCATCAACTAGTGACTCTGGACACTCCCACTCCTTTGGGTCAAGCACTGCAAATGAATTTAATGTGAGAACCAGGTCATGTTCTAACTCCTGACCATTTGCCTCGGCAGAAGCGGCATTCTTCAGCAACCCCTCCATCCTCATCCCCTCAGAACCTAGGCTGGGAATGTCACTTCACACCCCACTCAGAACCATCTGAAAGCATTCATCAGTAGCCATATATTTCTCAGGAACCACCTCCACCACCCCACTGGAAAATGGTGCAGCACCTGCCCGTCCTAAATCATCCTTCAATCACTTGAAACAATCCTTTAGTGTTATTTTGTTTGTTTTATGATTTTTGGGTTATATATTATTCTATGGGTTTTTATGGGTTTTAGGTTATTTTATGGTTTTTAGTGTTTTTAGAGGATTAATATGATTTTTTGGTTTTTAGGGTTATTTGGGGTTTTTTGGTTTTTTGGTTTTTTAGTGTTTTAGTGTTTCAGGGTTTTTTACGGGTTTTTTGGTTTTTGTAGGGATTTATAAGTTATTTTAGGTTTTCTGGGATTTTTTGGGGGTTTTTTGGTTTTTAGTGTATTTTTATAGTTTTAATGGATTTTAGGAGTTTTAGGGGGTTTATATGGGTTTCTAGGGTTTTTAGGGGTTTTAAGGGTCTCTTAGTTTTTTTAGAGTTTTTGGGATTTGGGGGGTTTTTAGGATTGTTTTGGGGTTTTTACATTTTTAGGGGTTTTTGGTGATTTTAGAGGTTTGGAGGGTTTTAATGGTTTTAAAAGTTTTAGAGTTTTTAGGGTTGGGGAGGTTATGGTTTTAGGGTGTTTAAGGGGTTTTAGGGTCTTCTAGATCTTTTATATGGTTTTGTAGGTCTTTTTGGGTTTTATGGTCTTTTGGTGTTTTGAGGGGTTTGAGGGAAATTTTTTAGGGTATTTTATGGGTTTTAGAGGTTTTAGGATTTTGAAAGGTTTTTTAGGGTTATTAGATTTTTTGGGGGGTTTTAAGAGTTTTCAGTGTTTTAGTTTGTTATAGTGTTTTAATAGTTTTAGGGTTTTTTAGTGTTTTTAAGGGTACTTTATGTTTTTTAGGTTTTTAGGGATTTAGGTATTTTATGGGTATTTATTTAGGGATTTAAATGGATTGTTTGGTTTTTAGGATTTTTAGAGGTTTTATATTTTTTACGTTTTTAGGGTTCTTATGGTTTGTTGATATTTTTTAGATATTTTCAGTGTTTTAAAGGGTTTCTAGAGTTTTTTTCAGGTTTTAGGCAAGGATGATGTGAGGGTCAGGATATTCCCCCCCCCCCCTCCAAAAAAAATTTATTAGAAAAAAGATACAACAGACATAGGGGAGGGGTCAAATGACCTACACCCAAAAACGATTAATAACCGCAACCCCTTAACAGCCAAAAAGCAAAAAATCCCACAAAAGATAGGAAAAGCAGAAAAATAGAAAAGTCTCCATCAATACCTCCCAACCAAATAGAAACCAGTATCCAATAGCACCATAGCCATCAAGAACAACTTCATCAACATTCATCGGCACAATCTAAGTAGCACCAGAGTAAAACCTTGTCCCAACACCACCATATTTCATTACCGTACCAAGTTCGGCAACCATCATCCTAAACTACAATCTTAGCTTCTCAAGCCTCCACCACTTAACAGTGCCTCCCCACCAATACGCACCCTTGACACCGAGATGAACCACCAACACCATCCCAAAACCACCTCATGCACCATCATACTGGACCAAGATGGAGTCTAATGTGAAGGGGAGGGAAGAAATTGCAGAGGTGGGTGCATGAGTCAAGTGGAACGACAATGGTGAGTAGCCGCACCCTAGCATCTAGATCCAACAGTCACCTAGTAGATCATCCAAACATCGCACATCAGCATTACCACCAAAAGCCAGCTTCCAGTAGCACAAACCCAGGAAGAACTGAACCGAGAACATCACACACAAGTAGCGACCAACATTCCTCATCAAAGCAGGAAAGGGCATCCATCTCTTTGATTTCCAACAAACAAAACCTTCTTACTATCCATCATTTACCATATCCCCATCAATAACAGCATAGGACCACCAATGCCTGCACCTAGGACCATTCTACAGCACCCGAACCTCCTTAAGCATATCCAAACCTATAAAACACCTCACGTCAGACCCATTAGATAGCACCAACAGCACACAACCGAACTAGAGGAAACTAGAAAAGCATCCATCTCCTTTAAACCAATCAATATCCAACATCCAACAAAAACCAGCTAGAAGCTCCCTACAAATTACATAATAGAAACTCTCACCTTTTCCAAACTCAAGATCCAGAATCAACATTCTGAGAATAAGAACCACCACATTTGAAACACTCGAGCACCAATCCATACCAAAAGATCATAACCAGTAAACAAAGAAAAACATAAATTTGTACCTCATTCCACATCCCAGGAGCAGTAGCCAAACAAATCAATCCACCATAAAATAAAACTCATGGACATAAGAATTTAACTGAAAGGTGTCCGAACGGTGGAAACCGAAGAGCCTAGGACACAACATGAGCAGACGCAACAAAGACCGCTCGTAAAGGGAACCAAATCTAGAAAATCCACAGGTTTGAAGAACCATCCAGGATGAGATCCCAGGGTAGGAAACCAATCATCGATTATGATTCTTTTGCATCCTTCTTTGACACCCACGACCCTGTTTACTAGAGTGTGGACACTTCATATTTGCAATCTTGACCCCGATCCATGGTAGAAAAGTATCGAAGTCACCTTCCAAAATGATCAGATCTAAAGCCACAATAGATCTCACAACCTCTAGAGACCTTGAATACTGAACACACTAGAGAAAGAGACTCTCCCTTCATCGATAACTTGCAATAACCGATGATCCATCATCGAAGCTGCGAGAAAAACCCAAGAAAAAACATGGAAGAGGCATCGAGCGAGAGAGAGAGAGATCCTAGAGAGTGTTCTTCCATATCCTTTCATGTAGAATATAGATTTCGGGTTTTAGGGTTATTTTTGTTTTTAAGGGTTTTTTGGGGTTCTTATAGACTTTTATAGGTTTTTGAGATTTTTGGGTATTCTTAATGGTTTTTAGGTTTTTAGGGGTTTTTAATGTTTTTAAGGAATTTAGGTTAATTTATGGGGTTTTACTATTTTAAATTATTATTTTAGGGTTGTAGGGATTTATAGTTTCGAGGGGCTTTAAGGGGTTTTTTTGGTTTTATGTTTTTTTAGTGTTTTTAGGGTGTTTTTAGGTTTTTAGGGGTTTTCATGAATTTTATTTTTTATGGTGTTTAAAGGATATGTGGGTCTTAAATGGTTTTTATAAGTTCATACAGACTTTTATGGATTTGTGGGGTTTTAGGGTCTTTTAGGGTTTTAGGGATTCTAGGTATTTTTATGATTTTGTGGGTTTTATGCTCTTTTGTGGGTATAAGGTCTTTTCTGGGTTCAATGGTTTTAAGGGTTTTTAGTGTTTTAAAGGTTTTAAATCCTTTTTGGGTTATTAGGTTTCAATTCTGGTTTTTAGAGTTTTAAGGTGTTTTAGTTTTTCTAGGGTTTATAGTTTTTTGGGGTTTTATTTATTTAGAACTTTTATGGGGTTTTATGAATTTTTTTTATGTATTTTAGGGTTTTTTTTGTTTTTAATGGTTTTTAGGGTTTTTATAATTTTTAAGGATTTGGAGGGATTTTTTTGGTTTTAGATTTTTTTATGTTCTTTTGGGATTACTTAGTGTTTTAGGTGATTTTAGAGCTTCTTGGGGTTTCCATTATTAGTTATAGGTTATGGGGATTTCTTAAGTGTTTTAAGGGTATTTTTTTGCTTCTAATTTGTCTTTAGTGTTCTTTTTAAGGATTTTAGAGTTTTATGGTTTTTGAACCAATTTAGAGGTTTTAGAGTTTCTTTCATTATTAGGGTTATTTAGGGGTTTTGGGGTTTCCAAATTTTTCTATTGGATTTTAGGTTTTTTAAGGATTTTTGAATTTTAGGGTTTCAGGGGTTTTTCTTTCCTTTTTTTTTTTTGAGATTTCGAGGTTTCTTGGGTGTGTAAGGGTTTTTTTTGGCATTTTAGTGTTTTTATAAGAATTTGGTGTAATAAACCATGTATTTATAGAATAATACATTTTCATATATATTAATATTTATGATTAATATATTAATTTTATATTACATAGGACTCTTTGTCCGATAACGTACTCAACACACAACAATGGGTTTTTCCCAAATCGTACATTGCACACAACATTGAGTTATACTGAAAAATAATATAATGATATTATTATTTTAAGTTGTAGTTAATGAATAGATGTTGTATTTTTAGGAATTAACATAACTAACTATATTATTATTACAAATGTTTGTTTAATGTTTTTAAATTTATCCCATAAATTTTAGTGGCTTAAAATAAGAATGAATCTGATTTTAAGCATGAAAAACTCTAATTTTTTTAAAAGTTAATTTTACAAACTTTTGATGGAAAAAACTTTTTAAATATTTCTTTTTTTACATTTATATATTCTATTTGAAAAAATAAACTTCTTCTTTAGAAGTGGGACATATAAATTTACTTTGGATGAAATTTTGTTATAATTCTGATAGAGTTCATTTTTAATGAATTGTGAAAAAATACTGCATTTTAATTCCAAAATGTCTTTTCATATAATTTATTTATATATTTAGGTTGTCCGTTTAATTGGTTTTAAATTATAATTGTAATATATTTTTATCATTTAATCCAATTATGGTCATTGGAAGTAATTTCACTTTTTAATTTGACATAAACACATGTCAATATTTTGGTAGTTTTTACTTCTCAAAAACACATTATTGGGTATCGACAATGGGAATTAATTTTAAATGAATCATTTAAACTTCTGTATTTTGAATTAGTAAAAATGGATTCCATATTTGGAATTAAGATTTCCAAATTTTGTAAATTGGTACCTTTTATTTTTAGTCATTATGAATAGTAACTTTTGTAATTATTTTATTTACCATGGTTAAAGGGTAAGTGTGGTAAATAAGGGTAAAAATAATTTTATAATGATGTTAAACTACCCTAATATGTGTTATAATCCTATTAGAGGATATATTTCGGACCATGGGATTCCTTGGGTCGATTTTGGGACCCCATCGAGCCACTTGAATTTGAAAATGACATTTTATATGAAATAATTTAATGTAAAGAAAAATGTAACATAATCACGTATCTTATAGTAAAACAATTTTTATATGAGGTTATATAAGAGATAATTTTGACTATATATAATTATTATAAATATAAAAATATTTCCTAAATCATGGTATTTTATTTATAATTTTTAGATATCAAATAAATAAATTTATTTATGAAACAATGATGAGGTAGTGATTACCTTATTAATGATTGATTTATGTAAATGATATTATAAATATTCAAATAAATTTATTTTGAAACTTTTATGTCATAAAAAATTTTTATGGAGAAATATTTCTGGTTAACATTGAATTAATAAAGGGTTTTTGAATGAACCATGTTTTAATGTATTTTTAAAAATGTCATAATATGAATAGTATAAAAATTGACGTAAATGATTTTTTAAAATAAAAAATATCTTGTTAAATCATATAATAGTCATAAAAATATAATATTCGGCCAAATTAATTATATAATTTTGAAAATTTCATTAATGAACCACTTTTGGTTCTATTGTAATTTTATAGTAACTATATTAACCATATAGTATGAATATACAAGAAGACATTGTAAAAGTTAAATTAATTTACAAAGGGATAAAGATAAAAGATATGGTTAAATCTATGGGCTAGACTTGTCTAAAAGCTTTTTTTATTTGAAATTATTTAGAAAAATAATCACCTTATATTTTAATAAAATGAGTTTGGGACCTTTTGAAAACGAAATTTAGTTTATACTAAAATAATCTTCCAAGACATTCCTGAAGTGCCCATCCTCCCTCTTATAAAATGGCATCACTATAACCCTTACTCACACCTCTCAATCCACTTGGGTCATCCCAAATCTACCCAAATAATCTCCCAAAATCCCTATCTTCCTCCTAGAAGCCTCACAAAGGGAAGAATTCAATTCAATAAATCCTTTTAGCTTAAATCAAAAGGAGTTACCCGATTTGAGGTAAAGTCTTCTCTCAAGATTCTTTCAATAATTTCCATCCTCCACTGCCTAAAATCTCCTTATTCCATTATTTTTTAACAACATAAGAATATTAAATATACTAGTATGTTTTTATTAGAATTATTCGAAATACACTTACACACAAACCTCCATCTAATGGATATGATCATGTTGTTTCTGTGTACGGAGAACTACTACCTCACAAAATGATGAATGTTCAATTTTTTCCTACCACCTCTCATGGTGTCCATTATTATGGAATTATATTTATATATTATATATTATATATTTATATTTTCTCTATGATAGTGTATTTTTTATTTATGAACATACCCTTATGCTTTTCATGATCTGTAAATACGATAATTTAATTTGAGGAAGTGCAGACAACCGCCCCCTCAAAGTTATTTGACTCATTCATGCCATACATGGAACATATAAAGGATGATGTAAATTAAATTTTGTAACGTATATATCATATTATATTATATTATACTATAATTAAAAAATACCTATGTGTCATTTAGTTTTCATTTTTTTAATATGAAAATTAAATGAAAGTAGCGTTCAAGCATACATACGGCTAACAGTCTCCATGAATGATGTATTTAATTTCTTATCTCAAAATGTTATAAACTATTATAAATAAATACGTACTAGATATATATGATATTTGAATCCTGAATAATATTCTTAAGATAATGTTATTTTGACCACATGGACAATTAGTAATTATAACAAGATCATTTTCGACTCAAGTACCCAATGTCGACAAAATGATCGATATTAAATTGAATAATTATGTAATTTTTATAACATGGTTATAAGTGATATAAAATTAATAATAAAACTGTAAAAGGTTTTGAAGAAATTATAAATTAACCTATGTTTATTATTCATGAATATAAATAGAAAATGAGACAAATCAGACTCAAGGTAAGGGACTTCATCTCAATCTCCTTTCACTGAGGCATTTTTTTTATTATACACAACCATATTTTATACATTGTATAATTATACCATTTTACTTTTAATTTCATTAAATGGTATTCAAAATTAATATTTCGTTTTATAAAGCGTTTTACTAAATGACAAAAAGATTTTTCTTTATAACACATGCGGTGAAAACGACCTTTCCACCGCAGTGAGTATTATTTGATATCTGGATTACATAACAAGACATAATGTTTTAAAAAGGAAAATAAATAGTTTATACCATTTTTATGTATTTTGGTATTGAAAATGGTTTTGATAAATCATTTATTATGTCAATATCTTTAAATTATATATTGTGATTGCAATGTTATGTTTTTTTATGCTTTCTTTATGTGTTATGATTATGTTATGGTTCTTGGGAGTTGTTTACATATACGGGTGGTTATGTGATAAGCCTAGGGTGGGTGAGCCCGATATAGCTCTAAAATTCATTGGTTTATGCAACATAGGTGAACTTTAATGTTTCTCATAAGATATTTAAAGAATATACTGTGATGGGTATTCCAAAAGTAACTCTCTATGTAGTTGTGAAAGATAGAATGTAAGTATGTTATAGATGCCACACATTACCTTTATGATTTATGATTTATATGTGTTATTCTTAAATCTTATTATTTCATGAGGTATGTTAAAGATATTATGTTTTATGAGTGAAAAGTATGATTTCATTAATTTGAATGTATTGATGGACTGATCTTTTCTTTCCATATTTTATAACCCTTACTGAGCTTTTTATGCTCATCCCAAGATTTTGAAATGTTTGTCAGAGGTTATAAGGATGGGTAAGAGAAAGGAAAAATTCAAGAAGATTTATATCAATAAATCAATTCATGTTTTATTTAAGGAGTTTTATTGTCTTGAAAAAAAATTGGTTAGAGTAGAAGTGTCTACTTTGTAATATTTGAGATGTAATGAAATAGTTATGGCTTAATTATCTAAAACTCTAAACCTAAAAATATCCCCAATGTGAATTTTTATTTTAACTCAAGATTAAGTAATATTTTAAGGCTTTGGCCGCATCGTTGGTATCATAGGTCGGTTTAGATAACTTTAGATGTTAGGTTGTTATTTAAGCATAAGTGACATAACCATAATGGTTAGCATATTAGAAAGTGTCATAGTTATTTTAGATAAATTGAATGAGTTTAAGATAACATGAATAAGTATATGTTAGTATTTACCCTCCTCAAAAGATATTATATACTGATTTTACTGATATACTTACACTGAACTTTTTGGTTTTGGTGAATGGAAGGATCTAGAAGAAACCAAGGTAACAATGGATGTGAAAAAAACTGTGATGGTTTTATGAGTAAGCTACCAAATGAAATGTGATCTGCAATGAGAAAACTTATGGTTATTCTTTACAAACTTTCTAGATTCATGATTTAACAATTGAACATTTTTTATTTTTCTAAGGCATCATATTTGCGAGAAACAAATCCCTATCGAAGTTCAGGTAAGAATAATAAGGTTAAGTATATTAGAAAACCTATATTTCAAGGATGTGAAAAGAAACACCTAGGAAAAAGCTTCAATGTGATGGGAAGATGTTTTAGATGTGATAATGAAGGTCATAAAGAAAATACCTACCATGTAAAAGGAAGAGTCTAGTTGACTCTAAGAAAAGGAAAGAAGTTCTTTCTGAAGGGTCAATTGAATGTTTTAAATGTGGTGTGCATGGTCATTATTCAAATAGCTGTCCTACAAAGAAGGTTCAGGAATGGGATTAGCAGGATCATGCAAATATATGTTTACCAATTCCTAATTCCATTCCAATTGAAGATGATGAAATTTAAAATGACCTATGAAAGGTCTAGATTATTTTTTTAGCTCATGTTTTGACATTTTTAAAATATTAGGACATTATGCCTGATTTTCGTTATAGGGAAGAAGCATTACAGAATAAGTTGGGTAAAATGTTTAAGGGATAATAAGTAATGTTGGATGATTAAGGAGTATATATTTTAGAAATTTGGGAGTTTTGGTAGATATATGGGTGATGAAATATTTAAAAGTATTGATGCTCTTTTGTTGATGAAATTACATTAGAGGAATTTTCTCTTGTATGCGTAACCCTGAAGTTTGTTATGTGAAAATTCTATTTGAGGAAGAATTATCTTTTAGTGGATATAGTTATAAAGAACCATTTGGGTTTATATGATTCTTGAATTTGAGTAAAGTGTAGGTTATTACTTTTTGGGATGAAAATGAGAGGTATGAGATAACAATTGAGGTTAAAATATGTTATGGATATTTTTGAGGATTTTATCTCATTTTTGGGAATGTTATAAAATTATATAGTTTTTGAAAAGGGAAATCACACTGACCGCATGACAACCCATCACATTGGACAAAGCTGCGGAAATTGAACCCACAACCAAAGTGTGATTGGGATTTATCGCCTATAGCTCACCTACATGAAGTCTGTGGTTAGTATGACTTATTATTTTAAGTTAAATTATGTTAAGAATCAAGAATAAGTAGATTTTTGAACATATTTTTTATCAAATAGATATCCTTATTATAGGAAAATGATTTTGTGATTAAGTTATAAATGTTATTTTGGCAGATGTTTACTCTTTTGGGAATAATATATTCCTAAGGAAAATAGAATACTATGGGATTTCATTTGAGGATAAATGATGGAATTTTATTTTAGAAGAATCTATGTTTCAATTATGTACATATGGAAATTTGGGTTATTTATGGAAATGATTAACCTATCTTGGAGCATATGTGATTAAGTTAATTACATTTATGTATGAGACTTTAATAGTACTCGATGTTATTTGGAGATAAAAGTTAAGATTTATTGTGGAAGACTATGTAATAAAATTAGTCGGAGTTTTTCATTTCAATCTTAGTTTGGATTATTTTGAATAATTTTAAGGGAAATTGTGTATTTAATTGTCATTGTAGAACTTTGGGAATTGTTTTTTGAATTTTGGAGATTAAGAGCAGTATTTTTTTATAAAGTATTATCCTTTTTTGTTATTATTTTATATTTTACTATCCATTTTGGTTTTTGTTAATATCTAAATATAGTGGAAATATATAGTTCATCTTTTCTGGATTATGTGATTCTCTATATGTTGATTCTAGAGCTTTAGGTGTGACCAAGTCATCTTGGATACTCATTGTTTGGAGAAAAGATTAGTTTGTGGTAGAAGTTTATTAAAGGATGAAACTCTACTTGGAAAGTAAGTATATTTCCTTATGTTCTTAGTCAATCTCATAAATAAAGTATGAAACTTTATGAAAATAAAATTAAAAAACGTTTTCAGTTTAATTTTCCCACTGGGTAATCAATGATCATTTAACCTATCACAAGTTTGTAATTTTATGGTGGTTAACTTTCTCCTGATCAGGTTTTCTATTAGTCTCCATCAGAACATGATGGTTAGTTTCTCTTCCGTATCCATGTTTTTCTAAATGGAATCCTAGTATGGGTTATCTCGGGTGACCTTTTTTACTTCTCTTTCTTTATTTTAAAGTGATAGTTTTATGGACACTTTTTCCAATGTGGTTCATTCAATGATGTTTCCAAGCCCAATTTTAAAAATGTGAGGATGCAATTTCCAAAAGGGGGGAAGGATGTAATGACCTAGGTATTTATAGAATAATATACTATCATATATATTAATATTTTTGAATAAGATATCAATTTTATATTAAATATGAAACTTTATTCGATAACATACACAACACGCAACAACATGTTTCTCTAAAATTTAACGTTGCAAACAACTTTGAGTCATCCTAAAAAATAATATAATACTATAATTATTTTAAATGGTAGTTAATGCATAGATATTTTATTATAGAGAATGAACATAAATAACTAAATTATGATTACAATTTTTTTTTTACATTTATCCAATTAATTTTAGAGGATTAGATTAAGAATTAATCTGGTTTTAAACATGAAAAACTATAATTTTTTTACAAGGTCGTTTTACCGCCTTTTGATGGAGAACCATTTTGAAATCAAGTTTTTGTCACTTTAATATGTTTTATTTGACAAAATAAAATTATTCTTTAGAATAGGGACATAAAAATTTACTTTGTATGAAATTTTTGTATTTGCCTAATTACGTTCATTTTAAATGAATTGTGAAAAAATACTGCATTTGAACTAAAAACTGTCTTTTCATATAATTTATTTATATAGTTATATTGTCCTTTTAATTGGTTTTAAAGAATATTTAGATTATATTTTTATAATTTAATTCAATTATGTTTTTTGGAATTAGTTTCACTTTTGAATTTTACATAAACACATGTCAATATTTTGGTAGTTTTTACTTCTTAAAAACACACTTTTTGGTTTCAACAATTGGAATTAATTTTAAATTAATTACTGAAACTTCTATGTTTTTAATTTGAAAAAATGGATTCCATATTTGGAATAATTTTGTAAAAATTGTGTAAATAGGTACATTTTCTTTTTAGAAATTATGAATAGTAACTTCAGTAATTATTTTATTTACCTTTGTTAAAGTGTAATTCTGGTAAATAAGGGTAAACAAATAATATTATAATGATATTAAACTACCATTACATGTGTTATAATCCTATTGGATGATATATTTATGACCATGGGAATCCTTGGGTTGATTATGGGACCCCATTGAGCCACATGGATGTTAAAATTAAATTTTATATTAATTAATTTAATGTAATGAAAAATGTATCATATTCATGTATATTTTAGTAAATCAATTTTATATGGTGTTATATAAGTGATATTTTCGATTATAAATATTAATTGGAAATATAAAATGATTTCATAAATCATGGAATTTTATTTATATTTTTTAGACATCAAATAAATTCATTTATTTATGACACACTGATGAGGTAGTGATTACCTTATTAATGAATGAGTTAAATAAATGAGATTATAAATATTAAAATAATTTTATTTTGAAACTTTTTACACCATTCAAGAATTTTATGGACTAATATCTCTTATTAAATTTTAATTAATGAAGTTTTTTCGAATGAATAAAGTCGTTATGTATTTTACAAAAAGTCATGATATGAATAGTATAAAAATAGACATAAATGAGTTTTTAAAACCAACAAAATTTTATTAAATGACATAATAGTCCTAAAAATATATTATTCCTTAAAATTACTTATATAATGTTTCAAATGTCATTAATGAACCACTTGGTGTTCTATTTTCATTTTATAATAACTATATTAACTATATAGTATGAATATACAAGAAGACATTGTAAAAGTTAAATAAATTAACTGAGGGTAGAAGCTAAAAGATAAGGTTACATTTTGGAATTATAAGTCTATAAAACCAATTAGTTGAAAGGATTTAGAACAATACTCACCTTATATTCCAATTAAATGAGTTTGGGACCTTTTTAAATAGAAATTTAGTTTATAAAAAAATAATCTTTCAAGACATTCCTGAAGTGACCCTCCTCCTACTTATAAAAGGGAATCCCTCTAACCCTTAATCACACCTCTAAATCCCCTTGGCTCATCCAAAATCTGACCAAATAAGCTCCCAAAATCCCTATATTCCTCCTATAATCCTCTCCTTGGGCAGAAGGTTATTCAATAATTCCTTTTATCTTAAATCAAAGGGAGTTACCCGATTTGAGGTAATGTCTTCTCTCAAGCTTCTTTCATTTATTTTATTTCTCCACCCCCCTAAACTCTCTTTATTTCATTATTTTATAAAAAATCAAGTATATTAAATATACTAGTATGTTTTTATGAGAATGATTTAAACTAAACTTACACACACACCTCCATCTATGTACGACGAACAACTGCCACACGAAATAATGATTGTACAATATTTCCATACCACCTCTCTTGGGGGACATTATGATGGTACTATATTTATATATGATATATATTATATTTATATTTTCTCTATTATACTATAATTTTTATTTACCAACATACCTTTTCACTTTCATGATGTGTAAATACGATAATTTCATTTGAGGAAGTGTGAACTACCGTCCCCTAAAAGTGATATGACTCGTTAATACCATACATGCAATGTATAAAGGATGGTGTTGATGAAATTATGTTACATTTATATCATAAGATATTATAATGGAATTATAATATTCCTATGTATCGTTTAGTTTTCATTTCATTAATATGAAAAATAAATGAAAGTAGTGTTCATGAGTACGTACAACTTACCGTCTCCATGAACAGTGCATTTCATTTCTTATCTCCAAAGGTTATGAGATACTATGAATACATATATATAGGATATATATGATATTTAAATCCTTAATTCCATTCTGAAGATAATGTACCTTTTACCCCATGGACAATTTTTAATTATAACAAGATCATTTTCGACCCAAGTACCTAGTTTCGACAAAATGATCGATATTAACTTAAATAATTATGTAATTTTTATAAGATGGTAATAAGTGATATAAAATGAATAATAAACCGTAAAAATGTAGTTATGCAAGAAGAAATTAACCTTATTTTATTATTCAGGAATATAAAGAACGAAGGAGACAAGTCAGACTCAAGGTAAGGTACTTCGTCCCAATATCCTTTCATTGAGGCATATTTTGGTTTATACATAAACTTCTTTTATATGATGTATAATTATACCCTTTTTATTTTAATTTAATTAAATGGTTTTCAAAAGTTATCTTCTGTTTTATGAATATTTTTACTAAATAACAAAAAGAATTTTTCTTTTTAACATACGCGGTGATAACGAACTTTCTTGCACTGTGAGTATTATTTGATATTTGGACTCCTTAAAAAACCATAATGTTTTTAAAAGAAAAATAAATACTTTACAACCTTTTTATGTATTTTCATGTTGATAGTGGTTTTGAGAAATTATTGATTATGTCAATAACTTGAAATGATATATTGTGATTGCCATTTTATCTTTCCTTTATGCTTTCTTTATATGTTATGATTATGTTATGGTTCTTGGGAATTGTTTACATATACAGGTGTTTCCATGATAAAGATAAGGTGGGTGTGTTGAGTCAATAAGGTTTTCCTTATGACTTTTCCATTCCTTCATGTAAGGGGGAGATTTTTTAGTCATTAAGGTTTCCTTATGACTTTACCATTCATCTTTTTTTGAAAATCACAAACACCTTATCTTAAGGAAAATCTCATTTTACCCTATATTTTACCCCTATAAGGGAAAAAAATTTCACCAAGGAAATATACATTACCACGTTTTCATTGTTCCTATCATTTTTTTTCTAAGTATAAAATTCGGATTGAGACCAAAACCTCGGAATCATATAATACATAGATTTGAAGCATTCGGTTTAAGAGTCTGAATTCTGGTTACGAAATCTCATGAAGTTCAACTCC
The DNA here is from genome assembly GCA_963277665.1 of Viscum album. Classification (NCBI taxonomy): domain Eukaryota; kingdom Viridiplantae; phylum Streptophyta; class Magnoliopsida; order Santalales; family Viscaceae; genus Viscum; species Viscum album. Next base: position 1,128,905,247 of record OY728152.1, on the reverse strand, counting down.
GAATTCTGGTTACGAACTCTCATAAAGATCAACTCCGAATTCTGGTTACGAACTCTCAAGAAGTTCAACTCCAAATTCTGGATACGAACTCTCATGAAGTTTAACTCCAAATTCTAGATATGAACATTATGAAGTTCAAGTATGAATTCTAGATATGAACATTCATAAAGTTTGACTCTAAATTATGATTATGAAATTGTTTAAAGTTCAACTATAAATTATGATTATGAATTCTAGTTACAAACATCTCTAAAGTTCTGACTCCGAGTTCTCTATATTCAGACTCCGAACTCCTATGAGTTCTGATTCAGAATTCTCATGAACTCTAACTCCAAACATTGTAATTCCAGGTTGTCGAATTCTTACAAAACAGAATCCGAATATCTTTGTATTGTGGACTCCGAATTCAATTTTGGTTAGACTCCGAACATCCATTTCCTTGCATTCCGAATATTGGATTTTAGTTATACTTACACTCATTTAGTTATAAAACAATGTCGTGCTTTCAGTTACCCACTAATTGTTGTTTGAGTGACACGTGTATTGGTCCCTCTGAAATTCAAGGAAGAATATGACCATTGGAGGAGGGATCCGACCGTTGGATTTGTGCCTATAAATAGGAGATCATTTGAACGTGCTCGAGACATTTGTAATTTTGAAGCTTAGAACATTCAGAAGTGATTTATAGAGAGAGAGGCTCTTATAACTCCCAGGCTTCGTGCAGAAAGTTTTGAACTACTAGTTGAAACATTGCTTCGTGCAAATTTGCTTAGTGAAGAGGTTCGATTTCCTTAAAATTGGAGACTTCGGGTTGTGAATTCAGAGGTGCCGACTTCCTTACAAATCTAGGGCTTGCAGGGATAGCAAGGCAGATACCGATCTTGAGATTGAGGTCTTACCTGGGTTTGGGTAAGACAAACTTTATTGAAAGTATAAATCAAGGGACCTTTTATCCAAGGTTGTTGGATACCCTCCTCTTTGGGTTAAAAGAGTTCCTACTTGTTACTTGTAGTGTTACTACTTTGTTTTACGCTATGTATTTTAGTTGTTGAGGCAAGTATAACTTTCATATACTTCCTTAAACATGTAGTCTGATTTAGTTAGATTCTATACGATTTAAGGTAGAATCTTAGTTGGTGAAAACTTTTGTTATGTTTCATTTCTAGAATCACTTTTTCAGAATCAAGCAAGTTAATAGATCGTAGAGGTGTTGTGAATTTTGGATACGCAAAATTTCCATAGGGATTTTTAAAGAATACAATTCACCCACCCCCCTCTTGTATTTGAGAATCTCATTAGATATTTGATCCTAAATTTGGTATTATAGAGTATATCATACTCAGACATACCATTCTAACAATGGGTATCAAAGGTTTGGTTCAATCTGAATTAATCTCACGATTAGATTCAGAAGAGAATTTTCGGAATTTATTTTATAGATTCCTACATTTTCGGAATCTATTTTTGGGATTCATATAGTTTTTATTCACTCTTTCTTAAAGATAAAATATCTAGTTTCTTGCTTAGGATATTTTCTCTTGTTTACAAAATCTTACTACTAATAAGTTTGTGTGCTAATGATTTTCTTAAGAATGGAAGGTTTAAATTTTTGTTCTATCGATAACCTAAATCCTCCCAGACCTCCTATTTTTGATTGAAATTATTATGAGTACTGGAGAGATAGGATGAAGATTTTCATTATCAATACTGGAGTTGATATCTTTCTCATGCTGACTGGAGATTATAAAATTCTGGATAAGGAATTGAGAACCATTACGAATCAGGAGAAATCAAAATATCAAGAAAACTTCAGAGTCAGAAATACTTTGTTATGTTCCATGACTAGGAACATCTGTAGTCAAATATCATTGTGTGAAGCTATAGAAAATATCTAGAATAAATATGAAGTTACACATTTTAGTACATCTAAAGTCATAGAGACAAGAAGAACTATGTTTAGAGCAGAATACCAGGGATTTAACTTTTCTTATGGAGAACCTATAAGAAAAGTACAACAAAGGTTTATGATTATCATTAATAGAGTAAAAACTAAGGGAGAAAAAGGTTTGGATGATGAATCCCTTGTTGAAAAGATCATAGATATCATGCCAAATTAATGGAAGTCCAAGAGGACAGTTATTGATGAGAACAGGAAAGTCACTCAGATTTCCTTAGATGAGTTGTTTGGAACTCTTCTTCAGCATGAAACCAGAATGAAGAGAGATGCTGAAAATGTTAAGAAGAAGAATGAGAATGGAGGAGTTGATTTTAAAACCACCTCTAAACATATTAAAGCCAATACCCTAGAAAGAGTAACTAGATCAAAGACAAATAAAGTCATTATTTAGTCAGAATCTAGTGACATAGAAAAGTCTGAGAATGAATTAGCTAATCTTTCTCATAGAATGAACAAGATTGTAGCTAAGAAGAACCATCAGAATAAGTACAAGAAGAAAGACTACATAGATAAGAAAGATTAAGACGTTACATGTTATGAATGTAGAATAACATGTCATATCAGACCTGATTGTCCTTTGTTGAAAAAGAAGGAAAGAAATTCAGAAAGGAACAAGAAGAAATTATATCGATCAAAGAACAAGAAAATCCTTAAAGCTAATGATGCGTGGATTGAGAGTTGTGGAGACTCTTCAAAAAGTGAATCTTATGAATATGATTCATCAGCACAGAAGAATATGGGATTCATTGCAACTACTTCTTTCCCTAATACATGTCATATGGCCAAGGTACGCTCTACCGAGGCTTTAACAAAGTTATCTCTTGATAAGAATTACTATTCTGAAAATAGTACTTCTAATGAAGATACTTCATCCTCAGAAAATGAAGAAATACATTCATATGAATAAGAATATATATTTTACATGTTACTTGAAGCAAGAAATTGTAAAATTTCTACGAAATTAGACAATCCAAATACTAGGGAAGAAATTCTTACAAAAGAGATTTCATATCATTCTAGAGATCTTAGAGAAAAATATGAGCTTTTAGAAAAACATTCTAATGACCATGAGAAAGAAAACTCTGGTAAGTAAGAACGTTCTAAAGATCTTAATAATTATATTTTAAAGATAAATGTTTTTGAGGAAAAATATAACTCTAAGGAAATGATTCGTGAGGATAGGAATTTAGTCATCAGACTAAAATCCGAAATATTTTATCTTAAGAAGCTTCTTGCTAACTTTACCTCTAGGAAGGAAAATTTTGACAGGATGTATTCTCAAATTAAACCTCAAAGAAACACTACTATAGAAGGTTATACTCACCAAAAACCGGTTTTCAAAAACAACTATTTTGTTCCTTATAGATCCCCCTTTTGCACTAAATGTCAAAGTGGTCAGCATTGGAAGAAACATTTCTCCTTGAATAAAGTTCAATCTCTTGGGTTTCATACTACTTATTTTCTAAACAAATGTGGATACCCAAAATTCTTTTGTCTAACAATTCTGGATTCAAGAATGTTTGGATTCGGAAATTCTAACTCTTTTGTTTTCAGGAAAATATAGAAGGTACCAACAACAATACATGGTACATGGATAGAGGATGTTCCCAAAATATGACTGGTAACAAAAACTATTTTGAAAATATTATCAAGATGAAAGGAAGAAAAGTAAATTTCGGAGATAATTCTCAAGGAGAAATTATTGGTATTGGTAACATCGTTCTTCTTGGAAAAACTTTGATTTCAAATGTTTTATTTGTTAAGGGTCTTAAGAACAACCTCATTAGCATAAGTTAGTTATGTGATGAAGGCTACCTCGTGAATTTTAGGAATGATAAATTCTTAGTACATAATTCCATGGAATAATTTATTCATTCTATGAATATGCAAGAGAATGTTTACACACTAAAATTATAAGATCTTAGGAGCCAAGATCTACCTTGCCTTAGTGCAATGGAAGATCATTCTTGGTTATGGCATTGAAGGTTAAGAAACTGTAACCTTAGGATATTATGCAAACATTCTATGAAAATATTAGTTAAGGATCTACAGGAGCTTAGATTTGATTTTTCAAAAGTTTGTGACCCTTGTCAATATGAAAATAAACATAAATCAAGTTTTAAATTAGTTGGTGAAGTATTAACTACCGATGAATTATAGTTAGTGAATATGGATCTCTTTGATCCTACACAAATTGGAAGCATTGGTGGAAAATATTATGTACTTGTCTTGGTTGATGATTACACTAGATTTACGTGGTTTTATTTTCTTGCAAAGAATTTTGAAGCTTTTTATTATTTCAAAAGTTTTAGAGCCCAAGTTCAAAATGAGAAAAATATTCCATTGATAACCATTAATAGTTATCATGGAGGAGAATTTCAAAATTCTGATTTTGAAACTTTTTGTATTAGAAAAGATATTACTCGCAACTTTTCAGCACCCAGAACACCTCAACAAAAAGGTGTTGTTGAAAGAAGAAATAGAATTCTTCAAGATATAACTAGAACCATGTTGAGTGATTATTCTATAGCCAAACATTTTTGGGATGAAGCTGTATGTACTTCTTGTTATACTATAAATCGAGTTTTGATAAGACCTTTTCTTAATAAAAATCCTAATGAGTTGTGGAATGGTAGATAACCTAGAATTTCCTACTTTAAGGTTTTTGGTTGCAAGGTATTAATTCTGAATACTAAATATAATCTTCATAAATTTGCACCAAAATCTGATGAATGAATTTTCTTAGGCTACTCCACAACATCTAAGCCATATAGAGTTTTCAACAAAAATACTTGTATTGTTGAAGAAATAGTTCATATTAAATTTGATGAAACCGATCCTTTTGTTTTTAAACAACCCCAAACTACATCATCAGATGTGTTTTCAAAAAATTATTATCAACCTATGATAGAAGATCCTTCTGATAAGGAAAATGTCCAAGAAGATACTTCTGAAACATTTACCCCTGAAGATTTCTTACCCTATGTTGATTAATTGGTTTTACAAAACCCAAATCAGTCATTTATAAAGAATCATCCCAGTGATAGTATCATTGGTGATGTAAATAAACCTGTAAGGACTATAAGTTCCTTAAGAAATGAAGTAGAACATCTAGTATTCCTTTCCCAATTAGAACCAAAAGTCACTGATGAAGCTTTAGGTGATGATGATTGGATAAAATCCATGAAAGATGAACTAAATGAATTCGAAAGGAATAAAGATTGGACCTTGGAGTAAAATGGGTCTTCATAAATAAGTGTGATGAAAATGGAATCATTGTTAGAAATAAATCTAGATTAGTTTCTAAAGGGTATAATCAACATGAAGGGATAGACTATGAAGAAACCTATGCTCCAGTAGCTAGACTTGAATCTATTTGTATTTTACTTGACTTTACAGCATTGTTCAATTTCAAACATTTTCAAATGGATGTGAAATGAGCTTTCCTTAATGATTATGTTCAAGAGGATGTTTTTGTTGAAAAACCTCCTGAATTTGAAGATAAAAAACATCTTGATCATGTTTTTAGACTTACCAAAGATCTGTATGGACTTAAACAAGCTCCTCGAGCCTGGTATGATAGACTTAGAGGACTTTTGCTTCAAAATAACTATGTTAATGGAAATGCAGATCCAACCCTTTTTATAAAGAAAGATAAGAAAAAAAATTTGATTGTTCAAATTTATGTTGATGACATTATATTTGGTTCAACTTAGTAATCCTTAACTAATTCCTTTGCGGATCTAATGAAATCTGAGTTTGAAATGAGTATGATGGGTGAGTTAACATTTTTCCTTGGTTTTCAAATTTCTCAAAAACCAGAAGAAATCTATATATCCCAACATAAGTATATTAATGATCTTCTTAAAAATTATGGATATGAAAACACTAAATGTATAAGTACTCCCATTGGTACCTCAAACACACTTGATCTTGATGAAGCTGGGAAACCAGTAGATCAAAAAACTTTTAGAGGTATGATAGGAAGTCTACTTTACTTGACAGCAAGTCATCCAGACTTAATGTTTTTAGAATGCCTATGTGCAAGATATCAATCCAATACTACGAAATATCACTTAAAGAAAGTGAACAGAATTTTTTACTACATAAAGGGAATCATTGATTTATGACTATTTTATACTTCTGGAAATGGTTTTATCCTAAAAAGTTTTTCGGATGCTGACCTTGGTGGATGTAGAATGGATAAAAAGAGTACATCCAGAACTTTTCATTTCTTAAGAAATTCATTAGTTTCTTGGTCTTACATAAAGAAACACTCAGTTGCACTTTCCACTACTGAAGCTGAATATGTAGTAGCTGGAAGTTGATATGCTCAAGTGTTGTGGATGCAACACACACTCATAGACTATGGGATGAGTTTTACCAAAACACAAATTTTGAGTGATAATACAAGTGCCATTGCCCTTAGTAAAAACCTTGCATATCGATCTCATGCAAAGCACATAGTTATTAGGAATCACATTCTTAGGTATCACACAAAAAAAGGAGATATTGTTCTTTAGTTTATCGGAACACAAGATCAACTTTCTGACATTTTCATAAAATCATTACCTTCCGATATATTTTATTACATTAAATAGAAGTTAAGAATGATAATTGTAAGGTAATACTCCTTAATTAACTTTCTATTGAATTAATCTCATTACAGTAATAAAATAATTTTCATAAGGGGGTTCATTTTTTATTGAAGAATTTTCAAAAAAATTCATAATGAAGTTTTCAAAAAAATTCATAATGATGTTTTCAAAAATTTTCTTAATGAAAATTTTCGTAGTTGGTTTTTCAAAAAAAATTCGTATTGGAAATTTTCATATTTGGTTTTTCAAAATTTTCGTAATGAAAATTTTCATAGTTGGTTTTTCAAATTTTTAATAATAAATATTTCATAGTCAGTATTTGATGTTTTCGTAATGGAAATCTTAGGTCCTGAAGTTTTCGTAATGAAAATCTTCAGACCTGAAATTTTCATAATGAAAATATTCAGACGTAAAATTTTCGTAATAAAAATTTTCAAACCTGAAATTTTTTTAATGAAAATCTTCAGACCTGATGTTTTTGTAATGAAAATCTTGAGACCTGAAATTTTCGTAATGAAAATATTTAGACCTGAAATTTTCATAATAGAAACTCTCAGATTTCAAAATTTTATTAGTGAATTTTTTTTCGTATTCAAGTTTTTTTGGACTCCAAAGTTCTACCAGAAGAATATTCCTCAGTACGAATAATCTTCCTAGAAATCCAAAAGGTATGATTCTTTCTTATGTTTTCGTAATCACTTTTACTTGTTGGTAGTTTCTTTTGTTTTTGAAATTTCTCATATTCTAGTTTCCTTAAATTTGAATGTTTTTCTTTTAAAACCTCAAAGTATCAGATTCAATCAATTTTTTTCCTTATGGATATCATATCAACCGTTAAATCAGATCAGAAGGTTCCCTAACCATTAGATAGGATTTGGAATATGAAAGGTCACTTCCATCACCTATATAAAGGACCCCTGAAGGGTTATCCCACATTGGTTTTCAAGCTCTCGTGTGCTGAAGTTCTACCCTCTTTTCAAAATCACATTCTGAATACTTCAGAAGTGTTCCTATCCAAATGTTTGTAGAAGTTACTTCTCAAGATATGTCTATAGTCAAGCTGATTCTGGAGTGGCAAATTTACAGGGAGAGGTTAGTTCGTCCGAACTTTTTCAATAGGTATGACTCAATTATCTCCAAGAACATCATGCTCAATGGATGAGAGAGTGTATCCATTTCAATGACACGAGCTTAGGATGTAGTCTATCCTGATCATCTTATAGAATTTTATGAGTCAGTTTCTTTAAGGAATGTGGAAGAGATAAATTCCTCTTTAAAAGTTATGGAAAGACATATGCACTTTCTTATACCAAGGAGGCTAGCTTGGTGGGGCTGTCCTATGAAGGGGAAGATGAGTTTTGTTCTCACAAATTTCCATAGGTTCAAGGGAGATTTGTTGAGACAAAGTATATGGAATTCCTTGGTATTTCTGATGTAAAGAAAAAAAAATATTTCCCATATATCTACCAACAATCTGACTCTACAGCTATGGGTTCAAGGGTTTATCGTACCAAGGAAGGGTGATAAGGACACCCTTAAGAAAAGTGATATGTATATCCTAGACTTTTTAGTAAACCTAACAAAGGTCAATCTCATGAGACACATTCTCATTATGGTAGAGAATGTCAAAAATGGGAATCTGAGAGCTCAGATTATTATGTATCCTGCCCTACTTTCCAAGCTAATAGTTTGTTGCCTAGAATCTTTCAAGATCCCCTATAGTTATAAGTCGAGGAATTGCAAGGTGATGCTGATCAGTGATGACACCCTTAAGATAATGATGGTTGGTTTCTCTAAGGAGACTGGAGAATTTTATGATCTGCCTGAGGATGAGGCGGAAGCTGTTCCTGAAAATGTTGATAAAGTTGAACCGTCAATAAAAGCAGGCAAGAAAAGAAAGTTGAAGGAAGTGGAAGTAGAAGAAAAAACCCCTAAGTCTAAAGAACTCCAATCCGAACCTCCTAAACCCAAGAAACAAAAATCCTACCAAGATGAAGTTGTAGAAAAATGGAGGGAGGATAAGAACAATAGATAATAAGGGGAGCCACAGTTTGGTTTGGATCCTGCTGAGGTTAAGTCCTTGAAATAAAAGGCAGCTGATGAACTAAAAAAGAAAGCCAAGGAAAAGAAGTTGAAGAAGAAGATGTCAGAGGCTGAAATTTGTCAATCCCTTATGAGGGATACTGAAGTTGCATCCAAACAAATTCGCATACCAAAAAACATCCTGGTGGAACCATTTCCTGAGACTCTGGGTAAGAATTTCATGTCTCCAGAAAAAGTCAAAGAGAAGGAAGTTGAGAAGGAAGATGTGGAAGAAGTATAAGAAGTTGAGAGTAGTGGTGGATCTGATGATGTGATCAAACAATTTGAAGAATATCATGAAAAAGAATGTGATTCTGAGAAGTTGTCAATCCGGACTTCCCAAGCGGGATCCTCAAAACTTCTTACTCTTGGAGCTGATGAGAAGGGTTAAGAAGAAGAAGTGAATAAGTTGTCAGAGGAAGATATTCATAATCATAACTTCTTTCTTCCTAAAGATGTTGAAGCTGGAGATGAGGAGAAAAATGTTGATGAGGATAAGATTTTACAATTATCAAGAAGTGATCATGAATCACCAGATGAAGAAGCCATTCTGAGAGTCAATAAGGGTAAACAAGTGGTTTTTGATACCCCAACGAAATATATTTTGAGGAAGAAAGAAGCTGGAGGAACCTCTATGAGGAAGCTGGTAGAGTTAGAGGAAGAACTATCTCCAAGTAAAATGTCTGATTCAGAGTCATCTGCCTTAGGACATGATTTTTTTGTTTAGTCCCTAAAGAAGTTGGTAGATACCATTTCAATTTTTCCAGAAATTGATTCTAGATGCCAAATGCATCAGCACAGAATGAATCAAAAAATAGACTCTATATCCATGGTGATGGATAGATGTGTTAAGATTGAGGCTGATCACAAAAATTTCATGATCAACTATAAATCTCACAGAAAATCCTGCAAGAAAATGACCAGATGGTCTAAGAAAATCATTGAAGATTTGGAGGATCTTGATCAATTCCAAGAAGATGTCAAGGAAGCTTTTGACACCGAAGATACCAAAATCAAGAATCTTACAAACAACTTTCATGAAAATCTATATCTAGAACAGAATTCCTAGATTCAAGAGGTGAAGGATCTGAATGGGAAGATGAGTTATTTTTTCCAAAGCTAGAAAACAGAGAAGTATCTTTGGATTGAGATCCCTAAAAAGCTTGTGAAGCAAGACGATTTGCTGAAGAATCAGGAAGAGGCCATGAAGGCTCAGGAAGACAGGATGAAGGCATTAGAAAAGAAAGCAGAGGAGGATCACAAAGAGCTGAAAAATCTAAAGACCATTATAAAGATGATAATTCCCAAGGAAAAAGAAGCAAAATAAATCCCACTCTGATCTTTTGTTGTATTTTTTTCCTTGTACTAATTCTTTCAATCGTAATGAAATTATGGTTGCTTGTTTTTTTGGATGTCTATACTAATATTTCAAGTACTATACTGTTTTTATATTCCCTCAAACTCTTGTTGAAAATCACCAAGGGGGAGAAAGGAAAAAGATATCTATGTAAAGAAGATATATCCCTAAGTAAGGGGGAGTTCTCATTACGATGATTTCCACATTCAAATGAAAATTATCATTCTGGAAATCTAGAATACAATCCATAGAGTTTCGAAGCCTAAGGACGAGGTAGTCGTATTCACCATTGTCCACGAACAAAGGGAGATAAGATTTAATTTCAAAGTCTAGAAATTTATTCCTAGTCCTTATATTATTTTTCATAAGGATGTTTGTGCTTTCCAAAAAGGGGGAGATTGTTGAGTCAATAAGGTTTTCTTTATGAATTTTCCATTCCTTCATGTAAGGGGGAGATTTTTGAGTCATTAAGGTTTCCTTATGACTTTACCATTCCTCTTGTTTTGAAAATCACAAACACCTTATCTTAAGGAAAATCTCATTTTACCCTATATTTTACCCCTATGAGGAAAAAAAATTCACCAAGGAAATATACCTTACCGCGTTTTCATTGTTCATATCAGTTTTTTTCCAAGTATAAAATTCGGATTGAGACCAAAACCTTGGAATCATATAATACATAGAAATGAAACATTCTGTTTAAGAATTTTAATTCTGGTTACGAACTCTCATAAAGTTCAACTCCAAATTCTAGTTACGAACTCTCATGAATTTCAACTCTGAATTCTGGTTACGAACTCTCATGAAGTTCAACTCTAAATTCTGGATATGAACTCTCATGAAGTTCAACTCCGAATTCTGGATATGAATGTTATGAAGCTCAAGTCCGAATTCTAGATACGAACATTCATGATGTTTGACTCCGAATTCTGATTACGAATTCTAGTTACGAACTTATCTAAAGTTCTGACTCCATGTTCTCTGAATTTAGACTCTAAACTCCTATGAGTTCTGATTCTGAATTCTAATGAACTCTGACTCCGAACATTGTATGTTCAGGTTCCTAATTCCTAAAAAACAAAATCTGAATATCCTTGTATTGTGGACTTTGAATTCAATTTTGGTTAGAGTCCAAACTTTTATTTCCTTACATTCCAAATATTGTATTTTAGTTATACTTACACTCATTTAGTTATAAAATGATGTCGTGCTTTTAGTTATCCACTAACTGTTAATTGAGTGACACATGTATAGGTCCCTCTAAAATTCAAGTAATAATATGACAGTTGGATGGGGGAGACGACCGTTGGAGCTATGCATATTAATAGGATCTCATTTGATCGTGCTCGAGACTTTTGGAATTTTGAAGCTCAGATCTTTCAGAAGTGATTTCTAGAGAGATAGGCTCTTATAACTCTCAGGCTTCATGCAGAAAGTTTTGAAATACTCGTTCAAACATTGGTTCGGGTAGATTTGCTTAGTTCAGAGGTTATATTTCATTAAAATCATAGACTTTGGGTTGTGAAGTCAGAGGTGTCGATTCCCTTACAAATCGATGGCTTGCATGGATACCAAGACATATACTGATCTCCAGATTTAGGTCTTACCTAGGTTTGGGCAAGACAGACTTTCTTGAAATTATAAATCAAGGCACCTATTATCCAGGGTTGTTGGATACCCTCCTCTTTGGGCTAAATGAGTTTCTACTTGTTACTTTTAGTGTTACTTCTTTGTTTTTTTTCTGTGTATTTAATTTATTGAGGCAAGTATAACTTTCATATACTTCCTTAAACTTGTACTCTGATTTAGTTAGATTCTATACGATTTAAGGTAGAATCTTAGTTGGTGAAAACTTCTGATAAGTTTCATTTCCAGAATCACTTTTCCAGAATCAATCATGTTAATAGATCTTAGAGGTGTTGTGAATTTTGGTTACGCAGAATTTCCTTTAGTATTTTTAAAGAATACAATTCACCCCCTCTTGTATTTGAGAATCTCATTACATATTTGATCCTAAATTTGGTATTATAGAGTATATCATACTTATACATACCATTCTAAAAGGGTGATCCCAAGATTTCTATCTAATTAATTGGGTAACATGAAAGAGGTAAATATTAATGTTTCTCCTAAGATATTTAGGGACTATGTGGTGATGGGTATTCCAAACATAACTCCCTATGTAGCTGTGAAAGATACAATGTAAGTATGTAATAGATGCCAAAAGTTACCTTTATGATTTATGATTTCTATGTATTATTCATAAATCATATTATTTCCTAATTTATGTTAAAGATCTTATATTTTATGAGTGAAAAGTTTGATTTCATTGATTTGTATGTATTGATGGACTAATGTTTTTTTCCTTATTTTATAACCCTTACTGATCTTTTTTTCTCATTACAATTTTTTGAAATGTTTTTCACATGTTAAAAGGAAGGGTCATAGAAAGGAATAATTAAATAATATTTATAGCAAGGAAGAAATTCATGTTTTATTTAAGGATTTTTATTGTTGTGAAATAAATTGGTTATAGTAAAAGTGTCTACTTTGTAATATTTGAGATATAATGAAATATTTATAACCTAATTCTCTAAAACTCTAAACATGAAAATAGCCTCAATGTGAATTCTTTTTTTAACTCCCGATTAAGTAATTTTTTAAGGCTGGGTCCTTATATTTAGGGTATTTTATTTTTTATGGGTTTTATGTAATTTTTGGGATTTTAGGGTTTTTATTATTTTAGGGTTTTTAGGGTCTTTTAATGGGTTTTATACTTCTAAATGTTTTGGGGTTCCAAGGGGGATTAAATTTTTTTAGGGTTATAGGGGTTTTTATGTTTTTTATACTTTTTTGTTTTTAGGGTTTTAAGGGGTTTTATAGGGTCTTTGTTTTTTTTAGTGGTTTTAGTGTTTCTTTTGGGTTTTATGTTTTTTTTAATAGTGTTTTTAAGGGTTTTCAAGGATTTTAATATATTTTATGGTTTTTCGTGGGTTTATGGTATTTTTAGGGTGTTTAGGTTCTTATGGGTTTTATGGGTTTAGGATTTCCCTTTGTTTTTTAGGGTTTCTACGGTTTTTAGGTTTTTAATTTTTTTTAGGTTTGTTTTGGTTTTTTAGGGGTTTTCATTTTGTTTTTGTTTTTATGGGTTTTAAACATGTTACTGATTTTAAGGGGGTTTTGGGGTTTTAGGGATATTTAGGTTTTTATATGTTTTTAGGGTTTATTTTCAATTTTAGGATTTTTATAGTTTTTCAAGGTCTTTAGGTTTTGTAGGGTTTTGTTTGAGTTTTTAGGGTTTAAGGGATTTACAGTGTTTTTAGATTTTTAGTGTTTTATGGGTTTTTATGGTTATATGTGTTTTCTTATGACTTTTATAGTTTTATTATGGTCTTATTATTTTAATGTTTTTTGGGTTTTTAGGGATTTTTCATATTTTTATTGGTTTTAGGGTTTTAAAGACTATTTAGGGTTATTTTACTTTTTTTTGGTTTTAGGGTGTTTTTATAATTTTTAGGGTTTTTAGGGTTTTTTGACTTCTTTTGGTTTTGGGGGCAGGTTTAGGTTTTTTTTATGGTTTTCACAGTTTTTAGTATTTTTATGGTTTTTATGGTTGTTTAATATTTTTAGGATTTTTTTGTTGTTTTGAGTGTATTAGGTATTTTTTGGTTATCTAAGGTATTCACAGTTTTAGGGTATTTTATTGTTGATTCTGAAATGCCTCAGAGCGGCATCTCCCCGATTCCTCCCTCATGAAAGGGTTTTCCCTCGGTGGTGGATCGGAGTGGGGGAGGCCTTTGTGTGGCTCAACGACATTGTCTCCCCCTCTCCCCATTATTCTTGCTTCTCCTTCTTCTTTTTTGTCTCCGACGGCGGTCTCTGCGCTCACTCGGATGATGGTCTTCTGGTTTTTCCTCCGTATGGTTTCACTGACGGTGCCAAAGCTCGAATCCCTTGACTACTGCTTCCCTGCTCTGGACTCTCGTTCTTCTATTCCCCTCCAAGGCGGATCGGTTGTAGTGGTAATGGCGAGACTTTGGGATGTGCAGAGCGGCGTTCATCATCATGCCTCATGTGGCCTTTCTTCGATGTCATTTTCTATGTTTTTAGGGGTTTCATTTATACATATGTGATTTGTGGGGATTTATGTAACGACCCAAAGTTTCATTAATGGAAAATCCCTCTTGATCTAGTTAAATGTCTCTTTATGAAAAATGTTTTTATAAGATGTCAACTTCTTTGGTTTTATGTTAAGAATTGTGACCATTGTTAATATAAGCATTTAACAGTGATCACATGATTAGTATAAATATAGGACCTTAACAAATCCAATTTACTCAAACAAAAGAAGCGATGGCCTCATCCAGTACAATTGCCCCATACGAATCCCATTTTTCGGAGCTCGGAAAAGAGGCGGCATCCTTGGGCTTCACCCTTGACCAAGCCCAAGCTGAGCTTCACCATGTCAAGCTCGAACGGGACCGTCTACGGGAAAAGTGGAAGTTGATTGAAATTACCACTCGAGCGATGTTATCCGAGCCACCCCAAGAGTCTGTCACCATCACACACCTTACCTGTAGGTCTTATGCGGCTGTTTTAAGGGGTTATGTAACAAATATGTATTACTATGTTCATGTACATTATTTTTTGTATATAATAATGAATATAATTTCTAGTCATTTTTGATACATTGTAAATAGTTTTTAAAGTACAAATGGTGTTTTTAGTTATTACTTAATTAAGAAATATATTTTATTAAATTAAGGGATTTTTGAATTAAATAATATTTTTATAAAATAATATTATTATTATTAAATTAATTTTTATTAAATATAAATGATCTTATAATTTTATAAATGCAATTAAAATGTTATATTAAGGTTTGAAAGCCATTTCTGTCAAACCCCGTGAATTTTCGATAAATGTTGGTTTTTATTTTAAAAGTGAAAATTAACATATTTAGAAATTTTTTAGATAAAATAAATTTCATTTCTGGAATCAGGACGTCGAAATTATCCAATCATGAATTTCTCATAATTTTCTGAGATAGTCAAATTTTTGGGTAAAAATTAAATACCGTTTAAATATATAATGTGTTTTCTGACCTCATAATGACCCAATTGGGATGTAATAAAATACCATAATCCTTATGTTCGTCCAATATATGTTTTATCATTAAAATAATGTGATTTTGGGTTTTTTTGACTTACTTTTCAAAGCATTAATGGACCCCTCAAGACATATTCAACACTTTGCCTTTTTAAATTAATTTCCATGGGAGTGTGACTCACCTCCACATAAGAAACCTTATTATTTTAAGAATTTCGGAGTTGGGCCCTATAAAATATTGTTTTCCTCTTCCCTTTTCCAGAAACCATGGGCAGAAACCATGGGATGGTTTGTGGTTTGGATTAATTTAATGTAAGGGGACCCAAACCTAAATAATAAAGAATTCCCTCACCTTTCCTATATAAACCCACCCAATCCCCCACTTCCTCCTCACTAAAATCCCTTGGAGTTCGTCCAATATATGCCCTACTCTCTCTAGAATCCTCCAAAGGTACCCCAAGCTCCCAAGAAGCCTCTCATAAGCCTCTCTCTAGCATTTGGAAGCACACTTCCAAGTAAGGGTTTTTTTTCTTCCTTTCTCATTTTTGTCAATTTTCTTTAAGTAGTATTGCCCTTTTAATTTCAATTATGAGTGTTGGGGTATGGTTTTGAACCTCCCCCATACTGCCCTCTTATTGTTTGAATGATGGGATACCCCTTTCTCTTTCATTAAATTCCTCCCATGTACACCCGTTAGTATGCCGAAATTCCGAAAGGAACTTCTCTCTCTTCTTTTACATTCATGCAATAATTTTGTATCATGAATCTAAATTCCATTAAAAATTTTGGGACATGTATCTATATGGCCTCCTTACTATCCATTACATGTAAATATGATTAGTAACCCCTTTCTCTCTCATCAACCTTTTTTATGAATTCTTATGTCACGCCGTTATGCTACCGAAATCGAACCAATTTTCTAAGTCAATGCCATTGTGTAGTGAATACCATACCCATTTCTCCATCAAGGGTATTCACCTTTATGCAGATTTACTTATTGATTATAAAGTTTAATTTATGAATTCCACATTCCTTTATCGTGGAATAAATGATTATGTTTTATGAATCCATGTTTTATGATCCATGTGGCACACTTATGCATGAAATGAAATGTTTAAGAAGGGTGTGCCCTTATAGCACTCCAATGAATTGGGTAAAGTATAGTATCATGATACGTCATGGAAATGAGTTTTGAATCATTCTAATTCAAGTGAAATGAGGGTTTACTCGTGCTTCATGTGCAATGAGGGTTTACTCATGCTTTATGTGCAATGAGCCTTGGCTCATGCTAATTCCATGTTAAGTTTTGTTGCCACATTTCCATGTTATGATTATCATGCTTTATCATGCCTTTATTTTCATGTTTATTTTATTCTCTATTGATATGACTATTGTCTAACATGTATTGCACTCCTCATGTTATTCCATGTGTACTCCCTTACTGGGCTTTATATCTCACCCTTTTCTTATACATGTCCTCAGGTTATCCAATTCAATGCTAAGTACGAGGGAATGTAGTGGTCATGTAAAGGAAGTTTTCAACAAAGATGTTGTATTTCATGTTTTAAGTTTTTATGTAATGATCCTAAGCCCCAAAGATACTAAAACTCTCGATCTTATTTGTTGTATCAAGTGAAGTTTTATGTAATAAATCATGTTTAAGTTGTAATAAAAAGCATGGTTGTCATGGTTGGTATCAGAGGCTAGGTTTAGTTATTTTTGGGATTAGTAAAACCCTAGTAAAGCCTTAGATACAAGACTAAGTATAATAAAGACATCCCTAAGTTTTGGTAAATTCTATGTAAGTGTTTTATCAAACAAATACATCCCTGTCTGGATACGAGCAGGTAGAGGCGGCTCTGGCACAAATGTATCCTAAGGGTAAAACCTGAAAACACCGCTTTGAGCTAGACTCAAACGGGAACTGGTGCATGACAACGGGCCTTGCTGCACTCTTGGTTACGACACTCCTGAGGGATATGTTTTGATAAATTCACAATCTTAGTATGAACCCTTATTAAGGGAAAAATTCCCCTAAAAATATATGTTAGAAAGTAGATCGTGAAAATCCTAGATTAAATCCTATAGACTCATGAGTTAAAGAAATAAAAGTTTATTTATAAGTCATAAAATTTTGTCTTTGGATTACCCTTTATGTGTTACCCTTAACTTTCCTTTTATTCCAGCCAATGGATGGTAATAGGAGGACTCGGGCTAACAACCGTTGTGAAGATCAGTGTGATGACTGTGCTAATGAGATTCCAAATCCAATGGGAGCGGGAATCGCGAACTTTTTCATGCTTATCTCTCAGGTAACTCAAGTTTTGAATAGAAACACGGTTCAAGAGGAACGTTCAACCCCCCCTAAGAAAGAACAAGTCACTATCGAGAGCTTCATGAGACAAAGACCTCCTTCTTTTAGTGGATCATCTGATCCCATGATCGCTGAACAATGGATCAACTCCATTGAAAAGATATTTTCCATCCTCTAATGTTCTGAACAAGAGAAGGTTCTCCTGGCTGCTTATCGTATGGAGGGTGAAGCTGATCAATGGTGGACGTTGATCAAAAATATGAAGCCTGAGGAGGAGATTGAGTCTTTGGAATGGAAGGAATTCTGGAAGATGTTTTTTGACAAATATTTTCCACGAACCCTCTGGCATAATATGGAAAGGGACTTCCTTTCCCTCAAGAAAAAATATGAGGAATCTGTTGGAGCGTACGAGGAAACTTCACAAGGATTGCACGATATGCTTCCGGCTTTGTTGTTACCCCCGAATGCAAGGTTGACCGCTTCTTTGGTGGGCTGAAGCCTAGCTTGTGAAAATCATTAGCGATCTGTGACTTCGACAGCTATGAGGAAATTGTCTGATGTGCCCTCAAGGTCGAAATGGAGATCAGGGAATCACAGGGGTATCATGGGGACAATAAACGTAAGGTGGACTTCAATGCTGGTGGTCCGATGGATAAATCCAATGGTGCTAAGAAGATCCAGCACCCCACTTGCCAAAAGTGCGGAAAGAAGCACCCTTGAAATTGCCTTAAGGGGATGATAAAATGCTTCAGGTGTGGAAGAGAAGGGCTCCTAGCTGTTAACTATCGTCAAGAAGGACCCGCGGCTGCGATAGAGGAGAGGAACGCTCCGTTCGAACCTCAATGCATTGTTCAATGCTACAAATGCAAAGAACTGGGTCATTTTGAAAATCAGTGCCCTAATCCAAGGGTTATCGGAGGCAACCAACAACCTCCAAGACAGCAAGGAAGAGATTTTGCCATCACTTCTACCGAAGTGAACCCCGAAAACGAAGTGGTGAACGGTACGCTAGTTATTCATTTAAGAATAGTGAACGTACTTTTTTATTTAGGTTCTACGCATTATTTTATATCTCGAATGTTTAGTAGAATAGTCCCAGCACCACCACAAATCATGGAAGTAAAGATGTTAGTGAGTACGGAAAATGGGGAAATCATTTCATCCCATGAATATAAGTCCTCCCCTGTTATAATATGTGGATTGAATTTCCCGGCGAACCTCTTCATACCTCCTTTGGTGGAATTTGATGCAATTCTTGGCATGTATTGGCTTTCCTTATATAGATCCAACATAAATTGTCAGGAGAGGGAAATCACACTCCATATGGAGAATTGACCCCTGATTCTTTAAAAGTGTCAGGAGGAAGATGAATCTCCTTTAGCTCCATCATCTCAAGCATGGATATTACTGCCTTATGAGCATGCATATCTGGCTCAGATTATTGAGTCCAAGGAAGAAACCATCCTTGAAGTAATGTCTATTATGAGGGAATTCGCTGAAGTGTTTCCCAAGGAACTGCCTGGTCTTCCTCCAAGAAGAGATGTTGAGTTCTCAATTGAACTTATACTTGGGGCACTACCAATATCCAAGACTCCATATAGAATGGCTATTGTTGAGCTTGAAGAGCTGAAGAAACAACTATAGGAGAATCTGGATAAAGGGTTTATACACCCAAGTGCTTCACCATGGGGTGCACCAGTTTTCTTCGTCAAGAAGGATGGGTCAATGCGGATCTACATCGATTATTGTGAACTTAACAAAATCATGATAAAGAACAAGTATCCTCTCACAAGAATCGATGACTTGTTTGATCAGCTGCGTGGATCACAATACTTCTCCAAGGTGGACTTGCAGTCGGGATATTATCATGTAAGGGTGAAGAAGGAAGATATCCCCAAGACTGCTTTTCGTACAAGATATGGGCACTATGAATTCATAGTAATGCCTTTCGGACTCACCAATGCTCTATAAATATTCATGGACTTGATGAATAGTGTCTTTAGAGATTACCTAGAAAAATTTGTGGTAGTCTTTATAGATGATATTCTAATATACTCCAAAACCAAGGAGGATCATGAGGAGCATTTAAGAACTGTACTGGAGACTTTGCGCAAGGAGAATCTCTATGCAAAGTACAGAAAGTGTGAGTTCTGGTTTAAGGAAGTCTCATTCTTGGGCCATATCATCATAAGAAATGGGATATCTGTGGATCCCTCAAAAACAGATGCAATTGAGGGATGGTTGAGGCCAACATCTGTAACGAATATTCGTAGCTTCTTGGGGTTAGTTGGATATTATCGACGATTTGTGAGAAATTTCTCATGATTGTCCAACCCTCTTACCAAGCTAACTTGAAAGCGAGTAAATTTTTCTTGGAGTGATGAATGAGAAGAAAGCTTTAAGGAGTTGAAAAGAAGGATTATCACTGCACATGTGCTCACTTTACCCACAAGTGGGGTACTTTTTGTGGTATTCAGTGATGCTTCGAAGAAGGGATTAGGATGTGTGATGATGAAGAATGATAAAGTGATATCCTATGCCTCAAGGTAGTTGAAAATCCATGAGCGAAACTATCCAACACATGATCTGGAGTTGGCGGTGGTGATCTTTGCCTTGAAAACCTGGCGGAATTATCTCTATGGAGAGAAATGTGAGATATATACTGACCACAAGAGTCTTAAATATATATTCACACAGAAAGAGCTTAATATGCGCCAGAGAAGATGGATAGAGCTCATAAAGGATTTGACTATCAATACATTACCACCCTGGGAAAGCGAACATGGTGGCGGATGCCCTAAGTAGAAAGGATCCAACGATTCTATCAATGATGAGAATTGAGAAGGATCCAATCTTCTTAGACTTGATGAAGATAGATGTGGGAATCATAAATAAGGGAACATCATCAATCCTTTCACAAATTACTGCTCAACCATCTCTTTTGGAATGGTTAAAGGATGCTCAAAAGGATGATGTGGGAATTCAAGAAAAAGTGGAAGCTATCAAAAAGGGAAATTCCTTGTAGTTTAATGTTAATGAGGAAGGAATTGTGAGGTTTGGGAAAAGACTATGTGTTCCATCATGTATGGAGCTGAAGAAGGAACTTTTGGATGATTCAAATAGTTCAAATTTCTCTATTCACTCAGGGTGCACAAAGATGTATCGAGATCTTTGAGAAAACTTTTGGTGGGATAATATGAAGAAGGAGATTGCTGAATATACATCAAAGTGCCTGGTGTGTCAACAAGTGAAGGTAGAGAGGCAGAATTCTAAGGGGATGATGCATCCATTTCCCATACCAGAATGGAAATGGGAGAACATCACCATGGACTTTGTCACCAGACTTCCAAGGACATTCAAAGGCAAAAATGCAATCTGGGTTGTTGTGGATCACCTTACAAAGACTACACACTTCATTGCTATTCGAGAGGATTTCTCTTTGGATAAACTGGCATAGATATATATTGGGGAAGTGGTAAGGTTGAATGGAGGAGAACTATCTATTGTGTCTAACCAAGATCCAAGATTCACCTATAAGTTTTGGAATAGTCTTCAACATGCTCTGAATACTGAACTGAACTTCAGTACGGCTTATCATCCTCAAACTGATGGCCAATCCGAGCGGACTATCCAAACACTTGAGAATATGTTAAGAGCGTGCTCAATGGAAATTAAAGGAGGATGGCATCAACATCTTCCTCTGGTTGAGTTCTCTTATAATAATAGTTTCCACTCAAGCATCCAAATGGCACCATATGAAGCCCTTTATGGGAAAAGGTGCAGAACACTGGCATGTTGGGATGATATTTGTGAAGGTAAGCTGCTTGGACCAGAAATGGTCGATGAAATGGTGGAGAAGGTGAAAACCATTCAGCAGCATATTAAGGCAGCCCAGAGTCAACAGAAGAGTTATGTAGATAATCTTCGACGAGACCTTGAGTTTAAATTTGGAGACATGGTGTTTTTACACATATCTCCATGGAAGAAGGTCATGAGGTTTGGAAAGAAAGGGAAGTTAAGTCCAAGGTACATCGGCCCCTTTTAGATTCTTGATCGTGTTGGGGTTGTGGGCTATCAACTAGCACTTCCACCTACTATGTACAAGGTGCATGATGTCTTTCATGTATCCCTATTAAGGAAGTACATATCGGACCCTTCACATGTACTCTCTTTCGAGGTGGTACAATAGAAAGATGATATTTCTTATGAGGAGCAACCAGTGAAGATCTTAGATCGTAGAGAAAAAGTTCTACTAAATAAGACAATGCCCCTCGTCAAGGTGTTGTGGAGAAACCACAAGTTTGAAGAAGCGACTTGGGAGTCGGAGGATATGATGAAGCTAAGTTACCCACATTTGTTTTAGTGTGGGAAAAGGAAAATTTCGAGGGTGAAATTTCTTAAGGGGGGAATATTGTAACGACCCAAAGTTTCATTAATGGAAAATCCCTCTTGATCCAGTTAAATATCTCTTTATGAAAAATGTTTTTATAAGATGTCAACTTCATTGGTTTTATGTTAAGAATTGTGACCGTTGTTAATATAGCTGTTGAACAGTGATCACATGATTAGTATAAATATAGGACCAACAAATCCAATTTACTCAGACAAAATAAGCGATGGCCTCATCCAGTAGAATTTCCCCACACAAATCCCATTTGTCAGAGCTCAGAAAAGAGGTGGCATCCTTGGGCTTTGCCCTTGAACAAGCCCAAGCTGAGCTTCACTATGTCAAACTCGAACGGGACTGTCTATGGGAAAAGTGGAAGTTGATTGAAATTACCAATCGAGCGATGTTATCCGAGCCACCCCAAGAGTATGTCACCATCGCACACCTTACCTTTAGGTCTTATACGGATGTTTTAAGGGGTTATGTAACAAATAAGTAGTACTATGTTCATGTATATTATTTTTTGTATATAATAATGAATATAATTTCTAGTCATTTTTGATACATTGTAAATAGTTTTTAAAGTACAAATGGTGTTTTTAGTTATTACTTAATTAAGAAATCTATTTTATTAAATTAAGGGATTTTTGAATTAAATAATATTTTAATAATATAATATTATTATTATTAAATTAATTTTTATTAAATATAAATGATCTTATAATTTTATGAATTCAATTAAAATGTTATATTAAGGTGTGAAAGTCATTTCTGTCAAAACCTGTGAATTTTTTATAAATGTTGGTTTTTATTTTAAAAGTGAAAATTAACATATTTAGAAATTTTTTTAGATAAAATAAATTTCATTTCTGGAATCAGGACGTCAAAATTATCCAATGGGGAATTTTTCATATTTTTCTAAGACAGTCAAATTTTTGGGTAAAAATTAAATACCGTTTAAATATATAATGTGTTTTATGAAATCATAATGAACCAATGGGGATGTAATAAAATACCATAATCCTTATGTTCGACCAATATATGTTTTATAACTAAAGTAATGTGATTTTGGGTTTTTTTGACTTACTTTTCAAAGCATTAATGGACCCCTCAAGACATATTCAACACTTTGCCTTTTTAAATTAATTTCCATGGGAGTGTGACTCACCTCCACATAAGCAACCTTATTATTTTAAGAATTTCGGACTTGGGCCTTATAAAATATTTTTTTCCTCTTCCCTTTTCCAAAAACCATGGGTAAAAACCATGGGATGGTTTGTGGTTTGGATTAATTTAATGTAAGGGGACCCAAACCTAAATAATAAAGAATTCCATCACCTTTCCTATATAAACCCACCCAAGCTCTCACTTCCTCCTCACTAAAATCCCTTGGAGTTCGTCCAACCTATGCCCTACTCTCTCTAGAATCCTCCCAAGGTGCCCCAAGCTCCCAAGAAGCCTCTCACAAGCCTCTCTCTAGCCTTTTGAAGCACACTTCCATGTAAGGGTTTTTTTTCTTCCTTTATCATTTTTGTCAATTTTCTTTAAGTTGTATTGCCCTTTTAATTTAAATTATGAGTGTCGGGGTATGTTTTCTCACATCCCCCATACTTAACTCTTATTGTTTTAATGATGGGATACCCCTTTCTCTCTCATTAAATGCCTCCCATGTACACCCGTTACTATGTCGAAATTCCGAAAGGAACTTCACTCTCTTCTTTTATATTGAAGCAATAATTTTGTATCATGAATCTAAATTCCATTATAGTTGTTGGGACATGTATCTATATGGACTCCTTACTGTCCATTACATGTAAATATGATGAGGAACCCCTTTCTCTGTCATCAACCTTTTTTATGAATTCTTATGTCACGCCGTTACGCTGCCGAAATCGCACCAATTTTCTAAGCTAATGCCATTGTGTAGTGAATACCATACCCATTTCTCCATCAAGGGTATTCACCTTTATGCACATTTACTTATTTATTATAAAGTTTCATTTATGAATTCCACATTCCTTTATCATGGAATAAATGATTATGTTTTATGAATCCATGTTTTATGATCCATGTGGCACACTTATGTATGAAATGAAATGTTTAAGAAGGGTGCGTCCTTATAGCGCTCCAATGCATTGGGGAAAGTATAGTATCATGATACGTCATGTGAAATGAGTTTTCACTCATGCTAATTCAAGTTCAACAAGGTTTTACTCGTGCTTCATGTGCAATGAGGGTTTACTCATGCTTTATGTGCAATGAGCCTTGGCTCATGCTAATTCCATGTTAAGTGTAGTTGCCACATTTCCATGTTATGATTATCATGCTTTATCAAGCATTCATGTTCATGTTTCTTTTATGCTCTATTGATATTCCTATTGTCAAACATGTATTGTACTCCTCATGTTATTCCATGTGTACTCCCTTACTGGGCTTTATAACTCACCCTTTTCTTATGCATGTCCTCAGGTTATCCCAAGCAATACTAAGTACGAGGTAATGTAGTGGTCATTTAAAGGAAGTTTTCAATAAAGATGGTGTATTTCATGTTTTATGTTTTTATGTAATGATCCTAAGCCCCAAATACACTAAACATCTCGATCTTCTTTGTTGTATCAAGTGAAGTTTTATGTAATAAATCATGTTTAAGTTGTAATAAAAAGCAGGGTTGTCATAATTTAAGTCTGGGTTTCTTTATGTTTGTGTTTATTTTGATGTTATGTTGATGGAGACGATGAAATGACAATGTAGAGATGTTTTCTCTGGTGTTTCATCCTATCCTGGTTCATTTAGCTCTCTACTCTAGTTTTGTGGCTTTCTTAATCTCTTCGAGGCAGAGTAGTGAGGTTGTCATCATGGTTATTTGGGTAATGAGATCGAGCGGAAAATTCATGTTAATTGACGACAGTGGCATGTTTCGAAAGCGAAGGTCCAGGAGTCATCGATTGTGAAGGCTGTCATCGTTTTTGCAGAGGGAGATGTTTTGTTGTGGCAATGACAACGCGATGATGTCGTGATAATTTTCATAGGAATTTCATCCTATACCAGTTCATTTGTCTCTCTACTTAGGTTCTGAGGCTCCCCCAATCTCTCCAAGGCGGAGTAGTGAGGTGGTCGTCATGGTTCTTTGGGTCATGTGAGCAAGTGGCCAGTTCAGGGTATCGAAGATGGTGTCTTCTTTCAGCATCGAAGTCCAAGCGTCGTTGTTGTAGAGGCTGATGGTGATGAGGTGTGGTGGATGAAGACTTTGATAATTTGTTGACGTGAAGACAACGATGGGGTTTGGATGGAGACATGCTGATGGTGGTGAACTCACAGGTTGATCTGGCTTTAGACATCTCGATAAACTATGACATTCTCTAGTGGACTGGTGTGGAATTTGGACTATGACAATAATAGTGAAACTGGATCAAATCAGTGTGAAGAATAGTGAAGATGATAACATGGAACTCTGTGTGATAGTGGTGAAGTTGAAATTGACAGTGATGAGGATTCCAGTGGGTCTCTCTGGCATGGTGAGGGTGTGTGAATCGAGGCATGCGCATGACTCGAGATTCATGGGAAGCAAGATGATGATGATGTTTTTGAAAGTGGTAATTTGAATTGAATGCAATTGTGTTTGGAATTTATGGTTCCCGCTTATCCTTAAAGAGAATTTTTAGAAAAAGGAAAAAATCTATTTGGATTGGTATTGTATTGTTTTATGGTTTTTTACATATTACTAGGGTTTTCAGGGTTTTAAATGTTTGTAGGGTTGTTTTAGTGATTTTAGGGTTTTTATATATTTTATGAGTTTTTATATTTAATAGGGTTTTACGAATTTTTTGTGTTTTTAGGGTGTTTAAGGGTTTTAATGGGTCCTTTAGGGTTTTTATAATATTTTTATAGACTTTTTAGGATTTTTTGTTTTTAAGAAATTTTCGAAATTTAGGGCTTTTATCATATTTTAAGAGTTTTTTAGGGTATTTAGGGTTTTTTGGGTTTTTTGTGGTTTTTTGGGTTTTATAGTTTTTAGGGTTTTTTTGGTTTTTATGGGTTTTCAGGGTTTTTTGTGGTGTTTAGGGTTTTTAGGGTTTGTAGGAGTTTTTAGAGGTTTTAGGGGGTTTAGGGGGTTTTAGGGGTTTTATAGGGAGTTTTTTCATTTTTTGGGGTTTAAATTTTGTTGAGTTTTGTTGGGGTTTATTTGGATTTTTAGGTTTTAGTTAAGGGTTTTAAGGGGTTTTATGAGTTTTAGGGTTTTAGGGGTTTTAAGGAACTTTTGGGTATTAAATAGTTTTTATGATTTTTGATGGTTTTGGTGCTTTTTAATGTTCTTAAGGGTGTTAAGGTCTTTTCAGGGTTATGGTTCTTTTAATTTTTTTGGGGATTTTATTTTTTTGAGGTTACAGAATTTTAGGGTTTTTAGGGTTTTATGGACTTCTAGGCTTTTTTGGGGTTTTAGGGTTTTCTAGGGGAATAAGTTGTTTTAGAATTTTTTTATTTTTTAGTTTTTTTAGGATCACTTAGGTTGCTTTAAGTTTTTTTGGGTCTTTTTTTTTGTTTTTAGTGGTTTTTAGGGTCCTTTATGTTTTATTGTGTTTTAAGGATCATTTATGGGTTTTAGGATTTTTAGGTTCCCTTAGGGTTTATAGGGTTTTAGGATCCTTTAGGGGGTTTAAGGTCCTTTAAGGGTGTTGGGCCCTGAAAACTATGCATTCAAGAAAAAGAGAATTTCATCAAACTCATTAAAAGTAAGAAAGGAAACCTAGAATAAGAATGAAGAAAATGGTTCAAATAAGTCAAAGCAGAAAAAAGATGAATTGATCCTACAAGGTAAAAATTACTTTTCGGATTGCCGCTCTGTATGGTGTTCCACCATTTTCATGAAGTTCCCCACAAAAGAAAGACCATCCCCATGATCTAAACAATTCATGGGATGAGGTGGTACCTTCGACACCCACGAACAAAAATTGACTGTTATTGTGGGGACAAATGTGATTTCCATCCCCACAAACCATAATCCTCATGAAATAATTTGTTTTTTGGGTGAGGTGAAATCTCTAGAATCGCTCAAATGATGGACCCCTCTTAATGAGTATGTCAATTTTTGGTTGGTAACCCTCTATGGTATCCCCATAAAAGACACTATATATCCCACTCCAATCCTCTATAAATTTACCCTAAGGGGGGTGAAAAAGGACTTGATGAAAAAAAGAGATAAAGGATGGGTGAAATATCAGAATGAGGTGTGGGATAAATCCCCCCCCCCCACACCTGAAGCACTTCAGGGATGCAATCCCCTGAGGTGGACCTCCAAATAATACATCCTTTGAACTACTTATGGAAGACCTTTCATAGAAGATAATATACAGAGGAAATGTAGTTTGTGAATTGGGGGATTAATTTATGAAATCACGGATGGAATAAAATTTCATTACAGAAGACCCCCATGCAAATGAAACTTTGGGGTATTAATGTTCTCATATATACATAGACACATCCTTTCCATTCAAAAAACTCTGTGTCACAAGAGATTTTGTATCTTCATAAACCTCCATGACCATCGGAAAAGGATTATCTATGTCTTAAGGACACTATTGATTGCCCATGCACAATATGCCATGTTGTCTTCATATAAGTTGCCCATGAAAAGGCATGTCAACTAGAGAAAAATTCATCCTCATGAGAGTACTTATTTACCTCTATAAGACCCAATGGCTCCCATGCCCCATATCATTTCCCCTAATCTAAGAATCCCTAGAATCATGGATTACACTTTCCTTCCCTCTCATGTTTGATTCATTTCAGAACATCCCCATCTTATTATCTTCCAGTTAATCAAGGTTTTTATAACAAGAGGTACAAACTCTATGACCTTAAACCAGGAGTTAACATCCTAACCATATGACATTAGACTATATGGAACTCTTCTTGACCACATGAATTTAAACAATATCGTATTAGTCCCAATGACACAACATTAAACCATTATGCTATCATCCAAGATATATGACTTTAATCTATAGTGTACCCCATAATAAATTAAAATGGTCACTCTTCCTGAGGTAATCCCCTAGCCTTTCTTTCTAGAGGTGGCGCTCTTTCTTCCCTTCGCCTCATCCTAGGACATATATAGATAGGTCACTAAACATAACTATCCATGATATGAAAACAAAATAGAAAATAGGAACACTCAAATACCCTCTCTCCTCCCCCCTTCTGCATCCATCACCATCCATCAATGGATGGGGAGGGTTTCACTGTCACAAGATCGACTACTTTCTCATTTATCTCACACAAAGCTTGACTAAAGTGGGCTTAGAGATTCGTGGTGATCATGAAATCTGAATGACCCAAAAATATAATGGGCATTCTCCACAGATATAATCCTTAACAATAAATCAAACTGGCTACTCCCATGTGTAAGGCCTGCATCAAATTTGACCAAGAGAAATCCTCCTGCAGTGGGCCTGCTATTCAGTGTAAGTCCCAATCATGCTTCCTTTAATGGAAAGATTCCATACAAAAGCCCAATATTTTAGAACTACATGAAATTTTATTCCCAAATAACTGGTATATGTAGCAAAACATCCTTGAGGATCAAGCCTAACACCATCATCTCCACATTAGTTTAGTCTTGTCCTGACCACAAGATGTTAAACTGCATGATCCATGTAACATTGTGGTATTTTATTCAACAAAAAACTAGGATGCATAGGAAGCCTCTTGGAGGTCCAAACCAAGATCCCTGATCCACCTTAATGTTCTCTAGGATCATCCCTAACGGGGTTAGGTTCGACCATAAGGCCACATCTCTTGTGAGCTCCTTGGGCATCCTCAGTGTAAGTCCAACATTAAAGTATGTCTAGGCACTATCTGCCTAGATATTCTTACCACATGACGTTGAACTGCATGGATGGGTCCTTGTTACACAACTATAAAAGTTGATGGGTCCATTTAAGTGGAACCGAACTATGTGGATTCTTATTCATCTCATGAGGATACGTTGGAAACCCATCTTACTGGTTCAATCAAAATAATGAAATAATTATCACCCCCTAGATGAAGATAAACTCCAGAGTGCCTCGTCACATGGCCTGAAACAACATTGTATTAATAAATAAATATGGAATTAATGATTTATCCTCAAAAGGGTAAAATTTATGATGAACCTAAGATACATACAAAAAACTTCATTGATAGTGAACCCCATATACATACAGATGATTCCAAACCCATGAGTATTTTTGATCAATATTACCTAGGCATAATTTACTGACAAATTTTTGGGAATGAATAAATGATTAAAAAACATATGAACAAATATTAAATCTATAAGGGAGTCCAAGAATAGGAAATAGTTTACCTTAAAGGGGTGTGATGAGCTAGAGTTCCCATCCTCTCAACCAATGTGAGTTCTGGAGTGTTCTTGGCCAAATAATCCAACAAGCACCTGCCTTTGGAATGAAGGTCCATAAATATTGGATGTGAGAACCATTGGGTATTTTTGGATCTACAAAAAAATAATTTGGAGACAATTTGAAGATATTTCATATGACATCAGTGATTGTACAAAACACAACCCTTGAAATTGATTGTGAGGCGCAACATTTTCGTCAGAAACAAAAATGGTGAACCCAACAAGAATAAGGCTTAGACTAATATAAATCATTCAGAATATAGAAAGGATATACTACAAATTCCTCATTATACCATTTTTTCATCATTAATGAAATTTTCATTGGAAAAATGGTGAACCTACTATGAATGAAGCATATACTACACCACTACCTTCACAAGATAAAAAAGGATAAACTTCATAGTCCCCATTAGACCATTTTGTTCATCTTAAATAACATTTTAATTAGAAAAAAATGGTGAACCTGACATGAATAGTAAGATAAGGAGGTGGTTTTACCCATCCTCAGTCCCCTTTCACATCCAAAATGGAAGAGGGATAAGCGGGATCATCAATTATACAAACAGTCGTCAGATGATACTTTGATGGGGTTTTGTAGTTTCTACTTGTAACCTATATTTCATGCATTCTTCACAGTTTCCTTCAATCCAATGGAATCACAATATTTCTCATAGACACTCATGTTAACCACTACATGGCCATCCAGGCCCTCCATGAACCATAGGACTCTATCACCCACCTAGAATCTCCAACACTATGTCTCAAATGCTCTAATTCAGGAGTACCATCAGAACTATACTCACAAAACACTAGAGGAAGCTAGAAAAACCCTCTAGCTGAAGATATCCCACCAATATCCCACTCAAAAGTGTCTAGAAGTCCAAAACTGGGAAGGTACACTAGCCATCATTATTCTTTATGGATCCTGTCCCTGAAATGGGATGATGATTATCTCCCTTATCTTAGGGATCAAGTTGAAGTCATCACTAATGAATTCATTCCAGCTACACATGGGTCTCACTCAAGGGACCCTACTAAAAAACATTGATTCTTACACCATGCTACCTAGTATCCTCATTCTAAATAGGATATCACACTGAGGTATCCTACTTAAGTTCAATAAACCCAAGTCCCATGGGATGCCCACCAAGGGTCGTGAACATTTAATCAGGAACATGTCATCACCCTGGATCCTAAGGAAGATATCTTCCATGAAAATATGATGGAAAATTATGTGTTGGAACGCATTCTTGTTCCCTCTTATGAATACCGACATGAAAATATGGAGGAAAATAACGAGTAAGAACAAATTCTTACTAATGATCTCCAAGGATACAACAAAAATAGGCAAATGAATTATAGGAAGATAAAAAATCCCTACCGATGTCCATAAATCCCATAATCCAAATAGAATGGCAACTAGATTTGATTATTTGAAAATATCCACCGATTCAGAAAAATATTTTCATCAAAATAGGATGGAAGATTGCAGACATGCACATATCTCTATCAATGCACATGGATCCTACTAACCCAATATGGTGCAAACCAAATAAAAGAAGATTCAAATTCTTGTGGATTCATATCAAGCCTATCTAAAATATATAATAAAAAATGAGAATATGTAAATCCATAATGGAAAATATGATCCCCAAAAACCAAATATGATGGAAACTAGAGAAAATAGTAGGTGTACCCCAGCTACAAATCAGGGGAATACTCATTCCTCTAACCCTAAACGGGAGAACTGTCAGTATTCACTAACAACCAATGGAGGACCAAAGCATGCACATATTCATACTCCGGCATTGGATTGGGAATATATCCCCATTATAGTTAAAGACTTATCTCAACACATAATCGATATGATGGAGCATTATACATCAATTATTGATCATACCCACAAAACCTATCAAGATATAATCACATCTGTATAAATAACAGTCCTTCGAGCCCACAACTGCATCTCCCCAAGTGGGGAGACTCATCCACAAGTTAAGATGTTAACTCAGGAGTAGACCTTTATTGTTGCTCTATTCCCGGAGGTTATTCATCTCTATTCCCTGATAAATGGATAAATATATAAAAAAACCCATTATAACTTGGGGACAACGGTCTACCACCCTTCCCACTTTAGGGTAGGCATATATCCCTTTCATAAATCAAGATTATCACTGGCGTATCCCGATAGCATCATGATAATAACTCAAATAGTAACCCTTATATGAAGGCCATTACCAATAGAAGGTGGCCCCAATAACCCACAAGAAAGTACAAAAAAATAAATCACATCAAGGGAAACTAGAAAATGAAGAGCATATTCATGAACCTACTCTGTAGGAAGCTATTGTTCTCGATGCCATCAAACACATGTCAACAGAGTCTAAGGATAATATTAATATATTACCAAATTATGGAATTGTTAGTAGAAGTTGTGAAGGTCCTCCCCACAATGTTGCTACCAAATGCACTGAAGGACCTCCTCGGATCACCCTTGGAATCATTATTCATGGAGAATAAATGATCGATCATGTGATACTATCTCTTAATGGCTGTCACGATAACCCTCATCAGGTCATGAACATCAAACCAAAAGAATATCCTCCCCTTACTGTCATCCATATTCATAATCTTCCCCAGGGTATATGCTGTAAAAATTCTCCCTACAGTCGAATGTCAAGATATGATGGTAGTCCTCGCCATGATGATAGTCACTGCTAAGGACCCCCCCCCCCCCCATAATGACATCAAGTAGAAAGAAGGTACTCCCTCTATTTTAGTCCATCCTAAATGTCGTTCCTAGGAAGCACACCATATTTATTATCCCTATGGATGGACACCAAGCTTCGATGGTATCCCTCGACATCAGGACATAGGTTCTAGAGGCCCTCCCTACATCCATATTTCACACTAGCAAGAAGGTCCTCCTATAGCTGAGTTAAGTAAGAGAATGCTCTCATAGTTTTAGGATCTTGGAATGATGGGGTCAATCATGTTGGATTCTTTGTCAATGACAAGTGACATCATTTATCATCCACAAGACATCCTAGGGCAGCACTCATATTCTGATCCACCTCCATACCATACACATATAAATGAGACCCCTACTAGCCCCACTACTTGGGATCAAATCATTAATTAGCATCCAAATTGTGTAGACCAAGTAGAGGAATTTCTAGTGGAAGAATAAATGGATATGTTGATCGTGAGAATCTATTTATCCAAGGATTGAATACCAATTTTTTTCCCAACACCACTTCTCAATTCAACATAATAAGGAAATTTTTAGAGGAATACATACATAACATTCATCTCAATCTCTGAGAAAACCTCTTCCACCTGAAAGAAAAATTAATTCCCTAGGAGGGGTATGCAGACCATGTCAAAATATTGGGAGAGCTTCACCATAAAATCTACTCAAAAGCCCTTCCATCTATGTGGTGACCACAATCATAGAAATGAAAGGAAGATCTTGAACTAACATGACTCCATGCGTTGAACAAGTTGTGTTGCCTTATTAGTGATTCCCCATATGACATTCATATACAGGGATGGGGAGAGCATGGAGCATTGTACTTCACCCCACACCCCATCAATTGGAACCCACTATAAATGTAATCGTGTAATTTCATTATCCCAAGATGATGATCAAGTGAATTTCTTGTTCGGGAAAGGCGGCATGGTCGACAAGAACCAGCTTTGAGTATGTCTCAGAAGCATTATGGCCGATGAGAGTGATATATTGAAAAAACTACTAAACCAAGCAACCAATAAAATTCAGAGTGATTATAACCTATGGTAAGATAATCAACAAGAATTTCTCATGTCCTCATAAACAAATATATCACGTGCAAACCCAACATCGTATCTGACTCATGCCTGAATGGGAATGTGTGAGATCATGAAAGAGGAAATATTAGAAAAAAACCGCTATAAGTGATCATACCCATCCCATTGGTATGGGAGAATTTTTAACACAAAATTCCCCAATAAGACCAATAATTATAGGTCGAGGAATAGTAAAAGTAGAATGGGAGAAACCCCAGCCCGCAGGGAAGGGGGAACTTTATCCTCAACCACCGGCCCTACATACATCAATCTTTTCCTAATTGGGGAGGACAAAAAGTAGATAATTCCCCCATTACTTCACATCTCATGATCCATTTACCCCCACATGGGAGTCATATATGAAGTCCATACAAAAGTTCCCTCAGAGTTACCCTTCAATGAAAACTGAATATGACCTCAAAATCGAAGGAGAAGATCCATAAAAGGGTGAAAAGAGATATCCTACCATTTGATAGCTGGTACAACACCCAAAATGAATTATGAATCAGTGAACGTCGTGGGAGACAACCCTAAAGGCCACAGTGAAAATGATGAAAATGCAAATGAATAGGGAGAGGATGGTTCTGGCCAAAATATAATCCACACTGATCATAGAGGTGTGCATATGTGGAACCATAAGGACTAACTAAATTTAGGTACTCCCTTGTTTAATCCCTCAAAACCTCCTTCACGGATTCCTAACAACTAGAAGACTAAAAACAAGGTTACATATGATCCTCCTCCTCCTCCAAATGAGATTGAATATCGGATACTTGAGGATAGATTCACTCAGCATGAGGAATAAATGAAAGAGTTGAGTAAAATCAACATTGATCTTCTCTAAGGAGGTATCCCTATCAAATATTATCCCTTGGAAGAGCCCCAACATACACTTATAGAAGGTGTAACTCAACCACAAGTGTTTATCCCAAAAAACGATGTAAGAATAGAATGCACATCCAAGATAGTGAAAGGACCATCAGTCTACCTGAATCTAATACTGAAAGGTTATTATAATTTCCCACCATTAGGGAAATTACCATAACATATTTAGAAAAATCAAAAAAAAGGTTACCCCCGTTATTGTATCCAGCTCAAATACCCATAGAGCTGAAACATCCAATCTTTCTCCTCCACTACCCACCCTTGCTCAGGTTCAAAAATATGTGCATAAAGGGTTCATTAATGACATTGAGTCATTGGAAGTTCTATTGGAAGCCATGGAAGGATGTTTTTCTTAGATACAACCATAACAGAAACCTTACATAGACTAGATGAGTAACACTATACTGCCAACAAATTTTGGGAACCCTGTGTTCCCAATACTCGATGGATCAGGTAACCCAGAACACCATTTGTTGCATTATGTTTATTATTATGATCCCATGATGGGACCCCTAGAGGAAGAAGAAATATTGAAACTTAGATACTTTGTGTGAACTCTCCAGATTTCATCCTTTGTATGCTACAATTGTTTTCCAGCTCATTCGATAATAGGATGGGAGGATCTCCAGTGCTAGTTCCTTTTCATGTTCAGCTCAATGTTCCCAAAGACAACAGTCGGTGAACTGATGAACTGAAAACATCATGAGAATGAGAGAGTACCATATTTCATTACTAGATGCAAAGTTATGACCTACACTTTGACCCGGACACTCCCCCAATATGAGATTATTGCTATGTGTGTCGACAAACTCCTTGATGAGCTATGAAAACCACTCATCCTGCTGAAATATACAAGTGGGTTTTTGGATTTATCTATGATTTCCAAAATAATATAAAATTACTTAGAATGGACTAACCTCAAGTCTTGGGTAGCCCCATCAACCCCAGGAAAAAGAGTGGGAAGAGATGAACTGGAATCTATAACGCTTAATCCACCCCTATTTCTAATTCATCTCCTAGGATTGCACTGAATGGTGGAAGACCCCCTATATTTCAACAACCACTCCAACCTCAACAAGGAAAGTGGAGGGGTCTAGGAGAAATCAATTCATGGAATGTGGGAATAAAATTTACTCATTCCATGATACCCATTCATGTGGGTACTTTATAGTCGCTATGAATTAAAACATTATCCATCAACCAAATCCAAAGAGGGCTGATGAAGTTGTTATTGATGTCAATCCATATTATTTCCATTCAATTAGATATTGGGACATACCATCCATGATTGATTCATCATTAATTATTCCTACAATAAATGATAGATTTTTGGTAAGTCAATCCTGGACCACCACCAGAAAAAGTGGAATATATTTCAACCGTTGACCCAGATGAAGGAGAGGAGTGTAAAAAATTCTTTATAAAAAGGGAGAAAAAATTCAATAGTCAGATGAATTGAAAAAAAGTCAAATAAGATAATTGAATACACTAAGAATAGTTGAAGAAACCTATTGTGCCCCCAACAGCTCCTAATGCAATGTGACTGACATCATCGGCTCAAAAATCCCCCAATAGTCAACTATACATGAGTTCGTTTGATGAGAAAGGTAGAGAGAAAGATAAAGAAGAAAACCCCATGCCAAGGCCATAGTTATATTTGAGCCTCTCAGATTTTATGCTGGAAAAATTGAAAAAACAGGCACTACCCCACCAAACAGCACCACCATAAGTTGTCAATGAGGCAGAATCATCATCATAGAATGAATTAATCTTCAACAACATTAATATCATTCAATTAATGGATCCCTTTTCTGATGAATTTTATGGTTATGAACCCAAGTTCCCTGCACCCAGTTAAGGAACCATAAGAAGTTGACTTAGGAGTAGATGATACCAGGGAAGATGTAGTCATCGGAGAAACCAAATTTCTGGGAGCACCCTGGTTCAAACTGTCAATGTTGTAGAAAATCATAGAAGAGCCATTCAACTAACCCAACAGGAACAGAAAAATTCCCCTGCCCCTTCAAGAAACCACTCTTTCCCAATCATTCTGGGATATTCTTCAAATGAAGAAAAAATTTCTAATCACCCATGGCTTGTTGGAAGTCCTTTTCAGCCAAACTGATAAATCATAGGATCTCCATTAGCTCTTGTCCATGGGTTGACCCATCTCCATCTAATTCTCAATCCCCTAAAGCACCTATGAATGAGAATCCCATATTTGGGAAGTGTTTTCCTTTAGGCTAGAAGTATCCTGTTATGAAAGAATTGGATTTATTAATAGACAATATATCAATCATGGATGTCTTGAATTTTTTAGAAACATATTAGGGAAGAAATTATAAAAGATTTAATAAGCCCCCATGAGTTTAAAGCGGAATGTACCACTTTTGATGTGTATCATAAAAATAATGATCCTATAAAATGCCACACTATTATGTCTTTCATGTATTGAGACGAAGATTCAATTTTAGAGGGACACATCAAACCCTTATATGTGTCAGGATGGATAAATGGTATTAATATACAAAAATTATTTATTGAAAATAGATCTAGAGTTAATTTGATCCAACATGGGACACTTCGTCAGATGGGATGAAATGAAGTTATTATAACATCTTACACCACAACTCTATTGGTCTATGACAAAAGTGAACTGGATAAATTAGGCTAAATCAATATAGAATCCTTGTTCGGAGACTATGTAGCTGACTAATAATTTTTGGTGGTTTGGAAAAAAAATGGCCTTCAATGTCCTTATAAGAAGGAACTAGTTACATTAGCACATGTAGATTCCCTTATCATACCCTGAGTGCATCATGTATTTCATTAATTGGAAAAATGGGACATTTCATGCTGACAAGTCCCCATTAAAATCTTATGAATCACACTCTATCAATGTAGGATTCTATGAGCAGAAAGGGAAGTGACCTTCAGTCGATGGTATTAATTGGGTCACCTCTCCCAACAGTTTCAAAATGGTCCCCGCTGACCACTTTAAGTAGATCGATGAAGAATATTCACTTCTATTCAATCATGTTGAGTGAATGAGTCCAAATTTGGATGTTTATTCGATAGTTATCATGATATCAGTCATGGACACCGAACCTATCATGGTTGAAAAATTCACTGGTCCAAAAATAATGGCGAATGCCCAAATAGAAATTCCCTCAATCCACCCTCACTTATAAAAATAATCCTTTCCTCATACATTATGGTAGAAGAAAAAGAGGTAATTCCTCCTTACCTCACTCCATTCCCTCCAAAAAAATCCACAGTTGTCATTCGGGATAGAAGAAGTCACCTCTGCCCCGGAATGCCAAGATTGTGACTCTTCTATTATCTCTGAAGAGTTTATCTCAAGAATTGTCATTCCATCATAAGAATAAGAAGATGATTAGGGGGATGTTGAAGAGGAATAACACATTAGGGATTCCCCACCATAAATTGCGGAGGGTTCCTCTACCACCATTGATGAACTTAGGGAAATAAACCTATGTACCAAAGAAGACCTGCAACCCACTCTGATTAGTGTGGACATGTCTTATGTAGAAAAAGAGGTATGAAACTCCTTCATAAGAAATAATCAATATGTTTTCACCTTTAACTATATATATATTATAGGCCCTGATCCTGAGGTGTCCACTCACCACTTGATCCTATCAAAGACCACCATGGCTACAAGAAAGCCTCTAGGAGGACGAACCCGATGCATGCTACCCAAATAGATGCCAAAGTTGAAAAAATAATCAAATAAAAATTAATTTTGGAGGTCAAATATCCCATATGGAAGGCCAATATTTTCCCCTTTAAAAATAAGAATGTGCATATTTGAATCTGCATCGATTTCAGATATTTCCAGGGATACTGCCTGGAAGATGACTTCTTGGTCCTGATCACAGAATTGTTGATCGATGCAACTGCTAGATTTCAGGATCTCTATTTCCTGGGAAGCTATTTAGGATATAACCAAATATGAATGGCCCAAGAATATGAAGATGATACTGACTTTAGGTACCCTAAGTATTATTTTTATACAATGTAATTCCCTTCGGTCTGAAGAATGTCAGCGCCACATATCAGCATTCCATACATCGCATACTCAAACCCTTCATTGGAATATTCATTGAATGTTATGTTGATGACTTGGTGGTTATGTCATGAAAATTCTTAGACCACCTATTAGATCATGTAATTTTTTTAACAAACTGCAACATCACTGACTAAAAATGAACCCCTTCAAATGTGCTTTCGGAGTCACCTCATGGAAATTCCTTTGATTCATCATAATTTATTGTGGAATTGAAGTAGATCCTAAGAATATGAGGGATATTCTAGAAATTTAACCTCATCATAATCTAATATAGTAAATAGTAATTCAAAGAAACTTGACCTACATTCAACATTTCATAGCCAACCTTACAGGAAAATATTTTCCCTTTACCAGGTTGATGAAAGGATGGTTTGAGTATCTATGTACTGATGATTATCAGAAAGCG
The DNA here is from genome assembly GCA_963277665.1 of Viscum album. Lineage (NCBI taxonomy): Eukaryota > Viridiplantae > Streptophyta > Magnoliopsida > Santalales > Viscaceae > Viscum > Viscum album. The sequence goes on along the minus strand of OY728152.1, from coordinate 1,128,866,832 downwards.
TTTTAAAGTATTAAGAAGTACCTCTTCATCCTTCTAGTGTTAATGCTGCCTGGTAAAGGAAGACCACCCATATTGTATGTAATAGCCTTATAGCGATCAATAGGTTACTTCCTTACATATAAGAATAATGCCAATACTGAAAAGAGTCATTATTGCCTTAGACAGACTATGATTGATGTTGAGACTCATTATTAAAATATTGAGACGAGATACCAAGAACAAATCTTCATGGTAAAGAAATTGAGAGACTACCTATAACCCTTGAGGTCCACCTGGTCTCTCGTAGAAACCCCTCAAGTACATTCTAAATTGTCCAATTTTAATGGGATTTTATTCACAGTGGGAAGTCATCCTGTAGTATTTCAATATATAGTAAATACCTCCGAAATCCATAAATGGGTAGACATTATCATATTTTCTAGTAGAACACCCCTCTACATATTTGATTCCATTGGATTTTGAACTACCCAATGAAGAGGTTTTATCTGTTCAAGAGTCCTCCCAAACATGTGAGATGCATTTTTTTGGTGCATCCAGAAGCCCAATAGGGAAAAGTATGGATAACCCCAAGCTTAATAAAGTAGGACAGGGAGTTGTACTCATATATTAAGAAAAGGAAGTCATTCCTTACACATTCCTTCTATTAGAGGGGTGCACATACAATGAAGTAGAGTATCAGGCTCTCATTATAGGCCAAGATATTTCACTTCAAGTGTATGTAAAACACTTGAAGATAAATGGTGACTCATAACTATTCATCAAACAAGTCCATTGTGACAATACTATCAAGAAAGAGGAGTTAATATCATTGGTGGACCATGTGAGATGATTAATGGTAGAGTTTCCATCAGAACTGATATTAAATAGTGTCTCATAATTGAAAAATGCATGGGATGATGAATTATAAAATGCATCCACCACTCTGGATGACCCAAATCGGGATGAAACAATCATTAGAATTGCCTACTATTGGATGGTTTTATCGTTCAATCTTTAAAACATGGAAGAAATTGACAATATTAGTCTTGTCTTGATACATATGGTCATATGACTAGCTGGATTACTCTCATTGAAAATTACCTTCAAAAGGTAGGAGTCTCACTGGATAGGGCTAAAAGGGATAAATTATGAATATGAGTAGTCACCTTTTTCTATTAGATGACACGATTCAAAAAAAAAGTCCTTATGTAAATGGGTCCTTGATGGGGTTATTCATAGGTGAATTGATGCGGAAAAGATATTTTCATTCATGAAGGAGTGTGTGTTGGAGCTTGTGGGGCTCACCAATTAGGATCCAAGTTTTCTCGTCAAATTCAGAGGCTCGGTTACTACTGGCCCATGATAATAAAATATTTCACTAAATTTACCCAGAAGATACATTCATGTAAGGTTCATGCCAATTCCATCCACCAACCCCTACAATTACGTCACACATCTAAGTACTCCTGGCCATTTTACCGATGGGGAATGGACAACATTGGACCATAACCTCGAACTACGACTAAGCAATTCAAGTATATTATCACATCAACCGGTTTCTTTTCCAAATGAGGAGAAGTTGTACACCTTAAAGTGGTCGGAGTAAGAAGCATTGTTAGCTTTTTTAAATCCAATAATATCACCAGATTTGTTGTCCCTCATACAACACTTAAGGACAACCACACCAATATCGGTTCTGCTGAATTAGGGATATTATATCAGGAGTTTGTTATCAAGACGAACCATTCATCTCGCTATAATGTAGTGACCAAATAATTGATAGAGGCCTTCAACAAGACCCTATTTAATATAATCTAGAATATAGTAGACAAGGACAATAAATCATGGCTGGATAAGATTCTACATGCTTCATGGGACAACTAGACCATGACTTGCACTGCCACTCAAGCAACCCCTTACTCATTAGTATACAAAACATAGTCAGTTCTACAAATCCAAGTTCAATTACACTCACTATGGGTTTCCATATTTGATCAGCTATCCATTGATTAGAAATCCCAAAAATGACATGATGAGTTGTAATGACTAGATGAAAAAAGTGTGTGTACCTTGCACCATTTGGAGATTTATCAAAACCTAATTTCACAAGACTTCAACAAAAAGGTTCACTTTCGGTATTTGATAGAAGTAAAAATGGTTTTGGTCTTCCGAACTCCGTTGATACACTGAAAGAGACCTCTAAAATTGGATTCAAAATTAGAGGGACCATATTTCATTAACAAGTTCTACTCAAATAGAGCATATTCCTTAATTTCCGTGGATGGACATCTCATTAAAGCTCCCACCAATACAAGGTTCTTGGGGAAATATTTCATGTAGATTAAAGGAACATCCTAATCGCATGAAATTAAACTTTAGGATGAAAATTCCTCAATGTATGATGTTAAAATAGATAGTAGACATCTTCCTCACCACATGATGTTAATCTTCATGGACAAAACATCCATTATTTACATCATTAAACTACATATCATATACCTCTTGATCACGTGACATTAAACCACATGATGAAAATTCCTTATTGTAAAATGCTAATCTACATAGAAAAATTAACCTACTTGTATGATTGTAAACTATGTGAAAAATGGAATAACCACATGATTTTAAACTATAGTGCCAAAACATCCTTTCTGTACAACATCAAACAATATAGTGTATTTGTTCAAATCACATGAATTTAAACTATATGTTGAAAAGTCCACAATGTATGATGAAAAATTGCATAGCAAAATTTTCCAAGTAGTATGAAATTACACTACATGATAAACATCCACACCACATGACATTAAAATGTAGTGCCAAAAAGTACTTGTAGTTGGTTATTAAACTATATAGTACATACATCATGATCACATGATTTTAAATTATAGGGTAAAAATTTCTCATTGTATGATGTTAAAATGCATATCCAAATTGTACTAGTCATACAATATTTAACTACATGAAAAAATTCCTCACCATATGATGTTAAACAATATGGTAAAAACATCCTTAATGTCCAATATTAAACTGCATAGCGTATACATCTAGATCACATGATGATAAACTACAAGATGAAAAGTCTTCACTGCATGGTGTTAAATAACATTGTGTTTATCATCCTAACCACATGAAGTTAAAATATACAGAGATCACTTTCCTAATAAATGACTCATCACACATGAGTCATATCTATATGGGCAAAGGATGAAATTACCCTACTCATACAAGAGATCCAGATCCACATTGCGACTCTCTTTCTCCAAAACTACATGTGTCTTGATTCTCATTATTGTGAGATACGTAGTGATTCCTAAACCCTATGCCCTGAGCTGAACCACCATAAAAAATTATCCCTCATTATACATGAACCGACCCAATGTAGGTTGGTTTACTTATAGAATTATGCAAGGCCTGATTCTCATGTCCAATGAGATACCTTGAGATAACCTGATCCTATATCTTGGTCCAAACACCACATGACACAAAATTCATCTGATGTACCCTCAAATGCCTCTGTATAGTGATTGAAACCCTTGATATTACTTTTTTATTTCACCAATCATAGCTCACACGAGTTTATGAATTGTAGTAAGGTCTTCCCCTGCACAAACAAAGAGTAAAAGGTACATGACCACTCCATATCAAATGAATAGATAAGAATGCCCATTTATTGTGCATGGGTCAGACCATTATAGGGGAAAAATCCTAGAACTATGTGTAGATTTATTCCTACCCTTTCGAAATACCTAGTGAATCATATATTCTACATCATGGCCTAGAGACTACCATAAAAAATTATTCCCTTCACTATGTATGGATAAGACTTGTGCATGGAAATTAATAAAACAACATCTAGATTGATTCCCATCCCTAAAAAAGATGTATAGGCAACTAGATCTCCAAACCTGGGACTATGTGTGACAAATGATAGAAAATAAAATTCCCACATCTTTGGTTATGTTGTCCATGTGTTGCGGACTAATCCTTTACCCCCTTTATTTCTCCCACTGAGAACAACTCATGCAAGATTAGGAGTTTTGGTAGGGGATTCCTCTATTGGTAAAGGATTATTAATTCAAAAAATGGTTTCCATGGTCTGAGAAGTAAGACCTAAAAAGGCACACCATGTCCCCCCCCCTCACAACAAGGATCCTTTTTCCTTACCATATGATGCTAAATTTCATTGTATTTTTAGAACTATATGTAGCTTGATTCTCAGTATAATGAGATACATAGTGACATCCGGAACCCTTGCAAGGGTCCATCCATGAAAATAAAAATTCCCCCATCTCCTACCCATAAACTAAAATATATGCATGAGATTCCAAACCCTATATCAAAAAAAATTAAATAATCATTTACACTGATAAATGATTCATATCTATGTAGAGGTGTCCATACTTCAGGAATAATAGTGTTCTGGATATTTCTTGTGTGTCTGGATGCACCATTTCCATTGTTTAAAATCTTTTCTTTGATAAATTTTAGATTTTCATAAGCTCCCCATCCATCAAAGATGTAAGGCCAATTCTTGAGGACACCTTCATTTGACTATTCAGAATATGCCATGGTGGATCTGCATAAGTTTCCCAAAAAATTAGTCTATAAAACAAATTAAAGTGTTCCCTTAGGAGAGGAATTTCCAACATTTATACATCCAATGGCTTCTATTCCCTATACCAATACTCATAACCCAAAAATTACTAGAACCATGGTTTATGTTTTCCATTCCCTTCACATTCAGATTACGCTAAGAAATCCTAGCCAAATTATCCCCTATGCACTCATAGTTTCTATGAAAAATATCAACACCACATTCGACTAAATTGTGGTTCCAATGTCCTCACCACATAACATTAAATTTTATGGCCAAAATTACCTTGTTGCATGATGTTAAGCTACATAGAATAATCGTTTTCACACTTGAGAATACATTGCATACAACATTAGTCACTTACCATGTCATGTCACAGAACTACGTATGGCTTGATTACTTATCAGGTAGGATACATAGTGATACCCGAACAATCATCTAAGTCTAACCACCTCACCCCCCCAAAAAATACGCCATCCCTATGTTTGGGTCAAACCTACACATGGAACATTAAGAACTACCTATAGCTTTATTCCTACCCCATAAAGATACATAGTGAAGCCTAGAATTTCTTCCTAGTACAACCATCCTAAAAGTGAAATATTCCACCCAGCATAGATATTGGGACTACAAAGGGTTGTTTATTTACAAAATTTAATGTTTCTTGATTCCCATCCCATGGGATATATAGTGGCGCTCAGATCCCATGTCCCGAACACAACCACAGAGCACATAAAAATGTTACCTCATCTACATGAAAACTAATTCAAAGTATGGTGTTACCAAACATTCCCTACTTGTAGGAGAATTTCAAGAATAATCACATTAACCATCTTTCATGTCAGGTCATCTATGTCCCTTCCACGTGATATTAAACTATATAGAAATGTTCCAAACCGTATGATACTAAAATAACTGATAAAATGTCCTTTTTGTATGACAATAAAATACCCAAAATGACAATTTTTTTACTAGAGAGGACATTAATTCAGACATTGGTCACCTACTATTACATATTATAGAACAAAATATGGCATGATTCATATCCACACATTATACGAAACGATGCCTGGATTTCACATATTTTGTCAGCCACCTAAAAAAATGAATGGTTAAAAATGCTTGTTTTCCTCTGTGTATGGGTCAAACAAGCACATAAGGTTACCACTAAGAACTACACTCAACTTGATTCTGATTATTTCAATATACATAGTGAAACCTATATATTCAAACTCGATTCTGGTTTCAAAAAAAAGAATCAAAAGTCCCCTTATATTGGAGTCAGATCTATGTAGGCAATTCCCAACACCATGTGTAACCATGGCATAAATGTTTCTAATATAACTAGAAATATCCTTTCCATTTATCAAACTCTGTTCCCCAAGAAAATTCTGATCTCTATAAACCTCCATGTCTATTAGAAATGGATGATCAGTGTTTTGAAGACACCTTTGGTTGACTATTCATAATATGACTTGGTTGATCTACATAAATTTTCCTTAAAATGCATGTTACCCAAAGAGAAATTCATCATCAGAAGATGGTTTTCCAACTTTCATACACCCCCAATGGATATTTTTCTCGACATCATTTCTCCTCACCTAGGAACCCCTAAAACCATGTATTACACTCTCCTTCCCCCTCACATCTTTGGCATTTCAGAACAACTAGGCCCAGTTATCCTCTAATTAATCAAGGCTTCTATATCAACATCCTTATTATATGACATTAATATTGCATGATGGTTGATACCCAATGTTCATAATTGGGCCCATACATGGCAAAGATTTCAAATAATACTTCCCTATTTATGTATCAAACCTACACAGGAAAATTTTAGACATATAAAAGTATACCCCCCCCCCATGTTCTTATGCATGTAATGAATCTGCACAGGAATGTCCAATATGATCCCCTACCTCATTGGTGATCTCGTATGTGAGATTAAAATACCCTAGTCCTATGTGTGAACTAGATCATAATATAGATAAACCTTCAAAGAACTATGTTCATTTGGATTCCTATTATAATAGGATACATAGTCGCACTCGAATCTCGTATATGTTTTCCATCCATGAAACACAATTGTCCCCTAATTTCATGTTCATGACTCAGACCTGTGTAGGGAACCTCCTCACAACTGTATAAGGAAGAATTCTTTACTTATTCCCATGAAATTTTGGTTTGAAATTACAATTTTATGTTCAAGAACTCCATTTTCAAAAACCATACTCTATGTCTGGAAGGGTATGAATCCCCATAACCATTCCTATCCATTGGAAATAGAAGGTCAATGTTTTCAGGAATCCATTGTTTGACTATGCCCAATATGACCTGGTGGCTCTTCATAAGTTTTCCACAAAAAATTCATGTCAAACAATGGAAAAATATTCCTCATGAGAGGATTTTCCAACCTCAGTATGCTTCTATGACGTTTATGTCCCACATCACTCCATGTTTTTGGAAGACCCTAGAATATAGTTTACATCTTTTCACCCCTTTCATTCCTAAATATGATATAATATTCATTTTCATACTATCATTAAAATTGTGAATAGTTTCCCCCCTCATTTGGGTAAAACATATTTAAACCATAAATCTCAAATGGCTTGGTTTTACAACGTTAAACTGCACCATGACTGATCCCTTATTTACACAAGTAAAATTCAAATCGGAGAAGTACCTCATCCAAATCTGAGATAGATTCCATTATTATTTATAGTCATAATTTTCTTGATAGACCACCCACTACGTTCTTAAAAAAAGAAACATAAAAATATCTATAAAATTATGTAGCCATAAAAAATGGAAGGTTAGTGTCCTAAGTAAACCATTATTTGACTATGCACAATATTCCTTAGTGGATATGCATAAGATTCCAAAAAAATGACATGTTAGCCAAAGGAAAATTCATCCTCAGGAGACTATTTTTCTACCCCGTATCCCCCATGTCTTCCATGCCTCATATCCTATACTATATCCAGAAACCACAAAGTCAGGATCAACAAAATTATCATATCCATATCTGAAAAATATCTATAAATCTTTAGTAAACATGTTCTAATTAGGGCCGTCACCCCACAATTCATGGTTAATGTTTTTTGACCTGAAACATCAATAATGTTAGACCAATATTTCATGTTTCTAAACTACCCACAGATAAGGGCAAAAAAATGCCAAGTTGAATACCCACAAAGGGAAACCTCGAAAAATTTAATGTACCAGAACTATAAACATACAATTTGTATGGTTTAGGAAAAATATTTAGAAATTGAGAATTAATGAGACACAAAATATTGTTAGGTTGAAAACCCGCAAAGGGAGGCTTATGAAAAAGTCATGTTTTACCTACTAAGACCACACAAAATTGGGTTTAGGAAAAAATTAGGGTAATAAGAGAAAAGACAAAGAGTCATTAGGGTGTTTCATATGAAAATATTAAGAGTCATAATATGCTCATTGATTTCCTTGGGTTAGGAAATAATTATAGTAATATATGATTTTTCATTTAAATCAGGATCACTTATACATCAGAATCGACTCCTCTTCATTCCGATCAGAGCCCATTATAATGGGGGGAATTTGTTGGGAACTAAAAATTCCTCATTCCATAAGAATAGAAATACATAGAACATAAAAAAGGGTATAAAGAAAACCCAAAATAATATTGAAGAAAATGTTTCAAATTGGTCGAAGCAGTGAAGGATTGATTGATCCCATAAGGTAAAAATTATTTTGTTGACATCCTCTTTGCATGGATTTATTCCGTTCTTGCAAAGAACCCCATAAAATAATGACCTTCCCCATTAACTAAATATTTTTTTGGGTGAGGTAGTACCTTCAACACCCATGAATGAAAATAAGATGTTTTGTGGCACTGAGTGGTGATTTCTGTCCCCTCAAACCAGCATCCCCACTAACTAAGTAGATCATGGGGTGTGGTGGCATCTCTAATAGCCCAAAAATGAAAACCCCCCAATGAATAAGTTATTTTTGGATCAGGAACCCTTTGTGGGATCCCTGAAAAAGATACTGCACAGATCACTCCTCTAATCTATAAATTATCCTAGAGGGGGGGGGGGTCAAAAAAGGGATGGACAAAAAAGAGATGAAGGATGGGTGAAATATTGGGAGGATGTGTGGGAGAAATCCCTAACACACCTGAATAACTTTTTGGAGTCCATCCCATGTGGTGGACCTTCACAGAATCCATCATGTGAACTAAATGTGGAAGACCCTCCAAAAAAGAGAAAATGTGGGGGTAGTGTTGTTTAAAAATTAGATACTTAACTTCTGAAACTGCAGGATGAATAAAATTTCATCATAGAAGACCCCCTACATGAACAAAAAATCATGGGAAATCCTCTATAGACACTCCTTTGTGGATGGACCCTTTACAGCTAACACATCGTGGGAATCCCTTTGAGGATATCTCCTATGCAGATATCCCTTTGAGGATAGCTCCTATGCGGCTATCCTTTTACAAAAAAATTCTATGCGGACATTCCTTTGTGAATGGTCTTATGTGTCCAATCTTAAGTAGCAAGATTCTATTCGGTCAACCCTATGAAACTAGCTCCTTTGCAACCAACCCTATGTGGCTATATCCAACATGGACAAGATTATGTAGAAAATCACATGCAACCACTAGTACATAACATGTGGGATTACCCAAAAAATCCATTCATAGGATCAGCTTCAGGCTATAGTCCTAGCCATCTGACCCAGTCCCTTCTCTACCATCACTGACCCCCATGAAAAATGGTGAGTCACACTGCAAAATTTTCTAGTTAGGTTAACAACATTTGTATTTGCGCAATTATTCCTCCCCAACATCCATACATTAAACACCTTGAGTCGAGCTACTCCTCATGATACTCCTAAAACCCCATCACCTGCCACATATTCCAAGTTGATCGAGAAATCCATGGACAATTTTGGCCTGAATGTTTTTATACATGCCCAGAAACATACTTTCCATTCCAAAAAAATATTTCCTAAGATATTTAAGATATTCATAAACCTCCCTGACCTTTGAATTGGAAGCTCAATATCCCGAGGAAAGATTTGATTAACTATGCACAATATGCCTTGGTGGATCTACATAAGTTTCCAACAAAAAGGCCTATAAACCATAGAAAAATTCATCCTCATGAGAGGATTTTAATCCTCTGTATGTCGTAATGAATTCCATTCCCCATATCATTTCTCATGATTCAAGAATCCACAGAATCATGGTTTACACTTTCCTTCCCTCTCATGTTTGAGTAATGTCAGAACACCCAGACCGATTATCCTCCAGTTAATCATGGTTTCTATGAAAAGTGGTCTAAAATCTATGAAATTAAACTAGGGGTTGTTGTCCTAAACAAATTACTTTAAACTATATTGAACTCATATTGACCTCATGATGTTAAACTATATGGTTCCAGTCCTTACAACTATACATTAAACATTAATTCCATTATATGAGATATATGGATTTAAGCTTTAGTATAACTCATATGAAAATAAAAGGGGAACTCCTTTTGAGGTAATACCCTAGACTGGCATATATGTGGAGGCTCTCTTTCTCCACTTCACCTCATCCTAGTATGAATCCAGATAGATCCCCAAAAATGACTGTCCTAGATATGAAAACAAAAGAGTAAATGGACACACTCAAACCCCTCCCCTCTCTCTCCCCCCATTTGGCCTTCAGTTACATCCATCAACAGATGGGGAGGGTCACACGATCATTATATCTACTACTTTAACTTTTTTCTCACACCGAGAATTACTCAAATGGGCTTAGAGATTAGTGGAGATCCTGAAATCCACATGGAGCCAAACTGTAATGGTCCTTCTCCACAAAAATAATCTAATCCATAAATCAAACTAGAATATCCCACATGTATGCACCATATTAAATATGACCAGGATCTATCCCCTTGTAATGGGCCTTCTATTTAGTGTAAGTCCCAATCATTCCCCCTTTATTGGGTAACATCCATGTTTAAGACCTCTATTTCTGAACTATGTGGACTTTGATTCCCAAGTAACTGGGATACATTGGAAGCCTCCTCGAGTTTCAAGCTCGACACCATCATCTTCACATTGCTTTACTCTTGTGCTGATCGTAGGAAATTAAATGCATGAGACAGAATACTACATGGACATTGATTCCCAAAAAATTGGGATATGTTGGAAGACAACTTGAGGTCCAAACCCAGCTGTTAGATCCCTGCTAACATGCTTTGGGTACATCCCCGATAGGGTCAGGTCTACCTAGAAGGCCACATCTCTTTCAAGTCCCTTTGGCTACCTCAGCGTAAGTCCCATATTAATACTTGACTAGGCACTATCCACATATATTTTCTTGCAACATGACGTTAAATTGCATGGATTGGACCTCATCATATGACCTTAAAAGGTGATGTGTCCAATTACATGGCACCGAACTACATGGGTTTTGATTCCCCTAATGAGGATACGTAGGAAACCCATCTTATGGGTTCAATCCAAACATTAATACAATTCTCATCCCCACTAGATGAAGATAAACTCTAGAGTACCTCCTCACTTAGCTTGAACCAACATTGTCTTAGTAAAAAACTATATAATTCATAATATTTTCACAAAGGGTATCATTGATGAAGAACCTCAGATAAATACAAACACATGAATTGATAGAGAACCTCAGAAACATACAAACAATTCGAAACCCATGCATATTTTTGATCTATCTTACATAGGGGTAATCTATAGACACATTCTTGGGAATGAACCAAGAATTAATGAACATATAAACATGGTTTAAATCTATAAGAGAGTCCCGGAATTGAAAATAGTTCCCCCTAATAGGGTGTGTTGTGCTTAATTTTCAATCCTCTTGAACAATGTTATCTCTTAAGTTTCATTCTCCAAATCATCCAATGGGTGCCCGTATTTGGAAAGTAGGTCCATTAATCTTGGATGTGAGAACCATTGGGTGTTTCTAGCTCTACGAACAAACCCGTTGGGGACCATTCAAATATATTGCAGCCAATATCAAAAATTTCACAAAACATAACAAATTTAATAAATTTTCAGGAACAACATTGTTATTGGAGATAATAATGGTAATCTTGATGTAAATGTGTCTTATACTACGAAACCTGCTTCACAAGATAAAAACGATATACCACACGATCCCCATTAGACCACTTTGTTCGTTATCAATGAAATTTTCATCAGAATTAAGGGGTTTTAGGTTTTTTAGGTTCATTTACTGTTTTTATAGATTTTATGAACCATTAGTGTTTAAGGATTTTTATAAAAAAAATTCAGGGTTTTATGGTATTTTATGTTTTTAGGGGGTTTTAGGATATTTTTTGGATTTATGGTTTTTTGGTATTTTAGGGGTTTTTTTTATGGTCTCTTATGGGTTTTATTGTTTTTAGGTTCTTCTATTGTATTTTTATGTTTTTAGGTTTTTTAACCATTAAGGGGTTTTATGGTTTTTTTGGGTTTTTAGGATTTTTATCGGTTTTTAGGGTATTTTAGTAGTTTTGGGGGTTTAGAGTTTTTAGTGTTTTATGAATTTTTATGTGGTTTAAAGTAGTTTTGTGGTATTTTTAGGGGTTTTTGGGTTTCTAGAGTTCTTAGGATTTTTAGATGTTTTTTGGCTTTTTTGGGTGATTAGTATTTTTATGGTTATTAGGGTCATTTTTTATGAATTTAAGGTTTTTAGGGATTTTAGAGTTTCTATGGGGTTTTAGGGTTTCTTTATTTTTTATTTTTTATGTATTTAGTGTATTAGGGTGATTTTTATTTTTCGGGTTTTTAGGATTTTTAGTCTTTTAGTTTTTTTTGGGTATTGGGTTGTTTTGAGTTTTTAATTTGTTTTAGGGGTTTAAGGGTTTTTAGGGGTTTTAATATTTTTTAGTTTTAGTTATTTTTATGGGTATTTAAGGTTTATATGGTTTTATAGGTTTTTTGTTTTAGTTTCTTTAGAGTTTATTTTGGTTTTTAGAGATTTTTAGGGTCCTCTAGGGTCTAGGGTGTTTTGGTGATTTTTAGGGATTTTTAATGGTTTTTAGGGTTTTGTAGTGGTTTGTATGGGTTTTCATGGTTTTTTAGGTTATTAGTTTTAAGGGTTTTATTATTTTTAAGGTTTTTAGTGTTTTATGGTTTCTATGGTTTTTAGGTTTTTAATGGTTTTAGAATATTTAATGATAGTTTTAGGGTTTTCAGTTTTTTTATAGTTTTTAGGGGTTTTAGTGTTTTTTAGGTTTTTTGGGATTTTAGGGTTTTTTGGGTTTTTAGGATTTTCAATGGGTTTTTGGTTCTATTGGGGTTTATTATGGTTATTTAGTGTATTTTAAGTTTCTTTATTGTTTAGTGTATATTAGGTTTTTAAGGGTAATTTTGTGTTTTTAGGATCTTTTATGAGGTTTTATGATTTTTAAGTATTTTTATGGGTTTTAGGGCTATTATCGGTTTTTAGTGGTCCTAGGGTTATTAACGGATTTTAAGGTTTTTATGGTTTTAGAGATTTTTTTAGGGATTATATGGGTATTTACATTTTTTTGGGTTTTATGGGTTTTAAGTTCTTTTACTATTTTAAGAATATTTATGATTTTTGGGGTCTTTTAGGGTTTCTATAGGGTAATTTATAGCCTTTTTGGGAGGGGGGTTATGCTTTTTAGGGGTTTTTAGAGTATTTAGGGGGGGGGTGAAGGTTTTTACGGATTTATGATTTTAGTGGTTTTAATGGTATCTTAGGGGGTTTAGGTTTTTAGGGTTTTCGATTTTTTGGATTTTTTAGGGTTCTTAATGGGTCTTAGTGTTTTTTGGATTTTATGGTTTTTAGGTTTCATGGTTTTTTAAGGGTTTTAGGGTATTTACAGGGTTTTATGGTTTTTATGGTTTTCTAATGTTTTTTGGTGTTTTGTGTCTTCCAGGGTTTTTATATTTTAGGGTGTTTTAGGAGGTTTTATATTATTTAGGGGTTTATGGGTGTTTTAGGGTTTTTATTATTTTTATGGTTTTTACTGTTTTTATAATCTTTTTGGGTTTTCAATGATTTTCAATGTTTTAGTTATTTTTTTATTTTTATTTTTTAGGGTTTCTTATGGTTTTAAGTGGTTTTTAGGGTCTTTAGTGTTATTATTGGGTTTCAGGGTTTTGATGGTTTTTATTGTTTTAAGGGATTTTATTTTATTTTTGGGGTTTTAGTGTTTTTTAGTTTTTAGGGGTTTTGGGGGTTTTAGAACTTAATAGTTTTTAGGGTTTTTATTGATTTTGGGGTATTTTTTATTTTTATGGTTTTTAGGGGTTATCTAGGGTTTTCATGGTATTTAGGTTTTTCATGATTTTTATTAGGGTTTTTGAGTTTTTGTGGTTTTTAGGGTTTTGGGGGGTTTTGGGGAATTTTGGGGTTTTAATGGTTTTGTATTATTTTTAGGTACTTTTCGGGGTTTAAGGGTTTTTATTTTTTGGGGTTTTTTTTAGTGGTTTTGGGGTTTTTTAGAGATTATTAGGTTTTAAGGGGTTTTAGGGGTTTTTAGGTGTTTTAGCATTCTTATGGTTTTTCAGTGCTTTTTCAGGGTTTTAGGGTTCTCTTAGGGGTTTTAGGGTTTTAAGAATTTCTAATGATTATTATGGTTATTTGGATTTTTGGTATTTTTGGATATTTTAGGTATTTTTATGTTTTTTACGGTTTTTAGATATTTTATGAGGTGTTTGGGTTTTTAGGGGTTTATGGGTTTCATTGGATTTTTATTTTTTTTATTGGTTTTTATAGTTTTTATGGGTGTTTGGCGTTGTCATTGTTTTTTCTGTATTTATTGTTTTTAGGGTTCATTTAGTGTTTTATCATTTTAATTGTTTGTAATATTTTTTGAGTTTTTAGGGGGTTCTGGATTTTTGTGGGTTTTAGAGTTTTTAGTATTTTTTGGGGTTTTTGGGGGTTTAGGGTTTTTTCAGTTTTAGGGTTTTGGGGGGTTTATGATTTTTAGGGGTTTTCAGGGTTTCCTAGATTTAATTTAATATTTTTAGAGTTTTTTAGGGCTGTTTTTGGGGTTTTAGGTATTTTTAGGGTTTTTCTGGTTTTTAGACATATTTAGACTTTTAGGGATTTTTAGGGATTTTAGGTTTTTTGGGTTTTTTTGGGTTTTTTGGTTTCTTTATATTTTAGTGTTTTTAGGATTTTTTTTAAATATTTACTGCCTTTTAGGATATTTTAGGTTCTTTTTTTAGTTTTTATTGGTTTAAAGGGTTTTTTTGGAATTTAGGGTTTTTTGAGGTTTTAGGGTCTTTTATTGTTTTTATGGATTTTAGAGTTTTTTAATTTTTAGATTTTTTAAGGTATTTGTTTTTTTTTTATGATTTTTAGGGGTTCTAGGGTTTTTTAGTTTTTGGTGAGTTAGGTGTTTTTAGGGGTTTTAGGGTTTTTATTAGGGTTTTTTTGGATTTTATTGGTTTTGGTGTTTTAAGGGGGTTTTACTATTATTTATGATTTTTAAGGGTTTTAGTGTTTTGAAGGAATTTGGTTTTTAGGGTCTTTAGAGTTCATCAGGGTTTTTAGAGGGTTTTATGTTTTTTGGGTTGTAAGGATTTTAAGGATTTATTAGAGTTTTTATGGTTTTTTGAGTTTTTAATTGTTTCTATGGTTTTTAACGTTTTTATGGATTTTGAGGTGGTTAGAGTGTTTTCATAAGGGTTTTAGAATATTTAGGGTTTTGTTATGGTTTTAGGATATCTTAGGAATTTTATGGATTTTAAGGGTATTATGTATTTTTAGGGATTTATACGGGTTTTAGGGGTTTTAGGGGGTTTAAATGTTTTTAGGGTTTTTTAGGGTTTTTTTGTGTTATAGTGTTTTTTAGGTTTTTAATATTTTTAGAGTTTTTAGTTTTTTAGGGTTGATTTAGAGTTAATTTGGTTTAGGGTTCAAGTTGTAGGGTATAGGGTGTTGGATTTAGTGTTTAAGGTGTATATTATATTGTTAAAGGTATTGGTATTGATGTTTTGTTGCATGGTATTGGGTTTACGTAATATGGTATAGGGTTTATAGTATAGGGTATAGGGTTTGGGGTGTACGGTATAGGGTTTCAGGTAAATTGTTTTTGGTGTAGGGTATGTGCTTTAGGGTATAAGGAAGGGGGTTTTAGTTGTAGTTTTTAGGGTGTGCAGTATAGGTTTTACGGTGTAGGGTTTAGGTTTTATGGTATAGGTTATGGGTTTTAGGGTTTAGGGTTAAGATATTAGGGTGTAGGGTATTGGTTTAAGGGTGTAGGGTTAATATTTTTGGGTGTAGTGTATAAAGTTTAGGGAATAGGGTGTAGGGTGTAGGGTTTAGGGTTTATGGTTTATGGTGTGGGCTTTATATTTTATGTTTTATGGTATAGTTTTTTGGGTGTACAGTTTACGGTTTAGGGTGTAAGGTATACGGTTTAGGGTGCAGGATTTATAGTTTATGGTTTAGGGTTAGGTTTTATGGTTTTGGGTTTAGGGTGTAGGATTTATGGGTTAGGGTGTATGGTGCAGGGTATAGGGTGTACGGTTTAGGGTTTATGGTGTCGGGTGATAGGTATGGAGTTTGATGTTTAGGGTTTATGGTATAGAATTATGGGTTTAGGGTGTAGGTTATAGTGTTTAATGTGTAGGGTGTAAGGTTTCAGGTGTAGTGTGTGGGGTTTATGGTGTAGGGTTCAAGGTTATGGGTGTGAGGATTAGTATTTAATGTGTTGGGTTTTGGGTTTAGGTTTTAAGGTGTATGGTTTGGGGTATAGGGTTTAGGGTTCATAGTTTTGGTTGTAGGTTATAAGATTTGGGGTGCAGGGTTTTGAGTTTATGGTGTAAGGTATAGTGTTTTGGGTGTATTATGTAGGTTTTAGGGTGTTGAGTATAGGGTATAGGGTTTAGGGTTTAGGGAGTAGGGTATTGAGTTTATAGTGTCATTTTTAGGGCTTATGGTGTAGGGTGTAGGGTTTAGGGTGTTGTTTTTAGGGTTTAGGGTGTAGGGTTTGGGGTTTATGATGTATGTTTTAGGGTTTAACTTGTGTGGTACATGGTTTTGGGAGTAGGTTTTTGGGTTTTGGGTATATTGTTTAGGGTGTGGGGTTTAGTGTTTATGGTGTATGATATAGGGTTTAGGGTGAGGCGTTTAGGGTTTTTGGTGCACAATAAATGGTTTGGAGATTTTAAGGATTTTTTTGTGTTTTTAGGGTTTTCCAAGGTTATTATGGTTTCCATACATTTTGTGAATTTATGGTATTTTAGTGTTTTTAGCATTTTTTAATGTCTTTATGGTTTTTATGGTTTTGGGTTTTTTAGGTGTTTTATGGTTTTTAGGTTTTTTTAGAGATTTAGGGGTTTAGTTTTTTTTGGGGTTTTTAAAATTTTTTGGGTTTTAGGTTTTTTTGGGTTTTAAGGGTTGTATTATGGTTTTAGTAGTTTTTTGTTTTATTTAGGTTTTTATTGTTTTTATGGGTATTTAGTGTTCTTAGAGTTTCTAGGGTTTTTTTTGGGTTTTTGGGATTTTAGAGGGATTCTAGTGTTTTTAGGATATATTAAGGTTTTTATAATTTGTTTGGGTTTTCATTGTTTTGATGGATTTTTTATGGTATTTAGTGTTCCTTTAGGGGTTTTTAAGATTTTTTATGCTTTTTGGTTTTTTGTATTTTTATGACTTTTTAGGTGTTTTGGAATTTTTCGGGTGTTTAATGGTTTTTAACTATTTGTTTTGTTATTAGTGTTTTAAAGGTTTATAGTGTTTTTATGGTTATTGGTTTTTAAGGGGTTTTTATTTTCATTTACGGTTTATGTATAGTATTAGGGTCTTTTAGGGGGGGTTTGTGGGTTGAATGACTTTTAGGGAATTTTTGGTCTTTTAGGGGGTTTTATGTTTTCTTGGGTTTTTGGTGGTTTTAAGGGTATTTATGGGATTCTAAGGTTTTAAAACTATTTTTATGGGTTTTAGGTTTTTTTGGGATATTTATGGGTTTATGTGGTATTTAGGGGATTTTTTATGGGTTTAATGATTTTTTTGGGTTTTTTGGGATTAAAGGGATTTTTTTGGTTTTGTAGTATTTTGGGATTTGTTTTGGTTTTGGGGATTTTTATGATTTTTGGGTTTTAAGGGGTTTTTATTAGGATATTAAATTTTTAGGGGTTTTAGTATTTTTGGAGGTTTTTGACATTTTTTTGGATTTAGGGGTTTTTATTATTTTTAGTAAATTTAGGTTCTTTTGTATTTTGGGGTCATTAATGTTTTTTGGGTTTTTAGAATTTTTCATATTTCTAGTATTTTTAGTGTTTTTAGGGGTTTTAAGGGTTTTAAGGGTTTTCTAGGTTCTCTATGGTTTTAGTATTTTTAGGGATTTTTTAGGTTTTAGGGTCTTTTAAGGTTTTTTTTGGGTTTTGGGGGTTATTACAGTTTTTAGGGTATTTTAATTCCATTTGGGGTTTTTAGGGTCCTTTAAGGTATTTTATAATTTTTTTGGATTTTTATGGTTTTAGTGTATTTTATTGTTTTTAGGGTTTATAAGGTATTTTTTTACTATTAGGTGTATACGGTATTTTAGAGTTTTTAGGGGGGTTAGTTATTTTGGTTTTTAGGGCTATTTTGGGTTTTTTGGGTTTTTTGGGTTTTTATAGTCTTTTAGGGGTTTTAGTATTTTTATGGTTATGTAGGGATTCTTTATGGGTTTTTTAGTTACTTTATTGTTTTTGTAATTTTAGGTTCATTTAGGATATTATGGTTTTTAGGATCCTTTAGGGTTTTGAGGCTTCTTTAGGGTCCATTTGGGGTTTTAGGGTCCTTTAGGGTATTTTAGGCCTTTTAGGGTCTTGTAGGGGTTTTAGGGTTTTTTTATCCTTTTAGGCTTATTTGGATTTTTTTAGTGACATAATATTTTTAGGGTATTTTATGCTCATTCAAGGGTTTTAGGGATTTTTAGTGTCCTTTAGGTGTTTTTCTTGTGTATTTTAGGGGTTTAAGTGTTTTGGGGTTTTATGGGGATTTATTCTTTTTAGAGGTTTTAAGGGTTTTAGTTTTTTTATATGTTTAGTGGGTATTCGTGTTTTTCAGGGTTTTAGGTAAAATTATCGATTTTTAGGTGTTCATTGTATTTTAATGATTTTTATGGGTTTCAGGGTTTCTTGGGGGCTGGGGGGTTGAAGGTTTTTAGAGGTATTAGCAATTTTTAGGGTTTTCATGGTTGTTTATGTTTATTAGGAGTTTTTAGGGATTTTAATGTTTTTATCATTTTTAGTTTTTTAGGGTATTGAGTATTTTAGTGGGGTTTTGGGGTTCTTTAGGCTGTTTAGGGTTTTTAGGAATTTTTAAGGGGTTAAATGGTTTTTAGGGTTTCTAGGGGTTTTTTTTGTTTTTTGGGTTTTATGGGATTTTATGGTTTTTTGGATTTTATAGGGTTTTATGGGTTTTTTTGGATTTAGTTATTTTTAGGGGTTTCAGGAATTTAGGGTTTTAGTGGATTTTGTAGGGGTTTCATTTGTTTTCTTGGTTTTAATGGTTTTTAGCATTTTTAGGGTCTTATAGATTTTTCCTGGATTTTAAGACTTTTAGGAGTTTTAGTTTTTTGGTTTTATGAATTTTAAGGTCTTCAGAGTTTTTCAAGTATTTTTAGTGGTTTTTATGGATTTTAGGGTTTCTAGGGTTTTTTATAATTGTTTTATGGATTTTTTAGTATTTGGGGATTTTTCTGGTTTTTGGCTTTCGGTGGTTTTCATTTTGTTGAGGTTTATGGTTATTAGTGTTTTGATAGTTGATAGAGTTTTTATACTTTTAAAGGTTTGTTTATGGGTTTGTAGGTCTTTTAGGGTTTTTAGGGTTTTTATGGTTTTTATGGTCATTTAGTGTTTTATATGATTATTTAGGATATTTTAGCGGCTTTACGGTCTTAGGGATGTTTGGGATTTTTGGGTATTTAAGGTTTTTTACTAGCTATAGGGTTTTATAGACTTTTAGGGGATTTAGGGATTTTATGGTTTTAATGGTTTTAGGGGAATTTAGGGTTTTTTTTTGTTTTTTTATGGTTTTTGGGTTTTTTATGGTTTTTAGGGTTTTCATATTTTATAGGAGTTTTATGATTTTTATAGGTTCTGGGGTTTTATGGGTTTTAGGGTTTTTTTGTTTTTTTATTATTTCTTGGGTTTTTGGGTTTTTAGGCTATCTATAGGTTTTTTTTATTTTTATTTTTATTTTTTTTTTATTTATAGGGGACTTAGGATTTTCATGTGTTTTCAATGTTTTTAGGGGGTTTTAGGTTTTTAGGGTCTTTAGCATTTTTTAGGGTTTTAGGGGTTTTATGGTTCTACGGTTTTTTGGGTTTTAAAAGGGGATTAGGTGTTTTATATACTTTTAAAGGGTTTGAGGTTTTTTCTAGTCATTTTAGTGCTTTTTGTGGGTTTTTTGAATGTTTGTGATTTTAGGTTATTTTTTATGGTTTTTCAGCTTTTATTGGTTTATAATATTTTTAGGGGGTTTTTTGGGTTTTTCCATTTTTGGGGGTATTAGGTGTTTTTGGTTTTTCATTGTTTTAGGTTTTTTTCTATTTTTTGGGGGGTTTAGGGATTTTATGTGTTTTTATTGTTTTTATAGATTTTTCAAGGGTTTTTTAGGGTTTTAAGGATTTTAAGTGTTGTTTAGGGTTTATAGTGTATTTTAAGGTTTCTAGGTATTTTTGGATTTTCTTATTGTTTTAGGGTTTTTTTGGATTTTAGATTTTTTAGGGGTTTAAGGAGTTTTAGGGGTTAATGGGGTTTTATGATTTTCCATGTTTTTTATTTTTTAGGGGTTTATGGTATTTGGGTTGTTCTTGGTTTTTAGAAATTTATGGGTTTTACGGTTTTAGTGTGTATAGGGTTTTTTCATTTTTAGGGTTTTTAGGGTTTTATGTTTTTTAGGCTCTTAATGGGGTTTAGTATGTTTTAATGATTTTAGTGGGTTTAGGTTGTGTTATTTTTCTTTATGGTTTTTTGGGTTTTCAGGGGTTTTATTGGTTTTTTTATATTTTAGGGTTTCTTATGGTTTTAGGGTATTTAGGGTGTTTTAGTTTTTTTATGTATATTTATCAGTTTTTATGGTTTCTAGGGGTTTTAGGGTCATTAAGGGGTTTCTATAGTTTTTAGGGTGTTTTTGGGTGTTTTATGGGTTTTATATTTTATAGTGCTTTTAGGATCTTTTATAATTTGTATGCTTTTTACAGTCATTAGGGTTTTTAGGGTTTTTAGTTACCATTAGTGATTTTAGGGATTTTTAGGGCCCTTTAGGGGTTTTAGGTTCCTTTGGGGGTTTAGGATTTTTTTGAATTTTAAGGGTTTTTGGTTTTTAGATTTTTAGGGGTTTTTGGGTTTCTTTGGTTTTAAAGTCTTCAAAGCGGTTTTTATGTTTTTAGTGTTTTTAGGTTTTTTATGGGTTGTAATATTTAATGGGGTTTTTAGGTTTTTTATAGGATTTAGTTTTTATAAGGTGTTTTAATGTTTTTCAGTTTTTTGGGGTTTTATGGTTTTTAGTGTATTTATGGGTTTTTTTGTCTCTTGATGTTTTATTTATTTTTGGAGATTGAGGTGTTTTAGGGGTTTTAGGTGTTTAGTGGCCTTTTAGGGTATTTTAGGAATTTATACAAATTTTACAGTCATTTTGTGTTATTTATGGGTTTTAGGGACTTTTAATATATATTTTGGGTTTTTAGGGTTTGTAACATTTTTATGAATTTTTAGGATTTTTAGGATTTTATTATTTTGAGGTTATTTTAGTGTTTTAGAGTGTTTCAGGATCCCTTAAGGTCTTTACTGTTTATGTGATCATTTATAGTTTTTATGTTTTTTAGGGTCCTTTAGGGTATTAGTGTCGTTTAAGTTTTTCTAGGGTGTTTTAGGGTTTTAGGGTTATTTAGCATCCTTTTAGGATTTTTAGTGGATTTATTGTATTTTTGGTTTTTAGGATATTTTATGATATTTTAATGGTTTTTAGGAACTTTTAGAATTTAATGGTTTTTTTTTGGGTCTTTGGGGATTTCTAGATTTTCTTTTTGGAACATTTAGTGTTTTTTTAGTTTTTAGTGTATTTTTTGGGTTTTAGGATTTTAGTAAGTATTTTAGGGATTTTAGGTTCTTTTTGGGATTTATTGGGTTTTATTTTTAAAAAAAAATTAGGTTATTATGGTTTTTGGTGTTTTAACAGTTTTTAATGGTTTTAGGGATTTTTGGAACCATCAGAGTTTTTTGGTTCCTTTAAGGGTTTTTTTCTTTTTATGGTTATTATAGTTTTTAGGGGATTAAGGGGTTTTAATGGGGTTTTTTGGGTTTTTTGTGTTTTTTGGGGTTTGAAGGAGTTTTTTGGGGTTTTAGGAATTTTCCAATTGTTTGTATTTTTATGGGGTTTTTTTGGATTTTAAGGGTTTTGGGTTATTATTTATTTTATGGTTTTAGGATTTTATGGGATTTTAAGTATTAGTTAGTGTTTTAGGTGTTTTTAGTGTTTTATGGGATTTTATTGTACTTTAGGGGTTTTGATCGGTATTAAGGGCTTATAGTTTTTAGGGTTTTTAGGGGGTTTTATGATTTTTAAAGTTCTTTATGTTTTTTAGGGTTTAAGGTTTTTTTTTGTTTTTAGGGTTATTGGGGTATATTAGGGTTTTCAAAATTTTCATTAGTTTTAAGGGCTTTAAAATTTTAGGGATTTTAGGGATTTTTAGGGCTTTGAGGTCTTTTTAGGGGTTTAGGTACTTTTTTAGTGTTTTAGGGTTTTTTGGTATTTGGTGGTTTCAGGGGTTTTTTCATGGATTTTTATGTTTTTTAGGAAATTTAGGGGGTTTTAGGGGTTTTAGGGGGTTTAGTGGATTGTTAGGGTTTTTAGTGGCGTTTGGATTGTTTTAGGATTTTAATATTTGTAGTGTTATAATGGTATTTTTGGGGTTTTATTCTTTTTCAGGGTTTTTTGTTTTTTGTTTTTTTTATTTTAAAATGGTTTTAGGGCCTTTTAGGGTTTATAGGTTTTTGATTGTTTGTTGTTTTTAATAGTTTTTTAGTTTTTTAATATTTTTAGAGGTTTTATGATTTTTTCGGTTTATGTTTTTTTGGGGGTTTTAGGGTTTTGAGAGTTTTTAGGGGTTTATGTCTTTTAAGGATTTCTTGGGGATTTTGGTTTTTTGTGTTTTATGGATTTTCTTGTATATTTAGGGGTCTTAAGAGTTTTATGGGTTTTAGGGTCTTCAGGGGTTTTTGGGTTTCATGGGTTTTTGGGTTTTATGTTTTCTAAAAAATGTATTTAGGGATTTTAGGGTTTTTATAGTTTTTAGGTGTTTGGGGGTTTTTGGGGTTATTTAACATTTTTAGGTATTTTAGTGTTTTTTGGGAGTTTTTAGATTTTTATGGGTTTAGGTGTTGTTTGGTTGTTTAAGATTTTAAGGTTATTTAGCGTTTTTATAGGGGTTTTATGGTTTTCAATGTTTTGTAGTTTCTTTTAGTATTTTTAGGGGTTTTATGGATTTATTGGTGTTTATTGATTTATAAGCATTTTTAGGGTTATCTAGGGGTTTTGGGGGGTTTTTGGGGTTTTTGGGTTTTTAGGGTTTTCATAGTGTTTTCAAGTTTTTTCTAGGTTTCTTCTGATTCCTTTAACATTTTTAGGGATTTTGGGTTTTGTTTGGTTTTTTGGGGTTTTACAGATTTTAGGGGTCTATGGGGGTTTTAAGGTTTTTAGGATTTTTGATGTTTTTTAGGGTTTTAATAGTTTTGAGGAATTTTAGGATTTTTTAGAGTTTTAGGGGTTTTATATTTTTAATGGTATTCAGGGGGTTTTAAGGTTTTTAGTGGTTTTGGGTTTTTGGATTTTTTAGGGTTAGGGGTGGGGGTTGTTTAGGGTTTTTAATGTTGATAGTGTTTTTTTGGATTTTAATTTAATAGGATTTTAAGGATTATTATGTATTTTATGGTTTTTAAAGTGTTCTTAGTGTATTATAGGATTTTATATGGTTTTAAGGGGGTTTTAGGGTTTTTAGTTATTTCTTGGGTTTGAGGGCTTTTAGGGTTTGAGGGTCATTTAGGGGTTTTTATGTTTTTTAAAAATTTATGTGGTTTACAGTTTATTATGGTTTTTAGGGTTTCTAGTGTTTTCTATGTTTTTATGGTTTTTAATGTTTTTGGGATTTTAAGAGTTTTAGGGTTTTTTGGGGTTTTAGGGTTTTTAAATAGTATATGCTTTTTATGGTTTTCTTATGATTTTCAATATTTTTCAGGATTTTTTATCATTTTTCCGGGTTTAGGGGATTTAGAGGTTTTTTGAGTTTTTTTGGATTTTAAGGATTTTTAGTGTTTATATGGGTTTTAGGGGTTTTAGGATTGTATAGGGTTTTAAGACTTCTCTATGGTTATAGGGGTATTTTTGGGGCGGTGTTTAGGTTTTCCTATGATTTTATATTATTAGGGTATTTTTGGTTGATTAGTGTTTTAATTATTTTTTATATGTTTTAAAGGGTTTTCAGAGTTTTTTGGGTTTTGGGAGATTTAGGAGTTTTTTGGGATTTTAGGACTTCAAGGGTTGTTTTTAAGGGGATTTAGTGTTTTATGGGTATTAATATATATTTTTGGTTTTATGGGTTTTTTTTGCATTTTACGGTTTTGGGGATTTTAGGGTTTTTATGGTATTTAGTGTGTTTTAGGGCTTTAAGAGGATTTTAGGGGCTTTTAGTGTATATTATTTTTTGGGGGTTTAGGATATTTTATTGGGTTTTAGGGTTTTCGGGATTTTTTAGAGATTACTGGTTTTTGGGGGTTTTAGTGGTTTTATGGTTTTTATGGATTTTTAGTTCTTTTACGAGTTTTATGGTTTTTGTATCTTTTTAGGGGGTTTAGTGTTTTATATGGTTTATGGTGTTTTTAAGGATTCTATGTTTTTCAATAGTTTTTTGGTTCATTTAGAGTGTCCAGGGGTTATTCAGGGGTTTATAGGGCTCTTTTAGGCTTTTTAATAATTTTAAGGTCTTCAAGGGTTTTCTTATAGTTTATTAGGGGGGTTAGGGTTTTTACTATCTTCATAGGGGTTTAGGGTTTTTTGGTTCTTTAGGGTTTTTGATGTTTTTAATGAGTTTTTAGTGATTTAGGATTTTTTGGATTCTATGTATTTTAAAGGTTTTTGGGAGTTAATATTTTTTGGATATAATGGGGTTTTTAGGGTTTTCAGTTTTTTAGGGTTTTGTTTTTGTTAGTTTAGTGTTCTTGAGGTTTTTGGTTTTTTTTGTTTTATGGATTTTAGGGATTTTATGTGTTTTTTGTTTTATTATGTATTTTAGTTATTTAGAGTTTTTTAGGATGTTTATAGAGTTTTAGGGTCTTTTAGGGTTTTATTGGATTTTTATGGTCATCTAAAGTTTTAATGGTATTTAAAGACATTTAGGTATTTTTAGGAGTTTAGGTTCTTTAAGGGGCTTATAAGGATTTTTAAAAACCTTTAGAAGGATTTTAGGGGTTTTAGTGATTATTAGGGTTTATCACATTTTTTTGGTTTATTAATATATTTTTGGACTTTAAGGGTTATCGGATTTTTGAGTTTTTTCGGTATTTTAGGGTATTTAGGGATTTTTGGATTGTTAGGGTTTTAAGTGTTTTAGTGTTTTTTCGAATTCTTTTAAATAATTTTTGGTATTTAGGTTTTTAAGGGGTTTAAGGGTTTTTTGTTTTTTAAGTTTTTTTAGTGGTTTTAGGGTTTTTAGTTGATTTTTATAGATTTTAATGGTTTTTAGTGTTTCTAATTATTTTTAAGAGATTTTTGGGAGTGTTAATGGTTTTCAGTGGGTTTTAAGTAGTTTATAGTTCTAGGCGTTTTTAAAACATTTTAGCATTTTAGGGTTTTTGTTGGATTTTTTAATGGTTTTTAAAGTTTCCATAGAGTATTCATAATTTTTTAGGCGTTTTATGTTTTTTATGATTTAAGTGTTTTTTAGGTTTTCTGGTTTTCTTGTGTTTTTAATATTATTTTGTGTTTTTGGGGATTTGGGGTTATTTGGGTTTTGATGGGTTTTAGGTATTTTCTTGGGTTTTTAATGTATTTTTGGTGTTTTGTGGGTGTCTAGGATGTTTTAGGGTTTCTAGGTTTTTTTGGAGGGTTTTAAGGTCCTTTAGAAGTTTTATGGTTTTTAGGGGTTTTTTAGGAAAATTTAGGGTTTGGGGGGTTTGGGGTATTTTGGTTGTCATATTTTTAGTGTGTTTTTATTTTTTTTAGGTATTTATGGTTTTTAAGGGGTTTTATTGTTTTTAGGGGTTTTTAGGTTTTTAGGATCAGTTTTCACAATTTTTATGGTTGTTAAACTTTTTATGGATTTATAGGGTTTAAATATTTTTTTAATTATATTCGTTTTTAATTATTTTAGGGGAACTATGTTCTCTTATTGGTTTTTAGAGGTTTTAAGTGTTTTTAGAGTTTTTATGTTTTTAGGGTTTTTATGGGTTTTTGTGTTTTGAGGGTGTTTTCGGGATTTGTAGTACTGTACAGGTTTTATAAAGTTTTATGGTCATTAAGGTTTATAGATTTTTTAGTGTCTTAGGTATTTTTTTTAGGTTAGGTAGATTTTATGGCCATTTCATGGTTTTAGGTAATTTAGGGGGTTTTAAGTTCTTTAATGTTTTTAGGGTTTATGGGGTTTTTCATATTTTTAGGGATTTTATGTTTTTTTTTTGGTTTTTAGTGGTTTTTATTGTTTTTATGATTTTTAGGCTTTTCGAGTTTTAAGGGTCCAGGGATTTTATGGTGTTTTAGTGCAGTTAAGGGGTTTATGGTTTTCTAGGTTTATTATGGTTTTTTAGGTTTTTGGGCATCTTATTGTTGTTTATAGTTTTTTTTGAATTTTAGGGAATTTAGTGTCTTTTAGGATTTTTTAGGGTTCATCATGGATTTTTTGGAGCTATTAGGGTTTTATCATTTTTATGGAGTTCTAAGGGTTTTTAGGATTTTTTAGGATTTTTTATTGTTTTTAGGATTTTTAAATATTTTTTAAGGAGTTTTAGATTTTTTTTGAATTTTTATGTTATTTAGGGGTTATTTTTAGTTTTTAGTGGTTTTAGGGGATCTTAAGGTGGTTAAAGGTTTTAGGGGGTTCTAGGTTTTTTTACGGTTTTTAGGGGTTTTAACGATTTTTTGGTTTTTTAGGGTTTAGTGTTTTTTAGGTATTTTTATGGTGTAAATGGTTTTGAGGTTTTTTTTATTGTTTTTAGGTTTATTTAGGGTTTTATGATCAATTATGGGTTTTAGAGTCTTTTAGGGGTTTTATGGTTTGTAGAGGTTTTAGTGTTTTAGGTGGGTTTCTGTGTTCATAGGGGTATACATGATTTTCGGGTTTTTAGTGATTTAATGGTTTTTCTAGTTTTTGAGGTTTTTTTTGTGTATTTGGTTTTTTTGGACTTTTAGGATTTTAGGGGTTTTAGTGTCTTTAGGTGTTTTTGGATTTTTATGGTTTTTATGGGTTCATGGTGATTTCTTAGAATTTTTAAGGGTTTTCGTGGGTTTTCTCAGTTTATAGGTATTTTTAGGATTTTTTGTTTTAAACAATTTTTATGGGTATTAGTGGTTTTTAGTGGTTTTCAGGTTTTTAGGGTTTTGGGTTGTTTGGGTTTTTATGATTTTTATGTTTTTAGGGTTTTTAAGGACTTTGGGGTTTTTGGTGTTTTTTGGGTTATTAGGGTTTGAGGTGGTTTAAAGGGTTTTCTATGGTTTTTAGTTGTTTTGGGTTTTTAGGGGGTTTTAAATTATATTTATGGTTTCAAATGATTTCCTTAGGTGTTTTTAGGGTTTTATGTTTTTGGGTTCTTTTAGGTATTTTATAATTTTCAATTATTTTTAGAGTGTTTATGGGTTTTCTTATATTGTTGAGGGGTTTTAGAGTTTTTATATGGGTTTTAGGGTTTTCATAGGTGTTTTTAGGGCTTTAACGGTTTTAGGATTTTATTTGGGTTTTAATGGTTTTTAGGTTTGTACAGATTTTCGTGGGTTTTAGAGGATTTAGGGTTTTAGTGTTTTAGGGTTTTGTTAGAGTTTTTAGGGTTTTATGGAATTTTATGGTTTCTAGGGTGTTTTTTGTTTTTGGGGTTTTTTAGGTTTTTGAGGGGTTTTTCATATTTTTAGGGGTTTTTATGGGTTTTAGGGGTTTTTATTGGTTTTAGGAAATTTTATGGTTTTTTAGGGTTTTGGGGGTTTTAAGGGTTCTTTTTGGCCTCTTATGGGTTTTAGGGTGTTCTAGGGGTTTTTAGTGTTATTTATGGGGTTTTAGTTATTAGGGGTTTATAGGGTTTTTTAATGTTATTCAGAGATTTCTGGTGTTTTATGGCTTTAAGGTTGTTAAAGGTTTTTAACTGGTCTATTCATATTTTAATATGGTTTCTAAGGTATTTCAGGATTTTTTGGCTCTTTTAGTTGTTTTTTATGTTTTTATGTTATTTTTGGGTTTTTAGCGATTTTTAGGGCATTAGGGTTTTTTAGTGTTTTGAGAATTTTTATTGTTTTAGGAGTTCTCAGGGTTTAATGGATTTTGGGTTTTTAGGGGGGGTGGGTTAGGGTTCTAATGGTAATTTTTTTAATTTTTAGAGTTTTTAGTGTTTTAGTTATTTTTTTATTTTTAGGTATTTAAGGGGGTTTTTTGGATTTTTGGGTTTTTACGGTTTTAGGGGTTTAAAAGTTTTTAGAGTTGTGTTGGTTTTTGGGTTTTAGGATTTTTTTAGGGTTTTAAGTGGGTTTTGGGTTTTGGGGGGTTTTGGGTCTCTACGGTTGCTATTGGTTTTATGGTTTTTGTGTTTTTAAGGTATTTTATGTTTTTTTTGTTATTTTACATTTTTTCGGTCTATTATTGTATTTTTTGTTTTAAGGGTTTTTTTAGGTTTTTAGGGTTTTTAGTTTCATTTAGTGTTTTTAGGGGTTTTATGGTATTTTATTATTTTTAGGTGTTTTATTGTATTTTATTATTTTTAGGGGTTTTAGGGTCTTTTATTAGTTTTCAGGGATTTTAGGGGTTTTTACTCTTTTGGTTTTTTAGGTTTTTTATGGTCCTTTATTTTTTTGGGATTTTTGAGCTTCCTTTAGTATTTTTTTTATTCTCATTTTCCTTTAGGGATTTTAGGTTTTTCATTTCCATTTAGGTTTTTAGGGTTTTGGTGTCCTCTAGGGTTTTTATAGTTTTTAGGGTCCTAAAGGGTTTTAGGGTTTTTAGGGTATTTTAGGGGTTTTATAATTTCTTAGGGCCCCTTTTGATTTTTAGGGTTTTGGAGTCCTTTAAGGGTTTTAGGATATTTTATTTATTTTTGGGGTTTTTTGTGTCTTTTATTTCCTTTTAGAGTTTTAGTTTCATTTATGGTTTTTAATGTTTTTACCGTTTTTGGGGTTTTTGGGGTTTTTAGATTCATTTAGAGGGTTTTTAGGTAAATTGGTAGGCTTTAGTATTTTTTGGATTTTTAGGGGTTTTATCAAATTTAGATTTTTAAACTTTTTAGGGTTTTTAGGGTTATTAAGGGTTTTATTATTTTATGGGTTTTAGGGGGTTTAAGGATTTTTAGTGTTTTTAGTGTTTTATGGTTTTAAATGTTTTCTAGGGTTTTTAATGTTTTTAGTGTTTAATATTATTTTTTAAGTTTATTTAGAGTTGTAGTGTTTTTTGGTTTTTTTAGTATTTTATCGGGTTTTTAGGGGTTCTTTCAATTTTATGGGGTTTTAGGGGGTTTAGGTAATTTTACGGATTTTAGGGGTTTTCATATGTTTCTTAGTCATTTTAGGGTGTTTTAGGGGTTTCATCACTCTTTTACAGGATTATAGTTTTTACTATTATTTTAGGGGTTTTAATGTTTTATGATTTTTTAGATTTTAAGGGTTATAATAGGTTTTTAGGGTTTTTAGTGGCATTTTGGGTTGTTTAAGGTCTTTTTTGGGTTTTGGGTGGTTTTAGGTATTTACGGATTTTTAGGGGTTTGTGGATTTTTTTAGAGGTTTTTAATATTTTCTTTTGGTTTTTGGTGTTTGTATGGTGTTTAACGATCTTTGGGTGTTTAAGGAAAGTTTAGGGTCTTTTAGGGTTTTCTTAGGTTTATTTAGAATTTTTGGGATTTTTAAGGATTTCGGGTATTTTAGGGTTTTTAGGTTCTTTCAGTGTGATTTGGGTTTTTAATGCTTTAAATGTTTTTTTTTATAGTTTTAGGGGTTCAAGGTTTTTATGGTTATTTAGGTGATGTTATTTTTTAGGGATTCTTGGGTTATTTGATGGTTTTAAATGTTTTATGTGTTTTAGAATTTTTAGGGGGTTTGGGGTAAAAGAGGTTCGAGACCAGGTGAACCTGGCCCCCCAAAAAATATATAAAAAAGAGCATCGCCAAGGAAGATGTCACATGGGGGGATTACAAACTCGGGTGTGCATCTCACCCTTCATATCAGACTCCACAAATCGAAGGCAGCACGGTGTGCCCACGTGTGACCATATCGAGATCCTCTCCGCAATCGCCTGTTTGGAAAGTGCATCCGCAACCGAGTTAGCCTCCCGGTAGGCGTGTGTGACATGAAGGTTGAGCCGCTGGAAGGAGGCAAGGCACTCCGTCCATTGCGGGAGGATCCTCCAAGGGACGCGCTGTGATTTGGCCTTGAGAGCAGCCACTGCAAGCATGGAGTCTGATTCAAGCCAAAAGGGATTCCAGCCAAACTGTCCAGCAAACTCAATCGCCTTAATCATGGCCCAAAATTCTGCCTCAAGGGCACACCCATTTCCGATAAAGTGTTGGAAGCAGCCTTTGACAAAGCCTCGGTGTGTACGGAAGACCCCTCCACACCCCGAGGGCCCCGGTTCACCCAACGCTGCACCATCCACATTGACCTTGATCCAGGAGGAGATCGGAGGGATCCATCGGATGTATTTGAGGATCTTCGGCTTCCTTGGCCTGCCATCAACGCCAAGTAACCGTAGAAGGATGAGATCACTCACATCATTTTCCATCGAGTCAGATTGGATATGAGACGCCGCATGGATCTCCGAGTGAATTTTAACGACACCACCATGAAGAGAGAGCCGCCCTTTGTTAAAGGCAATCACATTCCGGAAAGCCCATGTGTAGGAGACAATGGCGGCAATGGCCACATGGACAAAGTTGGAAATTTTCTTACTGCATGGCCAGTTGACAAGGCTGTCCAGCATATCTAAGAATGTCCTGTCAAAGCAAAGGGGGAATCCGAACAGCCCCTGAAGATACCCCCAGAGAGCCGCTGGAAATCTGCACTGAAATAGGGTGTGCTGGATGGATTCTGAAGAGCCGAGGCATAAAAAACATACCAAAGCCAGGCTGTGTCCAGCCCGCTGAAGCTGCTCCTGCATCGGCAACCGGTTCCTCCAGATTTTCCAGAGCAAAAGGTGACGAGCCGGCAGTATAAAGGGCTTCCTAAAATTTGAGAGCCAGGCTGGGGGGCAGATCCCTGCAAGCATTTTGACCAGTAGAAGTATTTCACATTCAATTGACCAATAAGGTTGGGCATCCAGATGAGAAGGTCTCTTTCAGCAAAGACATAATCCGTAATTTGCCTGTATGTGTCAGCAGGAATAAGGGGCTCAAGCTGATCCACTTGCTGGACAAAACCAGCGATTGACATGTCCCGTGCATCAGCGGGGGGGATCATTCTCTCCATCAGGGGCCTATCAAGCCACATAGTAGACTAGACGTTCATATTAGACTTCTTGGAAACAATCCACTTTGAGTGTTCCATGATGTCAGTGTAGGATCTTCGTATCGCTGTCCAGACCGAGGAGGGCAGATGTCCCATAAAACCATCACAAAGTTTTTGTGTGAACCTCTCAAGGCAAAAGTCAATCCCATTATCCGAGTAATAAAGCAGGCTCCATGTGAATTTAGCAAGCATGGAGTCATTGAATCTTCTGAGGTATTTGATTCCCAGCCCGCCTCGTTCAATTGGCTTAGTGCAGTCCCTCCAAGCCACAGTGACCAGCTTCCGTTCACTGATGCATCTCGTCCAAACGAAGTTTCTAATTTTCGCCTGCAGGGATTTGATGAGATTAACCGGCCACCGATATAAAGAGAAGGCATAGGTGAACATGGATGTAATAACAGAATTGATAAGACAAACTCTTCCGGCCTGCGATAAGCATTTCCCTTTCCATTTAGCAAGTTGCAGCAAAATTCTGCTCGCCGTGTTCATAAGGTAACTGCTCTTCACTCTTCCCCAAAAGATCGGGACCCCCATATAATCAAAGGGGATTGATCCCCTCTTCACGCCAAGAGAGAGGGAGATGCGGGTTTGCCTGGAGGTGGAGACCCCATCCCCGAAGACAATGGAGGATTTGCTCCAACTAATGTCCTGCCCTGCCACATATTCATAGTGCTGGAAGATCCTCCGGATTGATGAAAACGTTCTCCTGTCGGCCTGCCCAAAAAGTAAGATGTCATCGGCATAGAAAAGATGAGATGGTACCTGAAGGTTTCTTCCCACCATGATTGGGCTAAAGAGGCCAGCCTGCGTAAGGTCAATAAGGCACCTACTCAGGTAATATTTAGCGATTGCAAAAAGAATGCCAGACAACGGATCTCCCTGCCTAACCCCACGTGAGCATGGGAAAAACCCCTTGGGGGAACCATTGATAAGCACCGAGGCTCAGGCACTATTTAGGATGGACGACACCAACTTTATGAAGCTGTCCGAGAAGCCATATCTTGAGAGAACTTGTAAAATAAAGCTCCATTTTATGGTGTCAAAGGCCTTGGATATGTCCAATTTGAGAGCAAAGTTGCCATGCTTGGATCTCCGCCTCATGATGTTGATGCCCTACGAGGCCGTAAACAAACAGCTTTGGATGTTTCTCCCGGGGATGAAGCCAAATTGGTTAGGGGTGATAAGATCGCCCGTCAATCGCCCCATCCTCTTAACAAGAATCTTGCTGATAATTTTGGGGACTGTATTCCCCATGGCAACCGGCCTGAAATCTCCTATATCAAGAGCATTTTCGATCTTTGGGATGAGGGCAATGAAGTTGGCATTGGAGCCGTGCGGGAAGGATCTTGAGCAAAAAATCTCCCTAACAGCCCTCTTGACCTCCGCATGCAGGATATCCCAATAAAACATAAAGAATTTGTTGCTGAAGCCATCCGGACCCGCTGCATTGTCCATGTTGAGGGAGAACACAGCATATTTAATTTCCTCCTCTGAGGGGGCAGCTGTAAGGTTGCTGTTTTGCTGGTCGTTAACCCACGGTAGAATGAAGTCTGTCACTGGGAGGGAGAACTCCTCATTATCACCGGTGTACAGCTGCTGGAAGTATTCCACCACTGCATTGGAGATGTCCACCTCGGAGGTGAAGGTGCTTCCATGGATACGAACAGTGGTCACACACTTCTTGGCCTTTTTCTCCTTATGAAGCTGGTGAAAAAATTTGGAATTGCGGTCCCCATCCTTAAGCCACCGGGTGTTAAACTGGGCCTTGGCCAGATTCCCCTTCAGGGACAAGAGGTCATCCAGCCTAGCATGAGCCTGGAGTTCCTCCCTAGAAGGCAGGGGGAGAGATTGATTGGAAAGCTGAAGGGAGACAAGCCGGGCCTCAGCAGCCTGAATATCTTCATCCAGCTTGGAGAAAGATTACCTGATCCATTCCTTAAGGAGGGACTTGATTCTCTTCAGCATGGAGACCAGCCTAAAATAGTGGCTACCTTGCGGAGGAGCCACCCACCCATTTGCGATGACTTCCCTACAGCCCGGAATTGTGAGCCAACCATTGTTGAATTTGAAGGGCAGGGGGGAGGATCTTTGGCCCCCAGAGAGGTTGATGATAATAGGATTATGGTCTGAATGGAATTTCGGAAGGGTGAATCCAGAGATGTCGGAGAGCGCGCTGCTGTCACTGATCTGATAGAAGCATCTATCAAGCTTGTTGGCTTGCTGACCATTAGTAGTGAATCTGCCCCATGTGAAGGAGGCTCCAGCGACGGGCACTTCAGTAAGCTCGCAAGAGTCAAGGAAGTGGGAGAAATCCATGGCAGCCATATGGGAGAAGCTGGCACCTATCCTCTCATCTGGTTTAAGGACCGTGTTAAAATCACCAACAATCACCCAATTGCCATTAATAGACCCACATATTCGGCCAAGCTTCCTCCAAAGGTCCCATTCTTCTAGTGTACGAGCAGGAAGCATACACAAAGGAAAGGGAAAAAATAGAATCATTCAGAATGGTCTCCAGTGTGATGACCTGTGGATACTCATCAGCGGACAGCACCCTCACATCATCCTTCTTGAGTACCCAAAATTGCTCCAAGCCGCTGTCATTGCAGATTTTAGCAGCAAGGGAGTACCCAAGGCTGCTCCATTTGAAGCCTTTCCAGCTGTTAAAGGGTATCATTGGTTCATAAATTCCAATTAAATGCGGCCTCTGAGTCGAGATAAAGTGACTAAGGGCTAAGGCAGTGGGAGAGTTCCCAATCCCTTGGAAATTCCAGAAAAGTAACCTCATTGAGCAAGGGGGTGATCGCCCCTCGAAGGAGACAGGTTGGTGAATTCATGTGTGACCATCTTGCCTTTCTTCCCTTTATTCTTGGGCCGACCAACCGGCTTCTTCCCCACCGCAGGGTCCTCTGCATCCGTGCATCAGTACTTTGAAGTATCAACCACCTGGGGTTGCGAAACATTAGGCAGAGGTGAGGCCAATCTTTCCTCAGGCTGGTCCTCTGCCTCATCAGACCAAAAGCTGCCACTAAGAGGGGAGAACCTGTTCAAGGGGCATAAAGGAGCAGGGGCAGGCCCTGAAATCGGGATCCTTTTTGCTGCCTTGTCCGAGGAAACAGGTGTGAAGGAGTCATCTGCTGCAGGTACAGCTGATTCAGGTGCTTTCACCTCCAAAGGGGCCATAGCGGTCAGATCCGTATGCGGCATCTCCTGCACAGGGGACACAGGAGGGGAAGAGGGAGGCAACAGCCTCTCAACAGCACAGATATCCTCCAGCTCAGTCGGAGGGGTCCGGGGAGGGGGAAGCTCATTGGGGCTGGCTCCAATGGGGTCAGGTGTCAAAGTGACTGCGGCGGTCCGTGACTGGGAAGGCTCCGCCTGGAAGGATGAGGAGTGAGGTGCCTCATGGTCCGGCTTGAGAGGCTCCTCAGGGGTAGCGGCGGTCTGTGACTGTGAAGGCCCCACATGCCTGGGTGCAGAGGGTTCATGCGCCCCCTGGACCAGCTCAGGGTGCACCTCAAGGCAAGCAGTGCCATTAACCGAGCCCTGTCCGTGAAAAGACGCAACGGTATCCAGACTCTTCCCAGGCTCCGCACCGCGTGACCTTCTGCAATTTTCAGCAACATGCCCCTTCATATTGCAGAATGAGCAGAGCATCAATTTGCGGAAGTCAGCAGCAATATGACCAAGCAGATTGCAATGGGAGCATAGCTTAGGCCTTCTTTCATATTGGATTTCGAGAGTGAAGGAATCACTTTGTGTGTTGAGGACCACCTCCTCCACCAGTGTGGACGCTAAGTCAATCTCCACAAGAACCCGCGCATAGTGACCAAATCTTGGGTTATCCGTCTCCTTGTCAATTCGAATAGGAAATCCAATCGAGGATGCAATGTCCCAGAGAATCCGGGGATGCCAGTAGAGCCAGCTCAATTTGCAAATTCAGATCCAAACCTGCGCAGAGGTGTTGTTGACGTTCATGGGATCAAAGTTTCTGTCCCAATCCTGGATTCGAAGGAAGCCCGGCTTCAGATTGAGAGAGCCAAAGCTCCATGCTCTCCTTTTGGATTCATCCGACGGGAAGACAATGTGGTAGTAACCCCTCCCCATCGCGATCATCTTCCAGTCAGAGAAACCCCAAATGGTGGCAATTCTCCTGGTGAGGTCAGCAAACTTCCAAAGCCTCTCGCCCTTTGGAGTCAGCACCCTGGCAATAATGGAGGAGCGGCAAAGGTTGATTCTTTCTTCCACTGCCTCACGGTTTGCTGAAACATGCGCGTCCCGACCCTTGCGGATTATGCAGCCGGGGGAGGGCACTCCATAGTTGGAGAAAGTAAGGGAAGTCGCGGATTTCACCGCTTCCGCAAATGAAGCTCGCAACCCAGGCGACTCCAAAATCACCCGATCCGCCTTAGGTAGTTCTAGTGTTTTAGGGTCTTTTAGGGTTTTTAGGTTTTTTATGGTCTGTATGTTTTTTTATTTAGTTTTAATTGTTTTGGGGGTTTTAAAATATATTTAGTGATTTAAGGTGTTTTTGGGGTTTTATGGGTTTTTCAAATGATATAGGATTTGTAGGGTTTCTAGTGGGTTTACGGTTATTTAGGGATTTTTGAATTTTAATGGTTTTTATGGTGTTTAGGGTGGTTATGGTTTTTAGTTTTATAAGGTTTTAAGGGGTTTAAGGTTTTTATGCGGTTTTATGGTTTTTATGGTTTTTAGGGTTTTAGGGTTTTTTAGTGGTTTTGGGGTTTTTAAGAGTTTTTAGAGTTTTTAGGGGATTGGTGATTTTTAGGTGCTTTGGGTTATTTTGGATTTTTATCATTTTTGGTATTTCTTTGAGTTTAAGGGTTTTTATGTTATTTCATAACTTTTTAATGTTTTTTAACAATTTTAGGATTTTATGGATTTTATGATTTTTTATGGGCATTTTCAATGTTTTAGTTTAATTTTTATTTTTTGGGGTTTTTGGGTTTGTTAGGTTTTAGGGGTTTTATGGTTTTAAGGGGTTTAAGGGACCTGGTTTTAAAAGGGTTATTTAGTGTATTGTATATGTTTTAGGGGTTGAGGGGTTTTATTGTTTTTAAGGTATTCTAGGGGTTTAAAGGTTTGTATGGTTTTATTGTTTTTAACATTTTTAAGGGTTTAAAGTGTTTTTATGTTTTAGAGGCTTTGGGTTTTTAAGGGTTTTTACAGCTTTTAGGATTTTTAGTGGTTTTGGGATTTTTTATGGATTGTAAGGGTTTTTGGGTTTTTAGGGTTATTAAGGGTTTTAGGGGTATTATGGTTTTTATGGGGGTTTTAGGGTTTTGAGGGTTTTTTAGGATTTTAAGGGATTTAGTGTTTTTAGTATTTTTTATGGTGTTCTTAGGGGTTTTAGGTTTTCTTAGTGTTTTTTGGGTTTTTTAGTGCCATGGTATTTTTGGGGATTTATTATGTCTCTTAGAGGTTTTAGGGTTCTTAGTGGTTTTAGGGTTTGGGGGGATTAGGGTTTTTCATGGGATTTTGGGTGTTCATGTTATTTTATTGTTTTTGGGTTTTAATGGTATTTTTGAGTTTTTATGGATTTTAATTGAGGTTAGGGGGGTAGTGTTCTTAAGGGATTTTAATGTTTTTAGGTTTTTTAGGGTTTTAAATTGGTTTTAGGGTGTTTTAGGTCTTTTTATGGTTTTTAGGGGATTTTAGGGTTTTTAAGGGTTTTGGAGTTTTTTAGGTTGCATGTTCTTTATAATTTTATATTTTTATGGATTTTAAGTGGTTTCATTAATTTCTAGGGGTTTTTTTATGTTTTTAATGGTTTTAATATTTTTTAGGTTTTTCAATGATTTTTGGGCTTTTCAGGGTTTCATAGTTTTTTTGTATTTTTATGGGTTTTTTTCGGTTGCCTTTGGGTTTTATTATTTTGGTCATATGGAATATGATTTACAGTGTAGGGTATAGGGTACCGGGTTTAGGGCATAAGGATTATTTTTTATGGTGTTGGGTATGGGTTTTAGTGTATAGGGTATAGGGCTTGTGGTGTTAGGTATAGGGTTTTTGGTGCAGGGTATAGGGTTTTGGGTGTAAGATATACGGTTTCATGTGTAGGGTTTAGGGTTTATGGTTTATGGTATAGGCTTTAGGGTTTATGGTTTATGGTTTAGTGTGCAGGGTATATGGTTTAGGGAGTATGGTTTAAGGTTGATTTCATATGATCTAGGGTGTAATGTTATGGTGTTTGGGTGTAATGTATTGGGTTTAGGATGTATGGTATATGGTTTAGGGTGAACGGTATAGGGTATAGGGTATGTGGTATAGTGTGTAGGGTATAGGTTACATGGTTTAGGTTTTATGGTTTAGGGTGTATGGTATATGGTTTTTTTGTGTACAGTTTAGGATTTAGGGTGTAGTGTATATGGTTTATGGTGTATATTTTAGGGTTTTGGTTGTACAGTATTCCATTTAGGGTGTTGGTTTTAGAGTTTAGGGGGCATGGTATAGGTTTTAGGGTGTAGAGTATAGAGTGTAGTATGTTTGGTGTAGGGTGTATGGTATTTGGTTTCATTAGTAAGGTTTAGGGTTTAGAGTGAATGGTATAATTTTTAGGGTGTACTATTCTCTGTTTAGGGTGTAGGGTTTATGGTTTAGGGTTTTTGGTGGAGGGTTTAGGATATATTTTTTAGGGTCCAGGGCATACAACTTAGGGTATAGTGTATAGGGTTTAGGGTGAAATTTATATAGTTTAGGGAGCAGGGTATAGGGTGTAGGGTTTAGGGTTTAGGGTATAGGATATTGGGTATAGGGTTCAAGGTATAGGGTTTTGGGTTTTGGGTTTTGGGTATTAGGTTTAGGTTGTTGGATATATGGTTTATGGTGTTGTGTTTAGGGTTTAATGGTTTGGTTTAGGGTGTGGGTGTAGGGTTTAAGGTTTAAGGTGTAGGATTTATCGAGTAGCGTAAAATGTTTAAGGACTAGGGTTTTGGGTGTAGGGTTTTGGGTGAAGGGTATAGTGCATTGGGTATATGTTATAGGGTTTATGGTGTGGTATATAGGGTTTAGGGTGTCGGTTTTAGGGTTTAATTTTTTGGGTATAGGTTTTAAGGTGTACCGATTAAGGTTCAGGGTGTAGGTTTTAGGGTTTAGGGTTGTTTCAAGTTTTTATGGTTTTGGGGTTTTTTCAGTTTTTTTTTTGGTTTTTAGTGGTTTTAGGGGTTTATAGAGTATTTTAGGGTTTTTAAAAAAATAGTTTTATTAAAGCGTTATTTGGGTTTTTAGGTTTTTTAGGGTTTTTTTCATTTTTATGGTTTTGTTAGGGTTTTAATGGGGTTTATTTGGAATTTTACATTTTTCATATGTTTTTAAGGTTTTGGTTGGGATTTTTTAGTGTTTCATAATGTTTTCCAAGGGTTTTCATGGTTTTTTAAGAATTTTATTAAGGTATTGTCGTTAAAATGGGGAGAATATATTTTGGTTAATTAAAAATTTTCATTATCGATTAATGTAACAATGCTATTTTTGGAGATGTGTTTCCCGAAAAAAAAAATTCAAGGATCTTGTGTAAATTATTTAAGTAGGATAAATAAATGGAAAAATTTACCTTGATCAATTTGAATGTGTTTTTTACTACCAATCCTTTTCGACAACCACTTATTAATGGAAACAAATCTATATACTTGTAGATTAGGAATTTTCATTTATTTTTTGGGGGTTTTAGATTCTTTTAGGGTTTTAGGGGGTTTAAGGTTTTTAGGGGTGTT
The DNA here is from genome assembly GCA_963277665.1 of Viscum album. Classification (NCBI taxonomy): domain Eukaryota; kingdom Viridiplantae; phylum Streptophyta; class Magnoliopsida; order Santalales; family Viscaceae; genus Viscum; species Viscum album. The sequence goes on along the minus strand of OY728152.1, from coordinate 1,128,827,855 downwards.
AGTGTTATTTTATGGGGTTTAGGGATTTTTAGAGTTTCTTTGGTTTTTAGTGGTTTTATTGTTCTTTATAGTTTTTAAGGATTTTTACGGGTTTTAGGGATTGGGGGGTCATTAAGAGTTTTTAGGGTTTTTTGATTTTTAGGGATTTGGGGTTTTTAGGGTTTTTAGGGTTTTAAGGGGTTTCAAAGTGTTTAAGGGGACTTCGGATCTTTTCAGGTTTTATGGTTTTTAGGGAATTTTATTGTTTTTATAAGGGTTTTAGGGTCTTATTGGTGTTTAGGATCTTTTATTTTTTTTGGATCCTTTAGATTAATTATGGCCTTTAAGGGATTTACGGTTTTTAAGGGGTTTTTTTTCAGTTTTTTGGTTTTTATGGGTTTTTAGGGTTTAAGGGTTTTTTTAGTGTTTTAGGGGTTTTTATGTTTTAGGGGGAAGAGGGTTTGGTTTTTTGGTGGATTTATTTGTTTTTAGGGTTTCAAGGGGTTTTAGGGTCTTTTCAGTATTTTTAGGTTTTGGGGATTTTTAGGGGACGTTTAGGTTTTTTTGGGTTTAAAAGTGGTTTTTGGATTTTTATGGTATTTCAAGATTTTTCAAGGTATTTGAGGGTTTTTATGATTTTTAGGGTTTTTAGTGGTTAAAGGGGTGTTTTGGGTTTTAGGGAATTTTATTGTTTTTACGGTATTATGGTTTTTTATAGTTTTTAGGGTTTTGGGGGTTTTTATGGTTTTTAGGGTTTTAGGGGTTATACAATGTTTTGTGGGTTTTAGTGTTTTTTATGGACTTTGGGTTTTTATGGTTTTTATGTCTATTTTTTCAGAGTTTTTTGGGATTTATCTTTTTTTGGATTATAGGGTTTTAGGGTTTTTTTAGTGTTATTAAGAGATTAATTTTGTTCTTGGTTTTAAGGGTCTTCCTTTGGGATTCAGGGTTTTTAAGGTTTTTTTTGGTTTTTTCATTTTTGTATTTTTAAAGATTTTTTTGGTTTTTTCGTGTTTTTACAGTTGTTTTACGATATTTTTTTACTTTTTGTTTTTTAATGTATTTATGGTATTCTTGTGTTTTTTAATATTTTTATGGGTTTTTGGTTTGTTTTTGTTTTTTGGGGTTTTTAAGATTTTTTTTGTATTTTACAGTTTTTTTCGATGTATTTGGTTATTTTTAGGTTTTATAGATTTTTTTGGTTTTTACGGTATTAAGGATCTTTAACGATATTAGGATATTTTAGATTTTTTTGTTTTTAGGGTTTTTGGGTTATTATGGTTCCTTTAGGGGTTTTGGAGTTTTTAGGGTGTCTACAGAGTTTATGAGTTGTTAGGGTTATATTTGGTTTTTAGGGAATTTTTTCTTTTTAGTATTTTTAGTGTTTTTAGTATTTTGGTATTTTTTGGCTGTTTAAGGGTTTTATATGTTGATTTATGGTTTTATATGTTTTAATGTATTTTAGGGGATTTAGGTGTTTATGGCCTTTCATGTTTTTATTATTTTTAGGGTATTTTGTGGTATTAGGGTCATTAGGGTCTTTTAGGGGGGTCTATGGTTTTTAGGGTTTTGGGGTTTTTATTATTTTTAGGGTTTTTATGGGTTTTAGTGTTTTATGGGTATTTAGTTGTTTTTTTTTTGTATTTTTGATATTTTATGGTTTTAAATGTTTTTACGGATTTTGTAGTGTTTTCATTATTTTTTAGTGGTTTAGGGTTTTTAGGGTTTTTTGATTTTATATGGTTTTAATATTTTTTTTAGTTTTTTGGGTTTTTTGAGGTTTGGGGGATTTAAAGGGATTTATGTGTTGTCTACGTTTCTAGTTTTTTAGTTTTTTTAGGGTTTTTTGTGTTTTTATGGGTTTTAGGTTTTTAGGGTTTTTACAGTGTTCTATGGAATTTTATGTTTGTTACCTTAAGAATTCCCTTCTCATGATGATTTTCTATTTCCGAACAGTTTCCAACTGTTTTGTTCATGGAACCAGAAACACCCACTGGTTTCATATCCAAAGGGAGATGCTTTACAAAGGCAGGAACTCATTTGGTATTTTGGCCAATGATTATTAAGAACTCACATTGGTTGCGAGGATGGGAGTTCGAGCTCATCACAAAATTTTTGGGGGGAATTATTACCTACTCTGGGACTATTTTATAGATTTAATAAATGTTCATGAATACTTCATTAATTCCAAAGTATGATGTGGGTTATCCTAGGATTGGAAATCTAATTTTAGAATTTATAGATCATAGAATCATTTGAATGATTCTGAGGTTTTACATCGATCGTATCCTCTTATATACTACTTAGAGATTCTTTGGTCATTATTAGGATGATGCTAGTTTTCTAGCCACTCAGTGGGGTAATCTGGAGTATATCATCCTCCAAGTGGATGAGAGTTGTTTTGATGTCAGGATCGAACCGATAAATGGAATTCATATGTGTACTTGTGAAAGGAATCAAAACCCACATCATTTGGTGCCACTTAATGGGGAACATCATACCTTTTATGTCTGTGTGATAAGGACCCAATCATACAGTTTAACCTCATGTAGCTAGGATGTCTAGGTGGATAGTTCCTAGACAAAGTTTAGTGTGGGACTTATGTTAGAGTATCCCATGGGACCTAAGAGAGACGTGGATTCTCAAGTTGATTTATAACCTTCTAGGAATGTGGCCATGGAAGGAACATGGTTGGTTTGGGGCGTTGGTTTTGGACCACATTGAGGATTCCTACGTGTCACGTTCATAGGGGAATAAAAGCTCACGTAGTTCATGAACTGCTTTCATCCTCTCACGAATAAGTTGAACCTTCTCAGTCTTGCTCTACACCACATCAAGACCAATAACAGCTATCTAACCAACCTCTGTCAAGAACAACAGAGAATGATACAACATTATGTAAAAATCATGAAACAGAGCCCTGAAAATGGAGGAGTGATTTCTATTATTATAGTAAAACTCCACTCAGGGATGTTTTCATACCCATGATCCACTGATGTCCAAGAATCATGCCCGCTATATATCCTCCAACATCTGGATAGACCACTCTATCTATCCATCTATCTAGATGTGGAAAGTAGTGATGAGACATAACTCAGTGCAAAAAATCATAATACAATCCCTTCTAAACTCATGAGGTAAACTGTGAATCTTGATCTAAGAAAATTGACCTGGAAACTACATGAATCCACACTACCACATCCATGTACCTCTTTTCCAAGGAATCCATTGTTCCTGACTCATTGATCACTATGAAGTGGGATGATTTCATCAACTGATCCATAATCACCTATATATCATCACAACATCCTCGATATTTGGGTAATCCTATGAAGAAATCCTTATAGATGTCATCCCATTTCCACTCTGGAACATCCAAGGGTTACAAAAAACCACCAGGAACATGATTCATGGCCTTTACCTACCGGAAAACCAAGCACTTTTTCACAAACTCCTCTACTACCCGTTTCATTTCAGGCCCCCCAAACTATATTCTCTAGTCATGGAACATCTTCAAAACATTGGGGTGTACTTCCAAAGGTGGGTTATGAAACTAACGAAGAAATCCATTATGTATTTCCTCTAGAACAAATAACATCCCACAAAACAACATCTAGTTCTAATCATCCTCCAACCATCCTTTCGGAGCGTCACCATGGACAACATGATCATCCATTACCTCTACCTCTGATTCTCCCCACTAAGAATCTTCCTCCAGCTGAATCGGAGAATATTAAAACATTATCTGAATCAAACAACCATTACAACCATTCACTCTTGAATCTAATTGCAAAGAATCCAACTCATCCATTGATCTTCAAGAATCCACATACTCTTGAAAACCCACCTTCTATGACATTCTTATTAAGGTATCAACAATGTGTTTTCCCTTTCTAGAGGTGTAAGAAATATCAAAATCACAGTCCAAAAGAAAATTCATCCACCTAAACTTTCATAAATTCATATCACATTGGAAAAATATATACCTGAAACTCATATGATCCATGAAGACCACAAAGCGCTCTCCAGTGAGGTAACTTAAACACAACATCAGAAGGAACACAACAACTACCAACTACAGATCATGGATGGTATAGTTACATTCATGGGGATGTAACTTCCTAGACTCATAAGCAATTACTGATATCTTCTACATCTACACACATCCCAAACCCAAATGGGAGGCATCACAAAACACATAAAACATCAACCTTTATTCTGGAAACTAGAGGAAATTCACCTATCATGTCCAGAACTTTCACTTGGACAACTTTCAATAGAGTTGGCAGTGTCGAAGGACATGAAATACAGTTATGAGATGCAAACATGTTCCTCCTCTGACATCAAGTAGACCAAGATTTCATCGATGAAAATGATGAATAGCCGGTTTAAGAACTCACAAAAAAAGGATTTCATAAGTCCAATTAATATAACTAGTGCTTTCTTAACACTAAAAGACAAGAATATGAACTTTAAGTTCCCATTACTTCATTTGAAGGTATTATTTGTGATATCGCCTTCCTTCACCCTTAGTTGGTGATTTTCATACTACAAATTGATCTTAGAAAACCAACTCACCCCTATCATCTTTCCAAATAGATAATCTATCTGGAAGAGGGTAATGGTTCTTTAATGTCACCTAATTAAACCTTATATAGTCTATAAACAACCTCATACTACCATCCACCATCATCATGAACAATAGTGGATCACCCTACAGTAAACCACTAGGATGCAAGTATACCTCAAACTCAACGTTATGTCGATGGGTTAGTGTCACAACCTCTGTGGGGAAAACATAAAAGAACCCCCCCCCCAATGCCCCTGGGAATGTCTACCATATTAGCATCCACCGATTCCACTGACATCTCAACCAGTGAAGAATAAAGAGGCTCCACATGTTGACATCCCACCTAACAACCCTGCTCACCAATGAAAACCACCCGTTGGATTTCCACATATGAAAACATGATACTCCTCCCAAAGTATATGAAAATATCAGATGCATAATAAAACCATTCAATGCTGATAATGAAATCATATGGATGTAACTTTAATAAGAAGAGATCCTCGTGGTAACAATGAAGTCCCATCATCAGTTTACACCCATTTCACACATCCAACAAGATGATCTGGACTCTGAATGGCATATACAACACCAGGTGAATATGAATCCTATCTATTTCTAGTCATAGAGCATGGTCTAGAGTGGGTGAAACAATGGACTGAGAATCTCTTGAATCAAACAAATCACAAACAAGGGTACTGAACAAACTAATAATACCTTTGATGATCTCTGGCCCCACTAGAATATTATCTTATACTATGTGAAACTTAACATCCACAGATCCTATGAATCTATTCTAATGTCCAACTCCATTTCCATTCTCAAGTCATGATCCATGAGAATGTGTAACATCCTAAGGTTGGCCTATACCAACTCGTTCTCCCCTCGGCGGAACAAAAGCCTGCTACCTCTGCCGCTGAAATGGTCTCACTGGAAACTGATGTTGCAGCTGACATTAGAACAATCCACCTCCTCCAAAATTGGATTGGATGACTAATGGGAACTACATCTAATGATTAAAAAGAACCCCAAAAAAACTAGAATGAATATCCTTGTAAATTCCAAAAAAACCACTAACATGAGGGGGCCAGAGAGAAAACTATGGAGGTCGACTCCTTACCAGCCGAAACCTCAAAGGTCATGGTGCCTAAAACATCCACAAATAACACTTCCTATAAAATAAATCTACTAGATCCCCACCCATGTTAGAGATCCTTGTGATTGAATCACCTCAATCACTTCTTCCTTCTTCTAAACCTCAAGATATGTAGTCATAGTAAAAGGAGTAACGACATACTAGATAGAAGGATGATGTTCCTCCTCAAGATGTCTCGCATGAGACTCCTCATAAAGAAAGAGATCTAGGGGAAAATAAATAATATCCTTGAACTTCATCCCAATATCCCAAACCGTCATACACCCATACTGAAGGGAGAGTATATCATGCATCTTCTCTGACTTCATGGTCGAAAAAAGGAACTATGCTTGGAACTCCTTCTGGAAGTTGACCCACAACACGTCTTCCACCTTCCACTCCCCTAGATACAACATCCACTACTGAGATGTAGATACCTGCATATGATTGACCACAAAAGGGTCCCATTATTCCATCATGACTCGGATCAAACTGAAGGCAATATCAAGATTCTTCATCCATATCTCCATCTCTGCATCTGAAACACTGCCCTCGTACTTTCCCAAATCCTATTTCAGGAAAGCACAGAACGTACTATGCCACTGATCATCCCCCTTGGTTGGATCAACCCTACAATGATCAACTAGACTAGCCTTATAAACCTCTACTTCCTAAGAGTCACAAGAATGATGACCATTATCCACAACTAAAAGGTAAAAAATATTTCCTAAACCCAAGTAGTATGGAATTTTATTAAGGTTTATTTTCAATTTATCACATTTATTCATTTTAACCTCTCCAAAAAACCTAATTCAAACAGTAAAACAAGTCATCATTATGCATGTACCTTTCCTTGGTCTCTACCCCACAATAAGGTCCATCTTACTTGGTCATTCAATAAGTTCAAAGTTTGTGCATTGGATAATTGGGGGCCCTAAAATCCTATATCCTAGACAGTCTCCTTGGCATATGTCATGCACCAAGGTCAAATGGAACTATTTCCATACCATCCCATGAAAATATCATAGTTCCTTACACCAAACTGCATCCTATCTCTAAACCATCATATTAGATACCACTCTTTCATGACCCCCACCTTTCAAAGATGCCCCTCCTGGGCCGAAAATGAAGAAAGAGAGATAATGACCCCTGATTCCCAACACCATTAGGCCCCAGGTTGGAAACTAGCACAAAGGTTGTATAAATATCACAATATGGGAGGCATGACATGAACACTCCCTCCAAATATACCCCTCCTCGACTAGAAATGATGAAAGGGAGATAATGACCCCCCATGTTTTGCCTCTAGTAGGCCCTGGGTGGGATACTAGCACAAAGGGTGTACAAATCTCATAATATTGGAGGTATTACCCCTTTTATGGGAAAAAAATATTGGGAGATAGAATGAATCATCCACAATGAAACTCTAAGGAAAAATAGAAAAATAAATCCAAAAATCTATCCCACATACATGTGTAAAATGGAATTGTTATAATACAATTTTCACCAAAGTAAATACCAAAAGTTAAGATAATTAGTGACACACCAAATATCAAGATATAATCTTGTAGGGTCCTACACAGTCCACGAGATCCAACTAGAAACCTACTAATAGTTCATATATATTAGGTGAGTATACAAGTATACATAGTAGGAAAACCAAATTCTCTCATGCACATGTGAAAGAGGCATACTAATGCACCCATTAGAAAAATTTAGAACCAAAAAACACTTAAGTAGGTATAATAAGCATCCCAACCACACCAATGTATTGTGGACAAATAATTCATGTGAGGTAATATAATATAATGAACATCGATAATAGGGTACCCCACACCACTTTCCCACTAGTATACCCCTCTCTCCCAACGCCAAACTTCCTACAACTCTCATCCCTTCTATATACCACATCACATCTACCTGCATGCACCTAGGCCTCACAACACATCACACCTGCACCCACCTGTGCCTTACAACACATCCTTCCCTCAAACACCTGGGCCTTACACATCACCTCACCTGCAAAACCCTTGGGCCACCACATCTCACCCAAAGACACATGGTCCATCGCAGACACCATTTAAGACACTAACATGCCTCTGACCATCATAGCCTGTGTCATACCTGACTCACCTAGATGTGATAGAGGAAAATATAAAGAACCCATCCATCCCTACTCCTCACCTAATGTTGGAAAAAACACCCTATCCCCGTGATGATGGGGGTGATTGGTATATAGTTCCCAACTAGGGTGGTGGTGTGTATAGAAATCAATAGGAAAAATAAAAGTATATATATATATATGATACCACAAACTCAATTCCAACCTATGGGTTCTAATAAAGAACACCAAAATCACGACATTTCCATCTCTTCCGCTATCTCTAAATGCAAAACACCACAAAATAATTCAAAAAATCCATTTTACTTTCCCCATCAAATTTATTTAACCATTTACATTATTTATTAAACACTTCATTTAACCATTGCATCACTACTCGTCTGAATAATATGCATAAAACACAATAAGAAACATTGAAAAAGTCATTTCAGATGTAGAAGAGACTTGGTATATAAAGGAAGAGTCACATTTCATCATCATTTAACAGCAATTCATGATATATAATATATCTATCTCTAGATAATGGGTGAAGCTTTTTACATGTTATCAATGGCGAAGCACTCATACCTATAACTACCATCTATTCTCAAAGTAATACCTAAAAATCCATCATTCCAACCAAAAAAACACCAACTCACAACCACATCCAACAACATATTAAAACACAATCAGTTTTGGAATCCCTACTGCATCACCACACCACGCCTAGATTACCAAACCAACAAAACCAACCCCCTGTTCACAACTGTTCCCACAACCACATCACCACACAAACCAAAGAAAAACATATTAATATTTTATAGGTTATCCCTTATTTAATTACACTTGTTTATTTAGAAGTTATCACGAAAACAATATGATCTTGGGTAAACCATTTATTAGCAAAATATATGTGGTTAACAATTTTCATAACAGACGTTTAGAAAATAGGGAATTTTTCAATGTGTTGAAATGTTTCACCTTCACCTCTGAGAACACGTCAAACACTATATTCTCACAATGTAATAGACTAGAGTGGTCCATGACATTATAAGGGTGTTTTTGGGTTTTTATTATTTCTGGGTGTTTTTTGGGTTTTTTGGGTCTTTAGGTTTTTTTTGGATCATTCATCATTTATTTGTGTGTTTATGTCTTAGAGGTATTCACATGATTTTTAAGGTTTTTAATGTTCTTTAAGGATTTTTTAGGATCCTTTAGGGTTTTTAGGGAAACTTTATGGGTTTTAGGGTTTTAGGGACATTTATGGGGTTTTAGGGTCCTTTAGGTATTTTTAAGGATTTAAGGTTCCTTTATGTTTTTTATTGTTTTGGGGTTTTAAAAATATTTTTTGGGTTTTTAGGGGGTTTAAGGGATTTTGGGTTTTTTGGTTTTTTTGGTTTTATATGGTTTTTGGGGTCTTTAGGATTTTAGGGTATATTAAGGATTTTTTTATGATTTTTATGATTTTTATTGTTTTTTTTTTCTTTGCGGTTTTAATGTTATTTTGGGTATTTTATTATTTTTAGGGGTTTTATGGGGTTTATAGCATTTTAATTTATTTCAAGTGTTTTGAGGTAGTTTATAATGTTTTTATGGTTTTTGGGTGGTATTTTTATGGTTTTTATGGTTGTTTGGGGGGGGGGGTTAAGGTTTTATATGGGATATCTATGTCTTTAGGGGGTTTTATGTTTTTATGGTTTTTGGGGTTTTTTGAATACTTTAATGTTTGTTTGGGGTTTTAGTGGTTTTTAGGGTTCTTTAGATATTTTTACATATTTTTGGACTATTTTGGGATTTTAGTTATTTTTAAAGTCTTTTAACTTGTAATGGTATTTTTTGGACTTTTATGTATTTATAGGGCTTTTATTTTCTTTTGGGGTTTCTTTGGTTTTTAAACTTTTTAGGGTTTCTAGGGTTTTTGGTTATTATGGTTTTACCAGTTTTAAGGGGTTTCTTGGGGATTTATTATTTTTAATTATTTTAAGGGGATTGAGGTTTTATAGGGGTTTTAAAGTTTGTAAGGTTTTATGGGATTTATATTTTTAGTATTTTTATGGGTTTTATATTTTTTAGTGTTTTTATAGTTTTATTAGTTTTTAGGGTTATTATGGTTTTATAGATTTTATAGTTCTTAGGGGGGTTTAGGTATTTTCATTATTTTTAGGGGTTTTAGTGTTTTTTAGGTTTTTAGGGTATTTACGGGTTTTATGGTTTTTGTGATTTTAGGGTTATTTTTTGTATTTTATGGTTTCTAGGTCTCTTCAGGTTTTGTTGGGTTTTTAGGGTTTTTCTGATTTTTTTGGATTTAAGGGTTTTATGGGTTTCAAATTTTTCATGGAGTTTTAAGGGGTTTTTAAATATCATGGGGGTTTTATTGTTTTTTTGGGATTTTTATGGGGGGTTGGGTTTTTAGGGGTTATAAGGGTCTTTTATGGATTTTTATTTTTTTAGGGTTTGTGAGTTTTTTAGTGTTTTTAGGGTTTTTACTATTCTTAAGGGTTTTTTGGTTTTTTTTGGTTTTATGGTTTTTAGTATTTTTATGGATTTTTATGGTTTTTAGGGTTTTGGGGTTTTTAATATTCTTAGGTTATTTTTATGTTTTTAATAATATTTGGGGTTTTAGTGATATTTGAGGATTTACGCTTTTTATGATTTTTATGGTATTTTAATTTTTTTGTGTTTTAGTGTTTTTAGGGTTTTAGGGGATTTAGATTTTTTACAGGTTTTAGCATTTTTAAGGTTTTAGATCTTTAGTTTTTCTTAGTTTTTTAATGGGTTTTCATTGATATTTAATGGTTTATTAGGTTTTTTGGGGTTTTTTGGGGTTTTTAGGTTTTATGGGTTTTTATAGACTTTTATGATTTTTATGGTTTTCTAGGGTTTTTGGGAATTTTTGTTTTTTTTTGTGTCATCTGGGTGGTTTCAAGGTTTTATGATTTATAGGGTCTTTTAATGTTTTTATGCTTTTCTGGGTCTTGAGCGTTCTCTGTATTTATTTTGGATTTTAATTGTTTTTAGTGTTTTTAGTTATTCTGAGGGTTTTTAGTGACTAATATGGTTTTTAAGGTATTTAGGTTTTTTGACCTGATTTAGGGAGTTTAAGGATTTTTATGGTTTTAAGGGTCTTTTAAGGGTTTTGTGTTTTATGGTTTTTAGGATACTTTATGGTTTTTAGGGTTTTCAGGGCCCATTGGGTTTTAAAGGTATTCTCTTTTTTTGGGTTTTAATGTTTTTAGTGTTTTTAGGGATTTTAGAGATTTAGGGTTTTGAGGGGTTTTAAAGGGTTTTTTAGGGTTTTATGGTTTTTTGGAATTTTAGGGTTTTATGGTGTTTTATTGTTTTTAGGTTTTGAGTTTTTAATGGTGTTTATTCATTTTTATGTATTTAGGGGTTTGGAAAAATTTTTATGGATTAGATTTTTTGGTTTTTTTATGTTATTTTATATTTTTTTTTGGGATTATAAATGTTTATTGGGGTTTTTTTGTTTTTCAAGGTTTTACAGTTGTTAGGGGTATGTGGGTTTTAGGTTTTTTGTGTTTTTTGTGAATTTTATAGTTTTTAGAGTTAATCATGGTTTTAATGGTTTTTTATGTTTTTAGTGTTTTTCTGTGGTTTTTAGAGATTTTAGGATTTTTATGTTTTCTAGGGTTTTAAGGATTTTATGGTTTTTTAGTTTTTTTTATTTAACGGTATTTTATAAGTCATTATGGGGTTTTGGATTTTAATTTTTTTAGGGTCTTTTAATGTTTTTAGGGTTTTTATGGAATTTTAGTATTTCTTTGGTTCTTTTAGGATTTTTAGGTGTGTTCAGTGTTTTTAGGGTTTTTGATTCTTTTAGGATTTTTATAGTGTTTTAGGGTCATTTAGGTGTTTCTAATGTTTTTTTGAGTTTGAGGATTTGTAGGGTGATTTAGTGTTTTTAGGGTCTTTTAGGTGGTTTTTAATGTTTTTAGGTGTTTTAAGGTCCTTTGGGGGTTTTATGATCTTTTAATATTTTTGGGTTTTTGTGGTTTTAAGGTAATTATTAGTTTTTATGGTTTTTCTGTTTTTAAGGGGTTTTAGGTTTTTTAGGGTTTTTAGGGGTTTTATGGGTTTTATCATTTTTAGGGTTTTGGGGATTTTTTTGGGTTTTAAGGGTTTTTTTGGTTTTCATGGGTTTTAGGGGTTTTAAGGTTTTAGGGTTTTTTGAGATTTTAGTGGTTTTAGGGTTTAATGGGTTTTAGGGTTCTTATGTATTTTTATGGTTTTTAGGGGCTTTTAATATTTCTAGTGTTTTTAGGGTATTTTAGGGTTTTTGAATTTTTAGGGGGTTTAGCGGCTTTGGGTCTTTTAGAATTTTTAGGGTTTTAAAGGTTCTTTTGGGGTTTATATGGTCTTTTAGGATTTTTAGGGGTTTTTGGTTTTAAAATATTTTTAGAACGTTTTAGGATTTTCATGGTATTTTAGTGGTTTTAGTATCCTTTAGTGTTTTAAATGTTTTTAGGACCGTTTAGGGGTTTTTAGGGTCCAATGGCGGTTTTAGGGTTTTTATTTTCCTTTAGGGTTTTTATGGACTATAGGTTTCTTTAGGGTTTTTTAGGTTTTTTGAGTCTTTTTGAAATTTTGGGGGTTTTAGGGTCTTTTAGGTTTTTAGGGAGTTTTATATTTTTTTTGGTTTTTTAGGGTTTTTAGTTTTTACAGGGTTTTTTGGGTTTTTTGGGTTGTTAAGGGTTTCTAGGGGTTTTAGGGTATTTTGGTGTATTTGGGGTTTTTAGGGTTACAAGGGTTTTTATGATTTTTCCTTTTTAAATGTTTTTTCTTTTATTGTATTTTTAGGATTTTATAGTTTTGTTAGGGTTATTAGGGTTTATGCATTTTTTTGTTTTAATAGTTTTTTATTATTTTAAGTTTTTTTTGGGTTTTTAATAGTTTTTAGGGGGTTTTAGGGTTTTTATGAGTTTTAATATTTTTTAGGATATTTAGTATTTTTAATTTATTAGGGGTTTTACGTTTTCTAGGGTTTTGGGTGGTGTTTCAGGTTTTCCAACCTTTGTAGGGATTTTAGGGGTTTTACCCATTTTTAGGGTTTTAGGTTTTTAGGTATTAATAATGTGTTATGGGTTTTTTATGGTGTTTTTTGGGATTTCAAGACTTTTTTACAGGGTTTTTGGGAATTTAGGGGTTTTAGTGGTTTTATGGGCTTTAGGTTTTTTAGGATTGTTTTAGGGGTTTTATGGATTTTAGGTTTGGTTAGGGTTAGAGGGATTTTATTGATTTTATGGTTTTAGGGTTTTTAATGATTTTCGTGGGTTTTTATGAATTCTAAGGAGTTTTTTATGATTTCTAAGGGGTTAGAGGGTATTTTTGGGATGTTAGTGTTTTATGTGTTTTAATTTTATTTAGAATTTTTTAGTGTTATAAGGGTTTTTTGGTTTTTAGGGGTTTTAGGCTTTTGAGTGGATTTAAATGTGTTTTGGGGTTTTTCATGGTTTTTAGTGTTTTATAAGGTTTTAAGTATTTTTATTGTTTTATAGTTATTTTGGGTATTTAGGAATTTAAGGTGTTTTAAGGTATTTTAGGAATTTATAGGGTGATTATGGTTTTTAGGGTTTTAATGGTTTTTAGGGATTTTGTGGTTTTCTATATTTTATTGAATTTTTTGGGATTTTTTCAGTTTTTAATGGATTTTAGAGGGTTTTATGGGTTTTTATGGTTTTTGGAGTTTTTAGGGATTTCATGTATTTTATGGAGTTTAAGGGTGTTTTGGGATTACAGTTTTTAGGGGTATTTTAGTGATTTTTAGGGTTTTTTGTTTTTTTTGGGTTTTAGGGTTTTTAGAATTTTTAATGTTGTTAGTGATTTTAGCGGTTTATGGTTTTTTGGGAATTTAGGGGTATTATGTATTTGAGGGTTTAATGTTTTTAGGGGTTTTCCGAGGTCTAATGATTTTTATGGTCTTTTAGGGATTCTATAGTTTTTTGGTAATTTTAGGTTTTTTTTATTTTTTGGTTATTTTTTTGTTTTTACCCTTAATGGTGTTTTGAGGTTTTTATGGTCTTTTATGGGTTTTTATGGTTATTTTGGGACATAATGGTTTTATGTTTTTAAAGGTTTATGGGGTTTCTATGGTTTTATTACTGATTTGTGGGGGCGGGTGTTCTCAGTTTTTATGGGTTTTACGGGTATTTATGATTTTATAGTACTTTTTCGAATTTATAGTGTTTTAAGAGTTTCTTAGGGTTTTTGACGAATTTTAGGGGTTTAGGGTTTTAGGGTTTTATGGGTTTTAGGGTTATTTGGTGTTTTTTCCCAGATTTATTTATGGGTTTTTAGGGTTTATAAAGGGGTTTAGGGGGTTTTAGGTTTTTAGGATTTTTATGGGGTTTTAGTGATATTAGGGTGTTTTAGGGTTTTATAATTTTTATGTCTTCTATGGGATTTATGGTTTTTAAGGATTTTTATTAATTTTAGGGATATTTTGTGGTTTTAGGGGTTTGAAGTGGGTTAGGGTCTTCAAGGTATTTTAAGGATATTTTAATGTTCCTTGGATTTTTTATGGTTTTATAGGATTTTAATAGCTTTTTGGGGCTCTTTGGTTTTTGGGGTTTTTAATGTATTTTTATGGTTTTTAGTGATTTTCTGGGTTTTTATGATTATGAATGTTTTTTTGCGTTTCTATGGTTTTTATAGTTATTTATGGTTTTGGGGGTGTTATGGGTTTTAAGGTTCTCTTTTGGGTTTTAGGGTTCTTTATGTTTTTTATTATTTTTTATGTTTTTATAGGGGTTTCTAGGGTTTTGTAGAGTTTTAGGGTTTTTATAGTTTTTTGGGTTTTTTGGTTTTAAGGTGTTTTATGGTTTTCAGTGGTATTGGGGTTTTTAGGCTTTTAGATTTTTTAGGGCTCTCTTTGGTTTTTAAGGTTTTTAGGGGTTTTATGCGGTTTTTATTGTTTTCATAGTGTTACATAGGGGTTTTCATGGTTTTTAGGATTCTCTTAGGGTTTTTATGTTCTTTAGGGTTTTTAGGGTTTTTTTATATTTTTTGGGTTTTTTGTAGATTTAAATGTTTTTAAGGATTTTAAGGTTACTTAGATATTTTAGGATATTTTGGATTTTTTTGGGTTTTAAACGGTTTTTGGGGTTTTCAGATTTTAATGGGTTTTATGGGGTTTAGGGTTTTTAGGGTTTTGATGGTTTTAAGGGGTTTTATGTGTTTTACGAGTTTCAATATATTTTAGATTTTTTATGGTGTCAAAAATATTTTTAAGTTGTTTACTATATCTTATGATTTTTAGGTGTTTTATGGGGGGGTTTGGGTTTTAGGGACTTTTAGGGGGTTTAAGGATCCTTTAGGTGTTTTATGTTTTTTTGATTTTTAGGGGTTTTAGAGTTTTTACGATTTTTTGTTTTTTTTGTGGTTTTTAATTTTTTTGGGGGTTTTTGGTATTTTTAGGGTTTTATGGATTTTTTTTTGTTTTTTAGGTTTTTAGTGGTTTTATGTTATTTTAGGGTTTTATATGTTTTTTATTGATTTAGATATTTTTTCGGTATATTTATGATTTTTTTGGATTTTATGGTTTTAGGGTTTTTAAGGGATTTAGGGTTTTTAGGTTTTTTGGGGGGTTTTGTATATTAAGGGGTTTTATGTGGTGTTATAGTTTTAAAGGGTTTTGGAGGGTTTTTTACTACTTTTAGGATTTTAAATTATTAGGGGTTTTATGGTTATTTGTGGAAATTTTAGGGTTTTCAGGGGTTTTCAATGGTCTTTTTGTGTTTTTTTGGCGTTATAGGATTTTTAGGGTTTTCTGTATCATCTAGGCTTTTATAGTTTTATTGTGTTTTTTGGGTTTTTAGGTTTTTAGTGTTTTTTTTGTCTTTTAGGAATTTTGGATTTTTACGGTTGTTTGGATCTTTTAGGGGGTTTAGGGTTTTACAGTTTTAGGGTTTTAGGGTTCCTGACGGGTTTTAAGGTATTTTAGGGTTTCCAAGGGTTTTTAGTTTTTAATTGTTTTTGGGTTTTTGTGGATTTTATGGTTTTTAGGGCTATTAGGATTTTTAGTGGTTTTATTGTTCTTAGGGTTTTTAGGGGGTTTAGGTTTTCATGATTTTTTATAGTTATTATAGGGTTTTTAGTGTTTTTACTATAATTTAGGGTTTGATGGTCATTTAATTTTTTTCGTTGTTTTAGGTCCCTTATGAGTTTTAAGTGTTTTTAAAAAATTTAGGTGTTTAGAGATTAAAAGGGATTTTAGGATTTTTAGTGTGCTTTATGTTATTTTGGGGTTCATTATGGATTAAAGGCCTTTTAGTGTTTTATGTGGGGTTTATGTTTTTATAGTATTTTTCAGTATTTTTTGGGTACTCAAGGGTTTTAAAGGGTTTTATGGTGTTTCTTTGTTTTTATAAGGTTTTTGTATCATTTTGGGTTTTTTGGGGTTTTAGGATATTTTATGAGTTTTTCGGTTTTTTGGACATTTATGGTTATTAGGTTTATTAGTTTCATTTAGGGGTTTGGGACTTTAGGATCCTTATTATTTTCTGGGATTTTAGGGACCTTTAGGATTTTTTTGTTTTTAGGTCCTTTTAGGGTTTTGTGGTCATTTAAGGTTTTGTCATGGTCTTTAGAGCCTTTTTGGGGATTTAGGGTATTTTTTGGTCTTTTAGGGATTTTTTAGTTTCTAGTGACATTTAGGGTTTTTATGGGTGTAGTGTTTTAGGGGTTTTAGGGTTTTATTATGGTTTATATGGTATTTTAGGGGTTTTATGGATTTTTCGAGGTTTTTATTATTTTTATGGATTTTATATTTTTTAGGGTTTAAAATGATTTTTAGGTTTTTTAGGGTCTTTAGAGTTTAAAAGGGTTTTTTTGTGTTTTGGGTATTTCGAGTCTTTTGTGTTTTTTATAGGTATTATTTTTTTAGTCTTTTTGTGGTTTTTAGTATATTTTTAAGTTAATCACTGGGTTTTATTATTTTAAAGGGGTGTTTTGGGTTTTTATCATTTTTATGGTTTTTAGGGAAATTTTCGATGATTAAGGGTGGTAAGGTTTTTTGAGTGTTTATTATTTTGAAGGGTTTTTGGGTGTTTCTGGGATTTTTAGGTATTTAAGATATTTTAGGGAGTTTTGATGATTTTATGTGTTCTAGGTATTTTTAAGGTTATCTTTTATTTTTAAGTTTTTAGAGATTTTTTGTAGTTTTAGAAAATTTGATTTGGTTGGAGGGTTTTTAATGTTTTTTTGGGGGGATTAGTGTATTAAAGGGCAAGGAAGATGTGAGGATCAGGCTATTCCCGACCCCCCCCCCCCAATTTTATTATGAAAAAAAAAAGATGCAACAGACAAGGGAGGGGAGAGTTCAAATGACCCGCACCCAAAACCCTTTACAAACCCAAGACACAAAAGACCCCAAAAAATAAAGATCAAAAAAGAAAAAAACACACAAATCCAAGAAAGAAAGATCCAGTAGCAGTCCCAACCAAGCAGCAACCAACATCTAGTAGCAGCAACACCATCACCATACGCCGCAACATCATCACCTCCAAAGGATCATCAATATCACATCTCATCCAAACAACAGCCAACGTCCAGCCAATCAGATTCTGACAGCCAACACCTCTTTTAGCGGTTCCCAGTGAACGGTCCTCAAGAATAGCGGCATCCCCTAACCAGAAGCTCAACATCCAACAACCATCACATCCATGCCAAACAACATCCATCAACAACTATATCGCACCCAACAACACCAATTCAGAGGAAAAAACAGGAACACCATCACCCATATCCAGGTCCAGAACTAAGAAACAAAAAGCAACCATTCACACCATGCACAGCTTCTAACACCTTCTCATGAGGAAGCTCCACCGCCAGCGATAAAGAACCAGCAGCACCAAACTCATCAGCTTCCACACATCTCAGTCTAGCAGAGTACATCAGCCAGCACCAAAGAATCTGATGACCAACAACTCTTGATGATCCGCACCCCACAGCAGGGAAGGGTTAGTGTATAAAAGGGTTTTAGAGTTTTATGGTATTATTTTAGTTTTTATATATTTTTAGAGTTTTTAGGGGTTTTTATTGTATTTGTGTTTTAGGGGTTTTTAGTGGTTTTATGGGTTTTAGGGAGTTTTATGGGTTTTTATTTTAATATTATTTATGTATTTTTAGGGGTTTTAGGGAATTTTAGGAGTTTTTATGTATTTTTAGGGTTTTCATTTTTTAAAATGTTCTTAATGATTTTTTTATGGTTTTCAGTGGCATTAGCGGTTTTTTGATGTTTTTTGTTTTTTTGGGTTCCAAAGGGGTTTTAGGGGTTTTAGGGTTTCTTTGGGGTTTAGTGGTTTTAAGGGTTTTTAGGTGTTTTAATGATTTTAATGTGTTTATGGTTGTTAATGTTTTTTTTTTGTGATTTCTAGGATTCTCATGATTTTATGTTTTTTGGGGATTTTCAGGGCTTTTATGGGACCATATTATTTTTAGGATTTTAGTGTTTTAGGTTTTTAGGTTTTTTATTAGTTTTAGGGTTTTGGGGTTTTGGGGGTTTTAATATTTTTAGTTTTTTTTGGGTTTTAAGGTTTTTTAGGTTTTTTATAATTTCTTTGGGTTTTTAGTACATTTAGAATTTTTAGGTTTGTAGGGGTTTTTTGGGTTTTTTGTGTTTCTTAGTGTTTTTAGGGATTATATGGTTTTTGGGTTTTAGGGAATTTTTATTTTAAGTGGTTTTAGGGGTTTTAGGGTGTTTAGGGGGGTTATAGTTACATTTTGGGATTTTTAGTTGTTTAAGGGTCTATTAGGGTGTGTTTTGGGTTTTAGGTTCTTTTTTGGGTCTTTATGGACTTTTAGTGTATTTTTAGAGTTTTTAGTTTCTTTTATGGTTTTTAGGGTTTTAGGTTCTTTTAGAAGTGCATCGGGGCTTTTATAAGGATTGTAGGTTTTTTGTGGGATTAGGGATTTTTTATGGTTTTTGGTTTTTTACGATTTAGGATTTATAGGGTTTTTATGGATTATTTGGGTTTTTGGGTTCTTTTAGGTTTTTTGGTTTTTTGGGTTTTTTTGGGTTTTTTGGGTTTAGGTTTTTTAATCATTTTTAGTGGATTAAATGATTTTTATTTTTAGGGTTTAGGTTTATTTTAGTGTTTTTATTGTTTTAATGTTCTTTTAGGGTTTAAGGTATTTTTAGGATTTTTAGGGTTTATATGGTATTTATGATTTTTTATGGTTTTGTGGGGATTTGAAGGTTTTTGTAGTGTTTTAGGGATTTTTAGGGTAGTTAAAGTGGGTTTTAGGGTTTTTTGGGGTTTTATTTTTTTTAGGGGATTATGGTGTTTAAATATTTTTATGGATTTTAGGGTTTTTTAGGGTTTTTTGAGATTTTTTGTGATTTTTTTGGGTTTTTATGGTTTTTATGGTTTTATGATATTTTTGGGGTTTTAGGAAATTTTTTCCACTTAATGATATTCGGGGTTTTTAATTTCTTTCTAAGTTATTTTTTGGTGTTTTGGGATTTTTGGGTTTATTATAGTTTTTAGAGGTTTCATATGGTTTTCAGGTTCTTAGGGTTTTTTTTATTTTCAATGGTGTTTTTAAGGGTTTTTTGGAATTTTTACAGATTTTTTCAATTTTTAGTTTAGATAATGATTTTTAATGTTTTTAGGTTCCTTTTGGGTTTTAAATGTGTTATGGTTTTAATGGGTTTTTAGTTTATTTTATTTTTAAGGGTTTTTAGTGTTTTTAGGAGTTTCATAGGTATTATGGTGTTTTAGGGTTTGTAGGGTTTTTTTTGGTTTTTTATGTTTTTTATAATTTTCAGGTTTTACCATTTTTTTATGGTTTTTTGTGTTTTTAGGGGTTTTGGAGTTTTAGGGTTTCAAGGTTTTTAGGGTTTTTAGGGGTTTTCGGGTTTCAGGGTATTTTTTAGTGTTTTAATTTTTTTCTTATTTTTATTTTTTATGCGTTTTTGGGTTTTTATTGTTTTTATGGGTATTTAGATTTTTTAAGGATTTGTGTTTTTAGTGTTTTTACGGACTTTTAGAGTTTTTAGTGGTTTTTGGGATTTTTTATGATTTTAGGGTTTTAAACGATTTTAGGTGTTTTGATGTTTTTTGGGGGTTTCAGTTTTTCAAGGATTTTTTAGGGGAAATTAGAGTTTTTTGTGTTAATATAATTTTTTATATTTTTTATAAATTTTTTAGTTGTGTTAAAAGTTTTAATGGTTTTTAGGGGTTTTAGGGGTACTTTGGATTTTTAGTTAATTTAGGGTTTTAAGGTCTTTATGTATTTTTATTGTTTTAGTGTTGTTTAGGGTTTTTATGGCTTTATGTTTTTAAGGGGTTTTAGGGTTTTAGGATTTTTAATTATTTTAGGATTTTTACCATTTTTAGGTTTTTATAGTATTTTTAGGCTTTTGGGTGTGTAATTGGTTTTAAAGGTCTTTTAGTGTTTTATAGGATGATTTAAGGCCTTGTAGGGGTTTGGGTTTTTAGGTATTTTAATTTTTTTTATGTTTTTTAAGGATTATGGTTTTTCATGGTGTTTAAGGATTTTAGGGGTTTGAAATATTTTATGGTGTTTAAGGGTTTTAAGGATTGTTGGGATTATAGGGATTTTAGAGGTTTTGGGGTTTCAGTTTTGATTTGGTATTTTTAGGATTTTAGTGTTTATTTGGTTTGTCATGGTTTTAGGGTTTTCATGGTTTTTCAGGGTTTTTTGGTTTTTTGGGTATTAGGGATTTTGTAGTTTTTAGTGCTTTTATGGTTTTAGGGTGTTTTTTTGTAGTTTAAGGGATTTTGGATTTTTTTTCATTTTAGGGTCTTTAGGGTCTTTGTGGTTTTAGTGTTTTTAATTATTATGCTATTATAGATATTTTTATGGGTTGTATGTGTTTTTTTGGTGTTTTTTTGGATTTTAGGCGTTCTTAGGGTTTTGGTGTTTTTAGGTGATTTTATGGGTATGTTAGGGTTTTTATGGTATTTTTTGGTTTTTAGGGGTTTTTAAATTTTTTACGTATTTAGGGATTTTTATTTTTTTTATGCTTTTTTAGTTTTTAAATGTTTTTAGAGTATTTTATTGTTTTTATATTTTTAGGGATATTATGGTTTGGAGGGTTAGGGTTTTTAGGTTTCTGTGTTTTTAAAATAATTTTATGGTTTTTAGGCTATTTATGGTTCTAACGCTTTTAATGTAATTTTATGGCTTTTATATTTTTAAGGGTTTTTAGTATATTTTGGTATTTTAATAATTTTATGGGTTTTAGGGGTTTTATGGTCTTAGGGATTTTTTGGGTTTTAGGATTATATGGGTTAAATGGTTTTATGGGTTTTATTTTTTTCCAAGGGGTTTTAGGGTTTTTATGATTCTATTATGGTTTTTAGAATTTTAGGGTTTCTAGGGGTTTAATTTCTTTTTAGATATTTTGGGTTTTTATGGGTTTTATATTTTTATGTCTTTAGGGTTTTTATAGTTGTTAGGTGTACTGGGGATTTTTTCATAGTTTTTATAATTTGTATGGTCTCTAAGATTTTACAGTTGATCTAGGGTTTTTAGAATTTTATGGTTTTATGGTATTAGGGTGTTTTGGGTTTCTAGTTTTTTTGTTTCTTTATGGGTTTTTTTGTTTTTGGGGTTTTTAGGTTTTAAAATGGATTTTATGATTTTTAAGGATTTTTAAGGTTTTTATTATTTTAATGATCTATTAATGGGTTTATGGTTTTACAACCAATAATGGTTTTTAGGGTCATTATGGATTTCGAGGTTTTAGTTTTTTTTTATTATTTTTAGGGTTTTTAGTGTATTTTATGCATTTTTAGGTTTTTTATGGTCTTTTAATAATTTTTAGGTTTTTAGGGTCCCTTATGGATTTCTAGGCCCCTTTAGTATTTTTATTGTTTTTTTGGAATTTGATGTGGTTTTGGGTTTTTAGGGATTTTCATGTTTCTTTTGTGTTTTTGGGGTTTTATAGTGTTTTTAGGTTTTTTATGGTTTTTATGAATTTTAGGGTTTTTATAGATTTTATGGTTTTTATGGTTTTATGGTTTTAGGGTTTTAGGGGATTTCGTGGTTTTTAGAATTTGTTCATGGGTATTACGGTTTTTTGGGGTTTGAAGGAAAATTTTGGATTTTTTAACTTTTCTAAGGTTTACTATTTTTGTGGTATTTTAATGTTTTTCTTGTTTATTAGGGTATTTTGGGGTCCTTAGGGTTTTTAGGTGTTTTTATTGGTTTTAGGATCTTTTTGAGTGTTTAGGGTTTTTTGTGTTCATTTAATGTTTTTTAGTGTTTTATGGGTTTATTTGGGGGGGGTTAAAGTTTATATAAGACTTTTAGGATTTTTAGTATCTTTTAGGAGTTTTTTCTAGTTTTTAGGGACTTTTAGGGTTTTTATGTTGTTTTAATGCCCTTTAGGGTATTTAAAGTCCTCTAGTTTTTTAGGGTCATAAGGTTCCTTCAGGGGGTTTAGGGTCATTTCGGGTTATTTTAGGGGTTTTGAGGGTTGTTTAGGGTTTTTGGGTTTTTAGTGTCTTTTTGGGTTTTAGGGTATTTTAGGGACTTTTGGGGGGTTTTAGTGTCCTTTAAGTTTTTAGGTTTTTTGAGACATTTAGGGTTTTCAGTGTATTTTATGGTATTTTAGGGGGTTTTAGTGTCTATTAGGATTTTTTAGGGATTTGAGGTCTTTAATGTTTTTTTAATGTTTTAGAGTCATTTATTTTTTAGGGATCTTTTAATGTTTTTTGGGTTTTTTTGTCTTTTAGTTTTTTTCTGCTATTTTTGTGTTTTTAGGTTTTTATGGTTTTTTGAGTTTTTATATTTTTTAGTGTATTTAGGGTTTTTGGGGTTTTACGTATTTTAGGGTTGTTAGGGTTTTTAGAACCCTTAAGGGTATTGTAACATCCCGAGTTGGATGCCACTAGACCAGTGCTCTGAGTTGGTTTTTTATGAGGCCTCAAGCATGCCTCCCCATATTCCAGAGGCTTCCGACTAGTAACAAGGGCCTAGGATTTGATTTTGGGGAGACTTTTCCCTCATATCAGAGCATTAAAACAATGGAAATAGATAAGTATCATACACAATAGTAAATAAACTGAGTGAGAAAGTAGAAAATAACTAAAATAAAACATGTTGTAATAATAAAATGAAAAAATCTATAAAATCTTGAAAAATTAAGAATTATATACAAAACTAGACACCCATAGGGAAGTCCAAAAAGGTATATAAGTAAATAGATGAAACTGAAATAAAAGTATAGGGATCGAATACTATCTCTGAGCCAGACCATGTACCTGGTCTCCAGACACATTTGAACTAAACTAGCCCGATCAGAAGAACCCATAGATGTAGCTCCACTCGAACATTCAACTTAGGGCCTCAATCCTATCCCCCATGAAAATCATGCTCAACTTGAAAAGTATAAATAAGGTCTACACCTACACTGATGTTCATATGTAGAGGTGATAAATAATATCAGTATTACTCCCCAATTATGAACCTATAAAATGTGTTTCCCAAAATACATTCAAAAGAAAAATTCTCAGCATTTCTGAGACACAACTCAAAAAGATTAGTAAATCCAATAATGTGAAACACTGTCGAACCCTGCATCTGTAATCCCAACTAACTAGGCATGTGACACCACGTATGTTCAAATCTATATGTTTATAAATTTATAGTTCCATACTTATAAATATATACATAAATATGAATATTTATGATTAAGGTGAATAAAATAAAATAAAACCAATCTGCAGTTGATCCATGGGTCTGTAATCTTGATATCTTGGACATCCTATATAAGGGCATTGAGCTGTCCTTCATATCACTCAAGCTGTGTTTCATTATGTTGATCTCCATGTTTAAAATCCCATATGATATATACCTACATTTTCCAACACTATAAATGTCTCTAATTGAGCTACATCACCATACGGGGACACTCGTCCTAATAATCGACTCACCCATAATCACCTCTAATCAATATAAAGATGGATTCTAGGGAAATACATCTGAACATACTTTAAATTATCACTGAGCTAGAATCCATGTTTCTCCATCCATGTATATCCTTTCCGATGTCTAATCCCTAGGACCAAGTCTGTAGGTGGTCACTACATAGCAACGTAGATAAGCCCTATGAGGCTCACCCTTTGGTGATCAATGAAAGGAATACCCTACGGACCCAACTACATGCTCAACATACATTCACAAGAAGAGTATCACTAGTACGTCAATCCGGTCCTAGTGGGAATCATAGGTGTCGCTCGAGGATAGCATAATCATCCATAAAATACAAGTCACATCAACAGTGAGGAGCATCAAGTCCACCACCATGATCTAGCAATCAACCAGGGAGAGCGTAATCATCCTCACCGCTCGGGAGAGCGTAATCATACCTGAGTATAAATAAAAAATATAGACCACTATTTACAACACTGGAATCTAGTAAATGAATAGGGAGAGTGTGATCCCTATCCATCATAAGATCATAATAATCCACGAGTATCATTAGATCAAGGAGAGAATAATCATCCTCATCATATATCAACCATAGTAAAGAGAAAGCATCATCATTACATAGGAGAGAGTAATCATCCATGATTATTCATTATATGGATTCCATGCCTGCATATCATTTCCATAGGCTCAACATCCAGATACCAGTAAGATTCATTGGAAATCCCAATAATATAATAACCAAAAAATATAGGATCAACAACCATATCCCAGGTAGTACCTATGTGGATACATGTATATATAGAAATAACATGGCTCAGAATATAGATCCTAGGAAATCACATCAGGGAATCCTAAAATAAAGAAATATTCCTCACATTACGCTCACCATCCACCTATGAGGAAGTACCTCCAGAAAACATCACAACATATGTAATAAACATGTGAAAGGATAAATAATAGAGTGATGGTGGTTGAAATGCCTAAAAACAACACTAATTCTATAGTCATGTGAGATTACAAGCTAGACATGGGTTCTATAGTGACACATGCTACCATATCAACCCATACTCAGTATACTAGATTAGGGTTGGTCAAAATTCAAGGAATCCACTTGGTCCCTCAAGTCACATTCCATGAGGCATCAAATTAGGGATCCTCAAGGTTTACCCATTATTGAAGGTATCCTACTTGGAAGCATTATATTAAAGGTAAAAGGAGGAATCCTACATGGGATCCTTGAATGGTATTCTAATAGAGGAATCCTACAAGGGACCCTTAAAATTGTATATAAGAAAGGGTGTCATAAATGGTCCTCCCAAAAATAGAGTATGAAGGTAGAGTCATCCTACACGAGATCCTTTGAATAGTATACAGGTAAAGGGATTCAATAAGTGATTCCTTATGTCATCTTGTAAGTTAATGCATCCCATGGGGGATCCCTAGAAATATTAACAAGATAGAGGCATCCTACAAAGGATCCTCTAGCTTAAAATGAAATAAGATTCATCCTACAAGTGATCCACATAAACATATAATCTCATAGCATCATAGGACAAAAGGAAATGTCTCAAAAGGGAGACATGATCCAAGGGAAGCTATAAGAATCAGTCAACAGAGATATCTCATGGCCTATATCAGATCAAATGGGGTGTCACTTACATGATATATCTTGATTTTATTACTGGAGGAAGAACCTCTCTATTCGTTAAAAAGCCCTGAAGCACCACCAGGGAGTCCTTAAAAATCCACAAGGGTTTCTCCATCAAGATCTTTATGAAAAAAGATACTCAGAATGGAAAACTCATAGGTCCAATTCTAACTCTTGTGATAAAATATATGAAAACACAATAGTGGTTTTAAAAGGGGAAGTAAATGATAAGTCTCCCTAAGAACATAGTGTGTACTCCCAAAGCCTCACCTAGGCATGTACTTCCGTAAGACTTGGTATGTAAATTTCAAAGTACACCGCATGTTGGACCTACACAAAGCATGTACCCTACATGGTGTACCTTCCCATGTACCTAACATGGAATGTCCATGTACTTAGCCTATTCATTTACTCCAACACAGCATGTGACCCAAATGGGGTCTGGTCATGTACTCTACCTAATGTGTTTTCCTTAAACGGGCACCCTGGTCAGGTACTTGGAAACATGGATGATCTCGGGTACATGACATATACAACCCGAACATGTGGTATACTTCTAAAAGGATCTTCTTTCCCTAAAGGAAAGAATAGATGACATGTGTTCCCGGAACCACATGCAGTGTAGATGAGTTTTCCCAAATGAAAAACTGCCAAAACACCATGAAACCCTCATTTTCCCCCTAAAAGTAGTAGATCCACTCAAAAGTGGTTATAACCACCTAGAATACGGGATTCAAACATGAAAAATAATAATCTATAATGATTTATAAAAAAATTATGAATGGACTAACTTTTGGCAGAATCCTCTAAAGGTTTACCATTTCCACAGTCCATGCTATTTGAATTATGATCTAGCACATTCCAATATCTATGGTGGTACCTCCTTCTCTACCTCTATATTTATATCTCTCCCTATAACTCTCTCTCAGTCATGTGGCAGAAGAATTCCCCTATGAGGATACTTGAGAATATAATGGAAGAAAGAAGAAAATGAAAAGAAAATATAAAAAACAAGGAAAGTAAAAGGAATAAAAAGAATAGTAAAATAAAACAGGGTATGGGCTGGCCCTAGCAGCCAACTCGAGTTTATACCCCACCTTTGAAAAAATATCCACTCTAGAATCAACAAAAGATATGGAATCTCAACATTAAATTCCATTCAAAAGATATGGTTGAAAGAACATGCATGAGTAAATTAATATTTAATTTATTAAATATTAAATATTAAATATTCTGCTAGAATTTTAATTGCTCTAATTTCTAAGAAAATTCTTTCCCAGGGAAAACGCCATATCAAATACCAGTGGAGTGGTTATAAAATTTATCCAAGATCATCCTATAGGGAAAAATTTCCATTTTACCCCTTATATGCATTTTATATAAAAAAATTATAATTTCTTCAATAAATTCATGACTAGAAAAAACATGGTACCTTACCATCTCTCCACTATAAAGCTTCTCCTCTCTGAGAAGCATAATGTTTAGACTAGAATACATGCTCTAAACACAATCATTAGAACAAGAAAGCTTTCAAGACTATCCAATGACAAGTCTCTTTGAGTCAACAATTTTCTCCTACAAGGAATATATTTAACTACCAACGATCAAGTACTCCCCACTATATGAATACCCTTAATGTTGTCTCAAGAAAAACCAATGAGCTCAATGACTCACAAAAAAAACAATGTTAAACTAAAAATAAGGGTCACCACCTTCATACATCCAAAAATGAACTCCCCACCATATGGACTACCATACACCTCTTCTTGAGTGCAACCTCAATAATATCCATTAACCAGGAAGACATTAATAAAAGAAAATAAGATCTTTATAGGGTTGATGCTATCTCAGTGCTATTCAGATGATATCAAGATGAAGCATCATATTATATAAATATAAGTACACTTAGATTCCTCAAATGGAATGTATGTATCTTCTGTTCCATTCTCACAACAAATAGTTTAACTCACCTTTAACCAACTTCTGACACCACATCTCTGGAAAATGTGTTTTTAGGTTCCAACCTAGGGAAACCATTTCATCACACTAGATTTACCCACGATGCCTCCTCTACCGTGGAGGTACATTCATCATCTGACAAAAACATTTGGTAAACCATTATTATGAAAATTATTGAAACCATCTTTACGTAGATCGCACCCATCCACTCTCCGATTTATGATTTAATGGAACCATGTGCAGCCAACACATGCCTTTATCACTCAATTAAAACTCCATATATTCATCTAAGACAAGGATAAGATGACCATGAAACATGGATTTTCAGTAAAATGAATAAATAATCTTCCCTTTAAATCATCTTCAAAATTAGGAACCTCACCTTTGACACAATTTATTCCATTACAATATGTCAACTGGAATCATTACTCTCCTAAGAATCTAACCATGATTTGGCTACCTTAGATACAATAGAAACACTAGCAGGCCAAGATAGGAACCCTGAAAGTCATTCTCATCGAAGCTAATCTTGAAAAATAAACACCCTATATTCTCACTAATGGATTAAGGTATCAATATTCCTATAATAAAAAAATTAAGAACCTACCATGCATCGATCTCAAAGCAAGTGTAAAACCAAGATCATTGTCTAAAATGTAATCAAAAACTCAGGATAACCTCTCATTCCGATTTCCATCAAACAAAACAGACATCGACCTATAAGGGTTAAAACTAAAAAAATAGCCTACAAGGTCCATGATTCTCTCCAATAATTCTTATAAGGAACTACTCATTATAGGTGAATACACCAACATAGAAGAGAAAATGAAATAATACTCACCGAGCATCCATATACGGTAATACCCTATAGAGGTCTAGTTTATAGAAAAATTCAAGTATCATTCGGCATCATACTCGGTGATCCGAACTAATAACCACAACCTGAGAAACAATACCCTAAAAGGGGTAAAAAATAAGGGAATCACTTGCCATATCAACCTACTAGGGTCACTATACCTCCCATTCATGAGTATTGAGTCATCAATATCAACAACAAGGTCTCAACATAGATCCACATGACCTTCCCTAAAAAGTAAATATATATATATATATATGTATGTAGGCCTAATTAAGTAGGCCTCATTAATTAATAAAATCACACACTAGCGGGCCTATAAGATGTGAATACTATGTGATAAATATGATGCATGAGATTCCTCTTTCCATTATTGGCAAAGAGTCCAAATACATCACCGGACTCTTGAAAATGGATAATCTAAAGAGATCTGTAGTAAATAAAAACATCCACACAACATGTGCATCACTCAAGGAAAAAACTATGTACAACTATAACATCAAAAACCACAAAAGTGATTCAATTCCCTGGAATACATGGATTCTAACCAGAACAAGTGTTCTCGATACACCAGTTTGATATGCAGGAAAGGTTATGAAACATTCCTAATACTTCTATCTACCATATCCCAAATAGTAAAGGCCAAGAAAAGAACATCTATAATACCACTATGTAACATCCCAACCTAGATTCCATTAAACTGGTGATCCAAACCAATTCATTATGAGGCATCAAGCACACCTTCATGTATGCGAGTGGCTTCTGACTAGCAGCAAGGAACAAGGGTGTGATAGTGGGGTGACTATTCTGTCATATCATAGTAGTAAAAAAATCAGAAATAGCCAATTATCATAAAAAACATTATATAAATATATTTTGGAAGAACCAAATAACTAAAATAATATAGGAAGTAATAATAAAATGAAAAATGATATAAAATACAAAAAATATATGTCAAACATAAAAAACCAGTCACCCACTAGGGCGACCATACAGATAAAGGTGTAAAAAATGAAACTAAAATAAATGTATAGGGATTAACTATTAACTCTGAGCTAGACCACGTACCTATTCTCTTGACACTTTCAAACAGCACCTGCTTGATCATATGAACACACAAGGTTAGCTCTGGTTTAACATGTAACTCAGGGAATCATACTTGTCCACCATGAAGGTTGTGATCAACCTAAAATGTAGACATACGGTCTACACAAACATCGAGGTGCACGTTTAGGGGGAGAAATAATCTTAGTATGACACTAAAATGATTAAAATATAAAATATGTGTCCATAAGTGCATGTCAAATCAAAATCATTAGACTAACTGAGATACAACAAAAAAATATAAGTAAATATAATATCATGAACCAAATTCAAACCCGAGGCCTATATTCCTAGTCAACTGGGCAGGTTCCACCATAGATGTCCATATCTATATGTGTATACATGTATAGTCCCATACCTATACATATATAAATAAATATGAATATACATGAATAAGGTGATTGAAATAACATAAAACCAATCTATAGTCGATCCTTGGGTGTGTAATCCCAATCACATAGACATACTATGCAAGGGAATTGATATAGATTTCATACCACTCAACCCATGTATCTTCAAGTCAATATCTTGGTTCTTAATCCTAATCGACATATACCTTCTTTGGAAAATGCTGTAAATATCTCTGAGCAAGCTACATCACCATAGGGGGATACTTTTCCAAACCATAGTTTCACCCATACTCACCTCCAATCAGAGTAAATAAGAAGTCCAGGGAAGTATATCCAAAAATTCTGTAAATTTTCACTAAGCTAGATTCCATGTCATTCATGCCATGTAAATATATTCCAATGTATGAGTGCTAGGTCCCAATCTGTGACAGGTCATGAAATTACGACTCAAATACTCCCTAAGGAGATCACCCTTAGGTGATTTATAAATGGAATGGCCTTCGGATACAAGTAAATTCACAGAAACCATTCATAAGAAGAGTATCACTACTATGTCCACCCGATCTTAGGGGAAATACTATGCATCACTTGAGGATAACATAATCATTCATTGAGTAATTCACATGAATAGTGAGTAGATCCATGTCCACCACCATGATCTAGAAATCAAATAGGGATAGTATAACTATCACCATCACTTGAGAGAGTGTAATCATCCATGAGTATACATCAACGATGTGGAACTCAATGTCAAACAACATGATCATGTTAATGATCAAGGAGATCATAATCATCCCTATCCATCGAGAGAGGGTAATCATCTAGGAATATCATTAGATCCTGGAGAGTGTAATCATCCTCAACATATATCAACTAGTGGAGATATGAATCATCCTCACCACTAGGGAGAGGATAATAATCCCTGATTATTCATACTATGGATTCCATTCACACATATCATAGACATAGGATCAAAAAATGGATACCAGGAAGCACCTATTGAAATCCAAAAAATATAAAAATCAAAACATAAAGGCATAATAGCCAGATCCCAGGTAGTAACTTTGGGTATCTAAGTAAATATAGAAATAACCAAGATCAGAAGTAAGATCCCAAGAAATAATGGCTGGGCATCCCAAACAAAAGAAATATGCCTTCTGTCAAGATCATTATCCACTAACTAGGAAGCACCTCTTATAAACATTGGTGGATCAACCATAATCATGGGAAAGGATAAAAAAGGATTTAGTGTGGCTGAATGAATAAACCCATCACTACCGAAATAACTGCATGGGATTAAAATATTTACATGAGTTTTAAGTTGACACATGCTACCTTCTCTACCCAAACCCAACATACCATCTCAGGTTTGGTCATTCATTTGGTAACTCACATGGTCCCTCAAGTCACACACACTAAGAGTTATCCTAATACAGAACCTCAAGGTATACAAATAAGTAAAGGTATCCTACTCAGGATCCTTAGCAGAGAGGTAAAGGGAGGAATACTACATGGGATCCTAAAATAGTAAGTCAACAAAGACATCCTACAAGGGGCCCACAGAATGGTATATTGGAAATGGTTTCCTATATGGGCCTCTCAACAATAGAGTACGAAGGCAGAGGCATCTTACACAGGATCGTCTGAATAGTATACAAGTAAGTGGATACTAAAATGTATTCATTAGGTTATATTGTAAGTGAAACCATCCCATGGGGGATATATAGAAATAGTAAGTAGAGAGTGGCATCCTACACAAGATCTTCTAGGCCAAAATATAAGAATATTCATCCTCTGTGGGATCCTAAGAAATAACTAATCTCATGGCCTCATTGGATAAACGGAAAAATCTCAAAAGGGACAAAACCTCAAAGATAACCTACAAGAATCGGTAAAATTTGATAGCTCATGGACCATATACAATCAAAGGGGGTATCACTTTCAATAGACAATTGGATTTGTTAACTGGTGGAAGAACGTATCCTTTCAAGAAAATGTCTTGAAACTACACTAAGGAGTCCTTAAAACAAATAAAAAAAGAGTTTCACCTTCATAATCTAAAAAAAGATACTCAGAATGGACTACTAATGGGTTCAATTCTGACTCCTGGGTGAAAATATATGAAAAAACCCAAAAAGTGATGTAGAAGGGGTAGTGTCTGGCATGTCTCCCCGAGCACATGGTATGTACTCCCGCAGACTCACATGGGCTTGTCCTTCAGCTGAACTTGGCATTTAAATGCTAAAGTATATAGTGTTTTGTCCTTATAAAAGGAATTTACCCTATATGGGGTACCTTCCCATGTACCCCACATGTCCTATCCATGTACTCATCCATGATGTGTTATGTAAACAGGGTTTGGACGTGTAGTCTACATGACATGTGCCCCTTACACAGTCATCATGGTCGGGTACTTGGCTACACTCCTGATCCCCAACACACAGTGTGTACAACCCATATATTGTGTTTACTACTAAAGAGTTCTAATTTCTCAAATAGGAAGAACACACAATGTTTGTTCACTAGACCACATGTCGTGTTGATGGATTTTCCAGAATAGAAACCATCCAAAACACCCTGAAACCCCTAATTTCACCTCTAAAGAAGTAGATCAACACCCAGGGGTTATAAACAACATTAATAGGAGATTAAAACATAAAAACAGCTGATATACAAGGATTTATATCAAAACATAAAAAATTTAAACCTTTGTATATAATTCGTCAATTTTTTCCCATTTCTGTAGTCCACGATTGTCGCATGACGATCCAGCACGTTCTGAGATCTATGGTAGTACCTCCTTCCCTCACTCTCTCTTTATCTCTCTACATATCCATCTCTCTCTCTCTCAGTTGAGTGATAGAGGAATCCTACCAGGTGAGTATGTGAGAATCAAGAAGAGAAAACAAGGAACGAAAAAGGGAATAAAGAAAAGAATAAAGGAAAATAGAATAAAATAAAAACAAAAGGAAATGGGGGTTCAGGCAAACCCCAATGCCCAACATGAGTGTATTCCCTTCATAGGAACCCACCCCACATTACAAAATCAATAGTAGATATGGAATATCAATCCAATGATATTTTCCAAAGATATAGTTGAACGAACCTACACAGGTAAACTAATATTTAATTTATTATTTATTAAATATTAATTATTCTACTAAAATTTGAACTCCTCAGATTTGTACCAAAAGTCAATCCTAGAGAAAAACCCTTATTCATGAACAAAATTAATGGCCATAAAAATTATTCAAGATCACATTCTTTTGAAAATTACTATTTTACCCCTTTTAAAAACCATACAGAAAAAATTCAAATTTCTCCCCAAAATATGTGTTCATAAAAAACATAGGAACTTACAGTTTATTAGGGTTTTTAGGGTTCACAGGGGTTCTAGGGGTTTTTATTATTTTTATGGTTTTAATAGTTTTTATGGATTTTCAGGGT
Source organism: Viscum album (assembly GCA_963277665.1). Classification (NCBI taxonomy): domain Eukaryota; kingdom Viridiplantae; phylum Streptophyta; class Magnoliopsida; order Santalales; family Viscaceae; genus Viscum; species Viscum album. The sequence goes on along the minus strand of OY728152.1, from coordinate 1,128,794,788 downwards.
TTTGGTGTTTTAATGGTTTTAGGGGTTTTAAGTGTTTTAGGGGGTTTTTCTTGTTTTTTCCTGTTTTGTAGGGTTTGGGCTTTTAGAGTTTTAGGGTTTCAGGTATATTATGGTTTTAAGGTTTTCTATGGGTTTTAAGGGTTGTAGATTTTTTAGTGTTATTGTAGTGTTTTTATCATTCTTATGATTTTTAGCATTCTTAGGGTTGTTAGGGTTTTTGTGTTTTTTAAGCAATTTTAGTGGATTTTGTGGGTTTTATGTGTTTTAGGGTTTTTAGGATTTTATCGATTTTTTTTATTTTTATGGTTAATATAATTTTTATGGTTTGTTGGGTTTTTTTGTTTTTAATGTTTTTTTAATGTTTTTAGGTTGGAGGGTTTTTAGGTATTTTTTGGGATATTTAATGATTTTAGGGTTTTCATGGGTTTTAGGGGTTTTATGGTTTTTAGGTGTTTTAAGGTTTTTAGTGTTTTATATGGTTTTTAGGAGTTTTAATTTTTGTAAGAATTTGTTATCGGTGTTAGGGTTTCTATGATTGGTTTTGTGTTATTAGGGTTTTTTACAATTTTTAGGGTTTTTAAATATTTTGTGTTTTATGCTTTCAGGGTTTTTTGGGTTTTTACGTTTTAATGGTTTTATGTTGTTTAAAGGATTTTAGTATATTATAGGGTTTCATAGTGGTTTTGGGTCTTTATGTATTTTTATGGTTTTTAGGGTTACTTAGGGGTTTTTTGGTTTTTTTGGTGGTTTTTTGATCCTTTAGAGGTTTTGGAGTTTTTGAGGGGTTTTAGTGTGTTTAAGTTTTTTTGGGATTTCTAGAGTTTTAGGGGTTTTTTTAGGGTTTAAAATGATTTTTTTGTTGTTCTATTGGTTTCTTGGTATTTTAAAGTTTTAATATGGTTTTATTTTTTTTGTTTTTAGGCTATCTGTGGGTTTTGAGGGATTTTAGGGTTTTTAATGGTGTTTTTCGAATTTATGGTCTCTTTATAATTTTTAAGAGATTTATAGTTTTTAGGGATTTATAGGGATTTTTAGTGTTTTCAAGGTTTTAGGGGTTTAATGGGATTATTCATGGGGTTTAGGGGTTTTATGGTTTTTAGGGATTTAATTTCTTTATGGTTTTATGGTTTCTTAAGTTATTTAATAGCTTTTAGGTTTTTTAGGATTGTTTTAGGTTTTTAGGATTTCAATATGTTTTTTGTTTTTTGGAGTTTTTTTATTCTTTTTATTCTTTAGGGTTTTTAATGGGTTTTTATGACTTTTATGGGTATTAATGTTTGGGGGGGTTGAGGTTTTTTAGGTTTTTATGTATTTTTAAGGGATTGGGTTTTGTAGGACTTTTAAGGGATGTTAGGGTAATTTAGGGGTTTTAAGGGAATTTTAGGGCCTTTTGGGTTTATAGGTTTTTTTGGATCATTTCTGGGTTTTATGATTTTTAGGGTCTTTTAGAATTTTAAGGTTTTTAAGGGTTTTAAGGGTTTTATGTGTTTTTATGGGTTTTTAATATTTTTTTACAATTTTAAGGATTTTTCAATTTTTGGTTTTCAAGGTTTTATGGATTTTATGATTTTTTTATTATTTTATGGGGTTTTATGTCTTTTAGGGGTTTCAGGATTTTTATGGAGTTTTAGGATTTTTAGAGTTTTTAAAGATATTACTATTCTTTAGGGGTTTAGGGGTTTTCAGGGGTTTTGAGTTTTTTAGGGTTTTAAAGGGGTTGTAAGTTTTTTTTGGAGCTTGAAGGGGTTCTAGAAGTTTTTAGGAGGTTTAATGGGTTTTTTGTGGTTTTAAGATTTTTTAGTGCTTTTCAAGGTTTTCGGGGGTTTTGAGGGTTAAATGGGTTTTAAGTTTTTATTAGGGGATTACAGTTCTTAGATGTTTTCAAGGTTTTTTGGCATTTTCAGTTTTTAGGGTTTCTTACGGGTTTTAAGGGTTTTTATGGTTTTTAGTCAATTTTTTGAGTTTTAAGGGTTTTATGGTTTTATGGCATTTTTATGGATTGGAGGGATTTCTAACATGTTTTAAGGGGTTTTTTTGGCTTTTATGCATTTTTCTATATTTTGGGGTTTTTCAGAATTTTAGGGTTTTTAGCGTTGTTTTACAATTTTTAGGGATTTTAGGTTTTTAGGGTGTTTTTTTGTTTGGGGGGGGTATGTTTTTTTTTTGTTTTTTAGGGTTTTTAATGTTATAGAGTTTTTAGTGGTTTTATTTTTTTATTATGGTTTTATGGTTTTTTATGGTTTTTTTAGATCTTTAGTGTTTTTAGGGTTTTAGCATATTAGGGTTTTTAGGGTTTTATTTTTTTAGGGTTTTGGGTTTTTCTTGTGTTTTAACTGATTTTAAGAGTCTTTTAGGGTTTTATAGGGTTTTATGCTATTTTAGAAAATTTTAGGGTTTTTGTGGTTTTATAGGGTTTTGGGGTCTTTAGGCTCTTTTTGGGTTTTTGGTGTTTTGGGGGGGTTTTATAGGATTTAAACATATTTAGTTGTGTAAATATCTGTGGGTTATAGTTTTCAGTGGTTTATAGTGTTTTATGTGTTTTTTTTTGTTTTTAGGGGTTTTTTGGGGTTTGGGGATGTTTTAGTGTTTTTATGATTTTTATGTATTTTAGGGGGTTTTATGGTTTTTAGGGTTTTAGATGTTTTAGTGATTTTTTTGGTTATTACAATTTTATGTGTTTTTATGGTTTTATTAGGGGTTTTAGGGGTTTTTTCTTGGGGTTTTTAGTGTCTTATATGGTTATTTTGTTTTGTTAGGTTTTTTACTATTTTCAAGGTTCTTTTAAAGTTATTAAGGGTTTCTTAAGGTGTTTTATCTTTTAGGGTTTCTAGGTATTTTATGGTTTTTATAGTTATTAGGAGGTTTTGGGTTTGTTAGGATTTTTATGTTTGTTTTGTGATTTTTGAGGTTTTCAGGTTCTTTTACGGTTTTTATGGATTTTTAGGTCCTCTATGGGTTTTAGGGTTTTTCAAGATCCTTTAGGATTTTTGGGATTTTTGGGTCCTTTATGGGTTTTAGGGTCCTTTAGCGGGTTTAGGTTTATTTTTGGTCCTTTAGGGTTTTTTGGGGTTTCTAGGGTCCATTAGAGGTTTTTAGGGTATTTTAGGGAATTTAGGATCCCTTAGGGTTTTTTTCATTTTAGAGTCTTTTTTATGGATTTTTATGGTATAATAATGTGTTTCTATATTTTTTGTGACTTTTAGGGGTCTTAGGGACATTTTTTGATTTGATGATTTTAGGCTCTTTTAGGAGTTTTAAGGATTCTTAGGTTCTTTAAGAGGTTTTTAGCGGTTTAAATGTTTATAAGGGGTTTTAGGGTTTTGATGTTTTTAGGTGTTTTAGGGTTTTACTTTTCTTATAGTTTTTGGTGTTTTATGGGTTTTGATTGTCCTTTTGTGTCATTTTAGTTTTTTAGGATTTTTTATTTTTTTTGGTATTTTTTGATTTTTTATGGCTTTTACTATTTTTAGGGGTTTTAAGGGATTTTAGGGGCATTTGGGGGGGGGGGGGTTTAAGTTTTCTTAGAAATTTGAGTTTTTTAATGTTTTTAGGGTTATTATTGTTTTAAGGTGTTTTAGGGTGTTTAGATATTTTTACATTTTTGGGGTTTTAAGAGTTTTTAGTGTTTTTTTCTTTTAGTGTTTTTATGTTTTTAGGGGTTTTAATGAATTTTAGTGTTTTAAATGGATTTTTGGTTTTTTTAGTTTTTAGGGTTTTTGGGATATTTAGGGGTTTTAGAGATTTTTCATGATTTTTAGGGTTTTTAGGGTTTTCTTGTGTTTGTAGGGTATTTAGGGGGTTTTAGGTTTTTAGGGGTTTTATGTGTTTGTTTTAGGGATTTTTATGGGGGTATTAGGTTTTTTAGAGGTTTTATTTATTTTTATGATTTTTATTGATTTTTTGGGTTTTTATGGTTTTTTGGAGGTTTTTTGGTTTTTTGGGGTTTTCATAGACTTTTCATGGGGCTTTTTAGTTTTTATTTTTTAGGGAGTTTCATGGGTTTTAGAAGTTTTTAGTATTTCTTTTGTTTTTTAGATAGATTTGGGTGTTTAGGGTTTTTAGGGGTTTTAAGTTTTTTTAGTTTTTTATGGAGTTTACGGTAATTTAGGGGTTTTTATTATTTTTTATGTCGTTTAGTTTTTTGGGTTTTTTGGGTTTTTTTGGGTTTTTATAGTTTTTAGGGTTTCTATGATTTTTATGACATTTTTTATGTTTATGTGTTTTAGGGTTTTTATACTTCTTAGGGTTTTTATAAGTTTGTAGAGGATTAATGGGTTTTAATGTGTTTTATGGGTTTTAGGTAATTTTTATCATTTTTTGGGTGCTTAAGGGTTTTACTATCTTTTTGAGTCTTTATAATGTTATTTAGGGACTTTTATAGGTTTTTAGGGTTTTGGGACTTTTCGATTTTTTTGTTTTTGGGGGTGTTTTAGGGGTTTATGGTTTTAAATATTTTTTATTGTTTTTAGTATTTTTATTGTTTTTAGTTTTTTTTTCAATTTTTATGATTTTTATATTTTTTTTGGTTTTTTGGTTTTTTTAGCACTTTAAGGGTTTTGGGGGGTGTTAGGGTGTTTTGGGGATTTATGATTTTTGGGGTTTCATGGTTTTTAGGAGGTTTAGGGTTTTTAGGGTTTTCAGAGTTTTTATGGGTTTATGGTTTTTATGTATTTTAGGTTTTCGAAATTAATTTTGTTTTTTGATGTTTTGGGGTTTTTAGGGTTGTTTGGTGTGTTTTTAGTGTTTTAGGGGATTTTAGGTTCTTTGGGTTTTGGGGGGTTTAGTTGCGTTTCAAAAAAATTTCTATCCTATGCTCATTGTTAGTTAATGTAGACCTACTTTCCAAATGTAGGAAGTCACTTGGATTTTTCCAAACATGTCTTAGAAATCGCATTTCCCGACAGGATGGGTGGTTGGTCTCATCACAAACTTTTGGGGGAAATTATTTCCTACTTTGGGACTCTCATATAGATTTAATAATTATTCCTAAATCATTCCTAAATACTAGTGGGGGACTAGTTACCTCTCTTCTAATGATCTTATTGAGACCATTTATTCTTTGTAAACCCCTAAATAAGTTAGAGGTAACCAAAATTCCCTTATTAATTCATGATACATTAGTATAAAACAACTAGTTTTGATCTCTATAATTTATTACCATCTGTAGAGGAAGTTGGTGTTTTTTAGTTAGGATTGAACCTCGAATATGCACCCTATGTATCCTATAAAAGTAGGAATCAAAACCAACATTCTTTGATTAATTTGTTTGAGGTGAAATGAAATTGGGTTTGGACCTCAATGTGGTGGACGACGTATCCTTCTATGAATAGGAATCAGGTCCCACATAGTTCGATGGAATGGGTGGGACTTATACCTCAATGGGATGCTCATAATTGGGGAGACCTTCATAATGTGGATGGGGTGATCATCATAGATCTCTAAGACCACATGATTCAAGCTCATCTTGTGAATAAAGAGATAGTAGAGGATCAGTCAAATTGCATGAGAGCGTACCTTAAGATTTGAAGGTTTGGCGGGGGCTTACACAAAGGAGGAATCCCATTTATTTGTACCCATGAGTATTATCTCAACTCCTAGTGATTTTCAGGTCTAGTTGGTGTTTACACCTTAGAGGATTCCAAAATTTTTGGAACCATGAGGAGAATCACATCACAAGGAAATTTGGAGGTTTGGTTGAGGCTTACACCTAGGAGGATGCCCAAGATTATAGAACCATGAGAAGAATCTAAAATCATTTAAATTTGGAGGTTTTTTTATGTCTTACACCTGGGAGGATTCCAATATTCCTAAAACCATCAGGAGAATCTCAACTCATGGAAATTTTTAGGTTTGTATAGGGGTTACACCTTGAAGGATTCCAATGTTTTTGTAACCATGAGTAGAATCTCAACTCATAGTAATTTGGTGGTCGTTTTGGGGATTAAACCTAGGATTATACCCATGTTTCTTTAAATATGAGTAGAATCACATCTCAGGGTAATGTATGGGGTGGATGTGAGGGTTCTATATGCCACATTTTAAAATGTCCTCAGTTTGGCTGGAAAAGTTCGCAGTGTGATTCCCCATTTTTCATGGGGCTCATTGATGATAGAAAAGAGACTATGAAAGAGGCCAGAATCCATAGAACATCATTTATCCCAAGTGGAGGTGTGGTGGCGTAGTCCCCACCATATGGACTAATGGACATGAAGGGCTAGCCAGATAGAATATTATGTGTATGTCTGGCCATATAGGGTCTCCGTATAGGGGCTCTGCAAAAGGGGATTCTGTATAAGGGCTCTATATAGGTGCTCCAAAAGAGGGTCTTCCACATAGGGGATCCTCATAGGGGCTCCATGAAGGGTATTTAACATAGGTTATTCACAAAGTGGATTCATAAAGGATCTTCCACAAAGGGGATTTTTTGAAAGGGATCCTCCAAGGGGATTCCATAAAGGGTTTTATGCAAAGCGACCTCCGCAATGGGGCTCCACAAATGGGATTTCGAAAAGTGGTTTCTTTGTGAGGAAAGATGTCATAAAATGATACCTTGTACCAAAAATGACCTGGGGTTTCATATTATTTTTCACTTTCATGCTTTGTGGGGTGATTATTTTGCAGAGGTCTTTAATGAGATTTCTTTATAAATCCCCCCTCGTGATTGGAATTGATGAATTTTATGTCGGTGATTCCAGGATCATTCATGATGGATGAACGTCCTCAGCGTCTTCTCCACCATTTAATCAAAGTTTTCACCTTTTATTCCTGAAGTGGGTGTTGATATTTATAGGAATTTGTGAATAACTAATTTCTTGAAATATTCATTCACGTAGAATAAGGAGTTTTCAAAACTATTCATGAAGGATGGAGGCCACATAGGAGCTTCAAAAATGGTATTTCTGCATATAGATTCGAAATTTAAGCTTTTTAAAGGGACTTCCACATTGTTTATATTTAAAGGAGCTCCTAAAATAGGATCCACATAGTGGATCCTCATAGGGCCTCCAAAAAGGTCCTCTATAAAGGAATTTCTTATTTATCTTCGAGGTCAAAAAATGACACCTTGGACTGCTAACGATTTGTGTTTGTGGGGTGCCGAAATTCAACACTTTAGACCAAAAACATCTTTATTTTGTGGGATCAATGTTTTAGGAACTATGTAAAGTTCTATGTTATAATTGGTAACCTCTATGTGGTCCGAGAAAAGTGATATGTGGCTTGAGAAAAGTGATATGTAGAACTTTTTTCCTTTATCAATATTTATTCAGTCAAAAATGATACCTGACTTCGAACAACCATAACTCTTGATCCATAAGTTTTTTGGGGCTCTATGTGTAGTAAAATTGAAGAAATTAATGTAAAGTATATTCTCATGCTATGTTTCATGCACCCTTTTAGAGGTTTCCCCCACACCTCCATATTGGGTATCATTTCTAAGTCATCTCAATTCCTCAGAGTAAGACAAGTATTTTGGCACATGGAAATCCAATCTTCTTCTTCTTCTACTGTGGAGACATATCTTTACTCAAACTAAACATGTGTTTTCAAAGTGGTTATAATATCAATATTCATGTAGAAAAGTTCATGGATTGAATTTTTCTATTCCAACACAAATTTTTATGGGTTTAAGGGGTGTTTAGGGTGTTATTATGTTATATGGTATTTATGGGGTTTTTATGGTTTCTACTATCTTTAAGGTTTTTAGGGGGTTATTTGGGACTTCATAATTTTATATATTTATTATTATTTTTCTGATTATTAGGGTATTTTAATGTTTTAGGTAATTTTTTGTTTTTTAGGATTTATAACCATTTTTTGGGTCTTTTAGGAATTTTTAGGGTCTTTATGGGTTTTATGGGGTTATAAGGTCTTTTAGGGGTCGAGGTAGTGTTTTTTTTTGGGGGGGGGGGGGGTAGGGTCCTTTTGGGTTTTAAGGGGTGTTAGGGTTTTTAGGGTCATTTAGAGATTTTGGTGGTTTTCTTGTCATTTAGGGCTTTAACATTTTTAGAGGCCTCTTAGGGTTTTAAGGGTTTTAGGGCCGTTTAAGATTTTTAGGGAGTTTAAGGAGTTTAAGGGTTTTTCAAGGATGAAGGGTTTTTTTATGGATTTTTGTGTTTTATGATCTTTATGGTTTTGGGGGGTTTCAAGGGTTTATATTATTTTAGGGTTTTTTTGGTTTGTCGGGAATTTTGAATTTTTAGGGGTTTTAGGGTTTTTAGGGTACATTAGGGATTTTAGCGTTTCTAGGGGTTTGAGTTTTTTCAGGTTTTTTGGGTTTTAATGATTTTCCTGGTGTTTTATTGGTGTTTTTGTGTTTTTGTGTATTTTGTATTTTTTTTGAATTTTTTAGTATTTTTAAAGTTATTTTATGGTTTTTAGGGTTTTGGATTTTATGGGTTTTATGGGTTTTATTATATAATATGATTTTTTGTTTTTTAGCGTTTTTAGGGTTATTAGTTTTTATGGGTTTTAAAGGGCTTTTTTTTATTTTACTAATTTTTAGTGTTTTTAATGTTTTTAATTTTTTTTAGTGTTTTAGGAGTTTTCATGGTTTTAGGATGTTTTTAGTGGTTTTAGGATTTTCTAATAGTTTTAGGATTTTTAGGGTTTTCTTATTGAGTTTTCTGGGTTTTAGATTTATTTAGTGTTTTTATGGATTTTAGGGTTTTTATGGTTTTAGGGTTGCTTAGTGTTTTTATGTGTTTTTTAGTTTTCTTAGGTTTTAAAGGATTGTGAGTTTTTTGGGGTTTTTTCTTTGAATTTGCGTATTTTTTATCTTTTTTATGGTTTTTTGGGTTGTTTTAGAGTTTTTAGGGAGTATGGTAAAGGGTGTAGGGTATATTATTTTTGGTGTAGGGTAGAGTGGTTATGTTTTTTGGTTTAGGGTTTAGGGTGTAGGGTTTTTGGTTTTGGGATTAGGGTTTAGGGTTTAGGGTCTGGGGTGTAGGGTATAGGGTTTAGGGTGTATAGTATAGGGTGCATGGTGTAGGGTGTAGGGTTTAGGGAGTATGGTTTTGGGTGTAGGGTGTAGGATTTTGGTTTAGGGTGTAGGGTTTATTGTTTAGGTTGTAGGGTATATGGTTTAGCATGTAGGGATAAGGGTCTTGGGTAATGGGTGTAAGGTTTAGGGTGTAGGGTATAGAGTTTAATGTGAAATGTATACAATTTTTGGTGTAGGGTCTGTTGTTTTTGGTATAGGGTATAGGGTTTAGTTTGTGGGGTTTAATTTTTAGGGTTTTGGTTTTAGGGTTTAGGTTGTATGGTATATGGTTTATGGTGATGGGTTTATGGTTTAAGTTGTAGGATTTGGGATTTAGGGTTTAGGATGTTTGGTATAAGGTTTAGGGTATATTGTATAGGTTGTAGGGTGTAGGTTATATTTTTGAGGGTGTAGGGTACTGGGTTTTGGGTTAGGGGTTTAGGGTTTAGGGTTTAGGGTGTAGAATATAGGTTTAAGGTGTAGGGTGTAAGGCTTAGAGTTTAGGTTTTGGGGGTATAGTTTTTAATGGGTAGGGTTTAGGGTTTAGGGTTTAGGGTATAGTGTTAATTGTGTAGGGTATAGTGTTTAAGGTTCCGGATGTAGGGTATATGGTTTAGGGTTTAAGGTATATGTATTATGGTGTAAGGTATTGGTTCTATGGTGTTGTGTATGGGTTTTATGGTTTAGGGTTTGATGTTTAGTGCATAAGGTATAGGGTATAGGGTATTGGGTTTTGGGTTTTGGGTTTTGGGTTTTGGGTTTGGGGTGTTGGGTTTTGGATTTAGGGTGTTGGTGTGGGTGTAGGATATATGTTTTTAGTTGTATAGTTTGGGGTTTAGGTTGTAGGGTATCATGTTTAGCATGTAGGGTATCAGTATTAGGGTGTATGGTCTGGGTTTAGGTTGTATGGTATTGGGTTTAGAGTGTAGGTATTAGGATAATTTAGGGCAAGAAAGATGCGAGGGTTGGGATATTCTTGCCCCCCCCCCCCCAAATTTATTAGCAGGAAATAAGAGACACAGTAGACAAGGGAGGGGAGGGGTCAAACAACCCACACCCGAAAACCCCTTATAATTCACGTAAAAAAATAAAATCAAAAAATAAAAGCAAAAAATAAAGAAACATACACATCCAAACAGCCACCACCACCATCCAGCATCAACCAGCATCCAACAGCTCACTGTTAACCAACAACCAAAATCCAAACTCAAATGATCCAGTATCCAGCACCTCCCAGCCAAACATCAACCAGCAACCAGCAACCAGAGTCATAGAGCCACATCCCTTCCACACTTCCCAGATAAACAGTAACCAGAGACCAGCAATACACCTTCCAGCACCCATCAAATTCCCACAAAAGAGACTCACAACCAACAACAGCAAACCACCAACACCAAAATCAGTAGCCTCCACAGCAGCCAGTACCTCCATACTAGTCAGATCCATAGCCAACAGTAAAGAACCAAAGACAACAAACATATTACACCAGAATATTCCAGGACACCCATTTCCAGAACCACCTCCAGCAGAATCAAAAACAAGAACATCATCATATCTCAACCATAAAACAGATAACATTCCATCAAGTTGCACCCAGCAGCAAAACCAGTGGAAATAAATCACCAATAGCCAAGACAAGGTCCATTCCACATCATAACAAGACAACCGCATGCAATAACACATGATAATCCAGAAATCACGTCTTGGAACAAGCTCATGATCCGGAAGCAACAATAAATCACAACCAAAATAATAATAATCACCACAACGAATACCAAGAACACACAAAGCACCTCCAAAGTCCAATATAGCATCCAACATGCAGCAAAAATCCAGAAGATCGAGAGAAGCATGAAAAGAAGAAATTCATAACGAACCTTGCCTCCCCGATCGAGGAACGCCACTGTCAGATCCACGGATCTTGAAACCCTAGAATCAGATTCCAGATATGTCATGCCCGCACCACACCGCTGCAAAAATCCATCCAAAACGAAGCCGACAAGAACTGGGAAACACCACCAGAGCCTAGATCTATTGAGGAGAGTCCCCGAATCCCACAGACTTGCCTCCAGCCATACGAATAAAACTCCATCATAGAGGTCAAAGTGGCACCTTGAGGGGCGCAACACCATGCGAGCCACGAGCCGCATGAAGAAGGTCTCAAGCACTGATCCACGCCAGCATGAAGCCCCATTGCCAAACGTCGCATCCGCATCACACCACAAGATCTTGAAGGGAGCAGCAAACCGCCGAGATGGAATCTAGGAAAATGCAAAAATGAGAGAAAACTTGGCGAGAGCGGCAGCATCCTCCATTCATTCACTCCAAAATCATTAGGATATTTTAGGGGGTTTTGGATTTTTTTAGTTTTTTAAGGTCTTTTAGGGTTTTAAGGGATTTTAGAGTTTTTATGTCTTTTAAGGGATTCATCGTTTCTGGTGTTTTTATTGTTTTTTATTGTTTTAGGGTTTTTTCTATTTATAGGGGTTTTAGGGGTTTTTAATTTTTTTTTTAACTTTTTAAGGTTATTAGGGTTTTTTGGTTTTTTGTTTTTTTTAAGGGTTTATAGTGTGATTTTGTATTTTTTGTGTTTTTATGGTGTTAGATTTTTTACGGTTTTAAGGAGTTTTAGGATTTTTAGTTATTTTTAGATATTTTGGGGTTCTTTTAGGTTTTTAGGGTTTTATAGGGTTTGAAAGGATTTTAGGGTGTTTAAGGTTTTTAGGGTTGTTTGGATTTCTTAGGGTTTTTTAGGTTTTCCTATATTTTTAGTGCTTTTAGTGATTTGGGGAATTTTAGGTTCTTTTATGATCTTTTAGTATTTTTATTGATTTTTAAGGATTTTTGGATTTTTTTTGAGTTGTTATGGATTTTAGGGTTTTTTATAGTGTTATAGGGGTTTTTTGTGTTTTTGGGTTTTTTTTTGATTTTATGGGATTTAGGTTTATAGTCATTTTAGGGGGGGTTTATTATTTTATGGGACTCTATGGGTTTTTAGTGTTTTTTGTCTCTTTAGTTTTTGGGGGGATTTAGTGTTTTTAAGAGTTTTAAAAGGTTTTTTATTTAATGTTTCTTAGGGTATTAGGTGTTTTCATGGTTTTAATTGTTTTTAGTGTTTTAGGGGTTTTTAGAGTGTTAGGTTTTAGGGTTTTTATTGTTTTTAGAGTCTTAAAACATTTTAGAGTTTTTAGGATCTTTTAGTGTTTTTTGGGGTTTAAAGGGTCATATTATTTTAGGGATTTTAGGGTTTTTAGGGTGTTTAGGGTTTTTATGGTTCTTAGGGTTTTTAGGATCATTTATGGGTTATAGGGTCGTTATGTAATTTTATTGGGACTAATGAATTTTAGGTATATTAGGGGGTTTTGTGGTCATTTTGGGGTTTTTGGGTCTTTTGGGTTTTTAAGGTTTTTTTGAATGAATTAGGGTTTTTTGGGTTTTTTGGGTCCTTTCGAGATTTTTGGGTTTTTAGGGTCACGTGGGAATTTTAGGGGATTTTTAGTATTTTAAGGTATTTTAGGTTTTTCAAGGGATTTTAAAGGTTTTTTAGTAGTTTTTGGGTTTTTTTGGTTTTTTGGGTTTTTTGGGTTTTTTCAGGTTTTAGGTATGTTAGGGTTTTTAAGGTTATTATGGGTTAATGGGTTTTATTGTTTTTAGTTTTTTATGATTTTGGGGGTTACAGGTTTCATGATTTTTAGTGGTTTTAAAGGGTTTTAGCGTATTTTATGTTTTTAGGGTTATTTTTGGTCACCTAGGGTTTTAAGGGTATTTTAGTGTTTTCATGTTTTTAGTGTTTTTATGTGTTTTTTTGGATTTCAGTTGTTTTTTGGGGGGTTTTCCATGTTTTTTAATATTTTTATGGTTTTTTATATTTTTAGTTTTTTTGGGGGGTTTTGGGTTTTTAGGTTATTTAGGTTTATTATGGATTTTAAAGGGTTTTTATGGTTTATAGTGTTTCAATGGATTTTAAGTATTTTAGAATATTTCTGGGTTTTAGGTTTTTAGTGTATTTATGGGTTTTAATTGGCATTTAATATTTTTTGAGTTTTGAGGGACCTTTAGGCAGTTTTGGTATTTAGGGGTTTAATGGTTTTTTGAGGGGTTTTTAGGGATTTTAAAGTTTTTATAATTTTTAGGGTATTTAGTGATTTTTAGTTTTTTATGTTTTTATGGGTTTTAAGGTTTTTAGGGTCTTTTGGGGGTTATTAGGGGTTTTATGAGTTTTTATGGGTTTTAAGAGTGTTAAGGTTTATGGGGTCTTTTGGGGGTACTTGGCATTTTTATAGTTTTTGTGGTCTTTTAACATTTTTAAGATTTTTTAGAGTCTTTTACTGTTGGTAGGGTCTTTTAGTGTTTTTAGTATTTTTAGAACATCATGTGTTTTTTTTGTGGAATTTTAATTTTTAGAGTTTCAAGTGTTTTAATGTCCATTTAGTAATTTTTTAGTTTTTTAGGGTCCTTATGGGTTATTAGGGGTTTTTGCGCCATTTAGGGTTTTTGATTTTTACATTCCTTTAGGTTTTTTTAGGTTCCTTTTAGAGTTTTTATGTATTTTTTGGGTTTTAATAAGGTTTTTAAGGGTTTTATGGTTTTAAGTGTTTTAAGGGTTTTAAGGGGATTATTTGGTTTTTAAGTTTTTAGTGTATTAATGGTTTTTAATTCATCTAGGGTTTTTATTGTTTTTTTGTTTTTTAGGGTTCATAGGGTGTTCATAGGGTGTTTTGGGTTTTTTATGGTGTTTTAGGGTTTTAGTATTTTATTTTATTCTAGTTTTTTAGTTTTTTTAGTTTTTTTAGGGACTTTTAGGGATTTAGGGTCTTTTGGGGTTTTTATGGTTCTTAGGGTCTTCTAATATTTCTATGGATTTTTTCCTTTTTGGTGTTTATGTTTTTTTCAATTTTTGGGGTGGGTTTTTAGAGGTTTTTGTGTGGTTTAGGGTTTTTTGGGTTTTATTGGGTCTTTAAGGTTTTGTGGGGTTAGTGATTTTTTTGGGGGTTTTAGTGGTTTTCAGTGTTTTTAGGGGTTTTACGTATTTTTAGGGTACTTTAGGATTTAAAAGGGTTTTTTGGTTTCAATATGGGTTTTAGTGTTTTATATTCTTCTATGTGTTATAGGGAATTTTTATGGTTTTTTAAAAGTTTTTAGGGGTTTTAGTGACTTTTTGGGTTTTAATGGTTTTTAGGGTCATTTAGTGTTTTTAGAGTTTTTTTTAGTTTTTTTTGGTCTTTTATGGTTTTTAGTGTTTTGAGGGTAGTTTAGTGGGTCTTCAGGGTTGTAGGATATTTTAGACTTTTTAGGTTTTTTGGGTTTTAGGGGGGGGGTTTATGGCTTTTAGTGTGTCTAGGTTACAGGGTTTTAGGGGTGTATTGGGATTTTATAGGGTTATTTTTGGATATTAGGGTAAACTAGGGTGTTTTTAGGTAATTTAGAGTTCTTATGGTTTTTAGTTTTTTTAGTTTTTAAGGGGTTTTAGGGGTTTTAGGGGTTTTTTGGGATTTAATGGTTTTACAATTTTTTATTGTTATAAGGGGTTTCTTTCTTTGTATGGTTTTCTTGGGATTTTTTGTTTTAGGGTTTTTAGGTTTTTAATTGTTTTTAAGGGGTTTTGTTATTTTTAATGATTTTTTGGGTTCTATTTGGGTGTTTAGTGTTTGTACAGGTCTTTAGGTGTTTAATGGTTTTTTTGTATTTTTAGAGGTTTTTATATTTTTTAGGTTTTTACAGATTTTTTGGGGTTTTATAAGTTTTATGGGTTTCTTGGTTTTTTTAGTGCTTCTTCTTCGCTTTTAGGTTGTTTTAGGGAAATTTGAGGTTTAACGGTTATTTAGTGGTTTTACTGGTTTTACTGGTTTTTAATTTTTTAGGGATTTATGGGTTTAAATGATTTATAGGTTTTGGGGGGTTTAGAGTTTTATACAGTGGTTTAGGGGACGTTCAACGGTTTTTAGTCTTTTTTGACCCTTTTTAGACAATTTAGGGGGTTTTGGTTTTAGTTGTTTTATGTTTTTAGGATATTTTAGGTGTTTTAAAGTTTTTTAGGGTTTACATGATTATTTTAGGGTTTTAGGGTTTTAAGGGTGTTTAACAGTTTTTAGGGTTTTAAATATTTTCAATGGTTTTTAGGTTTATTTAGTATTTAGTATTTTTTTGGATTTTTAGGGGTTTAGTTTTACTAGGGTTTTTAGGGGTTTTATGGTTTCTAAGGGATTTAGGGTTTTGATTATTAATGATGTATTTTACGTGTTTCAGGGTTTTTAGGGTACTTTTTATTTTTAAAGGTTTTTTAGGGTTTTGGGGTTTATAGATTATCTAGGTTTTTAAGGATTTATTTGGGAATTTTAAGGTTTTATGGATATTTATTCTTTAGGTTTTTATGCGGTTTTATAATTTTAAAGACATTTTAGGTCTTTCAGGGGGTTTTATGGTTTTTTAGTTTTGTAGGGATTTGGGGGATTTTTTGGGTTTCTTAGGGGTTTTTAGTGTTTTAGTGTTTTTATAGATTTTCCATGATTTTAGGGGGTTTATGGATTTAAATGTTTTATGGTTTTTTAGGGTTTATAGGGTGTTTTAGGGTTTTTATAGTTTTTGGGTTTTGTTGAGTTTTTAGGATTTTTAACGTCTATTGGGGGTTTTGGGGTTTTTAGTAGTTTTTAGTTCTTGTTTGGGTTTTAGGGTTTTTAGTGGGGTGAGGGTGTTTAATGGGGTTTTAAAACATTTTGTGGTTTTATATTTTTTTTAGTGTATTCTTGGGGTTTTTAGTAGTTTTAGGGTCTTTTAGTGTTTTTAGGTTTTCAGGGTCATTAGGATCTCTTTTGGATTCTTTGTGATTTTTAGGCATTTAGGTATTTTAAGGGTTTTTTGGGGTTTTAGGGTTTCAAGGGGTTTTTAGGGGGTTTAGGGTTCTGAGGGGTTTTTAGGTGTTTCATAATTTTTATGGGGTTTTTTATTTTTAGAGAATTTAGGGTTTTTATAAGGTCTTTAGGGATTATTAATTTATTTTAGAATGTTTTCAATTTATTTAATGGTTTTACGTGGATTGGGGGTTTTAGGGTTTTATGGGTTTTAGGTCATTTAATGTTTTTAGGGTTTTTTCGGGTATTTTATAAATTTTAGAGATTTAGGGTTTTTTATGGGTTTTATGGCTTTTAAGGGTTTTTGGGGGTTTTTTGGTTTTCCAGGTATTACAAGGTTTTTAGTGGTTTTTATATTTTATGGGTTTTTTGGGTTTTAGGGTTTTTGAGTGTTTTATGGGTTTTTGAGTGTTCAGGGTTTTTAATTTCTTTTTAGGGTTTTTTGTTTTTAATGTTTTTAGGGTCATTAAGGTTTTCTATATTTTTTAGTTTTATATAGGGGGTTTAGGGGAATTTAGTATATTTTTGGGGTTT
The DNA here is from genome assembly GCA_963277665.1 of Viscum album. NCBI lineage: Eukaryota > Viridiplantae > Streptophyta > Magnoliopsida > Santalales > Viscaceae > Viscum > Viscum album. The sequence continues at coordinate 1,128,778,426 of OY728152.1, read as the reverse complement.
TAGAGTTATATTAAGGTTTTAGGGTTCTTTTAGGAGTTTTTACGGTTTTTGTGGTTTTGTATGTTTTTTAGGGTTATAGGGGTTTTAGGATTTTCTTTAGATTTAAGGGTTTTTGGGGTTTTTAGGGTTTTTAGGGTTTTGTAGGGTTTTAGGATATTATGTATTTTTTGTGGTTTCTTAGGGTTTCCTATGGTTTTTAGGGGTTTTTGGATTTTCTTAGGGTCTTTATGGTTCTTTTGTTTTTTTGTTTGTAGGTTTTTAATAGTTTTTTTATTTTTAGGGTTTTTAAATTTTTTCGAGTTTCTTGGGTTTTTAGGGGTTTTAGGTTTATTTAGGGTTTTAAATTTTTTAATTTTAAATTGGTTTTAGGGTATTTTGTAGATTTTAAGGATTTTTAGGGTTTTTAAGGGTTTTGGGTTCTTTCTAGTTTTACAGATTTTTGGGTTTTCTGTGTTAGTTTTCGGATGTTAAGGATTTTAGATGTATTTTGCATTGTAATGTATTTTTAGTGTATTTTGGGTTATTTTATATGGTTAACGCTTTTTGGGGTTTTTATGGTTGTTAGGGATTTATATCTTTTAGGGTTTTTATGATTTTTTAGGATATCTGAGGGGTTTTAGTGTTTATATATGGATTTTAGGATCATTTAGGGTTTTAGGAGTTCTTAGGGCCTTTTGGGTTTTTTTCATAATATCTTTTAGTTTTGTTAGGGTATTATGGTCATTCTAGTGTGGGTTTTAGGGTTTTTAGTGATGTATTAGAGTTTTAAAATGGTCTTAGGGGGTTTGGGGGGGGGGTTGTAGTGTTTTTTATGGTTTTTAATGATTTTAAGGTTTTTTGATTTTTTGGGTGTTTGTATTTTTTTGAATTCATAGGGGTTTTAAGATTTTTTAAGGTTTCTAGGTTTATAGTGGTTTTCATAGTCTTTTAGGGTTCTTAGGGTTTTAGTGGTTTGCGGGGTTTTATGGTTTAGGGTTTTTAATGGTATTTTTTAAATTTTTAGTCTTTTATGGGGTTTAGATTATTTAGTGGGTTTTAGGGTTTTATGGGGTTTTAAAGGTTTTTAGGGTTTTCAGTTGGAATTTTGGGTTTTATAGGGTCCTTAATGAATCTTTATTATTTTATGTTTTTTTGGGGGTTTTGGGATTTTAAGGATTTTTTTGGGTTTTATGTGGTTTTCAAGGGTTTAAATTTTTTATGTTTTAGGTTTTTCTTTTTTTAGTGTTTTTAGGGCGTTTAGTGATTTTTAGTCTTTTTCAATATTTTTCAATTTAGGGTATTTTATTGTTTCTAAAATTTTATTTTGTTTTGATTATAATTTATGTTTTAGGGTATTTAAGTTATTTTAGTTTATATATAGTTGAATGGATTATAGGTTTTTTTATTTTTTATTTTTTTGGGTTTCTCAAGGGGTTTAAGGTTTGTTATGGTATTTCAGTTTTTAAGAGTTTTTATGGGTTTTAGGGTTTTCAGAGTTTACTTAAGGGTTTTGGGGTTTTGGGGTTTTTATGGTATTTTATATTTTTAATATCTTTTATGGTTTTGTGGAGATTTTATATTTTTAGGGTTTCAAAGAATTTTTTGTTTTGATGTGTTTTCATAGGTGTTTGGGTTTTGGGCTCTTTATAACAATTTATTTTTTTTTTCAGGTTTTTGATTTTTTTTATTGCCTTTTATAATTTTTAGGTTTATTTACTATTTCTTTGGAGGATGGTGAATTTTTTATGTATTTAGGGTTTTTATTTTTTTTTTGGGTTTTTAGGATTCATAGAAAATTTTAGGGTATCTTTTTTAGGGTTTTAGGGGTTTTATGTTATTTATGATTTTTAGGGTTTTTAAGGATTTATGGTGGTTTTATGATCCATTATTGGTTTAGGGGTTTCTAGGTTCCTTTACAGGTTTTTAGGTCCCTTTAGTGTTTTTTGGGTCCTTCTGGGGTTTGAAGTGTTTTTAGGGTTCTTTAGGGGTTTTATGGTTTTTAGAGATTTTTCAAGTTTTAAGGGTGTGTTACAGTCGTTTAGGGTTTTTTAATATTTCTAGTTTATTTTAGTGTTTTAAATTTTCTAGGGCCTTTTATGATTTTTAGGGTTTTTAGTGTCATTTATGATTTCTAAGGCGCTTTAGAGTTTTTAGGTTCTTTTATGGTTTAAATATTTTTTAGGGTGTTTTTGGGTTTTTAGTGTTTTGGTGTCTTTTAGAGATTGGGGGGGTAGGATTTTTAGTGGTTCGTAGTTACTAATATTTTTAGATATTCTCATTTTTTTAAGGATTTTTTAGAAATTTAGGGGTTTTTATGATTTTTTCAATTTTTTGGGTTTCTATGTTTTTAGGGGTATTAGTATTTTTAGGCTATTTGGGTTTTCTAATTCCCTTATGGGTTTTTAGGTTCATTAGGTTTTGTGGTATTTTTATGGATTTAGGGTTTTTGGGGTTTTTAGGGTTTTTATGGTTTTTAGGGGGGGTTTGGGTTTTGGGTTTTTTTATAGTTTTAATGGTTTTCGTTTATTTTTGGGTTTAAATGGTTTTAGGGGTTTAATGGATTGTTTAGGTTTTAGGGTTTTTAGGTGTTTTGTATTTTTCATTTGTTTTAGGGATTTTAGATCATTTTAGTTTGTTTTATGGGTGTTTATAGTTATCAGAGGTTTTAGTGTTTTAGGTGTTTTTATGTTTTGGGGGGTTTTAGGTCCATTATTTGGGTTTTTTGGTTTTTTGGGTTTTTTGGTGTATTAAGGTTTTTAAGATTTTTTATGGGATTTTAGAGCTTTTAAGGGTTTTAGGTAATTAAAGAGATTTTAATGGGTTTTAGGGTTTTAGGGACTTTTAGGATGTTTTGGGTTTTAGTGGTTTATTAGGAGTTTTTTAAGGTTCTTCAAATTTCAATGGTGGCTTAGGGTGTTTTAGGGTTTTCTTAGGATTTATAGGTTTGTTTTGGTCTTTTATGGTCTTTTAGGATTTTTAGGGTGTGTTTAGGGATTTTAGGGATTTATGGGATTTTACTGTATTTAGGGTTTTCGGGGGGGTTTTATGGGTTTTAGGGTTTTTAGGGATTTTAGAGATTTTAACAATTTATAGAGTTTTAGGGGGTTTTATGGGTTTTTAAGGTTTTTGTAGTTTTCTTGGGTGGGTATTAGTCTTTTTAGGGGTTTTTATGGTTTTTACGGTTTTTAGAATTTTAAGGGGGATTTATTGTGATTAATGGTATTTTAGGGTCTTTTAGAGTGTTTTTAGTGTTTTCAGGTCTTTAGGGGGTTTTATGGGGTTTAGGGTCTTTTAGGGTCTTCTATTATTTTATGGTCTTTTAGGGACTTTTAGGGGGATTTAGGATTGTTTTCCTCGGGACGTGTGTTCTGGTTAGGAATCACTACTACAAGACAGTTTCCATCGGATTTATTTTATTGAACTAGAAACACCCAACAATTCTGTATCCAAAGGTACCTGCTTTCCAAAGACAGGCCTTCAGTAGGTTTTTTGACCTCTGATACTTAAGAACTCACATTGGTTGAGAGGATGGGAGGTCGAGCTCATCACGCCCTTTTGGGGGGAATTATTACCTTCTACAGGACTCTCTTATAGATTTAAGATATTTTCATGAATCCTTATTAATTTACCATGCATAATGTTGGTTTCCATTGAAATTTTCAATCATTTATTTAGCATGTGTGGAATTCAGAATCATCCCTATATATTCGGGGTTCTTCATCAATAGAGATATTTGTATGTATTCAAGGTTCTCCATCAATTGTATCCTCTCATATACTACTTTGAGATTCTTTGGTCATTATTATGGCATTCATTGTTTTTAATCCACTTAGTGGGGCACTTTGGAATTTATCATCACTTAGGGAGATAGGATTTTTTTATGTTGGGATCATACCCATAGATTGGTTACCTGTGTATCCTCATGAAAGGAATCAGAACTCTCATTGTTTGGTGCCCCTTAATAGGACATATCATACCTTTTAAGGTTGTGTGATAAGGAACTAACTGTATAGTTTAATGTCATATGGTATGTACAACTAGGTAGAAGGTGCCTACTCAAAGCTTGGTGTGGTACTTCCACCTTAGAAGCCCATGGAAGTTGGAAGGAATATAAGCTCCAAAGTTGAATTTGACCCTACTGGGGATATGACTCAAAGGGAACATGGTTGATTTGGAATATTGAGTTTGAACCTTGAGGAGGCTTCATATGTATCCCATGTGGATGGGAATAAAACCCCACATAGTTCAGAAAGTCTTTTAGGGGAGAATGATCCTTTGAGAGAAATAGGTTGGGGCTTACTCCTAAATAGGATGCCCTTGTAACAGGGTCCACAAGGGATGTCTTAAATCATGGAGATTTAAGGGGGAATTAATTCAGGGCTTACTCCTAAAGAGGATGACTAGATTAAGGGAATTAGGGTTGGACTCCTGAGGAGGATGTCCCTAGAGATCGGGCCATGGGTGAAGGATTCATACATATCCCAATTATACTGGGAATTAGAGTTCTCATATTTCAATATGTGTGGTGGATTGTGAAAGTGTATGATCCTAAAAAATCTTAGATCTCATGTGATTCATGCTCGGTGTGAGATACAATAGGAAGTGAAAGATTCGACAAACCATACACGTTATCCTCTATAGATGGGAGTGGTTAGGCCTATGGCAAAGAATCCAAGGTAACGGTGGATGAGGGTGTGGAGAAATGAACCCTTCAATGTGAAATAAAGGTCAAGGTCATTGTGTCCAATCCAAAAGGCTATGACCTTACTCTAGTAGGGATTCCCTAAAATGGGTTCTGTAATTAGAGGAGTACATCATTCCTTGGATAAGGGAAAAGAATGTGTGTTCCTCACTCCTAATATTGGGGACCAGAGGCTTCAAGTCTTAGAGATGTGGAGGGGAAGATAGAGTCATATCCCTGAAATCCGAGATTGGGAACTCCCCAACCCTATCCTTAGGTTAAGGGTCTCTATGACCATGGATATCCAAATCCATAGACCCTTCGAGGATCCCAACGCTCTGCTAATAAAATTTTAGAAAACCCCTGACCATAGGTATCAAAATCCAAAAAGGAGACACACTAATATGCCTTTCCCAAAGGGCTATTAAATCAGGGGGTCTAGGTGGAGGTTTCAAATTGGACCCTTTTGTGCAAATAATCCAAAGAAGGAGAGGGTCTTATGTGGGTGGCTTAGAAGATTCCATAAAGTATGGCTCACAAAGGTGGTCTACATAGGTATTCCATGTTGGTATGTTTTTTAGGTGTAACGTGTAGTTCCTAGTAGGAAGTAAAATATTAGCATAGGAAGGATAAGCCTGTGAAAGATTGATATGCCTTGTGAAATGGAATATAAGGGAAAAAAACTTGTGTGAGGTTTTAACATAAGCACCCTGGGTGTTCCTTGATGTCCTTGGAAGAATCCCACTCAGGTCTTTGTTTAAGGAAAGGACCTTGTGTAAATGACTTCTTCTTAGGGAAGGAGGGTCATTAATAAGATGTTTTGTATTTAAAACTATGAAAAGGCCATGATATTTCTTATCCCATCCAATTATCACTTTTATCATTTTTTGGTGATCTGTCTAAGAAATTTTGGGGGACCTAGGCGAAGGAGATATGCAATTGGAGCTTCAGGAGTTCCCCTAACCTTTTAATTTGCTAATACGGGGAGCCTAAGGGGCCTATTTATAGGCAATGAGGGTCTGGATGAAAGGAATTTTTCCACGTAGGTCATTGGAATAGACCATCCATGTAGATACCCTACGTAGGGGTATCAAACATATATGACTACAAAATTTCAATAGCATAGGTATGATACATAGTTCCTCAGCATAGGTACTACACCATAGGCTACACAGGAAGGAGTTTCACTGGCCTTCTTATGCATAGGTATGCTATGTAGGTCCCTTAAACCGAGTTTCTTTACTTCCTTTAAATTTTCCAGACACTTTAACATATCCAAATATCACTTTCATAATCATTTTTCCTTTATTTAAAAAAACAGTGGCAAAAAAAGTCCCCCCTCATGATTAGATCCTACTAAAAAGAAGGTCTAGTCCTGAGGTAAGATTATGGGGAAAACAATTACAGGAAATCAATACTAGACTACATAGGTCCTCTACGTAGCTATGTCACATAGGGAATAGGTGTAGTTATTTCTGCACAGGTTGGTGGCATAGGCCAATTTCACCTATAAATACCCATGTTCCATTGTCATTTTACTCTTTCGTATTGCCGACTTTTTCTCTCATTGTATCACTAGTTCTTCCAAATATGTTGTGTTGTGCTGTCACAAAGTTCCTTTGAAAATTTGTTAAGGTATGGCCACCTGATCAGGAGAGCTACATAGAGTTATTTTATAGAAGGATTTGTGAAGGAGGACCTCATCGAAGGACCTATGCTGGGTACCTTGTTGAAGGACCTACGCAGGGGACTTTATTAGAGGAGTTGCATGGGGATTTTCCATTTCCAAATTTTTGAATCTGGTAAAGTTAAATTTTGATCTTTCAAAAGACATAATTCCATTTTAATGGGAAAATTTTCATGATTATCTTGTAAGATATGTCTTTCTTGATGACTTCAACTAAGGAATCTAAAATTCGTCAAACCAAAATGATGAAATCTATTATACCATAATATTCTGAAATTGTTGAGAGTACCCTTTATGAGTTAGAGACGGCCCTGATTCCATACCAATGTGAATATCCAAGAAGAAACTATCTACCACATTATGGGCATGGTCTTCTGTAGGATGTCCACATTCCATCATATAAGAAATTTTTTCAAATTACCTGGCTTGTAAAATATAGAAAATGCCATTGTATGAACATTACTACTAGGATTGTCCCTGTTCATGGGGGAATAGTCCCTATTGGACACATCCAAAAACAGAATGGTTATACTCATGATATGAAGAATCACGTTATAGATCCAAGGTCCCATTTCTATTATTCAACTTTTAATGCATCAAAAATAGATCAGTCTAATGGCTAGAAATAATACTAGGATTTTCGCTCTGAAGGAGGAGTAGGACCTAAATGAATGTTGGTGTTTTGGATATGCTAGACTTATGCTGAGTTCAGGAAAGAGATACATGATGTTCAGATTTATGAAGTTTTCTAGGTAGGATAGACATAGCTTTACAAAAACTACTTTATTCCTGAGTTCTAAGTTGATTGATTCTGCAAACATATTCTTTTCATTAAACAAACGGTGAGGTCAGCATCAGTTTTTGGGATGTATACCAAATATCTAGGGCTTCCATTCTTAGGGAGATGTAAGATGAATTCATTCCATCAATAAAAACATGGGATAATGCTAAGAAGATTCCACCATTGGATCATGAATTACACAAAATAGAAAATAATTTTCAGAAATAAAAGAAACATCCTCATCCTAGAGCTGATGTTCATGAAATTTCATGGATGGAATATATTTTATAATCGACAAAAGAGAAGGGTCCTACTTGCAGACATCCTACCATTTTCCCAACTATGGATATTCAGGGTGATTTAGGCACATTCTACCCCATATTGGAGAGGGGTGTTTACATGAATTGGGGTTACAAGTTTAAGAACATGGGTAATGTAATGTTATTCTTATCTGGATTCATTTCCATGTTGGTAAGCATTTATTTTCTCCCAGTCTGTAATTCCAGTGGCGGTGTAAGGCCAAGGACTTTTTTTATTGCACACATGTAGGTAGAGGGTAAATATATTGGGTTGGACACCCCTGTATTAGCAAGAATATATCACTTAATATTGTATTTTTATAATGTTAATTCTATATTTATATTATCATGACCATTATAGGTGTAATATTGTTGGATTTCAGTACATTTCTATTCACATTTTGTGAGGAATTCAATTAGATTACTTTATGGATGTTTTAGGCCATTTGTGTTGAAGGTTTCTAGGATTCAGCCTCTGAACCTAAAGTAAGATGAGGTGTTGAGGACAATGAATGTATCAGAAAAATTCATCTTCTTTCCTTTTGCAATCCCACCAATTATAACATTTATTAATGATGGTGAGGAATAAAATTATGAGTTAAGGTCATACATGATGGAATTCTGGGATAGTGTATTATTAACCAGGATTGAAGGTGAAATCATTTGTGAGTATTATATCCCTTATAGGTTTTATTTACAATTAAAATGTCTTCAAAAATCAAATACCTTTCCTCCCACATATGTTAGGAATGAGAAACACCCATTGGTAGCCTAACAGTTATTTATTCTCTTGGATTTAGATACTTTCAAAAAAATTATTATGCTACATCCATCAGAAGCATCAATTTGATTAGAGGATGGATATTCTAATTCTTGGGTTTCTAAATACCCTAAAGTGTATTTAACAAAATGAATACAATGGGTAGAGTCTATGAAAACAATTATTCGTAGAAATTACGTAAAAAATATAAAACCAAAGATGATGCAGAGGCTTCAGAGGCTTCAAAACCATCAAAACGTCCTCACAAAAAATCCACCAAGAAGATCAAAGCATGGGAGACAAAACCTCCATCACTGAGGTGATCTAATCACCACCATAAAAAATAAGTAACCATTTCATCTGTTGATTCTTCTGAAGAGGAAGGGATGCTTGAAGAGGCATTCTAAACTAAGGGCTTTGTGTTCTCCCCACACCCAACCACATCAAATCCAAACTATGTGTGGCCTTCAACAATTGATTAATTGGAAATCATGACCTTTGATCTTACAAATGCATGGGAATTTATCTAATTTGACCATTGAATACTAGATTTGGGTGATATTAGAGCACACTTTGATTTTCATCCAGATATCAATTTGGATAAGGTATATGGGTACATAAAAGAGTTGTAGGTTTTTATTTATGAAATTGGAGACCAGGTCGCATCCTCAAAAATGAGTATCCAATATGTTAGATCCAGGGATACACAAAGGGGTAATTGTTCATCATAAGGAGGAATGGGACATTTATGTTAATACTGAGAATTCATTTCCCTTTTCTTTTGTTTCAGTTCTACTCCATCATTCCCTATCACTAATCTTGATGAAATTTCATTTTTAAACTCTAAATCAGAGAAAGAACATTAGGAAAGGTGCCTGAGTCACCAAAGTACATGCCTATAGGCACCCCCATCAATACACTATATGAAACCCCTTGGTCTACAAAACATTCTCCAGGAGGGAGATCTATGATGGAGGTAATGGTGAAGGAAAATAACAACCCATTACCTCAGGTTTCAATTTCCATGAAAAGTTGAACAATCTCCCAGTTGTCTTATGAAAATAAACACAAGAGAACATTGAAACTAGTCCAATGAGTTTTTCAAAGTAATTATTTTTATTTTCATCTAGTATTAAAACATTTTTTACATAATTTCTAACTATTTTCACCCTATCGCAGGATATGTATCACATTCTTCCATTATGGGATCAGGTACTAGTCCCTAGTAGATTGATAAGGACACATTGAGGGAAGTAAAAAATTCATTCTAAAAAGTCTATCACCTTGACATATAAAGTGTCAAGGGATACAGTTGTGTCCTCTTCTACTTATATATAGAGAGAGGGGTGTAATTCTAAGGTTAGATACATTTCTTCTGGGTATTTCATTATGTTTCTACCATTATTTTCTCTATAATATTTCATATCTATTTTATGTGCTGAAGGATTATGAGACAATCAATTTTGATACTCTTTTTCCCTAGATGGAAGAAGTGAGGATCATAGGTAGTCTGAGATAGATTTTGGTGCTGATCCTGAATTAGGAAAGTCAAATGACATTGCACCAGTTGAAGAGATGATGGAAGATAATTTCAACATAGCCTATTTGGGCATCAATAAACATTTGATGGATACCTTAAATGGTGAGGGTTATATGATATACAAATCCATATACAATGAAAGGAGGGATTATCTTAATCCATACATTGATATTCCAGGTTCCATCAATGAGTTTGGGGACTTCAATGAAGAGTTTAATGGACGTAAATCTTATTCTTGTATTTACCACACATAATTGTAATTTTATTTGACAATTCACCTCAAACATCGATTTATGCATCCTTGTATGCAGAGAATGTTGCAAAGGACCTTAAATGACATGGAAACCCAATTAATCCTTCTTTTATTGATATCATTAAAGTATCGATAGAGAATCCAGTGTTAGGAGATGCTCCAGATCCTCTGGTCATGGAGGCTGAGCAAGCTCAGGAGAATGCCTATCTCCTAGAAGTAACTGCTTAAACTTCTGAATCCAAGAATAATAGGGATGAATTTAATCAAGTATCTAACTTAATATTTGTTTAATTTCATTGACTATCTTATTCAATCTTTGGTTGTTGCTACACATTTAAAGCTAATAATAATTATAAATCACCATTTAGGGCCATTGCATCCCATGGTTCATTCTGAAGGTGAAACATATATGTTGTCTCAATCAGAAATGGCTGATGAAGCATCCATTGCTTCAAAAGGAGAATATACAAGCACCTCATTGAGTGATCTGATTTTGGAATATATTCCCCCTCATGGTAGTTATTCTGAATCAAATATAGAGATGCAATTTTCTCTTGGTATTTCACTAAAAAAAGGAAACCAATTTGGGATATAATCATTGAGAAGCCTCTGGATGAACTTCCCTCATATTTTTGCTGAATTCTAGAACTATTTAACATACTTTGATTTTGTGGATTTGATTATCGATTGATTTATAATGCGGTGAAAGAGACTGTACTCCATCGGGAGAAAGAACGAAAACTACAACAAGATCTTATAAAGGCCATATTACTCACAAACATTGAAGGTTTTTGAGCTACAATATCAAGGGAGGAAGAAAATCATAGCAAAATGTTTATGGAATTCAATTCGAAAATTAAGGATTCAATAAAATAAATTGAGAATTGTCTGAAAGTATGGCCCCTCACTCTCCTGGTCTTCCGCCCTCCTCCGCTCTCACCCTCCTCTAGCATTTCCTGAGTCTTTCAGTGATGCTTCTTATTCCCTCCTCCTCCCGCCTCTTCATCATTTATAGTCTTTGGTTCTCTTCCAAATCTTTTCCTAACAGTGGCTCTTTATGTTTTTTACCCTTCATTGTCTCGACGGTGAATCAGCTCTCACTAGGTTGGTGCTCGCTCTCCTTTCTTCTCCTTTTTTGGGTTCCTCCCGAAACCCCTCTGTTATCTTTCTTCTTCTCATCAATTTTTCTCATCGATTTCACGGTTGGTCCGCTCCGATGAAGGTGCTGTGCCTTTTCCCTAACTGCTACACCATGCTCTAACCTCGTGATCCTCCGCTCCTCTCTAGGTCAGTTCGGGAGAGTTGAATTCTTGAGGTTTTAGGCTTAGAGGATCGATGGTAATGGATCGTCAAGGCGCCTTCATCATTTCTCTCTGGGGTTCTAGTCCCCAATATCCCCTTCATCTTTCTTGGTTTTTTCTTTTTCTTGGGTATTATCCTCGTTCTTATTCCTAATCCACCTCAAACTACTCTGACCTAGATTCGCATCTCTCCTATCCAGGTCGGAATTGGAGTGATGGATACACGGGTTTTGGGACATGTGGTTCGACGACCATGGATATTTCTTTCAGTGATTCATTTCCATTAGGTTTTCCGATCAAGGTTTCTTCTGTCATCGTGGTTCTTGAGGGGCTTGTTGGAATTTTGTGATCATGTGTTGTTTTTTATCTTGCGATGTATTTGATGATCCTATGATGTTTGGTTGGTTTTTGAGTGATTTTTATATTTTGATCTTGCTGTTGGTCGAAGAATAGGAATTTATGGTCACAGTTCTGGAGGTGCTACTCATCCTGTGGTGTTTGGTGGGTTGTTTTTTTTTTATGATGGAATTAGTGCTTTTTCTATGATTATGTTGGACTCCGGAGGACTTCCTCATCAATCTGGTAGATGAAGTGTGAAGACAGCCAGTGTGAGGATGGTTCGGCTATCTATAGGTGACGATGATGATGAGGTTTGGAGTGTAAGACAACAATGTGATGTGAACGATAGTGATGTGTTTGGCAGAGACGATAATGATGTTGATCGTGAGATTCACGGGATGTGTAATGGGTGACTATTACTCTTGCCTTTGATTTTGAGTTTTTAATTTGGGATTATCGTGAGGTTGATGGTCTGTGATTTTATTTTGAAATGGTTTGAATCTTGGAATTTGAATTTTGAAATCATCCGGTGAATGTTTTTTATAAGGTTCCCACTTTTCCTTAAAGTGGATCTTTCAATAAAATAAAAAATAGATTTGATGGAGAAACTTTGGAAAAAAATAGATGTTGTCCAAAATATGCTTGAGAAATTGAACTAATCATTAAGATAATCCCAATAAGAAGGGGTAAATTCCATTTCAACTGCCAAAGATGCACTTTGTTAGGACAAGGAGGCTAAAGCTACTCAACTGACTATGATTCAACAAGCAGTCAATAGGGCCTTGGAGGTTGTTCAACAATGAAATAGTCATGCTAGAAGTCTTTTGTAATATATGATAAAGATACTATATTCTATGGATGTTCCTCTGATTTTTCCATATAAAGGAAAATATTTTGTCTCCAATCATATATATGTCTTCATCCCTGCTTTCATACTATAATTGCAATATCAAATCTTATTTTCAACACATGGCCTATTTATGTCAGATAATCATAATTACACTGATATGGATGGGGGTGCTTTAACTTTTACCTAAGCCAAGGGTCCTAGTGAGTGTAGTTTGACTATTAGTATGGCAATATAAACAACCCAATAAACTATTCATCTTTTGTGTCATCACCTAATATGGTGGGGACTTAGTGGGTGAGATTTTGGATTTTGCTTTAGATTTCCCTGTAGGGTTTTCAACCGAACATGTTTTTTCATTTAACATTTTGTCACTCATATATTTAAAAAATCGTACAAAGTGTAGGTAAAGTGAGCTAAGATTAGACTTTTTTTCCAGAGTTCCCTTTCTGGGTTTTTTAATCTAGTAGTTACTATGTCTCTCTTTATTAGCAGTTCAAAGTCATGAATGTATGACTAAAAAGGATAATGTTTTAGGTAAAATAGCTTTGACCATGAATTTTTAGATTATAACCCAAACAAGGCTTGATGGTTTAGAAAAGTTTTAATATTATTTAGATACATCCAAGGGGAATCTTGAGTCACATATTTTTTTATGATCATCAAATCTAAAACATGAAATATATGAATAGTGGGGGTCTTTCTCAAGAATGAAGTTATCACTGCTTGAAAAATCTGTTATGGGGACTATATTATATAGAGCCAACCAGGGTGTGTGCTGCATAGTTGATAGTGGTATCCTTAGGTTGAGATTCCCATTATCTGGGAGGATTTTATGCAAGGCCAATTGGGGCACATAATTCATAGTCAGGTAAAAGGATATCTCAAGAATTATAACATTATATTTCTAATAAAAAAATTGATTCATGATTTGGATGTCTCAAGACCACACTGGGTGGATTCGGAAAGATTATATATATAAAAATAAAAGAAGGCATTTGGGCTAACATAGGCCATGAATGGGAAACCACTCCTACAACTACTGCAAATATGGACTTTATCAACACTAGAAAAGGGAATTAACAGTGCTAGAAAAGCACTGTTAATCGAGGAAAAGATAAAGGGGGTCCCTTTTATCAGCGCTCAGAAAAGAGCTGATAAAAGTCAAAAGAAATTAAAAAAAAATCAAAAAATACAATGCTCAGGGAGCATTTAACTACACTTGACCCCCATTTTATCAGTGCTAGGTGGACCCCCCCCCCCCCCCCACTCTCCCACACCCTTCACTTGCCCGTGTATCCCACACTTTCCTATGTGCCCCTCCCTCCTTCCACCCGAACTCAAACCTGAGACCTCCCCCTTGCGCGCCTACATGTTTACCACTAATATATTTATTTTTTTTCTCTATTTAATGATATATATATTGTTATATTTATTTGTATATTAATATGGATTCATATTAATATAAATATATTTAGTTATATTAAAACCTATATATTTATTCATATATTAATATATATATATATATATATTTATTTATTCCTATATTTATATTTATATTTATATATATATTCATATATTTATATATATATATATATAGATATATTTATTTGTATATTAATATATATTTATATTAATATAAATATATTTAGTAATATTAATACATATATATGTATTCATATATTAATATATATATATTTATTCGAATATTAATATATATTTATCTTTATTTATATATATATAGATATATTTATTCGTATATTAATTTATATTTATATATATATAGTTAAATTTTTTATCCGTATATTTATTTGTATATTAATATATATTTATAAGATTAGTTTTAAATACATTTATGAAATATGATTTTATAATTGTGATATTAAATAAATAAATACATACAAAAATACATATAAACAACACACACACACACATAGACACACACAGACACACTCACAAATAGATATATATATTTACGAATAAATACATATATATGTGTATTTGAAAAGACATAGAATGTTAAAACGACAATAACTTATAATCCAGAAGTCTGTTTCAACTCCAAAACTAGTCAAATCAAATAAAATGAAACAATATTTGATATTATATGTGGTATAGGCCAACCATACATCCGAATCAGAAGTAATTCCTATTTGAATGTTAAAAAATTGGGGTATCCCGACTAAAAACTCAGTTTTCGAGGACTTATGGGGATTTTTGGGCCTCAAATAATGTGACAAAAGGTCCCCATTTTCTTTCTAGCGCGTATATCTCATCACAAGATTCGATCTGATATACTGTAGAGCTCAAACGGACACCCAGATTAAAAGTTATGGTCATTGGAAGTTTTAGTTACATTTTCAACTTATTTCAGATATTTTATTAGTTTTTTATGATTTTTTTGTGTCTTTAAATTGTTATAAAATGATTATTAATCGATGATAATTATAAAATTATGGATGAATAATATTTTTTAAAATATTTTAAATCAATTTTCACTAAATTTCTTGTATATTAAATGTAATAGTCTATTTATACTTAACTAAAACATATTTAAAAAATATATATTATATTTTTATCAATATAAATATACTTATATAAAAATATATAAATTTTCATGATTTTTTTAAAATATAAATATTATCAGTTCTAGGAAAAATATCTAATAAATCCCCCCTTTATCAGCGCTACTAAGAAAGGCGCTGATAAAGGGGTCCCCTTTAACATCGCTAAAAAGTGCTGATAGGGGGGATTTATCCCCACTAAAAAAAATGATGATAAAGGGTCAGTTTTAACAGAACATTATTTAGCACTATTAAAAGTGCCATTTATTAGTGATTTTTTAGTGATGATAAGCCCCCCCCCCTTATTAGTGTTTTTTTAGTGCTGTTAAAGGGTGGTGCTGTGGAAACCCAGTTTTGTGGTAGTGTAAACAAATTTGGTATGCGAGGGAGAGAACATTTGGTCAAAAATGAGTTTTATGATATTATTTTTTGTAGTATAAATTCATGTAGAAAGAACATTAGGGGGGCTGTGTAGTTTCAATTCATGAATAATGGACATTAGAGGGATTTAATTTAAGGTCTTTAGCTTTGACCAAATGTTCATGAATCTATAATTTCTTGGTAATTTTTTAGGAATAATACTACCATGTTTATGTATTGATATTAAGAATTGTAAACTATTATTTGGGAATTTAAAAATCTGGAGAATGACATGGTAAAAGGGATATAAGGAATTAGACGAATAATTTTCTATGAACAAAATTACCGCTATTTGATGAACCCATTATGGCGGTCGTATTATGTAGGGCCAACTGGGGCATGTGCTACATAGCCAAATAGTGGGATCTTTTGGTTTATAGGCCCGTTATGTGGGTCACTTCTACAAGGCCACCTAGGGGAATGTACTTCATAGTCAAGAAAAATAGCTCTTAAGTATCAGAAATTCTATTTCTAAAAGCCGATGAAAGTTTATCGAGATTCAGATTTTCCAAATCATAGAGTTTGGTTTGTGGAGATAAGTACTTGAACACATAAAGAGTGTATCTAGTCATGATTTCCAATGAAACAGAGGAATATACAGTCCATGAAGTTCTGATCTGATTGTAGGAAAGAGGGTGTCTTTAGTATTTATGTCATATGACAAGGACCAAAATATTATGGAAACAATGGATGACATGTGGCCAAATGATCCATGTTTATTTTAGTATGCTTTGATCAAGTGAATGGAAAAACTATAAACCACAGTATTGGAGACTTTCAAGTTAGGAGAAAGGTTATGGCTGAAACATGACAAGGATGTCTTCTTTAAAATATGGGTTCTTACATACCATCATCAACGATTTAAGGATACAAAAGAGCCTTCTACTAAGAACGAAGTTACCATTTTTTGACAAACCCATTTTGTGGGTTGTATTATGCAGGGCCAACTGGGAAATATTCAATATATCCAAATAGTGTCATCTTTTGATTGAAATTCCCATTATATCATAATCTTATTTAAGGCTACCTATGGGCATGTACTGCATAGTCAGAAAAAAGAGATATCAGGTATCGGATATACTATTAGTAGAAATGAAAGAAAGATTATGATGATTCTAAAAGTATTCAAGACTAGGAGTATGAAATGTGAAAGGGGGAAATTTACAATGCACAATACAAATATTTTAATCAATATTGGCCATGAGTTTGTAACTCCTTTCATAGAACTAACTCATATCTATAATGGGTATATCTTTTGTTTCATTGATGGTTTATTTAATGTAATGACTCAAAATAAGGACTCCTGCATATATTAAATATTGTATGTGGAATAAGGGTAAGATTCTTTTATCCCATGGCTAGTACAAAATCTAAGTCCTAGTTTTCACAATGTATACCAATAGGATAAGAATCATGCCACATGTAGGTACCATGCAGTTTAAATTCATGCAGAAAGGACAAAATGTTTCATAATTTAAAGTCATACAAAAAGGACATTAGGTGTCTCAATGTGAAGACCAAAAATACAATGCGACTTAACCAGGGAATAAATCCCAATCAACACTGTGTATCTTTTCAGAGTAAAAATCAAACCACATATATTTTTATCAGATAAGAGTTCATGTGTAAGGTGAGAACTTGTATTGAATCTACTTATGTATATCTGATTCATATATTGGAGAAAAGAGGCTATTTTTCATGAATTTGTGGTTGTGTCTGATATTGAAAGTTAGGACATCAATATGTATCTCATATTTGATGAGAATCAAGCCATACATAGTTTTTTATACTTAAATGCAGTTTAACAACATGCGGTAAGGACGAAGATGAACTGATGTGAAAATATAGAGATATTATTGCTGGTCCTAGGTTAAAACCCAGGTGTCACTACAAATCTTGTGGGAGAAATAATCAATCCACACGTAGTTCTTGAAACATTCCCAATGTAGGTTTGATTCATACATATAGTGAATTAAGGATATTTTTTTGTAATGGATGGGCCCAAAATTGGAGATCTGTTTATCTCTATATATCCCATTGGAATGAGAATCAATCCATATGCAGTTATTAAAGAACAATGTTGTTTAAAATCTTTTAGTGAGGACATAAGTGACCTTATGTGAAAGAAACATTAGGACTAGAGCAGGGTATAAGACTCAGGTGTCACTACATATCTTGCTAGGGTTAAGAATCAAGCCAAACAAGGTTCTTGAGAAGGGGTCCCTATGCAGATCTGATTCCAACATAGGGAGAAATGGGTCTCATGTGACACTAGGAAGTAGAAATGATGTGAATAATGATTTTTCATGAAAGATACTCATTTTTTAAAGAACCACATGGGATTCTAATTTGTGGTATCATGGGTGATTTCATAAAATCAAATTAAGGAGATGTTAACTTTATAGTTTAATGTTATGTAGTGAGGACAAATGATGTTGTTCAGTTTAGCATCATGCAACAAGGATAAAGATGATACACATTTTAACATCGTCTAGCATGGCCTCATATGGTTTCTATGCAGTTTAATTTATTGCAACTAGTACATAACTCTATGTGATTACAAAAATTACTTATTCATGAATATTTCACTGGTTGGAGTTTTAATAAGTTATTCATCCATTGAGATTAGAGAATAAGCTCTATTATATTGGACCTTGGGTGTGGAATAAGGTCCTTCCCACTTTGCCTCAATCTTTGGAGGATTCTATCTTGATAATATTAGATTCTTGAGGACTAATACCAATTTTACTTTAAGAAATGATTGGAAGAAAACATTCTTGTTAAAAGAACATGTTATTTTGTTCTGATAGACATCCATGTGATGCAAGTCATGCAATCTGTTTTCATCTAATCATTCTAACTCATCAAATCACTTCTAAGAATGTTCATCTATAGATAAATGGTCACAAATGGAAACTCAAATTGAAGGAAATTGAATTTCAATAGGAAACATTGCTACTATACCATACACCAATGAATACAGGGTTGACCATGTTGCAGTACGAGTAGTAGTCTAACAAGCCCAAAAATCATGCAAGAGAATATTTGTACAAGACTTTTTACCTTTATCCAGCATCTTTTAGTATATATTTGATAGGGTATTATTGATATCCTCTATTTATCCATTTGCCTCCACATGGTAGTGAGATGAATGGTTGGATTTGATATTGTGCTTCTGATATAGCTTCTTTAACTCAGTAGAAATAAAATTGGTATCGTTGTCCATCACTATGGTATGTGGGATGCCGAATCTGTTAATGATATTAGATATCAAAAATATATAACAATAATTTTTTCCCTAACTTCCTTGAGATGTATTGCCTCATCCCATTTGGAGACTAAATCAGTATCAGTAAGAATATATATGAACTTCTTAGCTATAGCTGGAGGATATGGACGTACTACATCCATTCACCATGTAGAAAAAGGCATAGAGTATTTAGCTATTTTTAGAAACTCTAGGGGTTGATGAATTAAGTTGGTATACATCTAGAAGGGATTAAACATCTTATTGAAATCTATGAAATATTGTATCATCGATGGCCAAAAGTATTCAACCCTACATATTAGATCAGAAATCCTATGCCCAAACTGGTGAGCACCACAAGATTCTGTACGTACTTATTTCATGATAGTTTTGGATTCATCCCCATTAATGCATTTGAGAATAATTATATCGAAGCGTCTTCAATAAAAGATCTTCTAGTTTTTTGTGCAACCAGAAAGCATGAAATTAACTACTCATCACTGAATTTTTTATCCTTTAATTCTATCTAGTAGAAGTACCCCATTTTGGAGATATTCCATGTTGGGTGTCATCTTTCATGTCGTATGACCATATGGCTCATAAATGGGACTGATTTAACTTATTTATTGTACTCTTATTTTCAAAAAAAGTGAAACCACTCGAAAATGATAAATGATAATGATTATTTCATCCTGATTTGGATCTACCAAGGTTGTGGCTACATTTTTCAATACATTTTCTTGGGCATTTTGTTACTGTGGGATATAAGACAATGTTGTCTCTGAGATAAATTAGGCAATTAACCCTCAAAAATAATCACATAAGGGAATTAGTTCATATTTTCTAATGGTGTAAACCTCATTGATTTGTTTTATTTTCAATTCAAAATCACCTTTCACCTCCAGGTAATCCACTTGTACATGGAGTGCTAATTCCAAGCCTGAACTGAGAGCTTGATCTTCCACCTCATTGTTGGTTCAACCTTCTGATAACCCAAAGGAATATAGAAACACTGCCTTATTTGGGGAGATTAGAACAATTCTGAACCCAACTTTGTTGATTTTAGGGTCTTCCATTATCTTTCACATTGGACTTCGAAAAACACCATCAAAGTACATTTCCCATATTCGTGTACTTTCTCAAATAGAGAATAGTTATTCATCAATAAATTCATTAATAAATTATTTCTCTTCTATAGACGATTTCTTAGCAAGGAATTTTGCTAAATCATGGACTTTTACTTTTTTTAGGCACAAATTATATATCAAACTATTGTAGAATAACCACCCATTATGCCAGACATCCTGTAAACATGGGATTACTAAGGATAAATTTGAGTGGGTTATTACGAGATACCAAGTGGACCTCATGATGATAAAAATAGTGTCTCAATTTCTAAACTACAAAGATTAATTCTAGATATCTTTTCTCAATATCTAAATATTGATTCTCTATGTCGAGTATGCTTTGAATGAGATAGTAAGGGTTTTTTTCATTCCCAACATCGTTCTTTTATGCAAGGAAGTCACCCAGTGATCACTCTAATCCGATCACATAAATAATAAGGGGATTTCCCTCAACATGTGGAATCAATACCAGTGGGATCAATAGGTATTTCTTTAGGGTATCAAATGCTTCTTGGAAGTCATTGGTCCATTGATATTTCACCACCTTCTTCATGAATTTTGTGAAGGTAAAACACATACCTGTCAAAATGGCTATGAAGTACTGGATATAGGCTGAGTGTTCTTAAATTCCTCTCAACTCTTTCATGTTTTGAGGAGGTGAAATTCCAAGGATAGCCTTATTCTTCATGGTATTGACGTTAATTTCACGATGGAGTACAATAAAACCGATTAATTTTCATGAGGTTACCCTGAAAGCACATTTCAAGGGGTTCAACTTCAAATTATGTCGTCGAAGCTTGCTAAATATGGTATCTAGATCTGTCAAGTGATCAGAATGTTGTTTGGACTTAACCACTAGATATTCCACATATCATTCAATGAATTTCCTCAAGAAATGTTTGAAAAGATAGTGAATTTCACGTTGATATGCCTTATGTGCATTCATAAAGCCAAAGAGAATTACCCGATAGAAAAATATGTCCTGAGGTGATCTGAAATATATATATATATATATTCATCATATTATGGGTCCATTCAAATTTTTTTATACCCAAAGTATCCCTACCTTAAGGAGAGAGCTTCATAACCAGCTATTTCATCAATAAAAAGTTATGTGATTGGAATCAGAAATTCATCATTGGGAAAATAACGATTGAGATACCTGAAATCAATGAAAAATATGATTTTACCATTCTTCTTTTTAACTAGGACAATATTGGCCATCCAATTGGGATAGTAAACCCCCTGAAAATGTCAGATATGATAATCTTGTTGACTTCAGTCTCTATTTTGGAGGCATGAGTTGGGTGTCTTTTTCTTTCTTCCAGCTTAAATCCATGATGCTCTTCTGAAAAATCCAAATGATGGGTGTCCACATCAGGGTCAAGGCCATAATTTCTATATAGTTCCATGCCAAAAAATCTCGGCTTCACTTTGGAAATAAAGTATACACCTCTTGCTCTTTGAAATTCATGGCTGCACTAATTAAGGTGGGGCGTGGTACTTCTTATGCACCCAAATTTATTTCTATGAGCACATCCACAGTGGTGGAGTTCCCTTACTCAGGTGCTAGAGGGGAAACTTTGATGTCTTCCTATTCTTCCTATTCCTCATGCATCACTTCTTCTGTCTCTAAATGAAGGGTAGGTGATGAAGAAATACTTTCAATGATGGGGGAGGAGTCAGTATCTATTCATCTTGAGGAATAGGAAACCATTTTTGAACCTACTAATGAAGAAGGGTCTTCCTAGTGAATTAAAGGTAAAATTATGGGTTGGGAATCAGCATCCCTATATTTCCATATTAATGCAAAAAATTATTCTAGCATGGATGATGAAGCAGAGACTTGTTGAAATTTGGTAGATGGAATGAAGACATCACCGTTTAACCTTTAATCACTTTCAGGTAAATCAATAATTTCTCTTCTACTGTATAGATCAATAGACACAACTAACTTTATAGAATCCACTAAATGAGTTCTTGTATTTGGGTCTACCCTTTCAATTTTATTGATAGGAAGTACATAATATGCATTGAGATTCTTGAATAGATTATCTAGCATCTTTTCCAGACCATTCAGAGCATTGATTCTAGTTATATATTTTTCCACGGACAGTGTTCCCTTTAGGTTATAGAACTCTACCTCAATATATTGAAATTCAAATGTTGTGAATGCAGTCTTTTCATCGGGAAATGTACCAATTTTACAATTGAATAAATAAATGAGACATTGGTGGTATAATAAATGAATGGACACATATTGATGTAGTCAAGGCCTTCCAAGAAGAATGTGAAAAGCTATGTCATGTTGAACATAAATTAAATTTGAATTAGATACAAGATCCCCAATCTGAGTTTTGAGTGTAATCTCACCATGAGGTTACTATTCATTCTTTGCATAACCTTGCAAAATCAAAGTGGAGGGAGATATGTCAGATTTAGTGAAAACCAATAGTTGAAGTGTATTGATGGGAATGAGGTTGACTCTTAATCCATTATCAATGAAGGCCCTTCAGATGTCTATATCATTAAACATTCTAGATAAATACATGGTACTGGTGTGTCCATGTACAGCATCATCCTCATCTTGGTCTATGAAAGATATAACTACATGACATTCTGTAGGGTCATTCTCTATACAGTAGACCTGAACGGTAGAAACCTCAGTTTCAAAATCCTGAGAACTTTAAAAGGCCACAATAAGTTCTTACTGAAGATCTTTTGACAGATTCAGAGCATCCAGTATTGATAACTTGGACGGTACTTGAGCCAATTTTTTCAAAATGTTATACTTCTGGTCCGACGGACTACGTTTTCCAGCATGGAGATTTTGTTTTTCAGGTGCCTTGGATGTTGATTCTCCTAATGTAGATGGACCATGTGTTAGGGAAGTAGCTGTAAATACTTCTACTCTTGGTGGATTAGGTTGACTAGGTCTTCCCAACTACTGAGAAAGGGATGGTATAGCCTCTAATCCTTCTTCCAAGATGATCATGTCGAGGCTGACCATATCACGTGTGGGAGAATTCCCAAATTCTTGATTAGCCTGATGAAGGTCTCTCCTAGGATTTTATGCTACATAAATGGTTAGAGTAGTGGTGTAATTAAAATAGTGGATTCTATCATACCCATGTATTCCCCGGTATCCTAAACCTTGACGACGTCTTCCCCTAGTTCCCCAATCTAGTACAAGGAATTCATGTTCATAATCAAAATAATCATTTATATAGAGGTCCATTAAGTGGATAACGTTAATGGAATTGAAGATCAAATCCTTAACTAGTGAATATTTTTCCTGATCTGTCAATTATTGTTATTCCATTTGGCAGGGCGGTGCCCGTGATTTTGAGACAGTTGGTAGGAAATATTCCAAATTCAAGGATATATTTGACCTTGACACGAACTCTTCTTCTTATATATGTTCTTTATCCTTATAACATTGTCACTTATTTGAGGATTGGCCTTTGTAGGACTAATCTTTTGATGAAAATGAATTTTCTTTAGTGGAAGTGGCAGGAGGCATAGTCAGTTGTTTCAACTGTGTTCATAGAATAACATGAGTTCAATTGATCATTTTCCTAACCATACAATTGTAAAATATTTCTGCATTCTTGATTTAGAATTTCTTCCATTCAACTTCTTATTATAGATTAGTAACAATAACACATTCTCCTTGGGTTAATGAACTATTTAGTTTCATTATTCTAGATTCCACCATCTTTTGCAGGATATCTTTTAAAACAAAACACTCCTAGATGGGGTTTCCCAACATTTTATGGAAGGGATAGTAGTTTTCTAGGTCCACAAATCCAAATTTGTTTGGTTTCTTGGGCCTTGTAAATTGAACTAAGTTGTTTTTCAAAGCTGAGATGATGTATCCAGGGACTTGACCATTTCTAAAAGAATAGACCTCGTTTTTTAGCTCCTTGAATAGTCTCTGCCTTTGACCTTTTTGATAAAATTGATGAGTTATTCATTACTATTGATGCTTTGGAGGTGGATTCCTACAATATGATGATGGATTTAAATTAGAAGTAGGTAAAACTTTTTGATTGAGTGTAATTGTAGTATCCTTTCCATTTCTATTTCTCATTCTTAGAGTTTATGGGATTACTCATGATTTAGCTCTAGTCTCAATTATGTAGTTTTCTACCTATTGAGCAATCCAATCCAGATCTCTAAACCTTCCTATATATTTCACAGGGATTAATGGTGTGCACAAATCATCATGGATATTTGAAACAAAAATGGGAATCAATTTTTCTTGACGGAGTGGTATATTAAAGGAGTATATCAATCCTTTCCACCGAGCAATGAAATCTGAAACTCTTTCATTTTCTCTTTTTTTTTCAGATCATATGAATGAAAACTATCTCCTTCTGCACTGTTGAGATAAATTGGAAATTTAATTTCTGACAGATGTCTTCCCATATAGTAATATATCGAGACTACAAACTTGTATACCAGACCAAGGCTGACCCCTACATTGATTTCACCATACATCTAAGCTTTACTACTTCTTATTTTTGAGGGGTCCCCATCATGGGATCACAGTGAGAAAAAAAAATCCATCAAGTGATACTCCGGATCTCTCGATGCATTATGGATTGGAAATATGGTATTCAAAAAGTGTGGTGGGAGAGGAATTAGATCTACCCATTTGGGGTATGTCTTCTTTTCTGGTTTTACTAGGGTACGTCATCCATCCATAGCTTCTAATTGATTCGTTAATGACTCAATTATATTAATAATAATTTTAGAAATATCTAGATGATCTTTGACCAATATAGGTACAACATATGGATCCTAAACTGGGGTGGAAATTGGTAGGACCACTGGCGGTTTTGTTGATGGTATTAGTCTTAGATAATCAATGGGAATAGGCTTATAAGGATGAACTTGACCATATCTAGCTGTGTTCCCAATTAATGGAATTAATTATCTATATTAATAGTTGCATAAAACCCTTTATGATATGGAGCTCTTATTGGTAGTGCAAGCTGAGGATATTCTTGTGGAGCATGTTTGGTAGGAATGCTGCTTCATAGTAATTTTGAATTACGTCTTCTCAACTACTTCATCTCCTCCTATTATTGTGAAAATATTTCTGGAAGAGAAATAGATTGACCTTCTCCATTGGAAAAGTGAGACATGATATTTCCATTACCTTTCCCATTGTTAGGTAACTTTTGAAGAGGTGGAAGTTGATTATTCGAGTGAAAACCAAGATTTTGGGGAAGACACTAATTTTGGGAACACACACCTCCATAAATTGCTTTGGTGTGTACCTCATTATGAATAATAAATTCATCCTTTGACCTCCCCCAAACTAGACTCATTTTTTGGAAGATCTTCCATGATGTTATTAATGAAATTCACTATTGTATATTGAATAGATGGAATTCTATCAGTATATTTGTGAGACCGCCCTTTTCTTCACCCTCCATGAGGAATTTTCTCCATTTTTTTGATTCCCCGTGAATTGTTCGATGGACAAAAATCTGAAGGGAATCTTCAAATAGTTCAGTTGTGAATTCACTTTATGGATTCTTCCCTAATCGGTAGAAAACTAACTTATACTGAGGAGGGGATTATGGATGTGAAAATCCCCCAGCCCTATAGGTTGGGGATTTTCCTTTTCTTCTTTCTCAACCCTTCTAACTCTGTTTGTCGACTCCAAGGCTCCAGATAAAAATTGCCCATCCCTACTAGATGGGATAATTTCTAAATAATTATGGATGATATAAGCATAGTTTCTCTTTTGATATTACAAATTTTTGTCTGAATATTGGCCGGGTGAACTATACAAAACCCAGTTAAATCACATATTTTAGAAGACCACTGTGATATTTAAGACATATTTGTGATCTGATGGTCAATATCCTCAAAGCAGGAAGACTCTTCTATGTTTTCAGACACTTGATGCAGAATCATGTCAATATATCTCTTTGGGACTAACTTTGGTGAAAACTGATTGAGTCATATTCTTGTTAAGAATCACTTCGTTCATGAATAGAATTTTGTTGTATCCATCCTGGGGCAATAAAAATACATGAGACCACATTTAATGGGCTTTTTTGATTTTGTAGTGAAATAAAATGTAATGCTACATGTTCACCCCATACTTTAATATGAACACTATATGGGGTTTACACAATCAATTATCGAAACTGTTTTAATGAATTGATGCATGAATGTTGATGGGAATCCTATTGCTTCTCGATCTTTGGATGTAGAGAAAACTAGAGAAATGCCAATTCAATTTGGCACTAAAACCCTTATATTACCTTGAAATGACTTTGATATTAATCATATGGTAATAATTTTTCTTTCATATGAAGAAGAGTCTTCCATATATTTAGGAGGGTATCAGGAATATAATCTTCTACAACCATCTCAGGAATGTTGTATTGAGAGGTTTCCAAATGCAAAAAAATGACTGGTATTTCACAGTTATCTAGTTGTTTTCTCATATTCAACATACCCACTTCATCTTTTTCTAGAGGGTTCTCAATAGGGTCCAACCAGATTGGATGCTTCCTGGTTTATTTATCATGAGAAATGGAACCATTTGGTTTTTCCTCTGTTATATTATACCGAAAATGACCTACGGGTGTTTCTGAGAATGAACCACACCTTGGCCTGTCTTCTAGCTGAGAAAGTATTTACCCTACTAGTAAGAAGGCATAAAAAATTATTGGACTTATGTTTGGAAGTTCCTCAAGATAAGAGGGAATTCTCATCACTACATTGTTAGTTAGATAATTTTCTTGACAATGTGAAACACTACCGTAGAGAGAACTTTCACAAAAATGTCATCATGGGGAGGACCACCAAGGTGGATTGTAGCGAGGGATAAATCATCTTACTCCTTGGTCTTCTAGCCACGCGTAGGGTTTTCATGGCTCTCATCTAGAGATAGGTTCTCAAGATTGACCGAATTTTCATGAATTAAGCCTTCATGATGATTTTTTCATTGAGGAACTTCAGAATTATTACTACTTCCATAATTTGGTATTGGGTGAGTAGGATCTTAAGTTGTAGTAGAAAAATTTATAAGGGATTCAAGAACACCAGCATTAAGAGGATCCAGATCATAGATTGAATCTTGACTCTATAACTGTAATTGTTGAAACTTCTTCTTATACACTATCTAAAACATAGTTTGGGCCGCTTTCTAGGAAAAGGGGTTATCAGGATCAGGTGTATATTCCTTCTTGGGAGTGTCTATCAGAACAAACCGATTATATCCAATTGGAATGAGTGTATGTTCCTAGTATGGTTTTTCAAATGATATGGGGGAGTATGCCCCATAACCCCCCTAGACTATAACGTAGATATGTATCTTCTCTGGGATGTCATGTTGATGAGTCATCCCAGATATCAGGATAAAGTTATGTGTTTGTCCCTATGGTACTACTGATGTTTTCGTTATGATATTCTGGAATGTATCAAGAATATGGGAAGGGATTTTTGTCTTCCCTTTCACCATTTCCAAAATATGTTGGGTGACTTCAGATTCAAGAATGGGAATATATGTCCATTATATAGCTAGAGTAGGTGTATGTACATACTCCAGTCCTCCATTTCCTATCATTGGATACTGACAATACTTGTTCATGGGGGTAGAGAGTTGAGTCGTCCCTATGTTTTTCATTGAAGCTTTCTGATTGACTTATCTATGTAATTACAAACAAGACTATTGGAAGGCTTGATCAATGATTGTAGTTGTATCTTCTCGCTCACTAATTTCCACAACATTTGGTTAGTGGGATTCCTTGAATGCATCTAGATGAGTATACTAGATGATGGAATTGAGGATGACGATTGTATGTGCTTGTTCACTATTTTACACTAAGATGGGTTAATGGACTTCTCTGGAGGGTTAAAAGGAAGGAACCTTCTCCCTATTGGATGGATATTGTCCTTGGATGTTCATCTTGCATGAGTGGGTCTGAGGGACCTGCGGAAGATAGCTAAAAAAAACACCCTCATCATGTTGAGGGTTTTCTACTGCATGGCATTGGTAGTGGTGATTACTGGTAGGAGCTTTTGGGAAGTACCCCTGTGTCTTCGAGATGAGGCCATGGGTGGCCGCTTGGTCGACCTAATTTGAATAGGGGAGGGATTGGTGATTGTGTTCTAGGGATAAAATCCTGAAACGATTGAATAAGTTGGTTGGTACCATCTGCTTCTAGACCACCATTCGTCATTGGTCGGATGACCAAGGGTTATTCTTGATTTGGAGGGCATGTCGGGTAACCTCTATGGTCGGGATAGTACTATGATGACATTACTCTCAGACCAATTCATTGGAGGCCTAGTGTTGAAGATGATGATTCTATAAAGACAACCTTAGAGTGGGTAAGGACCAATCTTGAGCAACATCCATGAAATTCCAGGGTGAAAAGCTGAAGGAAGAAATTTAGAATGATGGGTGTTCTTGGAAAGAAAGTTCATCTATATGACAAATAAAAACAGTGAACTCTAATAAAGAAGAAACTTTTAGATGAACACATGTGTTATTGATTCAATTGTTTGGACCTATTTTATCAATTGATAGAGTCCTAACAGATGGGTAACACTATCATCTTTGTTAGGTATTCACATCAGGTTCACCATTTTTTTGTTTTCCCAGTATGTTTTTTCATTAAGAATCATTAATTCCAAATGGTTTCCCTATGCTTTATTTACGGAATTGGAAAAAAACCAATAGTTATGTATCTAAAGAGACCTGCTTTCCAAAGGAAGGTGTTCACTTTTTGACCTATGATACTTAAGAACTTGTATGGTTAAAGAGGATGGGAGGTTGGGCTCATCACACCCTTTTAGGAAATTATTACATTCTTTGGGACTCTATTATTGATTTAAGATATGTTTATGAATCCTTATTAATTAACCAAGCGTAATGTAGGTTTCCCTTGAAATTTACAATCAATTATTTATCATGAGTGGAATTTAGAATCATCTGTATGTATTCTAGGTTCTTCATCAATGGAGATATCTGTATGTATTCGAGGTTCTCCATAAATAGTATCCTCTCATATACTACGTAGATATTTGTTGGATTTTATTACAAAAAGTAGGTTTTTAATCCACTTAGTGGGGCACTCTGGAATTTATCATCACCCAGGAAGAAGAAAGTTTTTTTATTATTTTGGAATCATACCCATATACGGGATACCTACATATCCTCATGAAAGGAATCATAACCCACATAGTTTAGTTCCACCTAATGGGACACATCATACCTTTTAAGGACGTGTGATAAGGACCTAACCATATATTTTAATTTCATGTTGTAAGGACATCTAGGTGGAAGGTTCATAGTCAATGATTGGTGTGGGACTTATTACTAATGATTCCAAGGATCTTGGAAGGAATATAAACTCCCATGTTGAATTTGACCCTAATGGGGATATAACTAAAAAAGAATAGGGTTTATTTGGAATATTGGGCTTGAACCTCAGGGATGTTTCTTACATATCTAGTTTGGATGGGAATCAAAGACCATGTATTTCAATAAGTCTCATAGGGGAGTATTCCCCTTTCATAGAAATGGGTAGTGGATTAATCCTAAATAGGGTTCCCTTATAACAGGGTCCACGAGAGATGTCTTAACTCATAGATATTTAAGCGAAACATAATTCAGGGATTAATCTTAAGTAGGATTCCTAGATTAAGGGAATTAGTATAGGACTCCTAAGGAGTATTTCCATTAAGATCGGGCCCATGGTGAAGGATTCCTACATATCCCAATTGTGGTGGGAATTATCCTTCTCATAGTTCAAGATGTGAGGTGGATTGTGAGGATGTATGATCATCAAAAATCTTTAAGCTCACATGAGACATTCTCAGTCTAAGAAACAAGAGGATGTGAAAGATTCAAAAAACTATATACATTCTCCTATACTGATGGGAGAGGCCAGGCCTATGGTGAATGAAGCTGGGGTGATGGTGGATGACGGGGCAGTGTAAGGAACCCTTCAATGTGAAATTATGATGAAGGTCATTGGGTCCAGTCTGAAAGGATATGTTTTTATTCGAGGAGGTATTCCCGAAAATGGTTTCCATAATGGCAGGTGGATATCATTCCATGTGGAAGGTAAAATCAAGTGTGATCCTCACTCCACCTATTGGGGAGTAGGGGCTCCGGGTCTTAGAGATGAGGTGGGGAAGATAGAGTCATATCCCAGAATATGAGAATATGAACTCAACAACACTATCCTTAGGGTAAGGGTCTATGTAAACATGGATATCTAGATCCATATACACTTTTAGGATCCTTGTCCTCTGGTAAGATGAGCGTGGAAAACCCTTGACCACAGATATCCAAATCTAAATGGGGGACACGATGATGTACCTTTCCCTAAGGTTTGAAAAATCAGGGGGTCTTGGTGGTGGTTTCAACATGGAATCTTCTAGAAAAGGAATACAAGGAATGATAGGCCCTTCTATGGGTGGCTTAGAAGATATCTTCAATGATGTCTCACGTAGGAGGTCCATGCAGGTATGCCGCATAGGGGTACCGCGTAGGTCCTAGGAGGAACTGAAACAAAAATTCTTAACATAGGAAGGATTACTCTATGAAATATTGATATAACTTGTGAAATGGACTAAAGGGATAATAAATCATTGGTGAGGTTTTAACTTAAGCACCCTGGGTGTCCCTTGATGTTCGTGGAAGAATCTCACACATGTATTTTCTTAAGGAAAGGACAATGTGTATATGACTTATTCTTATGGAATGAGGGTCCTTAATCAGATGTTTTGTATTTAAAACTCTCAAAGGACCTTGATCATTCTTATCCCATCCAAATATCTCTTATCTCGTGTTTTAGGGGGCTACTTGAGGAAGTATGGGGGACCTAGGTGAAGTATCTATGCAATTGTATCTTCAGTAGATCTTCCAACATTTTCAGTTGTTGAAATGGGGATCCAAGGGTATTATTTATAGGCAAGGAGGTAGGATGGTTGAAAGGATTTTTTCTATGTATGTCATGGGATTAAACCATCTACATAGATACCCCCCATAGCGATGTCAAACATATATGGATTTATAGGTCCAATGGGGTCGATATGTCTTGTAGGTCGTCAACGCATGTACTACACCTTTAGGTTGTACTCGAAAGAGCTGTGTTGGCCTTCGTGTGTGTAGCTATGCTGCATAGGTCCCTTCAACCATATTTTCTTACTTTAAATTTTCTTGACACTTTAACACATCCAATGTGCTCTTTCATGACCATTTTTCCTTCCATTATTTAAAAAAGGAGTGTCAACAAGGGTTTGTTAGGGTTTTTGGGGTTTTAGTGTCTTTTATGGGTTTTAGTGTTTTTTTGGTTTCATAGGATTTCTAGTATTTTAAGGGTTTCAGATATTTAGGGATTTTTACGGTGTAGTGTTTTAAGGTCTTTTTGGGTTTTTTTGGAGTTTTTCATGTTTTTGAATTTTTATGGAATTGTTTAACTATTTGATGGGTTTTAGGGTTCATTTAAGATTTTTAGGGGTTTAAGGTCTTTTTAGGGGTTTTAGGGTTTTAATTTTTTTATGTTTTTTCTAGTGTTTTTCTGTTTTTAAGGTCTTTTAGTGTTTTTTTATTTTTTTGGCCTTGTAAGGGGTTTTAAATGTTTTTCTAGGTTTTAATGTCTTTTAGGGATTTTTGGGTTATCTGTTTTGTTAGGGTTTTTAGGGTTTTAGGGTTTTTAGGGTTTTTGGGTTTTTAGTGTTTTTAGGGGTTTTAAGGGTTTATTGGGGGGAGGGTTGGATATTTTTTATTTCAGGAGGTTTTTTTTTATTAGGTATTTTTCTGATTTTATGGTAGTTTAGGGGTTTTGTGGTCTTTCTAGAGATTTCAGTATCTTTTTGAGTTTTCCTGTTAGGGTTATTTGAGGCAATT
Source organism: Viscum album (assembly GCA_963277665.1). Lineage (NCBI taxonomy): Eukaryota > Viridiplantae > Streptophyta > Magnoliopsida > Santalales > Viscaceae > Viscum > Viscum album. The sequence continues at coordinate 1,128,746,705 of OY728152.1, read as the reverse complement.
AGTGGCTTTAGTTATTTTAGTGTTTCTATAGTTTTAGTGTCTTTCTAGGGAAATTTTTGGTTTTGGGGTATTTTATCAGTTTTAGTGTCTTTTAGGGGCTTTGGGTGTTTTATTGTCTTTTTTGGGTTTTAGGTTTTTAGGTTTTTGGGTGTTTTTTAGGGTTTTTAGAATTTTTAGTGATTTTTGTGATTTTTAGGATTTTAATGGTTTTCATGAATTTTAGGGATTTTTATGGGTTTAGGGTGTTTTAGGGGTTTTAGGGGTTTCATGTGTTTTTATGTTTTTTAATAATTTTATTGGATTTTTTGGAATTTATGGGTTTTAGTGTTTTTCAGGGTTTTTTGGGGGGTAGGGATTTTAATAGTTTTTAGGGTTGTTTATGGGTTTTTAGGAATTTTAGGCTATTTTAGTGTCTTTAAGGGTTTAGGGTCTTTTAGGTTTTTGGGGGGTTTTAGGGTTTGTAGGGATTTTATGGGTTTTACGGTTTTACGGGGGTTTTATGAGTATTTGAGGATTTTATGAATGTTTAAGTTTTAGGGTTTTTAAGGGTATTTATGTTTTTTTTATTTTAGGAGTTTTAGTAGTTTTAGAGTGTTTGGGGGTCTTTTTATTTGTTTTAGTGTCTTTTAGTTTTTCTAAGGGGTTTTAGGGGTTTAGGGTTTTTAGGGTTTTAAAATTTTAAGGCTTTTATGTATTTTATGGGGTTTTTTGGGATTTTTATATGGTTTTTACGATATTTTATTTTTTTTATGGTAGTTTTAGGGACACTTTTGTGTTGTTTGGGGTATCAACCGTTTTCTAGGATTTTAGTTCTTTAGGGTTTTTAGTATTTTTTGGGATTTTCATGACTTTTAGGGATTAATTAGGATTTTCAGAAGGTTTGTGGGTTTGGGGGGGGGTAGGTCTTTTTCTATTTTAGATATTTTAAGGTTTTTATAGGTTTTAGGGATTTTATGTTATTTTAGGGTTTTTAGGGTTTATTGGGGTTTTCAGTTTTCTTAATGTTTTTTTATTTATTTTTTATTTTAGGTTTTTTTTTATTTTTTGGTTGTTTGATGGTTTTAATGGTTTTTTAGTGTCTTCTGGGGTTTTAGGGTATTTTGGGGGTTTTATGGTTTATAAGGTGTTTTAGGTACCTTTCAAGTTTTAGGGACTTATAGGATTTTTTAGGGGTTTGTTAATTTTAGAGCTCCATAAAGGGGTTTAGGTTTAAAAAAGGATTTTAAGGGGTTTTTGGACTTTTGGGGGTTTTTTATGGATTTTAAGGTCTTTTAGGTTTTTATGGTATTTTACAGTTTTTAGGGCCATTAAGGGATTTTTTAGTGTTTTTAGGGTCCTTAAGGGGTGTTCATGATTTTTTTGGGTCATTTTGGGTTTGTGATTTTTTTATACTCCTTTAGTATTTTAGGGGTTTAGGGTCATCTCCGATTTGGAGGGGGTTAGGTTTATTCACATACTTTTAGGGTTTTTAATTTTTTAAGGGTGTTTTAAGACCTTTCATTGTTTTTAGTGTTTTTACTGTTGTTTTGGGTATTTCAATGTTTTTAGGGTATTTTAGGGGTTTTAAGGGATGTTAGGGTTTTTAGGGATTTTAGGGTCATTTATGGGTTTTGGGTTTTTTATTGTCTTTTAGGGTTTTTAAATGTTTTTTAATCCATTTTAAGGATTTAGTGTTTTAAGGGTCTTTTAGAGATTTTGTGGTGGTTTTTGGTTTTTATGGTTTTAGGGTTCTAGGGTTTTAGGGTTCTAGGGTTTTTATGGGTTTTTGGGTTTTTGGGTTTCTTAGGGGTATTATGTATTGTTACTATTTTTATGGGTTATTTAGAGGTTTTTGGGATTTTAAGGTTTATTGTATTTTTAGATATTTTTAGGGTCTTTAGCATTTTTAGGGTTTTAGGCCTTTTATGTTCATTAGGTTTTTAGGGTATTTCAAGGTCTTTAGGTGTTTTAGGGGTTTTAGGTTTTTAATTGTTATTGTGGACATTATGGGGGTTTTAGTGTTTTTAGAGTTTTAATGGTGTTTTGGAGTTTTGGGTTGTGTTGGGTTTTTTGGGTTTTTTTTGGATTTTTATGGGTTTCAGGGTTTTTTGGGGGGTTAAAGGATGTTTTTGGGATTTTAACGAATTTTTTGGAATTTTATGGGTGTTCAGTGTTTTTAGAGGTTTTTACAGTTTTAGTGGTTTTAGGGGTTTTGGGGTCTTTAAGGGTTTATGGTTTTTAGGTTGTTATAGATTTTTTTATATTTTTATAGTTTTTAAGGTGTTTTAGTAGTTTTATGTTTTTTCAGGGTTTAGGGTTTTAAAGTGGTTTCCGAGGTTTATTAGGGGATTTTAAAATCTTATTGTTTTTAGGGTATTTTTTGGTTGTTTGGGTTTTAGCGGTTTTATGAGTTTTAGTGAATTTTAGGGGTTTTTAGGGTTGTTTAGTGTCTTCTAGAGTTTTGGGTTTTTCAGGGACATTTAGGGTTTTAAGTATTTTTAGGGTATTTTTAGGGTTTTAAGGGTTTTTTGGGTTTTTAGTGGTCTGATTAGGGTTTTTAGTGTTTTGGGGGTTTTGTTTTTTTAGGATTTTAGGGGTTTTTTGGTTTTTTGGTTTTAATGTTTTTTTGGGGGTTTTAGGGTTTTTATCATTTTTTCGTGGTTTCAGGATTTTTTTTATGATTTTTAGGGTTTTATGGTTTTTAATTTGTTTTTGTGGTCTTTTGGTTTTTATCATTTTTCAATGTTTTTTGTGATTTTTGTGTATTTCTAGGATTTCTAGAGGTTTTCTAAGATTTTACGGATTTTAGAGGTTTTAGAGTTTTTAGGGAATTTAATATTATTTTTGGGTATTTATGGATGTTTAGGGGGTTTGGGGTCTTTTGTGTTTTAGGGTTTTTATGGTCTTTGAGGAGTTATTTGGGTTTTTTTATTTTTTTTAATGTTTTTTGGGTTTTGGGGTTTTTTGGTTTTTGGATTTTGAATGGTTTTAGGGTTTATTATGTTTTTAGGGTTTCTAGGGTTTTTATAGGTTTTATGGTTTTATAGGGGCTTTATTGGTTTTTAGGATTTTTATGGTTTTTAGGGTTTTTAGGGGTTTTGGGGGTTTGTAGGATTCTTTTATGGGGGTTTAGGATTCTTTCAGGGTTTTAGGGCTTAATGGTTTTAAGGATCTTTTAGTGTTTTAAGAATTTATATGGATTTTATGTTTTTTAGTGTTTTTTTGGATTCTAATGGTTTTAAAGGTGTTTTTCAAATTTTTAGTGTTTTTAGGGGTTTTTTTGTTTAATTTTTTTTAGGGATTGTTAAGGTTTTTAGGTATTTTTGGATTTTTAGTTTCATAGGGATTTTAAGGTGTTGTAGGAGTTTTATAGTTTATAGGGGGTTTTCAGAATTTCTTTTTTTAGATTTTCTATGGGTTTTAGGGGTTGGATATAATTTTAGGCAGTTTTAAAATCTTTTATGCGTTTTGGGAGTATTTTTGGGATTTATTTTATAGTATTTAAGGTATTGTAGTTTTTTTATAGTCTTTTATAGGTTTTACAAATTTTTAGGGTCTCTTTTGAGTTTTTAATGTATTTGTAGGGTTTTGGAGTCATGTTAGTATTTTTTGGGTTTTAGGATTTTTTATGAGATTTTTTGGGATTTTTAGGGATTTTGGGTTTTAGGATTCTTAGGGGTTTTAGGGATTTTAGGTATTTTTAGGTGGTTTTGGGGATTTTTAAGGTTTTAGGGGTTTTTAAGGGATTTTTGGGTTTTAATGATTTTTGAGGGGTTTATGGTTTTTATAGGTTTTAAGGGATTTAAGGGTTTTTAGGGGTTTCCAGGGTTTTAGGTTTGTAGGGTTTTCTTGTTTTAGGGTTTTTTTGGGGTTTTATAATTTTATTAGTGTTTTTAATTTTTTAGGGGTGTTATTGTTTTTAGGTTTATTTAAGTATTTTGTTGTCTTTTAAGGTGCGTTTTTTGATTTTTTAGGATGTTTAGGTTTTTTGTGGGTTTTTTGGTATTTTCGGATTTTCGGATCTTTTAAATGTTTTTTAGGTTGGGGTGTTTAGTGAATCTTTAGGTTTTTTGGGTATTAGGTTCCTTCTAGGATTATTATCATTTTTAGTGTTTTTTATATATTTTTTGGTTTTAGGGTCTTTTAGGGTTTTCAAGTTCTTTTAGGGGTTTCATTAATTTTTGGGGATTTTTATTTTTTAGTGTTTTCAGTTTATTTATGATTTTTATGATTTTTTAGAGGTTTTAGGGGTTTTGGGTTTTAGATATTGGGGGGCGATTTTGGGGGTTTAGGCGTTTAAGAGGTACTATAGGGTTTTTAGGTATTTGTTTTGGTTTTTGGGTTTTTTTGGTTTGTTCGGTTTTTTAGTTATTTTCTTATTTTAATGTTTTTAGGGTATTTTATGGTTTTTTATGATTTTTAAAAGGTTTTATGGTATTTTTTTGGGGGTTTTGGGATATTTTAGTGTTTTTTATGTATTTTATGGTCTTTTAAGGTTTATAGGGGTTTTTTGGGTTTTAGGTGGTTTAGGGAATTTTAGGGGGTTTAGGGTATTAAAATTTTTTTGTGACTTTTAGGGTTTTAGGATCTTGTTTGGTTTTTTATGGTTTTTGTGTCTTTTAGGTTTTAGGTTGTAAGGTTTGGGTTTTATGGTATAGGGTTTAGGGTTTATGAGTTAAGGTATAGGGTTTAGTTTGTATAGTTTATGGTTTAGGGTGTAGTGTATGAGGTTTAGGGTGTAGGTTTTAGGGTTTATGATTTAGGGTTTAGTGTATACATTTTAGGGTGTAGGTTGTAGGGTTTTGGGTTTTGGTTTTAGGGTATAGAGTTTCAGGTGTAGGGTTTAGGGTTTATGGTGTTGGGTATATATTTTAGGGCGTAAGGCTTAGGTTTTATGAGGTTGGGTATAATGTTTAGATTTTTTATGTTTTTGAGGGATTTTAGGTGTTTTAGAGGTTTTAATATCTTTTCATGGTTTCATAGGGTTTTTAGGTATTTTATGGGCCTTTAGGTTTTTTGGGGTTTTTTGGGGTTTTGGGGATTTTTAGACTTTTATAGTTTTTAGTGGTTTTTAATGACTTTATTGGGTTTTTAGTGTTTTTATGGGTTTTTAGGGGATTTTATATTTTTAGGGGGTTTTGTTGGGGGTTTAAGTTTTTTTAGTTTATGATAGAGTTTTTAGGTGTTTTATGGAGTTTAGAGATTTTTTTGGGTTATGTTATGGTTTTTTGAGTTCTTAGGTCTCTTCTAGGGTTTTTAGGGTTCTTTTTAGGGATTCTTTATGAATTTTATGGTATTTATGTATTTGTAGGGGTTTTAGTGTTCTATGGGATTTTTAGGGAATTTTATGGTTTTGTTGGATTCATTTTGGTTTTTTTTAGGGTATATTTGGGTTTTTAGAAAGTTCTTAAGGTTTTTTGGAGTTTTTGGGATTTGTAGTTTTTTGTGGGGTTTTATGTGTTTCATTTTTTATAGTGGTCTGAATGTTCTCTTAATGGTTTATCAGTTTTTTTTGTATTTGTTTTTTTTTTGGATTTTTATATTTGTTTACTATTTTTTGAGTTTTTTGGGGTTTTTGGTGTTTCTAGATTTTTTAGGGTTGTTTTGGGGTTTTTATAGTTTAGGATTTAGTCTATATGGTATATGGTTTTCGGTGTTGGATATATGGTTTAAGGTGTAGGTTATAGGGTTTATAAGTGTAAGGTATAGGGTATATGGTTTATGGTTTATGGTTTAGGGTATATGGTATAGGTTTTAGGGTGGAGGTTTTAAGGTTTTGGTTATAGAGTATAGGTTATAAGATTTAGGGTTTAGGGTTTAAGGTGTATGGTATAGGGTCTAGGGTGTAAGGTTTAGGGTCTAGGGTGTAGGGTATATGGGTTAGGGTGTAGGGTGTAGGGTTTAGAGTTTTGGGTGTAGGGTATGGGATTGGGGGAGTAGGAGGGTGAAGGGTGTATGGTTTAGGGTGTAGGGTGCAGGGTATACGGTTTAGGGTGTAGATATTAGTGTTTAGGGTGTGGGGTATAGGGTTTGGGGTGTAGGGTTTAGGGTTCGGTGTTGGGGTATAAGGTTTTGGGTGTAGGGTTTAGGGTTTTGTGTGTATGGAATATGGTTTACTGTGTACGGATTAGGGTTTATGGTGTAGGTTATGGGGTTTAAGGTGTATGTTATAGGGTTTAGGGTGTAGGGTATCGGGTTTAGGGTGAATGGTTTGGGGTTTAGGGAATAGGTTATGGAGTTTATGGTTTCTGGATTAGTTTTAACGTGTATCGTATAGGGTTTAGGGTATAGAGTTTATAGCTTTGGGTGTTGGGTATAGGGTTTAGGGTCTAGGGTTTACGGTTTATGTTTTACGGTTTAGTGTTTATGGTATTGTGTTTAGTGATTAAGGTATGGGTTATAGGGATTTGGATGTATTGTATAGTGTTTGGGGTGTAGCATATAATGTTTAGGGTGTTCGGTATAGGGTTTAGGGTGGAGGGTATAGGGTATTGGGTTTTTTTTATTGGGTATAGGGTTTAGGGTGTGGGTTTCAGGTTTAGGGTGTAGGGTATAAGGTTTAGGGTGTAGGGTTTTGGTTTTAGGGAGTAATTTATAGGGACTATGATTTATGGTTTAGTGTTTTGGGTGTTGGGTATCGAGTATAGGGTATAGGGAATTGGGTGTAGGGTTTAGGGTATAAGGTATTGGTTAAAGGGTTTAGGGTGTAGGGTATATGGTTCTTAGTGTAGGGTTTTGGGTTTATTTTGTAGTGTATAATGTTTAGGGTGTTGTGTTTAGGGTTTAGTATTTAGGGTTTAGGGTTTTTGGTGTTGGTTTTATGGTTTCGTGTGTAGGGTTTAAGGTTTATGATGCAGGTTATTGGGTTAATGGTGTAGGGATTAGGTTATTGGGTGTAGGGTATGGCATTTAGGGTGTACATTTTTCAGTTTGTGGTGTAGGGAATTGGGTTTATAGTTTAGGGTTTAGGGTGTATGGTATCATGTTTAGAGTGTAGGATTTAGGGTTTTGGGAATATGGTGTAGAGTTTAGGGTGTAGGGTTTATGGTGTAGGTTATTAGGTTTTTTTCTAGGTATAGAGTTTATGGTGCAGGGCTTTGGATTTAGGTTTTTTAGGGGTTTTTTGGGGATTTAGGTTTTTTTGGGGGTTTTAGGGGTGTTTTGGGGTTTTTAGGGTTTTTAGGTTTTTAGTGTTTATAGGGTTCTTTGTTTTTTTGTGGGATTTTTGGGTCTTTTAGTGGTTCTCAGGATTTTTTTGGTTTTAAGGGTCTTTAAGTGTTTTACGGTTTTATGATCTATTATGGTTTTTAGTTTTTTTTATTGGTATATGGTTATTAGGTAATTTTAGGTGATTAGGGGTATTTAGCGTCTTTTAGGTTTATGAGTGTTTTCTAGGTATTTTTAGGGTTCTTAGAGGGAGTTGCTGTTTTAAAGTGCTTCTTAGGTTCTTTAGGGTCTTTGGGGGTTTGGGGGGTTTATGAGTATCTAAGGGGTTTATCTTGGGTTTTTGGTCCCTTTAGGTAATTTTTAGTGCTTTAGTGTCCTTTATGATTTTTGTGGATTTTTTAGAGTCATTTTTGGATTTTAGGGGTTTTAGGGTCGTTTTGGTTTTTACTGTTTTTAAGACCCTTTAGGGATTTGGGTTTTTAGTGTCCTTTAGTTTTTTTTTGGTTTTTATAGTCTTCTAGGATTTATAGGTTTTTATAGTCCTTTAGGGGTTTTTAGGTTTATGTATTTTTAGGGTGTTTAGGGTTTTTAGAAATTTTTAGGTTCTTTTGGGGTTTTTAGAGTTGTTATGGTTTTTGGGGATTTTTAGGGTTTTTTTGGGTGTTTTAGGGGTTTTCAGTGTTTTAGGGGTCATAGTGTTTTTAGGTTTTTGATGTTTTTTTGGGTTTTTATGGTTTTTTTTGGATATTTAGGTTTTTAGGGGGTTTTATAGTTTTTAAGGTTTTATGGTTTTAGGTGTTCTCTTGTTTTTTAGGAACATCATTTGTTTTTAGGGGTTTTTAGGGGTTTTTGTTTTTTGGGGATTTAGGGGCTTTTATAGTTTTAATGGTTTTTTAGTTTTTTAGTTTTTTTAGTGTTTTAAATTTTTTTGGGTTTTATAGTGGTTTTATGGTATTTTTGAGGTTTCCATGGTTTTAGGGTTTTAGGGTCTTTTGGGTTTTAGGGTTTTTTAGCGTTTTTAGTGCTTTTATGGTTAAAGTTCTTGAAAACATTGAAAAGGGAAATTAGATACTCCCATAATTTTGGAAAATTAAAGAAAACAAATTGAATGAAGGATTTAGAGAAAATTGTTGAAGAAGACAAATTTGAAAATGAAAATAATTCGCCTACGTACTGAATCCTGTGAGTGGTTTGTAGAAGGCATCACTTGCGAACCAAATGGTTTGCAGAATGAAGACAATGGTGTTGAGCCCAACGAATTGTGTTGTTGGAAGAATCAAGCTGGAGAACCCCTCCCCCACATATCGTGGCCGCAACAATGGCATTGGAAGAATCAAGATGGAGAATCCCGCCCCCGCGTACTGTCCCCGTGAATCACGTTGTTGGAGAAATAGAGGTGGAGAATGTTTCCCCCACTTACCGTCCCCCATGAACTAAACAATTCATGGGAGAGGCAAATCCAACAATGCCCCATGAACAAGATGAAGTGGTTCACAAAATTGAGGTGGTGATTTTTGCCACCACAAACTGCATCCCTTTGTTGACTGAGTTTTCTACAAGTTGGGGGATGTCTGGTGGGCTTACGAAAAACATTTCGTGCAATCCATAGATCCAGCATCCCTAAAACTCTATAAAAGGAACTCCATGAGAGATGAGAAATTTACCGGAATTTAGAAGATTGGATGGACTTTTGAGACAGATTTATGAAGAGATTGATCGATGGGGCATGAGCCTATTCTGACGAGTTTCTGTAAGTATAAACTCTCCACATAGAGGAAAAATAAAGAAGGAAACATAATAATTTTCAGACTAAAAACCATATCTCCTTCATGGAGAAAATTCCCATAAGGCACTGAAACTTTTCCCCTTCGTCACTCTCACACCCCGTATGGCACAAATCTATGCAGGTGGAACCATGCATAGCGTATCACCATGAAACATGGACAAAAATCGGCGCCATGTGGAATCATTCTACACAGGCAGGACCTTGTCCCACATAGCAAAAGACTACGTGGACTGCATAAAGCTCCATGTACCATCATGGTATGTGGATGGTCCCTCCACCCGCGAAACAACATGCTACGTAGGGAGTCCCGTAGCTCACATGAATACATGGTACACAGAATGGGGTACCCTCGGATGTTCTACTCTCCAGATTTGATCACCTCTGTCCATTTCCATCATACTCTCCATAGCCCCTTGACAAACCAGTCTAATGGAATCAGGCCAAAGCTTCTTCCAAAGCCACCAGACCAATATGATAAAACCTCCAGGCATATCAAGATGGCCTTTTGAGTTTACATACCCATGGTAAGTAGTGACATTTGGGTAATCCTCGAAATCACTCGGACCCCCAAAATGTCCCTAAGTTTACATTCCCACATTAAAACGAGGACCAAACTTCGATAATCACATGTACCTCATTATTATTAAGGACTAAGGGTAATTGATGGATTTTCCTTTCCATGATATCTAGTGATAAATAGAAGTGATCTTTCTCACATTTCCTCTTGATGATGAATGATACTTCTCCCGTTTCCTAGAACCCATTTTAGGAAACTCCCACTGAGGCATGTCCCTTACCTTTCCATAGGTGGTGGCGCTCTTTCCCATATTCTCCTCATCCCAAGACACATCTGGGTAAACCACTAGATGTGACTATCCTGGATATCAAAACAAGGTATGAAATTTTAACACTCAAATCCCCCATCTCTAAAGATTTGGGATCATAGCCATGACCTATTTTGTCATCATCATCTTCCTTTTCCATCAGCTTGGAAAGGGAAAGTGTGTGGTTCTCAAAATATCCATCTTTCTCTTGTTTCTCACAACGAGAATAAATCACATGGTCATATAGGTTAAAGGTGATAAAGACGTCTGAAACATCCCTAGAAATGAACTATGAGAACTATGATTCGTACTCTGATCAGGATAGGTAGGATTCCTTCCAAATTCTCTATCTGAAGGGACATTCTCCTTCCAAGCCAGTCCCAATTAAATTTCACGAAACTTGATAGGGAATCCTCTTTAGGAGTAATCCCTGACTTCTTCATCTCAATTTTGAAGCTCCCATGTGTAAGACCCAATCATTCCCCCACAAATGGACTGCCTCTATAGTATAATCATCGACTCAAACTGAACTATGGGGTCTCTGATTCCCAACAAACTAGGATATGTAGGAAGACTCCTGGATGTCCAAATCCAACACCCAAATCACCCTAGTTTTTTCCGATACATATCCCTGGTATGGTCATATCCACCCAAGACACCATATCTATTTTGGGAATCATAGGCCACTTCAGTATTAGTCCAACATGAAATTTTGACTAGTCATCTTCTGCCTAGATGTCTAAGTCACATGCCATTAAATAGCATTGATGGGTCCTTGTCACATAACCTTAATAGGTGTTGTGCCCAGTAAAGTGACATTGAACTACGTGGAATCTAATTACTCTTACAAGGATACATAGGAAGCCCTTCTTGTGGGTTCGATCCTGATATCAAAATGACCTCCCCCCTGGATGATGATAAACTCCAAATCACCTCATCACATGGATTAAATCATTGTTATGTTAATAAAATTCCATTGAATCATTACACACAGATGTATTCATTAATATAGAACCTTCGATACATAGTGATGATTCTGAACCCATGAAAAATTCTGATTGATCTTGTGACAAGGGTGTAATCTATGGACACATGCTTGAGAATAAACCAAGGATTCACAACCATATGAACATTTCTTGAATATAACAGAGAGTCCCAAAATAGGAAATAATTCCCTCCAAAAGGGTGTGATGAGCCCAACCACCAATCCTTTTCTTCAATTGATTCCTTATGTGTTGTTGGAAAAATCATTCAAAAAGATCATGCCTCTTGAAATTTTTTCCATTTATCATGGATAAAAGGGTTGTTGGGTGTTTCGGGATCAATGAAAACTCACTAGAGACCATCTGAGGACATTGTACCCAATTTGTACTAATTTAAAAAACATTGAACCCCCTGAAATCACCAACTGGGACCACTCAACTATGGAACTGACTTCATAATACAAGAAGGATATACTACCCAATACTTGTGGGACCATATTTTTCTATGAAAGGGGTATGATGTGAATTTGGTCAAAACAAAAATGGTGAACCTGACATGAAACACTCTATAACCACATGAAATTAGTTTTTATCTATCAGGACATTGTGTTCTCTCCCACACACACACCTCAGGTCAGAACCACAGGGTTTTTATGGTTTTATGGTTTTAGGGTTTTTATGGTGTTTATATTTTTTAATGTTTTCTAGATTTATAGGGTTTAATGGGTTTATGGTTTTTATGGGGTTTTTATGGTTTTCGGGGTTTTATCATTTTATATGATTTTTTGGGTTTTTTGGGGTTTTAAAAATGTTTTTAGGGTTTTAAGTATTTTTATTGTCTTCTATTTTTTATAGGGTTATTTTGGGCCCTTTTGGGATTTTTATGTGTTTTTTCATCTTTTAGGGTTTTATTTTTTTAGGGGTTTTTGGGTCTTTTAGAGTGACTTTATGGTTTTTAGGGTTGTTAGGGGTTTAAGGGTTTTAAGTATTTTCAGGTGTTTTTTGGGGGGTTTCAAGGGTTTTTGGTTTTATTGGGGTTTTAGGAGTTTATGGTTTTAAGGGTTTATAGGATTTTAAGGTGTTCTTTATGGATTTATTTAGTTTTATAGTCTTCCTAGGTTTTTAGGGGGTTTTTTTGTGTTTAGTTATTTTTGGGATTGCTAAAGGGTTGCAGGTTTTTATGGGGTTTTAGGGGTTTTTATGGTTTTTCGTGGGGTTTTTAGGATTTTTATTATTTTAGTTTTTTAAGATATTTTTTGAGATTTTAAGGCTTTTAATGGGTTTTAGGGATATTTAATGGTTTTTAGGGTTTTTAGGGATTTTGGGGATTTTGGGGGATTTTATTGTGTTTATGTGTTTTTTAGTGTTTTAGGGTCTTTTATTTTTTTAAGATATTTATGTTTTTAGTTCTTTTAATGAATATTTAATGGTTTCTATGGTCTTTTGTGTTTTAGGGGTTTTTTATATTTTTAGGGGTTTTAGTGTATTTTAATGTTTTGGGTTTTTTGGTTTTTATGTGTTTTTTGGGATTCTCGGTGTTTTTAGGGTTTTATGGGTTTTAGGGTTTTTTATCTTTTTAAGGGGTTTTATAGATTTTAGGGTTTTGGGAGTTTATGTTTTTCAGAGTTATTAGCTTTATTTTTAGATTTCTCAGGCTCTTTCTGGTTTTAGGGTTTTTTCAGCTTTTGCATTTTTAGGATTTTCATAGGTTTTTTTATAGTTTTAGGTTTTTATTAGTGTTTTTTAAATTTTTAGGGGTTTTAGTGTATTTAGTTTTTTATGGATTTTAGTGTTTTAAGGTATTTAGATGGTTTTAAAGGTCCTTTGGGTTTTTATGAAATTTTAGTGTTTTTAGGATTTTCGGGTTTCCAATATTTTTAGGGGGGTTAGGGTTTTTATTTTTGTTTTAGGATTTTTAGTTCTTTAAAGGGTTTTAAGGTTTTTTTGGTATTTATTGAATTTTTGGGATATTTAGGGTTTTAGGGGTTTTTTGGGAGGGGGTGGGCATTTAAGTTTTAAGGGTTTTTTTGTTTTTTTAGTGTTTTAGGGTTTTATGGTGACACTGGGGTTTTATGAGTATTTTAGGGTTTTATTGGGTGTTTATTGTGTTTTGGGGTTTTAGAGTCTTTTATGTGTTTTCTGGTTTTTATGGTTTTATGGTTTAGGGTATTTTTAGGGTTTTTAGGTGTTTCTAGGGGGGTTTAGGGCAGAGGAAGATTCGGTGCCAGGCTATTCCTATCCCCCCAGAAAAACTTTATTATAAAAAAGAAGCGGCAGACAAGGGAGGGGAGGGGTCAAATGACCCGCACCCAAAAACCCTTAACGACCCCAAAAAAAATAATGTTCAAGGAAAAAACAAACAAAAAAGGTCCAAAATAAAGGGCACACACAAAAGATCACGTTAGTCAATATCACCACCGAAGTCATCCAACTCCACGCCGCGGCAACCGAAGCTCGCACCTAGGTCAGTGGCCACACTAGTAAAGAATAAGTCTGATTCAGCACCTGTATCCATAGAATCACATCCCGACTCGTACTCCTCCTACATTCCAAGCATCGACAAAAGATTCTCTCTGGCCCTCTTCTGCTCTACAGTTTGTGAAGTCCGCTCCCACGAATTGTCTTTGAGATTTAGCTTGACCTTCATGGATGTGGCCCGGGTTGCCATAGGTCACAGGAGGGCAGATTAATCCTTCTGCAGCCTACGCTTCGGTGGAGCAGAGGTAGAACCATCCTCATGCATTGCTTCCTCACAAATTACTCCATCACTCGCCGCACTTGAGACCTTTTTGCGCCCTTTTTTCTGCCAGACTGAGAATTTTTAGCACCCCCTTCTAACAGCTTATTTTTTTCTTCCTTCAACATGGCCATAGAAGAATTTATCATGCGGTCATCCTCATAAAATCTCTCTTTGAGTCTCTTAGCTTCCCCATATAGGAGAAACCTTTCCCATTCAACCATTATCATATCATGCAGCAGCACACAATGATCATCAGCAAATGGGGAACCAAAAACTGTAATGGATATTTATAGGTTTGGGGTCATATCGCCTGAAACAGTAGTGAGTCGTGGTGGAGAAAATCCCATCGGGGCCACACCAGGAGCACATGACAGGTCCTCTACTTCACTGGTCCCTTCCGCAATAGGAGGTGAGCCTACCTCCAAGAGAGTACTCCCTATATCATCACACCCCACAAGCACGAGGAGGGAATCATTCCAATTGGTGCATCGCAACCTAGGACTCCAGGACTTCCCTTCTATCACAAACCTCTCCTTCTCAGCCAAAGAAATTTTCCACTCATCCCCATCTCGCACGCCTTGCGCATCCATATCCCCTTGCGCAATCTCACCCATCAACACATCATCACTTGCCTCCTTAGCTGAGACTAAATCCTGAAACCTGTTATGAAGAGCCGCAGCATATCCCTCTGGGAGTCTGCTAGTACTAGTACCCCCACTACCCATCTTGCAGACCATATTCTCTCCTCCCAGTGTTGATGCCAGGGGGGACACCAACTGGCCGTTCCCATGCCCCTCCTCCATTGCGGTCGCTTTCCCTTTGTCCAACTATCTCCCCGAAGCTTCACCACATCCGCAGACAACTTCAGCATAGGGTTCTCATCCCCTTCAGTCATTAGCACATTCTCAGTAATGGAAGCTCCTGAAAAACAAGAATCTCTAGCTAGACTGATGCTAAAACCACCCGATTCCATCAAAGCAACTTCCAGATCAGTACCAGGCATATGGTCTGTCAAACAGAAAACTTTACCAACCTGGGTATGGGGCGAGGTCTCTTTTTCCACCACCCAAGTGAGGGTGGTATCCCCAGAACTCATCTGAACTAGAGATGGACCAATACTTCTAGGGGAAAAACATCTTCCAAACTGAGAATTATGCCCAAAGCTCCAACAGTTAGAATAGAAGACATGCCATGACTCAAAAATGACTGGTTTCCACCACCGGAGCTCCTCTCCTACAGCAATCCAGACATCATCCACTGGATCTTTTGAAGCATCAACCTCAACAAAGGCCCTTGGGGAAACGGGGTGGAAAAGGGCCCTATTCCTTCTATCCACACAGAGGAACCTCCCCACCATATTTCCAACCATTGAAAGAATAGAGAAATTATGAAACAGAAGGGGGAGTTCATGAAATCTAACCCATGTCGCAACCATCAGAGAGCCCCGCTTTAGATGAAAGTCAAATCTCCACAAAAAAAGAAACAAGTGAGCGCCATTTCATATTCGAGGAGCCACCGACCAGGCCAGAACCAGATCCTCCTCAGATGGGAAGCGGATCATGATGTGGGAGCTATCGACCAGACTCACCGTCGAGAAATCCCTAAGCTTCTTGAAAGAAGATACAAACCTATTGAAGGAGGCCACCAGGGAATGTTGCATCAGGAACCTCGCAAAAAGAGTCAGGCAATGCAGATATGAGGCTTCAGTGAACTCTCGAATCGAGAGGGGAAGATGCAGACATCCTTCAAAGAGCTCTCTAACCTTCGGAGAAAGCACCATTTCTAGGAAATAGGGTAGCAAATCAAGGGAAGAGAAAGCCGAGGAAGGGGAGTCCTCAAAGGGAGGGTCCTCCCCCGTAGAGAGGGGGGGCTTCATTTCCATCATCTTCAACCAGGAAGGGAGGGGAAGCTGCCATCGCAAGAGAGGCGAATCGCCAGAGCTGCCATCGATCTCTCCTACTCTAGGGTGAATTATGGGTTTTAGGGTGTTTTTGTGTTTTTAGGTATTTTAGTGTTTTTGGGATATTATGTTTTTTTTGAGTTTTAGGGTTTTTTGGGTTATTAGTGATTTTAGGGGTTTTAGGGTTTTCATGGTTTTTATGTTTTTTATGTTGTTTAATTTTTTAGTGTTTTTTGTATTTGTTTAGGGTTTTAAGGGTTTTAGTTTTTTTAGGAATTCTTAGGTTCTTTAGGTCGTTTTGGGATTTTTAGGGTATATGGATAATTTGTTTTTTAGTTGTTTTAGGGTTTCTGTGTTTTTTTAAATTATGGGGTTTTAGGGTCTTTTATGTGTTTTATGGTTTTTTGATTAATTGTGGATTTTTATTGGGTTTTAGGGTTTTTATCAGTTTTGGGGGGTTTAGTGTTTATATGGGTTTTTTTGGTTTTTTGGGGGTATTTAGGATTTTCTTTATTTTATGGGATTGTTTGGGGGTATTTTAGGGTTTTTAGGGAGTTTTACAGTTTTAGGGTTTTTAGATTTTTTTATGTTTTTTAGGGGGTTTTAGGATCTTTTAATGGGTTTTACTAGTTCTTTGGTTTTTTTATTTTTAGGGTTTTAATCATTTAATGGTTTTTAGTGTTTCTAGGGTTTTTAGGTTTTTATGGTTTTACAATTTTTTTAGGTTTTCAGGGCTTTGTAATGGTTTTTAGGGTTTTTATTTTTTAAAGGGTTTACGGGTTTTAGTGTTTTTATATGTTTTATAGTTTTTTTGGGTTTTTTCCTTTTAATCAAATTTTAGGGATTTTAGGGTTT
Source organism: Viscum album (assembly GCA_963277665.1). Lineage (NCBI taxonomy): Eukaryota > Viridiplantae > Streptophyta > Magnoliopsida > Santalales > Viscaceae > Viscum > Viscum album. The sequence goes on along the minus strand of OY728152.1, from coordinate 1,128,730,471 downwards.
CAGCGATTTTAAGTGTTTAATGGTATTTTAAGGAATTTAGGGGTTTTCACTACATTTTTAATTAGTTTTAGGGTTTTAGGATTTCTAGGGGTTTAGGGGTTTTAGGTTTTGGTGGTTTTATTAGGATTTTTTATGGTTTTAAATGGGTATTTAGTATTTTTAGGGTTTTACTAGGTTTTAAAGGGTTTAAAGGAATTTTAGAGGCTTTAGATGGTTTTTATGTTGTTCTCTAATTTTTATTGTCTTTGAGTGTTTTTTGGGTTTTAGGGTCATTTAATTCTTTTTTATGTTTTTTGGGGATTTAGGGGATTTAAGGGTTTTTTGGGTTTTAGGTTTCATAAGTTTTTTTGAAAAGAAGGCTTGAGACTTTGTAAAAGATGCCTGGTACCCCAAATTTTATTAACAAAAAAAATATGAAGTGTCATAAAGAGGGTTTACAAGCATGGGTGTGAAGATCACCATTCATATATTAAACAACAAAAGTCACACAAAAGGGAGGGGTGACCAAGGACCACAATGAGCTCTATTCCAAAAGTTCCTTTTTGGATAAATCATTATCCACTATGTTTGACTCCCTTTAATAATTAGTGACATTGATAGTGAGAGTCTTAGAGAGGTTGAGATGTTCAATCCATTGTGGGAGGATTCTATAATTAACCTTCGAGGATTTGTTCTAGAGCAAATCCATTGCAAGCATCGAGTCAAATTAAAGCTAGTGTAAGTTCCACCCAAATTGAGCTACAAACATGACAACCATAATCATTACGCAAAGCTCCATCTCAAAAGCACATCCAATTCCAATGTTTTAGTAGAATCAGCCTTTCACAAATCCTCTATATGCCCATAATATCCCACCATATCCTTATAGTTTGGGTTCTCCCACCTCTGTGCCATCAACATTGACTTTAACGTTTTAGGGTTATTACGTTTTTTTGTGATTTTTAAGGCTTTTTGGGTTTTTAGGTTTTAGGGTTTTCTTTTGGTTTTCATGGGTTTTCATCATTTTGGGGATTTTTTGGCTCTTTCATGGTTTTAAGATATGTTTTAGGGGGTTTTTCAAGATTTTAGGGTTTTTAGGGAATATTAGGTTTGTTGATGGTTTTTAGGGTTTTTAGAGTTTTTAGGCCCTTTATAATTTTTAGGGTTTTTATATTTTTTAGTCCTTTTAGAGTTTTTATGGTTTTGGGTCTTTTTTAATTTTAAGTGTTTTTGTGTTTTTAGGGTTTTATAGGGTTTTATGGGGTTTTAAATTTTTTAGGGTTTTTGTGGTTTTAATGGGTTTTATAGTTTTTAGGGGGTTTTAGTGTTTTTAGGATGTTTTTATGATTTTATAGAGTTTATTTTATTTTATATTCTTTTGGGGGGTTTTAGTGTTTTATCGTTTTAGGGGGTTAAAGGATTTTTAGGTGTTTTTAGGTTTTCTTTTGTTTTAGGGGTTGTAAGTTTTGTAGGGAAATTTTATAGGATTTTAGGTTTGCTTATATTTTTATGGTTTCTAAAAGTTTTTAGGGTTTTGGGGTTTTTAGTACACTTTTGGGTGTTTAGTGTTTTAGTGTTTTAGTATTTTTTTGGTATTTTAGGGGTTTGGGTGTTTTTAGGTTTTTTGTGGTTTTTTAATTTTTAGTGGTTTAAATGTGTTTAAGGTATTTGGTGTTATTTTTTGTTTTTGGGGTTGTTTTAGAGTTTTTTGGGTTTGTAGGATTTTAGGAAATTTTTGAATGTTTAGGGTCTGTTCGAGTTTTTAATAGGGTTTTATGGGTTTTAGTATTTTGAAGGGTACTCGGGATTTTTTTTCTATTTTTAGGGTTTTGGGGTTTTTATATATTATAGGATTTTTTAGTTTTTTAGGGGTTTTTTGGGTTTTATGGGTTCTCAAGGGCTTTAGTTTTTTCAAGGTTTTTTATGCGTTTATAGGGTTTTTAGGGTTTTTTAGTGGTTTTAGGTTTTTGGGTATTTTTGGGTATTTGGATGTTTTAGTGTTGTTTTAGGGTTACTATTGTTTCTAGGGGTTTTATGTATTTTGGGTATTTTGTTTTTTAGAGTTTTTTTGGGTGGTTATGGGGTTTTTGGTTCTTTTAGGGTTTTTTTGGGGGTTTTAGGGGTCTTTTAGGGTCTTTAGGGGTTTTATGGTTTATAGTATCATTAGTGTTTTAAAGTATTTTGGGGGTTTCTTTCATTGTTTTTAGGGGGTTTTAGGGTTTCTAGTTGTTTTTATGCCTTTTTAAGATTTTTGGGGTTTTAGGGTTTTTAGGGGTTTATTGTTTCTAGGGGGTTTTTTGAATTCCTATGAGTTTTCATATATTTTTTAGGATTTTTAGGGAGTTTAGGGTTTTTGATTTTTTGTGGTTTTTATTGTATTTTACGAAAAAGCAGGTGTAGTACCAGGATATTCCTTGCCCCCCAAAATTTATTAGAAAAAGGAGAAAAGAAAACGAAGAATGGGGCAGAGTCAAACAACCCATGCCCAAAAATAGCTACATAATGGGGTCCCCATCAACATAAAAACCATAAACATCACCTTTATCACCTCCTATCCCAGCTGCTACAAATATCCAGAAGCTCAGTTTCAAGTATCCAACACCTCTTATGGTATTTTAGGGGTTTAAATGTTTTTAGGGTTATTTTTTTAGGTTTTTTTGGGTTTAAGGGTTTTTAGGGTTTTATGTGGCTTTAGGATATTATCCTTATAGGGGTGTTTTGGGGTTTCTAAGGTTTTATTGGTTTTTTGGGTTTTTATGGTTTTTACAGTTTTTAAGAGTTTTTTTTGTTTTTTTTGTGTTTATAGGATTGTAGGTTTCTTTTTTTATGTGCTTTTTGGGTTTTTTAGTGTTTGTGAGGATTTTAATGATTTTAGTATATTTTAGGGTTTTATGGAATTTTTGGGGTTCTCTGGGGGTTTAAGTTGTCTTTTAGGGGTCATTGGGTGTTTTAGTGTTTTATAGGATTTTTATTGTTTTATATTTTTTGGGGGTTTAGGGTGTTTATGGTTTGTTTTGGTTTTTTAGTTTTTTAGGGTTTTTAGGGACTTTCACGGATTTATAAGGTTTTTAGGATATTTTATAGTATTTTAGGGTTTTACGGTTTTTTATATTTTTTGGTTTTTTGGTTTTTTAGATTTATTGGTGGTTTTAGATTTTTTAGTTTTTTGGGATTTTTGGTGTTTTCAGAGATTTAGTGTTTTAATGTTTTTGGGGGTTTTTATGGGTTTTTAGGGGGTGTTTGGGTTTTTATAATTTTATAGGTTTTTTATGATATTTTCTTTTTTAAGGGTTTTAAGGAATTTTTTGGGCTTTTGGGGTTTTGGGGTTCTTTTATTGTTTTTAGGGGTCTTAGGGTCTTTAGGGGTTTTAGCATTGGGTATTTTTTTATCTTATTTTAGGGACTTTTTGGGTTTTAGGGTATTTTAAGGGTTATAGGGTTCTTAAAAGTTTTTTTGTGATGATTTTAGGTGTTTTGGGATTTTTTTTGTTGTTTTAGAATCTTTTGGTGTTTTGGGGGTTTCAGGATCTTTTTGGCGGTTTCAGGGGGTTTTGGGTATTTTTGGGATTTTATGGTCGTTTAGGGGTTTTAGGCTCTATAGGTATTTTTGGGTGTTTTAGGTAACTTTTGGTGTTTTTTAGTTTTTTAGTTTCCTTAAATGGTTTTTAGAGTTTATTAGGTTTATTTATGATATTTATGGTTTTTTGGGTACTTTAGGGTTTTAGGGGTTTTAGAGTCATTTTGGTGTATTTAGGGTATTTTGGGGGGTTTTTTTGTGTCTTTCTTGGTTTTTAATGTTTTTAGGGTTTTTAATGGTGTTTTATGGTCTTTTATAGGGTTTTATGGCTTTTATATCTTTTAGAGTTTCTTAGGGGTTTGATGGATTTTGTAGCTTTTTAAGGTTTTGAATAATTTTTAAGGGGTTTTGGGGGTTTTGGGGTTTTTAGGGTTTTTAGATTTTTAGTTTTTCTTGGGGTTTTAAGTTCATTAGGTATGGTAATTTAAGGATTTTTTGGGTTTTTAGTTGTTTTAAAGGGGCTAGGGTTTTTATGATTTTAGGGTGTTTAGGGATTTTAGGGACTTTTAGTGTTTTAATGTTATTGTAGGTTTAATTATATTTAGGGTTTCAATGGTTTTTAGGGTTTTTAGGGTTTTTATGATTTTTTTGGTGTTTTTGGGTCTTTTAGAGGTTTTATGGTTTTTTGGGATTTTTATTTTTTTAGTTCGTTTTAAGGATTATAGGTTTTTTTGCATGGATTTTAGATTTATAAGGGTTTTCAGGTTGTTTTTTGTTTTTAGGGTCTTTTGGGGGGTTTTAGGGTTTTAGGTGGTTTTTATGGTTTAGGTTTTAGGGTTTATGGTATAGGTTATAGTGTTTAGGGTGTTGGTTTTGGGGTTCAAGGGGTAGTGTATTGGGTTTACAATGTAGGGTTTATGGTTTAGTGTGTAGTTCATGGAGTTTGGACTGAATGATTTATGGTTTATGGTGTAGGGTATCATGTTTTTGTTCTATGGTTTAGGAATAAGGATGTAGGCTATATGGTGTAGGGTTTTGGGTTTTAGGTGTAGGGTTTTGGTTTTTGGGTATAGCATATAGGGTTCAATGTTTTTCGTGTTTTTTTAGGATTTTTAGTGTTTTATGGGTTTTTATGTGTTTTAGGGTTTTTATGTTTTTAGGGGTTTTATGTGTTTTTATGGAATTTAATGGATGTTTTAGTTTTTTAGGTTTTTTAGCGTTTTTAGGATTTTTTAGGGATTCATAAGGTCTTTAGTGTTTTCATGGTTTTATGTGTTTTTAGGGTTCTTTCTAAGGATTTCATGTGTTTTAGGTGTTTTTTATATTTTTTAGGGTTTTAGTGCCTTCCTAGGGTTCCTATGGGTATTTGGTTTTTTATGTTTTTAGGGTTTTTTTGTGTATTAGGTTTTTTAGAGGTTTAAAGGGGTTTTATTGATTTTAGGGTTTTAAGGGTGTTTAGGATGTTTAACTTGTTAGGTTTTTAAGGGTTTTTATTGTTGTAGGGTTTTAGGGGTTTTTTATATTTTTAGGGTTTTTGATTTTTTTTAAATATAGTGTTGTTTTAGAGATTTAATGGCCTTTAATTGTTTTAGGATTTTCTATATTTTTATGACTTTTTTTGGTTTTTAGAGGTTTTTTAGGTTTTTTAGTTTTTTATGGGTTTTCTATAGTTTAAAGTGATTTTATGATGTTTTAGGAGTATTGAGGTTATTTTAGAATTTATATAGGTTTTTTGGGTCTTTTAAAATATTTAATGTTTTTAGGGGGGTTTGGTTTTTATAGTTTTTGGGGTTTTATGGTTCTTTGAGGTTTTATGTCTATGATTTTTTGGGTTTTTAGGAATTTTAGGTATTTTTATGGGTTTTAGGGTTTTTAGGGTTATTATGATTTTAAGGGGTTTTAGGGGTATTTTTGGATTTTAGGGGTTTTCTGGGCTTTTAGGTTATTAAGGGGGTTTTAGTGTTTTTTGGTTTTTACGGTTTTTAGTTTTTTAAGACATTTTGGGGGTTTTGGTTTTTTTGTCTTCATTTTTTAAATGGTTTTGAGGTTTTTTTTGGGGGGGGGGGGTTTAATGATTTTTAAGGTTTTTAAGTTTTTGTATGTTTTTATATGTTTTAGGGTTTTGTTAGGGTTTTCATGGTTTTTAATCTTCTAATTGGTTTTGGGAATTATACGGACTCTGATGGTTTTTATAGGTTTAGGTTATATTAAAGATTTTATGGTTTCAAGGGTATTTTAAGGTTTTTAGTTATTTTTAGGGATTTTATGGTTTTTGGGTCTTTTAGGGGGTTTAGGGACCTTTATGGGTTTGTGTTGTTTTTAAGGGTTTTAATGTTTTTTTAGTATTTTAGTGTTTTTAGGGTTTTAGGGGGTTTTAGTGTCCTTTAGTGATTTTTGGGGTTTTTAGAGTTTTTTAAGGTTGTAAGGGCTTTTAGGTTTTTAGGGTCTTTTAGGGTTTAATGATTTTTTAGAGTTTTTTGTGTTTTGGGTTTTTTTGTTTTTAGGGTATTTTTAATTTTTTTTAGAGATTTAGGATATAAGGGTTTTTATGGTTTTAGGTTTTTTTTTGAGTTTTTTCAGTTTTTATAGTTTTTTATGTATTTTAAATTTTCTAGCGGTTGTTAGGTTCTTTTAAGGTATTTTGGGGTTTTAGGGGATTTTTAAGGCCTTATTGTTTTTTCATGTATTTTATTTTCATCTATGATTTTTAGGATCTTTAGGGCCTATTAGGGTGTTTGGGTTTCGGGGGATTTTATGGGGTTTTAGAGTAATTGAGGGGGTTTTGGGGTCCTTTTTTGGATTTGTAGGGTATTTATGGCCCTTTAGAGTTTTAGGGGTTTTATGGCTTTTAGGGTCCTTCGAATATTTTTAGGTTTTTCAGTATCTTTAATGGGTTTTTAATGTTTTTATGCTTTTAAGTGGTTTTATGTTCTTTAAGTTGTTTGAGGATTGTTAGGATCTTTTGGGATTTATTTACTTTTTTTGTGGGTATTTTAGGGTTTTATTAGGTATTATGGTTTTTTGGACCTTTATAGGTTTCTTTAGGGTTGTTTAGGGGTTTGAGGGTTTTTTGTGTTTTAGGGGGTTTTAATGTGTTTTGGTTCCTTTAGGGGTTTAGATCACAATATTGTTTTTAGGTATTTTTAGGTTCCATTAGTGTTTTTTGGGGATTTTATGTTCCTTTAGGGTTTTTGGGTCCTTTATTGTTTTTGGGGTTTTTAGGGTTTTTATGTTTTAGAGGGACTTTATGGGATTTTAGTTATATTCTTTTAGTGGTCTATCGTAGTTTATTGTATTTTAAAAATTTTAGGTTATTTAGTGTTCTTTAGGTTTCTTATTATTTTTAGCATATTTTAGGGTTTTTAGGGTCTATTATGGTTTTTAGGTTTTCTAGGGTTTTAGGGTCTCTTAATGTTTTTAGGGTTTTTAAGGTCTTTTATGGTTTTTTTATGTTTTCTTATAGTTTATAGGGAATTTAATGTTTTTAGGGTCTTTTAGGGTTGGGGTGGGTTGTGGTTTTTCTTTCTTTATAGGGTACTTTAGGGTTTTTAGTTGTTTTTAGAGATATTAGGTTTTTTTGTTTTTAAGTTTTTTAGGTTTTTATGGGTATTGGGTTTTTGTTGTTCTATGGTTTTTATGGGTGTTTATTGTTCTTAGGGGTTTTAGAGTTTTTTTGTTATTTTTTGGATTTATAGGGTTTTAATGGGTTTTTTTATTTTTAAGGGTTTTTAGATTTCTAAGATTATTTTTTTAGTGGTTTATTTGTTTTAAGTGTTTTTTTTTTGTTTTTAGGTGTTTTAGGGATTTTAAGGGTTTTATTGATTTTTTTAGGGTTTTTAATTTTTTACGGGTTTGTTAGGTTTTTTGAGTTTTAAGGGTTTTTATAATTTTTTATGGTTTCAAGGGTTTTTAACATTTTTTATGGTTTTTCGGGTTTTTAGTTTTTAATAATTTTTAGGATTTTTAGCGTTTTATGGTTTTTATCGATTTTTATGGTTTTAGGGTTACAGTTTTTTAGGGTTTTTAGGGGTTTTAGGTTTCTTAGGGTTTTACGTCTTTTTATGGTGTTTGATGGGTTTAAGATTTTTTTTAGGTTTTTTAAGGTTTTTAGTGTTTTTATGTGTATTTAGTGTTTTTATGGTTTCTATGGTTATAAGGGTTTTTAGGCTTTTTAGGGTTCTAGGGCCAAGGCAGATGCAGAAACCAGGCTGTTCCTGGCTCCCCCAAAATTTATTAAGAAAAAGGGGACACTGCAGACTGGGGAGGGGCAGGGTCAATCGACCCATACCCAAAAAACAATCCCCAAAAGGAAAACAAAGAATGAAAAGGACACAAAAGACCAAAACATAGCAGCAGCTTCATCACATTCTCATCCAACTCCTGCATTTGACAGCTCCAATCCCCCTGCCAAGAAGTCACCAATACCTACATCACACTTCCTAGCATTCAATGGCATCACCTCACAGGCACCCACTTCATCCCCACTCATCCAAGTAGTAGTTACCATCCTATTCCTCAGAAAAGAATCAACAATCACCCGACAACAAAGTCTCTAGCAAATATTAACCAGCTCCCAGCAAATCAAATTCCAACAAGCTATAACTACAAACCAGTCAGTTCCCAAACCAAACCACATCATCCAGCGCCCCAATTTTAGGGTTTCAGGGTTTTTAGGGGCGTTAAGGATTTTATGGTTTTAGGCTTTTAAAGTGTTGAAGGTTTTTAGGGTTGTTAGGGAATTTTTGTAATTTTAGTGGTTTTGGGTTTTTTACAGTTTTAGGGGTTTTATTGTTTTTATGTGTTTTTACTGGTTTCTATGGGGTTTTGGGATCTTTAGGGTTTTCATGTATTTTAGTTGTTTTAGGGTAATAGGTTTTCTCTAGGCCTTTTCATATTTTTAGAGTCTTTAATGGTTTTTAAATGTGCTTCGGGTTATTATGGTTATTTAGGATTTTATGTTTTTTTGTATTGTTTTAGGGTTCTTTAGGTTTTTTAGAGATTTTTAGGGTATTAAAGTAATTAAGTGGGTTCTAGGGGTTTTTACGTTTTTTAGTTGTTTAGTGTTTTTTAACGTTTTAGGAGTTTTTTTCGATTTTGTAGGGTTTTTAGGTTTTTAGTTTTTTTTTATATTTTAGGGATTTTAAAGGGGTTTTTAGGTAATTTATATGATTTTAGGTTTTTTGGTTCATTTACAATTTTTAGAGGTTATAGGATTTTTAGGGTTTTTAGTGTCTTATAGTGGGTATATTGATTTTGGTTTTTTTATGTATTCATATAGTTTTTAGGTTTTTAGGTTTTTTTTTAGTTTTAATGTGTTTTAGGATTTTTTATCGTTTTTAGGTTTTTTAGGGGTTTAGGGGTTTTAAGGTATTTAGGGTTTGTAATTTTTTAGGATTTTTCTAGGGTTTTTATGATTTTAGGGGTTTCTTAGTGTTTTCAAGGTACTTTAGTGTCTTTTTTGTTTTTAGGGGTTTTTAGTTTTTAGTTTTTTTATGTATTTGTACTTTTTGTGGTATTTATTATTATTTATATTTTCAGGGTTTTTAGTGTTGTTTGATGGTTTCTTAAAAAAAATTATGTTTTTAGGGATTTTATGTTTATTAGGGCAAACAAAATGTGAGGGTTGGGCTATTCGCGACTCCCCCAAATTTATTAAAAAGAAAAACAGAGACATAATAGACAAGGGAGCGGAGGGGTCAAACGACCCACACCTAAAAACCCTTTACAAACACACACCCAAGGACCGCAAAAAAAGAAAAATCAAAAGTATGCAAAACGAATAAAAATCAAAGCATCACTGTCAGCATCTCCCAGACAATCCGCAACCAGTAATAAAGCAACCACATCACCTTCATCACCTCCCACCCCAGCAACAACCAGCATCCAAATCACCAGCAATCAACATCACAGAACCATCAGCATCCAATTTCATAGAACCACCAACATCAAAATCACAACCATCACTATCATTCAGCAACTCACCACCAATTAGAAACCACAAGCCATTCTCACAAAAACCAGAATCCAACACCTTCACACAAAATCAAGCTACCACCAACAACACATAACCATCATCACCAAAAGAACACAACCACCTGTCGCCAAACCACACATCCATACAGAAACCATCATCCTTTTTTACAAAAACCATAACCCAGCACCTCCCAACAAATAAGGTCCATCATAAGCACCATATAACTCGCACACCAAGAGCAGACAGGTGGTTATTGTTTTTTAGGTTTTTAGTGTTTTAAAGGTTTTTACGGGGGTTTCTGGTTTTTTAGGAATTTTTAGGGATTTATAAGGTTTCCTGGTTTTTAGGGTTTTTATAGTTTTTAGGGTCTTTTAATAGATTTTATAGGTTTTAGGGTTTTTCAGGTTTTTAGAGTTTTTGGTTTTTTAGGGTTCTTTTGGGTTTTGGGGGGTTGTATGGGTTTTTGGGTCCTTTAGGGTTTTAGTGGTTTTTAATTTACTCTAGGGGTTTTAGTCTATTTTTTTGTATTTTAGGGTTTTTAATGTTTTTACTATCTTTTAGGTTTTTAAGGTTTTTATGGAATTTTAATATTTTTTCAGTTTCTGGGTCCTTTTGGGGTTTTTGGGTGTTCTTGTTATTTTAGGTATTTCTAGGTATTTTTTTGGTTTTTTGGGTTATCATGGATTTTTAAAGGTTTTAAGTCTTTATAGGGATTCATTTTCTGTTCAAGATTTTTTGGGGGGTTTTTGGGTTCTTTCTGTTTTGGTGGTTTTACTGTTTTTAGTGTTTTAGGTTTTTATGGTCTTTTGGGATTTTTATGATGTTTGTAGTTTTTAGGGTTTTTTGGATTTTTAGGGTTTTTATTTGGTTTTAAGGGTTTTAAGGATTTTTAATAGTATTATAGGTGTTTAGGGTGGTTTAAGGGGTTTTATAGTTTTTTAAGATTTTAGGAGATTTTGAGTTTTTTAGTGTTTTTAAGGATTTTTTGGATTTTTTGGATTATTTTTTTTTAATATTTGTAGGATTCTAGAGTCCTGAAAATTACTCAAATGGGAAGAAAATACACCCACAATCGCTTTGTAGAAGGAAGAAATGCTCCAATAAGACTAGAAAGGTGAATGAACTCAAATTAATTGGTAAATTTCAGAAGAAACTTGAAGGAATTAAATTTTTCTTGACCTTTATTATGGCCTGCATACCATCACCAGGAAGAGTATGTGGAGTAGCAGGACCGTGAACCAACAGTTACGCGAAACGATCAGCAAATCACCCGCCTGCATAGTTATAGCCAGCGAACAAGGCAAAATGTGAACCACATCACTGTCGAATTCATATGTGTGACGACCATCCACATACCGTGCCACGAACCTATCAATTCATGGACTAGGTGAATGGACAGGGCTCCACAAACCATTATCACGAACCGAATCCTCCACAAATCGCGACTGACCGAGTCTTTCGCGGGTCAGGATATTACTTCAATGGGCCTCCGTAAATGGTGATGCATGCCCAGTAGATATGATTGCTTCGATTCTCCATAAAAGGAGAATAGTATAAGTATGATAGATGGAGACATAGGGAGAATGATAGAGAGAAATATGGACGATGAAAGGTTGAGGGTGACTTAGAGGTTTCACTTCGGATTCCGTTTTGTTTCATCATGAAAAGCCTGAAGTTCGAACCACTGCCTCCATAGGTACAGATTGCTGCAAACAATAAAATTGGGCAATTGAATAATAATAATACAAACACAAACCTAACTGGGTATGCGAAACCATTTATGGATCCCCCCCTTCAATATGGTGCCCCACGTAGCGCACCGCTACGCGGTCTGAACCCGGTGCTGTGTATCACCTCGTTATGTTGATGGATCCCAAAGTGGCATGATTGGCTACGTACCACTGTTTTATGCGGTTTCCCATACCTATTCCCACGTATCGTATCAATACATGGATGGTCCCTATTCCCACACACCACTATGGTTTGCGTAGCCTCCCCATTCCCACGTAAAAAGAAAGTACGAATAATGGGGTGCTTTCGGGTATAGTTCATTCTGGTTCCAACCCCACCCATCCACTACCATCCATTCCTCCATGATCACTCCGTTAAAATTTCCTCTAACATCAGGCCAAAGCCTCCTCCAAAGCTGCTGATCCCGTACGGTCAGACCATTGGGCGAATAAGTGCACCCCTTTAAGTCTACATACCCACGGTATGTGGAGTCACGAATGATCTCCCCACAACGGTGCAGGCTTCAGGAATTCCTATGAAGAAACATTCCTACGGTAACCCAAATCCCAACCTTAGGATTCCAACATGAACCTCCCCATTCTAGGTATTATGGGTGATCACTTTCTTTTCCATTCAACGAGCAATAGTGATCAGTCTAAGGGGTTATGTTAGATCCCCCCTTTGACGAGGAAGAAACTCCTCCCCATCCCAGAACGTGCTCTGGGGCCCTCCCACTAAGGTATGTCCCCAATATTCTAAGGCAGGGCCACATGAAATTTAATTCCATCTCACATGGAATGTTTCATCACTCCATTCCCTCACCCACGGTCACCCTGACCTCTTCCGTCGTGGGATCTCCCTTCCCCACCAACAAAGGAGGAGGCATGTGCATTGTTGAATATTTCACATCCTCTTGTTTCTCACACTGAGCATGAATCATGTGGGCATAGGGGTTTTGAGGATTAAAACATCCACATGATTCTGAACTATAAGAACTCTTATTCCTGATCAAACCAGTATATGTAGAATGCCTACCAAAAGTCCCAATCTCAAAAGGGTGCCCATCTGAAAGGGTCCACCTAATCATGTCTATCAACTGGCTACTCCCATACGTAAGCCTTGGAAAATATGAACTATGAGAACTCTGATTCCAAACCAAATCAGGATATGTAGTATACCTTCCAGAAGGCCTGATATCAAAAGGGTTCCCATCCATGAAGGTCCACCCAATCATGACCCCATAATTAGCAACTTCTATGTGTAAGCCCCACAAGATCTGAACTACGTGGGTTTTGATTCCTCTCTCAAGGATACGTAGGAATCCCTTATTATGGTCCTGATCTCAACATCAAGTCACCTTCTGTCCCCCCTAGATGACAATAAACCCTAGATAACCATATAATGTGGCTCAAGTTAGTATTTCCTATATTGTATCATATATATGCATGCTTACAACGATCTTGCAAACCAAGGGTAGACCATGGACACACTATTCAAGAATAAACCAAGGATTCAAAAACCTATGAACATGACTTATATATATATATGAGAGTCCAAGAACATGAAAAAAGCCTCCCCTGGAATGGTGTAGTGAGCTTGACCTCCCATCCTCTCGAACAAAGGTGTCCTTAAGTGTCGTTGGCCAAATCTTCATCAAACGAGTGCCTACCTTTGGAAAGAAGGTCCTTGAATCATGAATACCAGGGACATTGGGCATTCTTGGATCTATGAATAAACTCATTGAAGACCATATAAGGAAGTTATATCTAATAAGGACAGATTTCGCAAGTGTTTGAACCCCACACAGTCGCCTGTTGGGACCAATAGTTCCTGTAAGGTTAATTTAACCTTTTTTAAAGGATAATGATGTTTAACGGGTCAAAACAAAAGGACTGGTCAATTAGATGAGAACCTATCTCTATAAAAAAAGGGTTATGGGTGATGACCCTTATCATTCAATATCAACATCATCCACAAATGCACCACCTCGGAGGTGGAACAAAAATGGTGAACCCGACGTGAATCCTTAACCAAGGTTGAAGTTCTACCCCAACGATAAAAAACAAAAGGATACAACATGTTAGACCATTTTTTTCACCCTAGTATGCATAAACATGGCACCTCAAAGGTTAAACAATAATTTTGAACCTGACGTGAATCCTTAACCAAGGTGGTGGTTCTACGCCACTCATGCCCCTTTTCCCCACAGCAAAAGAAAAGGGGTAGAAGGCCAAGATGAATCGCCAAATATGAATATGTTTAAAGTAATTCTACTTTGATGATGTTTTGTGGTCTATATGTCATATATGTATATAGAAGGTTCCCACAGAGTGACCTTTAATCCAAAATGAAATCCCAAAGACCCATGCAGACACACAAATCAGTGATCCCGCAGGCGGCTGAGGCCTAAACGAAGAAAAGGACCCCCTCGCCTACCCAACATCTTCAACACTGGGTGTCCAACATGATGATCAGGTATTACCACCAAAATGGTACTCTCCCTATACTAGAGGCCGCAAGACAAGCCCTCTAGTCTGAAAAGGTACTCCAGCTGCCTCTTCAGCCGCTACAGGCATCCCAGCACAAGGCGGCCCCATTGGTCATCTCAAATCGTTTCGAGAGCCTGTCCCCAAAATGTGACAATGAGTACCTCCCTTATCTCAGGGAGGCTGATTAAGTTATTGTTGTCCACTTCATCTCAACTGCACATGGGTCCTACCCACGACCCCCACTATAGAATGTCTCCACTAACACTAGACGACCAAGTCTCCTCCCAGTGAGGAGGACCTTATGCCGAGGGAACCAGCCAAAGTCCAGGAGACCCCGGCACCTCTGACTGCCCTGCAAGGGAAGCGAATATATTAGTAGGAACACTCCATCACCCTGGTTTCTGAGGATCAGCTCTTCCATACTAACGTGGCTGCATTCAATGGGCAGACATGCAACTCTTCCCTCTCCACTCAAGACCACCATAGAAATTGTGTGGCACAATACGAGGATATGCATGTCCCTGGTAGTGCTCGTCGGTCCCACTATTCATATAGAGCGGAAAAATACAGGCACATGTAAATATCTACCAATGCACAAGAATCTCATATACCAAATAGGATGAAACTCAACTACAAGCAGGCACAAATACCTAATAACACGTTTCAATCATTTCATCCAAATAGGGTAGCAACAGGCTACACGCATGCACAAATACCTACTGATGCATATCAATCCCACCATCCAAATAGAGGAGCAACTAAATACGAGCAGAGTCAAATTTCTATGGATGCATACAAATTCCATTAGACAAATACAGTGGCAAGTGACCAGATAAAAATCCTTGTTCATAAATATGAAGACCACCAGTCAAATATGGTGGCAACCGGTGGTAGACTTGTTCCTCTATCCCGGTACAAGAGAACTTGATATACCTACTGAAAACTCATGGAGGACTGGTGTAGGAACCAAATCCTTCTCTTACATTGGAAATGGCCTTTATACCCATTCCATCCAAGTATTTATCCCACCACATCCTGTAAATGATGGAATATAAAACATCGATTCCAGATTATATCCTCCAAACATTCCAAGATATCACTGCATCGGTGGAAAATTCGAGAAATCACACCAACATCATGGATTCCTCGAATGGAATGACTCACTCTCCAAATGATATATTCACTCTAGAGGAGTCATTAATCTTTAATCTAGTCTAGGAGGGTCCACAAAAAAATACTGTGACATACGGACAACTGGTTTGGGAAAAAATATTCGTTCCAACTAGGGGACGTCAGCCCAATGTGGTGGCCACTCCAGGGTAGGCATAGATCCCTGCCAAAACTCAAGATGCTCGATGGCGTATCCCGATGACATCACAAGACCCAAAAAGACATGGACTCGTATATGAAGGCCATTACCAATAGTTGATGTCCCCAGTTTCCCGCAAGAGAGCCCCAAAAATGATAGGTTCCAAAGGAAACCAGAAAATGAAGAGCACATTAATAATCCTATTGTGCTAGAATATGGGGTTCTGGACACCCTCAAACATATATCAACAAAGGATCAAGACCCTATCATTCAATTACCAAATTATGGAATTGGAAATATCATTTGCAAATTCCTCCCCGCAATGTCACTACCAACAGCTCTGAAGGTCCTTCACAGAGCACCCATAGGGGCTTACTCTGAGGGCCAAGAATGATCAATCATGAGAGATTATCTCTTGATGTGTGTCAGGGTAGCCCTTCCCTCAACCTAATGATCAGACACCAGTAAGGTCCCCCCCTTTCTGACTTCCTCCCCGATGGTCCTCCCCAAGGTATACGCTGCATATATGCTTCATCCTATAGTCATAAGTCAAGTCATAATAGTATTCCTTGCCACGATGATGGTTATTTTGAAGGCCCTACCCACAATGACGGTTACAATGAAGGTCATCCCCATAGTAACACCAAGTAACGAGAAGGTCCTCTCCTCATTGTATTACATCCTGAAGGACCTCCCTAGGATGTATAATGTAGAAATTCTCCCTCTATATAGGTATCAATTTAGGTTGGTAGTCCTCTCCATGATGACAGTCATTAAGAAGGCTCTCCCAGTAATGACAGTTACTGTTAAGGTTCTCCCCATAGTGACATCAAGTAGCACGAAGGCCCTCCTCGCACTACAGCCCACCCTGAAGGTAATCCTCAGGGTATACTCCATAAGGAAAATTCCCACGATCATTTATCATGTTACTATGGTAGCCCTCTCTATTGCAGAGCCACTTGAAAAGGACCTCCTCACTACCAAAATTCATGATGATAAGAAGTTCATCCCCTTGCGAGAACAAATATGAGAAAGCCCTCCTATGTTGAGATGCTCGGAAAGGATTCATACACCTTGAGAACTCTGTCTATAACAATTGATATTCTTTCTCAACCAGAGGATGGCCTGAGGCCACAATAATATTTTGAGCCACCCCCATGACTTCCTCAAATCAATAAGCCTCCCAATAGCCCGGCTTCTTGGAATGAAATTATTAAGAAATAGTCGATCTGAGCATATCAAGTAGAGGAGCCTCAGTAAGAACAACAACATGATATGTTTCTTTTGAGAAGAAAACTAGATAAGGATAATATACCAGTGATGTATTGTATTACAGACACATCTCACTTAGATATACCTGGAGGCTTGTCCAGTGAATGCACGCATGACATTTGCCTCAATATATGGACAACTCTTAGAAATCTGAAAGAAAAATTCCTACCCAACGAAGTGTATGTGGACCATGTTAGCATGATAGGGGAGATTTACCATATCATCAACCTAAAATCCATACTGTCCACAAGGCATCCATAGTAATAAAGTCGAAATAAAAACATTGAACTTGTCTGCCTCCATGCACTGCATAAGTTACATTGCCTCATTGGCAGTGCCCGGGTTGGAGTTCACCATTGGGGATGGGGAGAACATAGTGCTCCACACTTCACCCCACACCCTGTCTAGAAAGCCCTATTGGTAATGGTATCCTTAAATTCCATCTCCTAGATGAAGTAATCAAATGAAATCCCCCCTCAAGAAAGATGATATACTCAACAAGAACTGGCCCGAAGTATCTCTCAAAAGCATCCGGACCAAAAAGATCAATCCATTGAAAATATTCTGAGTCAGGAAACCAGGAACATCTAGCATGCTTCCTTCCTCAAGGAAGCCAACTAGAAAGTAGTTCTCATGTCTTCAAAAGTCCATATACTCCATGAAGGACCAATGTTATACTCAGCTTATACCCGCATGGGAGTACATGAAATTGAAAAGGTGGAAATAGAAATGGAAACAACTGTAATATTGAAACAACCCCATCCCACAGGGTTGGGGGCTTTTTTAAATCCAAACGCCCCTATAAGACCAACAAATCCCAGTCTTAGCACATCGACAGGCGAATGAGAACAACCCCAACCCCTAGGAATGGGGGCATTTTTACCTCAAATCCCTGCACAATGGACATCTTTCTTCCACTATCTAGGAAGAACAATGAACAGAGGAGTTACATGTTCCACCCCTTCTCATGGTTCAGACCCTCCGAGACAAAGGCACATTACGAGGTCTAACTAGGGCTCCCTTTATATCAAACAATTCCAAGAAAACTGACGAATACCGAAAATTGGAAGGAGAAATTCTATCAAAAGATGTATCCATTTGGCACCGGGTACACCACCCCCAATGTGGTATGCCTCATTGAACGTGGTAAGCATCAACCAAATGGATATTACAAGAAATTACATAGAGGGAGGATATGCATAATAAGAAGGTTCCATCCCAATGGCATCCCACACCGAGCCTGATGGAGTGCATACCCAGAACCAGAGAGCAATCTTAAATTTGGGTGCTCCTTCAACTAATCTGTCATTAACTCCCCCTCGAAACCCCAATAAAGAGAAGAATAAATCCATGGTTGTCTATGACCCACCTCCTCCTCCCCCTGAGAATGTGTCCCTCACCCTCAAGGAATGGTTTTCTAAGAAAGTGGAATAAATGAAAGTGCTCAGGCGAATCAATGTCAACCTACATCGAGGGAGCTATCTCGTCAGTGTGTTCCCTCTTCAGAACATCAGCATGTGATCCTAGAAGAGGTTTCAATTCTGCATGCACTAATCTCATCGAATGAAGTCAAACTCAGAGGTTCGTTCAACTTGGCACCAGAAGGATACCAATAATTCCCCCCCATTGAGAGGACAAATAGAATATATTGAGAAAAACCAAAAAATGATTCCCCTAGATGGGTATCCACCCCAAATTCCAACAGCGCCGGCACACCTAGTCTTGGCCACTATTGCACCAGCTCAAGATCAAGTTTGATAGGACATGCATCAGGGGCTCTTAAACACCTTCAAGTAGATAATAGCTCGATTGGAATCCATGGAGTGGAGGCACGCTCCCATACAGCCAGACCGCAAATGCTGCCCCAAATGGGTGAGAAATGTTCCACCACCACCAAACTTTGGGAACCCCTTATTCCCAATATTCAAGGGATCGATGGACCCAGAATAATATTTGATGCACTAGGCCTCTTACTATGACCCCATGATGGGATCTATAGAATATAAAGAATCCGTAAAACATAGGTTCTTCATAAGAACCCTACATGGCTCAGCTTTTGTACAGTATACTAGCCTTCATGCCAATTCAATTATAAAATGGGGGGACCTCCGGCAACAGTTTCTCTTCTAGTTCAATTCGACACTGCCCAAGATGATGGTAAATGATCTCATGAACTATAAATAGTGAGAGAATTAAAGTCTCTCAGTCTTCATTTCTAGGTGGAAGGGCCTAACATATTCCCTGAACCAGCCACTCCCCTTGGATGAGATTCTCTCCAAGTGCATTGATAATCTTTAGGATGAACTGCGAACACCGCTCATCCCGGTGAAGTACACCAGTGGGTTTAGAGACTTATATTATATTTCCCAAAGGATATAATACTTCTTGGAATGGATCAACCTCAAGACCTGAATGTCCCCATCATCCCGAAGTAAAAGTTTGGGAAAAGATGAAGCGACTTCTGTCAGGCTTAAGCCTCCCCCCGACACCCGCTCTAGTTGTGAGGCCCCCATCGAACCGTGTAGTACCCCTAGATTCCAATGACAACCCCCACCTTGGAAGGATGATTTAATAGGTGATAAAATAAATCATTTCGATGAATAAATAAATTATGTTTATTAATTTCGATATGATGAGGTCCGCAGCTATTTTATAGCCGCCATGACTTGCAATTTTTTTGGCAACCAAAGCCAAAGATAGAAGATGATGTGGGTCTCGATGACTACCCAAATTATTGTCCATATCACGAGATACTAGGAAAATCTATCCAAAAGTGCTTCATTTTCAAGGACCTCATGAAAAATATGGTGGATTCCAAGAATGTCAAGTATGGACCACCACTAGCACAAGTGGCATGTGTTTCAACCTCAGACTCAAGAGAGGAAGAGGAATAGAAAATAGTCACCAGTAAAAAGAATTTTTTTGAGAATTGGATGACCTGGAAGACCATCAATCGAGTCTATATAATCCTCCAGGCAGATTTGAAACAACCAAATATTCCCCCAAAATCTCCTGATACAACCCAGAGATCCACCTCTGCCCCACAACACTATAAAGGTTGGAAGGGTAGAAAGAAAGATCAAGAAGATGAGATGATACCAAAAGAAAAGTCAGTGTTGATGATTTCGTACTTCATTCCAATAGACATGGTACAACGGGAACCTCCCCACTAAATGGCACCATCAGAAGGAGACAGTCAGACAAAAACAGTGTCGGGTTAAGAACTGATCTTTGGGTCCATTAATGCCATTCATTGATGTACCCCTTCTATGATGGAGACTATGGCCACGAACTAGAATTCCAAATGCCCAATTGAAGATCCATAGGAATAGGTTGAAGAGGTCGGAGGTTTCCTGGAAGTCATGATCATGGCAGGATTAGAATTCTCGGCCATAGCACAAGTCAAAATGTTAATATTGTGGAAACACGTAGAAGGACCTACTGAGAGACATAACAAGAACCAGAAGGCTCCTTCGGCCCCATAGAAAGAAATCCAAGTTCATTTATCTTGGATTATCCATCAGGGGAAGAAAAAATACTGAACCACCCACGGTATACAGGAATACCAGTTCAGAAAAACTCGGAAAAGGCCATAGTGCCACCGACCCTAGTCACTGAAGTTGAACCAACTCCATTCAAATATCGAACCCCTAAATTGTCTTTGAAAGAGAAACCCCAAGACAAGATGTGCCAACCTTTAGAGTAGAAGTATGATATTCTAAAGCAGCTAGATTCAGTACCATCAAAGCTATCATTCCTGGATGCATGAAGTCTGTCTGCAAATCTTAAGGAAGCACTCATCGAATCCTTGCTAAGTCCCTATGAGTTTGAGGCTGAATTGGCAGCCTCTGAAGTATACCAAACATATACTAGTCCCAAAAAATGTCAAATTGTCATCTCCTTCACAGACAGAGATGAAGAAACCATCCTGTAAGGGCACATCAAACCCTTATATGTGTCTGGAAAGATAAATGGAATTAATGTTCAGAGGATCTTCATTGAAAATGGCTCTGGAGTCAACCTCCTCCCACTGTGAATGCTTCGTCGGCTGGGATATGTTGAATATAGATTAAAACACTACACTAAAACTTTGTTGGGATATAAAAAAAGTGAGCATAAACCATTGGGATGAATCAAGTTTAAAACTTTTCTCAGAGATCTCATATCAGATTTTGATTTCCTGGTGGTGCGCGCGGCAATGTACAGCCTTCAACGTCCTATTAGGGATGCCTTGGATGCATCAGCACACTGCAATTCCATTCTCATACCATTTGTCCATCAAATATTGCACTAATGGAAAAACAGGATGTTACATGCCTATAAATCCCCGTTTGAGTCTTGTAAATCACATTATATCAACGTCGGGTTCTATGAATCTAAAGAAAATCATATTTTGGCTGGAGACATTGATTGTATTAGTACCTTGAATGGATTAGAGATGGATCCTTCTTACCCCTTATAGTAACTTGGGGAAGAGTATGTACTACCCATCAACCATATTGAATGCATAAATGCAAGTCTGGGTGCAGGATCGATTTTTTAGATGTTCAATATCATGACCACTGTGTCCAAATATGTGGAAGAGTGGGAACGATGACTGGAAAAAGCCTATCAAAGATTCTCTAGGCCTGTCCTTGGGACATCAAACTACCCTTAGCTCACACACTAATGAAAAAGATGATTTCTCTTCCATCATCGGAGAGTTTTTCTCAAAAATACATTCCTCGTCAGAAGAGGAAGAAGAAGATGATGTTGTAGAAGAAGAAAAAGAATAATAGGAAGAAGACATCAAAGATTCCCATATTGCGTTTGAATAAGGTGTCTCCACCACAATCGATGAACTTAAAGAGATAAATCTGGGAACCAAAAGCAACTTGTGGCACACTTTAATCTGTGTGGTCATGCCTGTTGAGGAGCAGGTGGCATATACCTATTTCCTAAAGAATAATCGACATGGGTTTGACTTGAATTATAGAGAGATGCCATTTTTCAATCCTGAGGTCGCCACCCATCATCCGGGCTTACCATAAGAACATTGGGGATTTAAGAAGGCTGCAAGAAGGACCCACCCGATGCATGCTGCCAATATAGAGGCCTAAGTTGACAAGATGATCAAATCTAACATCATACAGGTGGTCCAATATCCGACATGGATAGAAAACTTAGTCGTTGTCAAAAAGATGAATGGGCATATTAGAATCTTCATTAACATCAGGGACCTTAATCAGCATTTCCCTAAAAGATAACTTCCCTGTACCGATCACAGAATTGTTGATCGATGCAACAATAGATTACGAAGACCTCTATTTCATGGATGACTATTCTAAATTCAATAAAACCTATATGGCCCATAAATATTATGAAACTACTACTTTTAGGGCCCCTCATGGAGTGTTCTTTGTTAAGGTGATTCCATTTGGTCTAAAGAATGTTGGCACCACATATCATCATTCCATGCATCACATATTCAAACCCTTATGGGAAAATTTTTCGAGTGTTATATTGAATACCTAGTGGTTAAATCACGATGACACTCAAGCCACTTAGATAACCTTGAAACTATATTCAACAAATTGTGAAAACATATTTTAAAGATGAATCCTCTTATCTTCTCCTTTGGCTTTACCATGAGAAACTTCCTCATCTTTGTCATACGCCATCCTGGCCTCGAAGTCGACCTCGAGAAGACAAATTATATTCTTGGAATGTACCCACATCGCAACATCATTGAGTTGAGAGGTCTAAAGGGGCACCTCTCTTACATTCGGCACTTCCTAACCAATCTAGAAGGTAAATGTTTATCTTTCACCAGGATCATGATGAAATGAGTTACGTATGAGTGGAATAATAATTTCCAAGAAGTGTTTGAAAATATTATAAGATATATTCTAATCCCGCCAGTACTAATTCCACCATTTGAGGGAAGACCAATCATTTTGTACATAACCATCCGGGAATGGGCATTAGGTGCCTTCCTCACACAGAATAATGATGCTAGCAGTGAAAACAACCTCTTCTACCTTAGCTAGACAATGATCGATGCTGAAACTCAGTATTCAAAAATTTAAAATAGCTTCCTAGCCATAATCTTCATAGTTCAGAAGCTCAGGCATTAACTTCACCACCATGAGGTCCACCTAGTCTCCCTCTAGAACCCACACAAATATATCCTCAACTGTCCCATGTTGAATGGGCACCAATCACAATGGATGATCATCCTATAATAGTTTGACATATGATATGTTCCCCAGAAGGCCGTCAGAGGCTAGGCATTAGTTTTCTTCCTGGTCGAGCACCCCTTGCAAGAATCAATAATGTTGGATGCCAAAATTCTGGATGAATAATTTTTTTCCATTTAGGAGGACCCCCATACATGGGAAATGTACTTCAATGGTGCTTCACGAAGCCTGACAGGAAAAAGGATGGAGGATTCCAAACTCAAAAAAGTGAGTTTGAGAGTCGTACTCATATCCCCCAAAAATTCCATCTTGCATTGATTTTTCCTACTTTTGGAAGGGCTCAAAAACAATGACGTGGAATATTAGGCCCTCATTTCAGGCCTGGAATTGGCACTCCAGATGCAGGCCAAACACCTAAATATAAAGAGTGATTCAGAGCTAGTCATCAAATTGGTCAAAGCTGACTATGATATCAAGAAATAATTATTGGTTCCCTTGATGAACATTATTCGATCAATTATGGTATAATTCCCATCAGAACCAATGTGTACCTATGTCCCCCAGTCACAAAATACTCAAGATGACACTTTGGAAAATGTAGCCACAACCGTGGATGATCCAGACCACGAGGAAAATAGTCATTAGCATTGCTCACCGTTGGATGGTCTTTCCATTCATCCAGATAAATATAGAGGAAGTCATTGAAATTAGTCATGTTCTTGAGCCTTATAGTCATACCAATAGTTGGATGATGCCCATTGAAAATTACCTTCAGAATGGGGAACTCCCACCCGATAGGGTTGTAAGGTAGAAGGTTCGAATATGGGAAGTAAATACTATTCTATATAATGGGGTATACCAAGAAAAGGTTATATACAAACGAGGCATTGAAAGAGTCCTTCTCAGGCGAATTGATGTAGAAGAGACTGCTTCTATTACAAAAGAGGTGCATGTCAGAGCTTATGGAGTGCACCCATCAGAAACCATGCTCTCTCACCAAATTTGAAGGCTTAGGTATTACTTTCCCATTATGATACAGGATTTTGCCACATTAACCAAGAAGTTCCATTCCTATCAAGTTCATGCCAATTTCATACACCGCCCCCCAGATTTACTTCATAAAACTAAGTACTCTTGGCCATTTTCCACCTGGGGGTTAGATGTTGTGGGATTATATCCTCCCACTACAGCTAGACAATTCAAGTTCTTTCTCACAATGACTGACTACTTTTCTAAATGGTCTGAATCCATACCCCATAATGATATCAAGGTGAAAAAAATCATCAGATTTGTAAAGTCCAACACCATCACCATATTTGGTGTCCTTCATACAATCCTAATGGACAATGTCACCAACTTCTGCTCTATTAAGTTGGAAAATTTATTCTGAGAGTATCAATTTAAGGAAAACCATTTGTTCCACTACCACGCAGCTAGAAACGTTCAGATAGAGGCTTTCAACAAGACTATGTACCACATACATCCAAAGATGGTCTTTAAGGACAATAAATCATGTCTAGGCAATATCATTCATGTTTTGTGGGATTACCGGACCATGACCGACACTGCTACTCAGGCAAACCCGTACTCACTAATGTATGGTACGGAGGTGGTTCTACCTATCTAAATCCAAGTACCATCAATATTTGTGGCCATTTGTGATGAACTTTATTTGGATGAGAAATCCCAGAGATGGTTTGATGAGTTGGAGAAGATAGATGAAAAAACGTTGCACATTCTACACCATTTGGAAGTCTACCAATACCAAATTGCATGAGCCTTCAACAAAAAGGTCCGCCTTAGATATTTCATCAAAGTAGAAATGGTGTTAGTCCTTAGAACCCTGATGATACTTGGGAATAAGCCCCCAAATCTTGAACCAAAGTGGGAAGAACCATATTTTATACATACAGTTTATTATAATGGATTATATGCCCTGATGTCGATGGATGTAAAACTCAACACGGATCCCACAAATGTGAATTTCTTGAAGAAATACTTCACGTAATAGCCCCCATAACATCAAGGTCCAAACACTAAGACCTTAAACTATAAGTGATAGCGTACCATGTTATATCACAAGATCTAAGACCCTAAACGATGAGTTATAATACCTCAAAAAAGGTCCAAACTCTAAGACCTTAAACTCAGAGTCATCGTCATGGCCACATGACATTAAACTGTATGGTATTATTCCATGCAACATGACATTAAAAAAATGTCCCACAATGTTATGGTGTGAGCTCTATGACCCTAAAATATGAGTACAAATTCCCCACAATGTTATGGTCCAAGCTCTATGACCCGAAACTATGAGTCATAAAAATGCCCCCATGTTAAGGTCTAAGCTCTATGAACCTAAAATGTTAGTTATAACAGCCTCCATAATGCCATGGTCCAAACTATAAGACATTAAACTTTGATTCACTATCCTTTCCACATGAAGTTAAACTGTAAGCATATATTCCATGAAACATGACAATAAATTTCCTGATATCTCACAAAATTATGTGCAGCAAGATTCCTTCCCTTGCAGGATATGCAGTGACGCCTCGATCTTCAATCCTAGCCCATCCCCCATACCAAAAAATGCTTCCATCACACCCCCTGTCTACCCATGTTTATAAGGCAAACCCTTATCACTCCTTGTCTCCCACATTGATTATAACTCCCATGAGCTTAGGAATAGTGTTAGGGATTATCTTACATAATCCAACTATACAGTAACATGGTAGACCTAGAAACCATAATTGATAGAACCAAAATACTCCAACCCCTTAGACCAAGACAAATTAGTACTGGGTATATACAGAACTACGTATGGCTTGATTCTTGACCTCATAGGATACATAGCATTGCATCGATATTTGATCATGGCCTATCCCCACCAGGAAAGAAAAATAAAACACCCCCACCATATTCTCTACCTCCCACACTTAATAAGGAGACTCTGTGACCACACCTTGTTTCACACATCAAGTATAACTCACATGATCTTAGGATAAATGATAGGGATCCTCTTATGCAAGTATATCGTAGGGGAATATGGTATTCTTGACACTCATATTAAGTGAAGCCACAAATGACTTCAATTGTCCCTAACACATCGAGAAAATGCTTATAGGTAACATTCAGAACTACGTGTGGATGGATTCCTTCCCTCACAGGATGCGTAGTGACGATCAGACTCAACATCCTAGCCCATCCACCAAAAAAACAATTCCCCTTTCCCCCATATGTAGGTCATACTGGTGCGGGGAGACCATGAAAGGTCATTTCATATGAAAATAAGACTGTGAAATTATTCAAGAGTTGTGTGTTTCTCAATCCTTAGTATTATGAGATTCCACACATGCCTCTCAGTCATGAGAAGAAAAAAGATCATGATTCCCCCTATACATATGGTTCAAACCTATATGGATTCTCTAAGTAGTTCATGGTTAATCAATGTTAGGGTATTCTCACATTCTAAGGAACATCCTTCCCATTTTTCACAATCCATACCTCGAGAAAAATTGGATCCCCATAATCAAGAAAGTCCATCTAGGATGGAATGCTAGTGTCCTGCGGAAACCTTTTCCTGACAATGCATATCATTCCCTAGTGGCTCTTCCTACATTTCCCACAAAAACAATCATCAATAAAAGGAAAATTCATCCCCAGGAGAGTCCAATCCTATCTCAGTATGCCCAACGACTTCCATGCCCCTTGTCATCCCTTCTGATTCATGTTTCCCCTGAGACTATGGTTTAAACCTTCTATCATCACTCACGTCTATGGAACTCTGGAACATCCTGATTGCGATTAACCTAAAACTGTAAAAGATCATTATGACAACATGATCACCCTCACTGCATGACTCCAAACTTCATAGTATCACATCCTCCCTGCATGATGTTAAACTTCAAGGCCAAAAACATTCCTCACTATACAACGTTAAACTACAAGGACAAAAAAACATCCTCACAGTATGATGTTAAACTGTAAGGCCAAAAGACATCCTTCCTGCATGATGTTAAATTACAAGGCCAAAAAATTTCCTCACTATACGACGTTGAACTACTTAACAATGGTTTAAGCCCAAAAAAAAGTACCATCAAATGCTAATTTTTTTATTCGTAAGGCATGAAATAGAATCCTCGTAATAACTTGTTTCTCACACCGAGCTTAGATCACGTGATATTAGGGATTTCAGCAAGGGATCCACAATGGGATAAGTGAAAAACAATCTAGGAATTCGGTCCTAGTAGCATGACCCAAAAAGTCATTTCATGATTCCCTCCCCTAAGAGGAACCCCATGTCCTGGCTATGTGATATTAAATAAACAAGTATCCCAATGATGGAGTGAATGCTTCACCTTGCGTATGAGTTAGATCTACATAAGGGACACCTGCTTCTATGAGTAAATTGGGGGCCAAATGTCCCTAATATGTCTGGATACACTCCTTCCATATTCCAAACGTTTTTCTTTGAGAGATCATGAATCCCCATATCCCTACAAGGCCATCTAGGAGGGAAGGCCAGTGTCATGTGGACACCTTTACATGACTTTGCATGTCATGCCCTGGTCGCTCTGTATATCATTCCCAAAAAAATGTCTTTCAATCAAAGGAAAATTTGTCCCCAGGAGAGTCCTCTCCTATCTAAGTACACCCAACGACATTCAAGCCTCATCCCATCCCTCATGATTCAAGGTCCCTTAAATTCATGGTTTACACTTTCCTCCTAACACATATCCTATATATATTGGAACATAAGGACCCAATTCATTTCTAGTACCTTTTGAGGTTTCTAAAGATATTCCATTTGTATGCGTGATGTTGATCTGCATGAAAAAGAATACTACCCCCACTCGTTTCCAGGTATCCTCTAAGAATCTTAGTTAAAATGACTCCTTTTGTGTTCAAGAGCATCCTTGGTCATAGGTCACATACTATATTCAGAAATCCCCCAATCTCCATAATCCTCAATGGCCATCAGAGATGGAAGGCCAGTATCCTATGGACACCTTTTCTTAACTATGCATATCATGCCCCTGTGGCTCTGTATATAATTCCCACAAAACTGGCTATCAATCAAAGGAAAATATATCCCAAATAGAGTCCTCTCCAGTTTCTTTATGCTCAGATGACATTCATTTCTTGTCACCCCCCCCCCCACCAATTTGGAAAACTCATGGATAAAGGCTAATGTACCTCTTTC
The DNA here is from genome assembly GCA_963277665.1 of Viscum album. Lineage (NCBI taxonomy): Eukaryota > Viridiplantae > Streptophyta > Magnoliopsida > Santalales > Viscaceae > Viscum > Viscum album. Next base: position 1,128,702,818 of record OY728152.1, on the reverse strand, counting down.
TTTACTTGTTCCCCTGACATAAATGTGCATGAACAATTTCCCAATCAAAGTACATATGAATGTTCTTAATGTTTTCAGAAACCACTACTCATGACACACACACAATATGGATACCAACATCAAAATAAGTTCAAAATGTTTCAAATCCCACTAGGCCGTCAGAAATGGATGGCCAGTGTCCTGTAGACACCTTTGATCAACTATTCACATCAAGCTCTAGTGACTCTGCATATGTCGCCCACAAAAATGGTCATCAATAAAAGGTATATTTTTTCATAGGAGAGTCTTTTCTTATCTATATATTCCTAAAGCGGCTCCCAAGCCTCATGAATGTCTAGAATCCACAAATAAAGGGTCAAGAAAAATCCATGATCCTTGTCTGAAGGATATTAGAATATTCCCGGCTAATGGTTCCAAATTGGGGCCCTGCCCCGTTAAATCTGGTCAAAGATGTTTAACAAAAAACATCAGTAATAAGTTTTTTTGGAAGGACTGTGAACTACCAAAAAAATATTCCATTATTTAAATAGGAAAAATCCGTAAAGGGTAACTCTATGTAAAACATTAAGCCATTATAAAATACGTAAACCCTGTTAGGTCGAAAACCCTCATAGGTTGGCCTATGAAAAAGCCAAGTTATGCCCACTAAACCCATACCAAACATGCTCAGAAAAAAATTAGGGTAATATATATATAGAAAAAAGACACAAATGTCTGTGGGGTTCTCCATGAAACCCCTACAATAGTCAAACTTCACTCGCTGAGTCCTGTGGCATAGGAAACAATTAGAGCTCGATTCAATTATTTCAGTTTACTAACATCAAGCCATGGCTGGAAATTAATGCCTGACTGAAATGATGTTGACACAACATGAAGAGTTAAAGGGAGAGATATATAAAAGCCTAATAAGTTCCATTGTGTTTAAGGAAAAATGGAAGAACATCCCCAATTCTTAGTCTCTCCAAAGTATCAAAAAATAGGGGGGAGTACATATTGTGATTTGGGATAGAACTAAAACTGGGATCAGTTCACCCTTTCTAGAAGGATGGTGATTGATTGTCGTGGGCCATCGATAGTCTGCTCCAAAGAAGATCTTTCCACCGTTTTGGCATTGACTATTGGACACACCCACTCCGGGACAACTTTAAGGTCCCGTCCTTTCTTTTGGATGGATTTATAGTTGGCATGCAAGGAGGATAGTTATTCCCTCAACCTTACTATGTGGTATTTTAATTCATGCATATATTCCTCTTGGGTCACCACCAAATCATGGGCCTTCACCTCCTTTAAGGACAGATGATCAAATTCTACTGAAATATCTCATAAGGTCGCCACCTGGTGATGGTAGGAATTGAACTTGGCTAGATTGTCCTCGCAAGAAAAAAGTTTATATCTGGTAATTAAGATTTGGTAAATAAGGAGGGGAAGGTGCTGATAGTACAAGACTATAGAACCCAACATAGTGAATAAATTCTAAAAGGTGTCACCCTCATAAGCCAAATTGTCCATGGGTGACTCCACTATAAGAGAACATAATAGGCGCCATGCCTCTCTTTGTAATGCCATGTGCCTTGCCACAACATCAATATGTTGATCCTCCTCTGCCAGCACATGTCTGTAAGCAGGAAGTGTCCCCATAAGAGTGGGTAGTGACCTAAGTCATGTCACCCAAAATAGGAGACTCTCTTTTCCTTCAGATGGCCTAGACACTAGAGCCGAATACGGAGTACTAACCACAAAATCTGGGATGATCAGTGATACTCGGCTGGTGCTAGTCTCATTAAGATCTTGGGAAATATCCAAAGGAGGGGAGTAGTCTAAATCACTTCCCACCAAAATGGGTTGTTTTGATGAAACCCCTCCTAGATGTTTTTGATGATGAACAGAACACCTTTTTATCATAAGAGTAGGAGAAAGAGGTGTATCCATCTTGGTTTTTGTAGGGGCATAAGTAGAAGGCATAGTTGTTTCACATTTTGTGGTAGAAGGAATGCGTGGAATTTTCTTTGGGGAAAATATGGGGTAGGTAATGGTCAAGGGTTTCTGCACCCACCAAACTTGTACTTTCAGCATCCCACCGGGTAACAATATTCCCATAGGTGGGATTACTCCAGTGATAGATAGGTGGGACCCATTTTTTTAGGAATGATAATCTTCATAGCAACACCTTCATGCATCATCATAATCCAAAATTGGCGGATAACCATAGGATGAGATTCTCCCCATAATTGAACAACAAGAAGTTGCATAGTCTATTGAAGGAATCAATATTTCCTAGAAAACTAGTAGGGGGTATGGCTCACAAATAACTACTTGGTCTACACGAGCAGTGAGCATCCCATCCCGAAGATTGATGAGGTATGAATATTCCTCCAAGGAACCGCCCCTATCAAAACTCAATGATCTGTGAGTGGTAGGATGCGGTGAGAAAAAGAAATGAGAGGAATCCTTCAACAGCCCAACTACATCTGTAACACTCAGAGTCTAGGGAAAAACATAAAAAATGTCGAGAAGAGAAGTATGAAAGTCAGAATAGAGAACCCTTGTTGTATACCAGCATTCATACTAGGGGAAGTGTTCCACCATCCACCTATACCGTAATTGGAATAGTCCACTAAAACGATGCAGATTCCTGCCTTCCTATATCTGTCCCAACAATTCATAAAGTCGGGAGAGGGTATGAAGGGCCAAATTAACGGGTTGAACCTCTACCAGCATGGCCTCCATCATCAAAGTGCAAGCCTTAACCTTGGTATATACATCATGGGATGAGAAGAGCCATCCACCTAGAAACATGGCAATGAAACATGCTAGTCTATGTGTAGGTGAAACATCTAACCGAATCTCATATCCCCATGTGGTATATCGCCCGACTTTAAGGGTAACACAATATGACCCTATGGTTTGGCAAGATTAGTGAGTGGATTGAGTTAGATATCGGCGAGCCCTCAGCTTGGGTCAATTACTCTACAGGAATAACCTTATCCACGCATTGAATGGGATGAGGGAATGATCTTCTAGGGGATGATCCAGTGATCCCGCTTCCATGACTAGTAAGATCCTTTTCAAAGGAGACATGTGATCAGTGTTGTTCCATGTAGAGAATGCCGAGAAAAACTCTTCATACATTTCTCTAGTGATGGGGAGTCCTACAAATTGGTAGATATCCCATAGACTGATTCCCACCTCCCCATGTAGTAGGTGGAAGGTGTTAGTTCTTGAACACCAGTGGCTCAATAATTCTATAAGGATTTTTCCCAGAGAAAAGATTGCAAACTGGAAAACCCAGGCAGCCTGGTGTAAGCCCACCGTCTCCAGCTGGTCGGGGGACTCCAGACAGGTCTGATGGACCAAGAACTCCCAAGGCCACTCATCATAGAAAAATCCTATGACCCGAAAATCCCACCTGGTGCTCCACCCACCACTAGGATTTTCTTGGGAGATGCTGATAATGGATAGGTAGTCTCAAGCGTCTAGTCTCAGGACACTGTCACCTCACACATGGTTTCCCTGAGTCCATACTGAGCCTCGCAATAGGAAGACATTCTCCTGAATCGGAGTGGCGATGACTTCTCCTATTGGGGAAATGTTTGCATGATCATGACTTTGCGGTGCCTCCAAGAGGATGGAGGGGATGTTGGGGTCAGGCAATGTAGAGGTACATCAGTAAGAATACCAAAGAAGTAAAGTGGCAATTGTATACATAACTGGTATGCTAAGAGATCTGGAATCAAAAATACCATCAAGAAGCTGTCACGGGGAATGATGTGGGCTCGAAGATGATCATCGCTATTCCTCTCCTTGTTTTCCCTTATCATCATTAATTTTTCAGCAGCCTTTGAATCAGCCATTGTACCCTGCACAAAATATCCAAAAGCAGATAAAAAGTTTGTCCAATAAAAATGGTTGGTTAAAGTATATGGAGGAATGGATAAAGGACTCAAAATGTGTCCAAATAAATATTTTCATTTGGATTTTGGAAACGGTACATGGGGTCCCCATCCCGTGCACTACATGATACGTGGAAGAAACCCCACCTACAACTGCGGTACCTAGTCGTGTTCCACATCATACAGCCATTATACACAAGAAAACTGCAAGGCGATGGCCCATGGATTGTTGGTTGGTGAAAATAAAGGTTCGCAGAAGATGGATACTATGAACCTAGGCCTTGATTAAGTCCATGATTTTGAAATTTCAGGTTAATAGTTAAGTCTGGATTAATAATCTAAAAATACTAGTTGGTCAAAACAAGTTCGATGTGCAGACAAGCCAACTGTGTAGAATTGTCCAATGTGAAATCTGGATTTAAAACCCTCAATGTTATTCACGAACACCAAAACATGGTACGCGGATGGTAAATTGGCTAAGAGGCCGGATCGTAGTACATAAAAAGCAGTTTGCGAGAAAAATTTTCATAGGGACCACAGTACGCAAGAGTAGAGGAAGCCAGAGAAATTTAGAGCACTTTTCTCTACGAGAAATGGTAATAGACAAATTAAATGGGCCACTATATATAGTTGTGGTCCCCTTAAACCAGTACATCTATTATGTTGCTAACCATTTCAGTTTAGGACTGGTTCTACATAAAAATGGTCCTCTTTTCATTCCAAACAGACACCATTCTAATGGGGGCATTTGTAGGGTCCTAAAAATTCCCCCAAGGGAAGAAAATACCCCCCAAAATCACTTTGTAGAAGGAATAAATTCTCCATCAAGACAAGAAAGGTGAATGAACTCAAATTAAGTGGTATATTTTAGAATAAACTTGAATGAATTCATGTTTTTAGGGAATTTCCAGTGGCCCAGATACCATCACTGGGAAGAGTAAGCGGAGCATCAGGACCGCGAACCAACAGGTTTGCGGAATGATCCACAAACCGCTGACCCATGGAGTGATGGCCAATGAACATGGCAAACCACATCACCGACAGATTCATACACATGATGACCATCAATGTACCATGCTGCGAACCTATCTATTCATGGATGAGGTGAATGGACAGGGCTCCACAAACCATTATCGCGAACTGAATCCTCCAATAACCCCAACTGACTAAGTCTTCTGTGGGTTAGGATATTGCTCCAATGAGCCTCCACAAATGGTGTCGCCTACCCAGTAGATACGATTGCATCAATTATCTATAAAAGGAGAACAATAGAAGTATGATAGAGGGAGAAAGAGGGTGATAGATAGAAATAAGGAAAGATAGAAAAATATTGATGGAGACTAGGAGGTTTCACTTCATCTTCCATTTCATTTCATCGAAAAAATCTCAAACTGAGAACCACTCCCTCCCTAGGTACAACCAGCCACAAACCATAAAATGGGGGAATTGAATAATAATAATAGAACCGAGAACCTAACTGGTCAACCACGAACCTAACTGGTGAACTGCGAACCAAAGGCTTCTCGCAGATGAACTCACCACTATTGTATGCGGACCCTCCCCCATCCCACATAAAAATCTAGTATGTTGAATGGGTTTTTTTGGATATTGTTCTTTCTAGTTCCAACCTCACCCCTACATTATTTTCTATTCCTCCATGATCCCTCCGCTAACCAACCCTTGGACATGAGGCCAAAGCCTCCTCAAAAGCCACCAGACCTGTATGGTCAGACCATCGGGTGCATTAGCGTGCCCCTTTGAGTCTACACAACCAAGGTTAGCAGAGTTTCAAAGGCTATCCCCACAATGGTACAGGCTTCGGGAATGCTTGTGAGGCCACCTTCCAATGGTAACCTAGAGTCCAACCTTAGGATTCTGACATGAACCTCCCCATTCTAGGGATTAGGGGTGATCACTTGCTTTTCCATTCAATGAGGAATAGTGATCAGTCGAAGGAGTTATGCATGCTCCCCCCTTTGACATGGAAGAAACTCCTCCCTTCCTAGAACATGCTCTGGGGCCCTCCCATTGAAGTAAGTCCCCAATCTTCTGGGGCAAGGCCGCATGACCTTTAATTCCATCTCACGTGGAAAGGTTCATCACTCCACGCCCTCACCCACGATCACCCCAACCTCTTCCGTCGTGGGCTCTCCCTCCCCCCACCAACATGGTAGGAGACAAGTGTGCTGTTGAATATTTCACATCCTTTTGTTTCTCATACCGAACATGAAAAATGAGGGACTAGGGGTTTGTGAGGATAACAAAATCTACATGATTCTAAACTATGTGATTTTTTTTACTAGTCAATCCAAGATATGTAGGACCCTTACCAGAAGGACCAAGCTCAAAAGGGTTCCCATCTAAAAGGGTCCACATAATCATGTCTGTCAATTAGGCTTCTCCCATGCGTATGCCCCTGAAAAATATTAACTATGAAAACTCTGATTCTTGACCCAATTAGGATATGTAGGAGACATGCCAAAAGGTCGGAGATCAAAATGGTTCCATCTAAGAGGGTCTAGGCAATCATTCCCTCTTAATGGGAAGATTCTATGCAAAAGCCCCACACGATCCGAACTGTGTGGGTTCTAATTCCTCTCCCGAGGATATGTAGGAAGCCCTTTTTATAGGCCTGATCCCCACATCAAGTCACCTTCGGTCCCCCCTGGATGGCGATAAACTTTAGAGTGCCTTATAATATGGATCAAGATTTTATATCCTCCGTATCATCAAATATATGCATGCTTATGATGATATTGAAAACCAAGGTTAGTCGGTGGACACACTCTTCGGGAATAAACCAAGGATTTACAAACATATTAACACAACATAAATCTATAAGAGATTCCCAAAACAGCCAAAAATCCTCCCTGTGATGGGTGTGGTGATCTTGACCTACAATCCTCTCGACCTATGGAGTCTTTAAGTGTTGTTGGTCAAATATTAATCCAATGAGTGCCTTCCTTTGGAAAGAAGGTACATGAATCATTGACACCAGGGCCATTGGTAATTCTTGGCTCCATGAAAGAAACCATTGGTGGACAATCTAAAGAAGTAATATTTGATAAGGAATGATTTTCCAAGTGCTTAACCCCCATGAAATCGCCCGCTGGGTCCAACAGTTCCCGCAGGGTTAATTTAAACTTATTTAAAGGATAATGACGCTGAACGATTCGAAACAAAAGTAATGGGGAATTCGATAAGAACCTATATCTATAAAAAAGGGGGTGGGTGATGAACCCCGTCATGCCACCTCCACACCACCCACAAACATTCCACCTCCAAGGAAGAACAAGGATATTTTAAGAGTTTGTAGGATCCTTTAGGGTATCTAGGGAATTTTGGATCATTTATGTGTTTTAGGGGTTTTTGAGTTTTTAGGGTTTTTTGTGTTTATAGGTTTATAGGTTTTTAATGGGTTTAGGGTTTTAGTGTGTTTAATATAAATTCATTTTATTTTACTATTTATATAGGGTTTCTATAATCGTTTATTGGTTTTGAGAGATTTGGGAACTTTTAGGAATTTTTTCAATTTGTAGTGTTTTAGGGGTTTTAAGTTCTTTTAAGGTGTTTTAGGGTTTTTTAGAGGGTTAGGAGTTTTAGGATTTTTATGGATTTTTTAATTTTAGGGTTTTCAGAGTTTTACTTTTTAAGGGGTTTAAGGTGTACAAGGGTCTTTAGGGTTTTTTTGGGTTTTAGGGAATTTAGGGTTTTTTAAGGTTTTTAGAATCTTTAGGATTTTTAGTACTTTCATAGTTATTTAGGGTTGTTTGGTTTTTAAGGGGGTTTTAATATTTTTATTAAATTTTTAGGATTTTAATTCTTTAAGTGCTATTTATGGTATTCAGGGTTTTTGAGTTTTTTAATGGTTTTTAGGTTTTCTATTATTTTTTGGGATTTAGTTTTTTTAGGTGTTTTAATGGTTTTTAAGGGTTTTTAATGTTATTAATAGTTTTTGGAGGGTTTTAGGGGTTTTAGGGTGTTTTAGGTGGTTATAGCATTTTTATGGGTTTTTGGTGTTTTAGGTTTTTTTGAGGTCTTAGCGGTTTTTAGGGGTTCTTTCATTTTTTGTGGTTTTTTTGGGCTAGTTAGTGATGTTTTAGTATTTAGTGGTTTTAGGGTTTTAGGGGTTTTAGGGGTTTTTTGGATTTTTAGGGTTTTAGCATTTTATATAGTTTTTAGGTTTTTTAAGTGTTTATTCTGTTTTTTTGGTATTTTAGGTTTTTTTGGGGGGGTTTTGGTTATTTTAGGGTTCTAGGGTTTCATATATTTAGGGTATTCTAGGGTTTTTAGGTTCTTTTATGGGTTTTTAGGTTATTTTTAGTGGTTTAATGGCCTTTATTGTTTTTATGTGGTGTTCGGTATATTTTATTTTTTCATGGTTTTTAGAGGATATTAGTTTTATTATATTTTTAAGATTTTTATGGATTTATTAGATATTTAGTATGTTAGGTTTATTATTGGTTTTTAGGGATTTTAGAAATTTTTATGGTTTTAGGGTTTTAATGGTATCTTGGATTTTTATTTTTTTTATGGGTTTAATTTTTTTTGCTTTTATTAGGGTTTTCAATGTTTTTAAATTGTTTTAGGGTTTTATGGGGTTTTTTGGGTGTTAGTGATTTTTAGTTTTTTGGGGGGGTTTAATGGTTCTTAGGGTATTTTATGGTTTGTTAATGGTTATTGTGAATTTTTAGTGGTTTTAGAGTTTTTAGAGTTTTGGTTTCTTATTATTTTTAATATTTTGAAGTAATTTAAATGGTTTTTAGGGTTATTAGAGGTTTTAAGGGATTTAGAGGTTTTTAATTATTTTTTCAGTTTTTATGGCATTTATTGTTTTTTAGTTTTTTTGGGGTTTTATGGTTTTTAGCGTTTTTAGGGGATTAGGGTTTTAGTGTCTTTTGAGGTTTTTAGGGTATTTTAAGGGTTTTGTTGGGGTCGTTTATATCCTTCAAGGGGGTTTAAGGGTCTTTAGGGGGGTTTTATAATTTTAGGCATTTAGGTTATTTAGTTTTTATGGTCTTTTAGGGATTTTTTGGGTTTTAGGGACTTATATATTTTTTTGGTTTCTTAGATTTATTTGGGAGTTTTTAGGGATTTTAGGTTATTACTATTGGGTTTTAGGTAATTTTAGGGTATTTCTAGTGGTTTTATGGATTTTATGAAATGTAGGGGTTTTTATGGGTTATTGACGATCTTTTAGTTTTTTATGATTTTAGGAATTTTTAGGGGTTTTAGTGATTTTTATAGAATTAGTGTTTTAATGAGTGTTTTGGGTTTTTATTTGTTTTTGGGGTTTTTAGGGGTTGTTAGGTTTTTTTATGCTTTTATTTGATTTAATGTTTTTTTGTATATTAGGGTTTTTAAGTGTTTTTGAGGTTTTTAGGGTTTTTGGGGTTTTAGGGTTTTTGTCCTGTTTAGAGATTTTAGGGATTTAAAATCTTTTTGGGTATTTTGGTGCATTTTAGGTATTTTATGGTCTTTTAGGGTCTCTTTAGGGTTTTTAGGTTTTTATGGTATTTATGGTTTTAAGGTTTTTTGTTTTTTTGGTGTTTTAGTTTTTATTTGGTTTTTTTTTATTTTCTAGAATTTTTATCGTTGTAGGGTGTTTATAGTTTTTTTGTATTTTTAGTTTTTATTGTATTTTTTCATTTTTCTAGTTTTTTGGGGGTTTGTTCTTTTAATGGTTTTTTGGGGTGTTAAGGTATTTTTAGGGTGTTTTAGTGTCTTTTTAGTATTTTAGGGTCTTTTTCAGTTTTAGAATTTTTTAGGGTTTTAAGTTTTTTTGTAGTTTTTCAGTTTTTATGGATTTAAAGTTTTTTATGATTTTTAGGGTTTTAAGGATTAATGTTTTTAATGGGTATTAGAGTTTATATGGTCATTTTTAGGGTATTATTTGGGTTTTAGTAACATTTTAGATTTTATTTTGGTTTTAGGGTCTTTTAGGGGGTTTTAGGGGAGGGGGTTTGGTTATTAGGGTATTTTTTTTTTGGATTTTTAGGGGATTTAGTGTTTTTAGGGGTTTTAGGGTTTGTTTAAGAGTTTTATCTGTTATATGGGTTTTAACGTTTTTTAGTGTTTTTAGGAATTTTTAGGGGTTTATGCTACTTATGGAATTATATGGTTTTAGGGTTTTTAGGGTTTCTAATGGTTTTTTGGTTTTTGTGGTTTTCTATTATTTTAAGGTTTTTTTAGAGTTTTCAAATTTTTAAGGGATTTTTAGGGGCTTAATATTTTGCATGGGTTTTTTTGTTTTTTATGACATTAAAGGTTTTTAAGGTGTTTTATTTTTTTATGGTTTTAGGTTCTTTTAGAGTTTTTTGGGTTTTTTATCTTTTAGGGTTTTTATGTTTTTTACGGTCTTTTAGAGGTTTAAGTGTTTTTTATTTTAGGGTTTTAAGGTGGTTTGTTTTTTTAGGGTCATTTAGGGGGTTTAGGTTATTTTAGTGTTTTAATGGTTTTTAATTCCTTTTAGGGGGTATTTATAGGGTTCAGTTTTTTGTTTTTTGGGTTTATGTAGAAGTGTTTAGGGTTTAGGGTTTAGGGTATAAGGTTAATGGTCATAGGGTATATGGTTTTGGGTGTAGGGTTTATGATTTAGAGTATTGGGTATATGGTTTTGGGTGTAGGGTTTTGGTTTTAGGGTGTATGGTATATGGTTTTATTAGTAGTGTCTAGGGTTTAGTTTGTAAGGTATGTGCTTTAGGTTATAGGGTATCGGGTTTAGGGTTTTGGGTTTAGGGTTTAGGGGTTTTTCTTTTTTTTTATGATTTTAGGGTTTTTAGGTTCTTTATTTATTTTATTTTTTGGGCTTTTAGGGTTTTTAGGGTATTTATTATTTTTATGGTTTTTGGTGGTTTTTGGGGTTTTAGTGTTTTTAGGGGTTTTAGAGATTTTTAGTGCTTTAGGAGGGTTGGGTTAAGTATTTTTAGTATTTTCTTGGATTTATGTGTTTTCAAGTATTTGGGTTTTTTGGGGTTTTATGTATTTTTTTTTACAGTTTTTCGGAGGTTTTACAATTTTTATGCCTTTTAGGATTATTTTACAGGTTTTTTTTGTTTTTTAGGGTTTTTAGGGTGTTATGATTTTTCGGGTCTTCTAGGGCTTTTGGGTCATTTAGGGTTTTTAGGGTCTTTTAATTTTTTTATGGGTTTTTGGGGTTTTTTTGATATTTTAGACTTTTTAGAGGTTTTTAGTGTTGTTATGGTATTTTAGGTGGTTTATGGGTTTTAGGTATTTTTGGGATTTTATGATTTTAATGGTTTTAGGGTATTTCAACGGTTTTTTTGGGTATTTTACTATTTTATGTTATTTTTTTAGTAATTTTATGTTTTTAGTGATTTAGGGATTTTAGGAATTTTAATGTTTTTTAAGGTTTGATTGGGTTTTTTTATTCTTTTTTGGAGTTTTTGGGTTTTTAGGGTCTTGGTTGTGGTTTTAGGTGTTTTAAGGGGTTTTGGGGTTTTATGGATTTTAATTTTTTAGTTCATTTTAGGATCTTTAATGATTTATATGGTTTATTTAGGTTTTTTCATGATTTGGGGGGGGTTAGGGTTAATTTAGGGGTTTCGGGGTTTTTTGGGTTTTTTTGTTGTTTTTAGATATTTTTAGGGGTTGTAGGGATTTTAGTGTTCTTTTATTTTTTTTATGGGGTTTTAAAGAAATTTATTTATTTAAGGATTTTAGGGGTTTTTAGGTTCTTTTGTATTTTTAGGGATTTTGTGTGATTTAGGATTTTTTGGGATTTAATTGGGTTTTGGGTCCATTTTTTCTTTAATTTTTAGAAACTTTTTATGGGGTTTTAAGCATTTTTTGGATCTTTTATGGGTTTTGGGGTTTTTGGTTCTTTTAGGGTTTTAAGGTGTTTTTGTGTTTTTATGGGGTTTAGAGTTTATTTAGTTCATTAAGGGTTTTTAGGTTATTTTAGGGTCCAGAGTGTATGGTTTATGGTTTCGGGTTTAAGGTTTAAGGTATAGGTTTTATGGAGTAGGGATTAAGGTTTAAGGTGTAAATTTAATCATTTAGGTTGCAGGTTTTACGGTTTAGGGTGTAGGGTATATGGTTTAGGGTGTAGATTTTTTAATTTTGGGATTTGGGTATAGGGTTTTAAGTGTATGGTTTTGGGTTTAGGGAGTATGCTTTAGGGTATAGGGTGTATGGTAAAGGGATTAGGGTTTAGGTATTAGGGTTTAGTTTGAAGGGTATCAGGTATATGAGTTTTTTGTGGTTTCTTTGGATTTTGAGGGTTTTTTTGGTTTTTTGTTATTATTTTTCTTGGGTTTATAGGGTTTTTGGTATTTTATGGATTTTATGGATATTTAGGGGATTAGTTTTTTATTGTTTTAGGGGTTTTCAATGGTTCTTATGGTTCTTTATGGATTATAGTGTTTTTTGTATTTTTTGTTTGTGAATCCTTTTTAGATATTTATGGTTTTTAGTGGGTTTAATTGTTTCTGATGTTATTTTGTTGTTTTTTGATTTTTAGGATTTTTTTGGTTTTTGGGATTATGGTTTACAATTTAGGGATTAGAGTTTAAATTTTATGCCACAGGGTTAAGGGTTAAGGGTGTGGGGTTTACTATTTATAGTGTAGAGTGTAGGGTTTAGGGTGTATGTTTTAGTTTTTAGTGTTTAGGGTGTAGTGTATAGGGCTTAGGGTGTAATATTTTCTGTTTAAGGTGTAGCGTATAGGGTTTTAGGTGTCTGGTTTTGGCTTTATGGTATATGGTTTTGGGGTTTTAGGGGTTTTAATTTTTTTTTTTGTGGGGTTTTATGGCATTTTCTTGGGTTTTTGGGAATTTATTGTCATTTAGGGATTTAAATTTTTATTGGTGTTTGTGGGGTTTTATGGTTTTTTTATATTTTTTATTTTAAGGGATTTTAGGTGTTTTTAATTTTTTTAGGGTTTTAGGGTTTTTAGGGGTTTCTATGAGTTTTAGGGGTTTTTATGATTTTATAGTTTTTAAATATTTTTTGGTTTTTTAGGGTTTTAGTGGTTATAGTGTTTCTATGGTTCTTAGTGGTTTGTGGTTTTTTAGTTTTTAGGGGTTGTATAGTTTTCTAGTGTTTCTTGGGTTTTTTAGGTTTTTAGTGTTTATAGTGTTTTTCTAGGTTTTTCGTGTTTTAATGTGTTTTTACTGATTTCAAGGTTTTTATGGATTTTAGTGTTTTAATTGTTTTTTTGGGTTTTAGTGTTTTTAATGTTTTTGTAGTGTCTTTAGGGTTGTTTAGGGTTTTTAGGAATTTTATATTTTTAGGGATTTTAGGGTTTTGATGGGGTTTTTTGTGTCTTTGGAGAACTTTTAGGTTTTTAGAGTTTTTAGGCTTTTTCTGGTTTTTAGTATTTTTTTCTATTTATTATTTTTTGGGGTTTCAAGGAATTTAAGGATTGTAGAGTGTTTTGGGTTTTTATGGTTATTTAGGGGTTTTAGTGTTTTTTTTTGTATTTAGGGGTTTTAAGGTTTTTAATTTTTTTGATTGGGTTTAGGGTATTTTATTTTTTTTAGTGTCTTTCAGGGGGTTTTAAGGGTTTATGGTTTTTATTGTATTTTATGTTTGTTTAGGATTTTTATGTACTTTTGAGTTGTTTTAAGGACTTATGGTTTTTAGGGTCCTTTTTGATTTTTTTTGTTCTTTAGGTTCTTGTAGGGGGGGTTAGGGTTTTCAGGGCCCTTTTGGGTTTTAGGTATTTTAGGAAATTTTAGGTTTATTTTGGGTTTTTGTTTTTTAGGATTTTTGGGGGGGTTTAGGATTTTTGGGGATTTTTGGGGCTTTATGGTGGTGTTAGGGTATTTAGGGTTTTCATATTTTTTTAGAGTACTTTAGGATTTTTAGGATTCTTCAGATATTTTTTGGATTTTTTGTATTTTTTTTGGGTTTTTAGGGTTTTTAGGGTTTTAAGGGGTTTTATGGAGTTTTGGATTTTTTATGGGTTTTAGGGGTTTTAGGGTTTTAAGGGATTTCCAATGGTTTTTGAGTTTTTAGGGGTTGGATGGTTTTTTAGTTTTTAGGGGTTATTTATGATTTTTAGATGTTTAGTGTTTTTTGGGACATTTTATATTTTTTAGGGGGTTTTTTTGTTTTTATGATTTTTAGGGGTTTAAGGGTTTTAATAGTTTTGAAGTTTTTTCATACCATTTTATGGATTTTAGGGTTTTACGGGTTTTACGGGTTTTAAGGGGTTTTAGGGTTTTTTAGTTTTTTTTTTGTTTTTAGAGTTTTCATGAGTGTTTTAAAAGATTCACTATTTTCTATTGTTTTTAATGGTTTTCAGGTTTTAGGTTTTTTAGGGGTTTAGGAATTTTAGGGGTTTTATGGTTTTTAGGTTTTTATGATGTTTGTGATCCTATATGGTCTTTCAGGTTTTAAAGAGTTTTTCGGGTCTTTTAAGGTTTTTAGTATTTTTGGGTATTTTGGGGTTTTTAAGATCATTTTATATTTTTTATGGTTTTATGGTCTTTTAGTGGGATTTATGTTTTGTTAGGGGTATTTGGGTTTCCTGGGTTTTTTTGGGGGTTTTGGGGTTTTGGGGGTTTTCTTTGTTTTTTTAGGATTTGTTAGGTTTATTTTGGGTTTTTATGTTTTTCAATGTTCTTAGTGATTTTATGGTTTCTGAAGGGTTTTTTGAGTGTTATGGTTTTTAAGGGATTTAAGGGGTGTTAGGGTTTTGTGTTTTTTTATGGTTTTTAGGGGTTTTAAGGGTTTTAGGGTATTTTATGGGTTTTATATTTTTTGTGGTGTCTAATGCCATCTTGGTTTTTTGAGTTTTTAGTGTCTTTAGGAATTTATTGTATTGTTAGGGTTTTGATGGGGTTTTTAGAGTTTTAAGGGGGGTTTAGGAAGTTTTAGAATTTTTTAGTGGTTTTAATTAATTAAAGGATTTTTAGGGTTTTGGGGGTTTATTAGGGTTTTAGTGTTTTTGGGGTTTTTGGGTTTTAGTTTCTTTTTAGGCGTTTTAGTGGGTTCCATGTTTATTTTGTGTTTTTTGGGTTTTAAGTGTTTTTATGGGTTTAGGGTTTTTATGGATTTTATGCGGTTTTTGGTTTATTTAAGTATTTTTTTGATATTTTACTGTTCTTTTATGGTTTTTAGAGTTTTAGGCTTCTTCTAGGTTTTTTGGGTTTGGTAGGGTTTTAGGGTTTTGTAGGGGTTTTAGGGTTTTCATGGTTTGGTAGGAAATTTTATGGCCTTTTGGGGTTTAGATTTTGTTAATTATTTTAATTGTTTTTAGGGTTTTGAAGATTTTTATGGGTTTTTGGGTTTTTGGGTTTTGTGCTGTTTTAATTATTTTTCTAATATTTTCTGGGTTTTTAGTGTTTTTAGGGTTTTAGTCCTTTTAAGTGGTTTCTTTGAAGTTTTATGGTTTTAAATGTTTTTATTATGCATTTTTTGGGGTTTTGATGTCTTTTTTTTTGGGTTTTTAGAGTTTTTTTTTGGGTTTTTTTGGGTCTGTTAAATATTTTAGTGTTTTTAGTGTTTTAATGGATTTTTATGTTTTTTTGGATTTTTTAGGGTTTTTTGGTGTTTTAGGGTTGTTTTATGATTTTTAGTTTTGTGGAATATGGTGTACGGTATAGGGTTTGGGGTATAGGTTATAGGGTTTAAAGTATAGAGTTTATGTTTTAGGGTGGGGGTATATTGATTGTGTTTAGGGTGTAGGGTATAGGGTTTATGCTGTAGGATTTAGGGTTAAGGCTGTTGGATATAGGTTTTAGGTTTTACGGTTTATGGTGTAGTGTAGAGGGTTTAGGGTATAGTGCTTAAGGATTTGGGTGTAGGGTTTTGGTTTTATTGTGTAGAGGTTATGGTTTAGGGTGGGAGAATAGTTTTTAGGGTGTAGTTTTTAATGTTTAGGGTGAAGTGTTTTGGGTTTAGGGTGTGGCGTTTATGGTTTAGGGTGTTGGGTATAGGGTTTGAGGTTTAGGGTTTTGTGTCTCAGGTTTATGGTTTAGGGTTTTGTGTTTAGGGTGTGTTTATATTGTTTAGGGTTCATAGTTTAGTGTTTATAATATATTTTATAAGGTTAAGGGTGTAGGGTTTAGGGTTTAGCATGTAGTCTATAGGGTTTAGGGTGTATTTTTTGGAGTTTACAGTATAGATTAAAGGGTTTTGGGCGTAGGGTTTAGGGTATAGGGTGTAGGGTATATGGTATAGTGTGAGGGTGTAGGGTTTATGGTTTAGGGATTAGGGTTTAGGATGTTGGGTATAGGGTCTATGGTCTATGGTTAAGGGTTTAGGGTTAAGGGTTTATGTTGTATGGTATAGGGTTTTGGGTGTGGGATATAGGGTTTATATTTTTGAGTATAGGATTTATTATGTAGGATATATGGTTTAGGTTATATGGTTTTGTGTTTAGAGTGGGGGTATAGGGTTTAGGGTGTAGGGTTTAGGGGTAGGGTGTACGGTATGGGATTTAGGGTGTAAGGTATAGGGTTTAGGGTTTAGGTTATTCGGGTTTTGGGTGTAGGGTATAGGGTTTATGGTGTTGGGTATGGTGTTTAGGGATTAGGGTGTAGGGTATAGGGTTTAGGGTGTATAGTTTCATGTTTATGGTGTAGGGTATAGAGTTTTTGGTGTAGGGTATGGGGTTTTTGGGTGTAGGGTATATTGTTTAATGTGTAGGGTTTAAGTTTTAGGGTGTTTGGTCTAGGGTTAGAGTGTAGGGTTTAGGGTTTAGGGTTTAGGGAGTTGGTTATATGGTTTCTATTTTAGGGTTTAGGGTTTAGTGTGTTTGGAATAGGTTTTATGGTGGTCGTTTTTTGGGTTTAGGGTGTATGGTATGTTGCTTTGGGTGTTGGATATAAAGTTTTGGGTGTAGGTTTTTTTTTTGGGTTTTAGGGTTTTTTCGGTTTTTTAGGATTTTACGTTTTTTGGAGTTTTTCATTTTAGGGTCTTTAAGTGGTTTAGGGGTTTTAACATTTATTCTTTTAAGTGTTTTTGGATACTAATCAATTTTTAGGGGTTTTATGGGTTTTCGAGTTTTTAAGGTATTTTAGTGTTTAATGGTTTTTATGATTTTAGTGTTATTTGGGTTTTTATGATTTTGTTTATTTTTTAATTGGTTTTTTTGTTATTTTGGGTTTTTATGGTTTATTAGGGGGTTTTTGGTGTTGTTATAGATTTTATGGGTTTTAATTTTGATTATGGATTTTTCATTTTTTATGGTTGTTTGGTGTTTTTAGGGTTTTTAGTGTTTTGGCGTGTAATGCTTTCTTCATTTTTTGGGTTTTTATATATTTTTATGGTGTTTAGATGTTTTAGTTTTTTTTAATTTCTTAGGGGTATTGGGGTTTTACTATTTTTTATGACTTCAGGATTCTTAGGGGTTTTAGGTGGATTTTAGTGTCTCATTGCTTTTTGGGTGTTCTTGGGTTTTTTAGTTTTTACGAACTATAGGTTTTTTAGGGTTTGAGGGTTTATTATGATTTTTCGGGGTTTAGTTTGTCTAATGGATTTAAAGATTTTTTATTTTTTTTTATATTGTTTTTGGGATATTTTGGGGTTTTAGGGTCTTTTAGGGTGTTTTAAGGGTTTTAGGTCTATTAGGGGATTTAGGGTTTTTTGTGTATTTGAGGGTTTTTGTGGATTTTTTAGTGGATTAAAGGTTTTTCAAGATCTTTAGGGTTTTTAGATTTTATATGGGGTCTTGGGGTTTAGGATTTTTAGGGTTATTTAGGGGTTAGGGGTTTTCTGGGGCTTTTATGGTTTTTAGGTTTTTTAGGGTTTTAATGTTTTAGGGTTTTTAGGGGATTAAGTATTTTTTTTCATGTTTTCCAATTGGGGGTGGGTTTTGGGTTTTGGGAGTTTCGGGTGTTCAATGTATTTATTGGATTTTATGGTTTTTTGGTTTTTAGTGATTTTAAGGGTTTTATGGGTATTAAGGGTATTTATGGGGTTTTAAGGTTTTTAGGGGTTTTTAGGATTTTTAGGGTATTCTATGGGTTTAAGGTGATTATTGGGGGTTTTGGGGTTTGTAATTGGGGTTTTTGGGTTTTTAAGTGTGTTTGGGTATTTAGGGGATTTTTAGTGTTTTTAGGGCATTGTTAGGGTTTTAGGGGTTTTTAGGTTGTTAGTGTTTTTAGGTGTTTTAGGATTTTTATGATTTTAGGGACTTTTAGGGGTTTGGGGGGTTTTTTGTGGGGTTTTATTATTCTAGGTTGTTTTAAGGTTTTCAGGGTCTTTTACAATTTTTCATTTTTTTTTTGAGTTTTTATTATCTTTAGGGTTTTTAGGAGTTTTAGGTTATTTAATGTCTTTTAGGGGTTTTATGTTTTTTAGGGTTTTTTAGGATTTTAAGGTGTTTTTTGTGTTTTAGGGGTTTTAGGGTTGTTTAGGATTATTAGGTATTTTATGGCCATTTAGAGTTTTTCAGTGCCTTTCAGATATTTTAGGGTATCTTGGTTTCTTTAGGGTTATTAGGGTCCTTTAGAGGTTTTGAGACATTTATGGTTTTTAGTGTTTTATGTTATTTTATGGATTGTATGGGTTTTCGGGTCCTTTAGGGGTTTAGGGGTTTTAGGGTCTTTTATGGTTTTTATGGGTTTAGGGTCTTTTAGGGTTTCCTAGGGGTTTGGATGGACATTCTTTCTTTTTGAATTATATGGTTATTTATTATTTTTAGGGTTTTAGTGTCTTTTAGGGGTTTTTATTGTCTTTTATTGATTGTAGGGGTTTATGGTATTTTAGTGGTTTAGGTTAATCTAGGATATTTTTTGTGTTTTTATTTTCTTTTTTGGCATGTTTTAGGGCTTTTAAATCTTTTACAGATTTTAGGGATTTTTTGTTTTTTAGGTTCTTTTATGTGTTTTAATATTTTGTGGGGGTCTTTTAGGTTTTTGATGAGTTTTAGGGTTTTTAAGGTTTTAGGGTTTTTAGTGATTGTTAGGGGATTTCAGGGGTTTGAGTAAATTTTTATGGTTTTGGGGTTTTTTTAGTTTTCTTATTATTTAGGGGATTCATTGGTTTTTAGGGTTTTTATGGCATTTTCGAGGTTTTAATGTTTTAGGATTTTTAGATTCTTTTTCGGATTTTGGGGATTTTAGGGGGTTTTAGAATTTTTAAGAAATTTTAGGTGTTTTATGTCTTTGAGGGCTCTTTTATGGGGTTTTATGGGTATTATAGATTTTAATGTTTTTATTGGTTTTAAATATTTTTTAGGGGTTTCAAGTGTTTTTAGCGGTTTTAAGCGATTTTATGGGTTTTTAGTTTTTAAGTGGTTTTTATGGGTTTTAGGTTTTTTAAGGGTCTTTTGGTTAAAGGTGTTATTTGGGTCTTTTAGGGTTTTAGTTTTTTAGGGATTTTCTTACTTATTATAGGTTTTACAATTTTTTTGAAATTCGGATTTTTAGGGGTGTTTGGGTTTTTATGGTATTTTAGATTGTTTTTATGTGTTTTAAGGGATTTTATTTGGGTTTTTTGGGGGTTTAACAATTTTAGGTGTATAGGTTTTTAGGTTGTTTTTATGTTTTTAGGTTTTTAGGGGTTTTTACCATTTTTCATGATTTTTTAATGTGTTATGGTATTTTTGGTTTTTAGGGATTTATAGGGTTTTTAGGTTTTTTGTGGGGTTTTAGAGGCTTTAGTGTTTGTTATGTGTTTTTAGGATTTTAAGGGTTTGTAGTTTCTATTTTAGAGATTTTTTTATTTTATGGGGTTATTAGGTTAATTTTGGTTTCTAGGGGTTTTGAATGTTTTTAGGTTTTCTTGTGTTTCTAGGGTCTTTTATGGTTTTTTGGGGCTTTTCATATTTTTTTCATTTTAATTATGGCTTTATGGTTTTTTTGGGTTTTATTGTTTTTAGGGGTTTTGGGGGTTTTTTGGTATTTATGTTGTTTTTGTTTTTTGGGTTTCTAGGTTTTTGTGGGTTTTTTGTGTTTTAGGGTTTTTAAGGTTTTTTTTGTCCTGTGTTATGATTTTTAGTGTTTTTAGGGGTTATAATGTGTTTAATGGGGTTTTATGGGTATTATAATAATTTTATAGGCTTTTGTGGTCTTTTAATGTTTTTAGAGATTTATTTTCTTTTGGGGGTTTTTAAGATCTATTACAATGTTTTATGGTTTTTTTTTCAGGTTTTAGTGTTTTCATGGTTTTTATAGATTTTAGGGGGTTTTAGTGTTTTTAGGCGTTTTAGGGGTTATTTAGTGTTTTTATAGGGTTTTGGGGGTTTTATGGTTTTATGGTTTTTTTATAGGCTCTATGGTTTTCCGGGATTTTAGGATTTTAGTGTTTTAGGGGTTTTTAGTTTATTGGGGTTATTTTGGTTTCTTATATATTTATGAGGTTTTCACTATTATTTTGTTTTGTTTTTGGTTTTTTAGTGTTTTATAATTTTATAAGTTTTCACAGTTTTTAGGGTTTTTTATAATTTTTAATTTCTTTTAGTGGTTTTAAGGGTTTTAAGGGGTTTTAAGGGTTTTAGGGGTTTTAAGGGTTTCTAGAGTATTTAGAGAGTTTTAGGGTTTTTAGGTGTTTTGGGATCTTTTAGGGATTTTAAAGATTCTTAGGGTTTTTTGAGTTTTTAGGGTTTTTATGGCTTTTATGGTTTTAGGGTTTTAAGTGGCTTTTTAGAATTTTAGGAGGGGTTTTCGTTTTTTTAGGATTTTTATGGTGTTTAGGGGTTTTTAGGGTATTCATGGTTTTTAGGGATTTCAGGTTTTGTGTGTTTTTTACATGGTTTTAGGGTTTTTTGGGTTTTTTGGTTTTAAGGGGTTTTTTAAGATTTTTTTGGTTTTGAGGGGGTTTTGTTCGTGTTTTAGAGTTTTTGGTTTTTAGGGAGTTTTTGGGTTTGAAGGGGGTTTTTATGTTTTTATGGGTTTCTTGGGATTTTAAATTTGTATTGGGGGTTTAGGATATTTAGGGGTTATAGTTTTTTCTTGTGTTTTTAGGGGTATTTAGGGTGTCCATGGTTTTTAGGGTTTCATGTTTCTTAATTTTTTTTTTGAAATTTTTGGGTTTTTAATGGTTTTAATGTGTTTTTATGGTTTATTATAGTTTTTAGGTTTTTTTTGGAATTTTTATAGTTTTAGGGGTGTTAAATATTTTTAGGATATTACGGGTTTTAGGGGTTTAAAGGGATTTTTTTAAGTTTTTATGTGATTTTAGGGTTTTTAGGGTATTTTTTTCTATTTAGGTCTTTTAGAATTTTGTTTGTGTATTCATATTTTTATTGTTTTTAGGCCTTTTTGGGTATTTTGGGGGTTTTCAAGGTATTGGAGGGATTTTAGAGGGCTTTATGTTTTTTTAATTTTTTGAGCGGTTTTAGGGTCTTTTAGGGAGTTTGGGGTCTCCTAGTTTCTTTTGAGGGTTTTTTGTATTTTTATGGATATTTAGTGTTTTTATGGGATTTTTGGGTTTTTATGTTCTTTAATGGGTTTTTCTGTTTTTAGGTTCTTTTAGAGTTTTTAATAATTTTTAGGGTCCTTTAGAATTTTTAGGGGTTTTATGGCCATTTAGGGGTTTTTAGGGAATTTAGAGTTTTTATGGATTGTAAATATTTTGGGGGTTTAAGGCTTTTTAGGATTTTAGGGGTTTTAGGGGTTTTAGGGGGTTTCATGGGCTTTATGGTTTTTCGTGGTTTTTTGGGTCATTATGGTATTTTTGAGATTTTATTGTTTTTAGGGATTTTAAGGGTTTTATTGTTTTAAATATTTTTAGGGTTTTTAGAGCTTTTTAGGTATTTATGGTTTGGGAGGAGGTTTAGTGGATTGTTTGGGTGGTAGGTGTTTCATGGGTTTTACATGTTTTTAGTAGTTTGAAACAATATTTCAGGTTTTTAGGTGTTTTAGGGTCTTTTAATGTTTTTAGGGGGATTTATAGTTCTTAGGGTTTTAAGGAGTTCATTAAAGTCCTTTAGGATTTTTAGACATTTATATTGGGTATTTTGGGAGTTTTAATGTTTTTAGTGATTTTTAGGATCCATAATGTTTTAGTGTTTTTATGGGCTTTAGGATTTTTAGTATTTTTAGGGTCTTTGGGTTTTTAGGGTTTTTAGTGATTACCATGGTTTTTAATAGTTTTGTGAGTTCTTATGGTTTTATGGTTTTGGGAGTTTTTATTTGTTTTTTTTTTGTTTTTAGGGGTTTTAGGTTTATAGGGGTTTTATGGTTTTTCTTTTTTTTAGGGTTTTTTTACTGTTTTTAGCATATTTAGGTTTTTTTGGGGGTTTTGAGGTTTTTTAGGGTATTTAGGGTCATTTGGGGTTTTTAGAGATTTCTTGGGTCTTTGAGGGGTTTTGGGGGGTTTGGTGTTTTTATGGATTTTAGTGTCTTTTATGGGTTTTTAGGGTTTTAGGGCCCTTTGTGTTTTAGGGGTTTTAGTCTCCTTTGTCATTTTAGGGGTTTTAGGGCCCTTTTGGGCTTTTAGGCCTTTAGGGACCTTTTGGGTTGTTTGGTTTTTTTAATGGATTCTTATGATTTTTTAGTTTTTTTATGGGTTTTTATTTTTTTAAGGTGGTGGGGTTTGGGTTTTTTTGGTTTTTAGGGTTTTTCGATATTTTAAGGTATTTGAAGGTTCTTAATTTTTATTTTAGTTTTTAAGTTTTTATGAGTTTTCGGGTTTTTAGGGTTTTCTAGTGTTTTAGGTTTTTAGGGGTTTCATGTTTTTTTGATTTTTTAGGGATTTATGGGTCTTTTAGGGTTTTTTTATATTTTTAAGGACTTTTAATGTTTTTTTAGTTTTTACGGTATTTATGCTTATTTGGGTTTTAAGTATATTTAATGTTTTTAGAATTTTTAGGAGTGTTTAGTGTTTTTTATGGTTTTCTACGGTCTTATAAAGTGTTAGGTGGTTTTAGGGCAAGGAAGATGCGAGATTCGGGCTATTCCCAGCCCCCCCCAAATTTATTAACAAGGAAAAAGAGACATAGAAGACAAGGGAGGGGAGGGGTCAAACGACCCACACCCGAAAACCCCTTACAACTCACGCAAAAAAAGAAAATCAAAAACAAAAACAAAAAAAGAAAAAACACATACAACCAAACAACCACCACCATCATCCAGAATCAACTAGTATCTAGCAGCTCAATGCTAACCAACGACCAGCATCCAAACTCAAAAATACCAGCATCCAGCACCTCCTAGCCAAACAACAACCAGCAACTAGCAAGAAGAGTCATAGAGCCACATCCCTTCCGCACTTCCCAGCTAGGCAGTATCCAGAGACCAGCAGTATACCTTCCATCACCCGATAACTTCCCACAAAAGAGACTCACAAATGACAACAGCAAACTACCAGCACCAAAAACACCATCCTCCACATTAGCTAGCCTCTCCACACCATTCAGATCCATATCCAGCAACACAGAACCAAATACAGAAAACATACAGCAGCATTTTCCAGCACACCCATTTCCAGAAACACCGCCAGCAGAAGCAAGAAATTTTTTTTGTCACATCTCAGCCATAAAACAGCCAACATTCCATCAAGTCGCACCTAGCAGCAAGACCGGTGGTAATAAGTGGCCAGCAGCCAAGAGAAGGACCATTCCACATCAGAACAAGACAACCGCAAGCAATACCACATGATAATCCAGAAATCACATCTTGCAACAAGCTCATGATCCATTAGCAACAAAAGATCACAACCAAACCAAGAAACATCACCACATCAGCCAACAGGAACACATACAACACCTCCAAGGACCAACATAGCATCTAGAAAGCACCAGAAATCCAGAAGCTCAATAGTAGCATGAAAAGAAGTGATTTGAAAACGGACTTGTATCTTTGCATTAGCCATGAAAATCTAGACGCCAAGCCACCATGTCCCTCCTGTCATCCGCCAGAGACCGCCACCGAGCCCGAAAAACCAGAGCAGCCGCCACAGGACTCCCAAGCACAGATTTGGGGGGGGGGGGGTCGCAAGATCAACGACAAGGAAGGTCCAGACAGAAACCTTACCCCCCCCCCCCCCGATCGAGGACCACCACTTTCAGATCTGTGGGTCTTGAAACCCTAGAAGAAGATTCCAAATCTGTCGCGCACGCACCACATCGCATCCAAGCAGAAAGCCCTGGAAAGACCTGAAGACAAAGCTACTGCTACACCTTTCCAAGTGAGTGAAACCCTCGATCCTGTTGAACCACCTGTAGATGCTTCAAAACTGAAGAAGCGACCTCGATCAACGCCTAAAGCTCATATTATCCAGCCGCTAAGGAGCTGTCCGCAACGACACTATCTTCACAGCAGAACACAAAGCCCGAACACACAGAAACCCACCTGGATCCGAGACCAGAAACCCCGATCTGCAACATATGGGGGTCGTTGACATCATCACAGACTAGATCGGGCCATTCTGAATGCCTCGCAACCTCTAAAGCCAGCAAATCCCAGACGTGCCAGCAGTGAAGAAAATCCCCATCCAATGCCGAAAACCCAAGATCTAGGGGAAGTTGAAGCCACTTATGACCAAAGAAACCATCACCATGATCCCGAGAAGCTCATCCCGAGCACACCATCGCTGAAAACTAGGAGGAAACAAGGATCGAACACCAGAAAACCGAGCAGAATCCAGAAAAACCCCTGGAAGAGGCAACGAGCGAGAGAGAAACCCGAGGGAGTGCGCCGCCATCTTTCTCTAGGTGGGTTTAGGGGTTTTAATTTTTTTTAGGGTTCTTAGGGTTTATTAGGATATTTAAGGTATTTTTAGGGTTTTTTGGTTTTTATGGATTTTAATTGTTTTTAGTGTTTTTGGGTTTTTTATGATTTTTGAGTCTGTTAGTTTTTTATGGCTTTTAGGGTCCTTTAGGATTTTTATGGTTTTCTGGGTCTTTTAGGGTTTTCTTGGGGTTTTAGGGTCCATTGGGGATTTATGGGTATATGTATCCTTTAGGGTTTTTAAGGATTTTAGGGTGGTTTAGGGTTTATTTAGGGTTTTTAGGGACCTTTAGTATTTTGGGGGTTTTTAGATAAATTTTGGGTATTTTATTATCTTTTAGGGTTTTAGGGTCTTAATGTCTTTTTGGTTTTTTAGGGATTTTGTAGAATTTTAGTGTTTCAGGGTATTTGGGGGCAATTTTGGATTTTTTTAGGGTTTTAGGGGATTTATGGGGTTTGAGGGTATTTTAGGGGTATTATGGTATTTTAGGGTGTTTTAGTGTTTTTTTGGGTTTTTTTTATTTTTAGGGGTTTTTAAAGGGTTTCAGATATTTTTAGGTGCCTTTGAGTTTTTTTTTTGGGTTTTTAGGGTTATTTAGGGTTTCAGGGTTCCTGTATGTTTTATGTGTTATTTGGATTTTTTGGGTTTTTAGGGTTTTTCTGGTTTTTAATGGTTTTATTGGTTTTTATGGTTTTCATGGGTTTTGTGATTTTTATGGTGTTTTATTGTTTTTATTGTTTTTAGGGGGTCATGGGTTTTGAATTTTTTAGGGTTCTTAGTGTTAATTGATTTTTTAGGGTTTTATGTGTTTTTTATGTTTTTTTGGGTTTTAGGGTTTTAGGGTTTTTTGGGTTTCTTTTAAGCTTTTTAGGATTTTTATTATTTTTAAGGAGTATTAGGTTTTTAAAGGGCTATTTAGGGGTTTATGGTATCTTAGAGTTTTTAGTGGTTTTGGGGGGTTTTGGGTTTTTTTGGGGATTATATTTTGTTAGGTGTTTTAAGGTTTTTTTATTTTTAGTGAATTTTTATGGTTATAATGTTTTTAGTGTTTTAGGGGTTTTCGGGGTTTTAGGGTTATTTTATGGTTTTTAGGGTGTTTCGGATTTTTATAGTTGTTTTTTGGATTTTTAGGGTTCTAGGATTATTTTTGTTATGGTTGGGGTTTTTATAGACTTAGTGGTTTAGGGTTTTTAAGGGTTTAGGGTATTTTAGGGTGCTTTAGTTTCTTTTAGGGTATTTTTGGTCTTTTAGGGTTTTTACCCATTTTTGTGATTCATTATTTTTTACGGTTTTTTAGGACATTTTGTGGTTTTAGGTGTATTTTGGTATTTTGTTATTTTTGGGGATTTTATGGTTTTATGGTGTTTTTATCATTTTATATGGGTTTTAGGGATTTTAGTGTATTATTGTATTTTATAGGGTCAATGTGGATTGTTGGTGTTTTAAGGTTTTTAATGGGTTTTATGATTTTTTTTTTGAGTTTTTAGGGTTCTTTGGGTTTTTTGGTTGTTCTCAATGTTTTTAGAGGTTTTATGGTTTTTTTGTTTTCTTTGGATTTTTATATAATTTATAGAGTTTTTATGTTTTTAACTGTTTTTTTTGTAATAATTATTTATATAGGTATTTTTAGGGTTTTATTTTTATTTTTAGGGCTCTTTCAGGGTTTATAGGGCATTTGGGTTTTTAGGGTTTAAAGGATTTTTATATTTTTTAGGATTTTTATTGATTTTAGGGGTTTTTAGGTTTTAGGGGTTTTAATATTTTTAGGGTTTTTATGGTTTATTATGATTTTTGGTTGTTTTATGGTTTTTAGAGTTTTTAGGGTTTTAGGTTTTTGTTAATTTTTTTTGTTTTTCTGTTTTTTCAAATTTTTGGGTTTTTAGGGGTTTTAGCGTTTTATGTTTTTTAGGGAAGTTTTATTGTTTTTAGGGTTTTTGGATTTTAGTGGTTTTAGTTTGTTATGGTGTTTTTGGGTTTTTAAGGTATTTAGGGTTTTTTATTATGTTGTTTAACGGTTTTTTAGGTCATTTAAAGGTTTTTTAGGTTTTTATTTTTTATAGGGTTGTTATAGTCTTTTAGGATTTTTTGAGGATATTTAGAGACTTCTCGGGTTTTAGGTGTTTTAATTTTGTATAGTTTTTAGGAATTTAATTGATTTTAGGGGTTTTAGTGTTATTATGTATTTTTTAGATTTTCATTGTTTTTTATGTTTTTTGGGTTTTAATTTTTTAGTGTATTAATGTATTTTTATGTTTTTTTGGGTTTTTGTGGTTTTTATGGTATTTAATTTTTTTTTTTGTGCTTTTAGGGGTTTTAAGGACTTTTATGCTCTTTAGGGTTTAGGATTTTTTAGGGGTTTAGTGTTTTTTGGGTTTTTAGGGGTTTTTGGAATTTTCGGGGGGGGGGGGGGGGGGGGGGGTTATCACTTTTCAAGATTTTAGGGGTTTGTATTTTTAGGGGTTTTATGGTTTTATGGGTTTTAGGGTTTTTTATGGGTTTTAGTTATTTTTTAGGGATTTTTTGTTTTTTTTGTGTTTTTATGGGTTTTGGGTATTTTAGGGCATTTTAGGGGATTTCAAGGCCTTTGACTTTAAATGTTTTTTATTATTTTTATGGTATTTAAGGACATTTTGGATTTTCATGGATTTTTAATGTTTTTTAGGGTTTTTGAATCTTTTGGGGGTTTTTGGGGGTATTATGATCTTTTAGGGTTTTCTTAGGGTATTTTTATGTTTTAAAGGTGTTAGGGGTTTCTGGGTTTTTATTTGGTTTTTTTGGGATTTTTGGTGTTTATAGAGGTTTTATTGTGATTTCAAGTTTATTTAATTTTTTAGGTGTCTTAGAGTTTTTTTAGGGTCTTTAGGGTTTTAGGGTTTTAGAGGCTTGTTAAGGAAAAGAAGATATGGGGACATGTACACTTGATCCCTCAAATTTATTAAACAAAAGTACAAGAATAGAATTACAAGGAAGGTTTTTAAGAATGGGTGTGCAACTCACCTTTAATATCAGAGGCCACATAGGTGGCACAAAAATATTGGATAACAAAAGACCACAACGAGATCTATCCCACAAGTGCTTTCTTGGAGGGCGCATCTACCACCGAGTTTTCCTCCCTATACGCATGTGTGACAATGAGTGTTAGTTCATGGGAGGCATTGAGGCACTCAATCCAATAAGGGAGAATTTTCCAAGGGACTCTCCTAGATCAGTTCTTCCGAGCCTCCATTACAATCATCGATTCTGATTCAATCCATAGCAGATTCCACCCTAATTGGAATGTGGACATGACCTTCTCCATCATGGCCTATAGTTCATCCTCTTATTTACATCCATTTCCAGTGAAGTGGAAAAATAATCCCTTCACAAATCCTCTGTGTGTGAAAAATACAACACCATAACCCAAGGGGCTGGGTGTAACCAATGTTCCACCATCCACATTCACCTTAATCCACGATGGGATTAGTGGAATCCATCTAATAAACTTCAGCAGATGAGGCTTTTTTCTCCTTCTAGACACTATAAGAATATTTGGATTAATTAATTTAGTAACATCATTAGCCATCAAACCTATTTAAATACAGGATTCCACATGAACATCCTTGTTGATGTCCAGAACTACACCATGAAAGTAACACCTTTTATTGTCAAAGGAAGTAGCATTTCAGGCATCCCAATCATGGATTTTGAAGGTGACAGCTGTAGTGAGGAGAAGGTTTTGATCCTTCTCACTAAAATTCAAAGTAGATACTTTGTATAGAAGTCCCACCATATTGTAGTCAAGTGAAACCCAGAACCCAAATATGTATTGTCTGTGAGACCAAATAATGGTTGCATAATTTCAGTGAACAAACAGGTGCATCACACTCTCTTCATACCACATGCAGAGTTAACATACAAAGGAAAGCTACAATCCAATTTTCTACAACTGATCATGCATAGAAAATCATCCTTTTCATATATTCAAAAAGAGTAAGCTCTTGGAAGGATGAATAATGGGAATCCAAAATTTGGGCATCCATCTTGGTTCATTAATGCCCTGCAAGTGTTTGTGTCAGTAAAATTCTCTAGTTTTAAGAAGCCCAACTAGAATCAGCTTCCAGATAAGGGTGTAAACATCAATGAAACTATACCTATGAACTTACAAAAAAACATGAGAATGTAGGATCTCATAGAACTCCCCAATATTTTGATAAATGTCAGCAATAGACATTTTCTATCTATTGGGTAGTGGCATCACTGACTCATTCAAAGGCTGGTCTAACCTATTGGTTTTCCAACAGTTCAAATTTTAAAATTTAGAGACATCGAATTTTGAGAAGTACATGATGTCCTTGAATGATTCCCTAACATAAGTCCATGTGGAAGAAGGGTTATAACCTGAGAATCAATTGTGGAACCTGTGATTGAATCAATCAGGTAAAAAATAATGGCCTTCATCCTAAGAGGTGATCATGTTCCAAGTGAATTTTTTGAGAAGTGAATATTTAAATTTTCTGATATCCTTGATGTCTAGTCCACTCGTATCCTCTGGTTTAGAATAGTCCTTCCATGCAACTATAACCAGCATCCATTCATTAATATCACCCTTCTAGGAAAAATTTATTATCTTGGCTTAGAGTCCTTCGATAAGTGAGACATGCCATCTATAAATGGAGAATGAATTAATGAACTTAGAGGTGATGATGAAGTTGATCAAGAAAACCCACCCCACCCATAACATCAATTTTACATTCCATTTATCCAATTGGTTGATGATATTGATTGAGATGGATTCAATATGGAAACTCTAAACTTTTCCCTAGAAAAGTGGAACACCAATATATTCAAAGGGTAGTGATCCACTTTTATCCCCAAGGACATTGGAAATTTTAATCTTTATGGAGTTTAGGATACCCTTGCCAAAGATCACTAAATACATTCTCTATCCAATTGATTTCCCTTCCACCTTTTCATAGTGGAAAAATATCTTTTTTATGGATTCTAAAGTTACATTGTTGGAATTATCAAAGAGAAGGATATCATCCACATAGAATAAATGAGAAGGCACATAGAGATCAATTCTATCCCTTATCAGCATTAAATACTAGGTTGGGTGATGTTAATAATGCACCAACTCAGATTGTCTTCAGCAATTTCAAGGAGGAGGCCTAGGATTGGTTCCCCTTATCTAACACCACAGGTGTATTTAAATAACCCCTTTAGGGAGCCATTGATTAAAATTGAGACTCTAGCACTTTTCAAGATGGTGGAGATC
The DNA here is from genome assembly GCA_963277665.1 of Viscum album. Classification (NCBI taxonomy): domain Eukaryota; kingdom Viridiplantae; phylum Streptophyta; class Magnoliopsida; order Santalales; family Viscaceae; genus Viscum; species Viscum album. Next base: position 1,128,673,085 of record OY728152.1, on the reverse strand, counting down.
ATCCTGATAATGGTGGAGGAAAACCCACACTTATTAAGGAATTTGAATATAAATCTCCACATTACTGTGTCAAAATCCTTCAATATATCCAAATTTTGAGAAAAATTACCATAATTATTTTCCTTCTGCATGATATTGATGCCTTCCAACTATGTTTAGAGAGAGTGTTGGATGCTTCTCGCATGAAAACCCCTGAATTGATTGGGTGTGATAATATTCTGCATAAGCTTACCCAACCTCATAGTGAGAATCTTTCTAATGATCTTTGGTATTATGTTCCCTATAGCAACTGGACATAATTCTTTTATATCGATAACATTTTCATCCATTGGAATTAAAGGTAATTAAGTGAGATTTAATTCTTTGGGGGATAGAGTTGGAGAGAAAAAACTCCCTAATTGCATATGTGATATCCACATGAAAGAAATCCCACTAGAACATGATAAACATGTTACTCAATCAATCTAGACCGGCTGCACTCTACATGTTAAATGAATAAAGGGTGGCCTTGACCTCTACCTCAAAGGGGGGAATAGTTAAAGAACTATTATGTTGCTCATTAAAATAGATAATAATAGAGTCAGGAAGGTGAATATTGTATCCACCTTCATCATCGTTATAGATATCCATGAAGTATTCAACAACAAAGCATGAGATGTCATTCACAAAAGTAAGAAAAGAACCATTTATAAATATGGAATATGTTCCTCTCTTAACTTTTTTTTCCATATGAAGTCGATGGAAGAACATGGAGTTCATATCCCCATATTTGGTCCATTTTAAATTAAATTGGGTTTTCACTGGTTTCTCCTTAAGAGCCAAAAGGTAATCCAGCATGGTATGTAGCTAAAGATCTTCATGGGATGGAAGAGTCCACTACTGGTTGGAAATTTTGAAACAAGACAATTGGTGTTCAACAGCTTTGAAATCCTCATCATGTCTAGAAAAGGAGTTCTTACTCCACTCCCTCAATAAACCTTTAATTTTCTTAATCTTAGAGGACACAATGAAGAGGGGATTACAACAAATGAACTATTCCATCCACTAATCCCCAACTCCCTGAATCCTAGAATGGTGGTCCAAGAATTGTTAAATTTAAAGGGAATTGGAACTAACCGCGTGTTTTCCATCATGATTTCAATGATAAGGGGGTTATGATTCGAATTAAATTTTGACAGAGTGAACCCAGAGATAGAAGTGGGGGAACCCCAATCATTGATTTGAAAGAATCATTTGTCAAGATTACTTCCCTACCTTCCTTTCATGGTGAATGTACCTGAAGTGAATTTATCTCATATTATGGGAACCTCAGTGAGATTACACTGGTCAATATATTGGTAAAATTCATCATCATCAATTCACGGGAAATGAGATCCAATCTTTTCATTTGGGGTTAGAACAGTATTGAAGTCACCAATAATTGTCCAATTCTGGTCGATAACATCATTCTACTGCATCAACATTCTCGAAAGAGACTTCCTTATAATATATAGTCAAGATTAATATACAAAATAGAGGGTTATGGAAGCACAATTAGAATGGACTGAGAGGGATATATGTTATGGACTCATCTCAAATGAATGAAGATTAAAATCATTATTCTCCATAACCCATAATGTTTCCACATCATCTTCATATATGTTATGTGAGACAAGAGAGTATACAAGAGAATACTAGTTAAAAGCCTTCCAATTATCAAAATAAATCTTGGGATTAGCAATTCCAACAATCATAGGAATATTTGAAATAAGAAAATTCCAAATGGCTGCGGTCGTAAGAGAATTCCCAATCCATCAACAATTCCAGAGCTTGATCTTCATTAATTGAGAGTCTTTCCCCTAGGGTGGGGTGAACACTTCTTATTAGGATTATTGTAGGAAGTACTACCCTTCCCATTCTTCTTATTTCACTTTTTCTTAGGAATACCTACAGGCTTTGTGAGTGGCTTATAATCCCTAATTTCATACATCTGATTAACATACTCAGTGGGTTAGGTATCCTCATATTTCTTATCCTCAACAATATCATCACAGTATTTTCCAATGAGTTGGGTGAATTTATTGATGGAAGATACTCCTATTTTGAGTGTATTACCACAAATATTTCTTTTGGTAGCCCTGTCCATATACACAAGTGTAAAATAAGCCTCGTTTGTCTCACTCATTTCACTAGAGGTAACATTCAATGTGTTGTAATGATGGGTAGAGGCCTCAGAATTTCTATAAGGCAACCCATGTGACTATATCCTCTGATAGGGGGAGTCCCCTGACTGAATTAACGAAATGTGGGAAAGAGAGGAAGCCTATCCTTGAATCTATAAGGGAATGAGTACTATCTTTTTTAGGTAAAGGCACTGCTCAGCAAGATCCTGTGCTCCAAGCCTGGGAATCACTATAGATGCATGAAGATGGGGATCCCCTGTTATAGTAAGAGAAAAAGAAGCTTATAGCTTCCCATCTAGATGAGGGGCCATAGGTCCAAAAGTATCATAAATATCTATGTGCGGAACATTAATGGGAATAGGGCTAATAGTGAAAGATAGAAAATTCCTCTATGATTAAACTGCAGGATCATGAACTCTTTTCATGTGGGGCAAGTTCTTAGAAAATAGTCCCCAATCACATCAGGTAATTCCCGATCAAGAGCATGGATCACTTCATCAGGTTAAAGGGGAACTCTTGACATTGGCTTAGGAGGGGATTCCACCACATGATTTAGCTGATCATCGGCTAGATGATTAAAATTTTCCCAAGGGGCAGGCACTGTAGAAATAAAAGTTCTAGGGAGACATTCCATATCCTCAACTGGGGTGTTTCCTCAAACCTTAACATATTAATGAGGAAGCTTGTAAGAGGGGTTCATATACTCCCCCATAGAAATCTTATGGTCCTATATGGTGACTTTAGGATTTTAATCCTTCATGTTAGAGTAGAGGTACCCAAGATATTCTTCTTAGCTTCCCCACTTTGCTTTCTATAGGTTCTGGAATCATGGCCACAAATATTTCAAACAATGAATTCCTTCATCATCCTACATTTATAGAGTATATGACCAATGAAATTGAATTTGGGATGTTTTTTTGGCCTTATTTTATATTGGATTTCCAGGGTGAGGCTTTCATCAAGTTTATTGAGGACAACCTCCTCAACCAAAGTGCCATCCATGTCAACCTAAACTAGAACTCTTGTATCTCCATGTAAATCCTAATAGGGAAGAAAACTGAATAGGAAATTTACCATAGGATCTGGGGTTCCAGTATAGACAAATCAACTTACAAATGCTGATCTAAACTTCAGTAAATGTGATCTTCACACTGGAGGGGTAAAAATTTCGTTCCCAATCCTATATGCAGAAAATACCAGGGTTAATATTTAGGGTGAAAAATCCACAATCCCTCATTTCCTAATCATCTTAGGGAAACAAAATATGGTAATAACCCCTTCCCATAACGGTCATCTTCCACTCATCCAACCCCCAAATTTCAGCTATGCGCTTGGAAAGATCCCAAAATATCCAAATATTTCTACTTTCGGTATCATATCTTGAGCAATGATGGAGAATAAGAATATATATTTTTATAGTTTATAGATATTTTTAGGGTTTTATGGGTTTTATTTGGTTTTATGGGTTTTACGCATTTTTATAATTTTTAAGCAGTTTAGGATTTTTAGGGTTTTAGTGTTTTAGGGGCTTTAGGGTTTTTATGGTTATTTATGTTTTTAGGGTTTTTGGGGTTTTTTAGGTATTTTTACTATTTTTATGGTGTTTTGAGAATTTTAATGGATTTTAGATTTTAGAGGGATTTAGGTATTTTTATGGGTTTTAGTGTTTTAGTGTATTTTAAGGATTTTAATGGTTCTTTTGTTTCTAATAGTTTTTAGGGGTGTTTAGGATTTTTTTTCTAGTGTTTTTATGATTTTTTAGGGACTATAATGAGTGTTAGGGGTTTTATGGATATTAAGGGGTTTTAGACCGTTTTAGTATTTTTGGGGGTTTTTGGGTTTTTAGGATTTTTAGAGTTTTTCAAGGTTTTCAGAAATTTTTGGGGGTTTTAGTATTTTTCGTGTTTTTAGGTTTTTAGGGGATTTTAGGGGTTTTAGGGTTTTCATGGATATTTTATGTGTTTTTAGGATTTTACGTTTTTCTTTGGGTGTTTACGGGTATTTGGGTTTTTAGTATTTTTTAAGGATTTTAGGGTTTTATTTATTTTTAAGAATTTTTGAATTTTTTTAGGGGTTTTTAGAGTTTTGGGGTTGGTTTTTTAGTTGCTTTTAGAGTTTTTTTGGGGGGGGGGGTTAGGGTATTTATGGGTTTAAAGGCTTTTATGGTTTTTTGGGTTTTTTTAGGTTTTTAGGGTTTTTGGGGTATTAGGTTTTTTATAATTTTTTAGGGTTTTAGTGGGGTTTATAGATTTTAATGGGGTTTTTGGTTCTTAGGGGTTTTAGATTATTTTAGTGGGTATTATAGTTTTTTTACTTTTAGAGTTTTAGGTGTTTTAATGGGTTTTAGAGTTAGTAGGGTTTTAGGATTTTTAGTGTTTTTATAATTTTTAGTTTCTTTTGATATTTTAGGCTATTTTGGGTTTTTTGGGGTTTTAGGGTTTTAGGGTTTTTATGGGTTGTTAGGGCTTTTTGGGATTTATGGTTTCTAGAGTCTCTAGGTTTTTTTAATTTTATGGTTTTTATGGTGTGAGGTTTTTTAGTGTATTCTTGGGTTTTAGGGGATATTTTTTTGGTCCTTATGGGTTTTAGGGTTTTTAGAGTCTTTTGGGGTTTTATGGTGATTTAGGTCCTTTTGGGTTTTTAGGGACTTTTGTGGGTTTTAGAGTTTTTTAGGGTCCAATGGGGTTTAGGGGTTTTTATGGTTTTTATGGTTTTTATGGTTTTTAGGGTTATTAGGGGGTTTTTAGGGTTTTATGGTTTTTAAGGGTTTCTTGGGGTTTTTTGTGTTTTCAAGAAGTTTTAATGTTTTTTGGGTTTTTAGGGGTTTTATATTTTTTAAGGTTTTTTTACATTTTTTAGGGTTTTTAGTGTTTTTTGGTCCTTTTGGGTTTTAGTGGGTTTTAGGTTTTTTTAGGTTTTTCAGGTTTTTAGGTTTTTTAGGTGTTTTATGGGTTGAATGGTGTTTAAGAATTTTTTGGTCTTTAAAGTTGCATAAGGATTTTTAGTGTCTCTTAATGGTTTTATAATTTTTAGGGTATTTTAGGATTTTATGTTTTGTAGGAGATTTTTGGGGTTTCGGCTCTTTTACGGTCATTTGGGGGTTTTTAGGGTCTTTACGGATTTTTAGGGTTCTTAGAGTTTTGATGATTTTTTAGAGTTTTAATGGGTTTTTAGGTTTTTATGGGGTTTTCAATTCTTTAGGTTTTTTAAGGAATTTTAGTGTTTTACGGTTTTTTATGTTTGTAGGGATTTTAAGTGTTTTTTATTGTTTTATTGGTTTTTATGTTTTTGTATGGTTTTATGTATTTTATGGTTTTATATATTTTTAGGGTTTTAGGGTTATTAGTTTTTAAAAGGTTTTTAGTGTGTTTTAGTGTTTTAATGTTTTTATGGTTTTTAGTGTTTTTAGGGATTTAAAGTATTTCATGGATTTTAGGTGTTTCTAGAGATTTTTAAGGATTTAAAGGATTTTCATATTTTTTTAGGATTTTAAGTTATTTTTGGGTATTTTGGTTTTTTTGTTATTTGGAGTTTTCATGGATTTTTAGGGGTTTTTTGGGTTTCAAGGTTTTCTTGGGGGTTGTTATTATTTTTAGGGTTTTTTTAGTTTGTAAGAATTTTTTGTGTTTCTATGGTTTTTAGGGTTTTTTAGGTTTAAGGGTTATTTAAAGTTGTTTTTGGGGATTATGTTTTTGAGAGTTATTTTAGGATTTTTTTATGGTTTTTAGGATTTTTTAGTGTTTTATTGTTTTCAGGGGTTTTAGGGTTTTTAGGGTTTTAGGGTTATTAGGGGTTTTAGGGTGTTTGTGAATTTTTGGTTTTATTGGATTTTTAGGTAGTTAGTTTTTGGGGGATTTAAGGTGTTTAAGGTTTTTTAGGATCATTAGGTTTTTTGTAAGGTTTTAGGGTCTCTCAGTGTTTTTTGGGTTTTAAGGCCTTTTAGGGATTAATTTTTTTAAAATATTTTTTTGGGTTTAAATGTGTTTTATGTGCTTTATGGTTTTTAGTGTTTTTATGGTTTTTAGGGGTTTACTATGTTTTTCAGATTTTATTGGTTTTGGTGTTTTTTGGGTTTTAACAGTGCTTGGGTTTTTCGGGTTTTTAGGTTTATTTGGTTTTTTTGGGTTTTTAGTGTTTTCTATGGTTTTAGGGTTTTATTGATAATTAGTGTTTTATGGGTTTTGGGTTTTCTTGGGGTTATTTGGGTTTTGATGGGTTTGGGGTTTTTTGGGGTTTTCAGGGGTAGTAAGAATTTTTTAGGGTTTTAAGGGTTCTTATTTTTGAGGTATTTTAATGGTTATTAGGGTTTTTATGGGTTTTATGGTATTTTGATGGGTTTTAGGTTATTTTACATTTTTTGGGGTTTTATGGTTTTTTTATTTTTAGGGTTCGAGGGGGTTTACAGGTTTTTAGGGGTTTATGGGTATTTAGGTTTTTAGGGGGGGGGGGTTGGTTTTTAGGGGGTTTTAGGGATTTTATAGTTCAATTAGGTTTTTATTGGGGTTTTTAGTTTTTTTACAGGTTATTTGGGTTTTTTTGATTGTACAGTGTTTTTGGCTATGTTAGGGGTATTTTAGGTTTTGAATGTTTTTTACGACTTTTTCTAGGTCTTAGATGGTTTTTTTGTTTTTTTTTGTTTTTTATGAGTTTTAGGGTATTTTTTGGTATTTTTGGGTTTTTAGGGGTTTTTATGGTTCCTCGGGGTTTTTAGGATTTTTAGTATTTTAGGAACTTTTAAGGGTTTTAGTGTCTTTTATGGATTTTTTGTGGTTTAACGTATTTCCAGGTTTTTAGGATCTTTTTGCAGTGTTTTAAGGGTTTTAATGGGTTTGTTTGTTTTTTTCCATTTTTTGCGGTTTTAAGGGTTTTTATTAAATTTTATTTATATTTAGAGTTCTTAGGGTTTTTAGGGGCTTATCGAGGTATTTAAGGTTTTTAGGGGTTTTTGTGTTTTCAAGTTGTTTTTTGATTTTTGGGTTTTAAGGTTTTAGGGTGTTTTAGGATCTTTTAGTGATTTTTATCTTCTTTAGAGTCTTTTAGGGTATTTATAGTTTTTTTGATTTTATATAGTTTTTAAGGATTTTGGGGTGTTTAGTGTTTTTATGTTTTAAGGGTTTTTCGTGTTTTTAATAGTTTTTTGGGGTTTTAGGAAATTTATGGTTTTTATGGGATTTAGGGTTGTAAGGGTTTTAGGTGTTTTAGGGTCTTTTAGAGGTTTTAGGGGTTTTATCCTTTTTTAAAATATTTTTAGGGGTTTTCATATTTTTTTTGATTATTGGTTTTTTTAGTGCTTTAGGGGTTTTAGGATTTATTAGGGTTTTTAGATATTTATTGGGTTTTAGGGTATTTTTGTATTTTATTTGGGTTTAGGTTATTTTAGGGTTCATGGGGTTTTTTGGGGGGGGGTGGTGGATATTTTGGGGTTTTAATGGGTTTTTAATTTATTTAGGATTTATCTAGGGTTTTGGGGGTTTTAAGGTTTTTTCATATTTTTTGGGTTTTGAGGTTTTGATGACTTTTAGGGGTTTTATGGTTTTTTATAGTTTTAGGTTTTTATGGGTTTTTAGGGATTTTTTTTGATTTTTTCGTTGTATGGTTTTTAATGGTTTAAAGGGGGTTTAGGGTCTTTTATGTTTGTAAGGGTGTTTATGGTATTTTAATATGTTTAGTTTTTTTAATAGTTTTTTTGTGTTTTTATGGTCATTTAAAAATTTTAGGGTATTTTAGGCAATATTAAGGGGTTTAGGGGTTTTATGGTTTTTAAGGACTTATGGGGTTTTATGTTCATTTAGTGTTTTAAAGATTTTTAGGGTTTCATAGGGTTCAAGATATAGGGTCAATTGTTCATGGTTTAGGTTTTATTTTTTATGTTATAGGGTTTATGGTTTAGTGTATAGGGTTTAGGATTTAGTGTGTACGGTATTGGGTGTAGGGTGTCAGGTTTAGGGTTTAGGGTGCAGGCTACAAGGTTTAGGGTGTCTGGTTTTGGTTTTAGGGAGTAGGGTATTGGGTTTTAGGTATAAGGTTTAGGGTTTTTTGGTGTATGGTTTAGGGTTAATGGTTTTTAGGTGTTTTTACTGTTTTAGGATTTTTAAGGATTTTTTGGGGTTTTCAGGTTTTCAGGTATTTAGGGTTTTATGGTTTTTATGGTTTTTGGGGGGTTAGGTTTTTATGGGTTTTAAGGGTTTTATAGGGTTTTATGGTTTCTTGGGGATTTTAGGGTATTTAAAATTGTGCAGAGTTTTTAATGTTTTTTATTGGTTTCAGTGTTTTTCTTGGAGTTTTTTGGGGTTTCATGGGTTTTTAGGATGTAGAGTTTTTTAGGGGTTTTACGGTTTCTATGTTTTATCTGGTTTTGAGCATTGTTTTATTTTTTTGGGATTTAGTGATTTTCTTGAGGTTTTAGAAATTTTTTGGATCTTTATTGACTTTTAGGATCTTTTAGGGTTTTTTATTTCTTCAGGGTTTTTTATAATTTTTAGGGTCCCAAGTGTTTTTAATTTTTTTTATAGTTTTTAGAGTTTTAGGGTTTGGGTGGGTTAGGGTTTTTTTGGTTTTTTTTGGGTTTTATGGTTTTCATTGTTTTTATATTTTTTAGTATCTTTTTTTGTCTTTTATTGTGTTTTATGATTTTTAGGGTTTTAGCAGTTTTAGGGAATTTTTAAGGTGCTTAGGGTCTTTACTGTATTTGGGTCTTTCTAGGATTTTTAAGGGTTTTTTGGTGTTTAGTGTTTTGGGGGTTTTTTGAATTTTAGAGTTTTTAGGGGGTTTAAGGGGTTTAAGGGTTTTATATGGTTCTTAGGGTATTTTTATATTTTTTTGTTTTAAGGCCTTTTTAGGGTTTTAGGATTTTTAGGCTTTTTAGGCTCTTTTTAGGGTTGTTAGTGTTTTTTGAGTGTGTTAGGGCCTTTAATGAGTTTTAAGGTTTTATTTTTTATTTAGAGATTTTATTGTTTTTTGGGTTTATGGTTTTTAGGGGTTTTTTGGGTTTTTGGGTTTTTTGGGGTTTTTTGACATTTTATGAATTTATTAGGATTTTTAAGTTTTAAGTATTTTTAGTCTTTTCAATGTTTTTTAGGGTTTTTATGGTGTTTAGGGTTTTTTAATGTTTTAATGCTTTTAGGGTCTTTTATGTTTTTAGTATTTTTAGGATCTTTTATGGGTTTTAGGATCTTTTGTGGTTTTTACATTTTTCAGGATTTTTGGTTGTTTAGGGGGGGGGGGTTAGTATTTTTCGTGTCTTTTAAGGTTTTTTGGTTATTTTGGGTTTTTTTGTGTGTTTTGTGGTTTATGATTAAGGGTTTAGGGTTTTTGGGTAGGTTATAGGTATTAGGGTGTAGGTTTTAAGGTTTAGGGTGTAAGGTGTTGAGTTTAGAGTTTAGGGTTTAGGGTTTAGGGAGTAGGGTATAGCGTTTAACATCTAGGGTTTTGGGTTTAGGTTATAGGGCATAGGTTTTTGCTTGTAGGGTTTAGTGTTTAGGGTGTAGGGTCAAGGTTTTAGGATGTAGGCCTTAGGTTTTAGGCTATAGGGTATAGGGTTTATGACTTGTTATGGGTTTTATTGTTTTTGGGGGTTCTTAGGGGTTTGTAGGTTTTGTAATGTTTTTTATGTTTCTAGGGTTTCTTAGCGGTTTTTAATTTTTTTAGGGTTTCAAACTATTTGTAGGGTTGTTTAGGGTTTTTTGGGTTTTTTAGGTTCTTTGGGGTTTTAAGAGTTTTTCTTGGGGTGGGTGGGGGATGGGGTTTTAATCTTATTTTGGTGTTTTGGGGGTTTTAGTTTTTTAGCTATGTTAAGAAGTTTTAGTGTTTTTTTTGGGTTTTTGAAATTTTTATTGTTTATAGGGGTTTTGGGGGTTTCAGGGGTTTTGGGGAATTTTTAATCTTCTTTGTATTTTTAGGGTTTTATGTTTTGGGGTTTTAGGGTTTTTAGATAAATTTAGTGTTTTGTCGTGTTTTTATGGATTGTTTAGACTCTATTTCATCACACGGATGAAAAAGTGTCAAAGGGAAATGCTTTAGAAAAATGAGGAGAAAATAGATGAAGAATGTTGTGATTTTAAAAGTCTCATAAAGTGGTTCACCAAAGGTATCCCCAATAACCATCAGCATGAAATTACTTGCGCACCCACCTATTTTCATGACCATTCACTATTGCCCATGGTCTCATATTTTCCTATAAATAGACCCTTAGTGTCTTCATTTGTACGGACTAATTTCCCCAAAGGATGATTGTTTCTCTGATCACCCTAGTGTTTCCCCAAGTCCTTCGAAACCGCTAAGGTAGTTTCATAACACTTAAAGAGGGAGAATTAAAGGGGTAAATTGAGACATAATTCCATTCAATGTTAAAAATAAACAAAACTCGTGCAACCAGTTTTACCAGCCCCCTAATATAAGAAGACTAGTGCGACCATACTTCCTCAACACATGAACATGCACTACTCACTTTTGGGAATACCAATGAAGATCCTTGAAGGCACGAGCAATGTATCACCAATGTATAATCATCCAGGTTATTCATCACCCAAGGTGCAACCAATTCGCTCAAGCCTACTTACACAGAGACCCATTGTGTGGTGCATACATTGTGTGGTCCTCCTTGGTTCACCTCACCTTTCATCCTACATGATCCTTTCATGAATCTTCCTTAAAATCCATTAATGGTCGGGTTTTTCCTTCATTGGATCCCTTGTATGAATGGGACCCTTTTGTAACATCCACTAAGACCTCCTGATTTACAAAACCATAGGGAAAAGCAGATCAGTGTGTCTCCCAATTGGATTTGTATTTCTATAGTCAGAGGATTCCTGCACTTATCCTACCATAGGGTCAGGATCGTGGGGGAATCTTTAGATTTGTATATCTATGTTCACATGGACTCTTTCCATAGGGAAAGTGTTTTGGATTTCCCAGTCTTGGATTCTAGGTATAGAACATTGTCCTCCCCTTCTCATCTCTAATGGCCTGAAGCATGTGGTCCCTATTAGGGTGTGTAAGGATCACACTTTCTTTTCTCATTGGCAAAGGAAAGGTCTACATCCTCTCCCATGACTAATTAAAGGGAACTCCTCCTAAGGTAATACCCGAGCCTTTCATGTAGGATGTTGTTATCTTTCTCCTATCAACATACTCCACCCCCATTCCTTCATTACATTGGGCCCATGTCTAGTGTAAAGTGATGATAGGGATGTTCTATAGCCCTATCCTCTTCTAATATATCCCCAACCTCTTCCCCCATAGACCTGACCTCTTCCGCCATAACCCTGACCTCTTCTATCATTAAAGGAGGGAAAGTGTGTGATTTATTAAATCTTTCACATCCTCCTGTTTCTCACACTGACAATTAATCAGGTGGGATAAGAGGTTTACAAGGACCACACCATACACGCAATACAACTGAGTGAATGAACTATGAGTACCCTGATTCCCTCCATAACTTGGATACAAAGGAAGTCTTCACATAGGGACCGAGCTCACTAGACATCCTCCACAGGATTCCAAACCTAATTCCCTTAATTTGGGCATCCTCCTTAGAATAAAACCTTGAATTAATCCCCCAGACCATCATGATTTTATACATCACTCATGGTCCCTTTCATCAGGGAATCCTATTTAGGAATAATCCCTAAATTAATCCTCTCATAGGGCCATACTCACCTATGAGACTTATCGAATTGTGTGGGATTTTATTCCCATCCAAATGGGATACGTAGGAATCCACCCTAAGGTTCAAACCCAAAATTACAAATCAACCATGTTCTATTTGGGCCATAACCCTAGTAGGGTCTAATTGAACTTGGAAGCTCATATTCCTTTCTGGTTACTCGGGTTTCTTAGACATAAGTCCTGCACCAAGCTTTGACTAGGCACATTCCACCTAGATGTCCTTGCCACATGCTGTTTAACTTTATGGTTGGGCCCTTATCACAAGTCCATAAAAGGAATGTTGTTTCCCATTAAATGACACTAAAATTCATGGGTTCTTATTCATTTCATATGGAGAACTAGGTAGTCCATCTATGGGTTTGATCCCAACATAATAAAAACTTTAATCTTTCTGGATGATGATAAATTCCAGAGTGACATTCATATTCCTGGATGACCAAAAACTCCAGAGTTCCCCACTATGTGGATTGAAACCCATCGTCATCATAATAATGACCAATGAATAACTAAGTATTATATGAGAGGACACCCTTTATAGAGAGCCTTTAATACATACAGATATCTCAATTGATGAAGAACCTCGAATACAAGTAGATGATTCAGAATCCAACTCATGCTAATAGAGGATTGCTAAATTAGAAGGGAAACTTATATCATACTTGATAAATTAATAAAGGATTTGTGAACATATAATAAATCTATAAGAGAGTCCTAAAGTAGGTAATAATTCCCCTAAAAAGGGTGCAATGAGCCTGACCTCACATCCTCTCGAACAACGTGAGTTCTTAATCATCATAGGTCAATGTCCCTAACGAGTTCCTACCTTTAGAAATCATGTCCTTATGGATATATAACCATTGGTTGTTTCTGGTTCCACAAACAAACCTGTTGGAAATCATTTCGAAATAATGACTACCCCAATGAAGTCACATTTCTGAGGGAAACAAAAAATGGTGAACACGACATGAATCCTTAACCAAGTTTAAATTGTTACCCATATTTTGGGCCCCACTAAATTGATAAAAGTGGGACAGATAAGGCAATCAATCAAGAATTCTTGGATCAAATGAGATGTCAGAGTTTATTGTTTGTGTTTTTAATATATACATGCATTCTGTTACAAGAAATATGGAAAATCCAAATGTCTTCATTCAAGTTTACACCCGTGAATTCCCCGGCTACTGCTCAGGTCAAATCCTCATCCGCACAAAAGATTCCATCACCAAATTAGCATCTTCAATGCTGGGTCTCTAATGCACTGGTTTGAGAGTACCATCAATACGGTACCATTAAAACCTTGGAGTCTTCCTGACATTCCCTCTAGATCAAGAATAACACCCGATCATCTGGTCAGCAATGACTAGTGGTCAAGAAGTAGATGGTACCAACCATCATCTTTAATCGTTTCAAGACATTATCCCCAGAATGAAATCACCAATTCCTCCCATATTCTAGGGAGGCTAACCAAGAGGCCACCTAAAACATCATTCTGAAGACACAAATGTCCTTCCCAAGGTCTCATTTTAACAATCACCTCAACCAATGTTGTTCAACTACAAACCCTCAATATGATGAGGGTGTTGCCTTTGGCTGTCTATCCTAGGTCCCTCAGAACCAGACATGCAAGACATGTCACACCCCGACCTATATTTTATTTTATCTAATAATTTTCTTTGACTTTTAAAATTTTGTTGGGGTTTGGGTTGAGTCTCGGATGAAAAACTTTTGAGTTATGCTAAAAAGTGTGTGTTTCTCAGTTGACGTCATTGTGCGCATGGGCAGAGTGTGTTGGAAACTCAGCGCGGCTCCGCTTAGGCATTGGCATGATTCGCCTGCCTTCGGAAAATTAAAATGAGTAAAGATTGTGATTTATTATGTTATTTAAAATTTTTATTGTTGTTAATAATTTTATAATTATTATTAAAGATGAAATGATAAATATTATTATTATTGTTTTTGTTATTGTTATTGTTTTTATTATTATTTTAGGTAAATGTGTGGGCACCGCACAGCTAGCGGAGGTCGTCCAGTCAGCCCGAGAACCACACAGTTGCGGTGTCTGAATTGGCCAAATAAAATGTAAATTGAATAAATTTAAAGTAAATTAAAATTAAGAATAAATAACTCACCGTAGTGATGTTAGTATTAATTCTTCATCAACAATGAGATTATATTATTATTAAAGAATTGTTATTATCAAAATTATTATCTTTATCATTTTTATATTATTGTAAAAGTTGTTTTATTTATTATTATGTGTATTAATAATATTATTATTATTGATGTTAATATTAATATTAATATTATTATATATTAAATTCATTATTATTATTTCAATTATTATTAGTATTTTTTCTTTATTTCTTCATGCTAGGGCTTTTTTCCCACGTGCCTCCCTCTCGTTCCCCCCCCCCCCCTCATTTCCTTCTCTTCGCATGGAACCTGCCTTTGGCAACTCCACCTCCGTGAGGCTGCCTCCTGTTCTCCTTCCCCCTTATATGTTACGCCCTCGTTGAGCTTACCTTTAGCTTTTGCATTGCACCACCCTCTAGGTTATGCGCCCTCCATGCAGCGCACGCCCCAGCCACCCAGGCCCCGCCTTATCCTCCTGCGCACCGCGCGATGCCCCAGCCCTCTTGCCTTGCACACTTTCGGCCACTCCGAATCTTGAACACACCACGCCTTCGGCTTCCCAACCTCCGTACCGGCCACCCGGTTTCCTCGTTCCCTATGGCACGACCCAGCTTCCCCTGCCCTCTGGTAGTTCGCCTCTCCCTATCTGCTCCGCCTTTTGCAGCCGCACGCCCCGACCTCTCCTCCTTGCCGGCATTACCCCCTCTCCAACACCCTTCTCTCCGGCGCCACCACCCACTCTGGCCAGAAAACTCTCCCCCTACCAGCTGTCGTGTTGCTCCGAGCAAATCCTCCCCTCCTCTGCAACTCACCCAGCCAAGCGCGCCCTCCACCTCTCTCGCCCGCACTGGCCTCGGGCCCTCTTCCAACGGACAGCCAAACCCCCATTCGATAGCCTCCCATTTTGGTATTTTTTTCTTCCATTATTTCGGTGTAAGGTTATTTGTGGTTAGAGTTTAATTTTTTTTCTCAATCCTAAAATCTCATTACAAATTTTGGTGCGTTGGGTCAAATTAAGCTTCTCGTGAGTGCGCTTGAGGTGTACATGGTGCTTTGTACCAGTTCTGAGAGTGCGTCTTCATTCTGCATTGGAGTTGAGGTATGAACCCTTTGTGCATCTCTTTAAATTTACGTTTTCACTAAACTCTTATTTTCTTGTGTTTTTTCAGTTCTTAAATTTTAATTAATTACTTTAGTATATGATCTAATTAATTAGTTGGTGTAAATTGAGTTTTTAAAATAATTAAGTTGCGTTTTATATTTTCACCCTCTTTATGTGAACTGAATTTGACGGGTTTTACATGAAATGGCCTAATTAGTCCTTTCGGCCCTTACTTATAGTTGGAAGTTTTTATAATTTATTAAATGATGCTTGAGTTGGTTTCTTTTTTTTAAATCCATGATATACTTTTTAAAATTGTTTTATAAATTTTTAAATGATTTATTAAATAGTATGGGTGCTGCGAGCTTGGTTTTGGAAATGTTTTTAGCTGCGCATGTTTTTAAATTTTGATCTCCCCATGTTGTGTGATTTTGTTAGGTTGCGCACTCTAGGTTTTTTCTTAAAGTGGTCTATTGGCTCTTTAAAATGTTTAGTGAGTTATTTTGGAATTGTGTGGTTCCTTTGTAAACACTTCGTGGTTTTTAAAGGGATTTAGTAAATAGTGTTAATGGTGTGAGTTTTGTTTTGAAAGCATGTCGAGGTCATGTTCGTGCTGTTTGATTATTTGAATTGTTTTAAGTCCATATTTATGTACCTTTGTTGTTGTGCATTTATTGCAGCGCATTGGCATGGTAACCCCGCGATACCAAAATCATTGGCTTGAGCATGCTTGTGCACCTGGGCGAGGCGTGTCGCGTTGTCTTGATCGAGAAGCGAGTTGAGGTAGCTCCCCCACTACAATCACCTTTAAGATCAGAATTTATTAATTGCTTGATATTTTATTAATTTTAATAAATGGGAAATAATATAAGATAATTACTTTTTAAATGATTATTTGGTGTAAAAATATCCATTTATTTTATACAAGACACTTGAAATATTTTCTTGATGAACAGCCACCCAGTAGTGAAAGAATTCCGGTTTGGCCTTTAAACACAATTCATGTAATTTCAAATGTAGTTCTGGTTTATTGATAAATGATTTCTTTTGAAGCATGAACAAGTGTTTTGGTTCTTTTGAGAAATGAGGATTTTCTTTAAAATTGGCTAGTTAAGGCCTGTTTGACACTTTGATAAAATAAATGATTTTCAGAAAACTTTCTTTGGGATAACACAGGGGTGATCTTGTTGCGCTCGATGATTGTGTGTGATGTTTGTGCATAGGAATTGGTTGATTGTTTGACTTTATTGACCCACCCCTGTTTATTATATGTGTTGACATGGGAACCTGGCATAGTAAGTGAATCTTATGAGAATGATTACTGCACTAGTTTAGATTACTTGCTAGTTAGTGGCCCTTATAATATGTATTATACTCTGCTTGGGGATTGTGCCCCTCGGTTAGGCCATGTAGGGAAACACCGGGCATTAGGGAATTATTACGTCATCGAGAGTTGGCATGCCTTCAGGATGATCCACATGTATGGTATATTTTGGATTGTTCATGAGCTCCTAGGTTCGACCCATGTTTTATTTAGTGCTTATTTTTTTTGTTGCGGACGATTGAGAGGTCTAGTTTAGTTGCTGACCCATGTGTGCCACCTTTTCCATTTCCCTTAGTGTGTGTTGTGTGTTGTGCGTGGTTTTCCTTTTGACTAAAAACTAAAATTTGGACTTCTAAATATTTCTCTAAAATGTTTTAAAATGCATTGCATGTGTTTCTTTCAAATAATAAACTTGTTTTTAAATTATGAAGGTAAATGGACAATTACTTGTTTTAGAAATGAAACTATGTGTGTGGAAACTCATATTTTATATAATTTAGTTCAAACCTGAAATTAGTGAATTATTTACTCAAAGGTAGTGTTTTGGGTATATTTTGTTGGGAACACCTACTATGTTTTCATACTCACGCTATAGTGATTTCCTGTTTTTAGTTTCACTACAGGTTTGGCTTGAGGTCACTCGTTTTGGGTGAGACTTGGATGTGGTTTGGAGAGTGAATCTTGGATTACCAAGTATTTTTGGTCGTAGTTAGGTTAGTTGGTTGTTTTTGGTCATTATTTCTTTTTGTGTTGTTTATTTACTTTGATTTCTACTTTCTTTCCACTTCTTTGTTTGTTTTCATTGGGCTAAATCATTCCCTCTTGCTCTTGTTTGATTCCCTGGAGCTTGTCCCCAGCACGGGAGGATCAAGAATGCCTCTCCATCCATGTCGTGGACCGGCTTGGGTGACCGGTTTAGGGTCGACCCGGGTTGGTTTGTGACAAAGTGGTAACAGAGCAGGTCGGCTCCTGAGTGGACCTTGTTTTTCAGAGCGCCCATTGTTATTTGGGGTTGTCATGGTAGAAGGAGTAGAATTTTCGGGACTCAAGGCATACAGATGAGAAAGACATCATGAACCCTTGCTCGTTCCAAACCTCGGGTTACCATGGGATGTTCAGGTTGTTTTTATATTTTGGTTTCATTGAATTGTTTTTTGTTGGGAAATGAAATAGAAGCCAGGAAAGTGAACTTCGTGAGATCACATGGTCTAGAAAGCCATGTGGAGCCAAATAAATTACTTTAGAGTGCTCCTTGTGACGGTGGCATGACTGGCGTATGGCCTCCAACCATATGTCTGAGTCACCCATCAGCACTAGTTTCTCCTCATGGATAATTTGGGTCTTCTTTACTTCTAAGAATCGTTTTGTAAAGTTTTATTTTGGTGATTGTGAAAATTTGAATTTGAAATGGCAATGAGCATGTTTTCATTAAACTCTTTGTTTTCTATTTCTTTAGTGTTCGCCCCCATGAAGGTTCAATGGATGCCCAAGGTGAAACTTCAGGCAGTGCATCCTTAACAAATCCTCCAATTGATCACCCCATGGACCATGTCTTTTAGTTTTAGAAGTTGAACCCTCCCCTATTTTATGGGTAAGAAGACACTCTTGAGGCAGAGGAGTGGTTGTGAAAGATTGAGAGAAACTTCAGTTTCATTGGGTTTCCTGAGTCATTGATGGTGAAGTTGACCACCTTTATGCCTGAAGGTTCAACCAGGAAATGGTGGAATTCTGTGTCTCGGAATAAGCCTCGAGAATATCTCACTTGGGAATTCTTCAAGTCTTCATTCATCCAACAATATTTCTATGAGTTGATGAGGATGAGGAAGAGGATGAAGTTGTGTTGTGTTTAGCAGGGCATTAAATCAGTATTAGAATTTCATCGACGCTTCTTAGACCTAGTTCTATATGACCAGTGTTTTGTTGAAAATGATCCCAGGAAGGCTCGACAATTTGAGTCTGGACTCTGATCGGAACTGCGGTCAAATGTGGCAGAGCTCAACTTAATCACCTTCTTGAATGTTATGGGGCAAGCCTATCTGGCCAAAGTTGAGTTATCAGGAGGACATGAGGTGGGGAATCCTCCCCCGACCTTGGGGAGCAGTACAGAGGATGACGATATGATGAATGGAAAGCGACCTGATGACAGTGGCTCTAATAAAAAAATCAAGTGGCCTTCAGACCATTAGTCATCTTCATCACAGTGAAATTCCTTGATCTGTCACCATTGTGGTAATAAGGGACACAAGAGGTCAACGTTCCTGAGTGATCCATGACCCTTCCACACCTGTGGATGTCTAGGTCACCTGTAGCGATTCTGCCAAGGTGTTTCTAAGAAGCATGCTGAAGCTATACCCAGCTCATCGATGGTCACCTCAGCTCGTCAGTAGAAATAGGTATATGTTTGGGAATCATATTGAGGTTTTCACTTTTTAGTGTTCCTTAGATGTAGTGGTCATCTCCTGTAGCGTTTTTCGGTGTTTTTTATTTTAGTTGTAAGAATGGTTGTGGTTGAACCTCTTTGAAACCTTTGTTTTAATGGAAGTGTGTTTGGTAAAATTATGATTCTTGTGTTATGTATGGGAATTTATAAATCCTGAATGCGAGGAAGTAGATGCTTCAATCATCGGTGCTCCATCCATAGGCCCTGAAGTGAAGCTGGTGTGTATTCAGGAGAACCCCAATGGTGAATAAGGGTCTTGGTTTAATCTTGCTCTTTGGTGTGGCATGGTTTGTGTTCTTATGAGTGTGTGATGTCATTGAGATAGTGGTGGCGGTAGTTTTGATATTCTATTGGTTGGTTCCTTCCCTCCCATACCCTTTTGGTGGGGTTTCTGGTCCATGTGGAAAGCTTTCACGTTCGGTTAATCTCGTCAGTACTTACGGTGGGGAGACCCATCACGGGTCTCGTTGAATTCATTTTCGCTTGATTCCTATGGTGGGGTGTCCGTTCAGGCCTCCCCATGCCAGTATCATAGTTTTTCTTTGGGTTTCGTTTTGGTGGTGTTTAAAGTGTTCGTGTTTTGAGGATAAGTTGCATGTCATGGGAGTTCAGTGTTCGTTTTGAGCGATCAACTGGAGGCGCTTAAACTTTTGGGGGCGAGTGTCACTTAAGGAGTTTCATCTTTGGGTCTTGATATTTTCATGGATTTCTGAGGGCAGAAAGTGTTATGGTGGGGAGAATTTTCACACCCCAACCGATCTTCTATTTTATCTTATAATTTTCATTGACTTTTAAATTTTTTTTGGGGTTCGGGTTGTGTCCTGGACAAAAAACTTTTGAGTTATGCTAAAAAGTGCTCATTTTCAGCTAATGTCGTTGGGTGCATGGGCATAGCGTGTGTTGGGAACCCCACGCAGCTCCACTTAGGCATTGGCACGATTCAGCTGCCTTCATAAAATTAAAATGAGTAATAATTGTGATTTATTGAGTTATTTAAAATTTTTATTTTTTTTAATAATTTTATAATTATTATTAAATTTGAAATGATAAATATAATTATTGTTATTTTTATTGTTATTATTATTATTTTAGGTTAGTGTGCGGGAATCGCACATCTAGCGGAGGCCGTGCAGTTAGCCCGAGTACCGCGCAGTTTTGGTGTCTGGATTGGCCAAATAAAAAGTAAATTGAATAAATTGAAAATAAATTAAAATCTAGAAGAAATAACTCACTATAGTTATGTTAGTATTAATTAATCATGAACAATGAGATTATATTATTAGTAATAAATTGTTATTATCAAAATTATTATCTTTATCATTTTTATATTATTGTGTAATGTTCTTTTATTTATTATTATGTGTATTAATAATCTTATTATTATTGATGTTAATATTAATATTATTATTATAGATTAATGTTATTATTATTATTTCTATTATTATTAGTATTTTTTAATTTTTAATTTTGTTTTTATTTTTCTTTCTTTCTTCTTACTGGGGTTTTTTCCCACGCACTTCCCTCCTACCACTACTGGAAAACTAACCTTTACCAACGGTTTGGAACCGTTGGTATAGGCCTCCAAACCGTTGGTATAGCCTATATCAACGGTTTGAAGAACCGTAGCCAAGTAAGCCGTTGGGATAGGTCTATACCAATGGTTTTCCAAAAACCATTGGTATAGACCTATACCAACGGTTTTGGAAACCGTTGGTATAGGTAATATGAAATATATACCAACGGTAATGGAACCGTTGGTATATAAATTCCAAAAATAAAACATCCACTGGGATTTGATCCCAGGACCCCTCGTTTATAATCGAACGACTTAACCACTAAGCTAACATCACTTTTGTAAACATAATTTCATAAATATACATATGTATTATCATAATTATTTAAAATTTTGATTTATATAATGTTCTCGGTTAGTAGATCTGTTAAAAAATTAAAGAACCTATCCCAACGGTTTTGAAAACCGTTGGGAAAGAGGCTCAATTCTCACACCCTTTCCCAACGGTTCACCAAAACCGTTGGGAAAGAGGATCAATTCCCACACCCTTTCCCAACGGTTCACCAAAACCGTTGGGAAAGGTCACTCTTTCCCAACGGTTTTGGTGAACCGTTGGGAAAGAGGCTAAAAACACACCCTTTCCCAACGGTTTAGGTGAACCGTTGGGAAATGGTAGCTATACCAACGGTTTTTACAAACCGTTGGTATAGAAGTGTTGGGAAAGATCATCTTTCCAGTAGTGTACCATTTTTTTGCCCCCCCCCTCTTTCCTTATCTTCACATGGCACCTACCTTCGACGACTCCACCTCACTGAGGCCGACTCCTATTCTCCTTCCCCCCTTGCTGTTGCGCCCTCGCCGATCCTCCCTTCAGCTGTTGTGTTGCACCACCCTCCAGGTCCGACACCCTCCATGCAGTGCATGCCCCTTCCACCCTAGCCATGCCTTCTCCTCCTGCACATCGCACAATGCCTCGACCCTCCTGCCCTGCGCACTTCCGGCCGCTCTGACTCTTGCACCCACCACGCCTCCGGCAACCCATCCTCCACACCGGCCACCTGGTTTCCTCTTTCCCTGCAGTGCAACCCAGCCGCCCCTGCCCTTCAGCAGTCTGCCTCTCCCTATCTACTCCACCTTTGGCAGCCGCATGCCTCGACCTCTCCTCCTCGCCCGCATTACCCCCTCACCAACACCCTTCTCTACAGTGCCACCTCCCCCTCCGGCCAGCAAACTCTCCCCCTACCATCCGTTGTGTTGCTCCGACCAAAGCCACCCCTCTTCTGCAACTCACCCATCCAAGCATGCCCTCTGCCTCTCTTTCCCGCACTGGCCTCGTTCCCTCTGCCAACGGACTACCAAACCCCCATTCGATAGCCTCCCCTTTTGGTATTTTTTTCTTACCTTCTTTCGGTGTAAGGTTATTCGTGGTTAGAGTTTAATTTTTTTTTTCTCATTCCTAAAATTTCATTACCAATTTTGGGTTGTTGGGTCAAATTCAACTTCCCGCGAGAGCATTTGAGGTGCGCATGGTGCTTTGCACCAGTTTTGATCATGCGTCTTCATTCCACATTGGAGTTGAGTTATGAACCCTTCATCCGTCAAATTTAAATTTATGTTTTCACTAAACTCTTATTTTCTTGGATTTTTTCGGTGTTTAAATTTTAATAAATTAGTTTAGTATATGATCTAATTAATTATTTTGTGTAAATTGGATTATTAAAATAATTTAGTGGAATTTTATATTTTTCACCCAGTTTATGTGAAATGAATTTGATGGGTTTTACATGCAATGGTCAAATTATTCCCAATGGCCCTTGCTCATAGTTGGATGTTTTTATAATTATTTAAATGATGCTTGAGTTGGTTTATTTTTTTTAAAGTCACGAAATACTTTTTAAAATTGTTTTATAAATTTTTAAATGATTTATTAAATATTATGGTGCTTTGGGCACAGTTTTGGAAATGTGTTTAGGTGTGCTTGATTTTAAATGTTGATCTCCTCATGTCGTGTGCTTTTGTCAGGTTTCACACTCTATGTGTTTTCATAAAGTGGTCTATTGGCTCTTTAAAATGTTTAGTGAGTTATTTTGGCATTGTGTAGTTTTTCGTAAACACTTCTTGGTTTTTAAAGGGGTTTAGTAAATAGTGTTGATGGTGCGAGTTGTGTTTTGAAAGCATGTCGAGGTCATGTTCGCACTGTTTGGTTATTTTAATTGTTTTAATTTCGTGTTTCTGTACCTTTGTGGTTGTGTGTTTATTGTAGTGCATTGGAAGGGTAACCCTGATTTACCGCAGTCATTGACATATGTGTTCTTGTTTTCCTGTGAGAGGCGTGTCGCGTTGTCGGGTTCGAGCTGTGAGTTAAGGTAGGTCCCCCACTGCACTTTCCTTTAAGTTCAGAATTTATTAATTTCTTGATATTTTATTAGTTTTATTAAGTTTGAAATAATATAAGATAATTAATTTTTAAATGATTATTTGGTGTAAAAAAGATCCATTTATTTTATACATGACACTTGAAATATTTTCTTGATGAATGGACACCCAGTAGTGAAAGAATTCATGTTTGGATTTTACACATAATTAATAGAATTTCAAATGTAGTTTTGGTTTATTGATAAATGACTTCTTTTGAAGCATGAACAAGTGTTTTGGTTCTCTTGAAAAATGAGTATTTTCTTCAAAATTGGTCGGTTAAGGCCCGTTTGGCACTTTGATAAAATAAATTATTTTTAGAAAACTTTCTTTGGGATAACACAGGGGTGATCTTGTTGTGTTCGACAATTGTGTGAGATTCTTATGTGTGATGTTTGCGTATTGGAATTCGTTGCTTGTTTGATATTGTTGACTCACCCCTATTTATTATATGTGATGACATGGGAACCTGGCATAATAATTTAATCTTCTGAGAACAATTGTTGCACTAGTTTAGATTACACACTAGCTAGTGGCCCTTAGTATAGATTATACTCTGCTAGGGGATTAGGCCCCTAGGATAGTCCATGTAGTGCAACACTAGGCATTAGGGCATTATGACTTCATAGAGAATAGGCAAGCCTTCATGATGAGTCACATGTATGGTATGGTCTAGATTGTTCACGAGCTCCTAGGTTTGACCCATGTTTTATATAGAGTTTATTTATATGTGGAGGACAATTTAGAGGTCTACTTCAGTTACTGGCCCCTGTGTTCCACCTTTTCCATCGCCCTTAGTGTGTTTTGTGTGTTGTGCATGGTTTTCCTTTTTACTAACAACTAAAATTTGGACTTCTAAATATTTCACTAAAATGTTTTAAAATGCAATGCACCAGTTTCTTTCAAACACTAAACTTGTTTTTAAATTATGAAGGGCAATGTAATATTAATTTTTTTATAAATGAATGTGTGTGTGTGGAAACCCATATTTTATACACTTTAGTTCAAACCTGAAATTAGTGAATTATTTATATAAAATTAGTGTTTTGGGGATAGAATGTTGGGCATGCCTACTGAGTTTTAATACTCGCGCCTATAGTTTTTTCCTGTTTTTAGTTTTTCTGTAGGTTTGGCTTGACCTCACTTGTTGTGGGAGAGACTTGGTTGTGGTTTGGAGAGTGAATCTCAGAGTTTCAAGGAGTTTTGGTAGTGGTCATGTTAGTTGGTTGTTGTTGGTCGTTATTTCTTTTCGTGTTGTTTATTTACTATGTGTTCTATTTTCTTTCCACTTCTTTGTTTTCATTGGGTGAAATCGTTCCCTCTTGCTCTCGTTTGATGCCCTGGCACTTGTCGCCAACCCAGGAGGATTGGGAACGCCTCTCGGGCCATGTCGCAGACCAGCTTGGGTGACCGGTTCAGGGTTGACCCAGGTTGGTTTGTGACAAGACATCCCTCCTGGGACAACAAACGGGTAATAGGGAGTGGGGATATACCTTTTCCCCCTCTATAGAATCCCACAAAAATAGTTTGGTGGAAAAAAGTGAGATGAAACATACACCCATTCACCGTCAATCATCCAGCTAGTAGACTCATCTAGTGGTATCCAATGAATCTCATTGTTCTAATCTAGTGGAGTATTATAATCATGAAATTACACATTCCTAAACCCATCCATCCTGATATCAGGATCGTGTGGTGGTGTTCAAATAATACCTACATTGAAATATGGTAGAAACCTACAAGAAGGAACACACACCTTCCTGCACCCATCAAGCCAAACAATAGCACCGTATAGCAGCACAAAGAGAATTTAGTTAGAAAGTCCTGATGTCACAAATAGGGCGGACTTAAATCTCTTCCCATGAGTAATTTCACCACTCAATGGTATGAAATGGAGGATAGGAGATGGTATATACTCCTAATTTTGATACAGAAAGGATGAATATTCTTATTCTGGCCTCTGAAGTCACCAATCACATATTGGCAATGGTGAAGGGGAAGACACAAATTCATGCTCATATCCTAGAGACTTTCCAATATATCATCATAGTGAAAACATCAGTACCTGAGGGACAGAAGCATAAATCTATCCCCAAAATTAGGTTGGATCATCAATGTGTCACCCCATAGTAGATAAATACCTATGTTCTCATACAGGAGGTTCATGGGTCATACTCCCCAATATCAAATGGACAACTAGATCCAAAACATACACTCATTACAAATGAAGATAATTGGATTATTCTGATAGCCACTCTAAGGGAGGAACATACACCTACCCATGATAACCACCTTTTCCAGCAAGTGGGCCCAATTACTTGTAAGAGAGATTTAAAAAATAGATTATCAAACAAAATTGGAAAATAAAGAGCCTATTTTTGATTGGGCTCCACTCAATGATAGAGTTCTTGGAACCCTTAGATATTTATCTATTGTAGATCAAGATCATACTCTCCCATTACCAAATTATTGGAGTAGTAGAAGTAACTCTGAAGGTCGTCATTGGAAACTTCCACATGAAGTCTTTATTTATAAAAATTCAGTCAATCTCAAAATCCTATCTCTTGATGAGTTTCACAACAAACATCCTTGTGACCAGAAGACCAAGGATAAAAATGGTTTATCCCTTGCTATAATCAACCATGATGGTCCTCCCCATGATGTAATTCTCTATGAATTTTATCTCTATAGTAGTGATTCTCATTTTCAAGAGAATTCTCCAACTGAAATTGTAGTGATGAGAAATCCCTCTTAGCTTGATGCACTTAAAAACACAATGCCATTCATGTATGATGATTTATCACTAGTGGGTGAAATTATTTTCTCAACTGAAAGACATCCCAAGGTTATGGTAATCCTCTGAACCACCCTTGGTCCATTTATCTTCCAATGTAATAGAGGAACTCCCTACTGATCTTGCTGATTCCGATGAAAAAACATAGAAACGCCAACTTTGGTCCGATCAGGTAGAATATACTCTAGTTAAAGATGAAGAGGATATGTTGAAAATGTGAAAAAATAGTAAAAATTGAAATATTGGTCATGTTCTTTCCATTTTATACTTCTCAATACAGAATTATAGATATGTTGATGGAATATTGCATACATTAAATATACCTCAACATGGGGAAAACTCTTTATCATTTGAATGAAAAGGTATTACCTTATGGAGAGTATCAAACTCACATCAAGGTAGTAGAAGGGTTACAGTGCCAAATTAACTATGCATCTCTCTTGGATTCCTGACATCCACAGATTAAGAATCAACATGGATCCCTTTAATGTGAATTCCACAATGAATTAATGAAGTTGTGACAACTGATCGTATATTTCCCACCCGATGTTCATATAAGAGGATGGGGTTCACATTGAGCATTGAATTTCACTGCGCTCTGAGACCATCAAATCCCACCAAAAGTGGACGCATGCAATGTTTTTTCCCTAGGAAGGCTATAATAAATGAATTTTGTTCATTACCAGAGAGATTCTCAACAAGAACAGGCCTCGACTGGCTTCCACCAATGTCAGTCTCGAAGAGATAAGGATATTGATATACTTTTGTATCAAGTGTATGTGAACATTGAAAAGGCCTCCCTCTTAAAAGATTCCAACCATTAGATTTCAAAAATCTCTAAAATAACACAACAGTATTCTAAAGAATGCCATTTATATGAGTGTCAGATAATGCCCCCACTCAATAGTCGGACCATAATTCATAAAATTAAAAGAACGGCTACATTGATATCATCCATAGAAGTACAAGAGAAACCCCACCCTATAGGGCTATGGAATTTTTTAATCCTACCCTAGGAGGATAAAAACAGTGCCTAAAGGGTTGATAAAGATGAATAAAAATATCCCCAACCTTTAGGGTTGGGGTTTCATCACATTCACAATCCCCTCCTCAATAGAAGTCAGTTTTATCACGATTAGGGAAGAATCCAAAAAATGAATGCATAAATGAATTATCAAGGGATTACCTTAAGGTTATTATCTGCTAAAAGGTTACTAGGTAACCAAAAAATAAGAGGAATAATTCTTGTGGAGGGTGCAGAAGAAGGAGATCTCACAAATACACTAATAGAATTCCAACAATGCATTATGTGTTGGTGAATGTCATCAATACCATCATTGAATATCCTCTCGAAAATGAATCCAGTTCAGTGGAGTCATAGGTTGAGGTTATTGTTCAAAATGTGGTCCATACTTAAGCAAATGAACAAGGGTTGTGTACCTGAAATCATATGATTACCCAAAATTTAGGTATCCCCTCGAATAAAAAATTTCCACCTATTCTAAAGGCACTTAATAATGGAAAAGGTATAGTTTATACCATCTATCACCTTTCCCCCAATGAAGGTCAATCCATTTCACTAGAGGAAATATTTTCTTAGTGATGGGAGGAGATGAATGAGGTGAGAAGACTCAATACATGGTTACTCTGAGGTAGCATTCCTGCCAGATATTCTCCACAAGTTGATCTTAAGATTTCACTTCCAGTAGTGTGCCCACACAAAGTGTCTTTGTTGAAACTACAGATTCAACTAATGAATTAACACCATTTAAAGTATAACTAGTGTAGGGTTAAGAACATCCTTACAGGAATATCCTAATGGGTTATATACAGAAAATACCAATAGAACCACCACCAGTGGTTCTACCAGTCTCGACACCCATTCAGGATCCTACTGCCACACCTATTCTGGTCTTCTCTCATCCGAATCTTCCAAAAATTATTATGAACACAATTGAGTTGTTAAAAACTCAATTGGAAGCTATGGATGGACATTTCATGCCAGTTAAACTAGAAATTAAGTCTTACCCCAAATTGTTAGATATGACTCCTCCCCAACCAAACATTATGAATCTCACATTTCTAATCTTCATTGCATCAGGAGATCTATAGTAGCAATTGACACAATTATTCTCTCACTGTGATCTCATGATGGGGACCAACCCTTGTATGGTACTTGAGTTTGTAGACTCAATCGATCACTGGATGAGAAGATCTTTACTAGAAGTTCATTTTCTAGTTCTTCTCAATGTTGTAGAAGACAAAAGTCTTCCATCTCACAAACTGCAAGAAAAGGGAGAATTAAAGAGTTTCATATTTCATTTCTCAGTGTAATGTATTAACATACTCCTTGAATATACTACTCCCTCAATAATAGTTTCTACCCATTTTTAATGAAAATATTTGTGGTGAGTTTCTCACACCATCAATCTATGTGAAATACATAGAAGGGTTTTGGGATCTGGGATCAATTTCTCAAAAGGTGGAAAAACCCATAATATAGACTAGGTCCAAATCCCAAGTAATCCCATTAGCTTCGGGATAAAGAGTAGGAAAAGTATATGATGCTACAGTCACACTTAAGGAGGCCCCTATACCCGCTCCTACTTCAAATCTTTCACCATACCATAGGTCTCCACCTCCCCAGTGTCAGCCAAAATGATTGCCTCATCAAGTTTATTCAAAAGATCAAAGGAATATAAAATTTGAGGTGTTGAAAAACAAGGTCCATTATTTTTGAATGAACCAAGTCCCCAGCTACTACATCTAAACTTTGGAAACAACTTAGTTCTATTTCGAAGGATAAAGAAACCTAACAATGAAGGGGATGAGGATCTTCCAAAATATCTCCCCTTCCATCAAATGTTGGGTACACCCCATCCAAGAGTTTATTTATTTTAAGGAACTCATAAAAATTATGGTGGAATTTGGGAAACTGAAGCTGAAAAATACACTAGCTCGGGTAGCATGTGTTTCTATTAATGATTTTGAGGAGGAAAGTGAATGCGAGGAAGTCAAAAGTAAGAATGATCAGAAATTTGATGATTGGATGGTAAGAAAAAAATCTAATAAACTCTTTTCATTCTATGAAAATAGTTTAAATAGAATATTGTGTCTCCTTCAACTTATGTGACAACAAATATGTCTTCATCAAAAGACCATTCCTCTAAAGTCTAATCCTCAAAGAAGTGAAATGGAAGGATGAAGAAGAAAATGGAAGAAGATGAATTTGTTTCAATGAAAAAGATATCATTGACATTATAATATTTCATACTGACCATCTCAAAATCATGGGAACTACCCTTCCAAATAGAAAAACAAGAATTGAACTGTTGGAAAAAATATTTATTAGATGAGGAGTTGATCTTAAGATCCATTAACATTATTCACTTAACGGATCCCTATGTGAATGATGATTATGAACCTTAGTTCGCCAAAATTGATTGGTGAATTGAGGGAATCATCCATCAGGGTTGAGGGTACATGGGAAGATGTGGTTGGGCTAAAATCTACTACTCCAACAACACCCCTTATCTACTATTTATGAAAAATAAAATCAGGGGAGATCACTCTGGAGGGCTCAACAGGAAGAAGGGAACTTCCCACCCATTATAGGGTCTTCCCTAACATGATCATATTTGAATATCGGTTTGAGGCTATGCCACCACATCCTAGGTGTGTGAGAAGACCTAGAAAACCTAATCCACTAAGAGAAAATTACTTCCATGATTCTTCCCCAAGAGAGGGTCCATCAACATTAGGAACATCCACTTCCAAGGCACCTGCAAAAGAGAATCTCGACACTGGAAAATATAGACTTATGGATCAAAAGTATGATGTTTTGAAATTATTTCCCTATGGACCATCCAAGATATCAATCCATGCTACACTGATTTTGTCAAAAGATCTCCAGGAAGCACTCATTGAGGCTTTTTCAAGCCCTTGAGAGTTTAAAGTGGAGGATTCTTCCATAGAGGTTTACCGTGTAGATAATGATCTTGTATAATTCCATGTGGTCATATCTTTCACAGAAAAGGATGAGGATGATGTTGTACAAGGAAACATCAGGCCCTTGTACCTATCCGGGAAGATCAATGATACTAACATCTGATGAGCCTTCATTGATAATGGATCATAGGACAATCTCATTCCCATCTGTACACTTCACTGATTAGGCCTCATTGAATCTAACTTGTCTCCCTCCACTTTGATGTTATAGGGTTATGATAAGAATGAGTAAGATATTATCTATGATATTACACTCAGAACTTAATTTTTGGATATCATATCTGATTTAGAGGTCACTGTTTTCTGACAGGGCACAAATTTCAACATTCTATTGGGAAGATCTTGGCTACATCAAAATACTAAAATTCCTTCATCATGCCCCCAATGTATCAAATATTACATCAATGGTCAAATTGGGACATTTAATAGTGATAATTCCCCATTGAAAACATTTTATTCTCATAACATTGATGAGGAGTTCTATCACATAAGGGGAATATTGTCCACGGAAAATGATGTTACTAGATTCAATACTCCCAATCCACTGTAAAATATCCCAGCTATCTCATTCAAGAATCTTAGTGTAGCGTGCATGATACCCATTAATAATGTTGAATTGGTCGAACCAAATCTAAGAACTAGTTCAACAGCTTCCATAATGGTATTTGTTGCAACTAAACCTAGAAACACATGAGAAATCATAGACTGCCCATGAAGTGATGAAAGCCTAAATGAAGTTGTCTTTATTCCATCCAGTGAGTTTTAACAAGTCTCTACATCATCATCCAGCCTAGAAGAAGTTTTCAAACTTATGAAAAAATACATGGATGTTGATTCTAAACCCATCATCTTCCCTTCAGAGATTCAAAAAGACCATTCATCATTAGTTGGGTCAGAGATAGTTTCCTCCTCTTTAGGATGTCAAAATACTGACTCCTCCCATATCTCTGAAATTATTTCTTCATTACCTACCCTCTAACAAAAGGTATAATAAGTAACCCATAAAGAAGAGGAAGAATAAGAAGACCTCAGGGATTCACCTCTAGAATTTGAGTAAGGCATGTCCACCACTATGGATGAAATCCAAGAAATAAATTTGGGTATAGAATGAGATCTATGCCACACTCTAATTATTGTGATCATGACTTATGAAGAGAAATATGTGTATACTTACTTTATAAAGAAACACTGGGATGCATTTTATTGGAATTATTTATAAATTCTAGGTCTTGAACCTATTGTGGCAACCCATAATTTTTGTTTTCTCAAAGAGCTTTGGGGATACAAGCAGACCACAAGAAGAACACACTCGAACCGCAACTCTAAAATTGAGGCTGAAGTCTACAAGATTAGAAAAGACGACATCATAAAAGAGGTAAAATATTCAATGTGGATATCCAATATTTTCCAACTGAAAAAGAAGAATGTGTAAATAAAAGTTTCCATTGATGTCAAAGATCTCAATCGACATTGTCCCAAAGATCCCAGTGCTGATCACAGAACTCTTGATTGATGCAGCAACTATTTACCAAGATATCTACATTCTGGATGGATACTCTAGGTATATCCAAATCTGGATGGACCCAAAATATGAGGAATATACAACCTTAATATCCCATCAAGGTTTATTTTTATATCGCGTAATGCCCTTTGGCTTAAAGAATACTGCTGGGACATACCAACGTGCAATTCACCTCATCTTCAAACCCTTCATCGGGAAATTTTTTGAATTCTATGTTCTTGATCTAGAGGTCAAATACATTGTTTCCTTTGGAAATGGGGATGACCTTGTTGATTTAAGGTTCAAACATTCCAGTGTTTTCTAATGGGTTTGTTCGTAGAACCGGAAACATACAGTGATTCTGTATCCATTTGGACCTACATTACAAAAGGTAGGTTCTCATTAGTTCTGAACTGATGAGACTTAAGAATTTTCATTGGTTGATAGGATGGGAGGTCAGAATCATCACACCTTTTTTAGGGGAATTATTGTCTACTCCGGGATAATCTTTATAGATTTTGGTTATGTTTGTGAATCCTTATTAAATTTCCAAGTATGAAAATGGGTTTTCCTTTAGATCTAACAATCAATGATTGATATGTAGGATATTTAGAGAATCTTTTATATGTATTTGAGGTTCTTCATCGATAGAGAATCATCTGTATTTGTTAGAGATTCTTAGTCAATGGTATCCTTCAACACATTATATAGAAATATCTTGGTCATTATGATAACCATATTGGTTTTAAAGCCACTCAGTAGGGTACTTGAAGTTTATTGTCATTCAGAAGAACATATATTATTTCATAGTTGGGATCATACTCATAGATGGGCTACCTATGTATCCTTTGTTTAGAAAAGGAATCATCACCCATGTAGTTAGAGTAAAGAAGTATGAGTTTTATGTATGATTGTTGGCTCAAAGAAATATTTCATAATTACTTTTATGCTCTAAGCTTATGTGAGTCATGCTCGGTGTGAGAAACAAGAGGTATTGGTAAAACCTAACAATTTTTCCCTGAAAAATGCAATCATAAGAAATGATATGGGGCTTATGTATATATGACTGCCCAAATAGATGAAGATTAGGATTTACTTCAGGGAAGAAATCTAGGAACAAGGTCCATAAAGGTATATGTGCTTTATGGAGATTTGGATACTTAACTTAGGAATTAATCCTAAGAAGGATGCCCAAATTAGAGAGGATATATGATTGGGTTTTATTCCTGAGAAGGAAGTCCAAATCAAAAGTAAATTAAGACTGGTTAAGGGAAATTATGACTGGGGATTATTCCTAAGAAGGAGACCCAGGTTAAAGAGATTTGAAAACTGGGGCTTATTCCTGAGCAGGAGGCCCGGGTTAAGGGGAATTATGACTGGGGCTTACTCCTGAAAAGGAAGCCCAGGTTAAGGGAATTTGGGAACTTGGGGTTTACTCCTGAGGAGGATTCCCAAAATTAAGGGAACTTGAATACTTGGGCTTACTCTTGAAAAGGAGGCCCATGTTTGGGGATTTGGGGCTTACTCCTAAGGAGGATGCCCATATTTGGGGATTTGAGATTGGGACTTACTCCTAAGAAGGAGGCCCAAGTTAAGGAAAATTATTATTGGGGCTTACTTCTGAAAAGAAGGCCCAGGTTAAAGATCCTCTAATATTTAAAGGATGAGGTTGAATGAAGGAAATATCTAACCTTATTGGCATAAAGATATGTAAATCACTATTTTTTGAGAGATGTTCCATAGAATTCCTTTAAGATAAGGAAGCCAACAAAGGAACCATGCCATAAATGGATTTGAAGATGGTTCTAAAGGCTAAATCTTGAAGAGGAGAGGTGGATTTGAAGAATGCAAGTGAATAGGTAGGAGGGGCATCCAAAAAGAGAGAGGCATGCAAGTCCTGTGTGGGTGCGCAAGTCCTGGTCGCGCAAGTATGCTTGCACGACACATGGGTACTTGTGCGATGGTCAACCCTTAGGGCAATACTTGGGCGAGACTTGGCTCAATCTCTTAGTATTATCCCAAAATCTTCCAAAATAGTGGCGCACAAGTTTTGTTGAAAGGATAAGGCGACGCGCAAGTGTGGCCATTTCCCTTAAGGGTTGGCCACATAGGCGCACAAGTGTTGATGAGTTTCAACACTTAGGCCTTGTTTCCCCTATTTAGATCTTCCATTCTATGTAATAAATTACCTTAGAAGTGACCGGAAGACTTCATGCAGAGACAAGGGTGACCAGAGCTTAAATCTAACTTTTGGAATATTTCCATCCCCAAATGGGGGGTCCACAAGGGGTATTTATAGACTCCGGAAGACCTTAGGTGAAAAGAAAATAGGGTGTGCAGGTCACTTGCGCGCCCAATATATGGCGTGCAGGTATACCTGCATGCCCAATATATGGCGCGCAGGTATACCTGCACGACCATGATGAAACTTGCGTGACCTTTTCTTAAAGGAATCCTTGTTAATGTCTTTCTCAATTTTTGATGTTTCTTCAAAGGATGAATCACTTTTTGTTAAGATATTTTCCCTTTTCATTCGTTAGACTCTGTGATGGAAAGGAGCATAAAAAAAAGTCCCCCCTCAGAGTTGGATCCAAAAGGAATGAGGATGTGACTCTGAGGTAAAGAATAAAACCAAGGAAGGGCGGCGCGCAAGTTTTGAGCACGTAGATAGCGGTGCGCATGAATGAATTCTAGGTGGTTACTAATGAATCTCGAGATTTCATAAATCAAATTAAGATTTATGTTGAAATTATCTTGTAATCCCTAAAAAAATAGAAGAGACTACAGTCTGTGGATGTCCTTCTAACTTTTGTGCATCAAATGAAAAACACTTTCATCTTCAATCATTTTTCATGCCTTCTTTTTTTACCTGCTTTAAATTTTACCTAAGTCAATGGGCCTAGTAAGCATAGTTTGATTTTTTTGCTAGTATTATAAAAATAACCCAACAAACTTTGAATCTTTTTATTGCTCAATATTACCTAAATCATACAAAATGTATGTTTAGTGAGCTGGGAATTGACTTTTGTTTAGAGTTCCCTTGTATTTTGTGGGTAGTTTAAAGTCATTCACATCAGACATAAAAAAGAAAGGCTAATGTTTAAGGTAGAATATCTTTGAAT
Organism: Viscum album; assembly: GCA_963277665.1. Classification (NCBI taxonomy): domain Eukaryota; kingdom Viridiplantae; phylum Streptophyta; class Magnoliopsida; order Santalales; family Viscaceae; genus Viscum; species Viscum album. Next base: position 1,128,638,905 of record OY728152.1, on the reverse strand, counting down.
GAATGGATTAAAATTGACTCAATTCCATGATAATTTATCTGAAAACATATTACCACACTCAAGTATGGGGGAAAACTTGTAAACTATGGCTTAAGAAATTTCAAATCTAAGTAATGATATGAAAAAAGAACTAAGAGGCATTAGAAGAAGTATTTCCTATGAGTGAAGTTACTATTATTTAACAAACCCGTTAGGGGGTTGAATTATGATAGGCCACCAAAGGGCATTGGCTGCATAGTCAAATAATAGCATCTTTTGGTTGACAGGTCCGTCATATAGACTACCTATGCAAGGACACCTAAGGGCACAAGCTGCATAGTCAGACAAAAGAACTCTCAAAAATTTTACTTTTCTATTGATAAAAATCCAGTGAAAGTTTATGGAGATTCAAATTTTCCAAATCATAGAGTTTATTGTATGGAGAGAGGTACTTGAATATGGAGAGGATATTTCCAATCAAGATTGTCAAAGAATTGGATGAATGTAACTCCTACGAATGTCTGACCCAAACATAGGGAAGGGAAATATAAACCATATACTTGAATACTTTCAGATCATGATGAAGAGTATGGGACAAATATGCTATGAATGACTATTTTTTTGTGGATCCCTACATATTTTCATTAAGACTAATAAGAAAAAAATAGGTTTTACTCCCAAGAATGAAGTTACCACTATTTGAAAAACCCATTAGGGGGTTGAACTATGAAGGGCCACCTAAGAGAATTGGCTGCATAGTCAAATAATAGCATCTTTTGGCTGATAGGTCTGTTATGGAGACTATTTATGCAAGGTCGCCTAAGGGCACATACTGCATAGTCAGGAAAAATAACACTCAGAAATTGGAAATTTTGTGACCAGAAGTCAAGAAAAGTTTTATGGAGATCTGGAAGTATTTAAGGTTTGGAGTATGACGCATGAAAATAGGTATTGTCCAATGCATGAAAGAGATACATAGATCAATTCTAACCATAATCATGTTGTGGCTGAGTCCTAAATTGAAATATTGGACTTCACTACATATCTCATTATAATGAGAATCAAGCCAAATGTAAGTTTAACATCATGTGGGACGAGAGTATGGGAAATCTTAGTTTAGGGTCATAGAACTTGGACCATTATAAGGAGTACACAATGTGTGTTTTCATAGGGGGACTTTTCAGCCAGGGGACTGAAAGTGGAATTTGGGGTTAGGCCTAAAGACTTGGGGATAGATTATAAGGATGCTCAAATGTTCCTATGTATCCCATAAGGATGGGAATCAAGCCCACGTAGTTCTAGAAATACCCTCTGTACAGATTTGGTTCGTACAAGTGAAGGGTGAAAAGGGGACTTTATGCAATGATGGTTTGACGCAAGATAAAAGGTCCAGGCATTGTCATGTATTCGCGTAGTCTTTGGAATATAACATGATTATAAATCAAAGTAAATAATGATTCCTTCTCAAGTGAGGGTGTCAAAGAATGTTGTAGTTTATTGTTGCAAAGGACAAATGTGTTGTAAAGTTTAACGTTATATAGAAAGGACAAAGGTGAACCAATATAAAGATATTGATTCTTGGGGTGGCTTCACAAATCAACATTGTATGAGATGGAGGTGAACTGATGTGAAGAGATTATTTTTGGGATTGAACCTCAGGAGGTTACCTATGTACCCAGCCTAGAAGGCAGGATCAAATTCCGAATAGTTCAATTAAAGGATGAATTGGTGATCAAGTTGTTTTTTAGGAAAATGACTTAAAAAATGGTGTTGGGACTTATGCATGGTTAGCGGCTCAGAGTGAGCGTTATGGTTGATGTTTACTCTAAGCTCACGTGAGTCATAGCCGGTGTGAGAAACAAGATGAAGCAACAACCTTAACAATGCACAGTTTAACGTCATGTACGATGTATGAAGGGACTATGTAGTTTAAAGTCTTACAGTGAGGAATATTGGTGCTGCACAGTTTAGTGTCATGTAGCAGGGACAAAATACAGTTTAACGTCATGTAGGACGTATTAAGGGATTTTGTTCCGTTTTACATCATGTAGGTAGAATGTAGGGACACAGTTCAATATCATGTTGGACATGAACATAGTTTTTAATCATGTTGGACTATAAGGGTATTGTACAGTTTAGCATCATGTAGCTAAGATGATGGGGAAAATATAGTTTAACGTCATGTTGGACGAAATGGGGACTGTGCAGTTTAGTGTCATACAGTAAGGACAAAGAGGACACAGTTTAATGTCATGTTGGACATATTAGGGACCTTTTCAGAGTTTAATGTCTTGATGGATATAAGGGACTTATGTATAGTTTAGTATCATGTAGCTAGGTCATCACTGTTTAACGTCATGTTGGACGATGGTGTGAATAGTTTAAGGTCATATGCATAGACCGAGGATGGTGCAGTTTAACATCTTGCTGGACGTAAGGGACTATGTAGTTTAAAGTATTGAAGCAAGGACAACACATTTTAACATCATGTTGGACGAAATGTGAATTTTTGTTACACAAAATACTTCTTCAGAAATCTATCATTGGTTGGAGTAGTGATGAGCTCTCCATTCAGTGAGATTAAAGAATAAGCTCCATTGGAGTAAACCTTATGTATTGAATAATGTCCTTCCCATTTTGGATCCATCTTGGGAGGTTTCTTTCCTGGTATCATTGGAGTTCTGAGAACCAATACCAATTCTCCATGAACGAATGAACGAAGATGAACTTTTTTGTTGAAAGCTCGTGCTATTCAGTTCCAATAGACTTCCAAGTGGTGCAAGGTGCACAATATTTTCTCGTCAAATCGTTCCAATTCAACCTAGCACTTTTGAGATTGTTCATCTGCAGATGACTGATCAAAAATGGCTACTCTAAGTGAGCGTAAATGAACCTCAATGGGAAAGACTACTTCTGTTCCATATACCAATGAATATGGAGTTGACCGCGTTATAGTGTCACACACGGTTTTTTTTCCTGTCTTTGTATTGATCCGGCCCATTAGAAATCCAGATCCTTTTCATGGGTATTTGATGAGATGAATATTGAGTTTTTAAGTTTCATATATGTCTAACCACCATAATTTGGGATCCCCATTGCTTGTTTAGGAGTTTTTTGAAGAAAGGGTGGTTACTTCATGATTTGGGCCAACTGTGAGCCCATTCCCAGTTTTAGAAACTAAATTTGTTTCTTTTATAAATCTTTTGTTTTTCATCATTTTTCACCCATTAAACTTACCACTTGTCCTATACTGATACATTAAAATTTATTTATCCTTTTGGACCCATTAGAAATTCATAAGCTGGGTGAATTTGGGTTACTTATTTAGGTATTGGGCCAGCCCATGGGCCCATTTCCTGTTTAAAAAAAAATAATTTTTTTCATTTATATCTTTTTCATTTTTTACTCTTTTTCGGTGATTCCACCTCCCCCTAGAAGCCAATAACTCTATATTAGCCCTCATAGTAGATTTTACCTCTTTGGAGCTCATATGGGTCGCGTATTAGGGCGATTGTTCTCTGGTTTCCTCAAAAAGTCCAGAATTGATAAGGTAAATTGTTTCACCCATAACTCATTAGATTATTATTCTTTTGGCCACAAATTTTTTTCCCCTGGTTATTCAAGACCTTATGAGGCTCTCCAAAAATTTTCAAGCCATTACATTCTCTATAGTGTTGTAGATCTAATGGAAGACGAAGAGTTTTCTAGGGTGAAAGGTGAGATTCCTTCTCCTTTCTCCTTCCTCTTCCCCCTCCTTTCATTATTTCGTGGATTTATTTTATCCCCTAGTATTGATCAACCTAGGGTTTTGTTATACCATGTTTTTTTGATGGGGTTTCTATTTTTTTAGGTCTTATCTTTATAGTTTTATGGTTTATAAACCCGCGGCGGGTGATTTCGGGTGTGCGTTTCAATTACGCCAGAGATTTAAGGTAGGATACCCCTTGCACATGACTTTATTATTTAAGTTTCATCATTTTATTATATTTAACACCAGATATATATGTTTATTATTGTTTTTCATCCTTTGGATAATTTTATTGGTGTTCAAAGTGGTTGTTTAATCATTGGTTTGTGAACGGTAGTGTTGTTTTGTCATGAAAGTCCTCAACAAGTGTTTGTTTAAATGTTCCGTTATCTTTTGCAAATATTTTGTGAGGTTTATAATCTATTATATGGTATTTTTAACATGTTACAGTATCTTTAATGAAAATATGGCTTTCAATTGGTGTTTTATTCCTTTTCATGTACTTAAAATAAATTGTTTTGTTTAAAAAGGGCATGTCATGTGTTCGGTAAATTGCCCGGTTGGCTTTTATGTGTGATGTGTGATTTAAAAGTTATTTGTTTGGATTTATAAAGGAATTGGAATAATGATAAATGGTATTTTTGGGTACTTATATGGATTTCCTATTTGTATTTGTTTTTACAATCAAGTGTGTTTTGATTTACAACATATTTTGGCCCGAGTTTCCCAAAAAATGGACTGTTTCACATCTTTATGAAAATGGACGTGATTTGAATATGTAACCTGAGTATTATAAGAGATTTATGAATGTGGTTTTCTGATATAAATTGTGTTTATACAGATCCTTAATAGAATTGAAATTCATACCTTCGTCAAAGGATAGTTTTGAGAAAAAAATTAAAGGCCCGTTTGGCATTTCCTAGAAATGAAGGAGTGTTTTACTTGTATATAAATATTTGTGCAATTGGGATTGTTTTATGGTCCATTAAATGATTTTATTAAATGTTTATTGGGCTGCCAAATATTTTTTGGTTTTGTTATGATGTGTTTTTATAATTTAAAGAGTGTTTTTGAAAGAGTTTTATGTGCAAAGCCTCAATACACTTCATGAAATTGTTTTACCGAAATATTTAGCGGTTTGTTGATTAGTGTAAGAAATGTGAAGAATGATTATGGGATGTTTGTGTTTTTATGGTTTTGGAATGGAATGGAGATGTGAAATGTGTATTTGATAATATGTGTAACTTGATTGAGCACTAAAGGGAATCCCGGGTATCTAGGTGTGCAGACGTGTACTAGTATGCTAGTGATTCTGTGGGGGTTGGCCCCTATTTCACGTAGAAAGTTTGACGATGAAAAAACTAACTAAACTATGATGATGATGATGATTGGGGACCACTAGGTTATGGGTATGTTCCCTACTAGTGGCTCGTGTACGAGAATGGATATTTATTATGGTTACTTTCACCGAGATACGAGGTACCTGGGGCTCACAACTAACTAGTGCCTAGGGGTATTCCTGTGACTAGTGCTCATTGGCTATTTTGTACTCACCGTCGGCATATGGTGTGTTTGGTTGGTAAATTCAGTAGTATGTGTTATTTATTTGAATATTAAAATTCTTTAAAGAATACCTCTTGAAAACTATATTCATTTTGAAGTTTCACCTCTTTGAAAATAATTGTTACTTGCATTTTTGTTTATTAAACATGCATGTTTTTTTCTGATAATTATTATAGCATGGAACCTCATTTGAAAACCATACTTTCAAATCTTGAATTTAAAACTATAAATTGATGTTTCTTTTATTTTAAAGTAATGTTCATTGGGAGTAGAATACCGGGCTAACCTACTGAGTTTTAATACTCATGCCTATAGTCTTCTTTTTTTTTTTAGCCCTTGTGCAGGTTTCATCTTTAGTTCGATCACCTTGGGCGACTTTTTATCATTGTGTTGTAGAGTGACCAGAAGTGTCACATGGAGTTATTTTTTTCATCGGAATTGTTCAGTTGAGTTGTTGGTTTTGTTCTAATTTTAGTTTCTTGTACAAATAATATTTAGTTCAATTTTTATATAAATTCATTTTGGGCTGTCCGTTTATTTCCGCTGTTTGTTTGATTGTTTATATATGGGAGAAATCATTCCCTTGTGTACTCTATTGATGCCCTTGGTGCTTGTCATCATCCCGGGAGGATCGGGAACGCATCTCAGGACTTTTCGGGGGCTAGCCTGGGTGACCGGTTCAGGGTCGACTCGGGCTGGTTCGTGACAAAATGGTATCAGAGGAGGTCAGCTATTAGTGGTCCTTTCTTTTTAGAGCACCCTTGTTATTTTGGGGATGTCAAGGTAGATGGAGTAGGATTGTTGGGAATTGAGGGGTAAGTTCAAGAAGTGCGTCGCGAACTCTTTCTTGTTCTAATCCTCAGGTTTCCATGGAAGTCCGGTTTTATTAGTGTCCATTTTTCTAGTTGATTGTTTTGTATTGGGATATGACAAGGGGAGTATGAACAATGGCCTTCGTGAGCTCACAGGGCCTGGCAAGCCATGTGGAGCTGGGGAATGGTCATAATAAGTCTCTCTGTGTTGGTGTTGTGTTTGGCATATGGCCGCCAACCATATGGTCAAGTCACCCACCAACACTAGTTCCCTTTTTTTGGGTCTCTTGAACCTTTCATGAATTATGAATTTTTGTTTTTAAAATCCTTGTGTGAGAATTGTGGAAATGGGTTTTAATGTAAGGATTAGATTTTGAAAAGTGAAAAAAGGGGGTTTCAATAATTAAATATAAGAATGGTTTTGGAAGGTTGTGTTTTTGTGAAAAAAATGGAGGGAAGTAGAAATGATTTATAGGGATTGGATTATCCATAATCTAAACTTGTGGTTTGTTGAAATAAAATGTTTTGAAATTGTGAATCATTTTAAAGTGATTCTGGATCTTTTTTTTAAATGGGGTATTTTAGGATGTTAAAAAGTTTTTGAATTGGATAAATTAGTTTTGGAAATTGGTTTTGATTGGTTGGTGTTTTACTACAAATGGTATTGGTCTCAATGGACCTCGGATTATGAAAATATAACTTGCTGAATTTTTTTTTTAAAAAAAAATGGGAAGGGGTTGTTTGGAGTGGCTTGGTTATTTAAAAAGTTTTTAAAAATGAAAAGGGGTAGGTTTTTAAGAAAATGGTTCTTAATTAATTGTGGTTTTTTGTGAAATATGAAAATGTTTTTTTGACTTGGTGGTTGGTGTTCCTTTTAAAGGTAAATTGTTTTTTTTGAATTATGATGTTTAATTTTAGCCTTTGGTGTTTTCATGGGTTCTCACATGCATGGTTTTATTTATATCTGGAAGTATGGCCTATATGGTATGGTGGTTGGGTGCCAGGGGTGGCATGGAAATGTGCATGTGGGTGAGACTAGATGAAACACCATTGGTGAATGTGGAAACCCACCAAGTTAGTTTGATTTTTCAAAATTGTTTTGAGCTGAACATTGTGGCCTTTTTTTAAAATCAATGGTTATGTGGCTTGATTTTTCTATGTTGTAGAAGAGTTGTTTATTCAGTAAGCTTCCTTGTGATCTACAATTCATACTCTTGTTGTATCTTGAGATGATATCTTGTTGGTGTCTTGGTTTTGGAGAAATTTTCATTGGGTTTCTAAAGATGTGTTTGATGTTGTGATGTGGCCAGTGATAGTTCTCCGTTGGAAATATTTCCTACTGATCAACCTAATGATTCTTTTCAAATATTAAATCCACCTCTTTTGATGATGCCTCAACCTGTTTTTTGGAATAGAGAGTAGTTTGGGATCTATTAAAAGTGCTTCTAAGTCGTGATAATTCTTTTGGACAGAGCAGTTGTGTTCGGTGATGTTGATGTGTTTCGTCTAATTCCTTGTCCATTATGCCCCTCATTTGTAGTGATAAGGAATTTTGATATGTATCTATTAGTTCCTATTTAGATGAAGGTTTTTTTTTGGTGATCAAGTGTGGTTTTTTTTGAGTGGTGTGATCCTTATCACCTGACTGCGGTGCATCAAATGCTTCAAGAATCAAGGCTCCAGCCATAGGCCTCGGAGTGAAGCTTTTCACATAGTCAGGAAATCAATAGAGGTGTGGAGTGCTCGATTAGGATCCTTAATCATCTGTTTTGTTAAGTTATTTTCTATGTCAATGATTTGGTTCTTCATTTCTATGAATTTCCCTTTGTCGCAACAAGCGTGGTGGACTTAACCCCTCACATAGTGTCTATGGTTAATCCTTCATGAATGTGGGTTTTCAATCAATGTCCCTGTGTGGACCACCTGTAAAAATCAGGTGCAGTCTCGGTGTTACCTATTCATAGGGGGAGATTTTTGGGTAGTTTCTTTGTTTCTTTTGTTGTTTCAGTGGCCAAATTATTGGGTCCCCTTCCCTCCCATCCCCAAGTGACGAGGGTCCAGAATTGTGCTGAATGTGTCGACCAAGTTATTGTCCCCTCCATTCAAGATTGGGTGGTTTATATGTTCATGTTGTAACCCTATTAACTTGTTATAGTAGTTTTTTAGGATGGTTTTTTTTGGGCTTGTGTGAGTGAGTCCCAACTCTAGCTCATGTTCAATTCTTGTCTATTCATTGCTAGTTGGTTTCTAATGGTGGGGAGACCCACCATGGGTCTCCTGGATTTTCATCCTAAGAAAATTTCTAGTTCTAGTTGATTCTTAATGGTGGGTAGTAAATTCTGGAATCCATATGTGTTGTTATTTTTTCAGCCGGAAAGTGTTATGGCTTTCCGGGGGCAGAAAGCTTTAATGGTGGGGAGAATTGTCACACACGGTTTTTTTTCCTGTCTTTGTATTGATCCGGCCCATTAGAAATCCAGATCCTTTTCATTGGTATTTGATGAGATGAATATTGAGTTTTGAAGTTTCATATATGTCTAACCACCATAATTTGGGATCCCCATTGCTTGTTTATGAGTTTTTTGAAGAAAGGGTGGTTACTTCATGATTTGGGCCAACCGTGAGCCCATTCCCAGTTTTAAAAACTGATTTTTTTTCTTTTATAACTATTTTGTTTTTCATCCTTTTTCACCCATTAAACTTACAACTTGTCCTATACTGATACATTAAAATTTATTTATCCTTTTGGACCCATTAGAAATTCATAAGCTGGGTGAATTTGGGTTACTTATTTAGGTATTGGGCCAGCCCATGGGCCCATTTCCTGTTTTAAAAAAACTAATTTGTTTCATTTATATCGTTTTCATTTTTTACTCTTTTTCGGTGATTCCACCTCCCCAAGAAAATAACTCTATATTAGCCCTCATAGTCGATTTTACCTCTTTGGAGCTCATATGGGTCGCGTATTAGGGAGATTGTTCTCTGGTTTCCTCAAAACGTCCAGAATTGATAAGGTAAATTGTTTCACCCATAACTCATTCAATTCTTATTCTTTTGTCCACCAATTTTCTTCCCTTGGTTCTTCAAGACCTTAGGAGGCTCTCCAAAAATTTTCAAGCCATTCCATTCTCTATAGGGTTGCATATCTAATGGAAGACGAAGAGTTTTCTAGGGTGAAAGGTGAGATTCCTTCTCCTTTCTCCTTCCTCTTCCCCCTCCTTTCATTATTTCGTGGATTTATTTTATCCCCTAGTATTGACCGACCTAGGGTTTTGTTATACCATGTTTTTTTGATGGGGTTTCTGTTTGTTTAGGTCTGATATTTATAGTTTTATGGTTTATAAACCCGCGGCGGGTGATTTCGGGTGTGCGTTTCAATTACGCCAAAGATTTGAGGTAGGATACCCCTTTCACATGACTTTATTATTTAAGTTTCATAATTTTATTATATTTAACACCAGATATATATGTTTATTATTGTTTTTCATCCTTTGGATAATTTTATTGGTGTTCAAAGTGGTTGTTTAATCATTGGTTTGTGAACGGTAGTGTTGTTTTGTCATGAAAGTCCTCAACAAGTGTTTGTTTAAATGTTCCGTTATCTTTTGCAAATATTTTGTGAGGTTTATAATCTATTCTATGGTATTTTTAACATGTTACAGTATCTTGAATGAAAATATGGCTTTCAATTGGTGTTTTATTCCTTTTCATGTACTTAAAATAAATTGTTTTGTTTAAAAAGGGCATGTCATGTGTTCGGTAAATTGCCCGGTTGGCTTTTATATGTGATGTGTGATTTAAAAGTTATTTGTTTGGATTTATAAAGGAATTGGAATAATGATAAATGGTATTTTTGGGTACTTATATGGATTTCCTATTTGTTTTTGTTTTTACAATCAAGTGTGTTTAGATTTACAACATATTTTGGCCCGAGTTGCCCAAAAAATGGATTGTTTCACATCTTTATGAAAATGGACGTGTTTTGAATATGTAACCTGAGTATTATAAGAGATTTATGAATGTGGTTTTCTGCGGTAAATTGTGTTTATACAGATCCTTAATATAATTAAAATTCATACATTCGTCAAAGGATAGTTTTGAGAAAATAATTAAAGGCCCGTTTGGAATTTCCTAGAAATGAAGGAGTGTTTTACTTGTATATAACAATTTGTGCAATTGGGATTGTTTTATGGTCCATTAAATGATTTTATTAAATGTTTATTGGGCTTCCAAATATAATTTGGTTTGGTTATGATGTGTGTTTATAATTTAAAGAGTGTTTTTGAAAGAGTTTTATGTGCAAAGCCACAATACACTTCATGAAATTGTTTTACCGAAATATTTAGCGGTTTGTTGATTAGTGTAAGAAATGTGAAGAATGATTATGGGATGTTTGTGTTTTTATGGTTTTGGAATGGAATGGGGATGTGAAATGTGTATTTGATAATATGTGTAACTTGATTGAGGACTAAAGGGAATCCCGGGTATCTAGGTGGGCGGACGTGTACTAGTATGCTAGTGATTCTGTGGGGGTTGGCCCCTGTTTCACGTAGCAAGTTTGACGATGACAACACTAACTAAACTATGATGATTATGATGATTGGGGACCACTAGGTTATGGGTATGTTCCCTACTAGTGGATCATGCATGAGAACGGATATTTATTATGGTTACTTTCACCGAGATACGAGGTACCTGGGGCTCACAACTAACTAGTGCCTAGGGGTATTCCTGTGACTAGTGCTCATTGGCTATTTTGTACTCAACGTCGGCATATGGTGTGTTTGGTTGGTAAATTCAGTAGTATGTGTTATTTATTTGAATGTTAAAATTCTTTAAAGAATCCCTCTTGAAAACTATATTCATTTTGAAGTTTCACCTCTTTGAAAATAATTGTTACTTGCATTTTTGTTTATTAAACATGCATGTTTTTGTCTGATAATTATTATAGCATGAAACCTCATTTGAAACCCATACTTTCAAATCTTGAATTTAAAACTATAAATTGATGTTTCTTTTATTTTAAAGTAATGTGAATTTGGAGTAGAATACTGGGCTAACCTACTGAGTTTTAATACTCACGCCTATAGTCTTCTTCTTTTTTTAGCCCTTGTGCAGGTTTCATCTTTAGTTCGATCACCTCAGGCGACTTTTTATCATTGTGTTGGAGAGTGACCATAAGTGTCACATGGAGTTATTTTTTTCATCAGAATTGTTCAGTTGAGTTGTTGGTTTTGTTCTAATTTTAGTTTCTTGTACAAATAATATTTAGTTCAATTTTTATATAAATTCATTTTGGGTTGTCCGTTTATTTCTGCTGTTTGTTTGATTGTTTATATATGGGAGAAATCGTTCCCTTGTGTACTCTATTGATGCCCTTGGTGCTTATCACCATCCTGGGAGGATCGGGAATGCCTCTCGGGACTTGTCGTGGGCTGGCCTGGGTGACCGGTTCAGGGTCGACTCGGGCTGGTTCGTGACATGTAGTGCGGGTGATGGTATGATAAGCCCATAAAGCATGAAGGAGTTTATCAGGCCATGATTTCTTATCTTTATCCACCATCATTTGTAGTATATTTGAAAGAGTCTTGTTGAAGGATTATATTTGGCCATTGGCCGCTGTATGATACCGAGATGAATGGTTGGATTTGATGTTGTATTCTTGATACAACTTCACCTCGGATGAACAGAAGTTGGTGCCATTGTCCGTCAATATGGTATGAGGGACACCAAATCTATTAATGATGTTAGACTTGATGATTCTAACAATTCTTTTAGAACTAACTTATTTGAGAGGTATTGACTCTGCCCATTTGGAAAAGAAGTCAGTTGCAGTAAGAATGTACTTAAACTGCTTGGATGTAGCCGAAAGATAAGGTCCTACAACATCCATTCCCCATGTGGGAAATGGCCATGAGTATTTAGCTTTATGAAGAAACTTTGGGGGATGATGAATGAAGTTGGAATGTACATGGAAAGAATGACACTTCTTTATGAAATCAACACAATCTTGTATCATTGAAGGGAAAAAGTATCCAACCCTTTTAATTTGATCAGATAGTCTATGTCTGGACTGATGGGAACCATAGACTCCTGCATGAACTTCTTTCATGACAGTCATTGTTTCTTCACCATCAATGCATATGAATAGAATTCCATCAAAACCTCTTTTGTAGAGAATTTTTTCTAGGTGATCTGGGCTATCATAAAGACTGAAATTGACCACACATCGTCAGCTTTTTTCTTTCCGAACTCTATCAGGTGGAAGTGTTCCATTTTGAAGGTATTCCCTGATATGTGTCATCCATCCTATAGTATGACCATATGGTTCAGGAATGGGACTAATTTCATTGATTTCCTCTGTTTTGGTTTGAACATAAGGTGAAATTGTATGATGGTGGGAAATACTGATGATTGTCTTGTCCCTATTTGGATCTTCCAGAGCTATAGCTATATTATCCAGTGCATCATCTTGGGCATTTTGTGATCGCGGGACATAAGAAAAAGTCGGTTCTGAAGGAAATTCCTCCATTAACTCTATGACGTAATCATACAATGGTATTAACTCTTCTTTTTTGATGTCATAATCACCATTGACTTGTTTGATTACCAGGTCTAAATCACCATTCACCTTTATATGATTCACTTGTGCTTGAAGTGCCAACTCCAAGCCTACGATGAGAGCTTGGTATTATGCTTCATTATTTGTACCGCCTCCCAAAAATGAGAAGGAATAGGGTAACAATGACTTTTCTAGAGAAATGAGCACAATTCCTAACCCAACTTTGTTGAATTTAGGATTTTCCATTTTCCTCCCTATTGGACTTCTGGAAGCACCATCAGAGTACATTTCCCATGTTTGAAGACTATCTTGAATAAAGAAGACTTCCTCATCATGAAATTCAATATCTGAAGATGTATCTTCTACTTAAGGTTGTTCAACAAGGAAATTAGCTAGATATGGCCCTTTATTGCCTTTTGAGACACATATTAGATATCAAATTACTGCAAAATAACTGCCCACCTTGCTAGACATCCTATAAGCATTGGATGACTAAGGATGAATTTGAGCGGGTTATTGCGAGATACCAATTGGACCTCGTGATGTTGCAGGTAGTGTCTCAACTTCTGAACTAAAAATATTAATGCTAGGAAGCACTTCTCAATACTTGAATATCGGGTTTATGCTTCAAGCATTGTCCGACTAAGATAGTAGAGGCTTTTTTCATTCCCAGCATCATTCTTCTGAGCAAGAAAGTCACCCAATGATCTCTCTAAAGCTGTCACATAGAGGATAAGTGGTATTCCTTCAATAGGTGGAATTAATACCGGTTGACTCAAGAGATACTTCTTGAGAATATCAAATGCTTCTTGAAATTCTTCAGTCCACTGGTAAGTGACTACCTTCTTCATCAATTTGGTGAAGGGTAAACTTTTTACTGCCAAATTGGCAATGAAACGCCGAATATAGGCCAAGTTTTCTTGAATTCCTTTCAATTCCTTTAAATTTCGAGGAGGTGACATACCAAGGATTGACTTTTTCTTATGAGGATCGACCACAATACCATGATGGCATACAAAAAAGCCGATAAATTTTCCTGAGGTTACCCCAAAAGCACATTTTAAGGGGTTCATCTTCAAATTATGTTGGTGAAGTTTGTGGAATATGACTTCCAAATCATCCAAGTGATTAGAACGTTATTTGGATTTAACCACCAAATCATCCACATAACATTCAACAAACATCCTTAAAAGGGTTTGAAGATATGATGCATGGCATGCTGATATGTTGCGCCTGTATTCTTTAGGCCAAAGGGCATTACCCGATAGCAAAACACACCCTGAGGGGCTCTGAAGGCTATAGATTCTTCATCTTCTAGATCCATTCAGATTTGATTATACCCGGAATATCCATCCATGAAGGAAAGTTCTTCATATCCAGTTGTTGCATCAATTAAGAGTTCTGTAATCAGAACTGGAAAACCATCCTTAGGACAATGCCGATTAAGATCTTTGAAATCAATGAAAACTCTAATTTGTCCATTCTTCTTTTTCACTGGGACAATATTAGCCAAACACTTGGGATATTGATCTTCTCTGAAGATGTTATATTTGATAATCTTATCCAATTCAGCTTCAATTTTGGAAGCATAGGTTTGGTGTGTTCTTCTAGTAGCTTGTTTGAATCCTCGATGTTCTTCTGGAAAACCCAAATGATGAGTGGAAACATCAGGATCAAGCCCTGGCATCACTGTATAGTTCCAAGAAAATATATATCTATTTTTATTTAAAAAAGAAATATACATCTCTTGCTCTTCAAGAGTCATGTCCACACTAATTAAAGTGGGGCATGGATCATATTTTGTACCCAGATTTATTTCTCTGATTTTATCCACAGTGGTAGAGATACCCACTTCAAATGCTGGAGGAGCATCCCTGAGATCTTCCTCTTCTTTTTCAACATGTTTTATTTCTTATTTTTCTACTTGCATAGTAGATGATGAAGTAAAATTTCCATGATCAGAAGAGGTGTTAAAATTTGAACATCTTGAAGAAGAGGATTCCATTTCTAACCCTATTGATGATGAAGGGTCTTCCTTGGGTAATATAGAGGAGATGATGGATTGAGAATCAACATCATTGTTCACCTCTAACATTTCTATAACTTCTTCTGGCCTGATTGGCGAAGTATAGACTTGCTGGGTTTCAACGGATGAAATGAAGACATCTCCATTTGAGCTTTCATCATTTCTTGGTAAATCACCAATTTTTCCCATGTTGTCTGGCTTTATTATCGTAATTGAAATTATGGAAGATTCCATAAGAGTACTTGGATTTGGGTCTATCCTATCAATTTGACTGAAAGGCAATACATAATCTGTACTCACATGTGTGAAAGGGTTTATTGGAATCTTTTCCAAACCATATGGAGCATTAACTTTAGTAATCTCCCTTGTTGTGGATTTCTCCTTTCCCTTCATGTGAAATAATTCCACCTCAATGTATTGAGATTCACATGTCTTGAACGAGGCCTTATCACCATACAATGTCCCAATTTGACCATCGAAATAATATTTGAGACATTTATGGTATGATGAATGGATAGCAACATGTTGATATATCCAGGGTCTTCCGAAAAAGATGTTGAAGGCTGAGTCTTGATCAACAACCATGAAATATTAATTGGATACAAGATCTCCAAACTGAGTTTTGAGTGTAATCTCGACCAATGTTTCTTGTTCATTTTTATCATATCCTTATAACATCAATGTAGAAGGAGATAAATCAGATTCTATGAGGCCCAATCGACGAAGTATACGAATGGGGATGAGGTTGAATCCGGAACCATTATCAATGAAAGATCTTTGGATGTCTACACCATTGACCTTGCCGGATAAATAAAAAGGTCTAATATGTCCATGCATGACATCATCTTCATCTTCATCTGTGAAAGATATCACTGCATGGAATTCTGTAGGATTATTCTCTACATGGTAGACTTCAGCTACAACAATTTCAGTTGCGAATTCTTGAGGACTTGAAAAAGCCTCGATGAGTGCCTCCCGAAGATCCTTTGAAAAATTTAAGGCATCCAAAATTGATAACTTGGCCGGTACTTGGGCCAAGTGTTTCAATACATCATACTTTTGATACAAAGGTCAGCGTTTCCCAATAGGAACATGTGGTTTCATAGGTACCTTAGAATTTGATGATTTGGAAGTTGATACATCTTGTATCGGGGTAGGAGTTGGAAATACTCATGGATTTGGAAGATTAGACCGACTAGGTCTATTTACTTTCTGTGAGGAAGAAGGTGTAACATCCAACTGATCCTCTAGAATAATTGTGCCAAGACTGAATCTGCCTTGTTTGGAAGAACTTTATTGTTCTTGTTGAACTCGCTGAAGGGCTCTACCATGAGTTTCTACTCCATACACAGTTCTGGTAGGGGTAGAATTGGAATAGGGGATTCTGGGATATCCATGTCTTCCCCTGTACCCTGAGCCTCTGGAACTCCCTCTGATTCCTCTGTTTGATACAGGGAACTCGGGCTCATCAAAATCGAAACTGCGACTGGCATATGGATCTGTTAAGTGAATCATGTTAATAGAACCAAAGATCAACTCTTCTTCTAATGAAGACTCTGCCTGATTATCCAGTTTAGGCTGTGCCGTTTGGTGGGACGGTGCCTGTTTCTTCGATGTAGATGGCATAAAATCTGCCAGAGTCAAATACAACCTAAGATTTGAAACGATTTCATCTTCTTCTGATCGTTCCTCTTTCCTTGAATTATGCCACCCCTTTGAGGATTTTCCCTCTGATGAAGAGGGTTTTGTTGTGGCATTCATGTAAGAAGACACAATTGGTTTCTTCAATTGTGTTCGCAAAATAGCATGAGTTCGGTTGATCGTTTTTCTGACCATCCAATCATCATATTTTTGTGCATTTTTGTTCTTGAATTCTTTCCACTCACCTTCCTCCTCTGGATCTGTAGCAGTAACACATGATTCCTGAGCTGAAGAACCTTTCAATTTGACTTGTCCTGAGTCCACCATTTTTTGCAGGAGGTCTTTGAAGAAAAAAAACTCCTGAATGGGATTCCCCAACATCTGATGAAATGGGAAATAGTTGGGATGGTCTTCATCTCCTTCATTGTTCGGCCTCTTGGGACTTGGAAATTTAACCAAATTGTTTGCCAAAGACGAAATGAATCAACCAAGAACCTTTTCCTTTCGGAAAGAGTACACTTTTCTCTTTAAATCCTCAAATTGTTTCAATCTTTGATCTATTTTATCATCTTGACAAAACAACCTCTATTTTTGATGCTCATGAGGTGGATCACTTCGATAAGATGATGGTTTTGAAGTAGAATTAGGTACAGGTGCTTGTTTAAGTGCAACTGTATCAGTCTCTACATTACCCATTTTCCTTCCTGGAGCTGATGGAATTACATGAGTTTTATCCTTATTCTTCGTAAGAGAATCTTCAATCTGTTGAGCGATTGAAGTAAGGTCTCGAAACCATCCTGTGTATTTCATAGGGATCAACGGTTTGCATAACTCATCACACAAAGTTTCCACAAAAATTGGCAACAACTCTTCTTGAGGGAGTTCTAAGCTTAGAAAATATGTTAATCCCTTCCAGCGAGAAATGAAATCTGAAACCCTTTCATTATCCCTTTTATTATAGTTTGTAAGATCAAAAACTGTTGTCTTTGGAAAAGTTGAGTTGAATTGCAGAAGGAATCATTGACGGAGATCCTCCCACCCGGTAATTGATCAAGATTTCAAGCTTGTGTAACAGACAAAAGCAGGCCCTTGTAATTACTATACAAAACACCTTAGCTTAACTGCTTCCTATTGCTAAGGGGTTCTCATCATAGGATTGCAAAGAGAAAAAAATATGTTATGTGTTGCTCTGGATCTCCCGAACCATTAAATATTGGGAATGTGGTACTTGAAAAATTTGATGGGGGATGAATTGCATCAACCCATTCAGGATAAGCTCTCTTTTCTGGTTGAATTTGAGCATGCTTTCCCTCCATAGCTTCCAATCGAGCTGTTAATGACTCAATAGTAGTCATTAACTTTTGAGAAACATCCGATTGATCTTGGACCTATGCTGGTGCAATAACTGGTGTTTGGACAGATGTGGTGGCTGGTACTACAACTGATGGTAGCACTGCCAATTATTGTTGCACATGACCCATAGGATTAGACCTGTGAGGGTGTACTGATAGAGGAGGATATTCTTGATCCATCTCAGTAACTGCAACAATTTCCCTTGGACGACTGACTCCATCACGCTTAGGATGAAGACTACCTAGAAGTAGTTCTGCATTCAACCCCCTTAATTCCTTCATTTCTTCATCCTATTGCACGAATATTTGCTCTAATGAGAGCGATTGGCCTTCTCCAGAGGAAGGTTATGTAACCCGATTCATTCCTTTACCCTTGTTGGATTCCTTTCGGAGAGGGGGAAATTGATTATTTGAAGGAACACCCAGATTCTGGGAATGCCTTTGATTTCGTGTACTCACACCTTCTTCATTTGTGTCTATGCGTACAACTTCTTGAGCAGGAACCTCTTCATCTAATCCCTCTAAGTGAGCCTCATATGGTGGATCAGCAACAACAACATTGATGAAATTAATTTATGCATAATTCATTTCATCCCATCAGTCGGAATTTTTGTGATATTGTCTTCTTCTATATCCCTGATGAGACATTTCCTTTTGTCGATTTGATCCCTCAGGAACTTCTTGACGAACCGTAATTTGGAGGGAATATCCTGATAATTTGGCTCTTTGTTCCTCTTGGGGCTTCTTCCCTAATTGAGAGAAGACTGACTTTCTCTGAGGAAGAGATTGAGGATTTGAAAAAGTCCCCAGTCCTATGGACTGGGGCTATTCCTATTGTTTCTGCTCAACTCCTCGAATCCTATTTGTTGATTCCAAGGGTTGGGTTAAAAGAGTCCCTAGTCTGGAAAGCTGGGGTGGTTCTTGACATGCTATATCTAATAACTTCTTGAAATATCTCTTTATCTTGCGGACTTTAGTTCGAAAATTGGCTGGATGCATCAACCTGCATCCACTTTTATTACCCGGATCAAAAGACCATTGGATAATTTCTGACACTTCTGTCACTTGATGATGTGCTTGCTCCAAATGAGAGGCCTGTTCAATATTCTCGTTTTCTTGATGCAGGAGTAACTCAGAAACTTGTTCTCTGTATGCCTGATTTTGAGAAGAAATAGTTGAGGCCTATTCTTGAGTGAGCCTTTGATTACAAACAAATCCAATTGGCTATGGCCGGCCATGGGAAATAACATTGAATGAGTCCATTTTTGGTGGGATTTTTTGGATGGAGAGTACTGTGAAATGTAGTGCTCAATGAACACCCCATCCCCTGATATGAATACCAAATGGGGCGTTGGCAATTAACTGGTGCAATATTCTTAGCACACCAAGGCATGAACGCTGAAGGGATCTCTGCTACTTTTTAGCCTTCAGATATCGAGAAACTGAGAGATATGCCAAGTCAATTTGGTGGTTTAACCCTTCTATTATCTTGGCATTATTTTCATATTCATCATAAGATAATATTTTATTTTTCAAATGAAAAAGAGTTTTCCATATGTTGAGACGAATATCATGAATTCCGTCTTCCGTCAACATCTTTGGAATGTCATACTGAGAGTCAGCCAAAGGCCAAAACATGACTGGAACTTCACCTTTCTCCAGTTGTTTTCTCATATTAAGTATTTCCCATTTATCATTCAATGAATATTATTCTACTTGATTAGACTTGAGCTGGTGCTTCCTTGTTGCTTCATCGGATTCAACAAGATTGGTAGAGAATTCACAGATCAAATTAGAAGATGAATTACCCATGGGTGGTTCGGAGAATGACCTACACCCCAGGCTATCTTTTGATTGAGAAAGTATTTCACATACTAGCGGTAAAGCATCAGATATGACTGGCTTCACATTTTCAAGTGCCTCAAGATAAGAGGTCTTTCTCGTCAATACATTGTCCATTGGAGCATTTTCCAGGCAATGTGCATTAATACTGCGGAGAGGACTTTTGTAGCTAAATTCATCATCATGGAGAGGACCACCATGGTGGGTTACAGCAAAAGATGAAACATTTTTCTCCTTGATATTCTGGCCATGCAGAGGGTTACTATGGCTCTCATTAGAAGATGAAATGTCGAGATCGATCGAACTGTCATGAAGCAAGCCTTCATGAGGAAGTGTCTGATGAAGTCCTTCAGAATTAATGTTCCTCCTATTGGGAAATGAGAGAGTAGAATCTTGAATTCCAACATATAATTGTCTGAGGGCTTCATGAACTCCAGCATTGAGTAAGGCCTTATTACAGATTGGCCCGTGATTTCTTGACTGTTCTAGATGAGACTTCTTTTTAGACTCCTTCTTACTCACTTTGGGAACCACTTGTTGACGAAATTGGTCATTATGGGCTGGTGTATGTGCCTGCTCAGGATAAATAATCAAGTTAGGCTGATTATCTCCACTCAAATCAGGTGTATGTGCCTGACTTGGTTGTCCGTATGATATGGGGGAGTATTCCCCACAACCCTCTTGGACTGGAACAGAGGTGTGTGTCTGTTCCAGAGTGATATGTTGATGTGTCACTCCACTGGTAGGGATAGATTTGCATTTTTTTTTCCTGTGATGCTGCTAAAGCTGTTATAATATCCTGGTAGGCATCCAGAATATGATTAGGGATTTTCTTATGCTCCTTCACCATTATTGGAATATTTTTGGTGACTTTAGCTGCCGGAACAGGAATATACATCCATTATATGATTGGAGTAGGTGTGTGTTCCTACTCCTATCCTCCTTTTCCTGTTAGTGAATTCTGACAGTACTCATGTGTGGGGGTAGAGAGTTGAGTCTACCTCCTATTTGTCATCAGAGCTTTCCGACTGACTTCTCCAAATGATACCAAACGAGACTGTTGGTATGCATGATAAATAATATCAGGTGTGTGTGCCTTCTGATTTCACTTCACCGAACATGGTTGATAAACTTCATTCAATACTGATAGACGAGGCTGCTGGAAGGATTGATGAGTGTAAGTAGGTGTATGTGCCTGTTTACCAGTTGTCAACACATTGGGTTGGCGGGCTTCATCGTATGTAGTCAGATGAGCCTACTGACTAGTTGATGACTTATAAACAGGTGTATGTTCCTATCTATAGTACTCTGCCAGAATTTCCTGGCGGGAATGGCATGTTGCTGCCAGATGAGTCTGCCGGACAGCGGAATTAAAACAGATGGGTGTGTGTGCCCGCTCGTTGATTTCCACCAAGTTAGGTTGGTGGACTTCTCTAGAAATGGCAGAGATGATAACCTACTCACTATTGACCAGTCGTCACCTCTGTTGGTTCGTCTTTCCTGCTCGGGTTCGAGAACCGGAGCCAAATTCCTGGAGACGACACCCTCATCATGTTGAGGGTGCATTGTCGCACGAGTCTGGCGGCGATTGTTGGTGGGAGCCCTCAGGGAGGAATCTTGTCTCTTTGAATTAAGGCCTTTAGTGGCCTTTTCATTCACCTCCCCAGAATATGGGAGGGAATGGATATTTCATTCTGGGGATAACGACCCAAAATGGTTGGAAATGGTGGTTGGCACCACCTGCTTCTTGATCGCTGGTTGTCACTGTCCAGACAACCAAGGTGAATTATTGACATGGAGGGATTGTCAAGATGACTCCATATTAGGAATGGTACCGTGTTGATGGTATTACTTAACCAGCACATTTGATACCTAGCATTGAAGACACTGAGTAGGTGATGTCATCCTCAGAGCGGACGATGATCCAGTAGGAGTAACAGCAGAGGCATTCACAGCAGAGGTATACATAGGTGTGAACTTAAGAGAAGACATCTCTGTAACATAGAAGATCTTGTAAAAGAGTGCCTATTTGATATAATAGACATAATCAAGATAAGTTCGGCCACTACATCTTTTGGATAAGAACATATGTTATTGATTATTTTGTTGGCCCTCTCATTGAGTTTAAATAGGGGCCTAACAAATATGTAAAACATCATTTTAACTTGGTTATGGATTCAAGTCGGGTTCACCATTTTTTGTTTCCTCTGGAAGTGGGGATGGCCTCTTTGATTTAAGGTTCAAACATTCCAATAGGTTTCTAATGGGTTTGTTCATAGAACCAGAAACATCCAATGATTCTGTATCCATTTGGACCTACTTTCCAAAGGTAGGTGCTCATTAGTTGTGAACGGATGAGACTTAAGAATTTGCATAGGTCAAGAGGATGGGAGGTCAGACTCATCACACCTTTTTAAGGGGAATTATTGTCTACTCCGGGACTCTCTTTATAGATTTATGTTATGTTTGTGAATCCTTATTAAATTACCAAGTATGAAAATGAGTTTTCCTTTAGATCTAACAATCAATGATTGATATGTAGGAGATTTAGAGAATATTTTTTATGTATTAGAGGTTATTCATTGATAAAGAATGATCTATATTTGTTAGAGATTCTTAGTCAATGGTATTCTTCAACACATTATATAGAACTATCATGGTCATTATGATAACCATACCGGTTTTAAAGTCACCCAGTAGAGCACATGAAGTTTATTGTCATTTAGAATGACATAGATTATTTCAGAGTTGGCATCATACCCGCAGATGGGATACCTACGTATCGTTTCTTTAGAAAAGGAATCCAAACCCACATAGTTTGAGTAAAGAAGTATGAGATTTATGTATGATTTATGGCTCAAAGAAAGATGTCATAATTACATTTAAGCTCTAAGCTCACGTGATTCATGTTCGGTGTGAGAAACAAGAGGTATTGGTAAAACCTGATAATTGTGCCATAAAAGATGAAATCATAAAAAATGATATGGGGCTTATGTATATATGACTGCCAAGATAAATGAAGATTAGGATTTACTTCAGGGAAGAAATCCGGGAACAAAGTCCATAAAGGTATATGTGCTTTATGGAGATTTGGATACTTTACTTAGGACTTAATCCTGAGAGGGATGCCCAAATTATAGGTGACTTATGATTGAGTTTTATTCCTGAGAAGGAAGTCCAAATCAAAAGAAAATTATGACTGGTTAAGATAAATTATTATTGGGGCTTATTCCTGAGAAGGATACCCAGGTTAATGGGATTTGAAAACTGGGGCTTATTCCTGAGAAGGAGGCCCAGGTTAAGGGAAATTATGACTGGGGCTTACTCTTGAAAAGGAAGCCCAGCTTAAGGGAATTTGGGAACATGGGGATTACTCCTAAGGAGGATGCCCAAAATTAAAGGAACTTGAATACTGGGGCTTACTCTGGAAAAGGAGGCCCAAGTTAGGGGATTTGGGGCTTACTCCTAAAGAGGATTCCCATATTTGGGGATTTGAGATTAGGACTTACTCCTGAGAAGGAGTCCCAAGTTAAGGAAAATTATGACCTGGTCTTACTTCTGAAAAGAAGACCCAGGTTAATGATCCTCTCATATTTAAAGGATGAGGTTGAATGAATGAAATCTCTAACCTTAGTGACATAAAGATATGTAAATCACTATGTTTTGAGAGATGTTCCACATAATTCCTTTCAGATAAGGAATCCAACAGAGGAATCATGCCATAAATGGCTTTGAAGATGGTTTTGAAGGCTAAATCATGAAGAGGAGAGGTGGATTTGAAGAAAGCAAGTGAATAAACAGGAGGGGCATCCAAAAAGAGAGGAACACAAGTCCTGTGTGGGAATACAAGCCTGGTCGCGCAAGTATGTTTGCGCGACACATGGGTACTTGCGCGACTATCAACCCTTAGGGTAATACTTGGGCGAGACTTGGCTCATGCTCTTAGTATTATCCCAAAAGGCTTCCAAAAGAGTGGCGTGCATGTTTTGTTGAAAGGATAAGGCGGCACGCAAGTGTGGCCATTTACCTTAAGGGCTGGCCACTTAGGTGTGAAAGTGTTGATGAGTTTCAACACTTAGGACCTGTTTCACCTATTTAGATCTTCCATTCTAGGTAAGAAATTACCTTAGAAGTGACCAGAATACTTCAAGCAGAGACTAGGGTGACCAGAGCATAAATATGACTTTTTAAATTTTTTTGTTCCGAAATGGGGGGCCCACAAGGGGTATTTATAGGCTCCTAAAGACCTTGGGAGAAAAGAAAATAGGGCGTGCAGGTATACCTGCGTGACCATGATGAAACATGTGCAGCCTTTGCTTAAAGGAATACTTGTTCATGCCTTTGTCAATTATTGATGTTTCTTCAAAGGATGAATCACTTTGTGTTAAGATATTTTCCCTTTTCATTTGTTAGACTCTGTGATGGAAAGGAGCGTCAATATACATACAACATTCTGGTCACCTTAATGCCTTGGATACCATATTCATTAAGCCTCGATAACATAATCTAGAGATAATCCCATTGAAGTGATCTTTCAGGATAAACATAGGAAAAAATTTAGTTTTGTTGTACGCCATCACGACATTGAAGTCAATCCCAAGAATACTAAAGCTATCCGTGGAATGTCACCTCCTCAAATCTTGAAATAGTAGAGTTGAAATAAAGAAAACTTGTCCAATATCTACTACTTCATATCCAATTATCCATCAAGTGTTTTCCCTTCACCAAATTGATGAATAAGGGGGTCACATATCAATAGACCAATGACTACCAAGAGGCATTTCATACCCTCAAGAAATTACTCTTTATCCCACTAGTATTAATACCACCTATTGAAGGAAATCCAATCATTATTTGTGTGATGGACTTAGGGTGATCAATGGACACATTCTTTGCACAAAAGAAATATGGTGGGAATGAATGTTGTCTTTACTCTCTTAGTCGAACCATGCTCTTTGCAGAGACTCGATATTGAGAAATTGAGAAGACCTGCCTAGCATTAATATTTCCAGTTCAGAAGCTGAGGAACTATCTACAGCATCAATATATTCATTTTTTTTCTCTCAATAACCTTCTCAAATTTATCCATAGTCGTCCAATACTCATAGAGATCCTGGAACAGTGGGTAGTTATCCTGAATTAGTTTGATATATAGTTTTTTCCTTAGAAACTAGTGAAATGACAAGCATTATAAGACTTCCTCACTAATCAGCCATCTATAGAATAGGTGTCATTAAATACTAAACTTCCAGATGAAGAAAACTTATCTATTCAAGATAGTCCCCAAACATGATAAATTTACTTTCATGGTGCTTCTAGAAGTCCAACGGGGAATAGAATAGAAGACCCTAAGCTCAACAAAGTTGGGATAGGAGTTGTGCTTATATCCCAAGAAAATGAAGTATTACCATACTCCTTGTTATTATTAGGTGGTACCAAAATGAGGTAGAATATCAGGATCTCATTGTAGGACTAGAATTGGCACTCCAGGTACCATTGAACCACCTCAAAGTGAAGGGTGATTCATAGTTTGTAATTGAATAGACTAATGGAAATTACGCCATCTGAAATGAAGATTTAATTCCCTTGTGTGATTATGTATGAGGGTGAATGGAATAATTTACTTCAATACCAACATTGTATTATGTACCATGGTAAAAAAATGACCAATATGATGCATTGGAAAATGCATATACAACCCTGGAAGATCTGAACTAGGGTGAAATAGTCATTAGAAGCATTCATCATCATGTTGTTTCAATTTTTTAGAAAAACTAGAACATAGGAAATCAATGAAATCAGTCCCATTCCTAAACCATTTTTCCCACCATGGGATGAAACCTATCATGAAATATCTCAAATATGGGTTAATGCCACCAAATAGTGTTGTAAGAGAAAATATCTAACAATAAGTAGTTTATTTTACTATTTATGATTTCCCAAATCACCATATGATTCTCTATGGATGAGGATTCAATGGAATTATCCTTAGATGCATTGATGGAGAAGAAACTATGACTATCATAAAATAAGTACATGAAGGATCCTATAGTCCCCACCATCCTAGGTATAGTCTTTCTAATCAAATCCTATTTCTTGGATACTTCTGGCCTTCAATGACACATGATTTCATAGATTTCACTAAGAAGTGTCATCCCTAACATGTGGATTCCAACTTCATCCATCAACCCTCAAAGTTTCTACATACAAACAAATACTCTTGGACGTTTTCTACATGGGGAAAGGATGTGGTAGGACCTTATCCTCTAGTGATTTCTAAGTTGTTCAAGTACATACTTACAATTATCAATTTCTTCTCCAAATGGGATGAGGCAATACCTCTCAATTAATTTAGGACCAAAATCATTGTTATCATTGTCAAAGCTGGTATCATCACTAGATTTGGTGTCCCTCATACCATATTGATAGAAAATGACACCAATTTCTATTCTTATGAGGTAGGAATGTTATATTAGGAATACAATATCAGATCCAACCATTCATCCTACAACCATGTAGTAGAAAATGGACACATAGAGGATTTCAACAAAACCATGTCCATCATACTCTAAAAAATGAAGGATAAAGATAAGAAATCATGGATTAATAAACTATTTCATGCCTTATGGGATTATAGTATTACTACCCATAATGCAACACAGTCAACCCCATACTCATTGGTATATGAAATAGAAGTAGTTCTGCCCATTGAAATTCATTTTCCATCACTCGGAGTATCCATATTTGACCAATTATCCACTAATGATAAATCCAAAAAATATCTAGATGAGTTGGAGTGACCAGAAGAAAAAACATTGAATACCTTGCATCACATGGAAGTCTATCAGAACCAAATAACATAGGTCTTTAACAAGAAGGTTCTCCATCATTAATTTCTCTATGTAGATTTGGTTTTTTCCCTTAGGAATGTAATGATACATTTAAATAAGCCTCTAAAGCTTGAGACAAAGTGGGAAGGACCTTATTCTATACATAAGGTCTATTATAATTGAGTTTATTCCCTAATCATAATGGATGGAGAAATCATTACAACTCCAACCAATGAAAGGTTCCTGAAGAAGTAATTTTGTAATCACACAAAATTCATCTTAGTTGTAGGATGTTAAACTACATTGCACTATTTTTATCAATGCTAAAGGACATTAAACTATATAGTTCCATTTTTCTTCACCACATGACATTAAACTGTATGGTCAACATATCCTTTGTTTGATGTTAATGAATTCCCAAAAATACCATGAGTTTACATTCCTTTTGGTCCCTTAAAAGATAAGTATATTACATAAGTAATCATCACTCACATCAGTTCCACTTCTTAGTGGGATTTGATCCCCATTTGCTCCCTACGTTTGGATCATATCCACACAAGAAACCATATTCAAACGTATGTCTTGATTCTCATTATAAGGATATATGTAGTAACACCCAAATCTCCAATCCTTGGTCTAGCCATAATAAAAAAATCTACTTAATTCCCTGTATGTATGAATCAAATATGCATCGAGAATATTTCTTCAAAAACTATGTGTGTATTGATTCATCTTTCTTCAGGATACATAATGACACATGGGTTCTATGCCCTGTCTTACCAAAATGTTTCTTTCACATCTGACCACCTTCATTCATACCACATGATGTTAAACTGCATGGTTCATCATGAACTATGTATGTAACGATTCTCATTCCATTGAGATATATAGTGACATACATATCTATTTTATTGAGCCTAGATATGACCATAAAAGAAAAATTTTCCCCTTTCCCAATGTATGAACCAATTGTTTATAGGGAACCCTTCTAAAACATATGGTTTCATTCTCATGGCATCTTTTATCTTTGTCCAATCCATTATTTAGGAAAATATTTGAAAAATATTAATGCCCCCTTACTCACATAACAACTCATTTATTGTGGGGAACTTCATCAAGAACTATGTGTTACTTGATTCTTTCCCCAACAATATACGTAGTGAAACCCAGATCTCTTATCTTGTGTCCAGGTGCAATGTTTAAAAATGTCCCTTCAACCATAGTGTGCAGGAATCAAACCTGAATAGGGAGCATCTTCAAGAACTACATGTGGCTTGATTCTTATTACAATGAGATACATAGCGATTCTCATATTTCTAGTATTTGGTCTAGCCGTGATTTTGGAAAAGAAAACCCCCTTCTTTTTCCTTTTGCATGAATAGTATCTTCCTAAAGAAAATTTCCCGAATTTATTCTTTGATTCTCATTAAAAAAAGATGTGTGATGATACCTAAACTTCTTAGTTTAGGCCAAACCATCAGTATATAAGTTATCAAAATTTACCTTTCCCACATCAACATCTGATTGGTGTGGGAAACAACTTTCAATAACTATGTGTGGCTAGATTATCAACCTATTGAGCTACATAGTGCACCCAGATCTCCAATCCTAGGTCCAGCTATGATTAATTAAAAATCCCCTTTAATTTATTTGAATTAAGGATATCTACCCATGGATCCTATCAAGAACTATGTGAGGCTTAATTGTCACCCCTATGAGATATCTTGTGACACCCAGACATTTATTTTTGGGACCAACTGCAATATTTCCATCACATCACATCATTTCACCTTCATACTTACTATAATATGTTAAACTACATGGAATTTCAAGAACAACTTATAGCTTTATTTATTATTTGGAAAGATACATAACGATACCTGGATCGAACATCCTGGTCTAACCACCAATCAAAAAAAATCCCCACTCTCATTGTGTATGGACCAAGCCTATGAATGGAGACCAATTGATAAAACAACATGTGTCTTGATTCTCACCCCTATGAGATACATAGTGACATATAGATCCTTAAACTTGGGCCCAGTCACATCACAACATAAATAATAGCTCAAATTTCCCACATAAGAATAAAAAATTCTTTGTAGGGGATTTTATTTTGGGTCCTCTCCTTAGAGGGACCACCAAGGAAACAAGAAATGTCCCTATTATACATATGAGTTAGATCTATGTAACGAACTCCAAACTCGTGGCCAATATTAGTCCAAATAGTTCCCTTATGAATTGTATATTACCATTTTCACATTTCAAAATCCTAATATTAAATTATTTCATATAACTATAATATTTATTATGTTTCTAGTGGCAGAATTTCTGATACTTGAGATCTCTTTTTCCAGACTATGAAGTATGTTCCCCCAGTTTTACTTAATAATGTCACTTAAAAAACAAGAATGTTATCCAAATTATATCACTGTTTGTCTATGTAGAATATGCCCTAGCGAGATATACATAATACATCCCCCATAACAGGTTTCTCAAATATCAGTAATTTCATTCTTGGAATAAGCCTCTTCTGTCACTGTATGCTTTGATTATGGTATGCAGGAACACATAGTTTAAAGTGTCAAACCTTTTCATATTTTTCCCATATACCTTCTCTCAACCTAAAACTCACCAAGATCATGGTTTACACTTTTCCCCTCTCATTTGTTCAAAGCATATAGGAATAAACTTGGATTATTTTACCACATATCATTCATTGTTTCCCTAATATTTCAGTTCTAGTCATATGACCTAAAACTACAGGCACCACATTTCTTATGCTTGGGTTAGAACTTCATAGAGAACCTATTTCCCCATTTATTTGGAAATTATGAATTTAAATAACTATTCTATATTCAGGAACTTTTCTCCATAAACTAGACTCTTTGTATGGGAATATCTAAATCTCCATAAACATTCATCAGCTTTTAGAAATATAATGTCATAATTCTTTAGAGATCCTTTACCTAACTATGTAGTACATGCCCCCAGTTGTCCTTGCATAATATTTCCTGTATAATGGGACTTTCATCCAAAGGATGTTGCTGTTTAGATATGTAGCATATGCCCTAGTTTTTCCTGCATAATACATCCCCCATAATGGGTTTGTATAATAGTATAAATAGAAAAATACCGTATTTCCACATATATATGGAAATACTTTTTCAAAACCATGGCAATAATCCACATTTTATTTTACATCACAACAGCTTGTACACCTTCATCCCTTCTTGACTGAACCCTCCACCCTATCCCCTCCCGATCAAGATTGAGCCCTCTACCCTCTCTGAATGCCTTATCCTCCTCTCATTGAATCTCTGATTCCCGTCACCTCCTACCTGACAAATATCTAGTTCCATTCTCACATAACCATATCTACCCTATAATCTCAAGCCACAAGTGCCACTGTCCCTCTCTCGAGTCCTCTTATTCCCGTTATTTCACCGGATTTATTCCAATTTCTTGTTCAGCGTCTCGAGGTAATCTATCCTTTTCCATTATTCTTCCCCTTTTGGCTAATTTCTATTCTCCCTGTCACCCTATTTTTTTTCCAAACCCTAGTTCAAGGGTTAAACAGATTCTATTGATTTACTTCCATTGTTAGGGAATGCAATGAGTCTCTTGGGTCGGCTTAGGGCATGTTTCGACATTTTCTTCTGAAATCGAAGCATATCAGACTGTTTTGTATCACCTGCCACTATTTTGATCTTGGTTTTAATCTACATTTTCTTTTTTCCTACTTTTAATTAGGGTTTTTGTTGTTTTTGGGTTCCTAGACCTTTTTTAATGAACCCCAGTCCTCCTTGAGATATTTTTTGATGTTATTACATACAAATCTGTGTATAAATTCAGATCATTCAGAATTATTTTACATATAACATCCATATGATTATATTGTGAAGAAATCAATCATCCAACACCAAGAACATTATGGCCAAACAAATAGATTGAATGATATCAATGAGTGTTTTTAATTCAGGAATTAATGTTTGATTCATGTCTAGAGACATACATTACTTTGGTCATTATGCTGAGAAGAAAAAATAGTTGTTATGAAGAAAAATTTTACTATCACTCATCAGGTATTTGGCTACACACAGTGGAGGATGCTTTCAAAGCTAGGTTGTGGGGTGGAAGATCTAGGAGATTAGTAGTGAAATGAAGATTATTTGATTAAATTATATACTAGTGTTGATGTGTCAAACCCTCCTCAAATGCATGAGCAGTGTTGAACATACTTTGTGTATCATAGTTATCCCTAGTGAAAACATAGAACCTTATTGATATACCCATCTTTTTGGTTGGAAAATGTGTAATGGAATATTGAATGATGATTAATTTTTTAGATTATGTTTGGTATTTTCAACTCCCTAATAATTTTTACTCTCTATTTTTAACTTGTAGATATTATATTTGTTTGGAATTAATGTTATGGAATTATGGGAATGGGAATGCTTTATGACATGTTGATATGAAATCAAGTATATCATTGAGATGAATTTCCACATTTTTATGTCGATAAAAATGATTATTGGTATACTAGATTTATACTTGAAGCATGATAAAACATTGATATGTCCTGAGCAAGATAGAATGGGTATGTGTGTATCTGTTATTGTTATTATAAATTGTTAATAAGGTTAGTCGAATATTGACATAACGGTACATTATATGGGATAGTTTTTTGAGCCCTTATTCAGTATACACCTTACCCTATTCCACAAGATGGTTGTTGGAACTAATTTTATGTACACTTTCCACTTTCCATGAAGCAGACTTATGGCCTTGCTCTAGAATTTCACCTAGGTGGGATGGACTGAAAGACAACCCAATCCCTGGTCTGGATGTGTGTCTTAGGTCATAATTAAAATACATCCTCTCACTACCTCTGAATTATCTACACAATGGCAACCAAAATCACATTTCACCTTTGTCGTTGTAGCTGATAAATATGTTATTGAGGCATATCTTTCTATAAAAATAAACCGAACTTTTATATTTTTACTTTATTCATAGATATTTATAATTGGTATTTATGTATCTCAGACTCAATATTGAAACTACTTAGGAAATAGAATCTATTTCAAGTGGTTGGTTTTCTGATGGTGGATTATTGCATGGGAGGCTACAATAGTTGCATGTTTTCATATGGGTAGGTTATTAAATTCTAATTTTATTCTATTTATTTGTGTCCTCTTTATTTAAGTCAAATCAATCATACTAAACTTTATTTTTTTGATGATGGACTCATATAGCACAGAAATGTGATATTTTTACTTTTTCATCACTTCACACCAAGATTTCACTCATTTGCAGTTTATTTTTCTAGATATGTTTTATCTTATTTCACCCCTTAAAGTGTAATGTGAATACATAGAACGAAAGTGGTAAGAATTAAACAATGTTGGGACACATTGAGAGAGGCATTAGAAGACACAATTTACACTTTTGAATAACACATAGAGTCTTTGAATACTTATTTTCAAGAATCCAAAAGGTATCTGCCTATTAATGTGACAAGTAACCACATTCATGTCATTAGTAGTTGATTGAATTTTTAATAATAATTTTATTATTAATTTTTCATTAAAATAATGCTCGAGGAGAGAGAGAATTAATTTTTTTTCTCAAAGTGTACATTTTTGGAAATATAAATTGAACATATTTTTGATCTCCTTCATCCATCATCCAAAAATTTATAGGTATCAATCTAGTTCATTTTTAGTTTGGACCATGTTGTTCCATTCCCAAGCCACTTAAATTTAATTCTAGTATTTTTTAATTCATTTTTTATTTTATTATATCCAATGGTCATAAATGTATGTGATTGACTTGTTTGAGATTAGATAAGACACAAAGAAAGGTGTTTATGTAGAGAATCTCAAAGATATTGAAGTTCTAAGTGCTCGGGATGTAATCCAACAACTTGTTCAAGTAATTTATTTATTTGAGGATTATGATTTTTTT
Organism: Viscum album; assembly: GCA_963277665.1. Taxonomy (NCBI): domain Eukaryota; kingdom Viridiplantae; phylum Streptophyta; class Magnoliopsida; order Santalales; family Viscaceae; genus Viscum; species Viscum album. The sequence goes on along the minus strand of OY728152.1, from coordinate 1,128,606,580 downwards.
GGTTTTCCCCTCATTATTGTTTCTTGAAAATATTTTGTGCACAAAACAATTTCTTTATGTATGCAGTATCATGCACTAAAATTTCAGTTTATATTGGGATATACATATCAATCTGAATATTATTTGTTCATTGTTGGTTATTGAGTCATGTATCATTTATTAGGTATAGTTGACACACTGATTACATATATATAATAATAAGTCATTATATCTCACTTGTATTCCCATTATTTCATTACAGGTGGTTTCTTATGATGCACGTACATGGACAAATGACTTCTGCAATAGACCAATGATGTCTGTTTACTCAGTAGTACATTTTTCATCTACCCATTTAATGAACTATATTTCATTATATTAATTTATATTCTTCATTTTCAGACTTGAATTCATTAAAAACCAAATTTCCAATACCTTTCATAATATCCTTTTGATTATAATCCAATCATTAGATATTACCATTCAAGTATTTTTCACATTCCTTCAATACCTTGAAAATATTTTGTGATTCTAGATTATTTTTTCTTGATATACTTTAAAGATACAAAATTCTATATAATAAAAAAGACAAGATCAGAAAAATATCAATCAAATCCTTGATTTTTTGTAGAATGGATATCTTTTATTTCACTGATCAAATCCCTCTTTAAATCATGAAATGCTTATATAGAGTTGCCTGATCTATAAATTCATAACTCTAGCTTTATGGATGTGGTTTCTCTAGAAATTACCACTTAATATAATCTTCCAGTTGGTTACAGAGTCCCATTCTTTATTCCTCAGGCCACCACCATGGATCCTTGAGTCCCCTTTCAAACACCATTTGTGAATCTAGTATCATATCCTTCCATATCTAGATGACCTATTAAAATTATGTTATTATATAGTCCAGGTATGTGTCTCCCTACTTTCAACCAAAGAATCTTATGTTCATTATCGAGATGTTAACATCACATTTCCTCATAGCTTCCATATCATCATCATTTTTAAGAGAACATTGTCAAATCTTCTAGATATATAATTGTCTATACATAACTTCATCATCTTTGAGTGAAATGGAGTAAATCACCCATGAATCTAGTTGAACATTGACACTGAGTAACCATTCACTATCTCAATCAGCAACATTAGTAGAGATTGAACATCAAAAATCATATTTTTTAGAATCTTTACTTTAATCCCTACATTATTTCCTGAAATTTCCTCTATTCACAGAATTTTTGTATATGATGACAGGACTGGCCATTTTTCTTCAAATCATTTCTCTTGATTTATCTTGTAATTTTCATAGACATTTATATTGATTTAAGAACCCCCTTTAGCATTTAACATGGTTACAAATGGTTCTTGATTATCCCACCTAATGATTCGTTCATTCATAATTATGTTATGAACATCCTCAACCACTATGTTGGTTTTCACATAGGAATTTCTAATTTTCATTACTATCATCTCACATAATTATTAAAATTATGATAGTAGTAGAAAATAACAAATCATCTATGGAATTTATGTAGATAGATTCGATATGACATCAAATTAAATTGAAATCATTTACATAATATTTCTAATATACTCATATTGAAAAACCACCACACCATGACAAATTTATTTAGTGTTTTCAACTTCCTTTATATGTCTTTCTGGGCCTTCATAACTCTATTCACTAGATTTATAAAAATATGAAGTAAAAACACTAACCCTTTAGGATTAAAACCTTCATAAAAAATAGATAGTGCAATACTCTTAAAAAATTATTAAAATAATTTCCCCCAATAACTTATTTAAATATATATGTCCATTGAATAATATTACTCTTGTGAATCGATCTAATCCACCTTCTTCTTGAAGAACCTCAAAAAACATTTAGTTAGAGGGACTCATGGATATCTTCTTTTTCCTCCTTTTTATTTCTAGTAATGACCTAGAACTCCCCCTTTTCGCTCTAGTCACTCCTTTTTTCTTTGTGTCTCTCTTAATTTGTATTGTTGTATGATCTTTTTTATATTGGACTCTAGAAAAATTCTTGTCACAATGTGACACCATTATTCATATTGCGACATGTCTCAAATTATATCCTTATCATGAGACTTATTCCTTCACATTTAATCACGATTCAACAAACAAAGTCATGAAATCTAGTTAATATCATATATTTATGTCCCTTCAAAATCTGGAAGGGTCTTTTAATCTTTCGTGACTCAAAATATTTCATCGGGAATGATCTATTCCTCCATGGTGTGATTTGTACATGGAGAGAAACACTATAATTTGTCTATATACTACTTCATAGCATGTAATATAAATAACAAAATGACCTATAACCCTTCAGTACCCATTATGGTGAATCACTAAATTCATAGTGTAGGAACCTTCTAAATGATATTACTACTAAATCTTTGTCAGCCTTGATTCATGGAATCACATGTGTCTTCATAGTGCGACTTCATGTTCCCTAAAAATCATCATTCTATATATCAAGTCATCATAGTGTAACATCCTCATCTCATGATATCACTTCTTATAGGGAGTGATAATGAATTATATCAATAATACCTTCATGACTTGGTCATTATCCTCATGTATTTATGCAATCCTTCAAAAGTTTCCAGTGTATAAACTATACAAAAAAATTTAGTATCCCTTATGAAAATTCAGATTAAATTTACGAAGTATGGAATTTCCCTTTTTTTGAATCATGTATTCCCAATTCATGGAATAATAGTCTACCTAGATAGAACTTGTGGTATCCTATCACAAAAGTGGTATCCTCATGGACATCCACTATAGATAGGCTCATGTACCTTGGTAAGGTTGTGGATTTACCATAGGCATCACAATTAAAGTTCTCTCTAGTATAAAAAGCTGGTAAAACATTTCCAAAACATATTCAATCCTTTCTAATGATAATGTTTCTTATTTTGAGACCTCTCAAGAATACTATTCAACAAACAGAACCCAGAAATGGATAAAGGCAATATTTACTAAAAATATCCCCCTTTGGTATTTTTCACAATCCATTACCTCTCCACAAATAAAATAAATCCCAACATTAGGGAAAAAATTCTTGACTGAATAGATCTTGACTTCTACATTTGGAAAGTGTGCATGGACCGGGTTTCCTAGACCTGTTGATAACATCCTTATGAAACTTGGCTCAGAATGATGGTGATTTAAATCCCCACTTGTACTCATCCAACAACATTGTGAGGATGATAAGATGCCAAGGAAGACCATATTAAGAGAGTGGGACATACTGGTGGGTTGATCAGGTAAAAGATAAATAGTGTGGTTCCATTTCTACTATTTTTTCCACATTTGGTAACATGAACAAATTATTAATCATTTATACTATGTGTTTTTGTATTTGGTAATATAAAAAACTATTTATACTATAGTTTTTGGATTCTACTACTCTTTTATGATGTTTCTCATTTATGCAGTTTCTGGATTCTACAGTTTGTGGACTTTTTTTCTCATTTCTACTATTTATTTCTACTATGTGGATTCTAGCATTTTGAGGTTTGGTTATTAATTTTTTTATTCCATATGAAGGATATATCCATGGTTTTCACCATGTAAGTATCCTCCAATTTCCATGGTTAAACTGTGGATGTAGCTTTAAATAGCCATGGTTTAAACTGTGGATATAACATAAAACAACCTTGGTTTAAACCATAGAAATAGTATCTAATGTACATAGTTAAATTGTGTCTATAGGTGGCCTATTTCCACAGTGATAGCCACCACAATTTTAGAAAATCATGGAAATAGGCTATCGCCAGGAATTTTTGCCTATGGCCATAGTTTCAAACCATGGAGGTATGTGAATTTTCTAATTGTGTAGAAGTAACTTTTTTCTTGGAAGAGACCTCCTATAATGACTTTTAGCCCCTTTTAGCATATCAATCTTCAGATTTAAGAATCCCCAAATCAATGTTTACAAATTTCTCCTTCTATACCAAAATATAGTAGAATATTTCCAATCAAATTACTGATAATTAGAGAACCATCCATCAGTTGGTAAAATATGAAGACCTTAAATTAAATCCCATAATGTCCTTGCTGCATGAATCTAAACTACACAACCCCTTAATGCCCTTGCTGCATGACTTTAAACTAAACAACCCCACCCCCCCAATTTCCTACCGGATGACATTAAACTACATAACATAATATCAGAAAGAGACTTTTTGACAAAATTTACCCTCCTTCACACACCAAATTCATAAATAAGTCATTTCTCATTCATGGCCTATGTCATCACAGATGTAACCTTGTATTATGAGCCATATTTCCTTAGAAAATCCACCCACTGTGGTCTTGAGATATCCAAATCATGACCCAATTTTTCTATTAGTAATTAAATGTAAAAATTCCATTGAACTCCTTTACCTAACTGTGCAGTATGTACCCCCAGTTATCCTTGCATCATTTTCTCATATAAAGATCCTATCTGCCAAAGGATTCCACTATTTGGCTATGCAGTATGTTCCCCCAGTTATCCATTCATTAGTTGCTCACATAAAGATCCTATTAGCTAAAGTATGCCACTATTTGTCTATGCATCATATTCCCTAGTTGGCTATGCACAATACACCCCCCATAAAAGGTTTGTCAAATAATAGTAACTTCATTCTTGTAAGAGACCTCCTCAATTCTTATAAATTATATTTTTATATTGGGTGACCATAAAAATAATGACTCAAGATTCCCATTGGAAGTAGCGGAAAAAAATATCAGTAAATTCACTGCCATCAAGCCATGTTTGGGATCTAATTTAAAAATTTATGGTCAAAGATATTTGACGTAAAACACTATATTTATTAATCCAACATGAATAAATTTAAAAGACCCAAAAAAAGAGATATAGTAATCACCAGGATGAATCCCAACAAAGGTAAATTTGGAAAACATTTGAGTCTCATCTCGCTAGACCTACACTTAGTACGATTTAGACAATATCGAGTGATAAAAAGTTAAAAGGAAAAAATTATTCAGATGAAAACCCAAAATGGAAATCCTAATAAAAATCCATGTTTCACCTGCTAAGAACCCTCTATATTGGGATTAGGTGAAAATTTAGGTGATAAAAAAAAAGACACAATGTTTTTTTGGTTGTCCATATGACCCTAGAAACAGTCAAACTATTCTCACTAGGCCCATTGGATTAGGTAAAAATTAGAGTGCATCCCATATCAATCATTATAGTTATGATTATCAGGTGAAAAAATTATCATTCTAGGAAAATAATTTTCAAAATTATAACTACAATTAAAGGAACGGATAAAGACATAGATTATCATAAAGAAAAATATTTTCAATTATGAACAAAAACACCCCAGAGGAACATCCAAAAAATGGAGTCTCTCTACCAAATACCACAATAGGTCATCGAAATAATGTTACATTTATTAAAATGCCTCTCGAAACTCATCAGTTGCCTATTGAAGTTAAGTCAACTGATGATCCCCAGTCTCCTAGGCCTGATGAAGCACTTCCTTAGTAGTCACAATGTCACTGGACCCTTCCTTTGGACCTTATCCTTTTGATAAGTGAAGTTGTTCGAGTTCCCTTTGAGTTTCATCCAACTCTCTATGAAGGTGAAACACTTTAACAGAATTCTCCTTGATATTTTGGTTTAATTCCACCAACTTTTTGTTATGTTTGGATTTTTATTGGGATACTCAAGCTCAAAAAAATCAATATTGATGAGTATCTTGGCCTTGATGAGGTCTTACTGAAGTTTTTTTCTCTTTCTCCCACCTCCAAATGGTATTCTTCACTGCATTATGGATTACACAGTAATCAAAACACTCGAATCCCAACCTCATGAATAACACTAAAAGATGTGGGATTCACAAAGGTAGTTTCTCGAGGGGTGTCTCAGAGAAAAGATTCCATATATCTCACCATGATTTATGATGTACAATGTGGAGAGCATTCTGCATCTTTGGATCTGACTCAAAGTAACTATCCTAAGGGTGGATGTACTCTTTAATTAGTGAACTCAAAGAAGTGACCTATTCTATTACCTCTTCAATAATGGTTTCATTTCCTCCTAATTCATGTCGAGATGATGTAGAAGCTTTTCCCTTATACAAATCCATAGAAGCTAATAATCCTAAATGAAAAACTAAAATAATAATTATCTTCAAAAGAATGGAATGAATGGGGTGTAATCACTATAGTTGGTGACCCTTACCGAACAGAAGATCAGTAGCTTGAGAAGATTATTCCCCAACATTCTTAGCCTCAGTATTTTTTGATGGAATTTCATGTTGAGGGGTACTTCCTTGGGTCTTCCCTGTACCAGCCAAATGAACCTCTGGAAAACTCGCTATTTCAAGGTTCACATGAGTCGACTCCTAAATAGTGGGATCAAGAGTGATTTAAATTCCCTCTCTATGCACCATTACTATACCTGTTCAAATGGATGGTTTGTATATTTCAACCAATCATGATTGTAGAATCAATCATAAAAATGTTGAATGGATGGAAAATAAAGACTCACGTCCATTTGATTTATATAGTACCCCAAATTATTTTAAAGTGGTAAAAATATTAGTATGCTACAATATTTCATCAAGAGACATGCCATGATTCAACATGAATTCTTTTCATATCCCCAGACTAGTGTTAGTCTCACCAGTGGTAACACTGGGATTTTTTGTTTCATGACCGTCCTCTGAAGACTTTTGACCTCAAACAACCTCCTCAGTGATATCCATAGGGCCAGAATTAGTCATCATAGGATTTTATAGTAAATTGGATGAACCAGAAATATTATAGAAATGGACGTCGGTTTTGATATATATCTTCTTATGAAGAACTTATGTCATACGAGATGCTTCCTCTATCCCAAAAATAGTAATAGGAGAAATTGTAGGAGTAGATATGTTTTCTCTGGCCTAGATGCATCTTCAGTGGATGAAGAATTCTCTTTCACAAAGACCCACAAAAGATCAAAAACACCCTCCCCAGTTCTAAAAAGTTCATTTGGAATTTCCTTGAGGGAAGAAACAGAATAATTTTAGTAAATTACAATATGTTTAAGCACTTTCTCTAAATGAGATCAAAATTAATGATGTTAAGAAAACCTATGGCTGTTAAAAAATCATTTATCTATAGTTTTATTTCTTTGGAATCTCTTCTTCTTTGTTTCATTCAAAGGAGTATTGACATAATAATCTTCAAAAACAAGTATTAGAGATGGGAAACCTCACGCCATCTCATCCCCCATGGCCTATATGCCTATAGATATTTCTCCTAATTCAAGGGGTGATTCACCAACCTAAGAAGAGTACCACCAGGGCTACACCATTATGACAGAACCATAGTTGATTTTTAAATAGTTAACTGAAAATTTAAATGGTATTTCCCCTAAGTGATAATTACTTCACTAAATTTTAAGAAAAATTAAAAAATAATTTTTGAATAAGAAAATTTACATCTTCGGGATCAATAAAATTACACCATTAATCAAAAGATGAAGGATCAATCCCATTAGAGGTTCCATGATCTATCATTTTCTTCACTCGTTTTGTGGTGGGGATTGAATTTCCGGTTTCATATATGAACATCTCAAGCTCTTGGATATAGATTCTTACTTCAACATAATTATCCTCAATGATAATATTAGAAGAGGCTTAGATATCTCTTATCCTTGGAATATGAAATCCATCACGTAAAAGATCCCACATAGTTTCAGTATCACAAAATGAGTTACGCCGCATTTGAACTACCAATAGTCATATATAGTGTGAATACATTCCATCCTAATGTGAATATGATCCCACAATATTAGATCTTATGGGCTTCCCAATTACTACTGTAACAGATGGTGGATGAGAAAATGGAACCCGATTCTCTTCTTGGCAGTGATGAATAGATAGCCTAGGTGCATCCTTAGTTGGTGATGATTGGGTGGCCCTAGTGATTCTGGTAGGTGGATTATATCTTGCATGAGGTTGCTCTGGTGATCTAGGAGCCTCATCACCCTCACCCTCTGACTCTGGTGACTCGGCCTCTGAAGGAGATGAAGAAACATCCAAATAAGAAGGTTCTGTCATACTCCGCCTCTTTACTACAACACGAGGAACAACTTGTCTATTACCCCTTTAGGGTAAGATGAAATCCATGTTTCATTATACCAGGTACTCAATACGATATCTACACCAACCATAGGTATGTTAAACACCACCCCTATCTTTTCCACAACCATCAACAACCGTTGTTGTTGATCCACCATCAGATGTTGTTCTATTCTAACGTGCACGGGAGGGGATACATTACTTTTTTTTACAAGAATTTGAATGTCCATGAAAATATATAAGGGAATAAGCATCACATATGATTTCACCATCGATCTTGATTTCTAATTCACCATCCTACAAGATAGCATGTAAGACCTCAACTCAATGACGGTCATCCCATAATCAACAAACCTTCTTGTGGGAATATTCCCATAAGGAAGGAAATTGAACTCCATGAATAATCTCAAACATGTCTAAATTTCACGAGGTGTTATGGATAAAGGCAGAATACTAGAGAAAGCATGGGTGAATGGTCAAAATGAGATCCTGAGGACCTGGATCCCACTCTGCATAGCATAATTCCTAAAATGATTTATGATCCATCCCCACAAAACATTGAATGGTCCTGAAATTCCCAAATGAGCATTAAATTCTTGAATGTACAACAATATTATATGGATATTTTCCAAAATAGGGGTATCCAACCCCACCATCTTCCTCTCTTCCATATTTTTCTCTACATCAAATCTTCTAGGCCTTACACCACCTTTCAAACATGAATAGGAAAAATATAAATACTAATCCATGTAGCTAGAAAACCTGGGAGATGTGTCATGGAAGGAATTTTGGAGTTGGTGTCATATCCCCACTTGTAAAACTCTCATTTTTATAGTGTTAGTCAGAAGGTGTCCGGTTCACATCACTTTTCCTCCATGGGATAGCTTGTTGGATGATTGCACTTGGGTCCTTTCCTCTTCTTATTCAAGAAAATGACCATCCATGTCTCCATATGAATATCCCCCTTGGCACAGGGATTTTCCTTCTTGATTTTAGGACATATTTTCAGAAGATCACATTCTAAAAATGGAATCCTATCAGTGTCATTCCATGTTTCCATTGGAGTAATGAATTCATCATTAAAATCTCCAAGTATCAAATCTGTAGAGATCTTATGAACATCCTGTAAACTAATACCCACTTCTCCATGAGTAAAATGGAAAGAATTCATCTGTGCACTCCATCGACGCTATAGTTATGGAACAAAATCATCATTCCTATACACATTTGTTTTCCTTACCCACACATACTCATATATACTTGTGACTTTGAGGACATTTTTGAACTCTACACACGTATGGAGCACCCAGTATGCCCACATCCATGTTAGATTTACACCCCCTCATGGGTGAAAGTCCCAAATTTTCTTCCATCCCTTCAATCGATCAATTTATGAATCTTGGAAAATGGACGAATAATAGAAAAAAATTAGTTAGATATAATCTAGTTTCATACCTGGAGCACATGGGATATTATTCAAACCAATGGTTGTGTCTATCGTACAAACATTAATATATGTTCCCACACCAAAAATGTTAGGAGAAGTGAAGTTATTGTAGTCTTGAAACCAAGTGATCGGGAGATAATTCTTCAGTTCTGGCATAAAAAATTCTTGTAAATGCTCCTAACTATAATGTTGAAAATAAACAATCTTCATAAAATCATAGTGTAATTCTTAAAATACCCTATCATATCAAGAAAGGTGGTGTCACATATGTTGTAGTAGTCATGCCCTACAATCTTTATCACTTTCTCAGTTCACATTATAGGCACTTCAATAGTAGTTTCATTATTTATGGGATCCATCGAACCTAAAAATGAATTTAAAATTCATTTTAGAGTAGGTTCATTTTGAAAAAAAATTATGAAATCAAGAATTTTTTTTAAGGCATTAAGGCACACACGTGAAAGCTAGCATGAAAGTGTGTCACTCAAACGTGAGGTACACAAGTTCATCAATAAAATACATATTATATCTGCATGAAAGTAAAAAAAATAAAAGCATCTTCATGGAATAATTTCATATTGAGAGCTCGATTTTATTAATCAAAAGAGTTTTTTAGAAAATTGAAGGCCCTATTTATAGATGAGGAAGTTAACCTGCATGAAAATATATTACGAGAATACCTAGAAATTTGTGCAACCCATCTTCATTTTTAATCCCTTGTTGCCTCAGGATTAGACACTCTTTTTCATTCAAATTCAATCCTGATGGGAGGATTTTTCTGACACATTTTTTCATCACATGGATGAAAAAGTGACAAGTGGAAATGGATTAAAAACGAGGGGAAAATTGATGGAGAATGTCATGATTTGCAAAGGCTCATATATTGGCTCACCTAAGGTAGCCCAAATCACTGTAGAAATGAAATTACTTGTACACCCACCAACTTTTGTGACCATTACCTTTTACCCAGGGCCTCTTACTTTACTCTAAATAGACCCCTAGGGTATTCATTTTTAAGGATGAATTTCCTTGGAGGCCGATTACAACTCTGATTTCCCAAGTGCTTCTCCCAAGTCCCTGGAAACCACAAATGTTGTTTTATAACACCAAAATAGAGATAATTGAAGGGAAAAGTGAGACTTAAGTCTACTCATTGTTAAAAATAAACAAAAACTTCTTGAATAGTTCACCCAACCACCCTAATTTAAGAAGACTATAGAGAAAATCTTTCCTCAAATAAGAACTTTCCCTACTCACTTCTAGGAATACCTGTGAATATCTTTAAAGGCTTGAGAAAAGTATCACCCATGTATAATCATCTAGGTTGTTTTTCTCCCAAGGTAAAACCAATTCTACCTAGACTACTTCCTTGGAGACCCCTTGCATGGTGTATACCTTGCATGTTCCTCCTTGGTTCACCTTACCTTTCAGTCTATGCGAGCCTTTAATGAAGCCTCCTTAAAAGCCATTCATGGATTAGTTTTTCCTTCATTAGATCCCTTATCTAAAAGGGTCCATTTTTAAACATCCACCATGAACTTCTGATTTACAAAACCTTAGTGAAATAACATTAGTGTGTCTCCCATTGGGATTTGGATTTCAATGATTAGCGGTTTCTCACACTTGTTCTACTAGAGGGTCATGATCATTGGGGAATATGTAGATTTATATATATATTCACATGGACCCTTAACCTAGGGACAACGAATTGAAGTTCTCGGTCTTGGATTCTAGGGATAGGAAACTTTCCTCCCTTTCTTATATCTAAGACCCGGAGCCTCCAGTCCCTAGAAGAGAGGGTAAAAATCCCACTTTATTTTCCCATTGACAAAGGAAAAGTCTCCCTCCTATCCCAGGAACCGTCAAAGGGAACTCCCCCTAAGGTAACCCCTTAGCTTTTCATATAAGAGGTTGTATTATTTCTCCACTCTATGTACTTAACCCCTATTCCTTCCTTACATTAGACCCATGTCCAATGTAAAGTGAAGATATGGAAGTGTCATATCACCAACCTCTTCCACCATAGCCCTGGTCTCTTCTATCATCGAAGGAAAGACTATGATTTTTTGAATCTTTCACATCCTATTGTTTCTCACATTGGGCATGAATCATGTGGTATTAGAGGTTTGTGATGATCACAACATAAAAATAATATACCTGAATGAATGAACTATGAGAACTCTGATTCCGAACAAAACATAGATCTGTAGGAACCCTTCACCAGGGCATGAGCTCACTAGACATCCTCCTCAGGAGTCCAACCCCAATTCCTATAATTTGGACATCCTCATCAGGAGTAAACCCCAAATTAATCCCCCAAACCATCATGAGTTGATACATCACAAATGGTCCCTTTCATCCGGGATTCCTATATAGGAATAAGCCCCAACTTAATCCTCTAAAAAGGTTATGCTCACCTATGAGACTTATTGAACTACGTGGGATTTGATTCCCATCCAAACAGGATACATTGGAAGCCTCTCTAAGGTTCAAAACCAACATTACAAATCAACCCTATTCTCTCTAGGCCATATCCTTAGTATGTTATAATTTATATTGGAAACTCATATTCCTTACAGGTTCCTCAGGCTTCTTAAGCATAACTCTCGCACCATACTTTGACTAGGATCATTCTACCTAGATGTCCTTTCACATGAAATTAAACTATATGGTTGGGTCCTTACCACATAATCATAAAAGGTATGATGTGTCACATTAAACGACACCAAACTACATGGTTTCTAATTCCTTTCCTGAGGATATGTAGGTATCCCATCTGTGGGTTCGGTCCCAACATTATAACAACTTATGTCTCCCTGGATGATGATAAATTCTTGAGTGACATTCGTCTACCAGGATGAACAAAAACAATAGCGTGCCTAAATGTGCTTCTAGAAAACCAGAATAGTCGTATTAATGACCAATGAATCTCTAAGTAGTATATGATAGGACACCATTGATGGAGAACCACAAATATATACAGATATCTCCACTGATGAAGAATCTAAAATACATATAGATGTTTGTGAATTCTTCACATGGTAAAAATAGATTTCTAAATAAAAATGTAAACTCATATAATACATGGTAAATTGGTAAAGGATTCGTGAATATATCTTAAATATATAAAATATCCTCGGATTAGGAAATAATTCCCCTCAAAAGGGTACAATGAGCCTGACCTCCCATCCCCACGACCAATGTGAGTTATTAAGCATCATAAGTCAAAATATCTAATGAGAACCTACCTTTTGAAATAAGGTCCATGTGGATATAGAACCATTGAGTGATTCTAGTTCCATAATCAAACCCATTTGAAAACATTCAGAAATAATGGCTTCCCCAATGAAGTCAGATTTCAGAGGGATGCATGGATTTTTTGGGTTTTTAGTGTTTTTAGTGTTTTTAGTGTTTTTATGGGTTTCTAGGGCTTTAAATGGTTTAATGGTTTTTATTGGTTTATAGTTTTTCAGTATTTTAGGGGTTTTATGGTTTTTAGGGTCTTTAATGTTTTTTAAATGTTTTAGAATGTTTTATTAGTTTTAGGGTCCTATATTTTTTTGGGGTTTTAGGTTCTTTGAGGGTTTTAGGGTTTTTAGGGCCCCTTAGGGGTTTTATAGACATTTAAGGTTTTATGGTTTTGGTGTCTTTTAGGGTTTTTAGTGTTTTTAGTGTCTTGTTGGGTTTTTTATGTGTTTAAGTTTTTTAGGTCTGTTAGGGTTTTTAGTATTTTTTGGTTATTATAGGGTTTTAATGCGGACTGGGGATATTTTAATTACTTTTAGGGGTTTTATATTTCTTAGGGGGTTTGGGGGTCTTTTATGGTTTTTATGGTTTTAGGGTCATTTAGTGATTTTAGGGTTTTTAGGGGTTTAGTATTTTTAGGCTCTTTTTGGGTTTTTATGACCATTTTAGTGTTTTTAGGGTTATTAGGGTCTTTTAAGGTTTTTTTGGGTTTCTATTGGGGTTTTTAAGGTGTTTATGGGTTTTAGGGGTTTTAGGGTTTTTAGGATTTTTATCAGGTTTTAAGGGATTTTTAGGGGTTTGAGGGTCTTCTAGGGTTTTCAGGGTCATTTAGTGTTTGTCTGTGTTTTTAGGTTTTTAAGGGATTTAGGGGTTTTATCAGGTTTTATGGGGTTTAATGGTATTTTAGGGATATTATTTTTGTATTAGGGCTTGCATATTTTTTGTTTTTTTATGTTTTTTGGGGTTTTAGGTTTTTTAGTTTTTTTGATTTTTTAGGACTTTAATGGTTTATAGAATCTTTTAGGATATTGAAGGGATTTTAGAGACTTGTATGTTTTTAGGGTCTTTTATCCTTTTTTATCAATTTTTTTTTGGGTTTTTTGGGTTATTTGGGTTTTAACGGTTTTTACGTTTTTACGGATTTTAGGGGTTTTATAGTTTTATGGTTTATAGTGTTTCTTTGGTTTCAAGGGGTTCTATGGTTTTTAGGGGTTTTTGGTTTTGTAAGGGTTTTAATGGTTTTAGGTTTTCTAGGGTGTTTTAGAGTCTTTTTTTTCTGTTTTATTCTATTTTAGTGGGTTCTAGGCTTTTCATGGTTTTATTTTTAGGGTTTTTTCAATTTTTCTATTTTTTTGGTTATTTGGGGTTTTTATGGGTTTTAGTGGTTTTGGGGTTTTGTGGTTTGTAAGGTGTTTCTATGGTTTTATATGGTTTATGGTCTTTTTATGGTTTTTGGGGGTTTTATAGTATTTATATTATTTTTTGGGATTTTTTATTGTATTTTTTGATTTTTATGGTTTTTTTGTTTCTGAGAACATTTTATGGTTGCTAGGATATTTTTGGGTTTATTCTGATCTTTTTGGGGTTTTAGTGGTTAAATGGTATTTAGGTTTTTTATGGTTTTTAGGGTTTTATAGGTTTTTAGGGCATTAGTAGTTTTAAGGGTTTTTGTGTTATTTGGGATTTTTTAGGGGTTTTTTGGGGGGTTAGGGTTAGTTAGTTTTTAGGGGTTTTAGAGACTTTTAGGGGTTCTTTTTTGTTGGATATTGTTTTTGGGTTTTTGGGGGGATTAGCGTATTTTAGGGGTTTTACGGGGCTTTGGGGTATTTTGGTTTAAGAGTTTTAAGGTTATTTTGGATTTTACGTTCTTTTAGTGTTTTTAGTGTTTTTACGGTATTTTAGGTTTCAGGGTATAGGTTTTTGGGTTTATGGTATAAGATGTGGGATTTAAGGTGTAGGAAGTAGGTTTTAGGTTTTCGGGTATAGACTCTAGGGGGTAGGGTTTAGGGTTTTGTGTGTAGGGTAGAGGGTTTTGGGTGTAGTATTTTGGGTTTATGGTGTAGGGTAGAGGATTTCTGGTGTAGGGTATAGGATTTTGGGTGTAGGGGGTTTAGATTAGGGTAATAGGTTTATGATTTAGGGTGTATATTATTGTGATTAGGGGCTTTCAGGTTTTTGTAGTTTTTTGGGTTTTAGATTTATTTTCAGTTTTTAATGTTGTTAGGGTTTTTCTGGTTTTCAGGGATTTTATGATTTTTTGGGTTTTTAGTGTTTTAGTGTTGTATGTTTTTTGGGTATTTTAGTGTTTTCTTGGTTTTACAGATTTTTAGGGTTGATTGCTTTTTAATGCGGTTTAAATGTTTTTAGGGGTTTTTCAAGTTTTTAGGAGTTTGGAGGGTAATAAGGGGTTTTATGGGTTTTTGGGGTTTTTTTATATTTTATAGTTTTTGGGGTTTTTTCTAGTTTAGGGTTTATTTAAGGATTTTTTGGATTTTAGAGCTATTTCGGGTTTTAGGTTTTTTAAAGATGTTTAGGGTTTAAGGTTATTTTTATATTTTTTAGTGTTTGAAGGTTAATTTATAATTGTAATGGATCTTTTGTGGTTTTTAGTGTCTTTAGTGGTTTTTAGTTTTTTTAGGGTTTTTTGAATATTTAATGTTTTTTTGGTTTTTTCAACATTTTAAGGGAAAGGAAGATGCGAGGGTCAGACTATTCCTGACCCCCCCCCCAAATTTTATTATGAAAAAAGACACAGCGGACAAGGGAGGGGAGGGGTCAAACGGCTCACACCCAAAAACCCTTTACAACCCCAAACCCAAAGACTAAAAAAAAGAAAGACTAAAAAAGACACACAGAAGTGGTCCAAATGAAAAGACACACAAAAAAAGCGTGTCAGTCAATATCACCACCAAAGTCATCCAGCTCCACACCGCGGAAACCGAAGCTTGCACCAAGGCTAGCGACCACACCGGTAAAGTATTAGTCTGACTGAGCACCTGTATCCATAGAGTCCCATCCCAGCTCGTAGTCCTCCTGCATTCTGAGGATCGACAAAAGATTCTCTCGGGCCCTCTCTTGCTCAGAATTTTGTGAAGGCCGCTCCAGCTTGTTGACTTTGAGATTTAACTTGACCACCCTGGAGGTGGCACAGGTCGCCATAGGTCGTGGGAGGGCAGAGTAATCCTTCCACAGCCGACGCTTCGGGGGAGCGGAGATGGAACCATCTTCATGTACTACTTTCTCACGGGTGGCTCCATCACTGGCCGCACTTGATGCCTTTTTGTTCCCATTCTTGCTTCCCGACCCAAAATTTTCAGCACTCCTTTTTTGTAGTTTATTCTTTTCTTCCTTCAACCTAGACATAATAGCATTAATCCTGTGTTAATCCTCAAAAAACCTCTCCCCGAGTCTCTTAGCTTCACCCTCAAAGGGGGAACCTTTCCCATTCTACCATCATCATATCATGCAGCAGCACACAATGTTCTTCAGTAGATGGAACACAATAAAAAAGCATGGACCTCTGCAGGTTCATGGCTATATCTCCTGATTCAACAGTGTGTCGCGATGGAGGAAACCCAATTGGGTCCACTATAGGAGCACTAGGTAGGTCCTTCACACCGTTGGTGCCTTCCGCAATAGGAGCTGTTCCAGCCTCCATGACTGGTCTCCCCACATCATCACACCCAGCAAGCACCAGGGGGCATAACACCAATCAATGCCTCACACCCAAGGACTCCAGGACTGCTCTTCTATCACAATCCTCTCCTTTTCAACTGAAAACATTAGCCTCTCATCCCCAAAAATCATACCTTACGCATCCACATCCCCATGCATGAGCTCTCCCGCCAACATGCCATCATCTGCCTGCTTAGCCGAGGCTATGTCCTGAAACCTGTTATGAAGAGTCACAATATTCCCATTCTAAAATATGCTACAACTAGCACCCCCACTACTCTTCTTACAAACTGTATCCTCATCTCCCAGTGTCAGCGCTTGGGGAGCCTCCAAATGTTCATTCTTGTGCCACTCTTCCATCACAGTAGCCTTCCCCTTGTCCAACTGTCCCACTGAAAATTCACCACATCTGTAAACATCTTCAACACAAGACTGATTACTCCCTTCCGCCATTATCATTGCCTCGGTAACTGAAAACCATGATTCACAAACATCTCCAACCAAAAATATGATGAAACCACCAAAGACCATCAATGCAACTTCCAGATCGTTCCCATGAATCTGGTCTATCATACGGGGAACTTCAGCAACCAAAGGTTGGGAGGAAAAGTGATCAGACTCACCAGGACTCATATGGACCAGATTTGAACCATTCCTACCAGGGGAAACACATCCTCAAGACTGATCATTATTCCCAAAGCACCAACAATTAGAACAGAAAACTGGCCCTGACTTAAAGATAACTGGTTGCCTCCACCAGAGTTCCTCCCCCACAACAATCCAGACAGCATCCACCAGATCTTTTGAAGCATCAACCTCAACAAAGGCCATTGGGGCAATCGGGTGGAAAATGGACCTAGTCCTACTATCCACACAAAGGAACCTCCCAACTAGAATCCCAAGCATCGAAATAATAGAGATGTTTTGGAAGGGAAAGTGGAGTTCAGAAAATCTAACCCATGTCGCAACCATCGGAGAGTTCCACTTCAGGTGAAAGTGGAAGCTCCACTAAGAGATGGAGAAGCGAGCACCATTACAGATTTAGGGTTTCATCGACCAGTTCAATATCATATCCTCCTTATACGTGAAACGAATCATGATGTTGGAGCTATCAACCAGACCCACCGTTTCACGATCCTGAAGATTCCATAGGGCAGAGACAAACCTATCAAAAGTGTTCATCGGGGTACCACAACTAGAACCTAGCAAGCAGAGTTAAGCGGTGCAGATCAAAAGATTCATTGAACTCCCGAATCGAGAGGGGAATCTGAGGTCTACCTTCAAATATATCTAGAACCTTTAGACAAAGAACCATTTGAAAAAAGGTGGGAAGAAAATTAGGGGAAGAGAAAGGCGAGAATGCACAGTCCTCAGAAGGAGGACCCTCCCTTGTAGAGAGGGGGGAGTTTCTTTAGACACCATCATCTTCATCCTGGAAGGGAGGGAAAGTCTCCATCAAGAGAGAGCTGATTCACCAGAGCCACCATCCTCTCTTTTTCATATAGGTTTCAACATTTTAAGGGTTTTAAGGTTATTTAGTGGTTTTATAGTTTTTTGTGTTTTTAGGGGTTTTAGTGTTCTAATGGGTTTTCAGGTTTTTTCAGTTTTAAGGTATTTTATGGTTTTTAGTGATTTAAGTGTGTTTATATTTTTCTGTATTTTTAGTGTTCTTATGTTTTTAGGGGTTTTTAGGGGTTTAGGGTATTTTTTTAGGGTTTCTAGGGTTTTTGGGGGGTTTTAGGTTTTATGGTATTTTAGGGTATTTTAGTATTTTTAATTTTCTTGGGATATTTTAATGTTTTTATTGTAATTAGGGTCATTTTAGGTTTTTTGTGTTTTTAGGGGTTTTTACGGTCTGTTAATTTCTTAAGATCTTTTGTGGGTTTTATGGTTTTTAGTGTCATTTTGGATTTTAGGATCATTTAT
This sequence comes from Viscum album, assembly GCA_963277665.1. Classification (NCBI taxonomy): domain Eukaryota; kingdom Viridiplantae; phylum Streptophyta; class Magnoliopsida; order Santalales; family Viscaceae; genus Viscum; species Viscum album. The sequence goes on along the minus strand of OY728152.1, from coordinate 1,128,588,193 downwards.
TAGTTTTTTAGGGGTTTTAGGGTATTGAGGGACTTTAGGGGTTTTATGAGGTTTTATGGTAAATATAGTTTTTAGGGTTATTATGTTTTTTAGTGTCCTTAGGGTTTTTATAGATTTCTTTATGGGTTTTTTGTTTTTAAATTTGTTTTAAAAAAATTTAGTGGATTTTAAGGGTTTATCATTTTTACGGTTTTAAGGGATTTTTATCATTTTTAGGGTTTTAGGGTTTTAATCATTGAAGTTTTTTTTATTTTTTTATGGGGTTTTAATGTTTCTAGGTTATTTAAATGTTTTGGATTTTTTTTGGTTTTTTAGTGTTTTAATTGTTTTTAGGTATTTTGTGGCTTACAAAGGGGGTTTTTAGGTTTTTAGGGTTTTAGGGGTTTTTTGCGATCAGTTTTGGGGTTTTGGGATTTTTTGAGAGATTTTAATGGGTTTTAGGGTTTTAGGGGTTTCAAGGGGTTTTGGGTATTTTAATAGGTTTTAGGGTATTTAGATTTTTTAGGGGTTTTAGGGGGTTTTAGGGTTTTCTTGGGTCATATAGGTAATTTATAGCTTTTTATTTTTTAGGTGTTTTAAGGTGTTTATGAGGGTTTTATGGTCTTTTATGGCCATTTAGAATTTTTATCGGGTTTTAATGGATTTTTAGGTTTTTTAGGGTTTTTAGTTTGTTTTATTGTATTTAGGTTATTAGGGTCTTTTAATGTTTTAGTGACTTTTATGGATTTTAGTGTTTTTGAGTCTTTTAGTGGTTTTGGGAGTTTCAGGGTATTTATGGTGTTGTCATGTCTTTATGATTTTTTTGGTGTTTTTTCTATTTAGGGTTTTGTGAGGTTTTGGGGTCATTAGGGTTTGTAGATTTTTTAGGACATTCAGAGGTTTCAGGGATTTTTAGGGGGTTTCAATTTTTTATGTGATTTTTTGGGGTTTAGGGTTTTAGGGGTTTTTAGGATTTTAGTGGTGTTTTATTGGGTTTTAAGAGTTTATCTTATTTTTTTATTTTTTTATGAATTTTATGGTTTTTAATGGTTTTATGTTTTTAGAATCTTTTTAGGGGTTTACAAATTTTTTGTATTTTTAGGGGTTTTTAATTTTTTACAGGTTTTTAGGGAATTTTAGGTGCTATTATATACTTTTAGTGGTTTTATGGTATTAAATCTCCCTCAAAGACTTTTTAGTGGTATTGGGGTAGTTTTAGAGTTTTTAGGATTTTTATGGAGTTTATGTTTGTTAGAGTTGTAGGTTTTTCAGTGATTTTAGTGGTTTTTTTGTATTTTTAATGTTTTTTGGGTTTTTTAGAGGTTAATAGGGTTTTTACTGTTTTATGATTTTTTGGATTTTCTAGGGTTTTTATGATTTTTAGCGGTTTTGGGTTTTCATGTTTTTTTGTTTTTTTATGGATAATTTAGGGTTTTAGAGTTTTAAGGTAATTTTAAGTTGTTTTAGGGTATTTTAGGGTTTTAGGATTTTTCTGGGGTTTTAGTATTTTATGGTTTGTTATGGGTTTTAAGATAATTTTTTGGTTTTTGGGGTTTTTAGAGTTATCAGTTTTTTTGGATTTTTATGGGTTTTATCATTTTTATAGTTTTCAGGTTTTATTTGGTTCTTTTGGGTGTTCTAATTTATTTTTAGGATTTCAAGGGTTTTAGAGTTTTTAGTGTTCTTAAGGGTTTTATGTATTTTTGGGTATTAGGGTTTTTCTAGGGGTTTTTCTGATTGTTATAGTGTTTTTGGGGTTTTTATGATTGTTTTACGGGTTTTAGGGTTTAGGGTTTAGGGTGTATGATATAAGGTTTATAGTGTAGGGTATAAGGTTTAAGGCATAGGATATATGGTTTCGAGTGTAGGGTATAGAGTTTATGGTGTATGGTTTAAGGTTTAGGGTATATGGTTTAGGGTTTAGGGTCTAAGGTTTATGGTTTAGGGTTTACGGTTTTGGTTTTAGGGTTTATGGTTTAGGGTATTGTGTTTAGGGTGTAGGGTATAGAGTATATGGTGTAAGGTTTAGGGTTTATGGTGCATGGTATAGGGTTTATGGTCTGGGGTTTAGGGTTTAGGGTTTATAGTGTAGGGTATAGGGTTTCAAGTGTATGGATTAAGGTTTAGGGTGTTAGGAATAGGGTTTAGGGTGTAGGTTTTATGGTGTAGGGTTTAGGGTATAAGGTGGAGGGTATAGGAATTTTGTATTAGGTTTAAGGATTTTGGGTTTTGGGTTTTGGGTTTTGGGTTTTGTGTGTTTGGTCTATGGTATTGGGTTTAGGATATTTTTTTAGGGTTTAAGATATATTGTTTAGGGTTTATGGTATAGGGTATTGTGTATAGGGTTTAGGGTTTATAGTTTAGGGTTTAGAGTTTATGGTGTAGTATATATGGTTAAAGGTGTAGGGTTTTGGTTTTAGGGTTAGGGTATAGGTATAGGGTATAGGGTTTTGTGTTTAGGGTGTAGGGTATAGGGTACATGGTGTATGGTTTAGTGTTTAAGGTGTAGGGTATAGGGTATAGGGTGTAGGGTTTAGGGTTTAAGGTGTATGGTATAGTTTTTAGGTTGAATGGTTCAGGGTTTAGAGTTTAGGGTATAGGGTTTAGGGTATAGTGTTTTGGGTTTAGGGTTTAGGGTTTAGGGTTTATGGTTTAGGGTTTAGTGTTTATTGTTTAGGGTTTATAGTTTACAGTTTAGGGTGTAGGTTATTTGGTTTAAGGTATAGGGTATAGGGTGTAGGGTGTTGGGTATGGGGGTTATTGTCTATGGTGTAGGGTTTAGGGTGCACTATTTTGTTTTTTGGGTGTGGGGTATAGGGTTTATGGCTTTGGGTTTAGGATCTAATGTGTTGAATATAGTGTCTAGGTTATAAGGTAAGGGGTTTAGGGAATATTTTATAGGTTTTGGGTGTAGGTTATAAGGTTTAAGGTATATGTTATAGTGTTTTGGTGTAGGGTATAGGGTTCAGGGTTTATGGTATAAGGTTTTGGTTGTTGGGTATAGGGTTTAAGGTGTTTGGTTCACGGTCTTGGGTAGAAGATATAGGGTTTAGGGTGTGGGGTTTAGTGTACAGGGAGTATGGTATAGGGTTTATAGTGTTTGGATTAGGATTTAGGGTGTAGGTTCATGATTTATGGTGTTGGGTATAGAGTATACAGTGTAGTGTCTAGGGTGTTGGGTATAGGGATTATGGTGTAGGATTTAGTATTTGGGGTGTAGGTTTTTGGGTTCTATTCTTAGGGAGTTGGTAATAGTGTATAGGGTTTTTATAGTTTTAGTTTGGAGGGAGTTGAGCTTTTATGGTTTCTATATTTTTAGGGGTTTTTTGTTTTAAAGGTTTTTTAGGTTTTTAATTGTGTTTTAGGGTTTTTTTGGGTTTTTTAGTGTTTTATAGTTTTCGATGAGATTTATGGTTTTAGTGTTTTTAGGGTTTTTATGGTTTTTAGGGTTTTTAGGGTTTTTAGGGACTTTTAGGGTTTAAAATGGATTTTTACGGGTTTTCAAGGTTTTCTTAGGGGTTTTAGTGTTTTTAGTGTTTTTTAAAGTTTATAGTTTTTAGGATTTTTAAGGATTTTAAAAATTCTATGGTTTTTATACTTTTTAAGGGTTTTTTAGATTTTAATTTGGTCTTTTTTTTTGTTTTTATAGTTTTAAAGTCTTTTAAGGGTTATAAATTTTATTCATATTTTTTTGGCATTTTATGATATTTTTAGTGATATTTAGATTTTTAGGCTTTTGGGGGGTCTTTTGGGGGGTTTTAGTGATTTTATGGGTTTGGGGGCCTTTAAGGGTTTTCAAGGCCATTTTAGTGTTGATATAGTGTTTTTAGTTTTTTAGGGTCTTTTAGAGTATTTATTTTCTTTTAGGGTTTTTTACGGTTTATGGTCATTTGGGGGTTCTTTTGAATTTTAGGGCTTTTAGGTGTTTTCTGGTTTTTTCTGGTTTTAGGGGTTTTAGTTATTTAGGGTTTTTAGGGATTTTTAGGGTTTTATGGGGTTTTAGGGGTTTTAGGGTTTTAACGGTTTTAGGGTTTCTAGGGGGTTTAGGGTTTCTAAGGTTTTTTAGGGTTTTTGTAGTTTTTAAGCTCTTTTGGGTTATATAATTTTTAGGGGTTTATGGATTTTATTCGTTTTTTACGGTTTTATGGGTTATTAGGGTATTTTAGGAGATTTTGTGTTTTTATGATTTTTAGGGGTTTTGATTTTTTGTGGGTTTTAAAGGTTTTTATGGTTTTATGGTTTTTATATTTTTTAGGGTTTTATGGGTTTTTGGGTTTTTAGGGTTTTATGTGGGGTTTTTGGGTCTTTTAAGGGTTTTAGGGATTATTCAGTTTTTTGGTCTTTTAATGTTTTTAGTGTTTTTAGGTACTTTTTGGAGGATTGGTCTCGCCCAAATTTACCCAAGTTTTTAGGGTTTAGCGGTCAAATGTAGAGTAGCTTGGGTTGTCGATTCCTCAGTGTCCTAAGAAGAAACCTATAGTCACGTAAATTCTAGGGACTGGTTTTGGATATTAAGTGGCCATCTTTTGGTTGATTTTAGATAGGATTAACCGAATTCTATGTGACTTAAGTGAAATCAAATTATGAGAAGGGATAGTCCTAGTTTATTACAAGGGGTGTATTGGATGAAAATGTTTTTTAACGATTTAAATTTCTTATATTCGAGATGGGTTTATTCAAGAAGATCAAACAACTTCATCACTTACTGATTTTATACCAACACACCATAATACTAATCACCTATACACTTGGAGGATCAAATTTATGAGTACTCCAAGTTAAAGGCTCATATTAGCACTTGAAGTATGTGGCCTTAAAATTCAACAATGATGAATAAGTTTTAAAATCATCAAATAAAAATCACAATTAAAAAAGTGATTAGAAATTTGTGGGGTGATAAATAAAATCCAATAAATCCCCTTGTAACTCCCTAGGATCAACCCATAAGAGTGTTAACCCTCCATTGATGCTATTATTTCAATGGAAGCGAGAAATAGACTAATTAGGGAGGAATTGAAGAAGTAAAAAAACAATAAAAAGAAAACAATCACTGCCCCATTATGTGAATAAATTAACATGGTTTAGTATGAATAAATTCACAACTAAAAAAACGGTATAAATTTCATAATAAGAATAACAGAATAAGAGAAGATGAATAATTTTTATTGAAAACTAAGGTGATTCAAATAACATACAAATGAAGAAGAACATTATAAAGGAAAAGTGGCTGCATAACACTACAATGAAAGTTAGCATCAAAGATCCTCAAATACTCTAAAAACACTGCCTTAAATAAGAATTTTGGGAGACTTGGGTCGATCCCCCATCTTTATAAGTCTCCTCAATTAATGGTGGTAGGCCTAGGGTGGTGGAAGGTAAAGTAGAGGAGACTTTTACACCCTTGACCTGAAGTTTCATCCAGCTAGCATCCATTGAACAGAGGCACGTTTATGAGATTCTAGATAGCTGAATTTTAGTGGTCCATAGAAGACAAAAATGGAGCTTCGGATGTCCCCTAACCGTCTGTAACGGTTCAGCCCAAAATAGTTTATGGGTTATTATATATGTGTAAATTGGTGGGATGTTTTTATGAGCCTTAGATTCTGGCCTAGAAATTTATCTCCAACTTTAGAATCCTAGAAAACCATTCAAACATCCGAATTAGCTTTGGTCACTATTTAATGAAATGTTCACCATGATGTCATATATCTTAAATTAACTTTTTATAATCATTGGGCTTGGATCTTAGCCTCTACAGTCTCTATATTGGGATACTATCCACTTTACTTTTCCCTGAATGTGTTACCATGAAAGCTCATTTTGGTGGTCTTCCAATGTGAATCTTCATATATATAAATAGAATGAATTGTTCCTTATAGAATGAGAGACCTGAAAATAAAATATGAAAATAAAATCAAGGCCATTTTTTATTTTAGTAGGTGTTCAAAATTGTACTATGTAACTGTGCCTTTTAAGGGGGAATTGCAATCCTAATGTGAAATGATGTTCAAATTGTAAAATACACTAAAATGGTGTTTATGAATAAGAAATCACATGAATATTATATATATTAATAATGAATATTAGCCTCATTCAGTGTCTAACCACACCCCTCAACCTGAGTTTTTCTTGTCCCGAGAAAATGTATCTCAACAATATGAAATTCGAATTCCCTTTTCCCAATACTTTTTAATACACATTTATCACCAAGAACCCATATAACAAACAATTATGAAACCCATCAAAATATTTTAATACAAGATTTTTTCATAAGAAGATCCCAATCCCAATCCCATTTCTTTATTCAAATTCATTTCCATATTTCATCTAATATCAATTAAGTGTTATGATGTGTTGTGTATCACAATAGACATGGGGGGTTCATCTTTATTCAAGGGGAAAATGATGGAAGCTCTAGGTGGAATCAAATTTCACTATTAAGATGAGTATTCATCTTTTTGTACTTTTTTTGTTTTTATTTTTTGAAATTTTTCCATGGTAATTGAAATTGAACTCAATAGAGTCAACCCATGTAGCGAGACTTTGCTGATGACTCCCAGGCTCAAAGACCATAGGGTACCAAGTGAAGCCCACATACTCGGGAATCATCTCGAGTTAACTCAATTAAAAAAAAGTCAAATTACCACAAATAGAGATAAAATTACTAACTCTGGGCCAAAAAACTATGGAGTCACGATTCCCAAGTGTCGAAATCCAAACATTAAGTCATTTCATTGCTCTACGCACAACTTATTGTTTTCTTTTTTTTGATTTATTGAATACTATTATTAAAACTAAAATAATCACAAGACCTATGATATTTATTTGGGGGACCCCATGAACTCAAACTAATACCCCGCAATCCATAGGACATGCATTGTGATTTTTTTTATTTGGATGAAAATGTAAACGATGAAATAACACATTAGACAACTACACTTTCCAAAATCTATGCTCATGAAGTTATACCTAGATTAAAATCAGAATCAGGGCATGCAATTTTTTTTATATTCAATTTCAATGTTTTGAATGTGAATTATCATCTTCAAGGTTAAAGGAACTTTTCCTTCTATTAAGGCATGGTTTTTTTCAAATCATTTTTTTTCACACAAAAGATTTTTTTTGACCCAAAAGAAAAAAAAACTTATTTCATCTCCCACAAAACATAAAATAGCACAGTCCCCAGTGTTTGAAGAAATGAAAATTTATAAGGTGGTAGAGGTAGAATATAGGAGTTCTAAATGTAATTTGAATAAATAAACATGGAACAAAGTCACCGGGATTTTGAAGTTGAAGTTCAAGATGCTCATGATTATTCCTTATTTTTCCGTGCTACTCATGGACTCCCAGTGGAAGATGGTAGGAAATTGTGGATGTTCTAGATATATTTTAATTCCCTATAAAACTCTTTGACCTCAATAGCCTCTGCTTCTCACTCACAAACTAAATTAGAAACCATGGAAACCCCGAGAGGTTCCCTTAATTAAAAACAGACAAAAAAACATACCTATTTATTTTGGCATACCAATGACCGATACTAGTATCACATAATAATATATATATATATATATAAGTCAAATACATGTATATATAAAAATCTTTGAATAGGGAATCACTATATCCCATAGGTCAGTGGAAAGCGCGTGCCCCTGTCTCCCTTCGGTCACGGGCTTGAGTCCCCATGGATTCTCCGTTTGTGACGGGGTTTTCACCACGACCTATGCCGTGTCCTTTTAATTTTTTTATTATATATATATATATATATATTAATTTAAAAACACATAAAAATAAAAAAAAACTGATGATAAATTGTCTTCTTTTTTAATTTCTAGGTAAGGTATTACTCAAGGATCACTCCACCTGACACAAATGAATATGGTGCTCCCCTTTCATACCCATTCATACTCATAATAGAAGAATAGGTCAATAGTATATGGTACTATCATATTCAGAGTTAAATATTTTTTTAAAAAACAAAATTCATTTATTATGCCTATTTGAAAAAATAAAGATGATTCAAAAAGATTGGAAAAATGAAAACCATGTGTTGTCTCCCATGCAGTGCTTCTATTTAAGGTATCTAGCTCGACTTAGACACATAATTGTTTATATATTTTCCTCATCTATGTTTGGTTCACAGAATTCTTCACCAAATTCATGTTTTTTGGAATTTTTCAATGAATGGATTAACTCTACAACCATTAACTTTAAAGGTTTGACCATTAATGGGAATGTGAATTTTTACAGCCCCTTGGGGGTACACCTTATGCACTATGTGTGGACCTGACCATCTAGACCTCAACTTTCCTGGGTGTAAATGAAGTTTAGATCAATACAAAAGAATATGTTTACCCTGTACAATGTGTTTGGTTTTAATATTTCTATATTGGTATGATTGAACTCTATCTTTATTTATACTTGAATTTTCATAAGCCTCCATCCTAATTTCTTCAAGTTCATTGAGATCTAATTTCCTTTTTTTTTCTGGCCAATGAGAGGTCATAATTCATTTTCTTAATTGCCAAAAAATCATTATGTTCAATCTCCACTAATAATTTGCATGGTTTTCCATAAACCTATCTATATGGGGACATTCCTAAAATGGTTTTATATGTGGTTATATGTTCCCAAAGAACATCTAAGAGTTTTCTCGACCAATCTTTCCTATATTGATTAAACTTTTTCTCAAGAATTTTTTCGATTTCTCAATTGGCTAACTCAGCTTGACCATTGGTCAATGGGTGGTAAGTAGTGGAAACATTGTGAGAAATTCCATACTTTTCCATGAGTGATGAGAATGTATGATTGAAAAAATGAGTTCCACGATCACTAATGATAGCCCTAGGAATTCCAAATCTTGAGAGGATGTTTTCCTTGAGATATCTAATCATAGTTTGATGATAATTGGATTTTTTAGGAACTAACACAACCTATTTGGATACATAATTGATAGCTAAAAGGATGTATATATATTCCCTAGATTTTTGGAAGGGGACCATGAAATCAATTCCTTGTTAGTCAAAGATTTCAATCACTAAGATGGGGGTGAGTGGAATTTGATTCCTTTTTGTGATGGACCCTACTTGTTGACACCTAGGAAAACATTGAACAAATGTGTAGGACTCTCTTGAGAAGTTGGTCCAGAAGAGACCACACTGAAGAACCTTAGTAGAAGTTTTTTTAGAGGAAAAGTAACATCCACATGCCTCACTATGAAAGAATTTAAGAATGGACTCTTGTTCAGATTCTAGGACACACCTTCTAATGACTTGGTCAGGGAAAAACTTATAGAGGTATGGATCATCAAACACAAAGTTACTAACATCAAAATGGAATTTCCTTCAATCTAGAGTCCCTAATAATTTTTGGAATGACTCGTGTAAATATGAAGTTGGAAATGTTAGAAAACCATGGGCAATCACTCACTGAATAGAGGTTCTCATCGGGAAATGAATCAAACACATAAAAGTGATTTGATTTGTCTTCAAATTCCATCCTAGACAGATGATCAGCTACAACATTTTCAACACCGTTTTTATACTTGATTGTGAGGTAAAATTATTCTAATAGAAGGACCCACCTAATCTGTCTAGCCTTAGAATATTGATTTTGGAAGAGGTATTTTAGTGCAGAATGGTCAGTGAACACAGCAATGGGGATCCTAAGAGGTAGGACCTAAACATTTCTAAGGAAAACACAATAGAAAGTAACTCCTTCTCAGTGGTGGTGTAGTTGATTTCTGCATCATCTAAAGTTTGGCTTGAATAATCAATGACACATGGATTTTCTTACACCATTGTCCTAAGACTTCTCCTAAAGAAAAGTCACTCGCATCACACATGATCTTAAACGGAGTTTTCCAATTTAGAGACTACATGATAGGTGGATAGATAAGATCATACTTGAGTGTAGAGAAGGATTTCTCATAGCTTTATATCCATAAAAATGGAGCATATTTCACCAATTGAGGATAAAGTGGTCGAGAAATAGAGCTGAAATTCTTAATGAACCTTCTATAGAAACCATTATGTCCTATGAAAGACCTCACTTCCTTGATAGTTTTGGGTGATGGAATGTGATGAATGATGTTAACCATGGCTTTATCAACATCAATACTCCTACTCAAGACTAGATGTCCATGGAATAGTCCCTCTTTAACCATGAAATGGATCTTTTCTTAGTTTAGGTCTAGATTCTTTTATTCAAATCTTGACTATACTCTCACCACATTCATCCGACATCCCTCAAATATATCCCCAAACATAGAGAAGTCATCCATGAAGACCTCTAGAAAATCCCCTACCATGTTTGAGAAGATTCCCTTCATGCACCGCTGGAAGGTTCTAGGGGAATTGCATACTTCTAAGGGAATGCATTTGAAATAAATTGTGTTGAATGGGCATGTGAATGTAGTATTCCCTTGATCCTCTAGGGAGACCTGAACTTGATTTTACCCCAAGTATCCATCTAAGAAATAGTAGAAGTCGTGACCTGTGACTGTCTCAAGGACTTGGTCAATGAATGGTAAGGGGATTTGGTCCTTTTTGGTAAATTAGTTTAGCTTCCTATAGTCGATGCAGACTCTCCTACCACTAATCACCCTTGCTGGAAGAATCTCTCCATCCTTATTGGCTGTCACTGCGATTCCATCCATTTTTGGAACCACTTGGATTGGGATGACCCACTCACTCTCAACCATGGGATATATGATACCATATTTTAACAATTTCAAAAGTTATTTTCTCACTACTTTCATGAAATTAGGATTGAGTAACTATTGATTTTGATGATATGGCTTTGAATCAGATTCCAGAACAATCCTATGAGTACCGATAAGTGGGCTACTCCCATGAATATCAGGCAAGGTCCATCCAATGTCTTTTTTGTGTTTCCTAAGGATATCTAGAATCGTCCTCTTGTGATCTTCTTGAAGAGATGAAGAAATGACAATTGGATGTGTTCCATTTTCTCTTAAGAATACATTCTTATGTGGATAAGGAAGTTCATTCAATTCAAGATCAGTTTGGTTAAAATTTTCAGTAGAAGATTGGGAGATTTTCTCAAGATCATTTTTTTTTGAGTTTTAGATAGGATTGATTTCCCACATGTAGAAGTTTAAGCTACTAGATTGGTATTATTGGTGCTAGGGAAGGGAGTTGGAGTGGTCTCCATGAACGTGGTTCCCTGAAATATTTCACTGATTGTTGGTATTAATATTTCATCATAAGAGGAATATGAAAGTGATTCTAGACAAGGAGATAAACTTACTTCATGTGAACAAAGGAAATTTTTCTCATCCTGACTCAAACATTACTCAAACATTCCTTGATGTTCTATGGATTCATTATCAATTCTTTCTATAATGTTTACTTCATGACTATCCTCATAATCCCTTATTTGTGACCTTTCATTATATATGATCAAGTCTAGACTCATGTTTCCAAAGGTGATGCTCATGTTCCCATTTTCAGACTCAGATAATAGAGTTGATTTTTGCAAGTAAGGGACATCCAAGGATGATTGGGATTTGTTCCTTGTTGCCTAAGTCTATATTGTTTTCAAGGACAATGATGTCATTAGGGTATATTATTTTTTCTACTTTTACTAGAACATCCTTTGAAATTCCCTTTGGAACCCTAATGATACGATCAGCAAGTAGAAGTGTGACAGATGTGGGTTAGAGCTCTTCCAGTCCTAACAGGAAGTACACAGTATAGGGAATGAGATTGACACTGTCACCTAGGTCACACTAGTATTTGAAAACTTTTTTCTCTCATAGTTCAACATTTATGTAATGGCATCTTTAATCTTTCATCATTGGGGGAAGAGTTCCTTGGATTGTTGTGATATCATTTTCTTTTAGAAGGACTTGCTTCTTATTTGAGAATTTCCTTTTAAATATGCTGAGGTCCTTAAGATATTTAGAGTATGTTGGAATGGTTTTAAAAGAATTGATGAGTGGAATGTTCAAATTTACTTGTGAGAATATTTCCCTCAATGTTTCACTCAATCCAGGCTTGGTTTCCCCCCTCATACATTGAAGAAATGGAACAGGTTGTGGGATTGTTTTTGAAGAGTATTTTCATTCACATTGTTATCAATTTTTTTAGTTTGATCATGTAGTTCATTTGAATTTTCATTAGAGTTTGAATCTTCAGATGGTGTTTTAATTATTTGTTCAGTTTTCTCAATTGATTTCCCACTTCTTGAAACTGTCACATCCTTTAGTTACTCTTGATTTGTTTGAGTGAAACTTGAATCTCCCCATAAAGTTGAGGATGGTACCACCTGAGTAGGTATGGGTGCCTTTCTTATTTTTATGGTTTGTACTTCATGTTTTAGGGATGACACTTCTGAGTTCATTTTTCCCATTCTTTTACACAACTGTTCAAGGATTGGTAGAGGGACATACTGGGTAGGGGCTTGTGCTAGTTGGTTTATCCCAAGAGGATACATTGGTTATTGGATGGGTTATTGGTATTGGAAAGGAGGTTGTTGGTATTGTACTGGTTGTGGTTGGAAGTGGATATGGTTTTGGAAATTTTGTGTAGGGTAGGGGTTTGGTCCTTGTGGTTGGAAAGGTTGTTGGTTATCTTTCTAGCAGAAGCCTAGGTGGTCATTATTCCATGGGTTGAATGTGTTTTCGTATTGGGAAATTTGAAAGTTTAGAAATTGACTTCAGCAAGTGTTCCTCCTAGAATAACATCCTTGATGGATGGAATGGTTGGGGAGTTTTATGTTATGTGGTCATGTTTGTCACAAATTGTGCAAACGAGGCCTAGAATTTGGATTTCATAGATTTTCCTAAGGTGTATCTCTTCAACCTTCCTAGTGAGTGATGCGAGTTTAGCCCTAAGGATTTCCTCTTCTCTAATTGTATGCATTCCAGTAGTTCGTTGTGACTTTTCAGAATAAGGTGATGTTCCCTATGTTTGGTTTTGTTCAGCAAGGCTTTCTAGATACTCGTAATCATCATTTGGGGATGTGTTTTTAAAGGTCCCATTACACATCATTTTAAAGAATTGTTTATTACCTGGGCCCAAACCTTCATATAAAATTCTCACTTTTTCCAGAATAGAAAAACCATGGCGTGGAACCATGTTTAGGGTGTCTTTGAACCTCTCCCAAGTTTCATATAATGAATCTCCCTCTTTTTCTAAAAAAAATTGGAATCTCTTTTTAAATGAAATTGTTTTGTGGTGGGGAAAGTATTTTTTGGAGAATTATCTTTCTAATTGGTCCCAAGAGTTGATGGATGATGGTATCATTTTTTTTAGCCATTTTTATCTTTATCCTTTATGTAAAAAGGAAATATCCTCATCTTATCTGATTCTAGTTGATGTGGGGGACACATGGTTTCTACAATGTCATTGAACTCCTTAACGTGATGGTAGGGCATCTTGGACACCATTCCATGGAATGTGGGAAGGTGGTTTAGGAAATGGGGTTTAAAGATGTAGTTGGAAAATGCTAAGGAATTGTGTCTAATTAATGAGGGGGAATTGGTCCAGGAAGGTGTGAGTTAGTCATTCTTGGTTTGATCAACTGCATTCCCCATGTTCGGGGTTGCCTCATTTGGATTTCCATTTTGGTTCCCACCCAAGTTAATGTGTTGGTTTATTTTAGAGAATTCCATTGAAATGGGCTCAATTTTTGACATTGGAGTACTAGGAAGATTAGGATATAATGGAAAGAGTTCCCCTGAATTACTTGACTCCCCAATCCCAGGACTATCCACCCTAACTAGACGGTTTGATTGGTCATGAGTGTAGGCAGACATGCACCAAACAAATGAGAAAGGGAAAAGATAATAGAACTTTGATGAGAACATAAGAAATGGGGGATAATAGAATGGGTATTGAGATTACTTAATTGGGTCCCCACAATATCACCAAAATTTTTTCTCTCCCAAATTTACCCAAGTTTTTAGGGTTAAGAGGTCAAATATAGAGTAGCTTTGGTTGTCGATTCCTCAGAGACCTAAGAAGAAACATATAGGCACACACATTGTATGGAATGATTTTGGCTATTAATTGGACAAAATTTTGTTGATTTTAGATAAGTTTAACTGAACACTATGTGACTTAAGTGAAATCAAGTTATGAGTAGGGTTGATCCTAGGTTATTACAAGGGGTGGATTGGATGAATTTTTTAACTATTTCAATTTCTTATATTCAGGATGTGTTTATTCAAGAAGATCAATGAAATTCATAACTTAATGATTTTATACCAAAAAACCATAATAATAGTCATCTATACCCTTGGATGATAAAATTTATGAGCACTCCAAGGTAATGTTTTGTATTAGCACTTGAAGTATGAGGCCTTAAAATTCAACAAGGATGAAGAAGTATTAAAACCATCAAATAAAAATAGAAATTAAAAGAATTGATTAGAAATTAATGGGGTGATAAATAAAATCTAATTAATACCCTTGATACTCTCTTGGATCAACCCATAAGTGTTTTATCCCTCCATTGATTCTATGGTTTCAATGGAAGCGGGATGTAGACTCATGAGAGAGGAATTGAAGAATTAAAAAAACAATAAAATAAAAACAATCACTCCACCATTGTGTGAATAATTTCACAAGGTTTAGTATGATTAAATTCATAAAATAAAGAAAAGGTATCAATGTGATAATAAGAACAAAATAATAAGAGAATATGAAGAAATTTTATTTAAAACTATGTAGATTCGAACACCTTACAAATGAAGAAGAACATTACAAAGGAAAAGTGGTAGCATAACACTACAATGAAAAGAAGCATAAAAGATCATAAAATCCTATAAAACCACTATATTAAATAGTAATTTTGGGAGCCTTGTTTTGAGCCCCCATTGGTCCAAGTCTTATAAATTAATTTTGGTAGGCCTAGGGTGGTGGAAAGTAAGAGAGAGTAGACTTTTCCACCATTGACTCGAAGTTGCAGCCAGCTTGAATCCACTGAACATAGGCCCCTAGATGACCTTCTCAATTGCTGAATTGGAGTGGAACATAGCAGAAAAAATGGATCTTTGGATGTCCCCTAACCGTATGTAAAGTTTCAGCCCAAACTAGTTTATTGTTTACGATATATGTATAAAATGGTGGGCTGTTTTTCTAAGCCACAAAATATGGCCAAGAAATTTATCTCCAAATTGGGACACCTATAACTCCATTCAAACATCCGAATTAGCTTTTTTCCATTGTGTAATTAAATTATCCCCGTGATATCCTCTATCTTAAGTTAAAATTTGAGAATCATGGGTCTTGAATACTGGCCTCTACAGAATCAATATTGGGATTCTATCCAGTTTACTTTTCCTAGAATGTGTTTCCTTGAAAACCCATTTTGGTGGTCTTCAAATGTGAATATTAATATAATTAAAATTTATTAATTGTTCCTTGTATAATGAGAGACCATAAAATAAAATATGAAAATAAAATCAAGGCCATTTTTTATTTTAGGAGGAGTTCAAAATTGTACTATG
The DNA here is from genome assembly GCA_963277665.1 of Viscum album. Taxonomy (NCBI): domain Eukaryota; kingdom Viridiplantae; phylum Streptophyta; class Magnoliopsida; order Santalales; family Viscaceae; genus Viscum; species Viscum album. Next base: position 1,128,572,739 of record OY728152.1, on the reverse strand, counting down.
TAATAGTGCATTTTAAGGGGGAATTACAATCATAATGTGAAATGATGTTCAAAGTGTAAAATGCACTAAAACAGTTTTTATGAATAATAAAGAACATTAATATTATATATATTAACAATTAATATTAGCCTCATTCAGTGTTGAATCATGGATTTATTGTTATTAATGGTGTTTAAGTGTTTTTAGGTTCTTTTAGGGTTTTTTGGGTCTTTTAGGGGGTTACATGGTTTTTAGGGTTGTTTTGTCCCAGAATATCATGTGGTATTGGAATGAAATTTTGTGGTGTAGGTGGGTAAAACTTCACATCAGACACATATACATAGTTATTTTCTAGGTGGTTTCCAATTGTGTTTTTTCTTGGAACCATAAAGAACCAGTTGATCTCATATCCATGATGACTCATTGACATGCTTTCCAAATGTAGGTGCTCACTAGGTAACATGGCCAGTGATACTTAAGAACTCACATTGGTCGAGAGGATGGGTAGTCTGGATCATCATACCATTTTATGGGGAATTTTATCCTACATATAGACTCTCTTATATATTTATGTTATGCTCGTAGATCCTTCATTGACTCCCAAGTATGATGTAGGTATCTCTTGAATTAAAAATCAATTATTAGAATGTATAGGATTTAGAGTCATTTTTATGTGTATAATGTTGTTCACCAATGGATTAATCTATATGTATCCAAGGTTCTCAATCAATGTTACCCATTATGAATGTATTATATATTCTACTATCATTTATTATTACGATGCATGTTTTTAGCCACACAATGGGGCTCTTTGAATTTTATCATCATCTAGGGAGACAAGAGTTATTTAGATGTCAAGATCAGACCCATGGGATGGGATTCCTACATATCCTCATGAAAGGAATTAGAATCCACATATTTTTGTGACACTCAATGAGAGACATTATACCTTTTATGTTCATGTAGTAAGGATCAAACTGTGCACTTTAACATCATGCGAAAAATATGTCTAGGAAAAAAGTGACAAGTAAAAGTTTGGTGTTGGAATTATATTGAGGTAGACCAAGGAAAGTGGAATAAATGTGGTCTCCCATGTTATACATGAACCTACTGGGAATATTTCCTAGAGATAATGAGGGTTTATTTTTGTGTTTTTGGTTTAAGATCTCCGAGAGGCTTCCTACATTTCCCATTTGGAAGAGAATCAAATTCCATGTAGTTTAGATATGATGAACAATGCCTATAGGGGACCTATGAAGGTCTATCTCATACAGAATTTGGCCCTTTTAGAGGATTGAGGGATTATTTAAGGTCTTAAAATATTTAATAGGATTCCATGGTGTTCAGATATAAGGATTTGAGGACTCACGCCAATAGTGGCCCTCTGATGGAAGGAGAGAGAAACATCGAGAAAAAGATTCTCTCCCTATACATGAATCTGACCATGTAGAAGTTGTGATCATTCCTAACCTATAATCCCATGTGTGTCATGATTATATGTGAGAAACAAGAGGAATCATAAGATCTAGAAAACCACACTATCCTTTTTCCATGGGTTGAAGATGTCTAGGATATGAGAGAAGAACAAAGGGATTTGATGTGCCCATATCCTCCTGTTTTTTATCCTGTATAGTTACATCGGGATACCTATTTGGATATGAACCATAATGAAATTAAGTGGGATTAATCTAGGAGGCATTCCCTACTCTTGGTTCCTAAATAAGATAGGATAATTATCCACTATGCTGAAATGTAAATGCAAGCATGATCCTCCCTCTCCCCACCTAGAACTTGGGGCCCCTAGTTTTAGAGACAACTAGGTAAGGACAAGGTCCTAACCCATGTATCCAAGACTAATAAATCTTTGGAACTCCCTCCAAGTTTTGGGTCCTTGTGACCCAATATATACATATTTTCATGCACCCCAAGGACCCCACCCATTAGGTAGTAAATGTGTGGGAAACCTCTGAATGATGGAATGAATATCTGAATGGGAGACATGTTGGTGTGTTCCTTTCCATTATAAAGTTATTTTGAAGGCTTGGTGGAGGAATAAATTGGGTCCCCCAAAAATTAGGGATCCAAAGGAAGGGGATCTATTACATTACAATATTAAAAGAGGTATTATAAGGTGAACATCATATTTCAAGGTTTGGAAAGAAAGAGGTACCTCGCACAAGACTTGGGAAAAACTGGATGTTCTTCAGGTAGTGTGGTTGGCATATACAAGCTGGAGGTGACTTAATAAATGGACCACCTGGGTAAAAACACTTGGGTTATTCCTTACTATAGGAACCAAGTGTCTCCTCATGTTTCCATTGAAGGATATCATGTAGGTATTGATTTTGGGAAGGGACCTTCATGCTAGTTCTTATAAACAAGGGGAAGGAAGTCCTCACATAGATGTCTTGTGTTTCAGTCCCTAGATGGGCTTTGATCTCACTATCACACATAATTCCATCTACTATCAGGTTTTTTAGATCTACTTGAGGGGTTTTTAGCAACCCAGGTTAATGGGTTGTGTGAATAGATATTGGGGGATTCATCTCTTTTTTACATTCTATCAAATGAGGATCCATCAAGTTTTATTTGTAGAAAAATATGGGACCCTTGTATAAGAACTTCATCAACGAATGTCCAAACTATAGGTACCCAATGTCGGTACCCCATGTTGGGTTGGTCGTCCCTTTAGTGTCGCGTAGGGGAGTTGGGAAATCCTTTTAATGGGCAGGTTGGGTGTGTGCATGAAAATTTTAAGTGAGTTCACGTATTCATTATTGGGGATCTAAACCTCATTAATACATGGATTATTTTTCATTAAATGTTTTAATCCTTCATTAAAAAATGGTGTTTCAAAAAAATCTACCCACCTCAAGATTGGATGTTATTGGATGAAGAGATTTTAGTCTTGAGGTATATGGAGGAAAATATTCTAATGGTTTCATAGGTCATCTATATAGGGTACCCTTGCAAGTTAGTGGAACATGCCCAGTATGTGGGTATGATGAGTAAGTCAAATCACAGTTCTGGAACATAGGCCATATGTGTAGTCCAAAGGTGTTTATAAATACCATTAACCCTCCAAAGAATCTCGCTTCCACTTTTGTGTTCTTTGGATCCCATTGAGAAAATATTCCTCATTGAATTTCCACTCCTGTTGTTTTTATTGGTTTTCTGAAAAACTATCTCAGATATATACATGGTACATCTACTTGAGTGATCTTCCAATGCAAGATCACCCGGTCAAAGGGGAAATGTGGAATCACCTGGTCGAAGGGTTTGTATGGAATATCCTGGTCAAAGGGTCCATGTGGAATCACCTAGTTGAAGGGTATATGTAGGGGACCTGGTCGAGGGGCCTGTATTAATCACTTCTTTTTACAAGATTTCTGAACTTTTCAAAATCAATATTTTAACTTAATGGGAAATTAAGATTTCTTATTGTAGTTTTTTGATGGTTGGATCAATGGATTCTCATGAAAAAGCTACTTCACATGCCTCACATATGATCAACTATATTGAACTATATTATTATGAAATGTGTGATACCATTATCCCATATTTGGTGAAGCTCTTGATGCAGTATCTGAATGAGTATCCATGGAGTGACTATCTTACCTTGTAAAATCATGGACTTCTAAGGGATTCTCTCATCCCAAAGGCTCAGAGCTACTTCTTGAAGTCTTGGTTAATATAACATAATAATTTTCCAACAACCAATGTATCCTATAAGAGAATATAAATAAAGTAATGGATGGCTCCCACTACCTATTTTATGCACCATATCCATTTTACCTAGATATATAGTATCATACCCTAGAGTCAAAACCTTGTTGTTACAAATCAAACTTTCATTCTTCCTGGGTAGACCATTTACAATGATGGAAAAAAGATTAGGATTTCTAATCTAGTAGAGGATTCATGCACGAATAGATGTGGCCATATCGGGTGCACCAAACATGTACATAATTCTAGAAGGATCAACAAGACATCATCATTTACAAGGTTGTTTGTGAGGGGAAAACTTATGTTTGCAAGAACCCAAAAATCATCACTAAACTGCAGAGCCGATAGAGTCCTCAAACAAATTCATTTCATTTAACACATGGTGAATTCAGGATTATCTTTTGGGATGTCTGTAAGATTCATGTTCCACCTATCATTGGGGACATGTATAATGTTTTTATCCCCCTAAATTCAATGTGGGTTGATTCCAAAAGTACACCCACATTGGTCAATGATATTTTCAAGGTGGATATGAATGTGAAGAAGAAATACCCTCATCGAAGGTGTGACATCCATCATGAATCATTGATGAAGTATTTCTTCAAGCTAGAAGTAGAATAGGGCACCTTCCAACATCTTACAGGATATCCCACCTAATAAAATAAATTAACTCCCATTAAATTTTTCCCAATATTAGAGGAGGGATAGTATACCAATTGGGGTTACAAGATCGATCCTAAGGTTTCTATAAGTACCCATCTAGCCAGCTTCCTCATAATGGGGCTGAGTATTTACCTACTTCTTGTCCATGAATCTAACTCTAGGGGTGAGACCATATACTTTTTTATAGCACCCAAACAAGAATAAGGGAGATATAAATAGGATTGGTTTTACCTATACTAGATAATATCTACCAGTGATGACTACATGTGTACATCGTGAAAGACCCATTCAAATTTTTAGTGAAATTTGAAGTATTGTGGGGTAGGGTTGAAGAGAAATTTATTTATTTTGATGTATTGAGTGGGTTTAGAGTCCCTAAAGGTCAGTTTCATGCATTTGTTCATGTTGTTTTCTATATCCATCCATTATCATTGGAATGTGATGAAGTCCTGAGAATTTTGAACATATCAAGAAAGTTAAACTTCTACCAGTATGATGATCCACTGATCGGGACATTTATCGATAATGTAAAAGATAATGAAATTTTAAGGGCATACATGATTTCATTTAGAGATAGCATACTGGAGGCTCATATTGATAGAGATATTACCTATGAGTAATATGCTCCAGATTAATTTACCTAGTAGTTCAAGTGTCTGTAAAAATTAATCATATTTACCCTCATAAACACTATTCTTGAGGGACACTCGATGGTGGATATGAAATTATACATCTTGATTTCCATGGAGGTGTCCCAAATGTAGATCAAGTGGACTCCATCGGGTGCGTCAATAGGGATGGAATATGGGTATTCTAGCACTTTGATTTAATTATATCCTCAAGGGGATTTAATTAAGAGAATTCCTCGAGTCCCAAATACACCAAATGATGTTCATGGAAATCATGGTAGGAAGGTTTAGTCTATGGGTGATGATGATGAATATACAAAGTCTTCAATATGATTTTAGGAAAGGGATAAAAAGTAGGCCAATGATGATAAAACCATGTTTTTTGGGATAATGTGGTCTACTCATCACTAATGAGAGGAGACTTGGTCTCCGATCACCCAATATTTTGTGAGAAATGAGAGGCTTGAAAAGGTTTCAATGTCAAAATAAGTCTGGTATTCCTCAAAACCAGCTGCATTGGAGCCAAATTACATCATACCCCTAGTGATCTAATCCTAGAAAGTCATAAATCATGATATTAGAGAAATGTGGGTATTTATCTGGGATGGAATATGAATCCTATAATTGGGATATATCAGAGAACCCTATGATCTCTACCCTGACAGTAATTTGACTGAGGTTGGGTAATATGTTCAAGAGTAGAAAATATTGATATATAAAACATATAATCACATCCCAACCACTAAGAAGGTATCTGACATGTTGGATTGAGGAATAATTGAGGGGTATTTGGTTACAATAAATAATAATTGTATGACTATATTGATCCTAGTGATGTATCTCTCTCTTATCCCTTCTATTTTATTCTCTTTCATCCATTGTTAATAATTCTAGGGGGATCCATTTATCAATTTAGAGGGGAATAATAACTAGTGTAAAAGTTGCACGAGTTTCCAAAATATGGGCCCACGAGCATGCCCATTGGAGTAGTGGTTAAGTCTCTTGATTCCCCAAAACTATATCAAAGTTAAAGGAATATGTTGGAGGAAATGGTGAGAGGTTCTTCTCGACCACCACCCCAAGTGTTTTTTATAGAGAGGACAGATACCAGCCCCTCATCATCTCAAGAGAGGAAGTGAAAGTGGGTAGGGAAGTTGTCCCAGTGTATGCGCCTCAATAATTATTATTTCTTTAATTTTTAATCTTATGTCTATCCTCACATATGCATTTTATTTTTGTTGCATTTTATAGAATCTTCTTCACATTCCTCCCTTAAGGGGTCTTGTACTGATCCCTTGAGGATCGAGGGGGACATTCCAAGGGAGCCACCGACTCATGTTGTTTAATATATCTCCTTGACAAATGAAGATTCAAGAGATGCAGTCACCTCTTCCCCCATTAATATATAGAGGGGATAGGATCATTGTAATGTCAGATGTATAGAATGAGTTGTCATGTGATGGTAACTTAATTTTCACCTCATGATATCTCAAATATTCCACATACACTATAGTAACCTATGACAACCACCACCATCCATTTCCCCATTATATAAGGGGTTGGTAGGGATCTCAGATGGTTAGATGAAAGTGTCAGTGCAGATCTTGAGCCTATGAGGTTTGAAGATGACGTGCCTATCGAGAATTCGGTATGGAGAATGGATAGTAGATCCATTTAGGGTCCTGATCCATGTTTCATAGATGCCCCTTCCGGTGAGTATGTTGAAAGACATGAGGTAATGTGTTGTGAAATAATGGATCTTGACGATAGGTTAAATCATATTAATATTCCCACCTTTTTAGAGGATTTTTGGGAGTTTTGGGAATTAAACAGACATGCTTTTTCCATTCCTTTCATTTTCAAATATAGTTGGTATCCTTTCATTCAATATCTAACACCTGAGATCGACTAGTGCAACTTTGTCTGTAAATTATGTTTCAATGGAAATTCATGATGGAGGCCTCCAATTCCATCATAATCCTATTTCTAAAGGAGTGATAGATGAAAATCTTGAGGTGGGATATCATTAAGGGACCTTTATCCTTGTTTCTGGGAAAATCTACGAGGATAGTCCTTTTCCAAAGTTCCTTACTCCTAGAAATGAGATAAAAAGTATTATAGAGTCATTAATCCCAAAATTTGATCCAAGAATGAGTGTGCTCAGTTTTTTCCTCTAGTAAATTCACTATCATTTATATCTTTTAACCTCCTGATATTGATAAGGGATTCCACATATTATTCAGTGCCATCATCTTCAATGTTTGTGCATGAGGTGGGGGATTCCTTTCCAGTTCAGTTAACACTGATAGGTGAAAAGAAATCATTTTAGAGGAAGTTGAATAGGGAAATTCATTGATAGAACTAATTACAGAATAAAATTATCCCTTTCAAAGAGAATCTAAGTTAGATTTGGAGACATAGTACTCCTTTTCCCCTATATTCCATATGGTTTGGCATGATATCTATAATATAGTTGTAGTGACACGTCTTGATTGTCCTCCATCACTAATATACTAAATCCCACCCATTTTATCTATTTTATGGTATGATTGATTTGATTATAGTATTATCCACTATGTTGTTAAATCAATCATCTAATAATGGGATGTGGAGATAAGATCACAACATTATGAGGTGCATATAGATGAATGATTTCAAGATCTCAGAGCTGCTTTATCCCAAGATGAGATCAATAATTCCAATGACGTGGAGTAATACTAGTTTCATTTATGTGAGAAATATTTGGAAATGATACAACTTCAAGATGAAATGGATTTTTTGAAGGAATAGATATTCCAAATCTACCAATCCTTGAAGGGGTTCATGACACAAATAAAAAACTTTATTATTGAAAAGGAGGAGAAACTTCATATTGTTGAGGATTCTACCACCACACAATTTCCCAGGTATCATAAAAAATATGTATTTTTCCTAAGCCAAAACACAAGAACTCAAATCCTTTGTTGAGGAAAAATTGTAATATTTGGCATACTGGCTCCAACATGTGGATGTTACTGCACATTTTGTTACATGAATGAAAAAGTTTTTTGTTTCCAATCTTCTATTCCTACATAATTTTCATTATCATAATCATAATATAACACTAAAATAAAATCATTTTATTTAATTTCATCATATTATAATAAAAAAATTATAGGGCTGAGGGAGTGACATAATTCTTTTCCTAGATCTTTGGACCTAGTGGGCATAGTTTGACTATTTTTGGGCCATATAAAAAACCCTATGAACAATGTTTATTTTGTGTCATCGTCTAATTTTTTCCTAATCCTAATATGAGGAAGACATGGTGGATGAGACTTGGAATTTTCCTAGTCCTCACTTTGTGTGTTTTTAGCCTAACAAGATTTATTTCATTTAATTTCATGATTTTTTCCTAAACCCTATAGATAATAAGATTATATATTTCAAAATCAACTTTCACATAAGGTTTCCTTTTTAGGGTTTTAAACCTGGAATGTACTATAACTATTTTGTGTACATTTTAAGGCCTTTCAAGCCAGAATAATGTGACTGGTGTTTTAGGTCGAATATCTTTTTCCATGGGTTATAGAATGATGACCAAAATGTGGTTTATTAACCAATAACATTTCAACATTTTTTAGATAATCAAAGGTGAAACTTGATTCATTATTTTTTAATTCCCAGTTATAAAATAATATACGAGAAAAATATCTGAGGAATGGCCACATACCATGTCTGAAAAGTAGTTTCCAACACAATATTTTCATGGATCATGGGAATATAGGAGGTCTCCCCGGGGGATGAATATATTTCTAGTTAAAAAACCCTTTTGTGGGAGTGTTTATGCAAAGCCAATAGTGAAGTGTTACCGCATAGCCAAATAGAAGAATCCTCTGGATGAGAAGCCCTTTTGGTGGGATATTTTTGAAAATACAACCACGGAATGTTACTACATAGTCAAACAAAGGTATCCTCAGTAATTCTATCATTCTATTACACATGGTTGAGTAGTTTGTGAAGATCTAGATTTCTCAAGACCGCGAAGGATGGTTTTCCAAGGGATGGTGTATGGTAATGAATACATAATCTATATTGTCATTGTTCATGAATGGGAAACCGCTCTTACAAGAATTTGGATTGTATAAAGAAGGTAAAATTCTTTTAAATTACTAATATTAGGGTGGAAGGACCATATCTAACAAGGGTTAGAGAATCATGTTATTTGACATCATGGGATCAGAACAAGGACAATGTGTTTTAATGTCATTCAGTGAGGATGTTACCATATATAGTTTAATTTCATACAATAAGGAAATTATTCTTTTTAGTTTAATTTCATTATTCAAGTACATTTATGGATGTAATTTAGGATCCTTTAGATCGTACTAAATGATTAATAATTCTCACATTCACTGTAATTTTTCCTGAAATGCGCCATCATTTTAGGTATGAAGGGGGAAGTTTGTATGCTACAATATAGGGGCCTTCTGGTCTAAAGAGTGATATAGGTTAAAGAGATTATGGAGATAGGGGATGTCGCTCATAAGGATGAATGTAAAACTTATTAACAAAATTGTATTGTGGGTGACTTTATGTAAATCCAACTAGGGTGTGTTACTACATAGTAAAATAGTGGAACCCTATTGCTGATATGACGTTTTGGAGGGTGACTTATGAAAAGAAAACTGGGGCATGTTACTACATAGTCAAACAACGGTATCCTAAAGAATTCTGAAATTATACTACCAATTTCTAGAGGAAGCTTATGTGGATTTGGATTTTTTCATTCAAAAATTTTAATTTATGCTTGGAAAGTATATGAATATGAAAGGAGGATTTCAGGTAAAAATGAACCATGAATTGGGAAAAAGGATTCCTATATAGGTTAGAACCCAATGCAGAAAAAGAGGGGCCATTAGTTTTAGTTCAGATGACTATAAAAAAAGTTTCATAAAAATGATCGGTAATATGTGGCCTATCAGACCAAGGTTTTTTTGGACATACTTCATATGTGAGGGCAGGAATTGTAAACCATGATCTTGGGGGTTCTCGGATCAGGAGAAATTCTATAGGAAAAGAATTTGAGGGATGAACACATACCATGGTCGAATAGTGGGTTCTATTATGATGTTGTTGAGGATTACAGAGATAGAATATTCTTATCATGAGGAAGAATGTTCTGCTGGTTGAAAAACCCATTTTCAGGGAGACTTTATTAAATTCAAACTAGGTCAGGTTAATACATATTCAAATAGTGGACTCCTTAAGATAATAGGCTTATTTTGTGATATAATTTATACAAATCCAACTACAGTGTGTTACTGCATTATCAAGTAAATGTGTCTTGATATATCAATCATTCCACTACCAGTAGATGGATAATTATTTTAAATATCTAAAATTGTCCAAGATTAGGAGTTTCATGTGTGTAAGGAATATGTCTAAGCA